>JAAONU010000016.1:7995281-9256589 GCA_012932295.1 Cyclina sinensis
ATTGTACTGAAAGTAATCCTAATGAAACTGATTCAGTAACGAATACAGAAATGGATAGCCCGATCTTCTAAGCAAAATTTATGAGTATTATTTAAATATAAATATTCCTTTAATATGACATGTATGTAAGAAAATTATCTACTCAAATCAATCTGAAAAGTAACTACACATGTATATCTTAATAACAACCCTAAAGTTATTATATAGGGCGTACGAGTTATGGTCTAGACAAATAAAAACGAGTATGAAAGTTTACAAAGGACAATAACTCCAAAGTTATGCAATATATATACGAGAGCGAATCAAAAAGTTCGTGGAATTCAGTCATAAAATTAAAACGCATGGTTGCAGCTTCATGATTTTATGAAATGACAATAAAGAATATACATTGAACAAACTAGCTAAATATTAACAATAAACAATAAAAACTGCTGACATAGCAACACATATAAAAATCCCGGTACGGAAACCCCGGAGCACGCCAACGTTATTACTAACAGATTGTAACGTCATTTTACTGACGTCCAGTATATTAAATGGCGTCTCTGTGAAAATATCCTCACAACTTCACAAATGCTCTCTATTTGCAGCGATACATTTCAGATGTCGGTCTATCCAACGGCTGTACATGTTCCTGTACCATGCCTCGTCGTAGTTGCTGATAATATGGTTCACGGCCGTCCGAAGCTCTGGTTAATCGCTGAATCTGTATCCGCGCAACTGCATCTTCACCTGTAAAATAAATAACATTATAAATTTATTTTTTATTATACTTTTAGATGTGTTGTTTAATTTTACTGACATGAAGTGCATAAGATACCATTTTCGCACATTATTTAAATAATTCAACAACGACCATAACGAAAAACTAACTGCAGTATCGTGAGAAATTAAATTATTGTTAATCTTCATATCATGAGGCGCATATTAGAAAAGATTAACAAGCGTGAAGCATAAAGAGTCAACCCATAAATTTATATTTTTAAGAGAAACATTACCTCAGGAAAGATGGCGAAATCCATCGACGCCAAGTCCAACATGGTCCGAAATGTCTTGAATGGAGCGGCGGCGATCAATTAAAGTGTTTGCTTACCTTGTAACACTTTCCCTGAACAGCTGACCCAATGTATCGTCTAGATTCACTTAGATATTGACTCGTCTACTTTAGAAGTGTCGTCTAAAGATGGCGGTCAGGAATCGTCTGGCCTGGACTAAAACTCGCACCATCCGGTAGGTACCGGTAAACGGGTCATCTCACCACACTCCCCCCGACTTTATGGACTTGGTCCCCTCTCTGGGTCTGTGGCAATCGATAACTTGTTTAGTCCAATCCTGGGTTTCAAACCAGTACTGGCTGATCCGCCAATGCAGACTATTTACACTACTGATAATCTGCACTAGTCCATTAGGTCATCCTGACAATGTAAATTGATACGTCCCTGGTCAGCTCAATGTTTCAGGATAATGTTGTACTGAGACAACTTCTCCATCCACCTGGCTAGCTGTCCCTGTGGTCCTTTAAACCGCAATTTAACCAAGTGAGGCTTGAGTGGACAGTCCTCACTGTAAATGGTCGACCCAGCAGATATCTCTAAAATCTGGCATGACGCAGTTTCGCTAGAAGTTTCTTCTGTGTGAGTCTGGTCAAGAATGGCGTTTGCCCCTTCTTGCACCGACTACAGACGCATGGTTATCTGACTTGAGTTATCAAGTTCCAGATACTTTTCCACCAAGTATTCTCTGCCAGTCTGCTTTCTTTTCTCTAACAGGCGGTAACTGTCAGTAGTATTTACCACACACATCACTGGATTTCTTCCAGCTTCGTGTACTACCCTTGGGACTAATATCTTTAAACCATCAACAGGTCCAATGAAGTAGTCAGGCATAGGGTCACTTGACTTACATATGACCCTAACCACGGAGTTTGGTGGAACTGTCTCCGTCCTATGACCACCCTGGCTACAACAGGAACACCTTTTCGGCTGCCCATATTCAGTTGGATCAACTGACCCTCAAAGGTCAAGATTTCCTGACCCATTCCAATATGGCTGCCCCCTGTTGAACAAGATATCAAATCCCAGCAGCATTTCTGTTCAATTGGTGCCAGGTACACTCTTTACCTGTACCGCTTCTCACCAATCTTTAACCTAACTGGACCTACAACAAATCCTTTCATGGACATCTGGCGTCCAGCAGTAAGGAGTTTCACCTCCCGTGACTTCTGTGGCTTCCCCCTCAGCCAATTACACAACCTATCCGAAATGATGGTAACCTGAGCCGCTGTATCCACAATGGCCTCCACTGTCTGGTCACCTACCTGTATTTTCATACTAAACTGTGACACAGACTTTAACTGGCACACTGTAACAGCATCTGGCCTCCCCATCCCCCCCTCATTTCAGGTTGACCCTTAGGCTGCCTGGAAGGACCACCCATTTCATTTGTTGTAGTCCTGCTGCTATGCATGCCTGTTCTGGTATCTCAGTACTCAAGTCGGGTACTTGGCCCACAACTTTTTCCTGTACCCATACAGTCTCACCCCTTGCTTGTCAAGAAGAGACTCCACACTGATGACATCTGGCGCTAACTGGAAGGACACCTTTAACTGCTCTCAAATCCGACCTTGGATTCTACTGGAGCAAGGGGCATCCTGGCTTGAAGTGGCCTTTTTTTCCCACAGCTCAAAGCCAACACCCACAGTCTTTCTCCTTCCCTGGGATGGATTTGCCCTCTGCCAGCCCTGGCTGTCAGATGTCTTGGGCCTCCTCATCAAGTTTGAGTACCATCCTATCAAGCTCTTTTGAAGCTTGTCAATGGCAGCTTCCAAGGAACTGGTCTGAGGAGCAGCTTTGGCTTGTGCCCCTTCAGATGATGTTCCCTGCACCGCACATACCGTAGCGCTGTCATCAGCTGTTTCCTTGCTGTTCGTTTCTTTGAGCGGGCCCATACATAGACTGATGCAGATGTTGAAACCATCTAATCTTGTTCATGGCCCTGCTCCATGGTTGATGGCCTATCCATAGCAACCGCTAAACCAGCATCTTTATCAGTCAGACCCTCACAGAACTTAATAACTGCCTGTCTATTAGAATAGTACTCAGGTAAGTCTTTAAAAGCTCTTGTAGCAAGGGTCATAACTCTGTCAGCCCCAATCATCCAGGGACTCTCCCTGATTCTAAGATAATTGCTGGAAACGCCACTTGGGCTGTTTCAGCAAGCTCACGGGCTCCAAATCTGTGCTCTAGCTTTTCCAGAAGCTTGCGATAAGAGATTTTCTCTTTTCTTTCCATGATGATTGCATGAAAATCCGCAGCCTTCCCTGTCAAGCACCAGCACAGGCCATCCAAGCACTCGTCCAGGTCCACTCGCATGCTTTGGCATAACGAAGGAACTTGTGCTTGAATGCTAGCCAATTTCCTTTGCCATCGTACTGCAAAGTTTTCGGTAGTCCCCGAATAAAAGAAGCAGTATGTGATTTCTTCGTGCTTTTCCTAACCTTCTGCTTAGCAGGCAGAGTAGTCTCATCGACGAATCATCATTGGAATCATCATCAGATGAGTCCTCATACCTGGGAGCAGGTGTTGTTTTGGGACGGGCACCCAGACTCAAAGGCTTAGCCTTTTGAGAAAGGGACTCACACCCACCGCCAGCAGGTTTAGCACGAACCATCTCCTTGGCTACGTTTAACACTTTCTGGATTTCCGTCAAATCCGCAGAAGGATCCTTCTCATGCAAGCCAACTTCCTCATCAGACTCACGTTTCATGAGAAGATGAAGGAGGCTTTCATACGGAACCCCTTCCCCAGCCTCTCTATCCGAATCCTGCTGGACCGGAGAGGGCACTGGGGAAAAGTACTTCTCCACTGAAAATGGTAGATCATTGTTTGGCGTAAAGTCAAGCTTGTCAACTATTCCATCGTCCAAGCTTCTTCTCAGCAGGTGTTCAAGCACACTGCGA
Source organism: Cyclina sinensis (assembly GCA_012932295.1). Classification (NCBI taxonomy): domain Eukaryota; kingdom Metazoa; phylum Mollusca; class Bivalvia; order Venerida; family Veneridae; genus Cyclina; species Cyclina sinensis. The sequence goes on from JAAONU010000016.1 coordinate 7,999,240, forward strand.
GTCAAGCTTCCCCGACTATTACGCAAGGTAACAATCGCCCTGGCTGACTTGCTACCAATACCTGGAATCCTTTGGAGTTCCTCTTCAGTAGCAAAGTTGACTTTTATCACTTGACCAACCTCCGCCATAGCCTCAGCCATTTTTCATATCAGTAGCCAAAAGATACTAGACGACTAATGTAAACTAAAACACGAATTGATTATCAATTCGTATAACAAATTTCAACTAAGTCTGGTGTTAGCACTAAATTTATTTCAAGTCCCAAGTCGTTGGACAATGGACTAATAAATTTATTACAACTGCTTATCTGTATACTCACTGTCTTAGACTAAATGAATAACAAGCAGTTAATTCTTACAGGAAACCTTCTTTAAGAAAATTTACCTAATAGAATATAAATATTATCAAAAATATTTAACAGCCAAATTCTCAATTAATAAATTCAAAAAATAATTTATTAAAAGAAAACAAACGAACCTGACTTTCAGTGCTGGTAACTCAACGAGGAGCTTAGCCTCTAGTTGTGTTCTTGTACAATTCAACGAGGAACTTTGCCTCAAGTTGAAAGGAGTGAAAGTAAAGTAAGGACTTGGCCTTTACTATACTCACTATCTGTAAAAGTCAGCTGTCCGGTACTCACGTGACCTTGTAAAGAGAATAAATTATTTTGGTAGCTTCTGATTAAATCAAAATTACTGTACAAAATAATTATTCCAAAACAAATTCTAACAGTATTATCAGAATTTACACGAATTTTCTTAGAAAGTAATAAAACTTACATTCCTATATCCTGTAAGAAATTCAATAATATTTCATACTCAAATCAACCAAGCTTAGCTGGCTCAATCTGTATGAACTGCTGATTTAATTCTGAACTTCAATGCAGATGTCTTAAACAAGCTGCAAAGGACCAACCAATGTGCTGTAACATTTAGTTGTGTTCAACCAGACTGTCTGGGCGGAAATGCTTGGCTTTCCGGCCGCGCATGCGTAGAGAGTTCAATACATCTAAGATACAAAACTCGCCACAAAAGTACCTAAAACAATACTTCTTGGCAAATTACCCAGATACAAAGGCCAACTGTCCAGTACACAAACGATCCAAACCGACAGCCATTCTTCCCCCGCTCAAATTATCGAAATATAAAATTCCAATAACGAGCCAGCGAAATGTTTTCGCCTGAGTGAGCCGCAAGATTTCCCTTCGGATCTTTCAGAATTTCTGTCTAATCGACGTGAATTCGTTTCACCGCTGCCACCATTAAAGTGTTTGCTTACCTTGTAACACTTTCCCTGAACAGCTGACCAAATGTATCGTCTAGATTCACTTAGATATTGACTCGTCTACTTTAGAAGTGTCGTCTAAAGATGGCGGTCAGGAATCGTCTGGCCTGGACTAAAACTCGCACCATCCGGTAGGTACCGGTAAACGGGTCATCTCACCACACAATCTTCAATAAAAAGCCTCACTGACGTCGACGTGATTAAGGACGGTCTTCCACTCCGGGTGTCATCTTCTATGCTCTCGCGGCCACTCTTAAACAGTTTGTGCCATTTGTAAACAGCAGATTTCTTCATAGGAGGTGCTGTTTCTGCTTTTCTCAATTCCTCAATGGTTTCGGCTGCTGAATATCCGCGTAAAACACAAAACTTAATTGCTGCCCTTGTTTCGGTGTACGGCGGTATTGCCATTATGACGCTGATGCTAAGAGAAACGTTTTTGTTTTCCCTACCGTGTGAAACGTAAGTATCGGAAATGACGTCAATAACAACATTGTTGATAAGAAATAACGTCGCTTGAACGAACGTCAAAATTTCGCGGAATTTGAAACATTATTAATGGACATTTTAGAATTTGTTTTACAGGTTTACTGATTTTATTTCCCGTGCTCCGGGGTATGGAAACTCGCGTCATGTAAAATACTTTACTAAATTTATCAAAACCAATTCGAAATGTATTAATATATAACCATCTGAAGTTTCGTGAAGATCGAACGTCAAATAAAGAAATTATAAGAAAATTTCATGAACTTTTTGATTCGCTCTCGTACGTCTCTTGTGCACTGCACTTCTTGTGAATGAGATCTATTATAGAATGAAGTTTCATGTTGATAAATCTTTAAAGTCTTTGAGTTTTGTGCTAGACAAAAGAGATTTAAGTTGTTGTTTTTTTTGCACTGCATTTTGTCACTAGCAGATGTATTCACCTATCAAGTTTCATGTTTATATGTGTTATAGATTTTGAGTAATATGTCGGAGAGAAAAATATGATTTGAAAACGAACATAGGGCAATAAATCTAAAACAAGAACTGCAGAGAAATGTTCCTGGGCAGTGCACTTCTCTTTTATAAGATCTATTCACCAATGAAAACAGTTTTATTACCTTTTAACTTTTGGGTTTTTATGCTCCACTTAAACTCCATAAGCAACAAGAGCTGTAACTGGAAATCGACATATGCCCCGAAATGTAGCTTTGAATTGAAACTGGTGTAAATATATAGTTGAATATGCCTGTGGAAAAGAGATCAGACACAAAATAGAGCAAGAACTGAAGGTAAACGCTAAAGTGATGTTTTTCTGCTTCATATTCTTATATGAAAGTTGAAGACATTATTATTCAAAAAATAGAAAGCTATGAGTTTGGTCGTGAATACGAACAATATTATTTTATTTCCGACCCCTACTGATGTTATATATATATATATATATATATATATATATATATATATATATATATATATATATAACAAGGCTTGGTGGCAAACATTCTGGTTTCAATAAAATCCCCCACGGTTTTTGAGATGAAGCTTGGACAAGATTTTAATACAGAGGTTATAGTAAATAAGACCTGTCCGCAGACAGCACGCTCCACTTTTCCCAATGCTTGATAATAAATTATAAGCCGAGTGAAACAAGAGGCCCAAGTGAAAAAAATATTTGAGTGGGGGAGGGCAAGTACCTAGTCATATAAGGTGAAAAAAATTGGTGGAGGGGGGGGGGGAGCGGTAACATGGTGGGGAGGTAAGAAAGGGGGCCCCCATGCATTTGGGAGTCAAGTACCTATGTATTAAAAAAAAATGGAAAAAATTGGTTTATAAAAAACGTTTATTTCAAAGCTTAAAAACTTCTTGTTCAATATAGGAGAAAAAAAAATTTTTCTTTTTTGCGGGAGTGGGGGAGGGGGGATGGGTAAAGTAACTTCATACCTACATATTTAATTTTTTTGGAGGGGGAAACACGGGGGGGGGGGGGGGAAGCCCCATACATGGTGGGGGGAGTCAAGTACCTACATATTTTAAAAAAAGAAAATTATGAAAAAAAATAGTTAGAGAAGGTAATGCCTGGGAGTTGGTGGGGTGGGGAGTAGTCACTTCATACCTACATTTTTAAAAAAAAATGGAAAAAAATTGAGAAGGGAAGGGGTGGGGTCCCATACATGGTGCGGGGGGGGGGGGGTCAAGTACCTACATATTTTATAAAAAAAGATAATTATAATGAAAACAAATTATTGGGGGCTAATGCAAAGGCTGGGGGGGTACCCAAGCAGAGGGGGGGGGGGGGTTGTAGGAGGGGGGAGGGGAAGAACTGACCAATCCTATGTAAGTTTAAGTTTATTTCTAGGCTTAAGATTTTTTTTTCCTTATATATAATTATAAGCAAAATTAAATGACCCCTGGGGTGAGCTAATTTTGACCCCCAGGGACATGGGTACCAACAATCTTAGCAGGGTTCTTGCTGGTGATCAAGTATTCCAAGTTTGAATGGAATATCGATGACACTTTTTGAGAAATGGACATAAACAAAAATGTTCACCAAAAAATTTTAAGTTGAAATCAGGGGCATTTCTTTGCAAAAATGAATTTGCGGGTTATCTGCCCTTGAGTAATGGTGTCGCAGTTTGATAGTGAACAAGTATTCCTAATTTGAAGTAAATAGCTTTGATAGTTTTTGAGAAATGGACCTTAAAAAAAGTTAACTGACACCGACGAGAGGGTCATGACAATAGCTCCACTTTTTTTTCTTCGAAAAGTGGAGCTTAAAATGACTAAAGACCCATAACACTGCCAAAATAATCCGACCAGAAACTCCTGACGATATGCACAGCTAAGTTTGGTGACAAACATTTCTGTGTATTTTCAATGAAATCTTCCAGTGGTTTTGGAGATGAAGCGTGGACAGCCTTTTAATATAGAAGTTAGAGTAAAAAATGACTAAGTGCCCAAAACTCTGCCAAAAATAGTCTGAGCAAAAAACTCCTGAAGACAAGCACAACAAGGCTTTGTGACAAACATTCCTGTGAAGTTTCAACAATATCCTCCAAGCGGATTTGGAGATGAAGTGTAGACAAGACTCTAATATAGAAGTTAGAGTAAAAAAACGACTTAGTGCCAATAATTCTGCCAAAAAACAATCCGAGCGAAATCTCCTGACGATATGCACAACAAGGCTAGGTGACAAACATTCCTGTGAAGTTTCAATGAATTTCTCCAAGCGGTTTTGGAGATGAAGCGAGGACAAGATTTTACAGGACAGACGAACGGCCGAATAGACGGACGGACGGAAGGACGGACGGACAGACAGTGCGATTACTATATGCCTTCCTTAGGGGGCATAAAAATATAGTTCAATCATAAAATTGAAGGAAGTGTGCACAGATTTAATATTAAGTAAAATTTAACAAAGGGTAACACTTCTGCCAAAAACTAATCGAACCACAAATGTCTTCATCTAGCGCTGCGGCACTTTAAATTGTTCATTCTTTGAAAACGATTAGTGAACATTGCATGAGATATATATGAGTTCTGTACAGAAGCAATATTACGTAAAGTTTAACGAAGGGCTATTGCTATGCCAAAATTAATCGAACCACAAGAGCCTTATAATATGCACTCTGGCACTTGATAATGTTCATTTTATTAACCTTTGGTGAACATCATATTGTAAGAGGAGTTTTTCACAGAAGCAATATTAAGTAAAAGCTAGAAATGTGTTCAAAGGACACAGAGGCCCCTGCAAAATGACACTGAACACAAACTTGGAAAATCACTATTTCACTATATCCATATATGGAATAAGCCAAAACATCAAGTATCCGCGCTGACCTTCACTTTTGAGCGGGCAACATATTTCTTGCACGCGACACGTCGACTTCATATAATGATCACTTACACCATTTTTTCGAAATACAACCATGCACAACAAAGTTATCAGCCGTACACGAACAACTTTTTCACTCAATCCATATAAGAATAAACCAAAATTTCAACTGTCCACAGTGATCTTGACCTTTGAGCGAGCGACAAGCTTCTTGCACGCGACATGTCGACTTTATATGATGATCACGTATGCCAAATTATTTCAAAATCCAGCCATGCACAACAAAGTTATGAGCCGGACACGAACTTCTTTTTCACTCTATCCATATAAGGAATAAGCCAAAAATTCAAGTGTCCACTGTGACCTCGACCTTTAAGCGAGAAACATGTTTTTAACACGCGACACGTCGACTTCATAGGATGATCATTTATGCCAAATTATTTTGAAATCAAACCATGCATAATAAAGTTATAAGCCGTTATTAACAAAGGGAAATTACTCCTTAAAAATATTCGAATCACAAAAGCCGGAGTGTATGCAGAGCTACAATTGATAATGATCATTGTGTGAAAGTTTGGTGAAAATGAAATGAGACTTGCAAAGAAGACGGTACGGACGGACAGATGAAATAACGGACGGACATTTCGGGGGCATAAAATTAACAAAAGAAATAACTTCAAATGAGGAAGTGCAAAGTAATAGTATGGAGCACTGCACTTTTCCGCATTGAGATCTATTCACCTATGAAGACTCAGGTTGATACTTTCATTAGTTTATGAGTTATGCTCCAGAAAAAAGCGTAAATGTATGCTCCCCCGAAAATGTTTCGTAGGGCATTAAAAAACTACTTACACCTAATTTATTTCCTCCCTTTCACTATCAGCTGCACTATTCATGAAGGCCGTACGAAATAAGCCGTCATTGTGAAATAAATGCGCGTAATCACTTTGTTTTGTCCAAAAGTGTTCGACCTTCTTTTGTCTCATTTGAAAATTTAAAAAGAATACACAGTAAAGAACCTTTATCAAAATGAACTATGAACTAAATGAACTATGAACTTAAGATCTATCATTTATTAACGATGTTTATTTGATTTCTGATAAAATTATCTAATTCAAAGCGAAGAGTTATTATTGTACTTTTTTTGACATCTAATGTAAAATGTCTCGTGTGGTCAGTATAGTTATACATTTGGACTTTTCCCAACCCAACCCCTAACCCCACTCCGGCCTACCCAAAAAAGGCTTACTACAATCTAAACGAACCACATAAAATGATATATGATCGATTGTTCACATTCTTTTAGATATGGACACTCTATTCGGAAATAATGTCCTACGGTCTTAGCTAAGTATATTTCTACTAAAATAATTTGAAACTTGATACTTTATACCTAAATATCAGGGCCGCTTTACTTAACACAGATACATGTCTTTGGCTGCTAACATTTCATATTTATTGCACTGTCTGTTTAATATTAGACATACCTGTCAATGGTGCAGTTATAACAAAGGATGTTTTCAACATAACACATTCATTTCGATGTTGGTGAAGTAACACCGTTTTATACCGTAAACAATTTAAATTTTAATGAATGTGCATAGCAAAAAAATCTATCTAATATTACCTTGTGTTTGGGTTCTATTACAAGTAACGTGCAATGTTTAAATTGATAAAATTTTAATGTTTTAATTTGTAATTTATTCAACCAGTCCAGATGGCCATAGGCGAGCATGTACCAAATACAGAGTAGACGGGGTTATCATTTATGTTTATCATATAACTGATTGGCAGAAAAGTTTATTACACAACATACATGATGCAAATTTTGATATTATGGTGTTAGCAAAGACTGTTTAAAATACATTTTTAATTATAAGGTAATGTGAGGTTAAATATAAAGTGTACTTAAAAATATTAGACAACATTTCAATGTTGTCAATATAACAAAATGAGTTTGATCTAAGATAAGGAATTCAATGCTGCGGTAATAGCCGTAACTCTATGTCGACAGAAAGTTCTTCTACATCTTCTCGTTTGTCTCTGCAACAACATGAGCAGTGAACTTCCCTTTCAAAGGTGGGTGATATTGGTATGAACGAGCAACAATGAACACGTCTGCACATTTGTGTGATATACGGAAGCTCATAAACCAGTAAGCGGCTGTTCAAATTGATGTTTTTAGAACCGATTTTTACATTCTTATGCCATGAATCCAATCCTCTCTCTTTCCGTGTGCCTGTAAATAATTCATATTATTTTGAGTTATGGAGTAACGACAGAAATAAATTACAAGCCATTTTTTCATATTAAAAAACTAGATGAACCTTTTTAAATTTTCAAAAAGGAATGAAATTCCCGTATTTCTATGAATGTCTAAGTTTCTGGCATAGACATATATCAACAGGAAACATGAAAAAAACATAAAAAGTTGTTGTTATATTTTACCTGGAATCGTATTGTCCAATAGACAGCCTACAAATCCTCCAACAAATAGAGGAGTGCCGAATAAAAGTTGAATGATCCTGTCCAAGTCTGAAATACCTGTGAACAGAATATAAGCGTAAACATATAAGCTTTTATCATCAATACAGTTAAATGTATATCTTTATTTCGAAAACTACTTGCATACCTTAGGATACTTTGCTGAAATATGTATAAAAACTTTCAGAACAGGAACGCGCTGTGTACATTACTGGTTGACTGATACTGTGGTCGTGCTCATAAGAACTTGCTGGGTCTGATGTGCAGTGTATGTAACAGAAACCATATATGACTTTATGCAATATATACAACATGCTATACCTGTGCTTATTTTAGCAACAAGTTCTTTGTCTTTGAAGTATTCTGGCATCAGCAACGCTAAGATGAGAGAGGTTCCTAAAACTGTGAGATTTCTTGTTGATTCAAATCAATAAATTGAAGAGCAGATAACCCTGAAGCCATAATCATTCCAAATAGTACAGTCAGCGACCCGCCTATAACGGGTTCTGGAATAAGGGTAAGAACTGCCCCTAATTTTCCTGCAACTCCACAGATAATTAGTATTATTCCGGCTGTCACAGAAACAGCGCGACTTGCAACCTTCAAAAAATTGTGAAGACGACAAATTTAAAATGCATGAGAACACATATGGAAGCAAATAACAGTTTTACAACGAAATATCCTAAATGTTGATTCGAAACAAATGTAAAAATGTTTCTTTGTGTACTTTACTAGCAATTGGGGGCTACATATTAGTTCTCTTTGCTGTAATCAATCTAGACACGTATAAATAATTGAAACTGTTGTTCAGCGATTGAAAGAAAAGTCGCAAAAAAGGTATAGTTTGAACAATTATGAGAAACAAAACAAAAACTTACATCTGATCATAAAATTAACTGGAACACATATACATTTGCAGTTATTAACTCATTTCTTCACAATCTGATCTCTTTTGAAGAATAAAGATAGTGTGACCTGTTATCAACATATTACCTTTGTTATGCCGATTGCACCAATGTTGTGACTGTAAGAAGTTGTACCATGACCGGCACCGACCAAACCAGACACTATACTAGCCAATCCTTCCATAGCAATACCACGGTTGACTGCATGCGGAGGTGGGGGAGGGACTCCAGACAGTCGGGCTGCCGCGTGATAATCACATACTGATTCCAGAACAGAAACCAAGGTGACCAGGAAAAACCCGTGTAAACGACAGTGCTCACGGTAGGCGTTCCAAACTGAACTAAAATATACAAACAAACAGAAATAAAAATGCGCATATTCTAACGCATTAAACTTCTTTTGTCTTATAACAAGATAAGTTTTGTTTCTTGTGCACTGCATTCACTCTTAATGATTTTATCATTCTACGAAGTTTAAAGTTTATCCTTTTCCTTGTTTTAAAGTTTAGTCCGGACAAACCGGAGAAGCATTAGGATATAAGAAAGGCAGCCAGTTGACAAATGTTGCAAAGCGAGTTATAACTGTTCGACGTTGCACTTCATCTATACACTCTTAATCAATATCTTTTACAATTTTAATGTAATGCTCCGGACTAGCATTGTAACATATTAACACAAATTATAAAAGAGAAAAACTCAAAATTAGGGCAGCTAGAGTTATAGTTGTTCACACTATTTACCAATGTGCCCAAAATCAATTTAATGCCTTTAAGATTTCTAGAAGTATGACCCTGACAATCAAAATATACTAAGAGGAGATGAGACAATTAGGCAAGATGAGTTCTGGTTCTTGTGCAGAACACTTACTCTCAACGTTATCTATCATTCTTTGGAGTTTTAAGTAAAGCCCTTCATTCGTGTTTTCAAAGCATTACAATATACAAAAGGGAGATCGAAAAAAGGATCAAGACAGAGTTATATTATTCAACACTTCACTAGATGTATACGCTCTTTATCAATATCTGTAATATCAATTAAATCCATTTTACAATTTTAGAGTTACGCTTCATACAACCATATTAAAGTATGATAAATATATGAATGTAAATAACTCAAAAATGGGACAACGCGAGTTGCTGCACTTTCTGACACCTCATCTATCAATGTGCCCAATATCAACTAAATGCTTCTAATAGTTTTAGAGTCATGTCTCGGACGGGCATAATGTACTGAGGGGAGATAATGAGAAAACTAGACAATATTTTTGTGCTCTGCATTTACACTCAGTGCACTCTATCATTGTAATCATTCTATGAACTAAACAGTTAATCCCTTCCTTGGTTTTTGAGGTATACTCTAGACAGACCGGCCAGAGGGACGGGCAAACGGACGATGGGACAGATTGACAAGCATTAATACTGAAAAAAACAAGACAAAAAATGAGATGACGATTTCCTATATGGAGTACTGTAGTTACATCTCTACACTTAACATGAATACTCACATGGATATGGCCATTAGAACCAAGGAGCCTTTTCGACGGTATCAAGTCTTGTGTCAGTCCGTACCATATAACTAGGATCGGTCGAATTGTTTGGAAACACGTCGGTAATGGTGAATAAGAAACAAACAAGCCAGCAGGCACCAGTACTTAGAATTACCTTTAACAAATATAGTATATTTTTGATAAGGTCCAGCTTGTTGCAAATATTTGCAAATATTTAATTTTAGATTCATCTATTTCAGAATATTCTTACTGACTACAACTAGTATTCATCGTAGTGAATGATATCTAAATATCTGAATTTCTCAATAAAGACCTCCAAGAATTAAGAAACCAACTAATGACGTACACTTATTTCATGACTGTTTTGGATTGTATATATAATCTCACTGCTGCTGCAAAACAAGCTTTATGCAGACATGCTTTAATCATGTGCTTATCAAATGTGACAGCAAAAAATATACCGAAAACATCTGAAATATCGGGAACCTGGCCAGATGGCATCCACGTTTCATGGTCCAGGCTGGTAAAGGTGGCTTTATGTTTGCAAGGTATGCGCTGAATAAAAGTGTTGAAGCCATCGATCTGTAAAGAAAACTTTATTGCCGTTATTTTGTTGTTTCACTGAACATTCACTAGAATTCAATGTTTTTGTCCAATTTGTCAACTTTCAGATTTTATATTCGCTAAGGTAACAAGAAAAGGTATATGAAATATTAATAATCAGAATAAATGCTACAGCCAGCCTTCAAACCAAATGATTTTCATAATTATATGTAAAAAAACAAACAAAATGATTACAAAATCAAAGAAATTTAGATCTCAAGCAGACTTCTAATAATAAGCTGATCATCAAATAGAAAAGAAGTACTGATTACTTACAGAAATGAAATTCCCCAATGTTGCTTGTTCAGTTTCAAAAGAACTCCGATCAAAGATGGTCCTAACATTGAAATGGTCGGGGCAACGGTTAAAGGTCCGATAAATCTTAAAAGCATTCCAACTATGCCACTACATCCAAGCAAAACTTGTGATAAAGAGGCAGCGATAATATTTCCCTGTATCTGAAACGTTTATTTTTGAAAGCCTCACAAGTTAAGCAATGTACTCAGAAAATGAAAAGTGTTATTTTGTATCTAACATGTCATGCTTTTTTTAAAGAATTCAAGCAAGTTAAACACGTTATTAAAACACATTTTTTAAATATAACAGACAAATGAAAAATAGTAATAGACAATAGTAAGTCAATGACCTCTCATCTAGGGTACAAAACTAGAAATTAGAAAATTTCTGAAAATCTGGAACTATTGTAACAAACGCAACGAAGGTGAAACTGTACATAACCTTTGTTAAATTTATTAAACTGTGAGTTGAAGCGAAAAATGTAAGATTATCATTTAGAGTATTTTGCCTAAAAAGAAACTTTTTAACGTAATGTAAATGTATTTAGATATACGGGTATTTCATTAATGTTACAAAATTGTAACAAGTATATGTGATATTTTGATTTCTTTAGTCACTTGTGTTTAATTTTGCATGTGAAAGAGGTTGAACGTAACATAAGTAGTGATTTGTAACATATTATTTCAGAAGAGTAGAAGCTCTATAAATAAAATTTTGAGTGCAGGACGTGTCTGACACATGTCGACAGTTATTCATCAATCGAACAAATGAAATAAAACTAACCTTAAACATGATATTACTTTGGCAATCCGCAATTATTTACCATCGTGTTTTTAAAGCCTGAACTGCAGTACTCATAAAACAGTTTTTTTCTAAATATACGTCCTAAAACTGGAAAATAATCCTAAAAAGAAGGAAAGCAACACCAAATCCTTTTACTTCCAAATAATTAAAACATGACAGCAATTATATAAGGTGACTATTATTTCACAATTACAAAGTTGTATTTCGATGAATAAGAAAAATGTAACAGAAATATCGAAGTTTTTTATTTTTAACGAGACGTAAAATGTTCGACATTACGGGAGATCCGACATGATCTCGACACTGAAAGCAAAAACAAGTAAACCAGATCATAAGTTATTTAAAGCCTTATCTAATAAAAACACTGCATTTTTAAATGTTGACCTTCACAAAGTCTTGTATGCCCAAAACATTACTCTTATTCACTGTACGATAATAAATATAAATTACTTCTCTAATTCTGCTTTTCCATTATTCTTCATTATCTGTGGCATTGTTAGTTGTATTCCTCGCTTCATCTTAAAAATAAAATTATACAACGAAACCTTGCCTTACCTTCCGCCTTAATTTTATAAAGTCATAAAAACAGTATTACTTAAACATTTTGGACCTTATGGAAACAAATAATAAGACAGTCATGTAAGCAAAACAGCAACATTCTTCTATTCGGTATTGTGCTGAAAACTTGGTTAAATTATTAAAACACCAGCCACAAAAGATGACATGTGATGTAACTTAACTGCATTTTTGTACATATCATAATATCATTTATTGAAGTGTACCTACAACGCACCTTGGACGGCGACATTAAAACTGTAATGATTACAAACTGTACAAAACAATATTTGTGCATACTAAAGGTATAATATTATAAAAAAGATTATGTTTCTAAACACATACCATTGTAAGGACATCTCCATTCACTCGTTGACATCATGGCAATGGCTGGTAAAAGAAACAGGCTGGACCCTCCCTGCACTATAGGAAGCCTTAAAACGAAACATGTTTTAAATGAGTTTGAGTAAAACTATCGAATTTTATATAAACGAACAGTCACAATACAAACAGTGTATGAACAAGTACCATGGTACCTGACTACTAAATGAAAATTCTATACGGCTTATCTCAAGATAAGCTTACTTGATACAGCTAAGACTTGTTGTTAGTTGTACAATATAGAAAACTACAATATTTTACATACCGTATTCCAAGAAAGCTTTGAAGAATAGTTGCCACCCCGCACATAAACAGGGTTATACTCATCAGTTTGGATGTTAGTTCTGTATTACACTCTGCACAGATGATGCCTGGTATAAGAAATGGTATTGACATTGTCCCTCCAATACACATCACTGCTTGCTGGAAATAATCAAAGCGTTTAAAGCGCTGTAGGACTGTCAGCTGGATAGGAAGCGGAATACATTTTGCTTTCGTAATCATTTGAAATCAAGAGAGTTTTCAAATCAGCGCAATGTTGAGTTTCACAATAAGACCATGGTATGAAACTAATTCAAAAATCAAATATCTACTTTGGGATAGAACTGTGAGTTTTTTAAGAATTACGAGATCACCATTCTATATGAACAAAATACGTGGATACTTTAGTGTTTGCGCATGCATAAGTGATAAAGTGGACGTGTCCCTCGATTCCTGATTTTGATATCTGTAGTATAAAAGTTTTGTGTGGGGGGGGGGGGTGTAAGTGCACATGCATGAACGGGGAGATAAACCTGGCAAGTTGTTTGTCACGACCGCTAACACGACAGTTGAGAGTTATCTTAACTCTGTTAGCGCCAGCATTCCTGGAAGTCTGCGAAGCTCCCTGAAAGTGTCGTAGATTGCTGTAAATGGGCTGAGACATTAAGTTTTGATGTACCTTATGATCCGCTGTTTCAGAGGGGGGAAGCAACAGCTAGACAATCTTTCTTTTTATTATCGCTAAAGTTACGTAACTCAATTAAAAGTGTCTGCTGAATAAGATGCAGGGGAATCAACTGCTACACATTCTGTGGTTTTATTATCACTAGAGTTACATATCTCAATTGAAAGTGTCTATTTAACGTATTAATTGTTTTAAACACTGTCCATTTCCCACAATCCCGTTATTGTTAAGGGGTGCTAGAGATTAAATGCGCAAAAGTATTGAAAGGTTATCGTTACATATAACATTACCACATCCTGACAAGCATTTCCTTTTCAAAAGGAAACTTTATTTTCAAATGAGTGAAAAGTAGCGAAAGAGGAGGTATGAGAAATGACACAGAAGCCATGAGGAGTCAAAGATGAGCCATGAGGAGTCAAAGAGGAGGCACAAGGAGTGAGAGAGGAGGCCTGAGGGGTCAAAGATGAGGTATGAGGAGTTAAAAAGGAGGTATGAGGAGTGAGAGTGGAGGCATAAGGAGTAAAAGAGGAGGCATGAGGAGTGAAAGGGGAGGCATGAGGAGTAAAAGAGGAGGCTTGAAGAGAGGCATGAGCGTTTACATAATGGAAGTTGGGTAAGTGAATAGGTTACGCTCAAGTATGTACAAAACAAAGTGATGAACTATGAATATAGAATAGATTCAACAAAGAAAACAGTTTCATTGTTTTATTGATATCATACTTTTACCTTTAACATCCAATACTGATAATATTTGTCTACTTTTTCACAATATAATGGTTTAGCATTAAAGCTACTAAAGTAAGATAAACTGTCATAATTGGCATGTAAAATACCTCCAACGCTTTATTTTGTAACAATTCATGATTTCTTATACATATAGATGTAGATTACTTTAGATCGTTCATATTGACAGTTTTAAACGATGGCGTCCGTCTGTCTCGGGTAAATGTTTGGAAAAAACGGATGATGAACTCTGCAATCGTTTTTCTTATTGCATTTAAAAGTGATTGGGAGATCTTAAAGTTTGTTTCCTCCAGACGATGAAGTCAGTAAAAAATCAAAGAATGCAAATATATGCTACAAATGGTGCAATCTGATTAAAATCAGCTTTTAGATAACGCTCTGCTATTAGGATCTGAAAGTCACTAATAGAATGTCACACTTTCACGCCTAAATAAAAGTCGACCGAGCTCACAGAGTTGGGAAATTCACCACCTGGAAAAACGACCGATAGTTGTAAAATTTATTTATTACGAGACAAACTAAGTATTAAAGACAAAGTTTTAATGTGGAGACCCTTCATTATATTTACGCATACACAAACTTACAATTGATAAGAAACATATACGGCAAGAGTTCTCCCTACACACGAGGATATTTTTCAATATAGTTAGAGAGCTGTTTAGAAACAGTCAAAATTCTTAATACGAAATATTCAAGGCGCAACACGTAACTTTGATGATGATGATGATTTAATAATTATATTTCTGACTATGATATTATAGTTTTAAATTAATAACTTGTAGAAATGCCAACTTTGAACTTCTAAAATGTTAGCGTATATTTCACTTGATTCCAAATGATGAAAATAAACTGTTAGTTTTAAGTATTCGAAAGGAGTTTATACAAATTAAAAGACGTAGCAATACAAATCAAAAGGGGTTAAAAGGTGTTTACATATAAAAATTTCAAAAACAACAAAAATATGTGTTTGAAAAGAGAAAAAGTAGACCCGTGTATAACATTTTTATAGTCGGAGAGAAAATAGAAATAGTGGATTCGTTTAGCAACCTAGGTGTCAGTTTTACTTAAACTGGAAATATGTTACATGCTGTAAATTCGATAAAGAAGCAAGACCTAAGGGCATATAACGTCTTTAATAATTAATTAAAAGCGTTCAGTCATATAAACTGATTCTTTTTGACAGAATGGTTATTCCAATCCTGCTGTATGGCTCGAAAATTTAGGGAGAGTATATTAAAAAAAACTGACAAATTACTTTGAATTTTTTTAAATATATCCTAGATGTTAAGCCTAAAAAACCGAATTGTGCAGTATATGGCCTGGAGACCTCCGTCATTTTCAACTTTAACTTGTTTGGATAGTTTTTGACTAAAATAACGAAATACATAAACAAACTCATTCTCAAAAGTTTCTGAAGTGAATTTAAAACATACAGTATATCAAGATTTTTAAGAAGTTTTAGGCTGACTTTTAATGGACTTTGTGAAGCGTAATCGAATATAGTGACAGAAAGTTTTGCGCTATATAAATGAACTTGTATTTGTATTTGTATAAACAGTTTTAATACCGCTAATAGTATTTAAATTTCTTCAATAGTCTAATGTTCCGTGCAACTTATATATTAAAAAAATGTTGTAAATGATTGTATCTCTTATTTTCCGTTGCTCATCAAACGTGTATTTTTTTGCCTAAATCAATCAAAAACACCGAATCAGTTCAGCAACGGGAGACTTATCCAAATCAGTCCAGAACGATTGCATACCGTGTAAATGTACTTAAAAATCCGGTTTTATATTTAAAGTAATAAAAAAGGTTACGAAGATTCTCTCATAAGAACATTTCACTTCTGAATATACTGGTCCCTTAATCTTGTTATAAATAACAGTATATACATTAGTTAAATTCAAAATTAAAGTCATCAAACATACCATTGAAATAAGAAACCCACATGTTATCATTACTAGTGTTAACTTTATCAATGTACACATTAAACAGAACGGAATTGTTTATTTAGGAAAAAACAATTTCACTTGTCGATCAAGAAGTTGAAAACAAGTACAATTATTTTAAACAAATTATTGTAATCTTTGGTTCCTTCAATATTAAATGGTTTGGAAACTTAAAACATACATTTCGCGACACATTGATGCTCTTAGTAAAATGGTGTGTCAGCAATGACTTTGTAATAGGCCTTGTTGTAATGACCATGTGTATATTCTTATATTGTGTATATTGTTAGACTGATTCAATTTTGAGAAAAACGAGGCAACGGGCTGATTTCTGGCTTTAAACTGCTTGCACCGGCCTACCGCTCATAGTTAATCATTTAATTCAGACTTTTATGCCACTCCCCTCAGATATTCTACCATGAACAATGCCTAAACTAAATACTTTTAACTTGAATTAACGTTTGAATTTAAACGAAATGCTGGTGATTTGCTGTAACGAAATAGCGGTAATACGTTTAAATGAAATGTCGCTATTTCGAGATAACGAAATCGCGTGATAAAGTTAAAACGAAATGTTAATGTTTCGGGGTAAATAAATGTTGTTACTGTGTTAAAACGAACTTCTGTTATTTCGATAAAACAAAAAGTTGTTATTTCAAGATAACGAAATGTTGAAAATGCGCTAAAACGAAATGTTGTTATTTCGAAATAACGAGATAATGTTTTTTTTTCGTTTAAACGAGATGTTGTTATATTGAAAGAGGAAACAGCTTTATTGTTGAATCCAACATAATCGTTCGTTAATTAGTTCATTTCGAAAGCGAGTTTTATTTTCTTGTTTATGAGAAAGAATCAAAAGACTAAGTGTTCAAAGGTCAAAACAAAATCCTAGCATCTGTATTATTCAAATAATGTTTTTATACACTGACATTATTCAGTTATAATCTTTTAGAAACTCATTTTCATTGGGAAAGTATATGAAAATAGATAAAGCAATTGTAAATTAAATCAATTTCTCAAAAATACTAAATCAGTTTATTGCATTGAACAGAAGCAGCATTGTCAAACAATCGCCCGAGAGGTAGTTACAAAAAAGATGGGGTGGGGGGGGGGGGGGTGGTATTCACAAATATCAAGCACGTAAAACTTAAGATGATACTTCTTCAGTACTTTTGCCTCACCTTGGAAATTCTGATATATGCCGAACACAGCAATTCGCATAGCACAAGTTCCCAAAAATCTACATGTGTGCTCTCTTTTCAGAGAGTGCAATAACGCCTACACACCTGTTTGGATTTTATTATTTATTTATTATATATTATATTATATTTTATTATAATCAACCGGATGCTAAACCTCCGAAAACGTTCGGCAACGGGAAATTATCCAAATCAGCTCGGAATGATTACATACCGTGATTTTGATGAATTGGTAATACATGAATAGTAAATACTGAAAACTAACTTCACACTGTCTTGATATCGAACTTACAGTTATACAGGTGTAAACCGGAGTGAAAAAAAGTGTAATCTGTAACTTTTGCTGTGTTGAGTCTGAATATCATATGCTCATGTGCTGTCCGAGATACCAAGGTTTAAGATCTGAATATTTAGGCAGGATATCATTTCCAACGTTAAATAAATTTACTGAATGTATGTCCTCTAATCGTAAATTAGCATTTACAAAAATATAAAATACAAAAATGCTGTGTTTTTACCAAAAAGAATGGAAGAGAGAAAAAATGCACTTACTGATGCAATTCTTTCTAGACTTTCCCATACTTATTTTATATGGAAAGATTTTCTATTATAATTTTTGATCTCATCCTTTTTTGATAGTCTTTGTTATATTTCATTCTATTGTAACTTGGCAAAGGCATTGGTGATTTTGCCAAACAAAATTGAAATTTGAGTAATGAAATTCTAATCAAAAATATTTATTACAAATACATGTAAATCTAACTAACATCACAAAGGAAACAATATACGATACAATGTTAATACATGTATTAGATATTTCAATGTTTCACATGCTGTATTATATTTAGGAAATAGATTTTAAGTTTGAGTGATATACCGTCTGATATATCACGGTGTCGAGTTCATATGCGTAGTAATTTAATCACGAAGGCTGTAGGCCTGTGTGAGTAAATAATTACGCATATGAACGAGAATCCGTGATATATACGACGGTAGATCACGAAAATTTAAAAATCTATTTCCATTCTAACACGTACGTATATTTGTGGTGCAAGTGTGTGCACTATTTAACAGTGGCATTCGCAGTGACCTCAGCGGGCGCGCGCTTGTGTTCTTAGTGCTATACTGTATATGATATATCACGCTCAATTTCTTCTTTGTTCATTGTTGGCGAATTGCATATAGTGTTAGAATACGCTTTTTTCTGTTCGTCTTTATAGCATCTTTAACAAAAATTTTGTATGAGCATATACATTTATATCTTTGATTTTATAATTGATAGAAAATATTTTCATGATGCTAGCTTAAAACATGCGTTAATAGTCTGAATAAAAAAAGGTTTATGGCACAATGAAAATAGAAAGGCTGATCAACATGTGCTTCAACGTGTGAAAAAGAGAGGTGTAATATTTTCATAATGAAATATTTAACATAGTAAGCTTGAAAAGTGGGAATAGTTACATATATAGTTAGCATTACTAAATTGCAAAACGTTCAAACATACCTGCAGGCCAAAGAGAAAACACAGTGGGGGTGATGGTATATCATTGACTCCAAGCAGTAATGGTCTAGGTTTAGATTCTTGCAAATCATCATCTGCTGTTTCCCCATTTCTGCTGGTCGCCATTTTGTGTTTTCCTTAATTAGAATAGTTTGTCTTTACAACGTATTATATTAAAGTGACTTTATTTTGCCAATACTAAAACATGCTTAATACCTTAATGCAACGAAAATTATATTTTAGTTTTTTAGATGCAGATCACACATCTTCAGTGTTACAACTGATTGCATGGCTGAATGTGAATGCAGCACTTAAAATCCAGATACAAAACTAATATTTTTGCGGTCTTGACAAATTTTATCAAACACGTCTCATTAAAATTGAAATTGAAAAAAAAAATATGCAGGCAATATATAAATGAAAATTATTTTACCATTAAGATAATTATCTTTATTTTTTCTCGAAATATTGTGGGGTAGTCCCGTCTGCTATGCACCAGATGTTACGCTCGAAATCTCATATTTGTTTATCCATCACCTGTTACATATTGACCAATAGTTAGATTGGGAACCAGTAAGTGAACGGATAAAGCAGGTTGTCGAGAGCGATTCGAACAGTTGAATATTATTTGCGAATTTCAACACCGTCAACAGTTTTACTTTGGTATTGCAATTTGAACAACTATGCCACGGGGACGTAGGAAAGAGGAGCCACGTGGTCGCCGTCTTTGTCGGCGGGATCCTGCACCAGTGAGACTTGATGATGGAAAGGAAGCAAGGGCGCTTCGTCGGCAGATACATAACAGACACAGGTCACCTGAAAGGGACGTTGGAGAGCCAAGTCCCCTAACAGGAACGAGGAACAGCGGCCAAACAGACAGGCTGGTCGGGTTACCCCGCCAGCGCAGGACGCAAATATGGACAACCGTGGCAACAAGCGGACAGCCGGCGAGGCAGCTCTGGACGAGCCTGGCAATGTCCTGTTACAGACCGATAGAGGAATTCCGACTTTTACACGTAATATCTATAGTCTGTTTCTCTTATAAACACGCTCAAATTTATTATCTATAGATGTCTGGATTTTGGGCGACTGCATTCCGTATTGAGCCGGAGTTCGAGCAGTTTCATCTAGTAGACCGAACCTCGGCTTGGCGGCCACCAAGATAGGCTGGTGGGGTGTGAGAGGACTCGGTTGGCAGGGCCTGAGACACAGTGTGGAGATTCAAGTCCTCTTTTGACTTCCACCAAGAATCATTTTGATCAATTTTGGTGGGAATGATTTAGTTCGTCTTAGAACTCCAGAAATAAGAAACATCATTCAACAGGTAATCAGTTATCTGAGAGCGGCGTTTCCAAATGTGGTTATCATTTCGATCGATATCTTACAGCGATGAGTATGGCAAGGTTCACGGACCGGTTACAAACCTCTCGAACTCAAACGCATAAGACTTAATCGTTTAGGTCGAAGAATTGTTCTTTCGTCTGGAAGGGGTGACGTAATATTCCCAAATTGATGCTGAAACAATCTTTTTTCGGTCGGACGGCACTCATCTCGACGAGGTTGGCCTAAAATTTTACCTGGATTATATTAAAGATGCTGTTGTCGAAAATATGACACACTGAATAAAATTAGGATCTTTCTCATTTGCGTTCGTTTAAGTATCATCGCTTGTCCGTCCACCACATGTTTCCTATGCGTGTTTCGATCAGAATTTTGGGGAACAAATTGTAAAAACAATTTATTGTGGCCAGAAAATTCTGTCGATCGGAAGGTGATCGTACATATGTTCTATTTTAAAATCAATAGCTTTATCTTTATATAAAAATTTTAGTTAGTTACACCAACTACAGCTCAAATCCGGATCCTTGTTCACGTATCGGTTACCCGGGCTGAACTGGGATCTTCGGTTTGGGTAGTGGGTTTGGCTTATTTTGCAGTCTATCATGGTAGCAATGTGTTCATGTATTTGCATAGATATTGTCCTAGTACTGAGACAATATCTCCTAGCCTTGCTGTTACGTTATAGCTGTCGTACCTTGCTAGACTGCTGTCATACTTGCTAGACTGGTATCTGTGTATTGCGCACAAATGACCTCTGCATTGCGTTGCTTATGTATGATAACACTTTACATGTAGTATATAAATTATAGGTCCGTCTGTTTGCTGGTTTCTCCATTGCAGTCGCAGGTATAGTATGCTAGTTTTCGTTGCATAGCTTGTTAGTCATAAGTGATCGTGGTGTTGCTCATTTGCATTGCCTTATTTATCGCAGGTGCCTTGTTTCGGACAGCGTACGATCTCCTTTCGGTTGACTTAATTTTTTACTTCTGACGAGTTACCTCGCCAGATTACCTTGAGTGTCCACAATACGCCACTATGAAACAAATATCAGGGTGTTATTTTGATGATTTAATTAAATTGCTTTACAATTAAATATAACATTCGTTGTTTAACGGAATATTTAATAAATTAGTAAATCACATATTTTAACTTGGTTATCTATTGAGAGTTATAAAATAAAAGGGGACAAATCACATATGTATTTCAAATTACTCCCGTTTAACATTATGTTTCTTTTGGTTCTGTATACATATTTCGATTTATCTAAAAAAGAAAAAAAAGACGTTATGTCTGATTGAATTTTGAGAAACAAAATGATAGTTTTCAGGAAATTAAAGTATCTCGAAGTACATCAGGCGACTTGCAGTCCTGAGTACGACATGAGCAAATGAGTGTATAAAGTCATCAGTATGATGTTGTCATTTTGATTGCACTGCTGAAAATTACTGAAATACTTTGTGTATGTTTGTTTGAAACATACAAAAGCTAGTTATTTCACTTGTTTCGGCTGTGGAATGTCAGCAGCTCACCGTTCAACAATGTTTTTACAAAAACGGAAGAGCTGACTGCTCTCAGCTTATTTAGATGTGCCATAACGGTCTGAATTTGACGCGGGCATGCGTCAATAAATGGTGTTTTGTCTTCTCTTCAGAAGTTTGTGTTTTGAGATTTCATTGGGGAAGTCACAGTTTAAAAAGTCACGAGCTGAAATGCTGTTAGAAGTCAGTACTTGCCTCCTACGTTCCAGCAACATTTTAGCACGACTTTAAGTGGCTACTTTAATGAGAGACGTTTTCAGTTTTAACAGCAAAATTTGGGTAGATGAAATTAAACCTAGATTCTGTCGACCTCTTGATAAGTAACGACAACTTTATTAATTAACTTTATAATAGTATGTAGTATCTTTTGTTTTGTTATAAATAGAAATAGTATGCAGCATCTTTCAGTTTTAGTTTAAGTATCATAACTATTGTTTCGATAAAATAAATAACTGTTTTTTCTTCTAACTGTTACTGTGCATTGTTAAATATAACCACCAAATAGTACATGAAATACTTATTAAAAACATTAACCAGTTCACATTACTAAATCTGCGGACAGACATCAGTGAACTAATATAGTCATCTTTGTATACTGATAATGTGAACATCGCACCTACGTTTAATGTTAAACAAGTGATGATAAAAATATAATATTGTGTGGTTTTAGTTCTCATCATATTTTAGTACTTCTGATCAGATTTTCCTGAGAAATTTACGCATATTCAAAGCACTTACGTCTCACAGAGTACACATCAGTACTGCAAAAATGATGGCAAAAAAATTGTTTACGTTAAAACTTTGATGTTACTCAATTCTTTTTAGGGCACATAATATCTTTAATCTTGAAAGTCGCAAAAGGTTTAACGGAATGTTATCCCGACCGCGTCTAGACAGACCTAGGCGTGCTACATGTAAACATTTTTAGTAACAAAAACAAAGTGCAAAATTGCGTAACCTTTTCAAAATGGCGTCAAAAAACTTTTCAAAAATCTCATTTCCTATAAGGAAGAGCTAATCCAGAATCCCGACTGGCTGAATCTTGTATTGGCCGCGTTTTTCTATATTGACTGTGTTTTTCCATATTGGCTGTGTTTATTTCTGTATTGGCCGTGCTTTTGATTTTCTGGCGGGGTTTACATTAAATCAAGCGAACAAATTGATCAGATTCCCGCAAAAATTAATATATAATGGTTCGAACAACACACATTGTTTTTCAATACATTTTTTTTTTCAAAACCTCTTACTTTTCATTAAGCTGTATCTTGTATTTTCAGCAAAGGAAAATGCTTCTTGTCTGAATACAAAAATAAAAGTCACCTATAAACCACGCGTTTAAGAATCAAAAATATTTTTCTATTTTGTAGTTTTTTTCTCCCTTGCATATCATATCAATCATTAAAAAGTAGACCTGAATAGATCCAAGTAAAAGTTCTTAAAAAGTTCACTTTCGGAAATCTTGCGAGGATGCTCTGCAGCTTAATATTCGATTGTCTCCCTTAGATTGTTGTCCTTAACTATAACTGCAAGCCGTTAAGACATAATATCTCATGAACAATTCGTCAACACTCCGCGCAATTAACCATCTAAATGCAGTGTAAACAGCAAAATATGTTGATAGCATTCATCTTACGCATGTAGTGCTGCTGTCCAGCGGCTTTAATTCTTGTTCAAATTTTATATTTATTTGCCATTCGAATACTTCTGTGTACTGTAATAACTACATCCAGACTGTTTTACATGTTTATGCCGCCTTTGTGTCGACACTGGTTTTCAAACTAAGTTAATGGCATACAAAATGTTATTTGTATTTAGTTTATGCAGACATTCTAGACGTTGCATGTTTCCTCTTTATCAATCTTGTTCAAGCATAATACAAGATAATTAATTCAAAACATAAATGAAATACATACTCTTATACTTACTGCATCTTATGATCATTAAGAGAGTAAACGGTATTAAACTTCTTAGAAAGATCAAAAGAAAGAACTACTAAAGTCAGGAAGAAGCAGTTACACTTTGATTATTTAACGAAGACAATGTTGAGTTTAAATAGAACCAGGGGAGGGAGGTACTGCATTTCAGGGGTATTACGCAGTATACTGGCGACCTTCTGAACAGCGACAGAGCGTCCGTGGACATGAAAATGCAACAGACCGCCTCGAGCAGGAGATTTACTTACTTTCCTGCGGCCCTAAGACCCAATCTTCGGCCTTATTTCCGGCTGTAGCTTTAACAATTAACCTGCTGGAACCGAAAGTGATTAGCCTTTGCCACCAGTATGGAGCCAGGTCAGCCTGCACATCCGTGCAGTCTGACCAGGCTCTTTACTGTTGGTAGCTCCATTTTTGTAATTTGATATTGAAATCCCTTAAACTTGGAATGGACTGTTCCAAATTCAAAGCTGGGCTAATCCATTACAAAATTTCAGCATGTTCAGGGTTAACAATTAGCAATCATCAGACTTGTCTTAATGTTTATTAGTGAGAGTTAAAAAATAAAGGAAGCTACAGTCAATGTATTGATCCTGATTTTTTTATTATAACTGGCAAATATTCGTTTGTGTTTTTAGGCAAATGATGTGTTTAAATTTATTAGAGGAATTGTACTTAAAAAAATATAATTTTGCAGACATTTTGCCATTCATTGATTTTATCCTAAAACATTCAACTGATTTTATCCTAAAACATGTTTCATACTTCAAAAATCATTTATTAAAAATGTAGATTTGATATTTAAGATATGAAACCTCATTTAGATAAATGCTTCGAACGTCAGGCTTTTGAACAATTCCCCAGAATTCAAAAAAATGCCTGTGATGCCAGCAGACGATGTTAGCGTTGCTATAATAAATTTGTATAGCTTTGTTTGAGTTTGTTTATCGTCAGTACCTGTTGATCATATGACCGACGATGAAGTGGTTAGTAATTTTAGGTTGTAGATATGCAAGATACAGAAAGTATCCCAAACACACTTCTTTTTCTGTTCCATGTACAGTGTATAGCAATAATAAATGGGACCTCAGTTTCATCCGATAGACAATTAGTAATGTAAGTGGAGGAGCGGGAGATCGAACTCGTAACATGTTGATTACTAGTCCAGCGCGAAGCAACTGTACCACTGCTCCTGCAGGATGACGGCTTCAGTAGACATGTTGAAATGTGTCAACAAACCTGCAAAATACAGTGGTTTCACTTTAAATGTGTAAGTGAATATGATACAAACTGGACATGTAAGTCTTGTAAAATATAAAATCTTTGTAAATTGTTCCCCTTTTTAGTTCTATTTATGACACTTTTATGATATTAAAAAATTAGACGATCTTAGTTTATATTTATAGTGTACCATGTATCTATATTGTACGTTGTGGTGTTTAAAGGCTTGTATATTGTATTTGAATTACTTTACAACTTTAATGCATTTATCCTAATTTGGTAATTTAAGGATGAGTTCTGTGTTTACGAAATAGTGCACGGAGATTTTTTTTCAACTGTATAATTAAAAGTACGCTCTGTAATAATTTGTTAGACCAGGATTTCTGAACTATGAATATCTGAATTTCACAAAAGCTTTATCTTATAGTGAAGGGGAGGGCGAATTTTGTGACGGAAAAATTGACAAAGCAGACAGAAGAGCGAAATACACGACCTCCCATCCCACCCTCTGCGCAATCTGTAAATACACGACCTCCCATCCCACCCTCTGCGCAATCTGTAAATACACGACATCCCATCCCACCCTCTGCGCAATCTGAAAATACACGACCTCTCTGCGCAATCTGTAAATACACGACATCCCATCCCACCCTCTGCGCAATCTGTAAATACACGACATCCCATCCCACCCTCTGCGCAATCTGTAAATACACGACCTCCAATCCCACCCTCTGCGCAATCTGTAAAACAATGGGGAAAAAGAAGCCAGATCATACAATTGTGCAGAAACAACGGTATAGATGCATTAATCCAGAAGTTGCCTGAATATTCTAGCTGAATGTGCACGCCACTCTAATAATATCTACAGGCAATATTCTTGATATTATTGCTTCTTGCTTTCTATACATAGCAGTAAGTATTATCAGAGGATAAATGTTCTTCCTCATGTGAATTTATACTCACTACTTGCAGGTGGCCATTCCACGTGGTATATGATGTAGTTTAGGCTGTTTTGACTCGATTCGGAGAAGAAAACTGCTGTAAGTATTTTATTTCTTCATCAATTTTAATGGTATATAGCGCACGCGAAGCGGAATATTATGGCCTACACATTGGTCCTGATGATTTTTTGTCAAAAGTACAGAATTTAATAACATTCGGGACAACTGATCGGCTTTTCCCGATAGCAAACATATTGTTACGAACTTATATATAGGGCACACTATTCCGCTTCAAACGCACTATGGTCCCTTTATAATGATGTAAAAGTAAAATACATACAGCAGTTTTCTCCTCCGAATCGAGTAAAAAAGATGCTGCTCGCGACAGCTTAAATGACATCATATACCACGTGGTATGGTCACTCTGACTTGGCTTGCACGTTAAGCTAGAATATTCGTGCCATTTCTAAATCAATGCATATGTACCTTTGTGTTGAGATGTAGATGTGATCACATGTACAATTCAGTTATTGGACATAATCCATTGGATGCTTTTATAAGAAGCCAACCTGTGGAGTTCATATGTCGAAAAGGTTAGAGAACTCCTGAAATCAATAAGTTGACCCGTGTTTAAGAAGATTATTTTTACATTTGTGTACAGTTACAATGCGATTTGTAGAAAAATGTAATACAATATTATTTTCTTTTTTACCAGAACATGTAATCTATCACAGTACTCTTTCGCTTTTAAATTGTAATTTGTCACATTTGAGTGTTTGAAGAAAAAACATTAATTAGATCTACTGGCAAAGTCGCAGCATACGATTAGTCGCCATTTTTTATGTTGAAGCTGAACAGCCTTTGAACGTTCGATGTTACGAACGTCAAATGATTACAAAAGGGAAAATTTATATGGGATTTTAATGGATGCTGTCTGGATTAGACGCAAACGTTTCTTTTCCAGATAAAAAGTCACAGACTACGTTAAGCAACACCATTTAGCCTCTTTGCGCTATGTATTTTGTAAGTGTAGAGATACAAGAAAGGCAATGTTTTAATATTACTGTATCATTCAATATACCTCTTAAGACACACGTTTGTCTGGGTCACTTCCTGAAGCTTGACAGAATGCCCCACTTGTACGGAAGAATGAATATATTTGTCAAGGAAGAAAGATTTGCAGATCAAAAACTAGCTTTTTGTTCAATACCTAAATATAAAAATAACAAACCACATATACAAGACAAACAGTTTTATCAACTACAGGCTTCTTGTCAGTCTTGGTTACACCCAAAAAACAACCGTTTAATAAAGCTTTAAAAACATCTAATACACATTTATCATGGACAAGTAAACCGCTGACATAAACATCAAAGGGCACTGTTTTGGTGTAGAAAATACAAACTTTGGTAAAGAATAAGCAGAATAAAAGAAATAGAAGTGCCAATATCTGAAGGTTTGTGATAAGCTTTTATTGATAATAAAAACAACCGAAAGAAAAATCTATATGAATAAAACTGCTCAGTTCAAGACTGCTTTCATAGAGGCACATTTACTCACCGACCTATATACAAACACTTAAACACCGAGGGTCTACGATGATGTGACAAATGTCATAATACTTAGAGAAAAAATTAAGTTCGCAGTGTTGATGAAATTGCAAAATAAGGAGGAGTATATTGTTCTAGATAAAAATATACCATTGTTCCGTTGCACACTAAACCTAAGGCAAAGAACAAGGTAATACGCAGGATTAACATTTTTTCTTTCTTTAACCTTAAATATACGCATTAAGGCTCTGCTTTTCTTCGTATTACGTAGATAAAGGAGCTGATAACCCAGACATCCTTCAGCTACAGGGAGACAACCTTGACACATATTTCTATGATGCTGATCATTCGTTGAGATTACGTTCTCATCTGACACAGTTTAAAATGAATAATTTCTTGAAAACGGTACGCTTTAAACGCCTATCAAAATACTTGCTGAATACTGAATCAATAAGAGACATTAGAAACATAAAAAAAATCTAACCTGATCTTTTAGAAACAAAGTAAATATTAATTAATGCAAAACCTAGCATCTGTTGCTTTCATCATACATCAATATATGTTACGCGTTCAACTACAAAATACACCTTCATGTATTTCCATTTACTCGGTGAAGGTCGTGACTATTTCAAATATTTTTAAACAGGAGAACAGTTTTTAAAAAGCTCTGCAATAATAGCAAAATAATCCATTTAAATATAAAAAGTACAAAAAATACCAGATTGCCTAAAAAAGTTGCTTTTCCATGTACACTTTGTCCTAGAGTTATTTTGCGGGATAAGCAATTGTTCATATCTGATTTATTCATCTTTCTCGATTAGCAGAAGGTACCTTATTATGTAACATGCATAAACTGCAATGACCTTTTTTTATATACAATTACAATTTTTCAACGTAAACTTTTAGATTTTCATAGATGTCCCTGTTCAGAATTTTGAAAGAATGAACACACAAAAAATTACAAGTAACAGACCCTTATAAACAACTACATAAAGACTCCACGCTCCTGTTTTCTGACATATTAAACATAGATAGCTGGTAGAAAATCACATACATTAAACGCTTGGTGTATTGAATAATAAGCAAAACATAGCATTATAGGAGTTCAACCACTCTATTAAGTCCTTGCCATTTCGACGGAAAAAGAATGGTTAGGGATTTCGTCTGAATTAAAACTATTCAAAATGTAGTTAGTTACACTGGATTATTTCAACGCAAACGTGAGGAATGCAAATTTACTACTGCATGTGTATTATTAGTTGTCATGAAAACTACTAAATATGCTCTCCGTCTTAAAAGCTTGATAATGTCCACTGAGAGAGATCTGGATTTTGTTAAAACATTTGCAGATGATGTGTGTAGTGGTAATTTATACGTTAACGCACGTTTTCTGCTATACTTATATAAAAGTGTCGAAATAATTCGTAAGAATAGGCCTCAAGAGGACAACTACCATGTGAATTATAGACTTTGAAGCTGCTTAGGAAACCACTGTGTCTATCATATAATGCGTTATTTATAATTCGACCAGACAAACCTGCTAGCATATAGCGCTTAAATGAGAACAAAATTACGATACATCATTTTTTTTATTATTCATGCTCGGCGAAGACTTATTCAAAACAATTACTTTTTTAAATGGTACAGGTTTTCAAGAATTTATGTTTTCTGTATTTTGAGTATGCACACTCTGAAAGTAGTAGATATATATTTTATCATAAGAAACAAGGGTCTAAAAGATATGTGCACTTTGTAAAATATTAGCCAGTAAATACTCCACTGAATTATACAACTGACTGATGTCAAGTCAGTAATTTGTTTCGAAAAGAGAACACAAAATAGAGGTTAAGTTGAAACTTATTTTGCGATCACTAGACAACAAAGACTTCTCCCAATGTTTGATCTGTGGATTGAAATCTGCACTCATTCAATATCTGTCATTTAGTATGACTGAGTGGTTTACTTTGTAAAGAGATCTTTACGTAAACCCTTTATGCTAGCTAATTTATCTGTCTTAGAAGGGCCTAGACAATCTTCATATAATTGATGATGAAAATAAAGTCGATTTTTGTTTTCAAATGCTAGAGTTCTCAGACATATTCCCTTGACTAGGATTTTTACATGTCTGACAAAGGAAATGTCTGACAAATAAATGTCGTTCGCACATTGACCTTGCATAAAACGTTGTACATGATAACATTTAAAACAATTACAATCATCAAAGTTTTTTTTTTTCAAGCAATGTGACCGTTATTCCTACCTTTAAGCGTATCTTTTTATATATTTTATAAACTTAGAAAAAAACGTCTTAAGAAGTCAATGTTACAAAAGAATAGACCACACTACGTAGGGATGACAAAACAACAATTACTTATACTTCGATGAAGAATTAAAGCAGTCTGAAGTACTTTTCCCTAAAAAACAGATCACACCTATAGTTCTAGTTCGACTCCTTCGATAGTGTACTGAGGATATGAAAAACATAACTAAGGGAAAATTTTCATTTATAGTGTACAAGGAATTGACAGACTTTTTTTATTTATTGTATTTTTTGTAATCAGACAGGATTTCTTTATTTAAGCACAGTTGTGTAACATATAAAGAGGTACACTTTTTTCTGCAATCCATGACAGCAACCACACTTGTGTAACATGAACTGCATATGTCAAGTTTTTGGGTTTTTTTCTTTTTCAATAAAATTCATTTTTACTCTGTGCTTAATTAATCTATTAAAACAAACTTATTTATGCTTTTACACAAGGCGCCATATCCAGATTTGTGAAACCAAAGTCTAAAAGGCAGAGCATCATTGCTCAGTTATATGATATTGTTAACATTTAATTCTTTGTCTAAATGTTATTTGAAAATATTTGAAGGTATTGCTTCCGAAAACAAAATGAAACAATGAAATTAAAGACGCGGTCAGTGTTTAAAGCGACTCTATGGTAGTTGCTAAAGGGCTAAGAAGCTAGCGACACGGGTTCGAATCCGGATAGCGACTGTGTTACCGACTGATTTCCCAGGACTGGGTGGTAATCTAACCGGGTACTGTTTCCAGCAGTATCGGCCTACACTGGGGATCGGGGAGGTAAAATCACGCACCGTGGGCTCTCATAGAAACCTGTATACTTGCAACCTTAGGGGCATAAATACGTCACGCTTAACCATAGAAACAGCACGTCCATATGATATTTCTCATGTAATCAGTCATACTGATTTTATATCCCTGACAAAAAAGATATTTCAGAGAATGTGTCGAATCAACCAGGAAAGAAAGGAACACGTTATTTCCAGTTGAGCCTTTGACCGCTGTCTTCACCATGCATTTGACTGGTTTTATAGACTTAAACGCACTCTAACAGTCAAATATCTATTGGGCAGACAGTTAGCCTAACCATCGTTCCTTCAAGAACAAGCGCTAGACTCTTATTGTTCGTCAGAGAATGCTGACTCTTTAAAATAACAATTCAGCTTAGATCTCCTTCAAGACATGTTTTGCAGCTCTGTGTCGTTTACCTGTTCAATACGACTTATGGAATTCCGAACATATGTACACTAAAAGAAGTAATATCTTTTTAAAGGATGATGTACAAAATTAGTGTCCCGTAAGTGTATAGCTTTCGGACATTGGCAAACATTGAACACGCATAGTAATCGAATATCCTAATTCCATAACAGTGAAGGCTATTAACAAAATGCTAATTGTCAATATCATTTTCAGTAAAATAAATTAAATATTTATTATATATCTATTAATTTATGTTTATTTTTCATCATTATTATTGCATTTCTGTCAGAGGTAATACACTAACAATTACGAGTTCTGCCTAAACATTACGGAAACACTTTTAACCAATGGCAAGCTTTCTTCCTCAGCTGAAGATTTTGTATCCAACAATTTCATTCGTTACAAATGTAGGTCAAACCCGATTTTATATAGCTACGCCGATTTAAAGAAACAAGGAATACTATACACAATTATTTAAGTTTGTCTCTTCATTATTGTAAATGATGACGCTATCATTCATCTCTTTTCATGCAGAACAGACAAATTTCGACAAAAAATGTGGCCTCACAAAATATTTGCAGTTCCAATGATACAAAAATTATGCATTGACGATATCAAATAAGGTAAAAGTAGTGTTTATGAAGAAACTTACAATCTGATCTGTCAGTGATTAGTTAAAATGTGTTTGAATTGGACACAACAGAACTGAACTATGAACAAACTTATAACTTGATTCAATTAAAATTCCCCAGTTGATGCAAATGCCCGACAAATGAAATTCACTTTGTCTCGTTCAGCTTCATAAATAAATGTCACTACAAGATAACATACTTTGGATTGAACAGAGATCATTGAATACAAAAATTTAACATACAGCGCGTTTAGTTTCCGTTTGATGCAGTCTGTTTACATCAATTTTATCTTCGCCAAGTCTGCATATTTACATTTGATAGAAACTTTTTTTTAAAAACTATTTTAATATTGCCATTGTCTAGACATGCAAATGAGTATTAATCTACTTTTTACCAGAACAATTTTGTCAAAATTGTTATAGCAACAAATTATTTTTATGAATCGAAACTCCAGCTAAAGCGGAAAATTCTGTGTGCGATCAAGTTGTTAAAAATGCTTTAAAGAGGCTGTACTCCAGATTTGACATAAAAAATTTTTTTTCATAAATTATATATTTAGATGCCGTGCGATTATAACAACATAATATTTTACTTCAAAACTGATTATAAAAGTGAAAATAGAATAAAAAAAATATTTTCGCTCCAGCCTGATTTGAACTCTGGACCCCTCATGTTTACAAAATATTTCCAACGCCTTTACTGTCACCACCATCGCCGTATGTTATATTACAGATATTTACTTTAAATCTTATACGATATAGTTATACCGTCGCGTTACGGTATAGCACGTTGAAAGGGAAAAAAATCACTTTATAATGTAATTATTTGACTTATTTTTTGTCAGTAAGTTATTTTCTAAGCATTAGTCATAAATATTACAAGAAATTTATAATACAAGAAAATTTTCTTTTTTTGTCATCTGGAGCACAGCCCCTTTAAACATCTTTTTTTTCTCCACGAAAACTTATGTTCAATATGTTTAAGCATATATTTAAGAGTATCTGCACATCGAATGCTACTAAATTATTAAAAGTTTGAGAGATTTGACTTACAAATATTTTTACAGCATAAATCATAAACACGTTATGTAACACGTGAATACTGAAAGATAAGTCAGACTAACTCTTGCTCCTAAAGTTGAAGACACGTCGTTAATCTAGATCTAATTGTATCAGTATGACCCAGATTTAAAATGGGAGCTGAATTTTTACAACAATGTTGACATTTTGTTTTATGTTTTAATTTGGACATGTAAGAAACGTCCTTTCATTATATGTCGGTTTTACACCTATGTTCATCTTAAATGTGTTTAATGACTTCTTGTTAAAAGCAATAAAATTTCCAACCTAGATATAAAACTTCTCTTGATTAATTCTCTTTGAATTATTTACCATGCTACAAGAATAATTCTCGGGCTATTGATCTGAGCCATCAGCCAAGTTTATATTGCTTGTTTTAACCTAGAAATGTTAGTGTTTAGTGTTATAGAAACACAACTTCCGGTTAAAAGTGTATGATGTCGTCAAAAGAGATTCAATTTTGGAACTTCTTGATGCCAAATACTATCGCTTGACATTCTCTTTGTCATAAAGCATTTCTTCTTTCTGTATAATAACTTCCTGCTTCCAAAGGGAACAGCAAATAAGTCGTATTTCTGTAATATGGCTGTTTTTTGATATTAGTATTAGTGGAAATGCATTTAGACAAACACAGGAACGAACGTCCTGTAAAAGCCGGCAAATCCCCAAGAAGGTTCTTACTTGTCTGATTTCTCGTCAATCCGTTAAATGTCTCCCTCGAATTAGCTCTTAACTGCACGGTATGTAATTGTTTAGGGATGATTTGGATAATTTCCCGTTGCCAAACTGATTTGGAGTTTTAGCATTGGGTTGATTCAATGAAATAAATCCAGACAGTTGGAGTTATGACACTCTGAAAAATCGATTTTTCACTTTCAATTATTAAGTACTGCTTGATGTATCTAGTACCACGGAACATTACAATGTTCAGTATGTCTTCAAACACTTATATTGTTCTATTTATCCATTTGCTTATATAGATTTAATCGAATTTTCCTGAAACCGAAATGCAAACGTCTGCACACTCAAAGTAATTATGCTTATTTTCAGAGGAATAAGAAATTCATAGCAGTTGTATTTGACGTCAGAATGTCCAGAATGTAAATTAAAATGAAGAAAAAACCCAAAACAATTATAACAGGCAAAAATGTGATTGTAGGAATTGAAACGGGTTGCCAGTGGATCAAGCAACGGGTAGTTCCAGCAAAATATCCGAAACAATATTGTACGTGGTCTGTTTTGCTTTGGGGGGGGGGGGGGGTGCGTTTTAGGCACTCTAGGCTATTTTAACTGCATACTGGCGTTCGGTTTGTGTGTGAAAAGATACGCTGCTCAGTATAGCTAAACAGTGCCTTGGAATATCTACCTAGAAAGCAACTTAAAAGGAGCACACATGTAGATTGTGGAAACCTGTGCTCGGCGAATTCCCGTGTTCGGCATAAATCGGAATTTCCTAGGTCAGGCAAAAATACTGAAGAGGTAATATTTTATATTTTACATGCTTGATACTTGTTATTTAAACCCCAATATTTTTCTCGAAGTAACTATTTCTATGACGATCGTTTGACAATGCTGGTTCTCTTTAAGGACATAAACTGATTTAGCACTTTTGTGTAGCCTCTTTAATTTAAAATTGTTTTATCTATTTTCAAATACTTCCACAGTGAAAATGTATTTCTAAAAGAAACTACTGAACTATCTAAGTGTATAAGAACATTATTTGAGTCATAAACAGATGCTACGATTTTGTTTTCACCTTTCAACGCTATTGATTTTTTCTCAGTAACAGGGAAATAAAACTCGCTTTCGAAATGAAATCGGTGTCTTTTTTATTTATTTCGTTTTCTCGAAATATCAACATTTCGTTTTCACGAAGTAACGTCATTTCGTTTAATCGAATTAACGAAAGGTTATGTTGAATTCAACTGCTTTTTAAGAATCCAAATTCTTTTATCTATTTCGTTCAAACGAAAGAAAGCTATTTCTCGATATTACAACATTTCGTTCACAATTGACTTCAAACATCTCTTCTATATCTCTTGGTCAATTACAGTTGAATGATGCTTGCATGGTTCTCTTTTAAAGACATATAAAAATTGAGTTCCATGCAGAACTCTGGTTGCCATTGCAACTGAAAGAAAAACTTTAAAAATCTTCTTGTCTGAATACACAAGGCCTAGAGCTTACATATTTAGTTCATAACATCATCTAGTGAACCTCTATCAATTTTTTATAAATGATTGCTCTGGGGTCAAATTTGGCCCCATCCCAGGAGTCACTTGATTTTACGCGCATTTATATAGGAAAAAACATTAAAAGTCTTCTTTTCAGAAACCGTAAGGCCTAGAGTTTCGATGTTTGATGTGTATAATTGTTTAGTTATTTCTAAAAAAAAGAAGAAAAAACGAAATGGCGTCAAATTATTAAAACGAAATGTTGTTTGAACGAAATGCTGTGTTTTCGTAAAAATGAAAATGTGTTAGTTTTTGATGATTAAATGTTGTAATTACGTGGAAACGAAATATTGATATTTCGAGAAAAGGGAATAAATAAAACGCGCGCGATTTAGGGGCTCAGTTGAAATCTAACGTAAATGACAGAGTTTGATTTTATATATATCTATACTTAACTGAATATTTTACTTACTAAAGGGATGCATGGTAAAGAGATAATGTACACTTAGTCATAAGAAACATTTCAGAAGCCTTAATTTTGTTTATAGATAATGTACCTTCGTCTCTATCGCAACTGTAGATAACGTATGACTGACACTTTTAATCACGAATTGTTCATATGATAAATAGATAACCTTTTAATATACAAAAGCTTGTAGTTTGGGTTTTTCTTGAGTGTTAGTCAGGCAAACCTGCCAGTCTGTCTTTAACTGTCTAGTTCTTCGAAAATTACGACTTTTTAAATTTACAGTTATATATTAAAACTAGTTGAAATAGCTAATTCCTTGTTGGTGTAAATGTTTTTTTCGCTTTTGGTTTGTGAAGCCATCATGCAGAGCTTGGGCGTTTTTTACTTTAAAAATAACCAAGTTAAAAGAATTTTTGTTCAGGCATTTTTCATGGTAGAATATTAAAAAACAGGAGTGGCATAATATTTGAATTCAATGATTAACTTTGAGCGGCAGGCCTGTGCCAGCAGTTTTAAGTCTGAAATCAGCCCGTTGCCTGGTTTTTCTCAAAATATACACATGGTCATTATAACAAGACCCATTACAAATTCATTACCTACACCCCACTATACTAATAGCATCTATGTGTCGCGGAATGTGAGTTTTAATTTTCCAAACAGTAAAATATTGAAAGAACCAAATATTACAATGATTTTTCTAAAATTAATTGTACCTGTTTACAACTTCCTGGTCGACATGTGAAATTGCTTTTCCTAAATAGACAGTTTTAATACCGCTGATAAAATTGTATGTAAATTTCTTCAATATTCTAATGATCCGTGCAACTAATATATTCAAAAACTTAATGCTGTAAATGCTTTTATCTATAATTTTCTGTTGCTCATCAATGTGTATTCAATTTTTGCCTAAATCAATCCAGTGCTGAAAACTCCAAAACAGTTCAGCAACGGGAAACTTATCCAAATCAGTCCAGAACGAGTACATACCGTAATATGGCGTCTTCTTGAACTGGTTATTCATTTGTTACTTAAAATGTGTTTTTCTGTGTGTTTGATGACAGAAATCTTCTATTTCAGGAATCTATTAGTAACCTTTACTTCTTTGCAAAGAACCTGGCCATTTTCAATTTTCCTTATACATCATCTGCATTAGCCAAGGTTTCTGTATCACTTAGTAATGGCGTTTAACTTTCTGAAGTCCACACAATATCTGGTGCTTATCTTCTTAATTATCACGACAGGAGAATTATACTCTTAACCGGCTGATTCGATAGCTCCAGCCACAGGCGTGTCTTCTATTTGTGAGGCAATGCCTATCAGTACTGCATATAAAATGGAGTACTGCTTCACTCGAGCTGGATTCATGCCAGTCAGATATGCTCTCTGTTATCAGTATTGGTAATCCTGGTCGTTCTGTAAATATATCATTGTAATCGCAGAAAGTCTAGTACTAGTTTCGTCTACTATATGATAAGTGTTTCGCATTATTATCACAAGCGATTCTAGTAGATTCTCGTCATATTAGCCTTAATGACAGCTAGACTTTGCTGCCTCTCTACTTACTTATTCATTAAGTTTATTAAATATGTTGCGAACTTGGACCTTGTTGTCAATGCGATTGATTTTTTCAATAACGTCGAATGTTCCCTTCAATTGTATCATCGTTTGACTTTTGTTAAGTAACAACTTAGACTTAATTTTCAATATTTTGACTGCGTCGCCTCACCAGTTTGCCATTATGATAAACAGTGTGCGCTTTTTACACTAGTTGCACTTCCTGGACTTGCTACGCTTTAGGGACTTGCTGCGCCTGTTACACTTTTTTACATGTTAGATTTACTGCACCCCCTAGACTTGTTGCAATTGTTAGACTTATTATTCTTCCCAGACTTGCTGCCCTTTTAAGCCTTATTGTGTTTCTGGACTTGTAGAGCTATTTAAACCTGCTGCACTAGACTTATTTTTCTTCTTATACTTACTGTGCCTACTGGACTTCATGCGCTTGTTTGACCTAATGTATTTCCTTGACTTGCGTTTCCTAGTCTTACTGCGCTTTCTAGACTTGATACGACTACCGGACTTTCTGCGCTTCTTGTACCTGCTCTGCCTTTAACACCGTCTTTATAACAATGTCTGAGACGTCCATTTTTCAAGAACAGTTTTTTTGTTTGTTTTTTCAAATGCAACGCATCAGATAAAGAAGAGATATAAATCTAAGATGCAAGTTAGTCAAACACGCTCAGTAAGTCCAAGAAGAGCAGCAAATCTAGGAAATCAAGTCTAAATTATCAAAATATATTGTTACGTCATAG
Source organism: Cyclina sinensis (assembly GCA_012932295.1). Lineage (NCBI taxonomy): Eukaryota > Metazoa > Mollusca > Bivalvia > Venerida > Veneridae > Cyclina > Cyclina sinensis. The sequence continues at coordinate 8,036,912 of JAAONU010000016.1, forward strand.
AGTCTTGTACCAGCTAGTTAAGACATAGTCGTCTTAGGTAATGGGCTTTGTCATGCACTTTACTTCCTCACTGTCGAAGAATGATGATACACGTAAGTCTAAGTGATATTAACACACTACAATGGAAAAGGCAACACTTATTTGCAATCCGTTCTATAAGGTATTTAAATAGTTTGTATATTTGTTCTGTAGAACTGCGTCGAAGCCCATCTCAAATGAATAAACCACAAATGACTTAATCAAAATATCTCTTTACTTAATCAACGGCACAATACTAGTAAGCTTTAGTGATATGAATTGAACTGAGGGTCAATGTTGAATTAACATGCTTAATGCTGTAAAAAGCTTTTCTTGTTATTCACTTGCAATATAATTCTATATTACCCTTGGAAACAACAATGTGCAATTGTCTTCATATATCGCGACTTTTTATATCGTAGACATGAACAATGATTGTTATTACTGTTTTATATTGTTGTTTTAGAAACTGACGAATTCAAAGTTACGTACAATTAAAAAGAGTCAGGATAAATTTTAAAACACCACACTCTTAGGTTCATATTTTCTAATAATTTTACCTCTTTCAATTTCTTATTGATTTGCAGTCCGGTCAAATATCACAAATTTGTGCACTTCATATGACATCGATATATTATGTTGATTTTATGATTAATATTATTTTTATTAAAAGCCTTTTAGAAAGAAAGTCATCATTGCTTGTGACTGTTATTTAAACATGGAGGGCAAAGTTTGAAAAAAATGAATAGTATTATGCTGCAATAATGTTGCAAGGTATAAGATTATAACACGTTTATTTCAAAGATATTTAAGTTTAGACTTTAAAAGTTTACGTCAATTAGGAAACTTGTTTCCTGGATCAAAATCAGAAGTCGATACGAAAAAAATATCCAAATAAACAAGATCAACCTGTCTCGTCTGAACACCCGCGAAATATAGTTGCATTAGAACTTTATACAGTTGACCAAAATATATATCATAAGTGAAGAAATATTTTCAGTAGCAAACCTTTGTTTCAACAGTCTCAGAAAGTCCGCCACACTACCTCGCATACATTGTTGCCTGTTATCACCATTTATATTATGTTTATACGTTAGAATGTATAAAAAAGGAAAGTAAAGTAAAATGCTTGTTTATTATAGTGTTATCTCTACTGAAAGGGCCAGTTTTCTGGGCTAATGAGACACCTCTATTAGTGTATACACTCCCCGATCTTGCTGGCGGCTTACCAAGCGGCCGCATCAGAACAAGCCCCTGACGGGACTCGAACCTTCGACCTCCCGTTCCGTAAGCGGACGCCTTAACCACTAGGCCGCGGACACGATATATGTATTTGTACAAGGACCGTTACATTGCTTTAAACAATTGCTTTAGTTTGAGTTTGTTACAATGTATACAATACAGGTAACAAAGTGAATAACTATATATGATTTAAAATTTTCATGAAGAGCAAAATGGAACAAGGGACGAAATTAAACATCACCGACATCTTTCAAAGACGTCACCTATCAGTAAAACAATAACCAGGGTAAAACAATAGCAACTCCCCCATTTTTCTGTTTGATGTCTTCGGGAGAAAGAACGTTAGGAAAACGTACTCTCAAGAAAAAGGATTTTATTCTGCCGCGAAAGTAATTTTGTAATTCTGTGAAATGTTAAGCTACCCCAGATCACAATAGTATTAGTAAGCAATGCTTTTGGAAACAATTAATTTTTGTTTGGGATTTGAACCTACATCACTGTTTCAATATGTGAACAAGAGCTGAAGAGAACCTGAAGCTGAAGCGGGGCAATAATTATAAGTCCGAAGAAAATTACTGACAGTAGAATCCCTTTTTCGCTTAAACACTTTTCAACAGGAAACATTATAAGAGGTTTTATATAAGGGCAGACTATAACAATGTCTACAAATAGGATCAAAATGTTTATTGATTACTGATTTAGTCATGTTTTACCTTACGGACAGTTAATCCAAGAGATTTTCTTGGTACGTGTAGGACGCTTTCTATGTTCAATTATTCAAGCAGTTCAAGATAAGTATGCCAAGTGATCTGTAAGTATCCTTGCCCTTGACCCACGTCTGTCATCATCTCATTACGGTATTACATATATATATTTAAATAGCTGGTGCCTATAAGCAGTTTTCCGACATTTCTAAACAGAAATCGCTACCGGACAGGCAACCACACAGACGGATGAACAACAAGGGACATAACGTAATATGACCCTTTATGTGTATAAACGCTCCAGAAGAACAGTTTAATTTTCCTTCAATCATTTCAAAAGATACAAAGTGGGCACAGAATTTAACAAATCATTCAAAAAATATCTCATAATAGTTACTATTTCTGCAAAGTAGTTTCAATTACCTTTAAATGGTTCAATAGATACAGAGCGGATACAAAATATCAAACATGCAGTAAGAATGACAGTGTGACCTTGACCTTGATCCAAACAAGCAGGAACCTGCGCTCTGCACACCGTCTCAGTATGGTTAATTTGTTTTCCTTCAATTGGTTGAAAGAGATACAGAGCTGTCACGAAATTTGACACATTGCATCATAATGACTAAGTGTGACCTTGATCTTGATCCAAAGAAGCTGGAACCTCCGCTCTGCACATTCTCTTATTATGGTTAACATTCCTGCCAAGTAATTTCAATTTGATGAAATCGGTTCAAGTATGTCTGAGCAATTTTCAATCAATATCGGAATAAAAAGAAAGTTTAACGGCAATATATCACAACGGCCGGAAACGTATTTTGTTTGTCTCCTAAAGAAGTACGTATTCTGGCATCTGAAAAGGCAAACGTCTTTAAAGTAATGATGCCTACATCACAGATGGAGAATTAATTTGCCGGTCTAGACTGGTTTTCATCATTTATAAAGATAAATCAGAGTTTATAAATACGATTGCCAGAAGCAACCGGTTTGTCAAGGACCAGCAGCCTAAAAAGAAATATGTGAAACTGTTTTTCCGGTAAAATGGCCTTGGATTTAGAAAGGGAAGGTGTCAGTGTTAGAGACATTTGCAATGTTGACGACACGGGACTCTCGACAGTCCAAGAACCAAGAAAATCGTTGCTCCCTAAGGAGTAAATAAGGTTTATTCACATTTCTCCTGGAGAGCAAGGTGTTTATTTAACCATATCTTCAGCTGTCAGTGCTCCTTTGTTCATATTTCCGCGTGTAAAATATCAGGATTAATACGTCGGGGTTTGACCACCGGTATGTATCGGAGGCACGCGTCCATTTGGGTAAAATGGCCGCCGAGAAGTTTCCTACATTTATAAAACACTGCATTAAAATAAATCGATCTTACGGTAGAAAGGTGCTTGACAGCCATGACTTGCATATCATTGTAGAAACTTAACTTTAGCAATGAAAACGGAATTATTATTTCATCTTTTCTACCACACGTCACAAATTACAACCATTAGATCGCTCAGTATTTGGTCTGTTGACGAAATATGTATCGGCTGACCAAGACGTTTGGATGAGAAAAAAAATCAAGGCAAATCCATAACAATATACGATCTATCTAGTATAGCAAGGGAGTGTTGGCCTAAAAGAGAGCAACGTCAGAAAACATTAATGTATCAGGCTTAAATCCATCCAATAAAACCATAAAATCTACTCAAAAGAAGCTTCGCACTACTTTACTGACTGAAACCCCCGGAAACAAACAACAATCTTAGTTTAAATAAATGCTCGGCAAGCATAGAAAAAGCCCGTGTCTTTGCTTAATATGTTTATAGCCATGGTCAAATAGTTTCCTGGGCACGTGAGATATGCACGTATTTGATAATAACCGTGCATACATAAATGTTGGCCAAAATCTGGATAAAATGTAACGATTTGCCCCGGTCTTCCTTAGCCTTGACTGCACTTGTCAGAGATATTGTAGACGGCTGTGAGGAAACAACAGAAATGGCCCCACCTATCGGAAGGTTGGATATGTACTGTATCTTACAGCTTCGTGCTTACATTATTCCCAACCGTAGGCGGAGGAATATGGTATTAGTGTCGTCCGTTCGTCCTTCTGTCGGGAGTCACAACTCGCAAACGGTTTAGAATTTAAAATAAAATTTGTCGTAATTATCTCCCAAAAATACGTTCAAGAAAAACTGGAGGATTTTTGCATATGTGAACATGTTTTAAACGAACCTTAAAGACAAAACAAGTGCTCAGAACTTTGCTTACTTGTCAAACTATTGACACTTTTGAGATTTTCTAGTGCAGTTGTTGAAAATGTTCTAAGAAGTTAACGAAACTTTGGCGAATGTAAGATGATCATCGGATAAAGTAATCATAGGAGATCAGCATGGGCAATGGAAATACGAGACGATTTTCTTACCACAGTACCTGTTTTCCTCCTTTAAAAATTGTTCTTTCTTTGCGTTCTCTTCCTGGGATCTATACTGAACGATTGGACTCGTTGCCTATGCCATTAAGTAAATGAATATCGCATTCGGTTGAAAGGCAGCGGGTAACTATGGTCTTATTGAATTTATATTTTATCACAATCAAAATAATCCATGACTGAATTCAAAATGGTAAATTCACGTTAATACGATTTAACCTATTCACGTTAATTAAGACAGGTGGAGATGGCTGTATTATTTTTACATCAAAACGGACTCAATAAGTGGATACTACGTCATTGCACACCTGCTATTTGCTTCCAGGCGGATCGTGTTTTGTCAGCAATCTGTCGCTTAAAATATAAGACCTGTCTGTTTCGATAAGAAATCTGTAGAGTTACAAAAGATCATGCTGTAACCAAAAATTTGCTTGTGTCTTTTGTATATGCACAACATGATTTTTTTGTAAATCTACAGATTTCTTATCAAAAAAGACCATCTTACATTTCAAGCGACAGTTTGTTGTCAAAAACTCGATCCGCTTTGGAACCAATAGCAGGTGTGTGATGATGTAGTACGCCACTACTGGGAGTGCTACTTAAGAAAAATTATATATGTAATTGTTTTACTTTGACATCTTCAGATATAATCTACATTATTTCTAGCACGTGTTGCCCTCTAGATTCAGTGACTTAAGATCATTTATGATATAGTGTCTCGTGTTTTTGTATTGCATAGAAACTGAAAGTCTTTCAAATAAACTGATAAATGTGTTATCTTAACAAACAACTCGTAACAAATGATGAAGCAGGAAACTGAATTCAATTAATTTTCAGAACTTGAGTATAAACCATTATACATAGATCAAGTCATGTCTAAGCAAAATGAGATTTACCACAGAAACCCATTTAGTGCAGCTGAATTACATGACCTTTTTTATAATACCGCAGTGAAGAAGACATTTATTATTTTTTCTATGTTAAATTAAATTTTCTTTAAATAAACAGAAATTAAACCTGCTTGAAATGTTGTGCCGACATGGTAATGTAAGGCATCATCCATGTCATCGATACAGTAAGTCTTTTCTTGGTAACGCACTGCTCATAATAATTGTATTTAGAGGGCTCCACATAGTAAACCCAGAATAAAGAAGAGGTTTTGCATAACCAAACAAGTAGAAATGATTACTTGCTAGCTTTTAATACTCGAATCTTTATATAAAAATGTTGTTTTCAATGAGTGCTCTGAATCCTTTAATTCAGAACATGAGAATTCAAATGAAAACCCGAGGGGTTACCGTCTTCGAAAGGTCAGTGGCAAATATTTACCACTAGGGTTTTAAATAAGGTTTTAGGAAGCACTAACCTCACACTTGCCCCAACAGGTGAATTAACTACAACCAAGCTTTCAACTTGACAGTGTTGCACGCAGAAACGCACAAACATAAAACATAAAAATCTAATGGCATTGTAGATAAAAAAGGGTAAATACTTAATGCCAATACTGAGACCAGAACACTACGAGTCAAATCAGCAAGAACAAGATTGTTGGAATAAAAGTGACTGATCGAGTTTCTATGTTCTTTTACAAGCTCCCCCTAGAAACCTTCATAAACTCATAAACCCCTGCCACTGTCGTGCAAACAAATAAGTAAGCATAGCGATAAACTGTTGAAGGGTTAAACGCCAGTTAGGCAGTGCATGTTAGGCTATCGTGTTGGTATTCTGTACCTGTAAAAGTGCACACTTTCGTAATAATTATTTTGATTGCTATTGTAACTTTGAGGGTCATAAATGGCATCATGTTGTGACATTCCACGTCAAGGAGGGTCAAAATTAATTGGCGGGAACGTGTGCTCTTCATACATCAGGCTATTACTTTGTCGACTGTCTACATTGTCTTCTTGGTCATCGAACCTGTTCCCTATGTTTTCGTGGGTTCGGTTATAGGATTTGGCATGAAAAGGTACGTATATTCTGATAGCTCAATTCGTGTAGGTAATGGATCTAAAGGCAAATGTATGTCTTGAGTCTTCTTCATTTGCCCGGAACTGGAAACTTTGTGGCTGCATCATTTTCGCACGGAGCTCTTGAAACTCATCTCAACTCATACCATTAACCATCTGAGAAATTTTGCTATTGGTACTGTGCCACTTTTCTCGGAAACAATATTAAACTCAACTAGTTCTGAATTGTCTTTCCTGTCCAGCAATTGGTTCAGTATTGTGAAAGTTAATCAGCCCCTTATTGGCAACTTGTATTGGGTCATTTACTTTGGTTCACTCTGTTGTTTTTGTATGGCCTTCTGGCTTGATCTTGGAGCAGCTGCTGAAATCCCACCGCTGCTACAATAAGTGTTACATTCCTCAAATTAAGGATGCATAAACGTTGCCTGTATATAATTTTCTTGTAATGGACTGTATGTTTGGCAGTGTATTTAAAAAGGCAAAACTAGCATGACTCCAGTTTACTTCTATTTATAGGAAGTGTCTAGTAAGATTGTACGGAAGAGCTAATCCCGCATTAGGTCTGGGTTTTTTGTCGGTTTACTAACGTTTTGAATCCACAAGACAGACGGACACACAGTGGTGGTAATTGTGGCATTAAAATTACTGATGCCTGTCTTATTCTACTAGAAACAAATATAGAACTTGTAAAATACATAAATGTCTTACTTTTAGACACCCTGACAGCAATTGAATTCCAAACACTATCTAATCAAAGGGAAATTCTACAAATTCCTTGATGATTTCAATTAACCAGATTTGAAAATATTTCATAAAATAATAACTAATAAATCTGGCATCAGAAAATAATAACAGGCGAAGCAATCCGCTTAAACTGTTAGCTTTGAAAATGCCTTTTTCGCATTTCACGAAGCAATGGAGTCACGCACTTAAGAGAAAATACTTCTACTTTATACATTGTGAATGGGCAGAGAGCTCCCACATCTTAGATTCTGAAATGTGGATCACATTATGAAGCACCATCTGGCCTGGGATATACTGCAACCTATTCATGTTTAGATGGTGACTGCTACAAACGTCATGTCCTGATTGCCTGTACACTGGGAACCACTTACGTCAGGCGACATCTGATACAGAACCCAAACTCAAAGCAAATTGTAGAGGGCATTGATTGAACTGTAGCTGCTATAGAAGAACAGGGGAAGACGGTCGATCCAAAGGTTAGACAATCTACCAGAATCGCAGGTCTCTATTGAATTTCATGTGACAATCAACCTCTGGTCACGGTACATTATCAGCCGTTCTTGTTAACTTTCTGTCCTCTCATGGACATCCGTGAATTCAATGACTCGCACACTAGTGCTACCATCTTTTCCTTTTACATCACTCATTTACGCTGCTATCTGCAGTTCTAGGTCTGAGCATCCTGTTCCCTCAGCTCCCACTACAAACCACTACAACATTTATTCCTGTCAGGACGCAGTTATGAATTTGTGTACAAAATCGCTTCAGTTACTACAATTTTTCAAAGGCATACAGACAAGTGTCGTGGCAGCGTAGGATTTTGAAATTGCTTGGTAGAAATGTTAACAATAACCACATGAAGGTAAGAACATTAATTTTTGCATCAGTTTATCCGCCGTGTCCAGTCTATATATTTTGAACATCTTGAAGGGTATTGAATATAGTGGAATTAAGTATAATAACATGGGTTCTTTGGCTCCGTCCATGGTCAAGGCCATACATGAGATAAAAAAGATGTGTCCACCCCCACGTTTGTATTCGCTTCAAATCACTATTTTATATATTATCTTTCAGGATTTTGAAATTACGTGTTAAACTTATTGAGTCTAGGCACAAGTTTGGCACACTGTTTTTAAGAGTATTTTCCTGTCATATCTTAAAAGAGAATATTGAAATGTGGTCCTTCACACAAAGATAAATGCACACACTTCCAGGTATATTTCAGCTATTATAATCTCGACATGTGATACATATGTCGCAATTTCAAAAGCCATAAGAGGAAATATGATTATTGGAGATGAAAACAGTCTACTGATTTAATGACTTTTAATACTGGAAAACAATATCAGGAAATAAAACGTATATAAGTACAAATCGAACTATAAAAAGTTTACTTTTAAAATCCCAGACGTATAATTTACAAATCAAACCTAGACAAGCTAATTATGTTGAATGCCTTTTTAAAGTACTATTACTTAACTAAAAAAGCTGAAAGCGATACGTTTTGTGATAATTCCAAAATTAACAACCGTTCTGACGTATAATGTACATTAAAGTGTCAAGTAATTTGACCGAAATTAAGCATCCAAGTAAGCATCCATTCCAAATGTCTTTCGAAGATTCCTTTTAGCATTGAAAACCACTGCAACTTAGCAAAGTAGCAGGTATATTGACAACGTTGAAAGCAGCCTATTATGTACAAACAGGATTAGACACACGTTTTCATTTCATATATTAAACTTTTATTTTAGAAAAAAGTGTTATCGGGCCTTTGTCGAGCTTTATAGCATTATTCTTTGACGAGTTGAATAAAAGTTTATATGAAATGCTAACGAGTGTCAGGATTTTTTAACATTTGACCAAAACAACCTTGAATGGTAGCTATATTTATTTGTTCTATGCTGAAAAAGCTGAAAGTAGTTCCAAACAAAATGTCAAAATACATAAAAAATACTGACCAAAGAAGGAGTTTCTTTGAAATAGGACATCTGTATGATAACAGATTTTAAAAAATGACAAAAATAAAACTAGTTAATTTGAAGCCAGAAGTAAACACATAATGTTTCGTTAGCCGTTATATTACATGTGTATTTGTTAGGTGATGAAAAGAGTTTCGTTTTCAGAAGAAACTGGGTCCTTATTTAAATTAAGCAGATACTAAAATACAAGTGACACTTGAGACAAGAACCATCGGCTTGTAAACCTTGTAAAATATCAGCCATGGAAGATAGGTTTATTGCACAGTCAGCCTGACTTCAAGGTTTAGCCTCAACAAATATGTAATAAGTAAATATTACAGACCTCTTGTTTAGTGTTTGATATGTTGATAAAAGGTTGTCCTTTCTTCATTTGTTATTCTGTTTGAGTTGTTCAATTTCTGATGAGATGTTTACATGAAACCCGTTATGCTAATTTATCTGTCTGAGAGGAGTCTATAAGTCTTTGTACGATTGATGACAAAAATGAAATGAATGTTCTTTGTCTGGCATGCTGTCTGAGGTTTAACTGACTTTATGGTGTTTGCGTATATTAAATTCTCAAAAGAGTGATAATAGTCTCTAAATGGTAAATATAGGTGTTTTATATTCTTCGACAAAATAGATGAGAAAAACGCAGTATATAAACACCAGACCAGCAGTTTATTTGTTAATAATGCAGCCAATTCAAGTAATGATACGATAAGATGTAGCAGTTTTCATTTCTAGTTCGATGTTGCAAAAAAGCTGTATATCCACGAAGAATTCAATCAATACTATTTACACAACATTACTTTTTAATGTTTCTTCATTATTACAAGATTCAATGACAATGTTATTGCTAAAAAAAACTTGATATGCAAGCCAGCCTTTGTTATAATACATTTGTAACATGTGTTGCAAATGTGATCAGATGCGTCAGAGGAGTTACAAATTGTGTATCAGAAATCAAGCATATGTGTAACATATTTTGAGACGAATGTGTTCGATGCCGATTTTAGATGTGACATACAATCACATATGTCACGGGTTAAATTTCAAACAGAAAGGGAACAAACAGGTGCATGTTTATAACTGAAACACAATTTTCACAAGTTTTAGTAGTTAGTGTTGTTACAAGTCGGGTCAGTATCTTGATTTGTTATATTGGAATGAAACTTGATGAAAACAAAGTGATCGTATGCCATTATATTTTCTTTTACTCTCCGAGCCATTTTGGTTTTAAGTGCATATCCTTTCCGCACCGATAACGTTCTTAAACGTATTTTGGGTATATTTGGCGTTCCATAACATTGACCATGAAGCCATCAAATGTCGAGTCGAGCTAATATTAAAGTAACAGCATGCCAGTCTATGAACTGAGCAACTATGGTTAATATATATATAAAAGTGCACTTTTATGAAGCTTTCAAAACTGGACCAAGGTTTCTTTCTTTTATTATTATTATTATTAATTTTATTTTCAATGTTGAAAATTCCAATTGTAGCTAGTGTCATACGGGCTTTTTTGCGCGCACGGTTTTTTTTTGCTTGACTGATGCAAACTTATTTTTCATAATACCAAAAATAGGTGTGCACTGTTACGTCTGAAACAGCATACACACTAGTAGAGTTTACGCTTGAACTGTAATTTGAAACTGTGATTTATATCTATTAACTTGCAAAGAATACAGCTCACGTAAGTTGTGTACTTTTTATATACAAATACACTTTTTACAAAGGTCTTTGACATCATTTATTTTGTATGACTGTAATCACACCTAATCATCATCATCATCATCATCACCGACGTTAAATATGGGCTTCTAATGTCAATACCTTTTCAGACAAATACTTTTGTAACATATTTTACCTGTTATAAATGTGATCACATTCGTGAACAATCTGTTACGTGATTTGATACGTATGTGGTCAAAAACCGATACGCCTAAGAAAAAAAATAAACGTAACTTGATCAAATTATGAAAACGTGTACCCGTTTGCCCTAGCTAAACTGCAAATATCGGATCGCGTGAAAGTTGAGTCTCATTCCTTGAAGATACAAAGCCAAAAAAAAAATACTTGATAATATATTTGTATGGCATTTATCATATCTTACTGTAAAATATTGACTGTTCGCTTACATTAAAATAATGACTTATTTATAAACTTCTTTAACGTATAAAAGAGTATTCAATGATCTTCAGCTCCATCAAAACTTACAAATATTTTGATGGCAACTAGAGACATGTTTCACTTGTAAAATAATTGACACTATGAAAGCGTTGCATATTAAGTAGGGTCTAAATTTATAACTTTTATATCACGAAATCCTCATACGCCCTAACTGACCAGTATAACCATAATATATGTTTCGCAAGACATGCAATTTCGTACGTTTCAACCAAATGCGTAAAATGAATATCATCCAAACATTTTTTTTATTAAACTAGGTTATACAAATTTACGCTCCAGACAAAGACAATATTTGACAAAAGTAGTTTACATTCTCGGTTACGGCTTGCTACCAAAAGGGTTGTCGAACTGAAATGGACGGGAGCAAATACATTTGACCCCGCTATCCTATAACTCAGTCTGGATGAAGTACCGTTCAGAAGATATTCTCACCTACTCTGAAATTTATGACAAACAATCAACCAGGTCTCAGCTCTAAATCGGTTACCTGAGTACAAAAGCTCACATCAACATTAATGAAACAAAACTGAAAATTAAATTATCGTTACAAATTAAAGACATCACGTGATGCAAATGCTGACGAAAAAAATAAACGTATTTGTCTTTTTGAGCTAAACAAGTATTTACTTACATAATATAATCCCCTCAATGTTATGCTATATACAACAAAATTAAAAAAAAAATGAAAAGGTTTAATTTTTCCGATACTGCAACTTCAGTTTTTCAAACCTATAAATTACTGACGGTCCTAATTAAGGTTGTTCTAGATAAAATTATTTCGTATGACTTATATTTTTCTCCTTTTTCTTATTGTAAACGTTTTTGTTGTGACTAATGTAGTTTCCATTTTATCGTTTAATGCTTTAAAATAAAATTCATTTTAATATAAATGTCCGAAATATGATGTAGTACGGTAATAAGGATTACAAGAACAAAAATGATTAATACCAAATATATTATACACTGTAGCATTATTGACAATATTTCTTGTAAGCGAGCTGCATTTTGTGGGTTTTAAATGGTATATCTTGTTTTTCTCTAGAAAGAATGGATCTGAAATAGATTAATTATACTTGTTTACAGTATTGTTTTTGTATTTATCATTTCACAAAATTAATTAAGAAAAGATGTTTTTGAATTCGTTGTTAGAATTTACCAAAGTAACCATTTTCTTATGATTTTGTTCAGCATTTTTCCCTTCAGAAGGCTTGACCTTTAATGGTGTGTATATAGATGGCCACCATTCATATCCCTGCTTTGTAAATATGAAACTTTCATCAATCAACCTGAACAGGAAAGTTCATCTTTAAGTAGATGTTTTTTTTTTCATTTCACGTCTAGACAAAGGCAATGTTTCAACCGTTATGTTACAATGTGTCTTGTAAAAGTAAATACAGACTTACAGAAAATGTGTGTAAATTAATTTCGTCAAACTGCAACTTTACGCACTGCATGTCAAAATCTTATCTACAATTATATTTTCAGTATATGACTGTAAAGATATGTTTATATTGTTTAAATGGCATTGAGGGTCATTAAGAATATTTTCAGCCCAAGAAGACAATAACTGAACAGTGAGTTCTGTGATACTGAAAATAATGAGGAGGAGCATAACGTCAAGTTCCTAATTATATTGAGATTTTGATGATGATGATGATGATGATGATGATGATAATTGAAGGGTGAAGACAAAAGAAAACGATGTTGATGTTGTTGTATAGCTTTTTAGCTGTTGTTACTGCAAATAATGGTTATAATAGTGATGATAATATTAAGAGGTACCCTCATGTTGTCAAGCACTGCTTCATAATTAATTTCATACTGGTATTCCGGGACTTAAAAACCTATTAAGAAGATATGTTTTATAAGCAGGGTCGTCTAAAACTGGCAAAGTGATCTGAAAATATTATCCTCTTGCCAAGAGAACTTTGCTTTGAATAATCAAGTGGGGAATAATAAAATCGTATCAATCCTCATGCGATTTCATTTTCTGTGTGTGGATTATAATTGTCATTCCTCCCCTGTTCAAAATATATATACAATCATATCAATCTTAGAAGCATAGAAAATTTATATTCTATTATCATGATACACTGTTTCTATTACATTTATACGACAGAAATTTTTAACAGTCTATCAAAATAATAACACTTTAGTTCATTTGAATCCTTAGTTTTTTACAGTCACACAAATTAATAAAAAATACATAGCAAACAATAATGAATGTACGTGAAAAATATTAAAACTGACAGAAAATGTAAACGAATTTAATGAAAAGATAGCTTGAAATTCACCAGTCTCAATAAAGTGCCGTGTCGTCTTTTCCCTATTTTCTTTTACCAAATGCGATAATTCTTTCATCAAATCGGATTTTTCGTCCTGTCTGCAACAGAAATAAATTTGTATTAGACATTTCTTGCACAAAATGAATAAGTGAACCCCATCAATCTAGCATTTTATCCTTAACCGAAGAATGGATATCCGTTACACAAAGAATTCATATTATGATCTTTTTACTATGTTAAATATTACAGAGGCCTTGGTTTGATATATTTCTGACCCGAGACGTCAGAATTGTTAATTGAATAGAGTATTAAAGCGTATTCTATCCCTGAAATAAACTATTTTACTTGTAAAAACTTCATAGCGTGTCTTTAAGATTTGTTAGAAATGTATTCAGTTAACAGGATCATCCAAAATATCTCCTTTGAGTACATTCAAATTGATGCATGGGACAATGTTATAATATTTTGCACAATAGCGTTGATTTATGAAATATATTTTAAATTTGAGTGATATCCCGTCGAATATGTCAAGGTGTCGAGTTCAGATGCGTAGTAATTAAATCACAAAGAACTTAGGCTTGAGTGATTAAATAGTTCCGCATGTGAACGAAAAACCGTGATATATACGACGGTAGATCACGAAAATTTTAAAATCTATTTCCATTCTCACACGTACGTATATTATAAGGGGCGCGAGTATGTGCACTATTTAATAGTGATGTTCGCAGAGACGTCAGCGGTCGTTCTGTATGATATAACGTGTAAGGTATATCGCGGTCAATTTCTTCTTTGTTTATTTTCGACATAATGCACAAAGTGCTTCAGCGCTTGTCAGAAACAAGCAGATTAAAAGAAAGGTATATCGTTTGGTTTTGCCTCAACAGGAGATCAAAAGAAACAATCGGAAGTTGTGTCAATTTACTTATTAAAGGAGAAAACAAATCAATATGCATGCATATTTTGTTGAATACTGGCTTTTTCATCAACATATTTGCAAGTATCGCCGTCGCATATTAATGTTATTTCTGCATTAGCATAGCATACTGTCGTAATTTAACCTACAGGAGATACGAGTTTCTTCGCGTCTAGCAATATTTCCGCCTGGATTCACCAGGAGACATTTTCTATATAGGAACACTTTGTGCTTAAATGTCAGGTTTTCAGAGAGCAGCTGCTTTTAAAAGCTGTGGTTTAAATTCTATCAAATTTTGCTGGACAAAATTTCAGATATTTAATATATACCAAAAGTTCAGATATGCATTTATAAAAAAGACAACAATAATTTACCCTTTAAGTTGCGACTCTAAGAGAGTTTATTTTTCTAAATGACTTATAAGAGACTGGACATGGAAACTGACATCGACTTAGGTGATATCTCCTACAATTTCATGCATCGATCCAGTTGGAAGAATAAGTGCTTGCGACATGTCTAAATGTATAAAACACACAAGCAGTACCATAAACGAAGAAAAATCCAATTGTATTCATCTACTGAGTAGTATCTCCATTTCACAGCAAAGGAACCAAAATGATTTTTTTCTAAAGTGACGTTTTCAGAGAAAAACAAAACACAGACGCTGTTGTGGGGTTCACATCGTGAATCAGGCGTCATCGTCTTTTTCTCAAACGGCTAACTTTACACGGTTCACGTGTACTTTGGATGATACGAGTAATTTCTAACATTCTTTGAAAACAATTTGACTTAATTTGATTACAGATACAGAAACTTGTCTGGGGAAAGAATTTTATTATTCCCTTACAACCCAGTGATTGAAACGGTTGTCACGTAGGCAGTGAAACAAATAGTGCCACACACAGTAATAAAGTCAATGAAAAGAATTAATGATCATTCATTTGTCTCAACGTCTTGTTCAATAAAACACAACTTCATTTCGTTGTGAACACATGCAGATCAAAATATTTCAAGTTGTTGTGAACAATACGGTTACCTGTCTTCTTTGAAAAATTACAATACTCTGAATGAATTAAGATAGTGGGTGTGTAATGAAGTACTTACTTATTGAAGAAATTACAATACCAATAATTTGAATTAATTCAAAGCCTCACTGGCTTATTACGTATTAGACTGGTTTCAGACCTAGCAGTTAATGCTATATCTTAAGTAATGTTAAGCTAAATGACTTATAAGTCCCTTTCTAACTACAGAATTATCTTTCATTGGCTAGATTGCCAGCAGAGGAAAAAAGTTGCATTAGAGAGGTAAAAACATTTATTATATCAAAGCAATAATATAAATTAAAACAGGACCGTATAGCCTGCAGCCAGGCTAGCTTATTATGAAATTTACTTTGATATATTTTTCTCATGAAATGGGAGGCGGAGGATAAATTTGAATCATGTTTGTATTCACATATCAGTGGTTCGCACTATTATTTGTACTTCTGTGTTCTTTATTCAGCAGTCATTAGATTTGTGTTACTGCAAAAGATAACAGACCACTTTACTTTGAAAAATAATTATTATAGACATCTCCCTGTTCTGTTGTAGTAGACGTCTCACTGTACCTTAATAGTAGTCGATACCGCTCACGGTATGTAATCGTTCCGGGTTGATTTGGACTAATTTCCCGTTCTCGAACTGATTCGGATTTCAAGCACCGGATTGATTCATCTAAAACGGATTGTAGCTTTGGGAAGGCAGAGAAAAAAACAAAATAAAATCGTTTATAGCTGTACGTCTTTCAGTATCTTAGTTGCACGGAACTTGATATTACTAAAGAATCTTTTAAAGCCAGCAGGAAAATATAAGGACGTTTGTGCTTACATACTTACAAAATATCTTAATGTTCCGTGGTACTAATTATATTAAGAATAATATAGTGAAAATCAATTAAAAGCTATTTTTTAAGAGAGCATCAGAAAATCGAATCACCTGTTTGGATCGCTGCCATTGAATCAATCCGGTGCTTGAAATCCGAATCAGTTCGGGAACGGGAAATTAGTCCAAATCAACCCGGAACGATTACATACCGTGCCGCTGTTCTCTGTCAGAGTAAACGTCTCCCTGTACTAAGTCTAAGCAGTCGACCCCGCTGTTCTTTGTTATAGCAGACGTCTCACTGTACTTTGTCAAAGTAGTTGTCTCCCTGTTCTCTGATATAGCAGATGTCTCCCTTAACTTAGTCATAGTAGCCGTCTCCCGGGAATTTAGTCATAGTTGTCGATCTGAAGGTCTCTGTTATAATAGACGTTTAATTGTCCTTTGTAAACAAATGACCTCGATGTTCTCTGTTTAAGTAGACGTCTCCCTGTAATTTGTAATAGTGGTCGACCCCGCTGTTCTCTGTAAAAGAAGACGTTTCCCTGTTTTTTTGTTGTTTTTTTTTGTCAAAGTAGTTGACCTCGATGTTTTCTATAATAGAAAACGTCACCCTGTACTTTGTCAAAGTACTTGAACACGCTGTTTTCTATAACAGTAGACGTCTTACTGTACTATGTCAAAGAAGTTGACCCAGCCGTTTTCTATAATAGAAGCCATCTCCCTGTACTTTTTCAAAGTAGGTGAGACCGCTGTTCTCTGTAACAGTAGACGTTTCCCTGTACATTGGCAAAGTAGTTGAACCCGCTGTTCTCTATAAACATTAGACGTCTCACTGTACTTTGTCAAAGTAGTCTTCTCTCGGGTCTCTGTTAAAGTAGACGTCTCCCTATGCTTGTAATTGTAGTCGACCCCGCTGTACTCTATTATAGCAGACGTCCACTGTACTTTGTTAAAGAAGTCGACTCCGCTGTTCTCTGTTATAGCGGACGTTTCACTGTACTTTGTAAAAGAAGTTGACCCTGCTGTTCTCTGTTAATGCAGATGTCCACTGTACTTTGTTAAAGTAGTCGACCCCGCTGTTCCCTGTTATAGCGGACGTTTCACTGTACTTTGTAATTGTAGTCGACCACGCTCTTCTCTGTTAATGCGGACGTCAACTGTACTTTGTTAAAGTAGTCGACCGCGTTGTTCTCTGTTATAGCAGATGTTTCACTGTACTTTGTAATAGCAGTCAACCCCGCTGTTCTCTGTTATAGCAGACGTTTCACTGTACTTTGTAAAAGTAGTCGACCCCGCTGTTCTCTGTTATAGCAGACGTTTCACTGTACTTTGTAAAAGTAGTCGACCCCGCTGTTCTCTGTTATAGCAGACGTTTCACTGTACTTCACTGTACTTTGTTAAAGTAGTCAACCCCGCTGTTCTCTGTTATAGCAGACGTTTCACTGTACTTTGTAATAGTAGTTGACCCCGCTGTTCTCTGTAATAGCAGGCGTTTCACTGTACTTTGTGATAGTAGTCGAACCCATTTTTCTCTGTTATAGCAGACGTTTCACTGTACTGTGTAATAGTTGTCGACTCTGCTTTTCTCTGTTATAGCAGACGTTTTACTGTACTTGGTAACAGTAGTCGACCCCGCTTTTCTCTGTTAGAAAAGACGTCTCATTCTACCTTGTAAAAGTATATGACCCCGCTGTTCTCTGTTACAGTAGACGTCTCCCTGTATTTTGTCAAAGTAGCAGCAATACAAGTTTTCTACAATACACTTTATTTGCAGTCCATGTTTTTATTACTTGTAGTAAAGTATCAACAAGAGGTCTCAGTCTTAAGTTACTAATGCCTCCAAAGAGTATTCTCCTGCAAAAATATTTGACTTTCAGTGAAAGAACAAATCTTGACAAATATACAGAATTGCAGCATGAACGGAAGCCAGAATGACAGAGGTTTGTACCAGACGTTTCCGACATATTGTCTCAATGTTATAAAACATTATTTGAAAATCAAAATGCAGCATATTATCTGGCGGTACAAACATATCCCTTTATTTTTATAAACAATTGTGTCATGGACCGGTACGACAGACAAGCAGACACCTTGTGACACATCTGCTGATAACTTGTACAATTTTTATGCCCCCCACCCCCCAACCCGCCCTCTAAGATGAAGGGGCATATAGTTTTTCCGTCGGTCGGTCGGGTGACACTTTGGTTTCCGACCAATATCTAGAGAAACCTTGGATCTACATTCCTCAGACATGGTATGCGGGTTGATCATGAATAGTAAATTACTCCTATAGGTTTTCATGTCACCAGGTCAAAGGTCAAGGTCACAATGACCTTGAAAAACAAAATGGTTTCTGATCAATAACTATAAAACGCTTGGTTCCAGGTTATTCAAACTTAGTTTGTAGGTTTGACATTACCAGTAGATGACCACTATAGTTTTTCACACCATCAGGTCAAAGGCCAAGGTTACAGTGACCTTGAAAAGCAAAATGATTTCCAATTAACAACTATAGAAGGCTTGGGTTCCTCAAACTTGGTATATAGATTGGCCATGACTAGTTGATGACCTTGTGCAGCAAAATAGTGTCCGGTCAATTTCTATAGAATGCTTGGGCCAAGCTCCTCAAAACTTCAAAGGTAGGTTGGTCATGACAATAAAACGACCCCTGTAGTTTTTAGGTTTATTAGGTCATAGGTCAAGGTCACAGTAACCACGAGAAGAAAAACAGTTTCTGCTGAATATCTAGGGAATCCTTGGGCCCAGGTTCGTCAGACTAAGTTTGTAGGTTTGCAATAATCAGTAGTTGACACTTTTGTTTTTCAGATCATTGGGTCAAAGGTCAAGGATCACAGTGACCTTGAAAAGCAAAATGGTTTCCGGTGAATAAGTGTAGAACGATTGGTTCAGAAACTTTGTATATAACTTGTTCATGACTTGTAGATGAGCCCTTTAGTTTTTCAGGTCACCAGGTCAAGGCTATGGTCACAGTGTCCATGAATAGCCAAATGGTTTCCGATCAATAACTATAGAACGCTTGGTCCCAGCTCCTCAAAAACTTCATGGCTACCTGTAGGGGGGATAAGGCGCTAGGGGGACATATATGTTTTACAAACATCTCTTGTTTTTTTATAATCCTGTCATAAGCTAATGAGGGACAGAGGGAGAGGAACGTGTATTTAGGCTTTATGACAACATGACTGGTGGATACATGTATACAGATGGACAGTCTGTCACTCATTGGCTTTATGTGATGAACAGTTGTGAAAAGTTACTTAAAAATCTTTTAATGACAGTATTCTATTTTACTGCTAAAGTGATTTCCTACCTTGACCTTGTCTTTAGACACCTAAGTCTTTTTCTCGACAGATCGTCTCTGTGTAAGAGGAACAGAGAGAACATGTATTCTACACAGCAACTAAGATATCAACTTCAGTCATATCTGACTGAACAGGTGCTTCTAAAATATCAAAACAAAATTACAGTATTTGAATACATATCTAAGTAACTATTTTACGGTATAAAATCGTATAAACTGCAACTCATTAATCTAACCCATTTATCATTGCGTGTACTAGAAGACATTTACTTGTGGAAACAAACTAATCATTCGACTATACAATCCTTTTTATTGTCATTATTTGAGATCAAGCCATACTCTAGTGCAACAAGATTAACGACAAACAAATACATAAAACGCAGGTCTGTTGCAAAACCTATTCATAATACTGCCGTCAAGAAGACACTGATTCAGTTAAAATTCTTTTGAGATTTTAAAAAAGGATAACATTCTGATCAAATGTCATTAAAATAGTGTTTACAAGCAAAACGTGAACAGACAACGGACGGACAGTAGACGCCGGAAAAATAAGGTACTCTAAAAATAAGGTAATCTCACATTGGCACTTCAAGCAATGAGCTATTAAGTAAAGACTCTATGACGAAAAGAAGAAACATTCATAGCCTCGGTGACCTTGATCTTGTTCCGAGTTACCTCAAACCCCACCAAAGGGTAGCTGACCTTGCAAGTTACCTGTACAAAATATCTAAGATATTGGTCAACTAAGGCCTTATGGTTACTGGAAAAAAAGATATTTTTTTAAATATTAAATATTATATTTTGTTTAACGTTTTTAGAAAACCAAGCGATTTCTGGGATAAATTTTGTCCACTTGGCCACATGGCACACCAGATATCAAAAATCAAAACCTTGTGGTTTCTAACCAAAATTTATTAAAGTTCTTTCCCATTTAAGTCTTTACAAAATATGCCTATTTCGGCCCTTTAAAGGGTCATAACTCTAGAGTCCATGACTGGGTCTGGCCAGTTCAAGAAAGGAACCAAACTCTAATGCTGGTTAATGTTTTGTATACCTTTGATTGCAATTAGATCAAAACTAAAACCATTACCGTGCAGACAAGGCAAACTAATAGGAGCCATAACTCCATAATGCCTGGTGGGATCAGGCTGGTTCAAAGATGGAATTAAGATCTACTAGTGATACAAGTTCTTTGCAAGTTCGATTTAAATCAAATTAAAAATGAAACTTCTATCATGAAGACAAGGTGTTTGGTCCTTTGAGGGACAACTCTAGAACGCAATATGGGATCAGACCGTTTCAGAAAATGAATTCAGATCTACTAGCGGTACAAGTTCTGTTCAAATCAAATAAAAAATGAAAATTCTACCGTACAGATGAAAAAATAAAAACGATGCACGCACGGACGACGGATATAAGGGGATCACAAAATCTCACCATGACTACAATTAGGTCAGGGGAGCTAAAAACCATCGCTTGCGGGTAAACAGTAAATATTGTGTCATTTTTCTTTTTAAGAGGTTAGCTTCACCCAAACCGCGTTATTTTTTACGCACGAAAACGTAGCTTGTGAATATCTTATTTCCCTCTCACGTACCTTGTATTTTTACTTTTCTTCAGCGAGGATTCTTACTTTTTTATTTTTTTTTATTTGAGTTTTGTTTTTGACATTGTTTTGTCAGCAAATTACATTACATCTTCTAATTGCTACTGGAGATGGCGAAAGACAAAGATTAAAGTAGCCTCACATGAAAGGATTTCCGTATCAATTTTCATAATAACTATACCAGACAGCCTAATCCTTTCAGATCTTTTACTGACTCTTTTGGCTCTTTAGGTAATTACTAAAGGATTCAATTATACCCTTTGCTGTCTGGCAAACAGACGACTTCATGACGCGATCCACTGTTGTATTACTTTTTTCACCAATGGACCAAGTTTTCATTTTCAGACATGAAGATAATGTTTCATAAAATTGGACAGCGCGTGTTCTATAGAACGACGAAAACTAGACTGTAGCATAACGAATTTATTCGGTCAGATCATATATGTCCGGTATGTGTTGTTATGAAATGACAATATATCTGGTCTTGACATCAAATGTGATGTAATGTTATTAGCTGCTGAACATGTTTTTTAACTATTACAAGATTGCAAAAAGCAGAAAATGAATAACACTGCTTGTAAAAATATCGAATTATTTTGTTTACTATAAAATGAGTTTATGTCTGAATATGTATCACATGTTATTGCTACTGTGATCTCATTCCGTCCGTCGTTCGGTGGCCGTCGTCCGAGGGGATAATATATTTGCATAGACTTATATAGTAAAAACTTTAAAAATCATCTCCCCAAGTCTATATATTTGATATGTGGCATTGTTTAATTTCTACCAAGATTATTCAATTGAGGACATCCGAGTCAAGTTGGCGAAACTGATTCCCAAAACAAAATCGTTGCCAGCAGCATCGATAAGGACTGATGCCTTGAAGGTAATATTTGTAAGGCGCTCAAATGGAACCACTCTAACATTTGACTAAAATGAACATGAAACATTCACTTTTACTTCGTTATTAAGATAAAATTATAAAACAGCGTGGTAATAACTCGTTGTTTTCTCATGTTTGCATGACAATAGTATAGTTAGTGAAAAAAAATGTCACTAATTTTATCATAAACAGACACTATCACACTGATTGTTTTTGTTCTTGTTTGTACCACTTCGACGCTCTAAGATAAAAACCGTAACAGGATTAATTAGTAATTTGTAAGTTGATTTAATTTATATCTATAGCTAGTTGCTTCTAATGAAAAGATATAACTCAGGCACTATTAATAAGATAAATACATTTCTTGATTTTTCAACTGTCAGATCTATTATCTTCCGTCTATCTTCAACAGAAATAGCTTTGAAGTTTTTGCATCAGACACCATTTAAGTCTTTGAAGATTCAGTTAACTGTGGACCTGAAGAAAGACGTGAAAATGATGTCTTTACCTGATGTCTTTGATGCACATTACATTTTATTTCAAAGTGTACTTTTAAAGATCAAGTTTGATAGTTTAACTCTAAAGAATTTTATCAAAACTGGTGAATCTGTACTGATGTTACTATGTCAGTTAGCGCTAATGTCAAACCAGTTTTCTTTAAAAGGGATGACATACTTCCTCTGTGTCTGGAACTTGTTTCGTTACAGTCAAATTAATGAGTTTTGCCATTATAGCCAAGTAAGCTATTCAAATCGATCGTGTTATTTCAGCTTTGCAGAACATAATTGGCACGTACTCAGACAAAAATCCTATTGAATGTATTGAGTCAAGCTCTTCAATGCCGGAAATAGCCGTTTTGCCAAAGTCCATGTACCCGAAAACAGTTATCAGTTATGAGACTAACGATTGCATTACTGAGTTAACTTGAACTGGTAAAAAAATCATCCGCTAGCGATTGAAAGAATGCGTATTTACTTACGGAGTTACACGAGTACAGGCAGCCTTACGTCGGCATTTAATCTAGATCAGCATTCGTAATCTTATATAGCTTTGTGTATGTAGATTTCAGCCACAATTTTCATTTTAAATAAAATTGTACTTTCAAACAATTAAGGTTATGTCTTGTACTTACAAGACTGCAGAAATGAAATAAAATAATAATTCCGTATAATGAAGTTTGTCTTGCCCTTTCATAGTTCAGTATATTTACTAATTTTAGGGACGCCTCCCGGCCTTACATTTTTGTACATGACTTAGTTGGTTCTTCCTTAAAAAAACTGCCATTTTTTTCTGTACGGAAATTGCCAGTATTATATTCATGTATGTACAATTGGAGCGGGGTTAGTGTTATCCAATATTATGTTATTCTATGTTTTGATTGGCTGTTAGAAGATCCGATTATTGCCGAAGCTTTACGTATTTTTACGATGTGCTACCTGTTGAATCAATTTGTGAAGTTGTGTTATTCCGGAAATCCTCGGAGAAAATCACGTGACTGTCTGGTAATATTGTGTAGGAACATTGGATCTCATTGTTTTGAAATCTATTAATAGTAACAAGTAATTGATAAGAGATAAGGTAACTTTTTGAAGGTTAGCAAAACTATGGCGGTTGCTAACAATACAAAACATAGTAATTTTGTAATTATCGTTTGAAAGTCATTTTTCATTATACAGTTCAGTATTTTATATCATTTGAAAGGTCTGTAATCTCATATTTTAGGGCCTCCATATTTAAAAAAAATAATTGTCAAAACTTTTTTTCTTTTTTGTTTGTAAATGGTTAAACTTAGTGCATCTTAGCTGCTAGAGAAATGCTAAAACGACATGTATGAATTAATTTAGTTTTCTTTTTTAAAAGCAAAAATTCCAAATCTGCTTATATTTTCAAAATATGAATTTAAAGAGCCTTCAAAAGATGTAAAATGATAAATGTTTATGTTTACCGTTTTCAAATAATAGCATTCGGCTCACGAAGAAGTTATCTAAAATTAAAAATTCTGTCTGGTTCCCGGTCGTACTTTGCTACGACAGTGACTGTGTCTCAACTGGTCTTTATGTTGAATTATATCAAAGTAATCAAAGCATGGTCATAGTTTATTATCATCATTGATATTACAAGTATATTTGTTATTCTGTTCAAGCATGTTTGTTATTCTGTTCAAGCATGTTATTCCATGAAATTCATGTTATTTTGTTACTTAACAAAACAAACTAAGTTTAAGTATCATAATTATCACCATTAATATCAAGAGATATACGGAAATAAAAGGTTGAACAAATATGTTGTTGTTGTTCTTCAAAAAATGTGCATTACCTTAGTTATAATATGCCTGAACAGACAGGACTTCATTTTAAAGATACACGTTAAATTTCATTATTTGGCATCTACAAACAAAATAGTGTGCTGTAGATTTAGGTTCCTTAAAAATACAGTAAAAACCGTACACTCAACTGGACTCAAGTCCATTTGAATTTTTCTTGCTATAATGACACTATGTATTTATACTGTGTTTACCTATAGGGTGTAGAATTTTAAACGTAACATATCTACTCTGTGTATACTCAAACGTGTTTATTTTATATCTAAATAGAAAAGGTGTAGTAGTTATTTGTATCTGAAACTTGAGCATGATATATCTTTAACGAAAAATGGTATTATCACTGAAAATAGCGATCAGCACAAATGATGATAATCTTAATGTTTAAAATGGTCCCCAATAGATTTGAACATGACCGGTAATAATACAACTGCAAAGTTACTACGGTCCTAATTAGTTTTAGTAACTTTAGCAAAACTAAAATCTGGTTATTTACAAGATCATGTTGGTTGTTTGAATTCATGGATGTATTCGGAACATTTGAATAGGTAAATTTTGGATGTGAAAATATTCTGCATTCTTGAGTTTCTCAAATGCAAAACAAATTTCATGCAAATGTTCTGGATCAACTACTGATCTTTCTTATGTCAAGGCCCACAGGGCAGGGCTGTGTAGGTTTATGTTTCTTATAATAACTCATACAGTACTATTTCTACAGAATGACTAAATAAACGTGCTATTAACAAGCAGACTTTCAATATCAAAATGAACATTTTAGATGTTCTCATTTCTAACCCATAGATAAGTTATCAATCAAGCAGGAAGCTCCTGACAATACCAGGAGACGACAAAAAAGACCCTCATAACTTCTCTTTCAACCCTATACATCTTAACACTTCAGCGAGGTTAGAAAACTAGAAGATAAAAAATTGCGAAGTATAATTTGACAAACGGCGGGTTTACTTTCCACTTGATGTATTCCTACGCATTAATCTTTCGAAGAGTGCATTAACTTTTCATTAAGTAGACAGAGGTTGTATTTACAAACGTTGCCCAATACGTAGTGCAGACAGGACAAATAAATGTAACAATCGGTAAACGCTACAATAACTTGATGTTAAATGTAAAAAGGTATATTTTTCTATCGAACGCATCGAAATAAACCACATTCTCAATCTCGAAAAGGTTCAACAAAGTAAATAAATAGCCCCAGTCCTCGTCAGTCTGATGGGAATTCAAAGTACACCCTAAGTTATGGGATAATATAAATAGCAAGATATATGAGCTGACAATATGCGCCTTTCATATGTTTACCAAAAGATCAAAGGGAATAATACATTTCTTACTCAATTTTATTCATAAAAAATAAAGGAAAAGCCATTTTGCTTCAGAACCCATTACATTTATCGCATTTTATGAAATATAAATCGTTTGATTAACCGATTTTAAGAAAGCGCTTTAAGTTTTTCATTAACATGACGACTGTTTTGGTCAACACTCATTTCTGATATTGGTTTACAATCAATAAGTGTCCTTCTTTACGCATTAGTATCAAATAAGTACCCTCACTTACAGAAAAATTATAATTTATCTCGTCGTTTTCCAAATAAAAACAATGCACACCTTGGTCTGAGGCCATGTAGCTACCCTGAAGCAAAGGTGAAGAATGAAGGTCATATTCACCGTGACTACCGTTATTGCAAATAACATACATGCAACTTGACCGCAAAATTTTATTTAAAAAGTTGGTGATCATTAAAATAAGATCAGGTTACTTCCACTACACACTATGTTGTTACACTATTAATTATTTAGGGCATCAAACCAAAACATAGCTCACCATACTGACCTGCAAGGGTTCAGATTGAATTGACTTTTTATCTTTTCTACTTACACTATGCTGAGAGAGACTAGGCATTCAATTTCTATAGATAATATTCATTATGTCTCAGCCAACGTGACTATTATATCAATCACCTGAATTTTATTGGGATAATAAGTTCTTCCTTAGACAAATAGCTGTGTGTATATAATCGCATTATTTCAAACTGTTCCTCCTAATCAGATTTAGTACGAACTCCTTGAAGTTAGCTGTTTTAAGACAAGACGCATAATTCACGAGAGAGAAAAGAACACAATAGTGATTGAATGAAATACGTTTTTTTTTGGTTATTTTTGTTTTTTATTTTTGACAATACTATTTTCTAAAAATATTTGAATACTATAACTAACTTTTGCGTAAGTGTCGACTTTTGAATTGATATTTTAAAAAGATCACACTCACAAAAGATATTATCGCTTTTTTACGTACATCCAGTTCCACTGTGTAATTACAGCGCGGATATATGATTTCACCTTGCAGTACTTCTGAAATAATTTCACTATTAAATTTATATGTATGATATATGTAATTTCAGTCTAATGAAACATCTATCACAGAAAATGCAGGTCACAAGTCAAATATTCATTCGAAAATGATTTTTGATCGTCAAGCGTCATAAATGAGAGTAGATAAAATAAAGTTAACTTTAAACAATAAAAACAAGTTTTTGCAATTTACAAATAGTCATGCATAGAGCCTATGCAATTCTAATGACCTATGATGATGGCCCAGAAAGACACAAAACCAAAAACCACCTTTTAAAGACCATAAATGATAAGCTAGACAGACATACAGAAATGAGAAAAGCATTAATTATATCAACAAATGACACATTTATTATTATTTAGTTCAGGTTAGTATTGTTTTCAGTAGATAACTTACAAGTGTACATTATTTGGGTACTTAATTCCTAAGAATCAATTCCTAAGAATCTCCATTAAAATTTTGCACTTGATACCTGGTCATTATATACATGAATATGTAGTTTATTTACATCTTTTATATTCTTTAAATAAATATATAGATATCTAGGACATTTACTCATTTCAGACCTGTCTGGCATCGGCTAGACTCAGAAAGTATAACATATCTGTGCCGACACTGTCAGTGTAAAAGATATAAATAAACTACATCTTATATAATGACCACGAATCAAGTGCAGAGTATATTGGAACAGTATATTTATCGGTAAGATAACGCTAACTTTAGTATTTATATATTAGATGCCCAGTCCAGCTCACATATATTTCTGACTATTTCAAATTACCATCTTGAACAGCTGTCTAAGTAAAACAATGAAAATCTAAATGGAGACTCTTAGGAATCAAGTACCAAAAAATGTGCTGTTTGTAAATTATCCACTGAAAACAATTTTAACACGAAAGAAGTAAATATCCTAGATATTTATATATTTATTTATTAAAAGAATATCAAAGAAATAAATAAACTACATCTTCGTGTATATATATATATATATATATATATATATATATATATATATATATATATATATATATATAATGACCAAATATCAAGTGCAGTGGTACCCGAGAATTTAAGATGTAGTCACGGATGACAGGTTATTAATTGTTAGTCATGAATGAAAAAGATCTGGGGATTAGTAGCACAGAAAATAACGAGCAAAATAGACATTACTGTTACATTTAAAGTTGAGATTGTACATGAGGGGTGTTAATTATACCTTTAATCTCAGTTTATTTTTCCGTTCTCCAAAAATGTAAATTGTCTGATACAGTTGGAATAATGGAATCTGTGGGCAATCGGTCGAGCAAATAAATAGCAAAATGTTATATTTGTGATATTTATGATTTGTTTGAGCAGTAGCTGTATTCTGCCTACATGGAAGTTTTGCAGTTATATTACCGAAGTAATTAAACCAGACTCCTAACATGTAAGTGTCACTTCAGTTATTTTTTGGCGACTGTATGCAAACAAGCACCAGCGTCATTTACAAAATGCTGTCTATAAGGTTTGAAAATCAAATGCTACTATTTATTCACAGCAATGACATAATCTACAGAGTGTATACATAATAAGACTTTTTAGAGTGGACAGCTGTATTTGTGTTCTTAATGGCCATGACGGGTGACGTTCAAAGTCAAGGCATAACACCCACATTGAATGTTGGGAGACGTTAACAAAGACTTTTGTCAAGTCAAAGATGGAGATATATGTGATTGCACCCTCCCCTACAGCTATAAAGTATTTAATGACTGGCTTATTAAGCAAAACATACATAACAGTAATCAGTTTTACTCAATGCGAGATTTACCTTTTTAACAATAAATATTCTAACGCAAAAGGTTTCAAAGAGTACAAAGAGTGCAGGTATTCGTAGGGTCATTTTGGACACATATCACCTCGACACTTTCTGACATTTTAAACACACACTCAAATTTGTTTGTTTTCAAGTTCAAACATTATTGTACCTAAATGATTTATCATGAGATGTGTTACTTGACAATGTTTGAATTCTTCAATGTATATATTATGCTGATTACAATGCGCTTAGATATATTTACGTATTAAAGCTTCGGAAAAAATATACGCTTTAATTAAAAACAATTATATGTATGGCTTAGGCCGCATGCATGAACTATCGCGAGGACGTACGTTGAAAATGAAGATTTGCATTTTTCGGGTATTAACTTAGCACAAGTTAGGTGGCGGAGAGTACAGCTACTCCAGAACAGACCCGACCTGAGTTAAATTGTTGTTGATAGGTTTTCTAAGCAAGTATAGTGTTAGATTAGATCCAGAATGTCAGTGTGCCTCCAGCTTTCTGTCATTCATTAGTTATTCAAACGACAAGAATACATTCATACGGAATAGCAATCTTTTATTTGCACAACCCCAAATATTATTTAAAATATCAAATTTGAATAATGAACTTAAGAGTTTGTTACACATAAATCCCTACAAACAAAACAACGTTTACATTAAAGATGTCCACAAGATGATACTACAAACCGAATATCTAGAGGAAACGTTAAGCTCCAGCGGACCGTCGTAGACAGGTGAGTTAAAATATATTAGGCAGATCTACACTATATGATGGTCATGTGTGAAGTTTCATTAGAAACTCGTTAACACTGTTGACAACCTTTGGCAATGAACAGACAAACTAACCAAAAGACCGATTGTAAGACCACCTTCGAACTTTGTTTGTGGAGGATACATTTTACCCTGGTTTTATAATATATCAAAATTTCTTTAATAATCTTTAGTGAACGGCATCTAAGGAGTATATTTGCCAAATTAAATCGGTGTCTTTCAAGTGCAAACTATTTTTTTCGCAAGAAAAATTGAAGATATGGGCAAAAGCAGGGCTTGCAAAATTTATTGTTCAAGTAGTACATTTGCTGGTCCAGACAACTGTTTTCCTGCATTTTATTTGACTGTGGACACGTGAAAATTTGAAAATAAAATTTCTGTTAGTGAGTGAGTGATCATAACAGTGACTTAGTTACGAATTAGCATAAGAATCTATCGGTGCAAGTATTGTATTTTTATTTCATTTATATCTGATAAAAAATGTGACTTTTTAGTATAAAGAAGACATGCCCACGGGCAGAATGTCGAGTCCGCTCGTTTTAATTCAAACCTGAACCTATTAGCTTCAGATCAAGGAGAAAGATGTATACATAGGTGAGATGTGCGCAGCACATCCTCTTTGTACCCAAGGCAAAATCTTGACATTGCATCATCTTAGATGACCTTGACCTCTGACCCGGTGACCTGGTTCATGTGCATGACACGAAGTCTCATGATTAACATTTGTGCAAAAAAAAAAACTCAATTCATGTTATTTGAACCTTCTGATATGTTTATTTGATCTTTGACCTCTTGTAACCTTGACCTTCATTTTGCGCAAGACAACTCAACTCACTATGGAGTACATTTATTATAACTTATATAAAAATCCATACATGTATAAAGAAATATACTCACAAATGAATGTTTTAATTTGTTATTTGACCTTTGACCCTGAAGTTAGACCTTGACCTTTACCACAGACACTGAATTTTTCGCGCGATACTCCACCTCACTATGGAGAACATTTGTCCCAAGTTATATTAAAATCCCGCCTAGCATGTAGAAGTTATGCTCCTGACACGGGTACTGAGCTGACCCTCCAAATGTGACCTTGACCTTTGAGCGGCAGACCTGGGTTTTGCGTGTGACACACCATCCCATCATGGTGAACATTTGTGTCAAACTATTTTGTAATCCTTCAAAGAATGAGCAAGATATAGACCGGACAAATATAGACAGACACACGGACTGACGGACGCACATACACCAAACAAGAAAAAGTGAAAAGCAGCGACTTAGTCGACCTCACCACAAGGGGGCTGAACAATTTCAAAATCCTCTGACCACTAAGCATAATACTTTAAAGCATAAGCAAGATAAAGCGCCAACAATCAAATTTTAAAATTTTTATTTGACCTTTGACCTATTGTGACCTTGACCTTCATTTTGCGCGAGACAACTCAACTCAACATTGAGAACATTTGTGCTAAGTTATATTAAAATTCATCCATGTATATAGAAGTTATACTCTCAAATAAATGTTTTATTTTGTTATTTGACCTTTGATCCCTAAATGTGTCCTTGACCTTTGCCACAGACACTTCAATTTTTCAAATCCTCTGACCACTAAGCATAATACTTCAAAGCATATGCAAGATACAGCGCCAACAAACATATTTTAATTTTTTTGACCTTTGACCTCTTGTGACCTTGACCTTGACCTTCATTTTGCGCGAGACAACTCAACTCAACATGGAGAACATTTGTGCTAAGTAATATTAAAATCCATCCATGTATATAGAAGTTAAACTCACAAATGAATGTTTTATTTTGTTATTTGACTTCTGACCCTTAAGTGTGACCTTGACCTTTGAGCGGCGGACCTAGGTTTTGTGTGCGACACACAACCCTATCGTGGCAAACATTTGTACCAAATTATTTTGTAATCCTTCAAAGAATGAGCAAGATATAGAGCGGACAAATCCGGACGGACGCACATACACTGAACTATACGCCAAAAGTGGCGACTAAGTCGAGCTCATCGCAAGCGGGCTCGACTAAAATCATGTTTTTTTTTAATCCTGTGACCTGGTTTTTGATCCCATGTTACCCAATTTCTAAATTGTCCAAGAATTAATCAGGGCAAATATTCCGACCAAGTGTAATTAAAAACGAGCCAGAAATGAGACCTCTAGAGCGTTAACAATGTTTTTCTATTATTTTACCCACTGATCTAGTTTGTGACCTTGCATGACCAAGATTTCATATTCTCCAAGGATTTATTAAGATAAATATCCGTATGTCGTATGTCAGTGTGGCAAATAAACTTCATTTTCGAAATGGGACAACTAGTCAGGTGCTTCTTTCACCACAAATCACAAAGCAGTTTTAATGTAAGGGCGTTTTGATTTGATTCCTCTTTATTGCACAGGTTTTGTAAGGGACGGGAACAGTGGTAATTTGTTCAGCTATACTCGCGAATGAATGTCTGACGTTGTCGTCTTCTCTGCAGAATGAAAACCTCTGGAGTAGATTTGTGAAGATCAGAAACATTTCCATCTTAGCTAGGGACTCGCCTAAACATATACGTGGACCTACAAAACAAGAAAAAGAAAAGATGTAATGATGCGAAATTATATCAAATGGCTAATGTACCGTTGAGTAAACAAAAAACTGAAATAAGAGTAATTTCTGCTCAGTAGTCTTTGATCTTATTGTTTACGCACATCTGATAATTTATTTAATGCTCATATTTCATTCTACGTAACAAAAAGACATCTCTTTACAAATTCATCTGAGAGATGTGACACGTATATAAAGATACCTATGGAAAAAGGAATGAGTGCTGGTTGTTTCTTCAGTTTTCCGCCTTCCATAAATCTGTCTGGGTTGAAGACCTCCGGCTGGTTCCAGTGTCGCGGGTCCATGTTCGAAGAATACAGATTGGCAATGATTACAGTCCTCCGTGGTATGAAGTATCCTCCGAAATTTGTGTCAACTAAGTTTGTGTGTGGCACCGACAACGGAACTAAAAAGGTAAACCCTTAATGTATTTTGTCATAATTTTGCATTCACCAATTTCAAACGTCATTCAAAGAAGTTAAACGTTTTGGGACTAAATTGCACTTGATTTACAAATAATATTTCAGTATCCAATAAAGAAACTGCTACAAATTCCGGAATTTTACACCAGAGCAAGTCGAAATGACTAAAAAGAATGGTATACATTTCAGTATCATAATAAGAACGTGTTAACAGGGCCTCACCTATGTTAGCCATTCTTTGTATTTCAAGTAACGTGGCCTCGACGTACGGTAAGGAACTCCTGTCCGCCCATGTAACGACCTTGTTGTCAAATTTCTGAAAAAGAAATGACAACAAGTATGTTGACATTTGACACATCAAGAAATAGCATGAAACATTGCCTAAGCAAGACAAACTTTTCATTTTCTTTCTTGTTTTATGCGACCGATATAGATTAAAACATATACATAAGACCTTTATTGAAGTCATGGTTACAAACTTAACAAAGTCCTAGAATTATTTTGATACGGTTCAAGATGAATACATCAAATTCAATTAACACCGCCATATTAAAGTTCTGGGAACCAGTCCATTTTGTCAAGCGAGCTATACGCAGAAAAAGCTGTCTGATCGAATAAAAATGGAAAAGTTGTTATGAAAATTATTCTTACTTGAAAACAATACATTTACTCAAGAACAATTTAAAAACAAGAATAACTATGCTGGACATGACTTTTCGTCGATTTTATTATAAACAGAAAACTTAACAGATTGTTATAAATATACTGAAGCGACTTAAATATCTAAGAAGGAATACCGGAAAAACTGAATGGTTGTACTCTGAAAAACATGTGAATTTACTCTCTCATGAAAGCGATAACAAAACAATAAAGTGTTTAATTAATTTATTATTGAATATTTAAAGGTTGGCGTTAATTTGTCATGGCTGGACATTTTTGTAACTTCATTTTTATGTTCCGTCGACGGTAACATATCGTTATAAACTTGGAAAAAATTATGATAGCATATGCCAAATCCACATGAATCACTATTTCCAGTCCTTCAGCGGAAACTGAGAGTCTTCATTATCAAATATGTTGGAAAATTGTTGACAAAGTGTGGTTTATTAGCCAGCCCCGACAACGGAAACTGGGAGTCTTTTATTTTGAAAACTAGTTCCACATTGACACATAACCACTGCCTCCTTTCACGTAATCGTCAACATGACGTCAACATGACACCAGCCACGACGCATAGTCGGTTGTGCATGGATCATAATGATCTGCAATAGAAAAACAATTTGGCAGAAAACACATTCAAGGGAAGGGTGGGAGGGTTTCTAATTTTTAACACATAATGATTGTGACAATAGGAAAAATTTCTACCTTTCTTCAAGAGCTGCAACTGCAAAAAGGAAGCTGAAGCGCTGTGCGCTAGTTTATATAGCGTTTCTAAAAATAGTAGTGGTAAGTTGGCCAATGAAAATATCGCTTTCAGAGAGAATAAAAAGTTCAACCTTTAACGGTTAAACTTGGCATTACTCTCTCATGAAAGCGATAACAAAACAATAAAGTGTTTAATTAATTTATTATTGAATATTTAAAGGTTGGCGTTAATTTGTCATGGCTGGACATTTTTGTAACTTCATTTTTATGTTCCGTCGACGGTAACATATCGTTATAAACTTGGAAAAAATTATGATAGCATATGCCAAAAGGTCCATGAAGGAAGGAACTGAAAGAATGGACCTCCGCCAAAGCGGGCTATCATAAACAAAAACAGCCATGACAGTCAACCTAACTTGCATAGCATGAAAACCTCTTTTTACAAAGGAAAACTTAACTTATTAGGCTCTTGAAGAAAAGCATAAATAGCACCTGACCAAGTGTTCAACATTATATCACTGCCCAAATCAGACAGATGAACCCCGTCGGTGGTGAAAAATTTTTGTTCCATAGTTAAGTCTGGGTATCTGACAAAACCCCCACCATTTTTGATAAAAAACGTACCCAAACAGCTGTTTACCCTTTTCCTTATTCTCTCGGCAATATATGTTCCATCTATATAACGCCATGATCGTCTTGGTAAGATTTGAGACCAAACTAGTGTAGAATTGGGGAGCTCAGACTTGACTTCATTAAAAATATACTTAGCGTCCCAAGTTAATTGTACCATCGACAGACGACCTATGTCATTGCCTCCACAATGTAAGATTACCAGATCCGGTTCGGGATAATATTGCTTCATATAGTTAATGCTTTCAACAATATTATGAATACGCATACCGCTATAGTGATCCCAGTATATGGACACACCAAACTTCTCTAAGCCAAGAGTTGGGCCATCTGGGCGTAACAGAGATCTTTCGTAAGCACCTCTCACTATAGATGAGCCAATTATCCATACAGACGATCCTGAAACTATTTCTAAATTGAGAATTATATAGAAAAACACAAACAATTAACATATGTAACTAATTAAACTTTAACAGGAATCAAACATATTTAAGAAAATTGTTAAACGCTGATGGGTATACCCTGCAGTAGCTTGTCTGAATTGTTATACACATGTGCATCCGCCTTAACTAACAACAAATGACATAACGTTCTACAATCAACGTCTTCGTTACGTTATAATCGTTATACTCATTATAGTTATACTTATGTTCGACCTTTATGGACATAACCATTTCTTGGCAAATTAAATTGACACTTGTACCTAGCAAAAAACACAGACCCGGCAACGAAATCCGTGTTTATCTAAATGAAGTGGGAGTTAACAGCCAAATTCGGATTGCCGACCCATAGGCAAGGGCAAACCTTTAACAGTTTTAGAAATCTCCCGACCTTTTTCGCTATATAGCATTTTTAATTATCATGTATACTCGAGCATCGTGCCCGATTGCGTTATCAAACTATTAATTATCATACCACATAACCAAAAAACTGTGTATATCTATCCGTTTTTGTATAAACACAAAACATCCATTCTATATTCGTATATGCTTCTATTCTATTTCTCAGATTTATGTGTAAACTGAATATTTTATAATCTCATAAAGATGCGTTTGGTATCAAATTCTATATCTGATAAAAAACAAATGTTAGCCATGTAACTACAAATGTATATGATTATGTAAAGCTATTTTCCACAACTGAACAATAAATTGATTTTATTTACGCAGCGGGTGCACATGCCACATGTGAATAGTTCTTTAAGGCCTGATATATCGTTTATAAACATTCGAACGCCACCGACCAGTATGCTTGATATTGTCGGCATGGTAACCCTCAGTAAACATACTTGTGGCGCCACCAATTCTGAATGAGTGCGACTTGAAATACCTGTTTTGAAGCCCACAAAATTTTAAAGTTTTTTTCAGAATTGCATTAAACTGGAAGGAAGAAAGAGGGCTGCCATCCAAGTGGCAAAATAAAGACCCAGCATTTTTCGGCCTGTACCTCAAGAATGTCTGTAAGTGGTCATAACAGAATCTGTTATGATCTTTTATCTGTATATCTACGTGCGAACCTAGACCAATCTGAT
This sequence comes from Cyclina sinensis, assembly GCA_012932295.1. Taxonomy (NCBI): domain Eukaryota; kingdom Metazoa; phylum Mollusca; class Bivalvia; order Venerida; family Veneridae; genus Cyclina; species Cyclina sinensis. The sequence goes on from JAAONU010000016.1 coordinate 8,072,857, forward strand.
CGTTTTTCGAAGCTCTAAAATAAATGCGCACACAATCTGTTCCCATAATGATGCTTTTATCAGTAAGAACAAATGATGACGTGCGGTTACTTGCGACAGTGAACTCACTTACTCTTAAAAGCGCCAAAAAGGCAAGCGCAAATGCAGCCGAAAAAAGTAATGTCTCATACTGTGACCTACATACATGAGATAAAGCCCTTATCAAAATGATAAGAGTTTCTTGGTTGATAGGACGTCTGACGTCCTTAACATTTCGAGTTCTACGTAACCCTTCTAGTAGCGACCGCACTTTGTAATTTTTCGTTGTGTCCAACATATCATTTATCTTACATTTGTAACTTAAAGCGGCTATGTGACCGCTAATAGTTGAATGAGAATATTGTTTGAGGGACAAGTAACCAATGAACGATACTATTGTAGAAGTGACTGGTGGCCATACAATATCAATTCTATGCACTTGACAAAAGTTCTCAAATGACAGCAATCCACGTTTGTATCTCTTGTGAGTATTCTCAGCTAGGGAACAATATAACAGACGGTCTACTTCCTGTTGAATAGATGGAGAAAACGCTCCGGAACTGGACTTGGATGTCTGGCCGCGTGAACGGGTAATGCTTTCTTTAGGCGCTCCCACTGAAAACGACTGATAGCATCACATATTGTATTTACTTTTCCTGGTATGTGTAAAGCTTTAACTTGGATGTTATTTTGTAAAGTCAAAAGAACCAAATATCTAACCAAATTCATAACTTGTTTATCTTTTGAAGATTTTTTATTTAGAATATGTACCAAAGCGTCATTATCTGACCTTAGCATAATCTTTTTATCTTTTAACTCGTCACACCATAGGCAAAAAGCTAGAACTATAGGTACAAGCTCCAAGTACGTTATGTCCGAAAAAACGGTGTTTTCCCAATGATCCGTCCACTGAAAAACCGACCAACGACCTTGGAAATAACATCCACAGCCAAGATTCCGATTACCTGATGCGTCAGTAAAAAACTCAAGTGAACTGTTTTGAACCCAATTAAGCTCGTTAAAGGAACATTGGCCATTAAAGTTTTCTAAAAAATTTAGCCAGACCTTCGCGTCTTCAACTAATTCTGTAGTTACCCTGATGTAGTGATGAGGCCTTTTCGCTTTAGCCATTATGTCGTAAAATCTACGATTGAAAGCGCGGCCCGCAGGAATGGCTTTACAGATAAAATTTAGCAGACCCACCATCTTCTGTAACTGATTTAACCTTATCTTGTTGGATTCAAGTAAGTTTAGCAATGCAGTTTTTGCTTTTAACACCTTATCAGATGGAACCTTAATAACCTGTAATTCGGCGTCGAGCTCTAAACCTAGATATGTTATTTTTCTTAACGGTTCCGTCATTTTTTCTTCACACAGTGGAATATTAATATCCGAACATAATGATTCGAACGTATGAAGCACACGTAAACACTCGAAGTATGAACTCTCAGCAAAAAAGAAGTCGTCTAATAAGTGGTCAATATTATCTGATTGCGATATTTTCTTAACTAACCATTGAATGAAAGATGAAAATTTTTCGAAAATCTGACAAGAACACGAGGCACCCATAGGCAGCATTTTTTGAACCCAGTAACCTTGCTCTGTTTTAATACCCAAAAGACTGAAGTCCGCCGGCCATACTGGGCAAAGGTTGAACGCAGACTTTATATCGGCTTTTGCCATATACGCAGATTTTCCAATTTTTTGTAGTATGTCTACTGCCGTATCAAATTTTGAATATTGCACGTGACAGTATTGTTTGTCAATAAAATCATTGACACTTAAACCCGCTGGAGACGATAAATTCGTGATCAAGCGCCAGCCACCCGTACTTTTCGGAATTAAACCTACAGAATTGACTCGTAAATTAGAAATAGGTGGGAGAGCATACGGACCTATTATTCTCCCCAAAGACCTATCTTCAAGCAATTTTGTGTGCAGAGCAATAGTTTCTTCCCTAGCAGATACTAGATTTGAGGACTGTACTGGATATCTTGGTCCAGCATAATTAAGTTTGAACCCTGATTTGAAACCCGACAATAAAAATTCAGCAGCAGATCTGTCAGGGTATCCCATCAGATATCCTTCTAAAGCATTAATATTAATAGGGGAATGGCCTAGGTCCCATATTCCTGCCAGGGGTAGGTAGTCTCCCCACCGGTCTTTGATTTGCAATAGATGGCCTGAAACGATTAGGTAAATAACGAGGTCTCAAATTTTGTAATCCTGGCTGACGTTGAAAACGAGGCCCATTTGCAACATCATTACCAGCATTGGGACCCATACACAGTATTAAAGGATGTTGGCCAAAGCATCTTTGACAAGAATGCGCATAGTTGCAAGCTTTATCAAAACAGTATCCCCTCTGATTGAACGCAAAACACGGTTTAATAGACAGAGTATTTAATTGCAATGGTTGCATAGATAACATCCACAACTCAGGATCAACGCTCTGCCAGGACATGGCCGGATTAATCGACTTCTTTAAACGAAACTGTCTGTCATAAGATAACCAGCCCGAGAATTTTGTTGCAGCCAGTCTAATGTTTTGTAAATATTGAAGCAGGTTTTGTGTCTCCTCGGGATACTTCTCAATTAGAACAGACATAAAGATAATAAAAGCGTCGGTCCAGAGTTCGATCCTCTCTGATAATTTTGGCGAGTGATCTTTAGAAGATAATACCAACTCGCCATTGATGAACTGGACCGTTTGCTTGCTCGAATCGGCTGTATTTTTCCGTAAAAGCGACTGCAAGTCAACATATTCTTTAGACCAAATCTTTTCTTTTACAGTTAGGGACACATGTGCAGTCAACATACTTTTAGACATATTGTTTTGTGTGTTTATATTTTCTAAATTTATCACTAAAGGGTCACCTGAAGATTCCTCCTCCGTCCTAGCCGTAAACACTGCATTGTCAACTTCCACGCCAGACCCATCGTCTTTTCGTCCACTCTTATTCTCCACCAACTGTCGTAAATTATCCGTCCTTCTTTTGTTAGATCTAGGCATAATGCTCAGACAGGAAAAAAAATATATAGTTTAATATAACGGTTAGTTTTTGTAGGGTATTAAATAGCATATCAGATATATATATATATTTTTTTTTTTTTTTTTTTTTTTTTTTTTTTTTTTTTATATGTTATTTCCAAGCATTACAAACAATCCTTCACCTATCTTTTATAACGGTTATTGGTTCGAGACCCGCCAGCAACGAAACAACAAAATAATCACAATATCTTATGTTATTTTAGGCATTTCAACACATCTTCGTATATTTTTTAAGATATATATTGGCTCGAAAACCGCTAGCAACGAAAGAAAAAACGACACCAGACACAATAATCCAGGTCGGCATAAAAATTTAGGTCGGCAAATTGTGTGTTTAAATAACGTTATTTACAAATAATTTTTATGCAGATTTAATGAAATAAACAAATTAAACTTAAAGTTTTTATTTAATTTTCTAATTTTTAACACATAATGATTGTGACAATAGGAAAAATTTCTACCTTTCTTCAAGAGCTGCAACTGCAAAAAGGAAGCTGAAGCGCTGTGCGCTAGTTTATATAGCGTTTCTAAAAATAGTAGTGGTAAGTTGGCCAATGAAAATATCGCTTTCAGAGAGAATAAAAAGTTCAACCTTTAACGGTTAAACTTGGCAATAATTGTATTTTTTTATAACTGCTTTTTCCCTGAAACGATTGCTGATACGAATGTTGTTTTTTTCCCGACACAGACAACATGTTCAGAGGCTAATGAAATTAAATTAGGGCTTGATGTTACAATTCAATACTGCAGAATGTGATGTAAGTTGTTTAGCCTCTAAGAATATAAGTGTACATAATTAGGAATTGCTTCTGGACCTCTGAATGTTCCTGCATGTACCGTATACACCAGTTAATTGTGTTTCATGTTGTTTCAAATATAGAAAAAAACATCTGTTTCAGTATAATTAACCAAAGAATAAAAATCTTACCTCGAAAATTTCGTCCCTGCATATCTTCTGTACCTCTGGATGTTCCTGCATATACAATATACACCAGTTGATTGTGTTTGACGTAGTTTCCGAACCAGCGATAAATAGGTCCATTATTACACGGAACATGTTTCCTTCTGAAAACAAAAAGAAGGAATCGTTACGTTAAATCCGATATAATTCTTTTAATACACAGGCAAACCTGGACATGACTTTTCGCACCGTAGATTCTGATGTATGTGAATAGAAAAGTGAAATCATTTACAAGTGAATGTTCTGCGAAATAGGTGCCTTTTGAATCGAGCATTATCCTTGCGATGTGAAGCATGGCAGACATCAGTTAAACCACCATCAAAACAGATGTAAGATTTAAGCTTATGTTAGAATATAAGTATGTTTAAGATCAGGCATCAATTTTAAACTCTATATGAACTAACTGTTAAACACATTTTTGTCTGAATGTTTAATTTTCGCCTGTAGGTACAGATCTACGAAATCTCGGATATTCTCGTTGTCAAATGTTGTCTCGTGTTGACCTATTTGCTCATAGATATGTTCCTTAATCCACCTTGTTACTCGTGCACGTTTTTTTCGAAAGTTGTAACTCTGCAATGATGAAAATATTTGACATATTTTGAAATTTTCTATGAACTATTTTCTTGGCAGGTGTTTTAATAACTTTTTTTACAATATAACATTTGAAAAGTTTAAAGCTATGGTAAACAAATAGACTATTGTTCTTACTGGCCACGTGATTGGTAAAATCGGACACTTGTTAGCGTTCCATATGATTGTTTTAAATAATTTGTCCAGGAATTTTGCTACCAAGCTCGTCAGACACTCGCTCATTTTTTTTCCTGAACTCGTTGAATTTTCTGAATTTTCCTTTTCTGAAAATGCAAACTCATGTCCGATCCTGTATATCTTACGCACCTGCGAAAAATGTTCAATAAATGTTACATTTTCAGGTTAACATATTAAATTAAAATGATCACCTTTTTGCTGATGAACTTGAGTAGAAAATTCGGTAACATTCCCTCTACAGTTAGTGCCCCGCCATCTTTAAACAGTACGTCTAAATTCTCAATGATTGTGTGTAACTGCACATTGTCGAAGTCGAACCTACAAAAAAGAAAATCTGCTTCATCTTCTTCAAGCCCCATACAAGAGCCCTGTTGTAGTTACATTAGTTACCACAATTACATACCATTATTTAACGTCTATAAACACATGAGCCGCATTTTCATTTTCTTTATATGGTAATACAGATGTTTGAAATCAGGCCGATATGTTTTTGTTTTCTCCTAGCCAAATTATTGTATGTCTTTTAGTTAAAACGAAAATGTATATCAATAGAGCTGTATCCTTGGAGACGCTGTCAGAGTGTAAAGCCAGAATGAATCTCCTTTTGATTTTACCTTTTGGCGAAAACGATTCCGTAAATCACGTTGCTAATCATCATAGATGAGAGAAGTCGGATGTCTGTCGGTTTTCCACCGGTAGCGTTGAGAAACTCTGTAGCTGCGTCAACTTCTCGCATAATTTTTTCTTCCAAAGATGTCTTCCCGACACCAAAATCTCTCAGAGTCTGAAGCACAAATTTTCTAGTGACCTTCCATTCGTTTCCACTCTGCCATAAAACCCCTGTAATCAAATTTCCAAAATAAGGGCTTTCAATTATATTGAGGAAATTTGAAAGATAAAAGTAGAGAGTGTCGCGAACCTTATAATCATTTCGTACGCACATTTACTTGACACAGCTGTCTCGGTTAACTTATTCTTAATCCTTTCAAGAAAACAGAAATCAGTAAATGCAAAACAGAATTATAGACTGTGCAACTAAATGGGCTTATCAGTTGGAGGGTGATCCATTGGTCAGACGGTTGGATGTAACTGCCAGCGCCGTACTGTGGGATTTTCCCTACGGGTTTTCTTTTAGTATTTTGTTATAGAATTGACAGGCTTTCTTAAATATTCTCAGTTTATTAACTATACAAGAGCATCAGTGATCACATGTGTGATAGCTAATTAAGCAGTTGTATTGAGAGGTGATTGGACTTGGTACTCATCATTCCTGTAAAGTTTGGATGAAATTGCACCAGTAGTTTTTGAGGAGTAGTCAAGACAAGTTTATTGACGGATGGACAGACAGAGAGACAGACGACGGAGAAGTGATCCCTATATGTCGCGGCTGTTTTGTAGCATGTTGCAGCTACTGTGTAGCAGGCGACACAAAAATCGTTAACGGGCAAAAACGCCTTTTTTATTCAAGGGCCATAACTCAGCCAAAAATCATTCAACCAAAAAAACCCGTTAAATATGCGCATGTACTTGAGGTACGATCGATCGTGTAACGTCATTCAAATTGCTTTAGTAGTATAAGAGAAGTAGTCCGGACAAACTTTAAAATAAAAATCATTAAAGGACTATAACTCTGACAAAAGTCATTGAACTGAAAAATGCCGACAAAATGCACAACTAGACTTAGTACTGATCATTTCTGTAAAGTTTGGATGAAATTGCACTGGTAGTTTTTGAGAAGTAGTCCGGAGAAGTTTTTTGACGGACGGACATACGGACAGAAGGACAGACAGACAGACGACGGAGAAGTGATCCCTATATGTCGCAGCTACTTTGTAGCAAGCGACACAAAAATGTCACAGGTAAGTATAATTCGATATTAAGGATTTTAGAAGATACGATGTAAATAAGAATAATGAGTGTCTACCTTTTCCTTCTCTCGTGGCTTCTTTAAGACACTTAAGCCAGCTGGGTCGGTCACTGAATGTATCCGCATTCTTCACGAAGCCGTCACGTATCGTGTCATACCCATGCAAATATACGAACTTTTGACCCGGAACCCATATTGATATTATATCTCCATATGTCTTGCTTGCTTCTAATAGCGCCAGGTGCTGCCTAATTCCTTCTTTCCGCAGTTTATTGAACCACAAAATGTGACCTAAGACCGGAAGTCCCGGGGGTCCGGGAGGTAGCTTCGCCCCTTTTCCAAGATACAGGTAACATATCAAGAAAACCACTAGAAAGACAAGCACCACAGGAATATTTGATAAACTGAAAATTGCCTCTTCCATTTTCAACAACTCGGCTCCTTCAAAGTTGTATATATAAAATACCGATATAAAAAATTATGCTATATTTCACATATGTAACTATTTATCCGTATCAAAAATGGGCATGCGTGAACACTTCGTAAACACATTAGTATATCATACGATCTGATAATATTTTTTTTTCAAAAGGATCTGAAGACGAGGCTCTGTAAAAGGGTTTTATCAACAACTTTCCGAACCAATCCGATTATCACTGACTAAAGGGCAAAAGTGCATAACTATCAATTTAATTGTTGAAGGTTTCGAACGTTATACTTTGATGGCTGCGCTTATGTAACAGTAGCGTTTTAAACTTGAGGGGTGAAACACACCACGCAAAACATATTTATCGTAAGATAAGTGTATTTTACGTTGCATTGCCTTTATTTCCTCAGCCATAGCAAAATGCACCGAAGAATTGACTTTTGCTGAGGTTTCAACGATGGAAGTCCTAATTTTGTCAAACACTTTCCTACCACTTCATCGAAAGTGGCCACTTTGCGACCCTTACCGAAAGCTTAATTAAACACGCTGATGGCTGTCATGACAAATAGGAGTGAACCAATCTAACTTTTATACGGTGTTTTCGGACCGTCATCAGATAGAACATATTTTTACGTCTGACTTTAGTGAGACTGGTATATTAAATAGCGTCGTCAATTTACCCAGGTTATCCGTGCACAATATACATCCTCTCTTTTAGCCGCTTGGGTCATACGAAAGCAAATTACGTCCTTAAGCCGTATAAGTGGTTGTATTAATATTTTGTCTAGTCGCTTTGCAGTATTTTTTTAAATTCCTTGACACTCTATATCAGTTAATAAGCATTAACTCGTCATCAAATATCTACCTAGTTATTCAGTCGACTATAAAAAGTGGTGGGTTAAGCTGCACTGAACAGAAATGAGTTGTTTAGGACTTGCACGCGCAACCATGAGTAATGAATTCGTCATTTTTTTCAAACAAAACAAAAAATGGTATTTCTATAACTTCAGATGCAATGAACCAAAAGACGCTCTAAAATAACGTTTATTTATGTCACTGAGAAAACTTACAAAGATCCTCTTTTTTTCATCAAAAAACAGACTTAAAGTCACGTTATCTTATATTGTTCACACGCCAAAATATTTAGATATAGAAGATCTTTTGTTGACATCTTTTTAAACAATAACTCTAGTTGTCACACATGTAGGAGCACAAATGCATCCTGAAAAGGAATATTTATAAGATCTTTGTCTTCAAAGAGGTCACAAATGATGTCGTCCTCTTTGTTCAAATTTTAATTCCTTTAATAACTGATTTGCGTAAAAACTAAAGCTCACAATTCTGATTCTGCCGATTCTGCTTTTAGGAACAAATATTTACATAAACCTAAAAACACCTGTTGTGGCACGAACGACCTATGACGTATTGAATTTAAAGTCAGCAACAGGCAAATATAGGTGGAATCATGCGGATAGTAAACAAAGTGAAATTTCAACAACTAAATTGGATTCTGATCAGTAGTAATATGCATTAATAAAATTAATTGGTCGCGCGACTGAGCAGCTTCAGACTTATTTCATTTCAATAAACACTAAGCTATACTTCAAGGCCAAATCAAAATGATCATATTTTTTGTAGCTTGTCATGCGCACTAACCACATTTCTTAGAATGTGTGTTAGCTATTCTATCCGGAAACCAAACACTTGGCGAAGAGATAAGACAAAGGAACAAATTTATATATCTAAGGCTTTTAATAATCTGAATCCAATAAAACATGTAAAAATCATCATCAAAAAATGTGATTAATATACCTTTGACGTAAAGGTCTAATGGAAATCCTCCAAAATCTTTACGACTTTGCTCTACAAGCTATGAACGGACCTGCAACTCAGGATATCAAATTTCATGACTGCCTTATTGTCTCATTTTTTAGCAAAAACAAAAATAGCAACACAATTATAGGTCTTTAAAGACAGTGCACAATTTTATAATTTGACATTAGGAGGTATAAACGTTTCTAGGCGAGCAGTGGGGCAAGGGTTAGAGTGTCGGATTTCCGATCCGGAAGTAGCTGGTTCGAATCCCACCAGGAGTGAGAGTCTCCAGTGAAGGGGGAAGGGGTATTGGATTTTACTCCCCTTATAGTAAATATCGCTTACTTCATTAAAATATGTCTATACAGGTTAGGAGTGCATAAAATCCGGGGTTTTTTTAATATCTGCATGCATTGTTTTCATTTTTCTAAGTTTATTTTTGCGAATTATTATCAGGTTAATGCAAAACAAGTTTTTTTTCCATCCCATAAACTTTATGCATTTTATTTACATTTTTGTCTCACTTTCGTCACACTTGTGACTACTGCAATTTTAGTTTTATGTTCAAGATTATCTAGTGCAGAAAGTAAACTGATATTCGACCAAAAAAGGACAATTCCGGATTTCATGTGTACAGAAACTGTCACGAAAAAAGAAAAAAAACATAATTACCTCGGGAAAAGGCCCCTTCTGTCATTGACTTTCTTTACGAACGTTTTCATGAAAAATTAATCAATTATAATTATATTAGTCGCCGAAAGCAACTCTCAAGACCGGAAACATGTATTATCATTCAAACAAGGCCTTTGTTATTATCAAACAATTTTGCCAATATTTAACTACAATTTTGATTAGTTTATTCTATTCTTACAATTTTAAATTCATATGAAAATAGTAGGGAAGATTTTCTTACACTCGTGATATAAACATGAATCGCTGAAAATGTTTTTAAAAAACTCGAACAACCACTTTTTTTACATATTGGCAAATATACTTGATGCGACACTAATGGAAAAAAAATCTTTTAAACATGAAAGTCATTCATGTTTAGATCTATTTAAAGATAAACTTAAGATGACATTTTAATAAGTATGTACAGGAAAGTTGTGATTTTATAAAAAAAGAAAGATCGTAGTAGTAAAAAATCACTTATCTATGAAAACTAACAATGCGATACTTTCTTTCAAACTCTAATTTTCTTTTTAAAAGCACTTTTTCTGCTTAATGGAAATTATGAAAGATATGAAATGGCAGTACGAATTTTAGTCAACTGATTTCAAAAAAAAAATAGCTGCCAGTTTTACATCATAGCTTATCGTAAATGTTTGAAAAATTAAAAATGTATAATGATTGATAAGTTCACATTAATTTTGAGAGGAGCTCAGATGAGTAAGACGACAAACTGTATTACAACGCCATAAGCGTCTATACCATTTCATGTCACTCCAACAAATACCAAAAAAAAACTTTCTATGGTCAGATAATCATAAAATTAGTACCAAATAATTTATAATATATCGTTTGTATTTTTCACAACGTTTCAAAAGTATCTAAATCACTAATTGTCGTCAATAACAGTTATCAGTGTAAGAGGTTGATATGAAATCGTAACATATTTTGTAATGGACCGGTGTTCAATATCAAATAAATCATTTGTCATTATAATTGTCAAGTATTTTAGGATTAAAACTTATTCATCTTTAAAGGAAAGAAATTGTATTTCTCATAATGTTGATTCTTTTATTCACAGAACGCTTTCCTCCACATATCATAACGTTGTTCCCGGCTTATTTAAGTCAATCATACATCTTTACCTTCTTTGCTGTCTTAATTGCTGATTTTTGTACAGAAAGGTAAATAACTTCTGCGTATATTATCAATAACCTAAGCTAGATTTACTGCGCGAGTTTTGTATGGCAGAGGAGCTGATGTGACTTGGTCTAATATATTCTCGAAAGAATGTTTGACGTTGTCGTCTTCTCTACGGAATGTAAACCTCTGGAGTAGATTGGTGAAGATCAGAAACATCTCCATTTTGGCCAGGGACTCTCCTAAACACATCCGGGGTCCTATTAATTAAAAAAAAACACTTTATTTTGCTTTAAAATACTTAAAAAAGGGTGCACAAAGCACGCTATAAAGATGGCCTCACTTACAGGTTGAAGCTCAATAGATAATATCACAGATAAGCTGCGCAGTGCTAACTCTGTCATTTTCAGACTTTCTCATACTAATCTCCCGCGTTTCATTTCGCTAGATTTATTTCAATATAGTTTTCAGCATGTATAACACTACTGTAGGAAGAAGTAGAGCTTTAATACTAAGAATGCACCTACTAAATATTGGAAACGCCTTTAAAAGAAACCACGGACAGAAAGCGTTTTCGTCGCAAGATAACAAAGACCTAAATGATTTTGTACTAATCTGGTTCAAGGATGCTATATAAACATGCAAACTGTCTTTTCAACAGAGTGACCATTTTATTAAGAAACTACATTTAGACAGCTCCTTCGGCGGTCCTTTAATACAATGTCTACTGTATAGTTATTTTACTTTTGAAAAAAACAAAAGCTTTTAATACAAATGATCTGTTTCTAAGAAGTGGCTTTGTTTATTTTTTATTTTTCATTTTTTTTTGTCGTAACTTATACAAGCAAACTTGGCAGTTATTTTTTTTCTAACCCCCCCCCCCTAAAAATTTGTTCTTTTACAACGTTTTTACGAATAATAAATTGTATCAAATAAAAGATTGTTTTATTTCTTTTTTGAAATCAAATGAGTTAAAAAGTGAAAATTTGTAATAAGAACGCTATGTTTATAATGTCTTGGCTTGACTCATTACTGAATGTCTGTCAGTTTTTTCAGACATCGTTTAGTTTCGGACAAACCTGTAGAAAATGGAATAAGTGCTGGGTTTTTCTTCACTTTTCCGTTTTCAATAAATCTGTCAGGGTTAAAAACTTCCGGTTGGTCCCAATGCCGTGGATCCATATTCGATGAATACAGATTGGCAAGAATAAGGGTCCTCCTTGGAATGAAATACCCTCTAAACGTTGTATCTACCTCGTTTGTATGTGGTACTGACAAAGGGGCTGAACATTAAAATAATACGAATTATTTGTAATGATGTCCAACACTGAATGTTTAGAAAAAATGCCATATTACATTTTTGAGTTTATACATGTTAATAACTTTAGACATTTGACAAGGGATAAGATATAGAGGATATTTGTTTGTTTTTGTGGAAGATGAGAATTTATTTCATCGAGTGAACACCATATGTGATATTTTCACGAGTGGCGCAGCCACGAGTGAAAATATAAACATATGGTGTTCACGAGATGAAATGAATTCCCATCTTCCACTAAAAAACAAACAAATTTTCTTTTTATTTTATGCCAACACGTCAAAAATGGGTATTTTATGACATTTTTACTCAGGGCCTTCAATAAATTCCCCATGGTGATCCCCAAATCAGTTAATGCGTACTTTGGTCAAACCGCACAAAAAAAGTGCAGACAATCTCCAATACATATGATAACTTTACTTCTGCTAAAATAAACTGAATACACTTTCATCAAATAACATTTATTATTCTCTACACAGTTTATCAATATTTATTGAATTTTATCCATACATACTTTAATTATAAAAGCGGATTAATACCGAGTAATATTCAATCAATTGAATTGAAATCGGCCATATTGGATATTGTCCATGTGAGTTATTTAAACAAATCAGACATTTTAAATAATTTATGGCGAATTTCATCATTGTTCACAACTAGTTATGCTCAGGAATTCAATATTATAACTGGATTTAACAAGGTAAATAAATTTCACTCGCTGTCACTGTCTGAAATACAGCGGATTCTCTTGTATTTACGTGATAAAAAAGTAGTTTCGGCACAAACAGTGGATTATCAAAATGGTAATTTCACTGATTCAAAACAGTGGATTATCACTTTTATCTCACTGATATTTCCCTATATTTCATTGGTAGGCATAAAATGAAAAACAATACACTTAAATTTTTAGTTCATTTTTTAATATGCCAGTATTGTTTGAAAAATGAAAATCGTGAAGTAATAGGGTAACCCGAACACATATTGTAACACATTAAGTCTTATTTGTATATGACGTGTCTAAGGATATAATGAATTTAGAAAAAAATAAGTGGTTAAAGTAACTTAAAGATGTGTGTTAAAAAATCTGCATAGACAAAACAGACTTGAATTCAGACAGACACTCACCTATGTTTGCCATTCTTTGTATTTCAAGTAACGTGGCTTCGATGTAAGGCAAGGAACTTCTGTCCGCCCATCTTACAACTCTGTGGCCAAATATCTTTTGAGATAAAGCATGTCAACTTTATTTTAAATGTTACATTGCTGAAAACTGTACATTTTATTAGGTAATGTTTACTTAGACCACGACCTGGTACTTGTAGAGTTCCCCGTCCAGGAAGTAACGCATATTCAACTATAATGTCAAAAGATCTACGAAGAACTGGAGCATATTTTCTGCTTACCCGCATTTGTTACTTGTTGCATTAGCTTTCTCTTAAATATACACAGCTCAGGTGGCCAATGCAATAATAAATTCATCTTTTTTGTCTTTGATATAATCGACTTTAATATCTTGGATATTACTCTGTAACAAAGAAAGCACCAGGAGCTTTAGGAAAGTGTAATTAATGGACTACGCATTGAATGATATAACCGGATATAGAAAAGAAAGCATTTGTATTTTAAAACCTTGCCTCGGAAATTTCATCCTGGCATTTCCTCTGGATCTCTGGATATTCCTGCATGTACAGTATACACCAGTTAATTGTGTTTGACGTTGTTTCTGAACCCGCTATAAATAGGTCCAGTATTACACGGAACATGTTTCCTTCTACAGAACAAATAAATTTTTTTTTTTACAAAATATCAGTTATATTCGATATTATAAGATCTGTAACCCATTCAACTAACTTAGACAATGTGCAGCGTTATGTGCCATCACAAATCTATTTATTTTGTTCAAGTCCTGTAGCGGGAAAGCAATTGCATTTCTTTAAAATCAAGCTACTGAAATACTTGCATGTAAGAAGTTTTCATGTCTGTCAGAGATAACAAGACAGTATCTCCTTTGATAACAAGTGATATTTGTAAAACATATATGCCCCCAGCACCTTATCCATAAAAGCAGTCATGAAGTTTTGAGGAGCTTGGACCAAGCATTCTATAGTTATTGATCGGAAACCATTTTGGTATTTAAGGAGACTGGGACCACGGCCTTTGACCTAGTGACATAAAAATACTAACGGGCTCATGTACAATTCATAAACAACATATATACCAAGTTTGAGAAACATTGGCCCAAGCGTTCTACAGTTATTCATCCATTTTGCTTTTCTAGGTCACTGTGACCCTTGACTTTAGACCAATGACCTGAAAATCAAAAAGTTTTCATCTACTGATCATGACAAACCTACGTACTTAGTCTGACTAACCTGGGCCCAAGAATTCTCTAAATATTAAGCACAAACTGTTTTTCAAGGTTACTGTGACCTTGACCTTTGACCTAATAACCCTAAAACTACAAAAGTCATCTTACTGCCATGACCAACCTACCTATTGTGTTTTTGAAAAACTGGGCCCAAGCGTTCTAGAGTATTCTAGAGTATTCTATGCTCTTCTAGGTCACTGTTACCTTGACTTTAGACCTGGTGACGTGAAAAACTGTACTGTTCATCTTCTGGCCATGTCCAACCTAAAATCTAAGTATAAAGAACCTGGGACTAAGCCTTCTCTAGTAATTGATTTTCAAGCTCACTGTGACCTTGACCTTTGTCTTGGTGACCTGAAAAAAATACAGGAGTCATTAACTGCTCATGATTTACCAACACACTAAGTTTGAATACCCTCGAACCCAGGGTTCTAAAGTTATTGATCGAAAACCATTTTGCTCTTCAAGGTCACTGTGACCTTGACCTTTGATCTGTTGACCTGAAAAACTACAGGGATCATTGCCTGTTTATGGGCAAACAATACACTGAGTTTAATTAACCTGGGACCGAGGACTCTTTAGTTATTGATTGGAAACCATTTTGCTATTCAAGGTCACTGTGACCTTGACCTTTGCCCTGGTAAAATATGAAAAACTACAGGGGTCATATACTGATCCTAGCCAACCAAGAAACTAAGTTTGAACAACCTGAAACCAAGGGTTCTGTAGTTATTGATCGGAAACTGTTTTGCTTTTCAAGATCACTGTGACCTTGACCTTTGACGTGGTGACCTGATAAACTTTAGGTGTCATTTACTAGTCATGACCAACCTTCATCACATGTCTTTAGAAGGCAGCTTCAAGGGTTCTCTAGATATTGATCGGAAACCAAAGTGTCTACCGCCCGATCGACTGACATTTGCAAAACTATATGCCACCTCATCTTCGATGGGGGTCATAAAAGGTGAACTTACTGGTGGTTACATTTTTGTCCGGCTGTTGGTTTTTTGCCTGTAGATACAAATCCACAAAGTCCCGTAAATTTTCGTTGTCAAACGTTGTCTCGTGTTGCTCTATTTGCTCGTAAATATGTTTTTGTATCCATCGGATTGCTTGTTGATGCATTTGTAGTATTCTGAATCGCTGAAAATATGTAAAAAAAGGTGGGAAAAAAGCATATCAGGAAAAAACCGCATATAAACACAGCCTCCCTACACAGTCAAAAAGTCCAGGAAAAGAAAGCATTCCTTTTCAGATCAATTAAAAAAGGACACCACAAATAATTATCGAGAATGAGAACCCAAGTGGTTACCGCATTGGAGCGGTCAGTGGCTAAACAGATTCTCATAAGAATAATTTAATATTGTTTTGCGCCATTTAATATGTTGTTCGAATACCATTTGATGAAGTGCAACAGTAAGTTAAAATTAAAGTTTCAAGTGACGTCACGGCCCACGTGAGATAGGGTAACTTAAGGATAAATCAGCTTCGACTGACAAGTTTTAAACCTTCCACGTCAGTTTCAGAGGTCCAATACGCTACTCCATCTTTACCTAGGAGAACAAAAGAGTTAAGAACACTACGGGTTTTTTCACTAACTTGAAGATCTTACCTCTGAGCTTAAATATTTCATCACAAGAGGCGGCAACAATCCTACAGGGGATATCGCTCCATCACCTTTTAGTAGGATGCCTTGCTTCTCGATAAGTGTGTGGAATTCGCCAGCGTCATAGTTGAACCTGCAACAGAAAAGAAAACAAAACAACACACACTTGATTAAGTAAAGTCTAGCATACTAGTTTTAAGCATCCTAACAATCATGAAAACTCGGTCATCACCGGAAACTTCCGTAAAAGTACAACCTTCTGGGTAATGAGATCAAAGGTATTTTTAGTCAGCATTACAGATGATCACTGCAAGTCTTTAACAAGACATCATGGGTTTGAACTTAGCTAATCCTCTGAGGCCAACAAATGAACGGAAATGAACTTGTTCATTTTGCCGTAAGCTCCATCTTGGGTGTTGAGTCGCGGGCAAACGGCAGATATTGCGACAGCTTAATCGAGAAGAAATTAAATAAGTTAAGATACACATAGTGTTTAGATTCTCAAAAACACCTCAAATCGTTGGTTTTAACCTTTTGCCAAATATGATTTCATAAATCACGTTGCTTATCATCATGGATGTCAGAAGTCGGACGTCGGTCGGTTTGCCGTTGGTAGCACTGAGAAATTCTGTAGCTGCGTCTACTTCCCTCATGATCTTTTCCTCCAAAGATGTTTTTCCGACACCAAAATCTCTCAGAGCTTGTAACACAAGTTTTCGGGTGACCTTATAATCGTTTCCCGTCTGCCATACCACGCCTGTAAATAGAAAATAACAAATCTGATATTCGTTTTAAATTTAGAACACGAATTTTGCATTTTATCCCAAAATGTAACTTGAACATCGTACAGGTTTAAATGATAAAAGTTACCTGTTAACCGCAACCAGTTTGCTTACCGTTTCGATGCCATTAAACCCATGTCCGAACCCTTTTTAGCATAAAATGTTCGTAATAGCACATGCCTAAGGCTAAATAAACTTGTAATTCCGACATTTTATTTCAAATCGAGTTTTGTTGTAATCTATAATTGAAATGAGTTTTTTTTTTATATCTGTTTTATTCACCTCTAATAATTTGATATCTGTTTTACTTATCTCTAAATTCTATTTAGTATAATAACAAAACATGCAGTGATTTGTCCTAGTTAAATTTAATTCACTCTCGAGTTTAACTTGGGCAAGATCAAAGCAGTGAAAGAACTTATGGCGGCGTAAGTTTGATAGAAATTGTGAATTCACTGGTTATTAAACTAAGTACCTTTGAGTCAAGCATCAAAGTTCAGGTACGTATTATCACTATGTATTAATGCACACATCGGCTTTTCTTCACGTCAGTGATCACCTACTCCCATAAATTTTTACGATTTTTTTTACGATCATTATAATTTTATCGTTTAATTTTGACAGTTTTTGCACCAGAAGCACGCATTAAAGCATGATCAAAACCCTTTTCCAAATACCATTACATGAGCAATTCAACCTGATTTTATACCTGTAAGTTTTTGATAGATTTACCCAAGCTTGACATAAAGTTTGTCTAAAAAGTTATGCATGGTACAAGCGAATGAACAGAGTAAGAAATTGTTATAAAGGTTGGGGGGGGGGGTGCTTTATACAGCACAAACATTAAACAATTTTCAAAAAAAAAGATAGAGAGAAAGAAGCTAAACGAAACTCTTTATCTTAACCTTTATCTTTTATTCTTTCATAATAAAAAAACATTTCATCCACAAAATCAAGTAATTACTCAATTCATATATTCATCTATTCATCAATCAAACAAATGAGTAAGTGTCAGATGCTGGCTTCCATTCTGACTAATTTAATCAACGCTTGGCTAGTGAAGAATTTCTTTAGCAATTTGTTTAGGACTACATGTGTATCATTTTAAAATTTCTCTATTGAGCAGCTCTTCAAGTATGAACGACAACTTTTGAAAGTAAATCTAGTGTTTCTTGATGATTGTTGCGAACAAAATATTAACATTTTTACGTTTAATCATTTTAGTTTTTAGATATATTTCATCAGACAAAATAAGAGAGGTTGACGAAAATAACGAAATAAATATACATATGTATTTCGGCTAATTTTCAGGCGAAAAAGATTTCATGGTTACTATATAATATGACAAATAAGCTCTTCGTTGAAATGATTCCCAGTCAACACAGTGTTTTCTTCACCTATCGTGTCAGCTGTAACGTGTAATATATTGTACGTGCAATAATACTGAAACACGTTCAAAGAAAAAAATGTCATTTTATTATGTTATTTCTATCTGATGTAGAAAGTTTTAGTGCTGCACAAAGAAGCTGTCTAATTCCGTATTTTGGAACTTATTATGTTCTAATCAAACATTTGTAAAACTACTTTTTTTGACCCATGCCTAGCAAAACGTCTAAAATGGTGCATACGAGCTGACTGCCGTGATACCATTGGGGACGTAGCCATGCCCCTAATCAAGACGTTTATACAGGTGAGTGTAACATGTGTATGGGTTACATGTAGCAATAAACAAGCAAAAACTTTACCTTTGCCTTCTTTCGTCGACTCTTTAACATACTTGAGCCAGTTGGGTCGGTCACTGAATATATCTGAGTTTTTCACAAAGGCGTCCCGAATCGTGTCATAACCATGGAGAAACACAAACGTTTGTCCAACGACCGTGAATGAGAGTACATCCCCGTAAATCTTGCTAGCCTCAGTTAAAGCCACGTACTGTCTGATTCCTTTCCTTTTTATTTGTCGAAACCACAACAAGTGACCTATTAACGGAATTGCTGGAGGTCCGGGAGGCAGTTTTGACCTTCTTCTCATGTAAAGGTTACAAACCAAAATCACGGTTAAAAATATCAGTAATACCGGAATATTTGATAAACTGAATATCCCCTCTATCATCTTATTTTTTTATTACAAGAAAAATGCTGTTGTCGAAAAAAACAAAGAAACAAAAACAATTTTATGACATTGCATTTACGTAAACTGTATGTATTTGAATGACATCATTCAGTGAGTTTGCAGAAACAACTACATTAGATAACACACAGTCTCGCGTTACGCTAAAAAAATTTATGGTCCAGTAAACAGTGGGTATTCGTGGGGGGAGTCAAAACCTGTTAGTACACGAAAAAAATAAGACGAAATAGACTAGGATGCCATGTTTTATGCAAATATTGAAACATAAACAACGTATTTTTATATTGGATACTATGATTCTCCACTACTACAAAATGGCAGTATGCAGAGCGAGTGAATGAGCGAGTAAGCCTCGCTTATTTATTGATACTAAGTGTATTTTATTTCATTCAGAGCTATCAGGGTTTTAGGTTGGGTCTTAAATATTTTATATTTTTAATATCTTACCATCATATCTTTTAGCTTTTTACCATCATTTTGTTTTAAATGTAACCATTATTTCTTTAAAGTTGTTATCGTCATGTCTTTTAAATTCGACATGTCTTTATTATGTTCCTGTTATATCTTTTAACATGTTACAGTCATATCTTTTAACTTATTACCATCATATCTTTTAAATTTGACATATCTCCTAACATGTTAAAGACATACCTCTTAACATGTTACTGTCATATCTCTTAACACGTTACTGTCATATCTTTTGACAGCATGACTGCAAGATAACTAATTTTATTCTAAAGTTCATCTATTTTCTGGACGAATTATGGGTCATAATTTATAAGTACTATTAACTATTACTAGATGACCTTTAAAACGTACATCTATTCCGACCCAAGAGAGACATGAGGGTTACTAAAAAAGTACCGTGTATGTGGGTTTGTTTTAGGAAAATATGTTTCTTGTGTTTGTGTCATAAAAAGATGTTGAAAATTCTCTCATTTCCAAGAGAATGTTAATTTTATTAATGAAATCTATTAATTTTGGAAATTTACGTAAATAGAAACATTAGTTTATAATGGGAAAATGTCCGAGTTAACGTGAGAGGACAGATAAACTTTTTGAACATCTCTTCCAATAATGTATCCGGCTTTAGATATACATTTACATCGATAGTGAAGTACCAGCGATTGCTTGGCGTTGTTGTACGAGGGTACCAATTATTATGCGAATAAGGGAAGATTTCAACGTAATTTCTTATATTTGTTTGATTATGTGGAGTTTTATTGTTAAATTATGTTAGATCTATGGGTCTTTTTTGATAAAATGTTATGTTTAAGTATGTAGAAAATACGATTTAGATGCGAATCAATGTACCTTCGAAACCGTAAGGGTAGTGATTATTCGGCGTATTTATGGAACGCCTGCACTGCCTTAATATAATGAATACTAGTTTGTCATGTAAATACAACAATTTGTGCTGTGCAATATTTAGTTCGTTATGTACAGAGTTTAGTTCGTTATGTAGAAACAATAGTTTGTCTTGTGCAATTATAAGTTCGTTATGTACAGAGTTTAGTTTGTTATGTAGATACAATAGTTTGTCTTGTGCAGTTTTAAGTTCGTGATGTACAAAGTTTAGTTTGTTGTGTAGATAAAATAGTTTGTCTTGTGCAACTATAAGTTCGTGATGTACAAAGTTGAGTTCGTCTTGTAGATAAAATAGTTTGTCTTGTGCATTTATAAGTTCGTTATGTACAAGTTTAATAAAATAGTTTGTCTTGTGCATTAATTAGTTCGTTATGTAGATAAAATAGTTTGTCTTGTGTATTTATTAGTTTGTTATGTAGATAAAATAGTTTGTCCTGTGCATTAATTAGTTTGTTATGTAGATAAAATAGCTTGCCCGGTGCATTTATCAGTTCGTTATGTAGATAAAACAGATTGTCTTGTGCATTTATTAGTCTGTTATGTAGATAAAATAGTTTGTCCTGTGCATTTATCAGTTCGTTATGTAGATGAAATAGTTTGTCTTGTGCAATTATTAGTTTGTTATGTAGATAAAATAGTTTGTCTTGTGCAATTATAAGTTTGTTATGTGCACAGTTTAGTTTGTTATGTAGAAAAAATAGTTTGTCTTGTGCAATTATAAGTTTGTTATGTAGATAAAATAGTTTGTCTTGTGCAATTATTAGTTCGTTATGTAGATAAAATAGTTTGTCTTGTGGAATTATTAGTTCGTTATGTAGATAAAATAGTTTGTCCTGTGCATTCATCAGTTCGTTATGTAGATAAAATAGTTTGTCTTGTGCAATTATAAGTTTGTTATGTACACAGTTTAGTTCGTTATGTAAATAAAATAGTTTCTCTTGTGCAATTATTAGTTTGTTATGTAGAAAAAACAGTTTGTCGTGTGCATTTAATAGTTTGTTATGTAGATAAGATAGTTTGTCTTGTGCAACTATAAGTTCGTGATGTACAAAGTTTAGTTCGTTATGTAGATAAAATAGTTTGTCTTGTGCAATTATTAGTTCGTGATGTACAGAGTTAAGTTTGTTATGTAGAGAAAGAATAGTTAGTCTTGAGCAATAATTAGTTTGTGTTGTACATAGTTTAGTTCGTTATGTAGATAATACAGTTTGTCGTGTGCATTTATAGGTTCGTGTTGTACAAAATTTAGTTCGTTATGTACATTCATTAGTTTGTGCTGTGCATATTTCATTATGATGATGATGATATTAAAGGGAGAAAACTATAACTAATTAGTATGAATTTGACGTCACGTTTTCGTGCTACATTAGCGCCTAAAATATTGGCGAAATTGGGGGAGACTCTGACAAACTTGATATGTAGGCTTGTCATGACCAATAGATGACCTCTGTAGTTTTATCAGGTCACCAGATCAAAGGCCAAGATCACAGTAACCTTGAAAAGCAAAACGGTTTCCGATAAATAACCATAGAACGCTTGGGCACAGGTTCCTCAGACTTGGTATGTAGGTTGGTCATGACCAATTTCGCTTTACAGGTCACCGTGAAAAGGTCACAGTGACTTTGAATAGCAAAAAGTTTCCAATCAAGTTTTAAAGAAGGCTTAGGCCAAGCTCCCCAGGACTTTAAAGACAGGTTAGTTATGACCAGTAGATGACCCCTGTAGTTTTTCGGGTCATTAAGTCAAAGTTCAAGGTCACAGTGACCTTGAAAAGCAATACAGTTTCCGATCAATAACTAAAGAATGCTTGGGTTCAGATTCCTCAAACTTGGTACGCCGGTTGGTCATGGCCACTAGATGAATCCTATAGCTTTTCAGGTCACCAGTACAAAGGCAAAATGATTTACGATCAATAACTATAGAACGTTTTGGCCAAGATCCCTAAAACTTCAGGAACAGGTTTGTCATGGCCGGTAGATGACCCCTATAGATTTTAGGATCATTCCGTCAAAAGCCAATGTCGTAGTGACCTTAAAATCATAACGGTTTCCGATCAAAAATTATATAACGCTTGGGTTCAGGTCCCTCAAACTTGGTCATGACCAATAGATGACCTTTATAATTTTACAGATCACCAGGTCAAGGGCCAAGGTGACACTGACCTTGAACAGCTAAACGGTTTCCGATCAATAACTGTAGAATTATTTGGCTCATGCTTAACTTACTTTTATGGCTGCCTCTAGGGATTACTTTTAGAAATACCCAGATTCTAGGGATAAGACTCAACTGTACAACACGAACTAATCATTGCATAAGACAGACTATTTTACCTACATAACAAACTAAACTTTGTACATCACGAACTTATAATTGCACATGACAAACTGTTGTTTCTACATAACAAACTACACTTTGTACATCACGAACTAATAATTGTACAAGACAAACTATTTTATCTATATAACATACTAACCTTTGTACATCACGAAGTAATAATTGCACATGACAAACTGTTATTTCTACATAACAAACCACACTTTGTACATCACGAACTAATAATTGTACAAGACAAACTATTTCATCTAAACAACATACTTAACATTGTACATCACGAACTAATAATTGCACAAGACAAACTATTTTATCTACATAACAAACTACACTTTGTACATCACGAAATAATAATTGCACAAGACAAATTATTTTATCTACATAACGAACTAAAATTTGTGCATCACGAACTAATGATTGCACAAGACAAACTATTTTATCTACATAAAGAACTAAACTTTGTACATCACGAACTAGTAATTGCACAAGACTAACTATTTTATCTACATAACGAACTAAACTTTGTACACCACGAATTAATAATTGCACAAGACAAACTTATTTATCTACATAACGAACTACACTTTGTACATCACGAACTTATAATTGCACAAGACTAACTATTTTATCTACTTAACAAACTACACTTTGTACATCACAAACTTATAATTGTACAAGACAAACTATTTTATCTACATAACGAACTAAATTTTGTACATCACGAACTAATGATTGCACAAGACAAACTATTTTATCTACATAACAAACTACACTTTGTACATCACGAACTTATAATTGCACAAGACAAACTTATTTATCTACATAACAAACTAAAATTTGTACATCACGAACTAATAATTGCACAACACAAACTTATTAATTTACATGACGAACTGGTATTCATCATATAGAGGCAGCTCAGGCGTTCCATACGTATTAATTGATTTCTTGTGATAATGTTGAAATGACCCCCGCCGTATTTCCAAGATGGCGTTAAACTGATAAACACATGTACATTAAATCAAAGCACTGAAAGTACTGCAAAACTGTCGCGTAGTGCTGGGTTTATGTTTTCAAGTAATGGATACATGCATGTAATGCATGTAATGCAATACCTTTATCCGAGAGAATTTATCTCTGTGCAATAGAGGTACATTGGAGCTAGTCTCATTAAGCTGAATATGATAAAAATCTTTTTTCTTTACCTGCCTTGCCATAAATTATAGTCCAACTTCACTGGAATTTTTTTTGTACATAATTACTGAACACTCTAATCAATACTGACCATCACTGATCTTGATCATTTTCAACATTTAGTTATCAAATTTAGTATTGACAATTCCACTTATTTTTCTAAAACCCTGTGGTACTCCAACTATAATGATCTAGAAAAGTACAAGAGTACTATTATACCAGCCATGATTTATGCATACTGACCAATATTGTAAGTTCTGTTAGTAGTTTACTGGTAACATTTGCAGTCTAGTACATGTTCTTTCCAATAATTTTAGGAAGGTAAACTGACTCTGATATGAATACAACTGTAAAGAGGGGGTAAAACTTTAGCTGACAATAAGTTAACCACAAACACAAGAAAGCAATACTGGTTAACATTATCTTTATTTAAAAAAATAAAACCATCAAAAACAATAATTCACTACAAATGGGACACATTTGCCCCAGCCATGTATCATAAGCAGATGATAAAAATTAAAGAGGCAGGTGGAGTGTCAAAAGCAGTATAATTGTTACATTTATTTAATGAACAGCGTGCTACAAAACACAACCCTATAAATCTGGAGACATTTTGGTTGTTATCAGAAATTTAGTCTATAAAGGTCAAAACTCTGACAAATTTGGAGATGTACTGCCCAATTTTGCAGGTAACTTGTATTTTCATAAGATACATACACATGCAAAATATGAAAACAAATCTAAGCATTTTCTTTAAATGAACAGAAATTTCATTTTAGTAGAAAATAAGTCAACAAGAGCACCACTAGGCAGAGCATTATATGCCTGAAGGGTGTTTTTTGCTATTGTGATCACCCTCTGTCCGATGTCATGTTCCAACCTGGCCAGGTCAAGATTACCAGTGGTGTCTAAAAATATGAGCCATGTGTTTTATGTCCGCTTCATATCTTTTTCACCCATGGAATGAATTCCATGAAACTGATCAAATGTTCAGCTTATCAAGATGATATACAGAACCCATGTTCTAACCTGGCCAGTTCAATCTCAAGGTTCAATAAATATCCTGTATACAAATTTTAACATCAACACAAGGCCATAAAAAATACCTTTATAGTCAATAAAGAACAAAAAAAACTTCCACTCCAATATTTGTTTATTTACAGTATATCATAGCTTGCTGGCCACCTTTTCACCCAATATTCCACATTTCTTAAATGTCGTCCACATATAACACGTCAGTGTTATACTTTTCTTGTTACCACTGCAAGAACATGTATCAAGTTCTTTTAACTTCATTTATGGAACAATCTTTTCATATTCTTATCATATTGTATTGTGCAGTACATTTTCTTGTATAAGAGGTATGTATTGCATTTTGACAAAGTACATGTTTTATAATTTATAGTGCCTGTTCCGTTATATACAGCGGTTAATTAATAAAATGCAAGGTAAATATGTGTACATACAGTATAATAACAATAATGCAGCTAAACAACACTATATGCTGTACAATATGTTTTATTGTGCTTTTAAATGTATTAACTTTGGTCAAAAAATAAAACAGTTCAAGAAGAAATAGTTGGTTGTACTGATTCCTAGCAGAATTGCTCATTTCGACTGAGTGGCATACCCTGAGTAACGTCATGGACCAGAAGGAGTAGCCATTATAGAGCTTATCAATCATTATTTTAAAAACTGATTTCACAAGTTCAGAGAGAGTTAAATGTCTGTTTATTAAATGACCGGTCTTTAAACAACGGTCTATTGATGATACAATTTCTCTGCCGCCTACTCGGATCTGCAGCATTATGGATACTTAATACAATACAAAAGTAATACTGAATGTACAAGTGAATAAAACGTGTTAAATAACAGTTCCTAATATGAAGAATACAGCTAGCAGTATCTGGTAGTAACGATATGTTATATTTCTGAAGTAAAAATACGGGAAATGCTTTTTTTTTGTTTCTTTTGTCTTAAAATAGATCAAAAATTTTCCACAAGCATCTATTCTGATTTCTACGTATCGCATGAACTCTTAGAATGCTTACCTCCACATATCATAACGTTGTTCACGACTCATTTCAATCTAACACACATAATCTTAACTTTCTTCGCAGTCTTAATTGCTTCTTTTTTACAGAAAGGGCAATAACCTCTGCCTATATTGTCAATGCGCGGGTTTTGTGTTCACAGAGGAGCTGATGTTTCCTTGTCTAAAATATTCTCTAATGAATGTTTGACATTGTAATGTTCTCTGCAGAATGTAAACCTCTGGAGTAGATTGTGGAAGACCAGAAACATCTCCATCTTTGCTAAGGACTCTCCTAAACGTTCGAGGTCCTATGAATTCGAAATATACAATAAGAAACAATTTCAAAGACTTTCAAAACTTGGACAACGCTTCTTAAGGCGACTTCACTGATAATTTGAAGTTCAAATAAATCAAGATTATTTTGGTACAGATTTAAAACTCAACTCTAAGAGACGAATTGGATATTGAAACATGACTTTTTAAAACAGGCTTTCACAAATGAGCTGTGACAAATCAATAGTCGTAAAATGACGTATTCGAGAAATATGCGACAAAAACACGTGATTATGGCCATGCATCATCTTGGCGGTGAGCCAAGTCCTGAACTCAACATAGTAGTGAACTGTGCTATTTTCGGCGTAAATAAAGAGCCCAATGCATAATTTGCACAATATCAAAACAAAACGTATTATTTGCGTAAAAGTTAGACTTTTTTCCCGACAGTAAGTCCGACAGGACATCAAGTTTGTTTTCTTCTCGAAACAAATTGTAAAAACCTTCCAGGATTTTGTTCACTGTCAGTCTGTTTACATTTTTGATAGACGTTTGAATCTTTTATGATAGACATTAGATAGAAACTCATATCTAACACCATACAGCATTTTACTCATTGATAATCTCAAAAGTAAGAATATTTAGATAAATAGTAACTTCATTATACTTTTCCATTCATAAATATGTATTTTCCAAGGAGAAATGAAATGATCGTTTTTACGGAACGCAGAAATCTCTACTTCCGGTTTCAGCAAACTTTTAACTTTATAATATATATTAAAGGCATTTTCTGAGGGAAAGTCTACTGCAGTATCATTCTGTAAGAATTTATTATAAGCTTTTATCAACATTTTAAGTTTTGGTAATATATTAGATTGTTTTGAGCTGTAATTCACTGTAAAAGTTTCCAGAGCGCCATTTTTCAAAAGTCGTTCACTCCGCTTCAGTCTGATAGACACATGTCTATCACCCATTATCTGCTAACTTATCAAGTTTTACAAACCTTTTTGTATACGAAAATGTTCCTCATAATCCATTTCATTTATCTGTTGTATCAAAGACTGAGCTCAATATTTCATATTGTAATACTTTACTTTGATAGATATTTTTCTACTAAATGTCTTTCAAGATGGTTGAATTCTGATAGATTTGACAGATTTGTATTTTTGTGTCAGGTAATTTCATTGGCTGTAAATTTTATTACGCATATTTCCATTGGCTTATACCCTGCATCTTGCCAGACATTTCAGCTATTTAAGTGAGTCATTCAAGGTCAAAACCATGGTGCTTTTGTTGTCTACGTAACACGTTATGTTACTGTTCGCGAAGTGATACTCGATATTGAAGTCTTGTATGCCACATAACTTAAAACTTGCAATGATAATGTTCTAGTAAAGTTTATTTGAAGAATGAATATTCTTTGTTTCTCCTGACTCGCTTGGCCGTTACTGACCTAACAACCAAAGGTGTTACATGTGATGTCAGAAGTGGGATTAAATAAGCTTAGGCCTGGAAAACTAAAAACTTTCGAAGTAACCGTTTCTTAACAGTGACTAAACTTAAATGGAAATCCAGGAAAGTATTGTGCTATTTTTAGCATGTATAATAATCAAAGTGCTGAAACCACCTAAAAAAGAAACACTTTGAAAACATCAGTTCATCTTATGCACAATGAAATATTAACAAAGATAATCTATAAGTAAATCATGTATTTCAAGAAGTGAACAGCAAGCAGGAAAACTTTCAAATAACAATGTCGGATTAAGGAAGTGAAGTCACTTTTAATTTAAACAACCAAAATCATAGAAATGAACAAGGTTTAGGTAATTCTCCAGTTCCATAAGCTGTTGCTTCATCTCCGGTTCAAGATTCAGTTTCAGATTTTGATGATAATGTTCCTGGACTTTATGACCAAAATGCACCTCGGTGCAGACGGAAGAGAACCTGCTCAGCAATATAACAGGAATCAATCAAATCAGTCAAATGTTCAGTACCTTCGAACACTAATAAACCGTTCTTCTCCACCTTCAGAAGGACCACATCCCAAAAATGGTCACTTAACTATAAAACCACAAACTTTCACAGGTGATGAAAACTGGGAAATCTATTTGCGCCACTTTGAAGTATGTGCAAAACTAGGTCAATGGTCAGACCGTGAAAAAGCTTTGGCACTCCTTGCAAGTCTTCGTGGGGAAGCCCAAAACTACTCAATGACAATTCGTAGCGATGACAGAGAACAGTATTCTGATATAGTATACCATTTAAGTCAGAGATTTGGTAAAGCAAGACAACAGCCCATGTGAATGACTAGATTTGAGGCACGTCTTAAGGGGCCAAATGAGACTTTCGCAAAGCCGTCTAGGTCAAAGACATATGCCTCCATGACCCATGATGCCCAGGAGATGATTGCTTTAAATTAACTGTACAAATCTGTCCCAGCAGAAATAGAAATGTCTTACAGAGCAATGTCACAGTGTAGGGCAGGCAGTTGGCATAATAGAAATGTAAGAAGGTGTCTTCTTTCAATCACTTGACACTGCTCTGTTTGCTTCAGCTAGGATGATCAGGCAAGGCAGAGGTCCAAATCCAGATAGTACTGCCAACATCACATCGACTGAAACACTGGTGAAAACCCTGCAACAACTCCAGGGTTGTGTGAAGAAATTGTCCGAGTCACGTGACAATAGAAACAGATTCAGTAACCGTATGCAAAATGAATGCTTTAATTGCCAATCACCAGAACACCTTGCAAAGAACTGTCCATTTGCAAATCAGAGACGTGGACCCTGCCATGGCAACCAGTACCAGTCAAGGTGGTGGTTAGTAAGACCACAACAGCAGCATGAGAGCAAGCAATCAATCCCTCAAGAACAAGCATCCACCCCTCAAAACAATGCGGAAAACACCAGGCCATATAAGTATGCGGACGTGGACATGGACTTCTCCCCTTAGGTTGTCCTGTCAGTTGGTAAGTCGGCGTATGCGTAGTCAATATAAAAAAAGCGTAATAAGTATATATATATAAGTAAGTATATATATAGAAAATATATACAATGTATAGAGAGGACACCCAGTAAGGAAGGACGGACACGGACAACAGGCCTAACGTTCGCCTACAGGGTACAGGCCTGTTGTCCGTGTCTGTCCTTCCATAGTGGTGTCCTCTCTAGGAAGTCAGAAAAATGACAAAATTTTCCAGCCAAAACGGGATATATCGTAAAATTTCACGTGAATTTTTGTTTATATTTACAATACAAAGCAACACCAATCAGCGAAAACCGGAAATAAAAATTGACCAATCAGAAAATAAAAGGCAATATAATAATACTGATCCGTTATATTTAAATCATAACCACTTTAGCTTTCATAGAGAGCAGACCTACGTTAGTTTGTGATAAAATTGTGAGAAAAAATCGTATTTTGGATATTAAAAAAGGAGGATTATTTGATAATAAGTAAGTGAATTTTATTTTAATTATTTATTTAAACTGTCTGAAACAAATCCAGCACCAAATGCAACGGAAGTTCAATCTGCATTAGGTCTAGGTCAAGGAGTAAGTCGGGGTCCGGGTATAAATCAAACTTATACTAGACAAGAAGATTCAGGTTATTCAGAAAAAAAAATTACTAAAACATTAGTGCATGCAATAGGTCCGGGAACAGAATATGCTGGAACAAAAATCGAAACAAATGCTCAAAATAAATTCTGTTTTAGTTACGATTGGGGAGCTAGTATGATACCTTATAACCATATGAAATGTGCAGTCACACCAGAACATTTACAACCATATGTAGAAAGAGCAAATTCAGTCAGAATTTAAGGTCATTCAGTAACATGTTCTGACCTAATTGTACTAAGAAATGTAATACAGGCAGATGGTAGAATAGTTAGAACACCGCAAATAGATGATATAGAAATATTTGAAGATAACAATGGTAAATTTAGACCAAATAACATTGTACCAGCAACCGGAAGGTCATTTTTTAATTAAATAATGGTTATAGAACAGTAGAGCCAAGAAATTTAGAAGAATGTACAATTCCCAGAATTAAAATTTAATTTCCGCCGGAAAATGTACATAGCGGCGGAAAGAAATGCATTAGATGACCTTCACCTTAGAGGTTTTAATCCATACAATGGTTTATTTACTGTAAGTCATTGGAGAACTGGTGAAACATTTCACCAAGAACATCATTTAGACAGCGGTAGATTACCAATAGGTATGTTCGTAGATATGATGGAAGTACCATGTATGAAAGATGATATATATACAGTAACAAGATTACCGAGGAGACATATAATGAAGACAAGAGGGCCATGATGGCCCTGTATCGCTCACCTGAGTATGACTGCTTCTTACAAAGTTGCTATGGACCTTTTTAATTGACCCTAGATGACCCATATTCGAACTTGACCTAGAAATAATTGGAACAATTTCTTTGACAAATTTCCAGGATATTTGGACTGAAAAAGTAGCATCTACAGTGTTAACAAGGTTTCTCGATATTTAGGCTCTGTGACCTAGTATCCAAACTTGAGCTACAAATCATCAAAACAACCTATCTGACAGATTTCCAGGACATTTGGACTTAAAATGTAGCCTCTAGAGTGTTTACAAAGTTTTTTACATATTTATACCATGTGACCTAGTTTTTTATCCCAGATGACCCATACTCCAACTTGAGCTAGAAATCATCAAAAAAACCTGTCTGACAAATTTCTAGGATATTTGGACTGAAAATGTAACCTCTGAAGTGTTAAAAAGTTTTTTACATATTTATACCATGTGACCTAGTTTTTGATCCCAGATGACCCATATCCAAATTTGAGCTAGAAATCATTGAAACAACCTTTCAGACACATTTCAAGGACATATGGACTAAAATGTAACCTCTAGAGCTTTTACAAGGTTTTTCTACTTTCGGGCTCTGTGACCTAGTTTTTGACCCCAGAGAACCTATATTCAAAACTGAGCTAGAAATCATCCATAGAATCTTTCTGACAAATTTCCAGATTATTTGGACTGAAAATGCTACCTTTAGAATATTAACAAGTTTTTCCATATTTGGACTCTGTGACCTAGTTTGTGACCCCAGATGACCCATACTCGAATTGATCTAGAAATCCTCAAGGCAATTTTTCTGACAAATTTCCAGATTACTTGGGCTGAAAATGTAACCTCTAGAGTGTTAACAAGATGTTTCTATTTTTGAGCTCTGTGACCTAGTTTTTGAACCAAGATGACCCATATTTGAACTTGAGCTAAAAATCATAGAAGCAACCTTCCTGACAGATTTCCAGATTATTTGGTCTAAAAATGTTACCTCTAGAGTGTTAACAAGGTTATTCAATATTTGGGCTCTGTGACCTAGTTTTCGACCCCAAATGACCTATATTTGAACTTGACCTAAAAATTATCAAAGCAACCTTTCTGACAAATTTCAAGAGAATTTGGGCTGAAAAAATAACCTCTAGAGTGTTAACAAGATGTTTCTATTTTTGGACTCCGTGACCTAGTTTTTGAACCCAGATGACCCATATTTGAACTTGAGCTAGAAATCATCATTAGAACATTTCTGACAAATTTCCAGCATATTTGGACTGAAAAAGTAGCCTCTAGACCCATACTCGAATTGATCTAGAAATCCTCAAAGCAATTTTTCTGACAAATTTCCAGATTACCTGGGCTGAAAATGTAACCTCTAGAGTGTTAACAAGATGTTTCTATTTTTGGGCTCTGTGACCTAGTTTTTGAACCAAGATGACCCATATTTGAACTTGAGCTAGAAATCATAGAAGCAACTTTCCTGACAGATTTCCAGATTATTTGGACTAAAAATGTTACCTCTAGAGTGTTAACAAGGTTATTCAATATTTGGGCTCTGTGACCTAGTTTTTGACCCCAGATGACCTATATTTGAACTTGACCTAGAAATCATCAAAGCAACCTTTCTGACAAATTTCAAGATTATTTGGGCTGAAAATGTAACCTCTAGAGTGTTAACAAGGTTTTTCTATATTTGGGCACTGTGACCTAGTTTTTTAACCTTGATAACCCATGTTCAAACTCGTCCGAGATATTAATGAGACAAACATCCTGACCAAGTTTCATGACAATTGAGGCAAAAATGTGACCACTAGAGTGTTAACAAACCAATTGTTAACGGACGGACGGACAGACGGACGGACGGACGACGGACGACGGACAAAAGGTGATCAGAAAAGCTCACTCTGTCACTACGTGACAGGTGAGCTAAAAAGGGCAAAAAATCCAATTATGTGAAGTGGAGTGCAGGTTTAGCCCCTAACCCCTATCACCCAAATCCCTTTGATCCTACGATAGCACAATACGGAGACCACGACTTCTGGAGACGACATGATGAAGTTGATCAGACAGACCCAGACGACTCTTGGGGGGAACTCTTCCAATACAGAAGACATACATCACCGGAAATAAGTCGTTTACCAAAAACAACACTAAAAGAACAGATGAAACTTGAAAACGAAAGGTTGTATGGAATGGATTACTATTGGGATTCACCAATAGAATCATCATCATCTCCAGTTAAAAGAAAAAAAGAAAGGTAGTACACGTAAACTTTCATTTGACACAGACGAAGACGAACCGGAAGTCAAAAAGGACAAAAAGGACGAATCACTTGTCATTATTTCAGATGATGAAGATGATGCCTTAAACAAGGCTTATGATGAGTTCAAGAAAGCGTATGATGAAATGGCAGATGATGACCTTCAAAAGGGGCTAGATTGGGCAGAGGAGGTGGAGAGGAAATTGAAAAGAGATGAAGAAAGAGAGAAAAAAGAGCAAAGGATAATAGATGAAACACTAAAACAGGTACTAGTATAAGACACTAGAAATACTCCCACTACAAACATTAAGAAAAAGGAAATTCTGAGAAAAAGAGCTGCCATAATAAATGAGCTAAACAAAAGAGATAAACCAGGACCTAGTTATCCATTCAGCCATGTAGAAGATGAAAAATCTGATGTCAAGAAAGAGTGGACATTCTTGATATTTACAGAACAGGTGCTGATGATAAATATGATATAGATGTCAATTTCCCAGGAATTATCGCAAATCCAGATTGGTACATGTACCCCAACGACAGAGCAGAGTATGTTGAAGAAAAAGAAATAGATGCAGTATACCACCAGCTCGCTGAGAAATATGAATTAAATTGTTAAAAAAAACCCAGAAAATAATATAGTTATTTGTTTGAAAATTTAATAATATTTGTTATATATATTTTAATTATATTAAGGCCATTAATATGAACCGGATATAGTTCAATATATTCGGACACCCTCTTTTTTTGGTCCAAACATATTAGGATAGCCAGTTTTATTATACTGCCTAATATGTTTAAGTTTTTTTGGCGGGATTGTTTTGGCGGACTTTGTCTTAGCTTATGGAGAGGACACCCGAAGGGAGCGGACACGGACAACAGGCCTAACGTTCGCTACGCCCCGAAGAGGAACCCCTACTCCCTCCAGCCAGACGAGAATGGGGAGGTGAAAACATAGTAACATTTCACGGCAAAGTTAATGTAGTGTCATGGCCCTCTTGGATGGAAACAAATGGATGCTCAAAGGAAAACTCAAATGGCAGAACATGTCGCTATTCTTCTTGATAGTAATATTTCAGGATATCCCACAAAAAGCAGAGAGGATATGATGGACAAATACAATTTTCTAGTTCTTCCTGGATCTTTTAATCCACCATTCCATCAGTCCACTGAACGTCAGAAGATGAGACTTTTAAATTATAGTCAATTACGTCAGGTAGCACAAGGAAAATAAAAAGATTCTGAACTGGTTAATGCTTTAAGACCCATCATGCATTGAAATTATCCAAAAGGCAAACACTAAGCTATGATTATAAGTACAAAATATACATAAAGAAAAAGACTAACATAAAAGTGAAACAGTTGCACTCAATGAAAGATTTTTTAATAGCTGTTTTTGTGTGTGTAAAACAGGAAAAGTGTAACAACCTTACAGTATTTTGTTTACTGTCAGTCTGTTAACATTTTTGAAAGACATTGGAATCCTTCATGATAGACATTAGATAGAAACTCATATCTAACACTTACAGCATTTTACTTATTGTTAATCTCAAAAGTAAGAATATTTAGATAAATAGTAACTTCATTATACTTTTCCATTCATAAATATGTATTTTCCAAGGAGAAATGAAATGATCGTTTTTACGGAACGCAGAAATCTCTACTTCCGGTTTCAGCAAACTTTTAACTTTATAATATATATTAAAGGCATTTTCTGAGGGAAAGTCTACTGCAGTATCATTCTGTAAGAATTTATTATAAGCTTTTATCAACATTTTAAGTTTTGGTAATATATTAGATTGTTTTGAGCTGTAATTCACTGTAAAAGTTTCCAGAGCGCCATTTTTCAAAAGTCGTTCACTCCGCTTCAGTCTGATAGACACATGTCTATCACCCATTATCTGCTAACTTATCAAGTTTTACAAACCTTTTTGTATACGAAAATGTTCCTCATAATCCATTTCATTTATCTGTTGTATCAAAGACTGAGCTCAATATTTCATATTGTAATACTTTACTTTGATAGATATTTTTCTACTAAATGTCTTTCAAGATGGCTGAATTCTGATAGATTTGACAGATAGGTATTTTTGTGTCAGGTAATTTCATTGGTTGTAAATTTTATTACGCATATTTCCATTAGCTTATACCCAGCATCTTGCCAGACATTTCAGCTATATAAGTGAGTTATTCAAGGTCAAAACCCATGGTGCATTTGTTGTCTGCGTAACACGTAATGTTACTGTTTGCGAAGTGATACGCGATAGTGAAGTCTTGTATTCCATATAACTTAAGATTTACAATATTAATGTTCTAGTAAAGTTTATTTGAAGAATCAATATTCTTTGTTTCTCCTGACTCGCTTGGCCATTACTGACCTAACACCCAAAGGTGTTACAAAATATTACCATCAATGTTAAGACAAATATTTAACTAGATGATGAAGAACCTTTCTTAGATGGCAAACCAAGATTTTGTTTTACAGATTTCCATAAAGATGATGAATAATTTGTATTCTGTTCTAAAGTACTGGTAAAGTAATCCTGCTTTGCCCTGTCAACAAGATATTGAACTTTGTTATTTATTTATAGATTTGATTCATA
This sequence comes from Cyclina sinensis, assembly GCA_012932295.1. Lineage (NCBI taxonomy): Eukaryota > Metazoa > Mollusca > Bivalvia > Venerida > Veneridae > Cyclina > Cyclina sinensis. The sequence goes on from JAAONU010000016.1 coordinate 8,108,170, forward strand.
CTTGGACAAAACAACACTTATGACAAATTCAACATTATGCTACTTACATGTGTGACCTTGACCTTTAATGGCCTTGACATTCAAGGTCAAATAGTTGAATGTTGCTAAAATGTGCCACAACTTTGTTATTTGTTGTTGAATTTGAGTCATACTTTGACAAAACAACACTTATGACAAAACCGACATGTTGAATAACTCATATATGACCATGATCTAAAAATGATCCTGACAGTCAAGGTCAGATGATTGAAGTTTGCTTAAATTGTCATAACTTTGTCATTTTTTATGGATTAAATTCATGCTTGGACAAAACTGTACTTGCGACAAATCCGACATTTTGATTCTTTCAAGTGTGATCTTGATCTTTAAATGACCTTGACAGGCAAGATCAAATTATTGAATTTTTGCAAAAATTGGTACGGATGAATTTGATAATTATATTTCCAAATGATCCCTTCACCACAATGTGCTTCCTCTGATTTGTTTGCCTTTGGAAATAGGGAAATGTCGAGCGTGGCCCCCGCTTGTGGTGGCTCTTGTTAGAAAGAGTTATAATTTTCAAGACTTCTTTAAACATTTATTTCATTTTTAATATGCAAGCATGGTTTGAAGAATGGCCCGAAAAAATATTTGTAAACCAAAAAAAAAATAAATAAATAAAACGAACGAAAAACAAAGACAATACAATACGTAACTATCGATCGTATACGATGTAAATATTGAACAACGATGAACGACGACGAAAAAAGGAAAGAAGAAGAAAGAAAGTAAAATACGTGAAGTATCGATCGTATAATATATAAATACTGAGCGACGATGATAATGGAAGTAGTTAGAGTAACTTAAGGATGCGCTTTCAAAGCTCTGCAAAAAAGATAAATAAATAAAATATAAATATTGTGAAAAGACTAACTGACACTTGGCTTTGTTTCTTTAAACGCAATAATGAAATTTCCCAGAGCAACTTCTGGTAGTTTCATACTTATACCATCATGATTTACTATAATTAGAAGAGATTTATAAAGAAAAACTGGTACATAGACTTTGTGAACCGTTGCATTTGTTTGCTCTATAAAATATACAGCTCAAGTGACCAGTGCAAACAGATAATACCGTAATATTTTTGCATTCACTGCCGCAGCAGGGAATACAATGTAACCGTTTTCCAAGGTCTGTACGATATTTGCAGAAGAAACTGAGCGCATACACAGAACTTAGCACTGTTGTACAAAACACGTATTTGTCTGCTTAATACTTGTTTTGTATGCAATATTTCATTGTTTGCAATTTTGTTTTGTTTAATTATATTTGCTAAATGATTCTTTAGCTCACCTGTCACAGAGTGACAAGGTGAGCATTTGTGATCGCAATCCGTCCGGTGTCCGTCCGTAAACTTTTCATTCAAACGACATCTCCTCTGAAACCACTGGGCCAAAGTTGCCATGGATGTTCCTTGCATGAAGCTCTTCAAAAGTTGTTCAAAGAAATCAATTTTATGCAAAACTCTGGTTGCCATACCAACCTAAAGGAAAAACTTTAAAAATCTTCTTGTCTGAAACCACAAGGCCTAGAGCTTAGATATTTGGCATTTAGCATTGTCTAGGGTTCTCTTGGTTTACATAGTTTTATATAGGAAAAACATGAAAAAAATAATTTTTCTCCAAAACAAATAGGTAAAACCTTAGATATTTGGTGTTGAGTATTGTGTAATACACCTTTAGCAATATTGTTTAAATGTTGGCCCTGGGGTCAAAATTTGCCCCGCCCCAGAAGCCCTTAATATGTAAAAAAGGAAATTTAAAAAAAATCTTCTTGTCTGAAACCACAAGCCCAAGAATTTTAAAATTTGGCATGAAGCAAGCTTTATCAAGCGTTTTCAAATTATCAGATTAGGTTAACGGTCATGGACGCTAAAAGTAGATTTATCTACTGTACCTCATAGAGCCTTGATTTATAGACCAACATCTTTGATATTCAGTATATAGGTTTCTTGCATGGACTACTACCCATGGGTAGGGTTTGAGGTCACTGGGTCAAGGTCACCATAGCTTATAATAGATAGTTCTACTTTCTGTCATAGAGCCTTTATTTCTTGACTGATATTTAACATATTTAGTTTGTAGGCACTTATATATTTTCAATTAAAAAATGAAATACTGCTTAACACCAAACCTACAGCCAAAGTAATCAGGTGAGCGATCCAGGGTCATCATGGTCCTCTTGTTGTAAATATATTACCGTCATATCATATAACTTCAAAATATCTCTTAACATATTACGGTCATATCTCTGAACATGTCACCCTCTTATCTCTTGACATGTCACCGTCTTATCTCTTAACATGTCACCGTCATATCTCTTAACATGTTACGGCTTATCATGTTGTATTGTGCAGTGCATGCTCATGTATACCAGGTTCATATTTCTTTTGACACGGCACATGCTTTACAACTTGTAGTGCCTTTTGCGTTATGTATGATGGGTAGATAATACGCAGAAGAAAAATTATGTGATTATGCTCTTAAAATGTGACATTAACTTGGGTTAAGGATCATACAGCTCAAGAAGAAGAAATTCGAACTGGCGACAAATTTTCATCTTTTTAGTTTTATTGTTGAAGAAATTCCTCAAGCCCACCCAAGAAACCTTAGTTATACAAAGGTTAAATATCTATATATATATATATATATATAATTCCATAAATAAGATTTTACCTAAATAGTTCAGATAAAATGCAACGTTTAATCTGAAACAACTAACAAATAATCAGAAACAACTCTGAGATTTATACACCAAGACTGAGAATTTTAGCACAATGCAGGGCTGTACTAGAAACGAAAGAAAACTAAAGGTAGTCTGCCTTTACTTTTCAAAAGTGACATTTTAGTGTATAATTCAACAAGTTAACTCAGTATTTGATGTAAAAATGGGTGATGAAAAAATTTCGTTTACGTCAAGTACACCGGAAGTCAGATTCAACAGTGAGAAAAATGCGAAATGTATGACAATAGAGAAGTAGAAGTAGTGGATCAAAAGAAGTTTCTAGGTATAACTGTTGAAAACAAACTTGCATTTGGCAGTCAAATAGATAGCTAAAGATTTGCTGGACTCAAAGCACTAAACAGCTTAGACATGTTTATTAGCCAATAGAGTGGCTGCTCTCAATCGACCTTTATGAAACTCTACAAAGCATTAGTACTACCAGTCATGGATTATGGAGTTGCTGCCCTTGCAACATCACCTGACAAGTGCATCAAACAGTTCCAGAGTGTACAACGCAGTGCTATTTTTAAAAGCTACAGGATGTATGCCGTCTACTAGCACAGACACTCTTGAAGTGCTGAGCAATATAGTTCCAATTGGTATATATTTGAAACTAAGACAAGCCCGAAAATTTGTACGCATAGCACAGAAAAGAGGGAATGATCCATTAAAAGATGATTTTGACACCTGGACTGTAAAGAGTAGACCAGCATCACATAAACCCACCTGTCATATAGTGACAGAGCTTTAGTGATCGCCTTTTGTCCATCGTCCGTCCGTCGTCCGTTCGTCCACAATTAGTTTGTTAACACTCTAGTGGTCACATTTTTGCCTCAATTGTCACGACACTTGGTCAGGATGTTTATCTCATTAATTTCTCGGAAGAGTTTGAACATGGGTTATATGGATTGAAAAACCAGGTCACAGAACCCAAGTATTGAAAAACCTTGTTAACACTCTAGAGGTAACATTTTCAGTCCAAATAATCTGGAAATTTGTCAGAAAGGTTGCTTTTATAATTTCTAGCCGAAGTTCGTATATGGGTCATCTTGGTTGAAAAACTAGGTCACAGAGCCCAAAAATAGAAAAAACCTTGTTAACAACCTAGAGGTTACATTTTCAGTCCAAATATCCTAGAAATTTGTGAGAAAGGTTGCTTCTATGAGTTCTAGCTCAAGTTTGAATATAGGTTATCTGGGTTCCAAAACAAGGTCACAGAGCCCAAGTATTGAAAAACTGCTTTAACACTCTAGAGGCTACATTTTCAGTCCAAATGTCCTGGAAGTTTGTCAGAGAAGTTTTTTTTGATAATTTCTAGCTCAAGTTTGAATATGGATCATCTTGTTTCAAAAACTAGGTCACAGAGCCCAAATATCGAAAAAAACCCTTGTTAAGCACTATAGAGGCTACATTTTCAGTCCCAATAACCTGGAAATTTGTCAGAGAGGTTGTTTCGATAATTTCTAGCTTAAGTCCGAATATGGATCATCTAGGTTCAAAATCTAGGTCAAAGAGTCCAAATGTGAAAAAACCTTGTTAACACTCTAGAGGTAACAATCTTAGTCCAAAATTGTCCTGGGAATTTGTCAGAGAGGTTGTTTCGATAATATCTAGCTCAAGTTTGAATAAGGATCATCTAGGTTCAAAAACTAGGTTACAGAGCCCAAATAGGGAAAACCTGGTTAACAATCTAGAGGTAACATAATCTGGAAATTTGTCAGAAAGATTGTTTCAATAATTTCTAGGTCAAGTTTGAATATGGGTCATCTGCGGTCAATTAATCAGGTCCATAGCAACTTTGTTAAAAGCAGTCATACTAAGGTGAGCGATACAGGGTCATCATGGCCGTCTTGTTTCCATTTTGATGAGTAGATTCATAGAATACAAAGGTAACTTTGAACTTGAAAACATAGAAAAGGAATTTACATAAGACAGGAAGATGTTAGGTCTCTCTAGAACAAAGGAAAAGACTAACGTTGAGGAATTTAACGAAAGGGAAGATGACCAGGTGGAAACTATACAAGCCATTCTGAATGATCGCCGGGAAAATGGTATTCTTTTATTTACAGATGGATCATCACTAGGCTACCAGGTCCTACAGGAGCTGGTGCAGCAGTCTACCTACAAGGTTACAGGTCAATCCCATTTCTTAAAAAAAATCTGTGTCAACATATAGTAACAACGATTCTGGGGAAATTGTTGGTATTGAAATAACCCTTGATTTCATCGAAAACTTGGAATTCATAACAAAACAAAACAATACACATTTTTTACAGATTGCCAGGCAGCATTAGACTCAGCCTTTACCAAAGACATTCCGAAGTCAAAACTTGATACAGTTTTGAAAATATTTCGTGATAAGTCCTGTGATAACTATATGTCTCCCTACGTCACACAAAACTATAATTTTAGGACCAAAATGGAAATAAGAGTTTTTTTTTTGTGTGTTATCCTTGATATAAAATGTTGGTTGACATGGTTGAATATGTCTAATTCATAATGCTCTTACATGCTGTTTATTGTTTAATTTCATGTATGTTTTATTTGTATTATAATGCTATGCTGTTTGACATTTTATATTGAAATAAATCTATCTTTCTATCTACCACTGAAATACAGATTTTCACATCCCTAACACCTAGATACGTGTATGTCATCAATCAAGCAGAACGCTTTTAGAAAAGGCAGGAGACGACAGAACAAACTCATAACTTCTCTTTCATCTCACCACACCTTTGACTTCTGCGAGGTAGACAAAACAGATGAAAACATTGCGAAGTATACTTTGACAAACGGCGCTTTACTTTCCGTTTGATGTATTCCTACGCATTAATCTTTCAAGACTGCATTAAGTTTTCGTTAAGAACTTTATCCAATACGTAGTGCAGACAGGACAATTAAATGCATCAATCGGTAAACACTACAAATGTTTGATGCTAAATGATGAACGGCATCTACTTATTTAGCAATCTGGAATAAACCAGATATATTAATAGCAGTCGCATCAATCTTAAAAAGGTTCACCATAATAAGTCTCAGTTCTCGTAAGGCTAATGGGAATTCAAAGTATACCCTAAATTAAGAAACAATAAAAATCGCAAGATATATAAACTGACAATGTGTGGTTTTCATATGTTTATCAAAAGATCAGAGTGAATGATACGTTTCTTTCTATGTTTTTCACAAAAAAAGAAGACAAACAAAAAGTTTTACTAACAATAACATTTATCGCATTTCATGATGTATAAGGACCTTTGCTTGCCCGTTTGCTTTAAAAGTGATTGACTCTCAGTCTGGTCAACGATGCATAAAAATGAAAATATTTATACAGGGTGTCCTAGAATATATGTCTACTTAACAAATCATGAATGCTAATAACTTTGTGAAAAATGCTTCAGTAAAGAGGAATTTGGCCTGAAGTTAACGGTAATAAGTGTAAAAATTTGCTCAGTACTAGAATAGCATCATGTGACGTCACGGCAACGTTTCATGACGTCAGCAATCACGCCATTTATATTCAGGTTTCTGAATTGGATAATAGTATTGAAATTTTTAAGCTGTACTATGAAAATGACAAATTTCCATATATTGTGAAAAGAAAATTGATTAAAATGCATCAGTTAATAATAATACCTTCCAATAAACAAATCATTAGTCTCTAATGTAGTTCAAATATTTGAGCAGTATGGAACAGTAGAATTGAACAGGGAATGTTTTGGCCATTTTTTACGAGGAGAAGGACGATACCTTTACAGTGACAGCTGAAAAATATTTGAAAATTCAACAAAATAAGTTCATTCTAAAAATGATAAGAAAGGGAACAGTGATTGAAAGTCATCGGTTTCAACAAGATGGGGCAGCCGCTACAGTAAAGGATGTCTTGAAATGGTTGTAGCAAACAATTGTCGGCCGCTTTATTTCATTGCAACTGATGTATTGCGTCCTTATTCGCCAAACCTTAGTCTCCTCGACTTTCAATTACGGGGTTACTTGAAAGAGAATATTTACTACCCTAGACTAACATCCATTACAGAATTAAATCCGTCATTAGTAGAGAAATTAGAAAAACAAGTTGGCTGCTTAAAGGCACAGTGCAGCCAATTTGTATGTTGTAATGAAATAGATTGAAAATGGTTCTATTTGATATGAAATGCACCGGACAGGTGCCGCAATGTTAATTTAAAGTCCCTTTTAACAAATATTTGTTGCCGAAATGCGCTTTCTATTTTTTTTTTTTTTTTTTTTTTTTTTTGCAATATAACTGAAAATATACATTCTTTAACTCTGTGAATTTCAAGAGTCTATTTTAATACTCCCGCGCATGTGTGCAACGGTTAAGCGACTTTTAAAAAATGGCGTGTCGTAGTCGACCCAATCAGATTAAGGTAAAAAGTACGGAGCATCGGAGAAAAGAAAGCAAAAACATAACTTTATAAACGATCAACTATTGTACGTGTTTCACCATCACAAATCTAAACCCGCTGGAGTGTTGATAATAAAATGGTTGTTGAGTTCATCATGTTTGTTTACAATGAGTCTGGATCGAAAGCACTTGCCTGAGTCACGTGATCATTAAAGTGTAACCGAGCAATATTTGTTAATGTTCCTTTGTTTTAAAAATATTTTCAAACGGTAAATCACTCTTTATGAGTGTTTCACATTAATAAACTGTTCGTTTGCATGGTAAGGGTTGTTTCTTGATAGCATAGTTCATTTTTTTAATTATATGAATATTTAACATAGTTCATTTTTAATTATAAGATATTTCCTCTTTAATTACTCGCTTATTAAGAAAAAAATTAGCAAACAGTATTCGGTTTTACTTGTTGCGAGTTTTACCTTTTTCACGATAAATTTACTTAGGCAAAATATTAGTTATAATTGGTTTCAGAGAGTAAATATATGTGCCAATCGAGCATTCTTATACTTGCAGGATCAGTTTGGACACTTATGTCACTTCATGACTTTCTGACATTATAAAGACACACTCGAATGTTTGCTTTCAAGTTCATACATTACTGTACCTAAATGGTTTGTCATGAGTAGGTTACTTGTATGAATTATTCAATGTATACATGACACTAATTACAGTGACCTTAGATATATTTACTTATTAAAGATTCGGGTTTAGGCGACAAGGGAGAGTATTGCGAAGACGTGCGTTGAAAATGAAGAAACGTCATTTTTCCAGTACTAACTTAGAACACGTCAAACATCGGATTGCACAGCTTCTCCAGAACAGACTAGAGTTATTTTTTGTTAAACGATTTTATATCTAAGCAAGTATAAATAGTATTATCTTAGATAAAAAATTCTGATGTGCTTCCAGCTTTCTGCCATACATTAGTTATTCAAAAGACAAGAATTCATTCATACGGAATAGGAGTCTTTTATTTGAATAACCCCAAATATTGTTTAACATATCAGATTTTAATCTTGAACTTAAAAGACAGAAATAAAAACCTACAAACAAATAAGGTTTACTTGATATTTAGAGGAAAAAAATCATGTCTGTTTGGTACAAGACTGTATGAAAATATTTTTGAACGTTTCGCTTTAAGCATTTAGGCAATGTTTACTCAACTGAAGTCAGTCCGTAAACTGTACAATCCTTTGAATATAAAACAAAAATAATACAACAAAGGCACCGCAAAGCGGCACCAACCTCGTTTGTTTTATTTATCGGAAATGAGCTTGCAAGTACCTACCCATCAAAAAGGGCAAAATAAAGAAATGAAAAAAAAAAACAAACAAACAAACAAAAACAACTTTCATCTCAAAAGAGAGAAGGAAACCAAAAAGGAGTATTTATTTTTTAGTACCTACCCATCCAAAAAACTAAAGAAATGATTTTGTTCATGGGGGATGGGGGGTGTAACAGCATCCCTGAAAAGGAAAAAATAGTGGAGTGGGTGGGGTCTGGTGGAGTCGTGGGGACAGCAAGTACCCTCTCAATCCTTAAAAAAAATAGGGGGAATCTGGTGGAGTCGTGGGGGCAGCATGTACCTAAGCATAAATCAACAAGAACAACTTTTTTTTCGGGGGGAGGGGTGTGGGGCGGTTAGTGGGTGGGGTCTTGGTCTGGTGCAGTTGGTGGAGGGGAGCATGTGCCTACCGTTAAAAAAAGATACATAACTTAGGGGCAGGGGTAGGGGGAACGGTTGGGGATACCATGCAGGGGAAGGGAAGTACCTACCCATCCCATGTAAGTAAACAGTTTAGTTCAAGGTTTTGTGCTTTCCCGTTAGAAGCTGTTTGCTATGTAAGTATGCAAATCCAAGTGACCCATGGGGTGGAGCTAATTTTAACCCAGTGACATAATATACACAAAGTTGGTAAAGTCTACTAGAGGATGTCTCACATCAAATTACAAAGCTCTGTGTCGAGCGGTTTAAGAGAACATGTTCAAAGCTGTTCCTATATAATTAAATATAAACCAAAGGGCAAGGCCAATATTGACACTGGGGTCATGATTTGAATCAAGGTGATAGAATTCCACTAGACAATGCTACAGATCAAATATCAAAACATTAAGCCTTATGGTTTATAAAAAAATCAGCTACTTTAATGTTTTTGCACGACGCCGACGACAACTAAGTGACCATAAAAGCGCCACATTTTTTCTTTGAAGGCAGACGTGCTAAAATTTTTACATAAGTCCTAGATCTATTGCCGATTATTCTTTTTGTTGTTACACAAATATGTGCAAAACACTGTCATTTTTCCAAATAAATGGACGATCACCTCGTACGCCGTTATATCCGACATTCGTAAATCGATGTGTTATTATGGCACATATACGGAACTGTTATCTTGCAGTCTGTATTTTTGTAACACTATTACTTTACTTGGTCGAATTTGGTATTTATCACATAGGAATAAAATTCTTGTGTAACCTAGACAGTAAATGTACTATTTATGACACGAACGTCTGCTTTTGCCTTTGATTTGCTGTCATATTTACTTGATTTAAAACATTTAAGTTGCCGTGAATGCATTGCTTTCGAGATCGTCGACCAATGTATTCTCAAGTTATATGCCCTTGAAAATACTTCTTAGCAGTTGCGCGGATAACTCCTCCTAAAGTTTCCTTGCGATATAAATGAAACCTCCTTTACTTACAAGATGTGCATGACATGTTTTTATCAACGGCTACTCTATTTTGTTAATGCTAACTGATAACTCCTACAGTTTTCAGTTAATTGAAATGTAAACTGTTACATAACATCTTCTTGGACAGCAGTGTGCATGACAAGTAATCACGACTGTTACTTATCTTTGCGTTATCAGCCCTTAAATATATAGTTTAAGTATTTTAGGTGCTAATTATGCCGCTTACAGTTTTTATTATGCTGAAAGGAAACTTGGTAGGTGAAGATTAGGTGTGTGTGACATTAATCTAATAAACAGCTTTCTTCGAGGGTTGACACTTGTATACTGGAGTTATCTGCTCTTGGATTTTAAAATATCCATATAATACTACCAGGAACTTTGTGTATTTATCTACTTATACAGTTTTCAATCAACGTTCTATAATATAACTTCATACGGAAAAAATATGACAGTCGCAAAACTCTTTCCGTTATTGCAAAAAGAACGGAAGATAATATGTTTCACACTCAAAATCCATGTACCACAGTTTGTAAATCACACCTCATAGATAAAGCTATATGAATTATTATCGGGTCGAAGTTAATACTTCAAAGTTTATAATTCACACCTCACATTTCATCCAAACTTCATACTTTATATTTCGCACTTTATACCTAATCCGTCACACTTCAAACTCTCTAGGTCATACATCATATTGTTCAAACTTAAAAGTATCATTTTTATTTTTTTAGTTTAAATAGAAAGAGTATTGAGTAATGTTCCCTTTTTTTAACATGCATATAACTGAACATAGTCTAAATAACTTGTAATAATAGCAAATACATTTTTTAATAAAGATCAGCTCCTCATGTCTCGTGTTATTATTCGATAAATTGATGATGAAAAGGGAAGAGAAAAAAAGTTAAGAGAAAGTGTTAATGTAAAATATAAATTCAAACCAACTCATTCACACTTTCCGTGAAAAATAGGAATTCCTTATCAAAGACATTTTTATCAGTCACTAATGTAAAGTCAAAAATATAACCAACAAAACACCTGTAAAATTTACTCAGAATTCTGAGAAAATCTGGCAAAATATATTTTGAATTTTGCGCTGTAAGCCCGTATTGTTTACATCTTATTCCGTAATAGGCAGATTTTTTTTTTCAAATCAGCAACACATTATAAGAAACTTCACTGAACACATTTTTTTCTGTCCATTCTTTCCTAATTATAAGTATTTAAACTATTTTACACTATTTTCAATTTTCTGTGAGAAATATATCTCTTAAGGCAGTTATCAAACACAAAACAAACAATGCCCATAGAATCAAGATTTTGTCATTTATTATTGCCTTAATCTACTGATGATAAGAACAGTTAAACATTTGAAAGTTTCATTTTTAAACAATTTTGATTAGTTAAATAGTTGAAACACTTGGACATTCGCACTTCATTTTGACTACTGTTTTATATTTCCTAGGGAATTTAAGTCACTTGTTATCTGATACCGTCATCTTATCTTATAATTTGTCATTTGTTTCGTATCATTTAGAAAAAAAAAGTCTGAGTTAAAAGCAATATTTGCACAAAGCGTGCGATGCCATTCGAAGAAATAAGCTAGTTCTGAAGTATCATGTTTTAAGTTTTAAGAATGTAGTTCGAAGAATGAGGTGTTAAGTTTGAAGTTCAGATCTTAAAGTGATAAGGATGAATAGTGCAAAGTCACCAACATTATTTTGTACATTTATTTGGCTCTCCTTTCAATATTTGCAGGGTTATTATAAGCAGACAGTGTTTTAATGTTTCAAATTGAATTTAATTAAACGGATATACAAAAAAACCTTCTTTGGCAGCGTTAAGTCAGAAATGGATTTAATACAATAAAATAACAGAATCCGAGACATGTGTAATACTTACAAATGATATATTTCGGCAAGTTAAGCTTACTTAATGTGTACGGTATTACATTTGTATTTGCAGATAGTTTTTTGAACATGTTTATGCAAAATTAGTTTCAATCAATTGAGTTTTGCGTTACCTGAAAAGCGAACTTTCGGAACACGAGCAACAAAGTAAAGTTAAATGAGACTTTTCTCTTATACTTACATTCTAAAGTTGAGTGTTTGCTCTGCTCGGACAAAACAAATGTTTATCTTGGTAATAATTACTTGGTGTAAATGATAACGTTTTGCGTGACAGATTTATTACAAAAAAATACTCCTAAACATGTCTAACTCCCCCCCCCCCCCCCAAAAAAAAAAAAATCTGTTTAAGTAGACGACCTAAATACAGACATTGACATAAATCAGTAAATCAAACGGAGTGTCCATATAATTTCGTTTGTTGCATTCAATTCAGATCAATCTTCTGTAAGTCTGAGTATAGCCTTGTATAAAATCCAGAGCTCAAGACATCGATCCATGGCTGAATGCGTGATAATGTAACTCGGTATTATGAGAAGAGAATTACTTCAAAGCACAATGGTAGTCTACGACATTAGTATTTTTCTCTCTTTTTCTTTTCGTTTTTAAAGATCCTTTATGTTAGAACATTTTCGTTTTACCTATAAGTTTGTTAACAAGTACTGTGATTACTTTTAGAATACATTCAGGCAAATCACATTAAGTGTATACACAAAAGAAATCTAGTTGTCGAATATCAGATTTCATGTGCAGAAATGCGACTACCGGAAATGACGGCCATGGTATAATAACAGAACTCTTTTGTCTGTCTCCCAATACACCGAACTCATTGTGTTCTGAAAATTGAAGCCAGACGGGCTCAGACTGCTTGCAAACGAAGTGGACGCTGTTGAAACCTTTAACGGTCGGTTTACGAACTTCATAGACGAGCTTGGACGGGTCTGATTTGACAGAACGTTGAGCCTACTCAAAATTTCCGGGCAACAATCCTGTTCTGCAGTTAGATCATTCGGAACACCTCGGGCGACTTCAATAAGTCACCTCGGAAATAATGTGGTAAGCGCCATATTGGACTATTTTATAATACAGGTGGTGTCTGCTAAATTGAAAACATTTCTTAAAGCCTCTACATGTTTATACTTTAAATTAACATTTATTTTCATTTTTTTTCTAATGCATAAGACAAACACTGCTTGAGTTCTGCCATGTTTGTTTATATTTTATTAAAGCCGGGGGTAATTACCATTTGGTGTATTCATACACTTGCATACGAGGTCTTTATACGAAGTTGTCGGAAAAGGCCGAGTTGTTACGATTGCAGTTAGACAGAAAAGAAATGTATTTAAAACGAGATGGGCGTACTGCAAACGGAATAACCGTAGTCCTATTGTGAAAGAGGCGTGTTATGACGTGGAGCAATCGGGCGTCAAATAAGCAATACGTGAGCAAATCGACTGGTCCGTTTGTATCTCGTTCACAGACTCAACTAACTCTACCGCATCAGGTCGTTAGTACGTCAATATTCCGTCTAAAAATAAGCAGAACAAAATAAGTTCAGAACAAGTGTGTAACACAGTTATGAATATTTCCAAAATGTCGAAGTTATACTCGTTCTGAGTACGATTGTTGCGTTGCTACTCAGACCTAACTACGTCCACCCCGTCTGCAGTACCATAAAAAATACGGTATTAATACGGGCCGTTTCCTCATTGATTCATCATTAGTCTGTTGCTGACTAAAATATTATAGTGAAATTGCACAGACCAATGAATAACATTGCAGCTGTTCACATATTGCTTGTTGGTTTCATGCATTTTGTTCTGTCTGGCTCGAGACAGGATGATCACATCTACTAGCGGCGCACAAGAATGAGGACTGGCATGAAACTTTATGGTCAACAGTCCAGGATGTGATAATAGTTTCGTTCTGAACGTATTAGGTCGAGTTACGTGTACATAACATGTTAAACTGTCTGTGAACGAGGTGATCAAGTAATGACCTGGTAAGACAGATTTCGTGGGAGAACCAGTTCATATCACATGTTAAAGCCAGATTTGGACGACTTGGAAACTCATAAGGTGAACGGCCAATTTAACCGATATTAAATTGATTGTAAGGGACTATAGATGGGACGGGAGTATCGAGAACTGTTTATGAACTAACCAGGAACGTACTGTTGACCTTTTCAGGATCGTACTGCTGACCTTATCAGGCCAGAATTAAGTGTTCTAGCCAGAACTTTACTGCATTTTTTTCTAAACATAACATTATTCATCTGAATAAAAACGGCATTTTAGATGTAGTTTCTTTGTTGAAAAAAAGTTTTATTTTATCAGAGCCATCTTGAGAAAACACTTTGATAAAAGTAATAAAAATAATAAATCTACATCGGAAAATGGCTGCACTGCATTGCCTCAGTGAAAATGAAAGTTAATTTGTGGTGATTTTAATACAGGACATAATTTTGGAATAGGAAAATAAATCTAGAAAGAAAGTGTAAAAGTTGGAAAGTCTCAACATTCCAAAGCAATTTCCAAAATAAAGCAGGTATCCAATTATGCATTTACCGTAATCAAGTCAGACATTTCATGTAAGGAAAACCTCTCCATCTATCTCGTTTATGCAAGTATAATTAGTAATTTGATATCAAAACATGTCAAACTGAAGCAAGATTTACGACAAAGAAACCTACAAACTACCACTGAATTTTCAATCCAATTTATCATGTTATAGAAAACAAGGTGTATATTCGGAAAAATCAGCAACGCCTATGGAACGCCTGAGCTGCCTCTATATAATGAATACCAGTTCGTCATGTAGATTAATAGGTTTGTGTTGTGCAATTATTAGTTCGTGATGTACAATTTTTAGTTTGTCTTGTGCAATTATTAGTTGGTGATGTACAAAGTGTAGCTTGTTATGTAGATAAATAAGTTTGTCTTGTGCAATAATTACTTCGTGATGTACAAAGTGTAGTTCGTTATGTAGATAAAATAGTTTGTCTTGTGCAATCATTAGTTCGTGATGTACAAATTTTAGTTCGTTATGTAGATAAATTAGTTTGTCTTGTACAATTATAAGTTTGCGATGTAGAAAGTGTAGTTTGTTATGTAGATGAATAAGTTTATCTTGTGCATTTTTTAATTCGTGATGTACAAAGTTTAGTTCGTTATGTAGATAAAATAGTTTGTCTTGTGCATTTATTAGTTCGTGATGTACAAAGTGTAGTTCGTTATGTAGATAAAATAGTTTGTCTTGTGCAATCATTAGTTCGTGATGTACAAAATTTAGTTTGTTATGTAGAAAAATAAGTTTGTCTTGTGCAATTATTAGTTGGTGATGTACAAAATTTAGTTCGTTTTGCAGATAGAATAGTTTGTCTTGTGCAATTATTTGTTTGTGATGTACAAAGTTTAATATGTTGTGTAGATAAAATAGTTTGTCTTGTACAATTATTAGTTCGTGATGTACAAAGTGTAGTTTGTTATGTAGAAACAACAGTTTGTCATGTGCAATTATTACTTCGTGATGTACAAAGTGTAGTATGTTATATAGATAAAATAGTTTGTCTTGTACAATTATTAGTTCGTGATGTACAAAGTGTAGTTTGATATGTAGAAACAACAGTTTGTCATGTGCAATTATTACTTCGTGATGTACAAAGTGTAGTATGTTATATAGATAAAATAGTTTGTCTTGTACAATTATTAGTTCGTGATGTACAAAGTGTAGTTTGTTATGTAGAAACAACAGTTTGTCATGTGCAATTATAAGTTCGTGATGTACAAAGTTTAGTTTGTTATGTAGAAACAATAGTTTGTCGTGTGCAATTATAAGTTCGTGATGTACACAGTTTAGTTTGTTATGTAGGTAAAATAGTCTGTCTTATGCAATGATAAGTTCGTGTTGTACAGTTGAGTCTTATCCCTAGAATCTGGGTATTTCTAAAAGTAATCCCTATAGGCAGCCATAAAAGTAAGTTAGGCATGAGCCAAAGAATTCTACAGTTATTGATCAGAAACCGTTTTGCTGTTCAAGGTCAGTGTCACCTTGGCCCTTGACCGGGTGATCTGTAAAATTATAAATGTCATCTATTGGTCATGGCCAAGTTTGAGGGACCTAAACCCAAGCGTTCTATAATTTTAAATCGGAAACCGTTATGAATTTAAGGTCACTACGATGACCCTGGCTTTTGACGGAATGATCCTAAAATCTATAGGGGTCATCTACCGGCCATGACAAACCTTTTCCTGAAGTTTTAGGGATCTTGGCCAAAACGTTCTATAGTTTTTGATCGGAAATCATTTTGCCTTTGCATTGGTGACCTGAAAAGCTATAGGATTCATCTAGTGGCCATGACCAACCGGCGTACCAAGTTTGAGGAATCTGAACCCAAGCATTCTATAGTTATTGATCGGAAACTGTATTGCTTTTCAAGGTCACTGTGACCTTGAACTTTGACTTAATGACCTGAAAAACTGCAGGGGTCATCTACTGGTCATAACTAACCTGTCTTTAAAATCCTGGGGAGCTTGGCCTAAGCCTTCTATAAAACTTGATTGGAAACTTTTTGCTATTCAAAGTCACTGTGACCTTTGCACGGTGACCTGTAAACCTAAATTGGTCATGGCCAACCTACATACCAAGTCTGAGGAACCTGTGCCCAAGCGTTCTATGGTTATTTATCGGAAACCGTTTTGCTTTTCAAGGTTACTGTGATCTTGGCCTTTGATCTGGTGACCTGATAAAACTACAGAGGTCATCTATTGGTCATGACCAGCCTACATATCAAGTTTGTCAGAGTCTCCCCCAATTTCGACAATATTTTAGGCGCTAATGTAGCACGAAAACGTGACGTCAAATTCAAACTAATTAGTTATAGTTTTCTCCCTTTTATATCATCATCATCATAATGAAAAATGCACATCACAAACTAATGAATGTACATAACGAACTAAATTTTGTACAACACGAACCTATAAATGCACACGACAAACTGTTGTATCTACATAACGAACTAAACTATGTACAACACAAACTAATTATTGCTCAAGACAAACTATTTTATCTACATAACAAACTAAACTCTGTACATAACGAACTAATAATTGCACACGACAAACTATTTTATCTACATAACGAACTAAACTTTGTACATCACGAACTTATAATTGCACAAGACAAACTAGTTTATCTACACAACGAACTACAAATTGCACAAGACAAACTAGTTTATCTACATAACGAACTAATAATTGCACAAGACAAACTATTTTATCAACATAACAAACTAATAAATGCACATGACAAACTGTTTTATCTACATAACGAACTAATAATTGCACAAGACAAACTATTTTATCTACATAACGAACTAATAATTGCACAAGACAAACTATTCTATCTACATAACAAACTAAACTGTGTACATAACAAACTGATAATTGCACAAGACAAACTATTTTATCTACATCACGAACTAAACTGTGTACATAACAAACTTATAATTGCACAAGACAAACTATTTTATCTACATAACGAACTGATGAATGCACAGGACAAACTATTTTATCTACATAACGAACTGAACTGTGTACATAACAAACTTATAATTGCACAAGACAAACTATTTTATCTACATAACGAACTGATGAATGCACAGGACAAACTATTTTATCTACATAACGAACTAATTAATGCACAAGACAGACTATTTTATTAAACTTGTACATAACGACATTATAAATGCACAAGACAAACTATTTTATCTACATGACAAACTCAACTTTGTACATCACGAACTTATAGTTGCA
Source organism: Cyclina sinensis (assembly GCA_012932295.1). Taxonomy (NCBI): domain Eukaryota; kingdom Metazoa; phylum Mollusca; class Bivalvia; order Venerida; family Veneridae; genus Cyclina; species Cyclina sinensis. The sequence continues at coordinate 8,125,763 of JAAONU010000016.1, forward strand.
CAAGACAAACTATATTATCTACACAACAAACTAAACTTTGTACATCACGTACTTATAATTGCACAAGACAAACTATTTTATCTACATAACAAACTAAACTCTGTACATAACGAACTTGTAATTGCACAAGACAAACTATTGTTTCTACATAACGAACTAAACTCTGTACATAACGAACTAAATATTGCACAGCACAAATTGTTGTATTTACATGACAAACTAGTCAATGCTAGTATTCATTATATTAAGGCAGTGCAGGCGTTCCATAAACGCCTGTCTTTCTGTTTAAATCATATTACTGCTTGCATGAACATTACTTTTTTCAGCACCATTAATATTACTTTATTTATTTTTTTTGGTTAAAATGGGGCAAACAAAAAATATTCTCTTCGCAACAAATTAACCCCTAATTTGATCAGTAAATAAAAAAGTGTGGAATAAGTGCAATGTACATGTAAGTTTAAACATTTTGGGAAATCTGTAGTTCTAAAATATTTCGTTAATTGGAATCATATGTAAAGGGTAGTTTTTACCTTGAGATACGACCTGCTGTATGTGTTCCAGCAACTCTTTAAACATAGCTGAATAACGGTTTCATACTAACTTAAAACAACAAACAGCTCTACACATTCTTTACAGATTAGGAGCAAGATCAATTGATCGGTGCATATGCAATTTTGAAAAAAAAAAGTTTTGCATATTTACTGCTTTAAATAAAGCTTTGGCGTTTATGACCCATCTCTCAATAATTTGATGTTGTGCAAATTACAATGACAAATGCAATACTTGTTTATATTAATATTATTCCGAGAATTGAAAAAAACTGACATGCTTTAAGAGAATGTCCGTTTGCGATCTTAACTGGAATAAGTACCCAGGTTTTGGTTCTGTCACCTAAAACAAGACCATCCATAAGTATCTGGCAGTGCTTAATTACACACACACACACACACACACACACAGTCACACAGTCACTCCTTCCTTAGATGTTCTACTCGAAGCTTTGTCAAAAAATAAACCTATACTCAGGCTGATATACAACGGTGTTATCTCTTATCAGAGGCTTCAATCTTACTTTAAAAAAAGAATATTCGACGACTGAGGAGCGTAGAACTAGGAATGGCTTATGTCTTTTATATGGCTGACGTATTTCTGAATTGAGAAACTGTACATATCACCCTTTTCAAAATTAATTTAGTCTAAAAGAACTTCAATTTTATTTTTAGAAACGTCGAACTAAATTGCCTCCGACGAATTTGTCAAGAAGAAACAAGTTTAGATTTTATAAAAAAATGTAACATATATGAGTTTAAAGAAGTGAAGAAAATACGTTTTAACTGACATGTAGATTTAATAATACAGGCAACAAAAGCAGGAGACTTTCGCAAAACTGTTATATTATGTCTTTATACTCAGACGTTGAATACCTTTTTTTAGATTTGCACTTCTCTTTTTTATCTCGTTCCTACGACTAAGTAACTCGTTATCACGACATACTAAGTCGTTTCCTCGAGTTAGTACCTCGTGGGAACGAGATAAAAAAAGAGAAGTGCAATTTCAAAAGAGAGATGTGCGTGTCACCTTTGTTGTTTTGGGGTTGCCTTAAGACCAGAATTTTCTTGACAAATATATAGACAGAGGGTCAAGGAGTTTGTCACTATTTCATTTGTTGAGTTAATAAGAAATCCAGACTTTCTGGACGGAAAGACACTAAAAAGAGACTTAAATTTGCTATGCATTTAGCAAGGACTCAGTGACATTTGAAACTTTCATAACATGAAACCATATTCTTACCGATGTTAAGATTGGACAGCTCTCCTCCCACCTACCTTGATAATCTGACAGGACCCGTGGTCATTGTTTTATACCTACTTGTAATCAACTACATGATAATTATTGTATCATCTTTTATAATCTAGGATCCACTGTATAACATATAAAATGTTTTATATGGTTAACTGGCAACATTTTGTATCGTCTTTATACACCAAAGCTCCCTGCATTAAGAGCTTTTACATATAACCTCAACATTTACAACTGTCCGGGTAAATTGAAGGCTTGCCGGCAGGGACAATATCTCACATTTATTAATATATTTGAAGCTTACGTCTGTCGGTATGTAAAATAATGTAAATATGTAAACAAATAACCACATACCAAATATAGACTGGAGTTCGACATAACTTTGCACTGAAATGATACTCTAAGCTTGATCACTGTATTGCTTTTAGTGCCTGCAGAGTCATATATTTACAATGTAATGCAAAGAATACTAATTGTTGAAGACCGGATCTGAACATCACAGGATACATTACATCAGATCCGGAGTAAATAACACTTAATTGCAAGACTAATTTTGAAGGAATCGCAAGACGTTTATTCATTTTCCTTTTTTCCTTTAATACGAAAGACAAACAGCGTTGTATCCGCGCAACAAAAGAGTGTTGCATCCGTGGCACAAAAAAAGAAAAAAAATACTCCGAACGTATTACATTTTCAACTAATAGAAAACCATCTTGCATGATGTTTCGAAGATACTTTTCTATGAAACTTATTGCTTTAACATTCTTCTACTATTTGTAATTGTTCTCAGGTATATCTATACCAATATTCTAAGCTGTGGCAGTACAGAAGATTGTCTGAATAAATTTGACATTCTTCACAGATTTAGTTTATTCAATACGTTTCTGCTCCATTGCATCATATTTTACTACGTTTAAAGACACTAGATAGGAGCCCATGTAAGTGCGGGCTTAAAAGAATAAAAGTTCTTGATGTTGTTACTCCATACATTCTTTCAGTGTTTTCATTGGCATTTGTTTGAAATGATGTGTGATCAATTTATATCACTACAACTTTTGATCCCAAGTTTTGCCTTTAAAGGCATGGATATTGATGATGATAACGCGAAGGTGCGATGATGAAAACGCGAAATCACGAAACCACAACGACGAAAACGCGACAGTACGATATTACGACGGTGAAAATGCGACAGTACGATGGCAAAAATGCGATACTTTATCGCATTATCTTGCTATCTCATTGTCGCGTTTTCATTATCGTAATTTCGCGTTATCATCATCTTGCCTTTGCTTTTTCACCACCGTACTGTCGAGTGTCGCGTTTCTTATCAATTCATGCAAAGGCGATGGCCCTAACGAAATTCCGTAGTTTTCTGGGTGGCATGTATAATCTACCATATCAGTAAACAGTTGCTTTCAATTAAAATGTATACATACGTTTATGCTCAAAGTTTTCAGAGTCTTCCATGTCTACATTTAGTTTTTCTGTTTTTCTGAAGCAAAAACACTCCGATCATTTTGTTGACTTTGCCAGTTTTCGAAAATATCAAGAGGCTTTATCCTAATATTATCACATGACCATCACAGCTTTTCTTCGAAGATGGACGCTGTCTCGTGATTTTTCCTCTACGTGTTTTTTAAAACATACAGCGATTTTTAGGTCTATACCCCCATTAGGTACCTCTGCTGTTTTCCAGCCAAAGTAACTGCGAACTCCTTGGAAAATGAACCATTAACGTTCATGATAAAATGATAAACTGGGCATGCGCGAGAAAGTGTACCGATACCTCATTTAGAGCAAAGTGTTCTTTTACCGGAATTTAGAGAACGCCTATTTTCAAACAAAAACTGCGGTGGTCATGCGATAATTAAAGTATGTAACTGACAAAATAGTAGTTTTCTTGCGAGCACAGTTTAGCAAAATGGCTACTTCTGTCTGGAAACACGTTCTAAATTCGTTCAATAGATTGCTCTAACTAAAGACAGAGTTTCAGAAAAAACAATTGTTAAACCACAAATCGTCCTTTAAAAGTTGTGAAAACTTTAAAAAAGATCATATTTTATAGCTTATTTCGATAACTTACAGTACATCTCTTGTTATAGTTATTTATGAAAAAAGGAAATCAAATAAATTACAAAGTTAAATTTTGTTTAAATTTTTCATCGGAAATATGCTTAATAACATATGTTGACTCAGCTGGTCGTTGCGCGACTTCCAATAGTAATAACTAAATGACTTTCCAGAAAACAAAATAAAAGATATACAATGTAATAATGTATTGCCTTTTAATAGTTGTTTGAAGGGTGTGTGTCTGAAAACCTTAATAAGATTATTCAACGTTTTTATCTTGTGTATTTCGTACCGCTATTTCTGAAGAAAATAGGCCTGTCAGATTGATAATCGGTTTATAGGAGAAAATAATGAGAATAGTGTCAAAAATCAATCAGATGTCCTATGGTTCAGAGTAAACTATATATATAAAACTAACACCGATATGTTATGCATCAGAATACCATTTACTATCTGAAAATAGAACTTGTGAGGCAGACTTAAACTTTTAAAGATATATTTTTTTCACGAAGTATCTGTAACCATATTATATTTGGTATTGGCTTACTAGAACAGCTAACATTAAAATACCACAGCGATGACAATGAGCATTTCTGATTAACTGTATCCGCTGTCCATTGTCTGCTTTTTTATCTACTTGGTCAAACTTGCATACGGCTCTACTCTAGTTGCTGTGGCAACAAGGACTGAAAGCTTAAACGTAGTTCTGTTAAAAACCATAAGGCCCAAAGCTTCTACGCTTTGCACTTAGCTTTTCCTTGTAGCTGTACCAAATTTTATAAAATAATTGAATTTGATCTCTATAGACCCCGCCACAGAAATGTATATTTTTACATTTGAATATATATGAAAATATCTAATTTTTACTTCTGTCCGAAACGACTATGCTGGTACTTTTTAATTTAAACATTTCCGTCAGAGTCATTTTTCTTCTTTTTTAATAGTTTTATATTGACAAGCTGTAAAAATCCTCTTGCCAGAAACCATATTACTGAGACTACTAAAATTTTTAATGTGACATTGTCTTGTAAACGCTACAAAGATTGTTAAAATTTTGCCCCTGGTGGCCATGTCATTTCTCAACGTCCAAGATTATTTGTTTGACGCAGAAATAATACGAAAGTCTTTAAAACTTGTGACTGAAAGTAGTATGTCAAGGGTTCTGAACTTTTTCATGAAATGTGCCCAGTGGACTTCTTTCAAGATTGTTATTTTTTCCTTGAGGATATCAGACAAAAAAACTTTAAAACTCCTCTGAAACAGCATGGCCAAGAACCGTTGCCTACTTGAGCCTCTACCAAAAATGTTCCAACTTTGCCTCCTTAGACATTTCTGACTTTTGCTACTTCAGATATTAAGTGTAAGTAATAAGTGTAAGTAATAGTAAGCGCCAGTGTTTTGACTTCCACAGAAAAATTAACAATATTGAAGAAGCAGGAAATGCAAATTAGATGTATAGTAATTCTTGGGAAGATATAAACTGTGTATGAACAGTTATGAAGTGGTTTTAGTTCATGAGTAATCCTACTACAGTTCAGTTGATTACATTCCATTTCTTATTCGTAGAACTTGTAAGGTTCAGATCTCATATAAGATATAGTAAAGCGTTAATTCTTTACTTGAATAAGGAATTCTGAAAAAAAAAAACGATTAAACATCTAGACTATTTTGACCAACAGGCTTTCATTAAGACTAATATGAACTTAACATAAACTTGAGCTCAAGCGTAAGTTTACTCATAATTTTTCCAACTTGTTAAGTAGAACTACATGCCCATGTTTCACTCTCCATTACATTTCTGACACCAATGATATTTCGAAAATAAAATAATTTGTCACTTATTTCTGTGTCGAACAAGATGTACAAACATTTTAAGTGGATAATAATGACACTTGATGAAATGTTATCAACAAAACAGAAATAACCTTAGCTCCAGCTAACTAGCAACAAAGTCCTGAATTGGTGGTCTTGTTCTTGCGCTAGGTAAACAAGTCGAATGTTGCCGAAATCATAGTTTCGTATAATTATATTCTTTTTTTATTATAAATATATTGTCCGTTGCTATATTTTTCAATATATCCGTCTCTTTAGATTGAAAGATTTCTAAAGAAGAAAAGAAATATCGAAAAAATAGTACGATGTATACACTTTTCTTTTCACAAATGATCTCAATTCATTATAATCAGGAAAATTAAGTCACTGACTAAAAAGTCTGTTTTGTCTACAGTAATCTTGGTTCATAACTTCGTAACTATGCCTTTAAAAAAGGCATTTTAAAAACTATTGAGGAAAAAAACGGTTCACTCCTACAGAGATGACTATTAAATGTTTTAAAAAATGCAATAAAATAAAGAAACTTCTTCAGCGAAAATAATTCTCGTTAATGCAATGTCGACATGTCTCTATGCCCTGCTCATGAGATTTATGACGTCAGCAAGTGTATTCAGTATAATTTATGTTATCATATACATATTCAACCAAGTTAAACACGCTATATAAACACGCAAATATCATCAGTTCTCATTCAAAAATACTTATATAATGCGTTAATGTATGCATGTTTGAGAAAATATTCACTTATATTACAACAGTTTTGTATCAATAAAGACAAATATACCTGACCGATGGTATAAAATCATTATGCCTATGTTATCTATCCATCTATATATGTGATCTGCGAAGAATTTCAATGACAACATATCAAAGACAGGACATTCTGGCTTCGAATTCTTGAAGGGATGTACGACCTTGGCATGGGAAATGTTAAGTATTTTATTCAGTGTTAGGTCAAACTTTAAATACATTGCATTAATTGTAAACCAAGCCTCTTGTAATGTAAAATTCTCCACAACTGTTTACATAGACTACTCTTTTTGTGTACTGACTTTATTGTCTTTGTTCAGACAAATATAAACAACATCGTCTGAACCATTTCCAGATGAAGAGAATCTACTTAAACTTCCCGAGAAAGTGAAGACATCCGTAAAACATATGATAAACAGGCTAGACGTCTGCTCTTTCGATGTGTTTCCTTTTGTGTTCTACATAGTTTGCAATCCGACATTAGATAAAAGTGATGGCACGCAGATTCCTAAAAATACCTTTTCTGTCGAAAGACTTTCAGTTACAATTTAGAACTACATACAGATGTTATTCACATTGGAAGAAAAGCTTCAGATGCTTTTGATCTCTCCAGCATTTCCCCCCGTACAAATAGTTTGAAAGGAACGAGTCGTGATACAATACAAGTATATCCATTTACTTTATGTACTGTAAGAAATAAGTAGCATTGTATGTCATGTTGTATAAAATAATCTGTTTGTGCGTGCGTGCGTGTGTGTGTGTGTGTGTGTGTGTAAGCTGTAATAACCATTGAGAGTCATAACCGTATTTCTTAGATAGTCAAAGAATGTAATGAAAGCAAATACCTGTCTTGGGTTTCAAAACTTTCATAAGCGAATCAATGTTATATGCACTCTGTGAATACGAGGTTGTCTTATTAGTGTTTGAAACAAGGTTTGCCATAAAGTGGAAGAAAAGCATTATGTCGAACTTAACACCATTTTACTTGCAGTGTTACTTTATCTATATAAGCACATCAAATTAAAACAATAAGTAAACATTATGTAATTTGTTATGTTCTTTGTCTATTTATTTTTAGAAAAAAGGAAAAGAACGCAATCTTTAATACACTAATGTCTTTGATATTTCGAACAAAGCTTTATATTTTCCGTGATAGAAGCAATATCGTGCTACAACCGTTATTTAATACAGGAATGAACTTTGACATTTTAAAACAAATACAGTCTTATTGTCTGTGTTTATTAGCTAAGTAACGTCAATTTATTAGGTATCTTTGGTAAGTTTTTCTTTGCTTTATAAGAGCTATGTTCTGTTGAAGACATGAACAAGTTGAAAGTTGCAAAAAAGTGAAGTGAAGACAAGTTAAAGCAATGTGAAATGTAATTATAATAATCCAACGAATTAATTGAATTTAACAATCGTCAACTTAATAATTAATAATAGATGTTAAGTAATCTTAAATGAAAACTACAAGAGCTCTGATAAAAATGTGACATATCATTGAGTTTTACTTTTTCAGCCTTTATTTAATGAATTTAATTGTTTGAACATATCTGAATAAAGTATTTAACAAGAACAAGGACCAGTTCAGATTCTGTTTTAGTTGATATGGTTTTAAACGGATTTTTAGCCAAGATGTTTAAAAAGAATTCTAAAGATTTTTGCAATATGTACTAATGTAATAATCTGACCCCTCGGGCAGGGTAAACAGGAATATCAGAGACATATATTGAACCTTTTAGAAGGCAATATAGAAAATGCTACACAAAATTTTAGACCTCTGGGTATTTTGATTGTTTCTAGAACAACAGAGGTCTATATAGAAATATAACCTTAAGGTACTTTATAGAATAACGCGCAAGAACTATCTTTGCAACGTTTCATCATCTCTAACCAACTGTTTTAGGAGCCGATGCCATTTAAAGCAAATAGATTGTTTCTAGAAAAACCAGATACCTATATATAGAGGTCGCCTTTGTCTTTACCACAGCTACAATACTGTGTTACTAAATTTCAACGGATAAACGAATATATATTTTGCATAAATGGCCGAAAGAAAACTTTGCAATTCTTAAATAGCATTGAAATATGTTAGAGAAATATATTTTCTAAATTTTGCTGAATTTTGTTATATTGACTAAAAGTGAAATCATAATCATTATTTGCAAACAAATAATGGCTTAAATAATTCGTACTATTTCACTGCGACCTACCATAAGTTGTTCAGATATTAGATTAAATAATGCACTGCCTAGAATAAACTTAAAGGTTGTGATTCGGTAAATTTAGTTTAAAGTAAGCCGACATTATTGTCTTCTATTTGCATACTACTTTACTGAAGAAAATAGGGTTGTCAGACTGGTTATTATTTCATAGGAGAACAATAATAGGAGCAGTGTCAAAGAAACAATATGTTGTGCTATTGTACAGCACACATTTGAAAACACTACCTCATCTAATATGTCATAGCACCATTTATAGTCAAGCAACAAAAATGGTAAGACAGATTTAAACTTGATCAGCCCTTGTAATTCAGAATATATTCTTTCTGATAAATCTTTGTCATTTTGACATCTCAAATTAGGTTAATTAGTTCCAAAAGACGTTTTATCAATTATGTGTAAAGTAATTTTTAACGTCAGTGTTTCGGTGTTTATGAGAATATATAAGATAAATAGTTACTGGAAATTACAAAGCACAACATAATTCTAAACAAGAAATAAACAATAAATACACTGTTATGAGGTAGATTTAGTTCATGTTCCAGCAAGCAAGAATGATTATTTTATATCATAGTTTTTTTTATTCTACAACGTGCATTGAAATTCTAGTTTTATATAAGATATCACAAAGCGTTTATTCTTGAAGCCATCACGGGTTTTGAAAATGACAAGAGTTGAACTCTTGAACTTCCGTCATAATGTAAAATAAGGGAAATCATTTTAGACACATTGCATATACATATCTTCTCTCGAGAAGCCTGTTCAATATGAAAAATGACGTCTGAACTCCGTTATGTGCCTCTGAGGAAGTATTTATAGGAAATTTAATGAAAACAAGGCAAAGCTAGCATTACATGGACATTAGGAAAAGTAGGCTTCAAGTGAGGTTTAATTTTTATCGAATAAGATTTGTGTATTCTGTTCCATTTCCTTAAAATACACCTGAAGGACATATTATGTCGATATTGCACAGTAGAACTACAATATCTTTTTTTGACTTTCCTTGACACTTTTGACAGCAATGGTAATGGAAACAGACACAATATATATGGAAATCAGGGTGAAACTTATTTGTCACTTACAAACCTTGCATTAAGACGCCCATCAAAGTTCTGGTCGTAATCAATTCTTACTCGAACAAGATATGAACATTTTATATGAAGTGGATGACACTTGATAGAATGTTATCAGAATTACAGGAATAGCCTAAGATCCAGCGAACTCTTTATCAGACTTGTTTACCTATTCAAAGCTTTGTCAGTAGTCTGGCAGAGATTCATCTGTATCTTTTTACTTCTATCAGTAGTCCTTATGTCTCAAAATTATTTACATTTGAATGAATTATTTAAGTATTTGTTCATAGTAAGATTCTAACGAGGAAAACAACATACTTGTTGAGGAGCAGATTTTAATGCTTCAATTAAAGTATTTCTACAATAACGACATCCGAATGTTATTGTCAATGAGTTATTTAGAACTTTAAGGTTAGAAACAAATAAATAAAAAAATAACTAGCGCGGGACTACAGTGTAAGACTTGTCTGTAATTGCTGATCTTTTAAACAGCTTTTAGGGCAGTTTCCACAGACAGGTGAAAATCTATGGGCACTATTGGATTTGTCAACACTGCTAGCGACAGTTTACGAAATGGACGGTTACTGTTTTTACCAGCCACATGCCCTATCGCTTATCTAACCATTAAATTGTTTCATGTCAATGAAACCTTTCAGGAAATATGACTGATAAATGAACTGTTCTATCTGAAAACGCTTAGGCATCTCGTAGCAACGAAATAGAGCAAATTTGTTGTCTTTGCAGTCTGTCAATTAGATACACCAGCAACATATTCTTGCTTAAGTAGTAAGTTATTCTAAGGTAGTTTCCTTCTAATATAATGAAATGCAACATTCTATATTAAATTCTACTGTTTTTCTACAACGAAAAGACAGATAGCTGCTTTCGTAGCAGCAACATTGATGATTGCAGATTAAATCTTGATAAATATATGCTTTGCTGCTTCTCCTTCATATACGAACAGACAAACTGTCATGTCAGTTAGATCCAATTGCAATATTTTTGACAATGGTATTAAATCAAGTGAAGTCAGCGCTGCTACCATTAGCTTAAAGATATTTTTGCCCTAAGCAAGATGATAAAATAGTTAAGAAAACTGACAAGTAAAATTTGCCAATAATAAAAAGAATTTGCGAGACAACAGTACTTAAACATATACAGATTAGTAGATATCGAATATAGTAAATTATACTACTCAAAATTTGATAGGGATCACTTATAAGAATGTGTATATTTACTACATAAGGTTGAAAGGTTACATTATTTGTTGTGATTCTGAAAATGTGTTCATATGACAACAGTTTGGTACCAAAAATGAGTAAGTCTGTAAACCGTTGAAGCGTGACAGAGGCTGAGCCGTGGGAGGGGCACGAATTTGGGATAACACAGACAAGAGTAAATGGAACTTTTTGGAAAAATCAAGTCTATAGCCTGAATTTTGCTTTAATATCGCGTGTGATGTCCGTTTGCTATGATTTTTCCTCTGCACCGCCTTCTCATGCTGCTAATGAGTCCCCGGATGCTTTGTTGTTTGAGTCGAGCCCACTCGTCCAGAAGGGCCTGCTGTAGCCCAGGGACCGTGGTTGGCTGGACTGGGCGGGCATATTTTGCAGTCTGCAACATGTCCTAGGCGTGCTCTATTGGATTGAGGTCTGGAGACCTTGCTGGCCAGTCAATTCTCTCTATGGCTGCTGCCTCCAGGTACTCGTCGGTGACCCTTGCCCTGTGAGGCCGGGCGTTGTCGTTCATTAAAATGAACTCAGGGCCTATAGCAACAGCATACGGACAAACGTACACATCTAAGATCTCATTGACGTATCGTACAGCCGTCAATGTGCCGTTTTGAACAATGTGCAGGTCCGTTCTTCCCTGCATGCTAATGCCCGCCCACACCATGACCGAGCCCCCGCCATGACGGTCATGGGTAGCAACACATACGGGTGCCAAACGCTCATTGGCGGATATCCATACCCGCACTCGTCTATCAGTGAAGTCCACACAAAATCTTGACTCGTCAGTGAACAGCACTGGGGTCCAGTCATGCAGCGTCCACCTGGCGTGATCGCGGCCCCATTGAAGACGTGCCTGGATGTGGTTTCGCGTCAATGGGATTCGGATTGCTAGCCTTCTAGCCCTCATGCCAGCTGTATGAAGACAAATCCTGATGGTTTGAGTGGAAAGTCTTACACCAGTGGCATTCTGGAAGTCATTTTGGAGGGCAGTAGCGGTAACAAAGCGCTGACGTCGCGCTTGAACGACAATAAACCGGTCCTCACGCTGAGTTGGGGACCTCTGACGCCCTCCGCCATGCCTATGCATGACATGCCCGTCAGTTTGAAACCGTCGCCACATCCTGTCAACGGTGCTCTGGGACACCCCAAGGACAACTGCCACGTGCCGTTGGGAACGCCCAGCCTCAAGCATCCCTACCCCCCTCCCCCCTATTCATCTCCTCATCGTCAATACGCCGTCTTTGCCGTAGATTTGCCATGACCAGAGCTAGGTTCGATATAAACGTTACCATGCACAAGCTAAGTCTGAATAAAACGGATGTGTACATGAAGGTACATGCCCGCTGTGCACCACTTTCCAAGGGGTATCGCTGTTCCCGTGCATCTCAAGCATTGTACAGGTAAACAATCAAAATCTGCTGGACAGGTCGGCTTTGCCATATGAATAAACTACATGTTTGAGAAAAAAACCCAGTTATCTTGAGGTTATTATTAAAAAGATATTTAAGAAATAAAAAGTGATCCCTATCAAATTCTGAGTAGTATATTTTGTTAGTTAAAGAAAATGAAACTTCCACAGTAAAATATCAATATTTACTTTATATATTCTCTTACCTGTAGCTCTTTAAACATTGGGACAGACAACAGTTCTGAATTGATACACTTCGTCTCTTGATCAGTTACTTTTGATTTACATTTTCAGGGGGTCGAATGTATAGCGGTACGATACTTTTTTAAGCACGGTAAAATGGTACGATACGGAATAATGGCGGATTTAGGAAAGTAAACACACGTCTAAGTGAATATTTTTTATAAAAGAATTACACTCATCTAGAATAAAAATGAATGTTTTGTGTTTAGCGTGTGGAGATCAGATCTACGCACATTTCATCAAAATCATATAAGCTTATGTTCAATAGTTAAAGAGTAATTGATGGTAAACTGACTGCAACTGATTTAATGTCGATGAAAAAAAATCATTAGATCCAAGCCTATATCGACATTGTCAGTTCCTGTTTCTATTTCAACTTATTTAAATAATCATTATTGAGTACCTTTGTTAGTCCCTTTGTGCAAAGTTATACATAGACACATCATGGTCCAAATATTCATGTGTACGATGGGTTTTGGTACGATAAAATAACTGTACGCTACAAAAGGTTAAATAATCTGCAATTATTATATATGTTTTACATGTCTATGGACATTTTGAACGCTTTTAAATGAGGTTTTTGTTTTTGTAGTTAAAAAGTATCTTCCTAAGTATCTTCCTTTCAATTTATCCTTTACTATAGTAAGTATACCGAGAGCGATCTTACTGTTGTCCGTGTCCAAATTTCTGATAGAAATGTTTGTGCAGTAAAAAAAACTTAACTATATTTTCTTGCTTACGTCAATGGTTAACTTTAAATACAAGATACTGATCACCACCCACATAATATATGTCAAGGTTTATAACTCTTTCAACTAAATTTAAAGAATAATAGATCGGCATCTCACATGTACATCTTTGAAATGATAGTTCTGCTGAAAAAAGTATTTTATTTCTAAAGGGGATTACGTGAGACATAAAAGGTTTATATTTCATCAACACACACAGACATTATATTTGACAAGGTTCATAACTATTGCATCTTAATTTAAAAAATTGTCTCCCTTTTGAACTAAGAATCTTGTTTAAAATGTGTGTTTTTATTCTGTGTCCTCTTTGTCACTTGCTTATGCTTAACAATGTTCATAAATTTATAGCATGTATATTTTAAGAATTATCTTCCCTTTGATCATCGAATCTTGTTTCACTCTGTAGGCTTTTTCTTTTCTTTTATTTTATAACTGATGGGTGGGGGAATGTCTATCAGGAATAGCCACAGAAAACACAGTCAACCCACACATCCATAAAGTAGAGGGCATTGTACTCAGCTTTTTACCACATATACCACAGCTGTTGTCATCTCCTGAACTGAAGAGAAAAAATAAGAAAGTATAGAGATCATATGTCACTGCTACTTCAAAAGGAATTTGAAAAAAATCAAATATAAAATGAAACTGCTACTCCCACACACTTAACTAATATTGTAAAAGGACAGATGACAAATGTCAGGCAGTTACAGAAGCTCAACATGACCACTTAGGTGGCCAGGTAAGCTAAAAATCTTAAAATATACAATAAATGTGTCAATGCATTAAAAATAGAAATTGTCACAGTGGCATATTCACATCCTTATGCATATTTCATAAAATATCAAGTGTTGTATCGGTAAGTTATATAGATATCATAATAGTATTATTACTATCTATGACAGATGGTGACCTTGACCTTTGACCTAACGACTCAAAATCAATAAAGGTCATGCATCTACTGGCCATGGACAATGTCCATACTAATATTCTCACAAACTTATGCTTATTTCCCTCAAATTATTGAAAAGGATTTAAATGTCACTGTGACCTTGACCTTTGATCTAATTACCTCAAAATCAGAACAGGCCATCAACTAACCCTAACCCATGGCCATGGGCAATGTATCTACCAAGTTATATTCATTCTCAAGTAATTGCTCGGATATGGATAACACGACGTAGGTCAGGACGGATCACCCATCACAGTATACTCCCGAACAGAATTTTATTTTTTTAGAAGTTGAGGGACATTAAAAACAATGATAAAGAAGTTTTACAAATATTTTAACGTTGGTTTTGTTTAACATATAAAACAATCAACTGGAGGAACCACAATTTTTGCGTACTGTTAGTTTATCGAACCAATTGTCATGTGTACAGTAAGAAAAATGGATAAAGTGTATATATCTGTGTAATAAATATTGAAATCTGCACTTGTATCTAGTTTGTTATTAATAATTAACATTTTGGTGCCTTAACTAATCAAATATCCGTTTCAAAACTTCTGATATTGCATTAGTTTCTATGTGCATGTTAGGTTGCCGGTTAAATATGCAGCAACAAATACTTCAATAACTTTCTCCTTTCTAGGAAATCCATCATTTTATTTTGACCATCGTTCACAATTAATTCTGCTCAGCGTGCACAATGGTATTCTAACAGAAAATACAATATACAACAAATATTTTTTTTTTTTTTAAAATGCTCTTACCCACTTTCACTTTCGCTTTCCTCTGCAATTATTCCGTATCGTACCATTTCACCGTGCTTAAAAAAGTATCGTACCGCTATACATTCGACCCCCTGATTTTTTGTAGTTTAAATATTTCATATGCACACGGTAAATGAGTAACAAAACAAGATATAAAAAACTGATATATATATATATTTATTCCAATATTTTCTAGAAACGACGAATTAAAATGATGTTGATGTTAACGGGATGATGACAAAACCGATTTTTTTTTCATATAGGTATATAAACAAATGCTATTTTCATCAAATGTTTTTTTAAAGAAAAATTCTGTTTGGTATGGTGTCAGGTTAGAATGACAAGATGAACACTGACATGAGAACCTAGGTCAAAGGAGTCTTATAAGTTGTAATAGGCTCACTGAGCTCCCCAGCTGCTAAATAGATTCACAGCTCAAAGTACGTCATACCATTTGCAAACAATACTAGTCGCTTTTATTTACACTACTTCTCTATTTGCTAAACGTAGTTTGTACATTGACCTTTGTTTAAAAAATATGAAATACAAAACGTGATTTTAAAGAAGTCTACTAAAGTTTAATGTAAAAAAATATCCCTAAGAAAAATCAAGACGAACAAGTTAAAATATTTCTCTTTTGTGTCTGTATTTTTATTGTCACTGAAGGATTTCTCAGGATACGTATTAAGTTAAATGTGTACAAAATGGTAACACAGTTCAATTTCAGAAGCCAAGTAACTCCTTTTTGCAACTTCATTAGATTTGTCGTTATTCGCTTTGTAATCAACAATATAATGTCTGACCATACTTGCGATAGACAGCCGCATTCAAAACGGAAGAAAAGATTCAGACGCAGTGAGATCTCTCCGGCAGTTTTCAGGATTTTAGATTTCGTATCGCACTGAGTTCTCTAATAGTTCCATTAGCCACTAAATAACGGTGGCTTATTTATACATTTGCTGCATATTCTTGCTCAATATATTTGCATAATTTCAATAAACTTAAACGCATTTTTTATCGTATTGTGAGTTGTTCATTTTTCCTAGGAATGGATATTTCGAAAGTTAGAATACATGTATGTTTAATATGAATTGCTGCATTAAGTAGCTGTTATTGTCTTTGATTTGGAGACCATCTTAAATAATCTCTTTGAATTGTGAATTGAAACAAGTTATTACAGCAGTTATTGCACGGCCGACCTTGAAGCAGGGATAAACATCTTACCATCAGCATATTAAAGAAAGTTATCGTCTGCGCATCTGCGCTACAACATTTCATCACATGCTGTAGGAAAAACCAGTAGGATTGTGCCTTTACATAACGCTTAGGCCATTCCTAACTACAGTTAGACTGTTTTGATTTGTAGCGGAAAAAAAATCACCAGTCTACCTTGAGATTTGATATCGCAGCAGTTATGCCCACAGAAGTGATATTGATGAATTTGAGAGGATTTAAAGAAAACAGTGAAAGCAAACTGAAGAAAATGTTGTTATGATCTAGTGCATATCAAATGTCATTGTATAAATACAACCTCTGAAAACTGCTTTCGGGATTCCATACTTTTGCTCAGTGGTCTAGAGCTTTGGGTTTCGATAAGGGGGGGGGGGGGGGGCTGCGTTCGAATCCCGCTCTGGTCGTTTTCATCTTTTTTCCTACGACCTTTCATCTTCCTACTAATTTCTAATTTTACTGAGTTAATCCTTCCATATGCAAATGCTTTATAAAACATTTTCTTTCACTTCACGTGCGATAATAACATTGCATCAACGTTACAAGAAATGAAATTGTGCCTTTGAGATTCTTCTACATAAACAGTTACGGGAGTATGAACATGTAAAACCAGTTAGCCTAAAGATGTAAAATAGATTTAAAACCACTTATACCCCACTAGTGTTTGATTTCATAAATCAACCTACAAGACAATGTGACAAATGTTACTTACATTTTCAGTTGACCATGTTCACTGTTTCGAGTTTCCTTGTTTCAATTGGAGAAACTTCAAAATCTTCAGACAAATTAGAATATACGTTAACACAAACATGCTTTTTATTTTTTTTTTTTTATTTTAATGGGCTTAAACATTGCAACCATTTTACTACTTACACCAATGTCAAATAATTTGTACAGCTATGCATTACGCGTAATAGAATCAATTATCAATCACTGATTCATTATTTAAAACGCACAGTAAAAAGGTTTATTTTCTGATAAAAGCTTTTGAATAATATAATGTTGTCTACAACAAATCTACTGGACTTCTATTTCATCAAGAAACAAATCGCATATTATCAAAACTCAACATTATAATATCCTAGTATATATATATACTGACGGAAAAATATAACTGTGCACACTAAAATACTTAATATCTTTTATTAGGTATAAAATTATTTTAGCAGATTTCTTTTGTGTAATTCACAAGGTAATCTTGTTTCAATAATACTGCTTTTCGTGAGTTGCACGTGCAAAATGTATAGCCCGTAACGGTCTCGCTTTTTACGTGTTTCTTTATGTTAACATCCTCGTACATGCTGTTTCGAGTTATTTTAACCGTCAAATTATAGTGAGCTACCCAGCAGTTCAGAAAAACACCTTAATTTGGATTTTAAGTCTTTGAAGACAATGCCACGCATCTCAGAAAATGATCGCCTACGTGCCGTCGGTATGCTCCAAGCAGGCATTGCTCAAAATGCGGTTGCGCAGCGTTTTGGTGTTCACCGAAACACCATATCAGCACTTTGGCGACGATTTCAGCAACGTGGCAACGTCCGTGATCTACCACGTCCAGGGCGTCCACGTGTGACGTCAATCCGTCAAGACAATTATATCCGGCTTACACACCTACGGAATCGATTTCAACCGGCCACATTAACAGCACGAACAATTCCTGGCTTGAGACCTATCAGTGGACGAACTGTTAGAAACCGATTAAGAGAGCACAGCATTACTCCACGACGTCCTGCGATACGTCCTACTCTTCTCTTACGTCATCGACAACGTCGACGTCAGTGGTGCAGACAGTATCTAAGGCTTCCAAGAGCATATTGGAATAATGTTCTGTTTACTGACGAGTCGCGGTTTCACTTAGAAAGTTCGGACGGACGAGTTCGTGTATACAGGCGTCGCGGAGAACGTTACTTGGATCCCTGTGTTTTTCAACGTCAACGTTTTGGTGGTGGTGGGTCGATAATGGTTTGGGGAGGTATCTCATCTCAAGGCAGGACCCAGCTTGTAATTGTCCGTGGCAATTTAACGGCTGTTCGTTACAGAGATGAGATTGTCATACCCCACGTGCTGCCATTTCTTCAACGACAAGGGCGTAACATGACGTTTCAACAAGACAACGCTCGGCCACATGTAGCACGTGTAGTTACCGGGTTTCTGGCTCAGCAAAACGTGAGTGTCTTACCCTGGCCCGCTGTTTCACCAGATCTTTCACCAATTGAGCACGTTTGGGATGAGATGAAGAGACGCCTCCGTCAAAGACGTAACCAACCTCTCACGCTGGACCAACTAGCGCAGACATTGGTCAACATCTGGAACACCATTCCACAGGCAGTTATCGCCAACTTAGTTGCCTCTATGCCTCGTCGCTGCCGTGCTTGCTTGAACGCCAATGGAGGCCACACACGATACTGACCTTGTGAAATCAGATTTCATACCTGTCAACTTCTGCGCCTTGTTACTGTCAAAATTGTTTTACATCATGAAGTGTTTGTATTGATTGTTAGAAATAAAACGTTGATTGGCTAATTTGCAAAGTTTTATGTTACTATTCCTAATATTAAAAAAAATTCTATACCTTGAAGTATGCACAGTTATATTTTTCCGTTAGTATATATATATATATTATGACCATACCATGCCTTTCATGTATTGAAACAACACATGCTTTGTCCAACTAACAAGATAACACTATCTTTATTTTTTTTTTGGTTAAAACCTTTAACTAGAATGGTGGAATGAAAGACTTTGATTAGATGAAAAAATCAGAACATGTCGCATACTGGTGCTTTGATTGTAGACAAAGAAGAAATACTTTCCGATTTCTTCTTGTTCAAAAGACTTGCCTAATCATTCAGTTTTGTTTTCACGGATTTCATCCGATAAGTGTTTATTTTGAATATCTGCAAAGTATGTGGAAGAGTATGTAGCGTCTCTGGGCTTATTATATGATCACTATTATTTCTAAATGTTCTGATTTTGACATAAAACTGTACAGATGGTTTATTGACTAATGTCTGAGAAAGTACGCTTTTTTCTTCCAAAAGTAGTAGCTTCTTACCCTACGTTTAACTACATTTTTATTCCAAGAAAAGTAGCCTATTTTCTCGACTAGATTTTTTTTTAATTTTAAGTCTTAAGGAATCTGGTTTTAGAATTTCTGCAGTCATCTCTTGAATGTCTAGAATTACCCATGTTCGGCTGTTTCATGTCTTTGCAGCTAAAGACTTTCCCCAAACAAAAGCACTATTTCTTTTGACTTCACCACTCGTTTGTTTTTTTTTTCTATTTTTGTATATTGTATCAAAATACCCCCACATACAGACGCTTCCTCATGTGGAATGTGGCAATTTTGTTCACCCTGTTTGACTAAATTATTTTAATCTGAACCACACGCCGATAAGATCTAAGTTTACTAGACTAATATTACATTTTCAGTGTGTCTGTCATGTAAACACTATCAACTTACAAGAATTTTGACATCGCTGTTTTGACAGTTTGCTTTTGTTTTAGTTTATCCTAGAAAGTTGAATCGAACATACGACTGGCTTCTTACTAATTTAACTTCAGTTTCTGTTCTGAAATACGCCTGACAAGGAAGGTAGCTTTCACTGATGCTACAAAATGTCGAACTTACAAAGTCGCTAGCTTATCAATAATCATTTGGTTATAACTTGGTCGCGTCGGTATATTAGGAACAATAGGAATATCAGGTTGCTAAATATTAAGAAGAGTTTGGGTAACACATATGGGGTTTTGTCTAATGTTTTTCCCCATAATTGTTCACAGCCGTGCCACCATAGTACAATTTATTAAGAATTATTATTCATTTTTGACATCATATTGTGTAATTTAATATTTCACCAATATTGTGAATTAAATTTTAGACTACCTACACTTATCAGTCATTGCACATACCGATCCTTTTCTGCTTCTGAAGTTTTTGCCTATCAAGTTAGGAGAAGTTTGATGGATTGTCTTTTTTTACTTGACTGTTCTTCGTTTTACTTTTTAGAATTCTTACACATCTTATTCGACTAAAGAAGTGCAATCGTCTTATTGAATACTTCTTCATTTAAGTCCTTTATACAACAACAGAATGTTGTCTTCACAAAATATCCACAATTCACGTCCACCGTTTTCGCGCGCGTAGGAATGAAAATCAATGTTTGTCGAAAGATAGTACTAGTAAACTGTATAAACAAAAGGTGTCAATAATCAAAAATGA
This sequence comes from Cyclina sinensis, assembly GCA_012932295.1. Lineage (NCBI taxonomy): Eukaryota > Metazoa > Mollusca > Bivalvia > Venerida > Veneridae > Cyclina > Cyclina sinensis. The sequence goes on from JAAONU010000016.1 coordinate 8,146,308, forward strand.
CTTCAGTAAGTCTACAAAATTATTTGATTGATTCGTTTTATTTATAAATATTAAACTCAAATTACAAAACTGTTTCAAATCTTAACAGGGTCCTTTGTCTAAAACAATACACACATATTTTTAGGTCATGATTGTTCTCCATTTACAACGTCATCTGCTTGTATAATCAAATCGCATTTCTTTGTACACATCATAGGGTATGATAACGATCGTGTTGTAACTCTATCTCAACGACGTTAACTTAGGATAGTCGTTGTAAGCATGATACAAATATTTATCTGTAAAATGATGAAAGTATTTATTTGTTTTTAATTACAAAAATGCTCTACAAGTTCTATAATGACTTAAGATGTTTTGAGATAGGTGTGTCTTGTCAGTGGTTGCAACAATAACACATTTTCTGTCATACGTGGGAAATGAAAAGGAATCGTTATGTCTAACTTTACATTTTATGAGAGCGTTACTCAGTCTACATTAGCACCAGGAGACTAAACCTTTGTCGTGCAATACAAATTGTCTCCAAAGCAAATTTCAGATATTGCACACAAGGCACTCGAAAATCGTTTGCACTTAAAATATATGCACTGGAAGTAAGAGTTTCAGCTATCCATATTATGGGAAATGTAACTTTAGATCTGTACGTAAATTGTGTGCCTGCAACAATGAAGTTCCTAAACCTCGTTCAAAACACAAGGACATGGAAAAATGAAAAAAAAAAAGGAGTGGTGTAGCACTGTAGATAAATGTGACTGTCTTTTTTTATTCATACGAAATACATAGATAATTAATCACTCAATGTAAATACGAAAATTTTGTTATATCTCAAAGTGATATGATATTTTTCTTGATTTCAACAATATCACACATAGTTTGTTGCAAATATAGTATTCAACGTTTTTTTACACATTTGAACATATCATGTTTAAACTTGCGGCTAATTTTCTACGTCTTCCAACTTAAAAACAGCACATTTAAACAAAATGTCTTATTGACTTGTTCTACTGAGTTGTAATCTTCATGTTACGTCTGGGAAAAAGAGATTATGGTTTGTTGTTTATTAAGCCATATTAATGGTGACATCTCGAGGACATTAGAGACGTTTTGCATAAATCTGGTTTTAGTGAAGCTTTACTTTTTTAATTAGGAAAATAATAAAACTTGACAGCTCGTAAACAGTTGTAAATGACAGGCAAAACAGATATAAAATACTGGATCAACGTAATGAAACAAGCTTGAATTTAATTACGTAACAATCACTGAAAACAAAAATCTGATATAAATGTGACATAACATTAGGTTATATCTGATTCAGCCCTTTTTTCGATAAAGGTTATCATTCTAAAATATCTGATTAAATACTGAAAATGAAGGAGTATGAAAAACAATTCAGACTTAGTTTTCGTTGATACGATCTTGTATGATTTAAAGGAACGTGATAAGATTGAAAACTTTGAAATTTGTTACGATCATTAAATAAAGGACACCAAAAACTGAACGTGGAATATTCTCAAGTGATACATCTCTTTTTTTTGAAAATGCGTCGTTCTCTGATTTTGTCGGAAAAATGTTACATCAATAACGCCATTCGCCGTTTTTATTGTAAATTTTATTCTATTTGTTCTCAATTTACGGATGAGCTGTAGACCTAATGTTCAGTAAATATCGATAAGATATATAAAATAGTATATATTTCAACTATAATAAATAATGTTCTGACATTTCGTCTGATACAATATTATTTTCATATGCTACTCAAAATTTGATAGGGATCACTTTTTATTTCTTAAATATCTTTTTAATGATAACCTTAAGATAACTGATTTTTCTCATACATGTAGTTTATTCATATGGCAAATCCGACCTGTCCAGCAGATTTTGATTGTTTACCTGTACATGGTTAGAGATGCACGGGAAAAGCGATACCCCTGGAAAAGTGGTGCACCGCGGGCATGTACCTTCATGTACACATCCGTTTTATTCAGACTTTGCTTGTGCATGGTAACGTTTATATCGAACCTAGCTCTGGTCATGGCAAATATACTGCAAAGACGGCGTATTGACGATGAGGAGATGAATAGGGGGTAGGGATGCTTGAGGCTGGGCGTTCCCAACGGCACGTGGCAGGTGTCCTTGGGGTGTCCCTGAGCACCGTTGCCAGGATGTGGCGACGGTTTCAAACTTACGGGCATGTCATGCATAGGCACGGCGGAGTGTGTCAGAGCTCCACAACTCAGCGTGAGGACCGGTTTATTGTCGTTCAAGCGCGACTTCAGCGCTTTGTTACCGCTACTGCCCTCCAAAATGACTTCCAGAATCCAGGAACCGTCTTCATACAGCTGGCATGAGGGCTAGAAGGCTAGCAATCCGAATCCCATTGACGCGAAACCACATCCAGGTACGTCCTAAATGGGCCCGCGATCACGCTAGGTGGACGCTGCATGACTGGAACCCAGTGCTGTTTACTGACGAGTCTAGATTTTGTGTGGACTTCACTGATAGGCGAGTGCGGGTATGGAGATCCGCCAATGAGCGTTATGCACCCGTATGTCTTGCTACCCATGACCGTCATGGCGGGGCTCGGTCATGGTGTGGGCGGGCATTAGCATGCAGTGAAGAACGGACCTGCACATTGATCAAAACGGCACACTGACGGCTGTACGATACGTCAATGAGATCTTAGATATGTACGTTCGTCCGTACGCTGGTGCTATAGGCCCTGAGTTCAGTTTAATTGACGACAACGCCCGGCCTCACAGGGCAAGGGTCACCGACGAGTACCTGGAGGCAGCAGCCATAGAGAGAATGGACTGGCCAGCAAGGTCTCCAGACCTCAATCCAATAGAGCAAGCCTGGGACATGCTGCAGACTGCAATATCTGCTCGCTAGGTCAAGACAACCACGGTCCCTGGGCTACAGCAGGCCCTTCTGGACGAGTGGGCTCGACTCCCACAACAAAGCATCCGGAGACTCATTAGCAGCATGAGAATGCGGTGCAGAGCAGTAATCCAAGCAAACGGACATCACACGTGATATCAAAGCAAAATTCAGGCCGTAGACATGATTTTTCTATAAAGTTCCATTTCATCTCCCGTCTGTGTTATCCCAAATTCGTGCCCCTCCCACGGCTCAGCCTCTGTCAAGCTTCAACGGTTTACAGACTTACTCATTTTTGGGTACCAAACTGTTGTCATATGAACACATTTTCAGAATCACAACAAAAAAATGTAACCTTTTAACCTTATGTAGTAAATATACACATTCTAATAAGTGATCCCTATCAAATTTTGAGTAGTATACAAAGCCAAAATATTGCAAGCAAAATTATTTTTTTTATTTTATGGTCTATTAGAGCTACCGCTATTTGGTGAATCTTTAAATCCATCCGACTTTTCTTATTAGCATTGAACTTAAATAGACTTTATATCAAATTCACAATCTTTTGTACGCAACAGCTAAAATAAAGATCAGTGACTGGCCATATCGTCATCAAAAATAAACCAAATTAGAACTCTAGAATGCCAAAAAAAAGAAGGAAAAAAAAACGTTACCAATATCCTATCTGCACGGTTATTTTTCGTAGATGGCAAGATGTGCTTGAAAAACGTCAGGACTAAATTATCAAAAGGAGTTTATGCTCCGTGGTTCTTAAATTACTTCGGAAACTGCCGAACGCTTTTCGCCAATATCCGTAAAACGAGTCGTCAATGTCAAATGATCAATTTTGAAAACGTGACGTAGACAATAGTAGATCATTCAAAACGAAATTTAATTCAAACGGATAGGCCAAACCATACTCGGAAGCGTGGTTCTCAAAACGTTTAAAATACTGAGAAAAAAAACTCTAAAAATTACAGAGGAAGAAGTACGATCTGTTGAAAATACTTATCAGAACTAAATTTGTCAGGTCGTGGAAATGAAATGTTGTTTCTAAAATTTACTTATGTATGCAAATCAGGATTTTCCGACTAAATCCGAGGAATAGAGAAGAGTTACAGAAGTCAAACTTTTTTGTATCTTTGTGTTTTCGCATTTTCGCATTCTCGAGGCGAAAAAGCAAAAATACAAAAAAAACTAGGCAAAAATACAACAAATAAAATGCGTCCAGTTTTCGCCTCTTACTTGTCGTGTCATTATATTTTCGCATATTTGCTTTTTCGTATTATCGCTTTTTCGCATTTTTCCTTTTTCGCATTGTTGCATTGTCGCATTTTTGCTTTTTGACATTGTTGTGTTTTCGCTTTTTCACTTCTGTGCTTCTTCGCGTTCCGGTTACGCATGCGCAGATTAATTAGACATATGCCATATGCCACAGTGCTCACGTGGAGTAACGGAGTGAAATTTAACGATCATTTTATCTATCCATTGTTGTTTAGGCATATGTATATTGATGTGCACATGCGCTTATACAACCGGAAAGCGAAAATTCAACAATGCAAAAATGCGACAATGCAACAATGCGAAAATGCAACAATGCGAAAATGCAACAATGCAAAAATGCGACAATGCAACAAAGCGAAAATGTAACAATGCGAAAAAGCGAAAATGCAACAATGCCAAAAAGCGAAAATGTAAAAACACGAAAGGACGGCAAAGTTTGATTTTGTCGTATATTCGTGTTTTCGCATTTTCGCCACAAATAGGCAAATACACGACAGATGAAATGCGAAAAAACGACACATTTCATGTGTCGTAATGTTGCCCTTCTTTTGTTGTCCTTTCGCATTGTTGCCTCCAAAATGCAAAAATGTAAAAACACAAAAATACGGCATATGTGTTTTCGCATTTTCGGATTTTGTGGCGAAAAAGCGAAAATACGACATGGCGTTAATTAGCCACCATAACAAACATAGTTAAGTAACAAGTAAATATAAACAGCAAAGTTTCTTCTAAACATGTTGTCTATGCACTTGTGTGAATATTTGCATAAATTGGAGATAGTTATATTTGTACGGCGGTATTTTACAACATATTGTATTAACCGGGACACGTACATAATGTTGCACAAAGCTTACGAAGTGCCCATACCTTGCAGCTGAGGGAAATCAAAACTGAAGCTACGATGACAACAGCACGCTATATATTTTTACTCCCCAAGATAGAAACGCCAATATTAAGTGGAATGTGATAATATCTCTGTCACTTTCTTCTTCCAAAATAGAACATGACAAATCCATTAGCTTGTCTTCGTATGATTTACAATTAATATTGAACACATTGTTACCTAAATCATATTAATATAGATTTTGTACAATCCCAGGGAATAGCTTTAAGATTAATACAGTGACAAAAGAACCTAAGTAAGAATTGACTCGAGTTTCCTCAGCCCTGAATGTACGTAATGAAATTGTAGCTACTGTGCCTGTGAAGGCCCGAATATTAACCCAACTGAATGCATTTATATCAAGCTAGCAAAGCAAAGCTTTAGTTTATGTGTCATTCTTTTAAACACATCTGAAAGGGGTACTCTTAAGTATTCGATTCTAAACATTTAGTCCATCTTTTTCTATAACAACTGCTACTGTTATTATGAAAAGATGCGAAATATTTTTAATATTTGTTGTTTATAATTTAACCATGTTCATATTTACTTTCATCGGAAACATCATAAATGCTTTACTTTTTAGACCTGGTTCACATGACCGTTACAACTCTCCTTAACTTTGTCTAGCTATGTAGTGTACAACTTTGGGACAACATTTGAATTCGACAACTCTATCTTGGAATGAATGTGTTTAAAATAAAGATTCTCTTTTATGTTGCAAAGTTGAAGATGATGTACAATGCAAGTCAGACTAAAAACTTAAACATCACCTCAATTCTATTATTGAAAACTTCTAAAAGGTGTAGAGTTATACTTAAATAGGTATTTCATGTTTCCGTTTCAACATTTCAAAGAATATTTATTTTAACATATTTTGCCTCTCGCAAATTTCAGAATATATTTGCATAAGCTACATATTGAGTTCGGGAAGATGGTTGAAGCCAGTGATTCAGCAGAAAACAAATGACTTGTCAGTTGTATAACAATATGTAGTGGTCTGTCAAAAATATATTACTAAGAATATTGAATGAGAATGACGCCGCAAAAAAGTGTATGGAAACTGTATGGTAATTATGTTTATGTAGCTGAGGGTTATTCATGCCTGCTAAGAACATTTAAATAACTAGATGGGAGCCTGAAATCTCAAAGAAAAACAATCTTGTACAATTGTTTTACACAAACTAGACGGGGTTCGTGCAATGTTAGATTGTAAGAATCAAACAAAAAAGTATTTTTGAAGTTTTTTTGTGCCTTTTTTTGTTAGTTTTCTGGTTCTAGAGGAAAGCATTCCGATCATTTGTTGATTTTTTTGCTTTGATAGGCTTTGTCCTAGAAGAAATGTTAGCTTGATATGCCATATATAGGTGTTTCACTGATATAAAACAGAATCTCAAAACTGCAGTTTTTTCACAAATGGTAAATTCTTTTTTAATAGTTTTGATGATTCAGCATTAAACGGCTATTGTCAGACGCAGTCTATGTAAAGATGTGCGTATGCAATGTGAGACGTTTCTGGAATCTGTAATAATATAGCAGCTATATAAAATATTGAAAAATTCAGTCTTTTGTAATTCTTTTGTAGAATGGCTTTGTTTAAGTTAAAAACGTCAAATGGACCTGTTCTATATACACGTACACAAAGATGAAACTTTAATAAAATAAAAGTTGATTTGAGCAATTTAAGCAATATATGTTTATAAACAGAAAACAGAGACACTTGATGGGTAATAAAGAAATAATACAGTCCTATGCAAAACCGGGGATAATCGGCCCAATCTGAGCCGAGTCTTACAGTAAGCACATCCGTGAGAATTGCCTCTAACAGTTATAAATCAATTAGCACCAGCTTGTGTTTGTTTATGGTCTGCTGACCACTCCAACAATGTATTAATGTTATTCCTATCTAAGACATCTTTATTATCACCGTTTAACCAAATCATGTGGAATATTATAAAATAAAAACATATGTAGATCTAGTGAATTTTTGCATTTTTTTTTATTTTTGTAGTAAAAATGTCTTCTTTAATAATTGATTTTGTTGTATTATTTTTGCCACAAACACCTTGAGATCATTAAAGTTTAAAGTTAAGAAAATAATGCATTTTTTTTGTGTTAAGGATTTCAAAGTGTTTCTGCGACAGTAAGATTTTGTTTGGATTTTTATCATACCTGAATTAAAGAAGTAGTTCATTTTAAGTCAAGAAATAAGAGAATTACTGAGTTTTTTCCGCCTTTTTTTCTGAACTACATATTCTTGAGAATCATGGACAATATGTTATAGCCAGTGACTTTTTTAACTTTGTAAAAAAGTACCATAATCAACCGTCAAATCTTTAAAATATTTCAATTTCACAAAGGAGCTAAAGGGCGAAATAAAGCCATAAATGAACAGGAAGTTAATTGTGTTCAAGGACTACTCCGATATATGAAGTCATAGAAATGGGTTATTATAAAGTCATAGAAATGAGTAGTTCATTTGCACTTAGACTGCAACAAAACTGCAGAACATAGTAATCAACGTCAAGAAGAAAATAGATAAAAGTCAAGTATCAAAGTATTTCTGGTTCGAAAATATGCTGCAAGAATAGGATTGTTTGGCTATACACAGAAAGATGAACCAGAAGTTGAAACTGTGAGAGGACCAAAAGATCTTTTGTTTAAACTTAAAAGATCTAAAGCCACTACTGTTCGTATAGCAGGAATGAAAATACACTACAAGAACAAAAGTCAGCAAGAGGTGAAAATGAAGAGCATAGAAAACTGCAGTACGACTAGAGGCACAGTGGATTGACTGTCTTCTGCAATGAATGCAATAGGTGTGGAAAAACGGACATCTACAATTTGACAGTAACAATAATAATGTATATGATTCCTTCTTTATTTTCGGCAAATTGCGGAAGTCATGTCAGAGGTTATGACTTATTAAGCCATACGTAACAGATAGTCACTGGCAATGTTAAGCCTGAGGTTATACCAGGATGATGATGATGTTATGTCAGAAGTTATGACATAAAACTTCATACGTCGCAGATGGTCATTGGTGATGGCATGTAAAAGGTTATACCAGGGTCATACGTCATACGAAATAGATGGTAACTGGTGCTGTCATGTCAGAGGTTATAAAAGAATCCGTCATACGTGACAGATTATCATACCAGGGTACGTCATACGTCACAGATGGTTACTGATGATGCCATGTCAGAGGTTATGACAGGATACGTCATACGAAATAGATGGTTATTGGTTCTGTCATTTCAGAGGTTATAAAAGAGTCCGTCATACGTGACAGATTGTCACTGGTGATGTCATCTCACGCGCTGTAATATAATACGCCATATCAGAGGCTACTGTTAGCACTTTTCTTTTCAATAATCGTTTGATTATCAATTTCTTTGTCAACTGAAATGTCATCCTTAGAAGCATTTTGCTGGATTTAGTTAATTTACATCATTTCAGTACATTAGCAACGTATATTTGAGAGTAAAAAGTTACTTTAAACGGTTTCTTTCAGTAGAAATTAGTATAAGTGAAACAAATTTGTCCTTCGAACATCAGTCCACAGACAGATATTATACCTAGCTTTAGGAAAAAAACGTTTTGCTGATATGTAGTGTTGTATATCTTATAGGTATTCACATATAAAATACATATTGACTTTTTAAGTAGTTTGATTGTTGAGCGGATATCATTATTATTATTTTATTTTTGAAAAAATATATCTCCAATTAAAATCAATCTTATTATTTTGGGAAGGAAAATGCTTTCTAAAGAACCAATTTCCAAAATACATGTATATGTATGCAACGTGAGTTAGCCTGAATTCCAAATGCAAGCTTTGACTGAATATAGCGATTTTTAGTATTGTAATAACTTCATGTTTAAAGTGTGTGCAATAAATAAGTTATCTTATTTTATTAACAGTTTTTAGAAGACACTGAACCTGATTCTGTTAAAAGTAGTACACTTGATTGTAATGCAGGTTACGACATGTCAGTGTTCGGTGTTAAAGTGTATATTGCATAAATGATATGATCATGACACCATAAGATAAATATGAACAAATGAATAAAACATTGAAAAAGACGCCATATGAAATATTCACGTTTACATTTATCTGTTCTTTATCTGTCTTCCTTGCAGGCATGTGATATTAACATGACCTAATGAGCTATTTTTGTCGAGCATCTTCCTCCTCAGGCGCCTTTTAAACTCTCTCCAGTAAATGTATTTGCATTTTTTACTAGTTGGATAGACTAGCGATAGAACGACACGATTTTCACATGCAGGGTTACTGAAATCTAGACTGATATTTGTTTTCAATTTAACTTTGTAAACCCACTTTGATAAACATAGGACATTTCTTTTAAATGGCATTTTTTATAGTTTTGGAATAAAATCTGTTTTGAGATAAGACAAATCTTAATGATACTATGTCTAAATAATGTCAAAGAAACACCATCGTTCTAACCAGGGGTATTTCCACTAGTCTACAATAGAAAAAATTGATTACGTTTAATTTAATTCTTCTTAAATCAAAAGCTACGGTTTCAGTGTTTGTACCTATGAACTTAAAAAAAAGACAACGTTTACTTCGCTGATATCATAATAGTAATAAGAAGTAGTGTTAGGTCTTTATGTTTTAAATTTATCAAACTTTTTTTCGGCTTAGCTGTATTTAAATCAAATTTGACCTACGTTTGTAACGAATGAAATTGTTTACCGAAGAAGTGAGTTGCCATTGGTAAAAAAGGTATTGACGATATAAAATTTTACGGAAGAATTTGTAACTGTTAGATTAATTTAACTCTGAAAATAAAGCAATACATTTAACATTAATACAGTATTTAATTAAAAATCAAAACGTTTTAATCATGAACAAATGTTCTAAATTGAATAAATATATGGTAAGTATGACTAAATTTAATTCATTTTTACCGAAAATGATATTGTCACTTTTAGTATGAAACTCAACATTTTTTGTTTATGGTCTAAATTATCATGGACTTAGGGCATTCGATTACTACACGCGTTAAATGTTTGCCAATGTCCGAAAACTATACTCTTATGGGGCGTTAATTTTGTACTGTATCTAAACCGATCTTCTTTTTTAGTTCAAATTTCACGTAGTGGCAAGGTGAACTTTTGGGAACACACTTTGTCCGTCGTTCCTCTTTCCGTCCACAATTTCTCCCGAACATGATAAGACAACATTTTTATTTGATTTCGACCATACTTGCAAACAATTGGTTTATCTATAATAGCTTGGTTCCTTTCGAAAACCAACAAAATCGCACCAATAGCTGTTTCAGTCACATTCCATGTGAACATTTTAAAGACCACAAATCCCATTCAATTACTAGGAAACTTTGTCAGAATGTTTGTCTGAATGACTTTTATGTTCCTTTTGTATATGGGTCATGTAGTGTCAAATTCTAGGTCACCTAGTAACATCATAGTAAAACCTTGTGAACCGTCTCGGTGCTGTCCATCTCACCGAGGCTAGAAATATATTATTCTTTTTTTGTCATATAGCTTTTATCTATTGACTGATATTTCCGTGAAAAGACTTACCCTTAGGTGGGGTTTGAGGTCACACGATCAAAGTCACAGGGGAGTAATTGATTTTTCTGCTTTCTGTCATAGATATTTGGTTTAAAGGCATCTTCAATGAACCACTTCCATCCACATGCTTTAGGTCAAGATCGTTAAGGTTTATTCTTTCTACTTTTTGTTATTGAACTTTCTTTTGTTGACCAATAATCTAGAAATTTGATACTACGTCATCGAGCACCTGTTTTATGCTCTCATGCGGACCATTTATTTGTCAACAATCCGTCGCTTGAAAGGTAAAATGGTCTTTTTCAATAAGAAATCTGTAAAGTTACAAAAAATCATGTTGTGCACCGAAGACTGGCTGGTGTGCTTTGTATTTACGTAAAGAATTTTTATATAAAATTCTAGTTTAGGCCTGAAAACGGGTGAAAGTTTTCTTCAGCATGCATTCAGAAATAAAACTTTCACTCGTTTTCAGGCCTAAACAAAAGTTTTCACGCTATTCTGCATGTTATAAAACTACATATAATAAGATAGGACATACGAAAGTGTCTGTTTTGATTTCAAAATACTCGGATATGTTATACTTACATCCTCGTTGATTTTAAAGCCTCTTAGCAGCCGGTATTATCAAATAACTCAATGATATAATTGCTTCTACATTTATTCTATTCTGAAGACAAACGAGATTAAAGCATAATAGAGTCATGCAATTTCACATAGCAGTTTAATAGGAACAAACAAAAGTAACAAAGGACGATCATTTAGAGTTTTCTAACTAGTCAGATCTAAATTATGTATGCCTCATCACGCAATGTTTATATCATACTTGTAAGTTTGTAAGTTTCATGAAACTTCACTGTGAACAAAATGAGTAATATGAAAAGAGAAGCGACAGGACAAATGATACAATTTATTTCCAGCAATTAAATGGCGATATTTTGTCTTATTTAATTAAAACAAGAAATTAACTATATATCAAATGAGTTTAAACGATCGAAAAGGCGAGGCTCTGTTTTTGGTGGTCTTGGCACTTTGCACAAATTCTGCTCACAAATAAAGTGCTAAATAAATATGTTAAGACGATAATACTCTTTGTTATCATATTTAAAAAAAATAGCTAAAGGACAGATACATGTGAAAGTTGGAAAAGATATCTCTCAGACATATTTTTATCTCGTAAATTTAGTTGGTGATAATTTTTTAAAAGAAAGGAAATATCTCCATCCGTGCAATTTAGTACAAATTGCAGACGCTACATTCTATTCACCCACAGGGTACCCTTGTGCCATTGAACATTAATATACATGTTATTATATCTGTTCCACTTTCCTCAGCTGTTAGTAGTACATAAGTCAACAGTTCAGTATTTGTTCATATCGAATTAGTTGTTCCCTTTAAAATACACAAACCATCTTGTCATAGAAACTACAAGAAGCTTCAAGAGTTCAGCATTCTCGCATGGCTTAATAGCCGTCAAAAAGTCAGTCAGTAAAATAAGCGGAATGATTTGATTTCATATGCGCCCGGGTGAAAGACCAATAAATAAATAATACAAGGCAAATGTTAAATGAATATTAATTGTTAGACAAGTATGCATACGTGTGTAATCAGTAAACGCTAAATTAATGATAAACTGTTTCTTTATATTTTGTTTATTGGAAAGCAAAACGTTTTACGTCAATTAACACTGATAAGTAGTTAAGTATATAGAGATATCATCTTAGAAAAACCTTAAAATTAGTAACTTGTTATGTCGTTCGCAAAATAAGCAAAGAATTACTGTAATTAAATAATAAAGGTTTGAGAAGAGAATACAAACAAAAATTAACATGTGCGAGTAAATACCTTAATCAAAACTTTAAAACAGCACAAACAAACAACAATCTAAATGCTATAATCTGCGGGTCAGTAGCTTAAAAGATAGCTACAAATATAAATGAGAGTTAAAATGATCATTTTTTTTTCATCTTGTAAACTTCAGGTATGTCAAGTTAAATCCAATTCATGTTACTGTAATTGATTAAATAAGGTTTTAAGAAGGTAACAAAATTAATTATCTTTTGATGTCAGACATTGTTAAATCTGATTCTAAGCCTTTTATGGGTATTAAGAGGAGACAAAGTGATATTTAAAGCATGGAATTCAAACTCAAAACGAGGTATCGGAGGAAACTGAACGTAACCTGTCTGCATTCGGTGGGCAACAACGAAATCATTTGATGATATGTTAATTATAAATGAATTAAAATTATTTTGGCTTCAAACTCATTGGAAAGCATTGTATCGTTTTTGTTTATGTTATTTTTAAAGTATTTTTGTTTTGTGTTTTAAACAAGAAATTGGTAGATCAGTTAAGCACATAAAAAATTAAAAGTATTTAAAAATTTATTGTTTTCTTTTTTTAGTATGAAAAATAAAATGATATTGCAATATTAACAGATTTGTTGTTTAGCTTATATAGAAACTAAAAAATAAAGATAAGATAAATTAAGTTTGTCTAAATTTGTTTACATACATCGCCTCTGCACTAAGTTTCATTGTTTGTTAATGCTGTTTATGCACATTGTTACTGCCCTAAGTTTGCATCATTTGTTTATACATATTGTCTCTGTATCAAGCTTGCATTGTTTATATGCACACTGTTTCTGTCCAAAGCTTGCATTACTTGTTTACACACAAAGTCGCTGCACTAGGCTTGCATTTATTGTTTGCACACTTATCTCTGCACTAAGCTTGCATTTTTAATTAACACACATTGTCTCTTCAGTCAGTTGTATTAACCTGTTTACATACCTTGTCTCTGCACTAAGCTTGCATCAATTGCTAACATGCACTCACTCTGCACTAAGTTTGCATTACGTGTTAACACACATAGGCTCTGCATTAAGCTTGCCATATTTGTTAAATACAACGTCTCTGCATTGAGCTTGCATTATTTCTAAACACAAATTGTCTCCGCATTACGCCTGCATTATTTGTTAAAACCGATTGCTCTAAGCTTGCATTATTTGTTTAATACATTGTCTCTGCATTAAGCTTGCCTTATTTGTTAAACACATTGTCTCTGTTTTAAGCTTGCCTTGTTTGTTAAACACATTGTCTCTACATTAAGCTTGCCTTGTTTGTTGAACACATTGTCTCTACATTAAGCTTGCCTTATTTGTTTAACACATTGTTTCTACATTAAGCTTGCCTTGTTTGTTAAACACATTGTCTCTACATTAAGCTTGCCTTATTTGTTAAACACATTGTCTCTACATTAAGCTTGCCTTATTTGTTAAACACATTGTCTCTGTTTTAAGCTTGCCTTGTTTGTTAAACACATTGTCTCTACATTAAGCTTGCCTTGTTTGTTAAACACATTGTCTCTACATTAAGCTTGCCTTGTTTGTTGAACACATTGTCTCTGCATTAAGCTTGCCTTATTTGTTTAACACATTGTTTCTGTATTGAGCTTATCTTATTTGTTTTATACATTGTTTCTGTATTGAGCTTGCCTTATTTGTTTAACACATATTTTCTATATTGAGCTTGCATTATTTGCTAATGTACATTGTCTCTGCATTAAGTTTGCATTATTGTTAACACATTGTCTCTCAAGTACGTTTGCATTATTTGTTTAACACATTGTCTCTGCATTAAGCTTGCCTTGTTTGTTAAACACATTGTCTCTGCATTAAGCTTGCCTTATTTGTTTAACACATTGTTTCTGCATTGAGCTTATCTTATTTGTTTAATACATTGTTTCTGTATTGAGCTTGCCTTATTTGTTTAACACATATTTTCTGTATTGAGTTTGCATTATTTGCTAATATATATTGTCTCTGCATTAGATTTGCATTATTGTTAACACATTGTCTCTGAAGTACGTTTGCATTATTTGTTTAACACATTTTCTCTGCATTGAGCTCGTATTATTCGTTATTCTCCCTTTGCTTCTGGTACATGTATATATCAGGTCGAATGTAATTTGGTTCGATAAAATTTTAAGCGAGGCAAAAAGGTTTGATGCACTAACATGGCGGATATTTACAATGAAAATAATCATCCAAGTAGGTATTTTTTCATATTTCAGCGACAGTGTACAGTTTTTATGTAATTAATGTTGGGCATCGTGTGAAAATAAGATTATAATAATATTAGATGAATTAGATTTAAGATCTACAGAGAACAGGTATGCAATTAAAAAGCAATTTAAGAAAAAGTAACAGCTGTTTATTATAAACTTTATTTTCCGTCGGAGAAAAAAAATCGAACCGATATATTTAATGTTTAACGTCTTATGAATTCGCAGACATACGTTTATATAATATTGGAGCTAGATGACATATTTGTTTTGGGTTTGAAATCCACAGGGGGAACTCCATAGCCTAAAATTCATTGAGTACGAATGAGTGACGATGCGATAAATTAACTGGACGCTCTAAAAGGTCAGCTGGATCGTCAGTTAGTACTCAAGTGTGTCAACTGTGGACTTCTTAAAAAGCCTGTAAAACCGAAGACAATACAACCTTACATCATTATGTGGTACCTGCTTCTCCGAGAGCTCTTCTAACTTACTCTTCAGTGAAGTCTGTCAAGGTAATTATCCCCAGTCGAAAGAAGAGTGATATTCGCGCCGGCGTGCATTTGTCTGTCTATGCAATAATTTTACGGTACTATTTCTTAGTAAATTTTATGCCGTATTCTGCAATGATCACCAGTTAGCCGATAATTATTGCCAGTTGAATGTTAGAAAGTCCACACGTTCGTTCGTCCAGAGCCGTCTAAAGGTTACCAATAGATGGAATCTCATAAAAGTTGAAAGAACAACTTGGTGTATCGTTAGATACCAACGGCACCTTATTCTGTCATCATTGTATGCATGTAGACTAATGGAATTCTTGGACGTGGTTATCCGACGATGAAGACAGTTGTGATTGTGCAACTTTTGTTAGGATCACCATGAAAACCTCAAGTTATTACCTTCAATTTGTTTTACATTCCACTTATTTGTCCACTTATTTGTGGATTTCATGAATCATTTTATATATACAGATTGGCATACTGAAGTGATTCACAGGATATATTCCTTAGGATAGCCTTGATGCGTTAGTGCCCTTTCATTGTTTGAAAATTAGGTTTGATAAAAAGCTTAGTACTAACAGATAAAACAATAAAAAACGTAACATTTTTAATTCGTTTTAAAATTTCGATGAGGAGACAGCTGGTTATTTTTAATGGAACTTGAAAATAAAAAGAGGTTTTCACTTCATAATAACAGACATTTACTCTAGAAACTTTCGCTTTATATGTTTTTTAGATCTTGATAAAACCTTTTTGGAGGTAAAAGGTCAAAGGTCACGGTTTGAGGTAACTGTTTAACTTAGAATCCTTAAACTTTGTAGGCTCTTAGATCTTGATGTGTAGATGATTCCTGTAAAATAACTAATTTTACGAATAGACTTCCTGAGGGAAACCTTAACGGGCAAGGTGTAAAGCACCGATATAGAATCCCCCAACTTCCTTGTTAAAAATAACAGAACTACATTTGGGAGACAATGTAAATCGGCACACGCATTATTCCAACCCTTATCCCCGGTTTGAAGTCCAACGCTTTGATACTAGACCACCTTTCCAGCTTTAATGTATGCCAATTTGTAATAATTACATTGTATTCGGTAATAAAATTTTCTCTCGGATATTGTGTCTCATGGACTCTGATTCAGAGCAAATCGTGTGTGGTAAGTAGTCAGTCACTTGCGGAGAAATTGGTCATTATTGGTTACATATCAAGGAATACCGGTTAAGTGGACTGACCGTCGAGATCACCTGCAAAAAATACCCGATAAGAGGGTAATGAATATAGATAGGTAGGTAGACAGATATGACCAATATGATGTCAAAATCGATGTAACCAGACTTCATTCGTACAGCTTGGAAACATGAAAGTGCTGTTGCTCAGCCACTAGTGAATGTGACCTGTTCGCTTGAATCCAGTTTTATGTTCAATAAGACACATTTCCATGTTTAAAATGGAGAAATAATGGAGAAATAAATGTAAAAAATGGGGAAAAAGTTACCGTTTATAAAGTGTATACATTTAATAACTTTCACATCCTGTCGAATTTATATAATATGATGCATGGATAAGTTCTTCACAGACTGCATGTGGTGTTTGAACGCACAATAGCATAAAATATAAACAAGGGCGATCAGTGTCGCCTGATGATAGCCAATTTAACATTAGTATTGAGAGATGATTGGACAGTATGTAAGCTAAAACGCATTTTTTTTATTCAAGGGCCATAACTCAGCCAAAAATCATTCAACCAAAAAACCTGTAAGACATGCGCAAGTTCTTGAGGTACAGAACAATCCTGTAACAATCTTTAAAACAAAAATCATTAAAGACCCATTACTCTGGCAAAAATCATTAAACTGGAAAATAATGACAATATGCACAACTAGACTTGGTACTGATCATTCCTGTAAAGTTTGGATGAAATCGCACCAGTAGTTTCTGAGTAGTAGTCCGGACAAGTTTTGTGATGGACAAACAGACAGACGGACAGACAGACAGATGATGGGGAAGTGAAGTCTATATGTCATGGCTACTTTTTAGCATGTCGCAGCTACTGTGAAGCCTGCAACACAAAATTCATTATTTGGCCAGAACGCTTTTTTCATTCAAGGGCCATAACTCAGCCCAAAACCATAAAACCGTTAAATATGCGCAAGTACTTCAGGTACTGATCAATCCTGTAAAATTTAATTCAAATTGCAATAGTAGTATAAGAGAAATAGTCCGGACAAACTTTAAAAATAAAAATCATAAAAGGGCCATTACTCTCAGAAAAATCATTGGACTAGAAAATGCCGACGATATGCACAACTAGGCTTGGTACTGATCATTCCTGTAAAGTTTGGATGAAATCGCACCAGTAGTTTCTGAGAAGTAGTTCGAACAAGTTTTGTGACGAACGGACGGACGGACAGATGGACAGACGGACAGACAGACGACGGAGAAATGATCCCTTCGGCTACTTCGAAGCAGGCGACACAAAAATCAAGAAAACCACGATTACTTACCTGCATGCGTTTTCATTTATTCCGCCATTTCCTTTATTGAACCTTTTTGCCTCGCATAAAATTTTGTCGAACCAAATTCCGTTCGACCCCCTGATACAATACTACTATTCGTGTCGGGACTATTTCTAAGCAGTCATTTGCGGAAATTCTATAAACATTTATTGGCGACTTCAGTACTAGGGAGAGACGCATATATTAGCAGCTTCTCCTGAGGTCATGATGACATTAAGAATGGATTACCATTTATTATGGAATGCAGATTCGATGACAGGAAAATTTGCTTCCTTTTTATACTGGAAGCGAAATGGCATAGACCAACATGTGGGTCAGTATCATTTTTGTTTTGTTACTGTACTGTTAACTGTATTCTATCCTAATAAAATAGCACTTAAAAAGATCAATATCAATGAAATTATATTTGTACCGAAAGTTATACACATAAGGCCTTTCAAGGTTCTTTAGTGTAGAAATTATCTGCTCCAAATGCAGCTGTTAATTTGCATGTATTAACCGCGAACATATTCCTAATCTGACTTGTAATTTCCCGTTGTAAATATTTATGCTTTCTTCTCTTTTTAATATTATTATTATTATTTTTAATTTTAAAGAAAAGACGGCATATAATGGGACATTTGAAAGCAACATGGATGTTCAGGGATTGTTTTGAGAACAATTTCCTTCTTTTTGACCCAATGCAGATATTGTTTTGCACCATTCAAACGCATTAGGAATATTCAACCAAAACTTTAAAGGTTTCTTGTTTACCAAAGAGAAGCTCAGTAGGACTCGCTCTGAATTCAGCTGAAGAAAGAAAGATACAAGAAAGGCAATTAGCATTTATTTT
Source organism: Cyclina sinensis (assembly GCA_012932295.1). NCBI lineage: Eukaryota > Metazoa > Mollusca > Bivalvia > Venerida > Veneridae > Cyclina > Cyclina sinensis. The sequence goes on from JAAONU010000016.1 coordinate 8,164,819, forward strand.
GAGATATGATTTTTCAAAATGCTCAGTTTTGTCTTCCTTTTATTTGTATCTCACGGCTTTAAGTTAAAATTATTATTTTAAAAAGATAAGGAAAATATACCATATGATTTAGAAAAATAAAACCAAGGCTCGTGGAATTACTAATCTGAAAAATGGTAGTGGAGAAGGATTTCACTGGCACGTTTCATAAACTACAAATCTGTTAAAAGCAAAGTTGCATTCGCTATGGATTCATATCAAACGCATGGATAAACTAGGTGCATTTCAGAAACATGACACATCAGACAGGAATAAATATTTCCAAAACATTATTTTAATACAAAACTTCTTACGGGTTATTCGAGTATGCATAGAAGTTCTTTACTGAACTAAGACAGTACAAAACTAAAATAAAGAAAAAAAAGTGCACTTTACAAATATCGCCTCGTGGTAAGAGCGTCTGCCTTGCAGTTCAGTATACGGTCTGTCCTCTAACAATATGGCATGTTAAAAGGGACCTTAAACCTGTGTTCACTCACTCAGCCAACGTAAAATATATTACGTGAATTTTTCTGATTTTATAACTTATATGTTGCAAATTAGACACAAATTTTTCAGGCAGCCACTTAACATCGGTTTAGAATTTATATTGCAAAGAAATGTAATTTAATGTAATTTATTTAGTTGGCAACATTTATATCATTTAACCAGTTTTGCATTATTCTGAAATGTTGTAACAGTTGAATAATTGTCCTGCATCAAAAGTACATAACTGTTTTTTTACACACAAACAAATTCACAACCAGTACCTAGTCCTCAAGTTATAGCAAATGTAATTTTAGAAAATTATTGCAATTAAGTGTGAAAATTTGACTCTTTATTATTTGTTGTTTTTCTATTCTGAAGCAAGCAACTTTATTCAAATCCGGTTTGGTTCGTCTAAACGTGTTTTCTCGCATATAGGTCTTGAATACGAAATGTCACTGTGCGATCTTTAAAACACTATTTCTTATCGAAAAGGGTACAAAAAAATCTGAAGTTCAATAATGGCTACACAAATTCTCACTGAAAACGATGTTATGGGTATTTCAAATCTGCTTCATGTTTTATAATCCTCTTACCAGACCATTTGTAAATACTTAAAGTGAACGTAAGACCCTCTCAGACTGTTAGAGATTAGCGTTTACCAGATGTTCAAATATATTATATTGAGGAAGGGATAACTGATTTTCATCTCATACAGTTCTGCACACATACAAGATTAAAGACGGATCAATTGCTATGGATAAAGCACAACGTAAATTGATCTAAAATACCAATTCATTTGAGGTAGGCTGGTTTTACTTGACAGTATAAGGTAGGTTCTGTATTACCAGGCGCCCTAAATATATTGTAATTTGGGTATATTGAGCATGAAGAGATGTTCTGACAAAAAGAAACAAGTTGAATTAAGATGCTAGTAACAAGACAAAAATTTATTTTTATTCGTTCAGATAAAAGCTCTTTTACCTACCATATCCTTATGTACTTTAATAGTATTTGTTTTCCTTTTTAATATTAATTATGGGTGCATTACTACTCGAAATAAAACAATGTTACGTCTAGGAGTAACAAACAGACTGTAAAATTACTAAATTCTTAACCGATAAACAATAAATGGACAAACGCTACCTATTACTCAATTGTTAACGTTAAAGACATCCATATTATTTAAATTTGTGTAAAATAAGTGACCTTGCTAGATGAATTTCAATTAAAAGCCATTTATGGTGACTCTCACATTACTGCGGATGGTCGATGAACGGTCATTTCTCTATTTTCCCATCGTCGGAAACCCACGTTCGATCCATTCCGTTTCACTCTATTTATCTACCGTGGGACAATTGGCTGGTAAAATTTCGTACTCATGAATAATTCATTATCTACTTTCATTGGTTTTCGTAAGATTTCCCTTGCGGAATCTCAGCCAGTAAAATTACTTGTTACATTTTGCCTTCCGCGCCTATGTTTAAATCCTGGGAAATACGTCTATTTTAAGTAACTTGTCATTATACCTACTCTCCACACTGAAGAGTGTCTATTTGTAATGCGGCTTCTCATTCGACGAAGAGTTACATCCCTTTGCTAATAAATATTCATGAAAACGAATAATCAGCAGTCAATTATCCCACGGTACATAATGTAGTTGTGCGGAATATGTACCGGGGGTCACCGACGATGCTATTTTCCTTGAACCAGTTTACTTGTTTGTTTGGGTTTTTTTTCGGAATAGAGAGGCAAATTTATGTTTCTTCCCTTAACACACATTAGTAAGTTACTAAAATGCCTACACACACGTAACATTGCTGAAGAAAGATTTATTTAATCTTTTGATGAAATAGACAACAGAATATCACGGCAGACGCTTTTATGCAACGGAAACGTTATGTGCATTTCTGAAAAGACATATAAAACGTAAAAAATAAATAAATGAATAAATAAATAAATAAAAACAAGATGAATTTGCTTCATTGTACGTTATGTTTATATTCCTTAATTTAACGGAACCATCCCAAATCATATATCATAAGGTGACCAGAGTAATTGTTAGGTAGACATGTAAGATTACTCTTTTAGTGTTACTAATAAAAACAGACAAATATGTTGGCGAATTTAAGATGGTTTTGAAGAAAGAAAATAATCCTTACAAAGAAAAAGTCATTTGCAAACATGCAGACAAAATGCAGTGAGAAAACAGTGAGAGAGATTTACCAGAAAGTTAGTGAAACGTAATATCCCAATTCTCTTTCGCCAACTTTCGACTATATATACATATACTTTTTAAATGTTGTTTTCTGTATTAAACGCGAGGCCATTGCCTACTGTTTAAAACCTTTCCTTTTCTGTGTGTGTTTAAGCATGTGTGGAAAATGCAATTTCTTGAATATTATGTTTGTCACTGTTTCGTTGCGTTACTTTGGCGACAAATGTAGGGAACTGTAATTTAAAGTATAAAAGTGTGTAGGAATAAAATAATAATTATTGTATTAAAGGACAAATATTGTGATGGTCAGAATGCTTTTGAGAAGTTATAAAGGTGATCAAGTAAGAGGTATGCCTACATTTCTGTTCGTCTTGCCATTGGTAAGTTTTTTTCAATAATATCATTATAATCATGTTAAAGCAAAATCAGTAACACCAGAGCATTCTTGTAGGAAACGGAAATCTTCCTACAAAAGACATCGAAGCTGCCATGTATGAAATGAAATATTGACATGTCTTGGTATCAAGGGGTTAGTCATCATTCGTAAGTAATCATATGAAATTAGAAAGATAGTATCAATGAATTTCGTATATCCTGTAATTTTACAGCAAAGACAGACAGTATCACTGGAAACGACATCTAATTGTTCAGATCAGCTGGAAACCGTAAATGAAATAAGAAACCTTTGTGATTTTCTGTTTTTCATCTTTGAGTCCATGTTATAAAAAATGCTTAGTTTATCTAAAAAAGTTTTCACTTCGACAAACAGTCCATGTTAAGTTTAAATGACGTTAATATAATGCTAAACACTATCGCTAGATTTTTTATTTCTGTATTGAAGGATATGTACTATAAATATTTGTTACTCCAATAATATATTTTCCTGTATTCGTTTAAGTTTATATTGCCATTTCCGAAATCTTTTTCTAAAATAATGTTTACATGTTTTTCTCTGCTAATTTTGGAATGTTTGTGTCGGAATAATGTTTTACGTTAGATTCTTACTTCTAACTACTGTTACACTTCATCATTCTCGTTTGCAGTGATCTCCCATTATACTTCAGCATAGACCTCTGCCACTACGGGCAAGAGACTTTTTTCAGCTATGTACAGGTTTTAATATTTTAAAAGATTGTTTTAATTCTTTTTTTGTTTATTTTATATACGAATACATTAGAAAAGATGTACGGAAGTTGAAAAAGGAAACTATCTGGTAAACGCTGACACTTTGTTAATCTTATTTCGATCTTCACTACATGACATGTCTGAGAGGAAAGTAACCACTGCCTCTAGTTTCACGTATACAGAATTCACTTTCCGCTTGCCGAATAATGAAATTTTCTAACGACAAGTTGCTAGGTTCGAAACGAGTCTGCAATAATAATGTTATTCATCGGGCTGTAATGGAGGTCAAGGCAACGTATTTATTTATATTTCTACAGGTATAATGCATTTCTTATAGTATAAAGGCTTCAAAATCGGATGACAATTACACTACATCAACGAACAGACTTAGGAAATAGAATTATGTTCTCTTCACAGTGGCCTAGAGAAAATCTGTGCTCACTCGATTAGAACACTGAAGATCCACCATACCAGGAACTTTCAAGTCAGCTAAGAAACCCTCAAATGTTTCAATGGCACAGTTTTTTTTTGCCACCAGCCATATGACTGTAGAAATAGCTAACGGAACTGTGAAGCACTAAGACTATATTTTCAAAAATATTTTAAGTCGGCTGAATCCACTGCTACAATATTTTCAGTTGTTCCTTTGTGCCAAGACCAAGACCTATTTTTAAAATTCACACGACCAGATGTCATGGTCATTTTCTTTCTTTTACCCATTCACTCTATACAGTACATTTTGCCACCAACATACCTTAGCCATGGCCATAATTTTTTCAATCTGTTTATAACTTTCTCTGGACTTTTTTTCCCTGGCATGTGTGTTCACAAGACTTTGCATCAGGTACAAGCTCCTCTTTAATATTACTGTCACGTTTTGGCTTTCAAAACTGTAAAAAAATACACTCTGTGGATACATTTTCCGTTAATTATTTTTTCGTTAATGACGATATTTTTTCAAATGAAAAAAGTATATCTCCATCTGAGCATTTTAGTATAAATTATAGACGCTACATTCAATTCGCCCACAGGGTACTCTTATGCCATTACATGTCAATATAGATGTTATCATCTGTGTTCTGCTTTCCTCAGCAGTAAATAGTACATAGTTCAACAGTTCAACATGTGCTCCTATAGGATTAGTTGCTTTATTTAAAATACACAAAACATCTTGCCATAAATGCCTCAAGAAGCTTCAACTTATAATTGCTTAATACACGTCAAAAATTCAGTCAGTAAAATAAGCGGGATTAATTGAAAGTCGTCATTAAATAAATAAAAATTGTACAAATGTGAAGTGAATATTAATTGTGTTAGACCAATATACATACGTTTTTATCAGTAAACGCTAAATTAATGATAAACTGTTTTCTTATATATTTTGTTATTTGGAAATCAAAAAGTTTTACGCCAGTTAACACAGATATAACATGTTGGCTGCAAAAAAAGGATCCAATGGGTTATGCCAAAAAGTTGAATTTTTACATGATTGTGATCACACCTTGATCCAATATTTCTTGCGATGCTTATAGTTGTTTAATGTTTCTGTCCACGTTTAACTTAGTTAATATTGTCTGTGTGTAAACAAAGCAAGAAATGTAATTACAACATAAAGTATTGTAAGTCTTTATAAGCACAGGATATAATGAATACACTATAAAATGTTATTTCTGAGAACTCAAACACGATCATCTATTTTAGAAATAACTTAAGTATCGTACATAGAGCTAGAAAGGAAAACATTAAAAAGAGATACACTACAGCATAATAATTTTGTATTTTACAGGACTAGCATTTCTAGTGTGCATTATATTCACTTACACATTTGCATTGAAACTACTGTATTTTGTATATTTGTTGTTATATTTCAACTTGTTGTCTATTTAAGCCGGCATCCTGCAAGAGCAGTGGTCAAACTGGTGTCCAGTACTATACACTGAACACGGAAAAGAACCAGAGGCGTCATTGAAATGTGATGTTTACATATAGTCTTGCACTATCCCCAAAAACATAAAGTAACTAACTTCTCCATTGGGCGTCGGTCAGATTGTCAACAGGTACAATAAATAAACTCAGATATATAGAGCAATACACAATTTAGCAATACACATCGCCTGCTGGCATTATAGGCATTTTCTGAATTCTGGGGAGTTGCTCAAATTGTTGACATTCTAAATATTTATTTAAATGAGTCTTCATTTAAAATATCAAATCTAATGTTTTAATCAAGAAGTAACATGATCCTACGGCAAAACCAGTCTCTATTAAAATAAAAAATTACATTTACCTAAAAACAGAAAGAAATATTTGCCAATCAAAATGAAACAATCATATTCAGTACATCAAATGCATCTTCGTTTATTTTTTCACCGTTGCTAATAAACATTTAGAGAAATTAAATGGTTGCACATAGTTAAAACTAGGGCCGCAAACGGGGCCACATATAGGATCGCAAGGCCTATAAGGATGTCAAAAAATCTCCGGCTCCAAACGTTCTGCTGCATATTCATTTTCAATAGACGCTCTGTCGCATTTTGAATCCTCAACACTATACTTGGTTTAGTCTAGACTCATTTATTTAACAACGATTGCGATACAAGTTCTTACAACTTAGATTCACCACGCTCGATGACTGGTTCCTGGGTTCCTCACCAGTATTCGCGCAGCGGTGAGGAATGTGAAGATCGTGAGAGTATCTCGCCTCTGACGGGATTTGAACCCGCGACCTCCGGATCCGGAGCCCTGCGCTTTACCCCTGGACCACAGTGCCTCCTCAAATACTATCACCACTATACTTGGTGATGCCCTAAGGAGCATAATACAAAATATGAAGACAGCATAGTAAGTTTACATGAAAAAAGAAACGTTAATATTAGTAACTTGTTATGTTTGCTAAATGGGTAAGAATAATTGAAATTAAATTATACATCGACTAAGGAATAAAAACTTAAACCTAACATAAGCGAGTGATATTTTAATCAGATTTCAAATAATAGTTTATAATAGCACAAAACAAACAACAATCTAAAGCTATGATTGACGGGTCATAAAAGATTGTAACAAATGACCGTTAGAATGGTTATTTTCTTCATTTGGTAAATTTTGAAAAATCCGATTAATGCTACAGTAATTGATATAATAAGGGTTTTAAAAAGGTAGCAATTTATCTTTTTATATCAGATAATGTGCAGGGGTATTTACAAGAGACGACGTAATATTTAGGGCAAAGAATTCAACCTTGAAGAATCAAAGCGGGATTTCGGAGGAAACAAAATGTAACACGTCTGCTTACGGTGGGAAACAACGAAATGATATTAAATATAACAAAGATAGTAATAACAATAATAATAATAATTGTAGACTTACTTGGGCAGACGAGTTTTATATTTAAAAAAAAGGCAATAAATTAAAATAAGTTAGGCTTTAAACTCAATTGAGAGCATTGTAACGTGAGTTTTGTTTTACATTTCGAAACACGTAATTAACAAATCAATGTAGCACATGAAAAAAGTCAAATGAAAATAAGTTAGTCTTATTTTGCCTAGAAATATATAGTATCTGTTTTTAGCAGTTCCAGGTCAGCGTAAAATATCGGAATGTGAATTGATATTATATTGGAAACGTCAGGGTGTTTCAGTCAGAAGTAGACGTCAAGCAAAATTGGATATCAGAGGTGTTGTAAATTATATAAACAACTGTGAAAGCGAGAATAAAAGCGCCGCTGATCAAATTTGTTCAAAATACTTTGTTGGTTCAAACTAAAATTTATTAAAATGTGCCAATAATTTTAAAATTTTAGATATATATTCAGACTCCATTATTTGTTTACACACATTGTCTCTGCACTGAGTTTGTATAAATTTGTTCACACAAACTCATTGCGCTAAGGTTGCATAATTTGTTTTCACACACTGTTTCTACACCAAGTTTGCATTATTTGTTTACACATATTATATCTGCACTAAGTTTGTATAAATTTGTTTACACACATTGTCTCTTTGCTAAGCTTGCATTATTTGTTAACACACAATGTCGCTGCCCTAAACTTGCATTATTGCTTATGCACACTTTCTCTTCCCTAAGCTTGCATTGTTTATGCACACTTTCTCTGCCCTAAGCTTGCATTATTTGTTTATGCACATTGTCTTTGTTCTATGCTTGCATTACTTGTTAAGGCAAACTGTCTCAACATTAAGCTTGCATAATTTTTTATGCACACTGCCTCTGCCCTAGGCTGGTATTATTTGTTTTCACACATAGTCTCTGCACTAATCTTACATGATTTGTCTAAACACACTGTATCTGCATTAAGCTCGGATTTTCTGTTTACATACCTGTCTCTGCACATAGCTTGCCTTACTTGTTTACACGCTCTGTCCTTGCACTTATCTTGCATTACATATTTACACACAGTAGCTCTGCATCAAGCATTATTTGCTTACACATACCGTGTTTACACAAAGCTTGCATTATTTTTTATTTTCACACACACTGTCTCTCCAATCTACAATCAAAATTACTTACGAAAACAAAATAAATGAATAAAAAGCAAATTAAAGAAATCAAATTCTTACCTTGGTATCAAGCGAAAAAGAAAAGAAAACTAAATGGATCTACGTCCAAAGATCTGTAAAAATGTCTACCCAAGGATTCGCTGTGCGATCTCAATTTATACTGCATTTAGTCAGATTCCCGTCTAACAAAAAAAAAACGTAGAAATCATGAATTGAATGATTATACCTGTCATTATAGTAGATTCTAGAATAAAATCGCTTGTTTTTGTCAGTTTTGCCTATGTTTTAACGAGAGCAAAAAATGTGTATTAACAGGGAAGTTCTCGCGCTCACGCGCTATAATTACCCGTTTTCAGTTATGCGCGTTACAGGGCATTTGTAAATAATGGACGCTAATTCGTCTTTTTGGCCCTAAATAACTTTGCAGGTCGGAACGCAGACGAAACATTCATCATTATTGATAAAATCAATGGCTGGCCTTGTCCATAATATCCGATTATCTTTTCTTTAACATGTCTTTTCTAGATCATGTTTTGCTAGATTAGCGTTAAAGCACGTTTTTTCGTGTCATAACATCTGCAGAATCCCTCGGGATATGTTGGTGCTCTCGCCCTACAGGCTCGGGCACCAACCATCCCTCGGGATTCTGCAGATGTTATAACACGAAAAAACGTGCGTTAACCCTATATTGAAGTTTAAAAAATAGCAAACCTTACTTGTTCATCATACAAATGTTTGTATTATTTAGCTTCCGTGTTTCGAAGGTACAAACTCACAGGTTTGTCGGTAGCAAAAGACAAAAGTACATAGAAATAAATGATGCTAATTGATTGTTGATTTGAATTAAATTTATATTAACATTTAAAGACCGCAAGAAAGTAACATTTTTGTATTTATTTAAACCTCTCAGAAGAGTAACTAACAGTACTTCCTACACTTATTCTCTTGTTCTCATTGATCAATTTATGAAAAAGTATGTAAATGAAAAATATTGTAAATAATCGAAACGAAATCATGTACAGTGTCGTTGTCACAACACGGGTTCATCAGAGCAATCATCCATAAAACAAAATATTGACATATGTGAGTATCAAGAGAATGGCTCCGTTGCTAACATTTGTTAACAAAAAGGGCATGTAAGTAACATTCCAGGGCCCAATAATACCAATATTTGTGATTTCTCCCCAGTCCTGTTGCCGATTTGTATGACGGATGACAGTTGAAGCTATGGGGTTCTTTCAAACTCTTTTGAAGAAACCAATAATAAAGGCAAAGTCAAAAAATTGTTGGTTTCAAAAATAATTATACAACTAATGCTGAGAAATACGTTTTTTTACATCAGTCAAATTCGATAATGTTTAAAAATTTTACGAACAGTAACGGTTCTAAAGTTCCTGATTTCTAAAAAATCAAATCACTTAGACGGCGTTTTCGCAACAGGGGTTAAAACTCTTTGTCCATAACTCCGCAACGATCGCATCGCGCAGGTCACGCGAGTTTATTGCGGTGCCGGTCCTGGATACACCGTTGTTGGTCCAAGTTGTAGTAGCGTTGCCGGTCCTGGATGCACCGATGCCGGCCTATTTTATGGTTGCGATGGCGTTCTTGGCAGCACCAATGCCGGCCCAGGTTTTCACGGTGCCGGACCTAGGATTGCCGGTCCAAGCTGTCCAAGCTGTGGTTGCGGTGCATGTTCAACCGTATGTTGCGGTTCCGGCCCAATTTATGGTCGCGGTGAAGGTTCGGGCTGCAGTGGTGCCGGTTTGAACGTTGTTGATGGGTTGGATAAGGTATTGGAACCTGTGCCGGTCTAGGATGTACACTTGTAGGCTCTGACAGCTTTGTCATGCTGAACAAGTGTGCGCTCCTGAGCTCACACGGGATCAACTTCACGTCTAAACAAAAACGTTACCTGACAGTAAAGCATGTATACCTTACCCTTGTCATTGTCCTCGATGTTCTGCCATGCACCCACAAGGTTTTCGATTAATACCGACATCCGATATCGAAGCTGGGGGTCTGGTAATGTAATGAACAAGTTTCCCTAGTTTCATCTGTCATACAAATCGACATCAGGAAGGGTGAGAAATCCCTATTAGAGTAAAGAAATACTTTAAAACAGATAATCGGTGTAGATACAGTACACAATTAATGCCCTATAAGGGTATATTTTCGGACATTGGCAGACATTGAATGTTGTCCTCTTTCCGCAACAGTGAAAGCTATAAACAAAGAAAAGATGTTGAGTTTAATGCTTGTGTCAATACCATTTTCAGTGAAATAATTTCAATATCTAGTCATATTTATTATATATTTATTAAATTTAGCATAGTTTTGTTGAAACATTTTGATATTGAATTTACGGCTGTAATAAAGTTATAATTGCATTATTTTCAGAGGCAATTAAACTAGAAATTCTGCCCTAAATTTCATAACAGCGACACATCAAACCAATGGCAAACTTACTTCTTTAGCTCAAGATTTTGTATCTAACAATTTCATTCGTTTTACAGATGTAGGTCAATAACGATTTTAATACAGCTACGCCGAAAAAAATAAGTTAAGCATGCTATTCCATAATGCTGTTGTCACTACGTGTGTCACGTCCTTACATCTGGTCAGCACTCATCCAGAACCTTCGCCCGTCAGTAAGTCACATATTCATATGGGCTATTTCTTCAGCAGTCACTGATTGAAATTTAATGAAACTTTATAGGAAGCCCCAGCATGATTCGTATCGATTAATTTTCAGATATTTAATAAATCTTTATGAGAAACTGTAGTACGACAAGGAGTTTTTTTTTCACAGTGTTTTGGGCTCTTTGATATCTTCGAAAAGTATCGTTATGATCCGGACTGTATATTGTTTAAGTATTAGGCCCTTTTACAAATACATTTACTATACTGTAGCACTACTTGTGTCTGGGATATTTCTCAGAAACAGTTTGCTGGACTTATATGATAGTTTACAAGCATCTTCAGCACTATTTCTGTTTTATCAGCACGGTGAACATTGAATACCTTTGAACGAATTATTGTCTGCTTCTGCTACATTAGTATAATATACTGATACGCTTCTATACCAGGAGGAGTCACATATATTACAAGTTTGGCCTTAGGACAAGGTCACGTTAACAAGGGATTTCCATTGACCTTGGAATGCATATTTGATGACAGTTTAAGGAAAGCTGTAAAATGCAAACAAAAACCTTCTGTTCTTATTTACTTTACTATTTCATTTAGGGAAATTTCACAGACCAGTTTATTGTTTCGGATAATACTGGTAAATGCCATTTTCTTTTCTTATGCCCCCGAAGGTAGTTTTGTTTTACCTACCGTCCGAAAACTTTTACATTGGGCATAACCTCCTTATAAAGAAGTGGAATTACTTCATACTTGGACACAACACCCCTTTGGACAAGACCTTCCCACTTACTTATATTTATCTGACCTTGACCCCTGAATGACCATCACCTTGAAGATCCAATTGCCCAAAAACTTTAACATTGACCATAACTTCCTTATTAGTAAGCGGATATACTGCAATGTTTCGGGGGCATTAGTGTCAGTGACACGTTTCTTGTGGTCACATTATTATTATCCATATTCAGAACGTTTATCCTAATAATACAATTTTAACACTTAAAGAGATCAATTTCAATGTTATTATGTTTGTGCCAAAGGCAGTATACATAAGGCTTTGCAAGGTTCTTTAGTGCAGAAAATGTCTGATCCAAATGCAGCTGTCAGTTTGCATACATTAACTGTGAAGATATTTGTCTTCTGACTTGTAATTTCCCATGTTAATATTAACGCTTTCAACACTGTTATTTAACTTTAAAGAAAAGACAGCATATAAGAGGAAATTAGAAAGCAAAATGAATTTTCAGGGATTGTTTTGAAAACAATTTCCTTCTTCTTGACGCAATGCAGATATTGTTTTGCACCATTCAAACGCATTAGGAATATTCAACCAAAACATTAAAGGTTTCTTGTTTACCAAAGAGAAGCTCAGTAAGACTTAATCTAAATTCAGTTTGAGAAAGAAACGAAAGTCAAAGGCAATTTAAAGAGAAGTGAAAGTTGAGAAGCATTTCACTGGCACGTTTCGGAAACTACCAATATGTTAAATATTTATTAAAGTCATTTTTGCACACGCTATGGTTTTATTGTTGACAAATAAATAAACTAGGTGCAATTAAGGAACATGACACATCAGACTAGAATAAATATATACAGAACATGATTATAATGCCAAATATTTATGGGTTATTATAGTTTGAATGGTAGTTTTTTCTGAACTAAAACGGAGTTTAGGCACAAAAATAGTGCATTTTACAAACATAAGTAGTTGAGAGACGTTTAAACCAACAAACCGTGGGTGATGATCTGATTCATATCCCATATAGTGCAAACTAAAATTAAATACAAATTTAAAAGGCAGCCACTTAGTAATGCTTCTGTCCTTTCATCATTTTCCCAACTGACCTGCATCTAACGAATGTAACTGTTTTACACAGCGTGTCCGTAGTCCGCTACTTATTCTTGGTTAATTTTAGAAACTTTTGTAAAATTCACCACGAACCTTTGACCTTTTTTGAAGCAAGACGCCGCATTCAAATGCGGTTTGGTATATCTGAACGTTTTTGTCTTAGTAATAGTTCCGCAATATAAATGTCATTGTACCGTGTTTAAAACACTATTTCATCTCGAACAGGGTAAAATAAAAATCTTGAATAGAATAATGGCTACAATATTCTCACTGCAAATGATATAAAGGAGTATTTTATATCTGCTTCATTTTTTTACAATCCTCTTACCTGACCATTCGTAAATACTTTAAGTGAACGTAAGACCCTCTCAGACGGTTAGAGATTAGCGATTACCAGATGTTCAAATATATTATATTGAGGAGGAGATAATTGATTTTCATCTCATTCAGTTCTGAACCGATACAAGCTTAAAGACGAATCAATTGGTATGTTAAGGCACAATGTGAATTGGTCTCAAATACAAATTCTTTTGAGGCAGACTTGGTTTACTTGACAGCATCAGGTGGGCCTCTTGTTACTAGGCGTCCTGAATATATTGTATTGGTGGTATATTCAGCAAGAGAAGATCTTCTGGTAAAGAGACACAAGTTGAAGTAAGATGCTTGCAAAAGAAGCAAATGTTTTTTCCGTTCAGAAAACACTTGTTTCCCTCTCATATCTTTATGTAATTTAATACTATGTGTCATCCTTTTTTAAGATTAATCAAAAATGCATTGTTGCTCGAAATAAAGCAATGTTACCTCAAAAAACATACTGTGAAATTACTAAATGCATAATCAATAAGCAAGTAATGGACACATATAACTTATCATTCCATTGTTAACGTTAAAGTCATCCATTTTATCTACATTCGTGTTCACTAAGTGTCTGGGGGACCTTGCTCGCTTAATTTCCGTTAGAAGCCATTTATGTTAGCTCTCACATTACCGCGGATGGACAATGAACAGTTTTTTTCTCTATTTGCCTTGATACAGATTACGTGTTGGTTAATGCCCCTTACGGCATTACCTAGAATGCGACAGACCGTCTATTGAAAACGATGAGGCACCGGAGCGTCTGGAGCCGGATATTTTCTGACATCCTTATTCTTCGGCCCTGCGATAATATTTGACGCCTCATTTGCGGCCTCAGTTTTAACAATGTGCAAACATTTGAATTCTCTAAATGTTTATTAGCGAGTGTTAAAAAAATGTTGGCTGCTTAAAAAAGCATCCAGTGGTTTATGCCCAATAATTCCTTGTACATGTGAACACATCTGGGTGCAATATTCCTTGCGATAATAATAGCTACGTTATTGGTTTAATGTTTCAGTTTATGTAAGTAAATATTGTAAGAGCGTAAACAAATCAAGAAATTTTATTACAATATATAATATTATATGTCTTTACAAGCACAGCATATAATCAATACACTACAAAATATAATCTTTGATAACTAAACAGCTATCATCTAATTATAGAATATAATCAAATTATTGTAAATATAGCTATACTCAGTAAAATAGAACAACATATCAATTCTAAATTTTACAAAACCTAAATTTCCAGTGTACATTATAATCACTTATCAGTGCTATACACTGAGCATGGAAAAGAACCAGATGTGTCATTTGAATGGGAAGCTTTTGTATCGTGCACTCTCACCCAACAACCTCTTCATAGGGCGTCGGTCATGTGGGCAATCGATACCGACGATAAATAAGCTCAAATAGATAGACAAAACACAGTTTTTTAAGCAATGCTCGCATCGCCTGCTGGCCTAATAGGCATTTTCAGAATTCCTGGAGATTGTAAGTATGTTATACTTGCAGTTAATACATTCAGTTTCGTTCTGTCGTTATTAAAATAATGCAAAATTATATATCAGTTACAACAATTTCATTGTTAGATTAAAACACATCATGTACCTAAAACTATAGAAGGTTATTTAGGGTAAAAAATACACAATGCCCGCCTACTGTTACAATTTACTCATTGACACTGCTCATTATTCACCGTGCTTGTTGATAATGATACCATGCTTGCTGGAAGTTACAACTTGTATGTTGCTTAGACCCTGATCGATGTCTATATCATAATTTCATTTGGCTGAAAAAGAATGGAATGTTGGGTAATGATTTATTTCAACATGCCCGGACTGTATATTGGCATTGATTTTTCAACATTGTTCTGTTACAATGCTCCCAGAACAAAATACACGATATTACTAGACAATATAAAAGTTGTAATCAGTCACTCAGCAAGTTAAAAGTAAGCATAATGTCAAATGCAAAATTTCACGTCACATTTTGTTACCAGGGGGCGCACATTCGTAGTTTTCACGAAAGATAACGGAAATCTCCGACAAATGACGGAATTTAATTAGCAGTTGCCTAAGCCATCTAACATCAGTTAGATCACTATACATTTTCGGATATCCTCGGTATCTTTCCGACAAATATTTATTCAAATTACGAAAAAAAGACCACTTGAACATATCGCCGCCTGTTGTCAAAATGCGACTTACAGATTTTGAATTGATATTATGCTTACTTCAATGTTGTCTAGTGCCTGATAACATTTTCTATACTGGTTGATCACTTCGTGTATTTTTTTCCTGGATGCATTACAATTGAACCAAGACAGCCACGGCTGTGAAATGTACCATAACGCTACCATAGAACTGTCAGTCAGTCAAATGAAAATGTGATATAGTCATCATGGCCTAAACAACATACAAATTGAAACTTCCAGCAAGCATAGTATCATTGTCAACAAGCCTGATGAAAGTGTCAGCATGCATAATGACTGTACCCGTAAACACTATAGTAAAGTCAATGGATAAATTGTAACAGTAAGCAGGCATTGTGTAATTTATGCATAAATAACATCCCATATAAAACACAAACAAATATTTCAAATTGGTAATCTCGCTAGTTAATATTGATTGCAGGACCACAAATGGGGTCGCAGATAGGATCTGAGGGCTAAAGAATGAGGATGTCCGAAAATCTCTGCTGCGTATTCTTTGTCATAAGACGCTCTGTCGCAGTTAGAAAACTCGCCACTATACTGGGTGATGCCCTAAGGGGCATAACCCAATAAAGGAAGCTGCATTCAATGTATTGGATCTGATTGTTTCATTGTGATTGGCAAATATTTGTTTGTGTTTTAATGTAAAAAAACAGACCTTCAATTCAGATTTTCATGATTTGAAACTGTTTTTGCCGCAGAAACATGTTTTCACACTTCTAGAATCATTTCATAAAACCTTAGATTTGATATGTTAAACAGGAAGTTTCATTTAAATAAATGTTTAAAACGTCAACAATTTGGACAATTCTCCAGAATTCAGAAAATGCCTATGATGCCAGCAGGCGATATGAGCGTTCCTTAATTAACTGTGCACTGCTCTATCTATTTGTGTTTATTTGCGGTCGGTACCTATTTGACCATTTGACTGACGCCCTTATAAGGTTGTATGGAATAGTGCAAGACATGAAAGCATCCCATTTCAATCATGCTTCTGGTTCTTTTCCATGCTGAGTATGTAGCATTGTTATATGGGACATCAGTTTTACGTCTCATCCGAAAGAGAATAAGAAATGTTAGTGGAGGAGCGGGGAGCGAAAGTCGTCAGCTCTGGATTACCAGTTCAGCGTGTTTCCACTGGACCACTGCTCCTGCAGGATGCCGGCTTAAATAGACAACATGTTGAAATGTGAGAACAAAAATGCAAAACACAGTGGTTTCATTTCAAATTTGTAAGTGAATATAATGCACATTGGAAATGTTAATCTGCTGTTCTCTTTTTATTTTCCCTTTTTAACTCTTTTTACGATACTTTAATTATTTATAAAATAGATTACTGTATTTGAGTTTTAAAAGATTATAATTATTTTATAGTGTATTGAATGTATCCTGTGATTGTAAAGACTTATAATACTATATATGAAATAAAATTACTTGCTTTGCTTACACACCGACAATACAACAACTATCAATATCGCAAAACATATTGCATCAAGGTGACATGTAAAATTCAATTATTTGGCATAACCCTATTGGAAGCTTTTTTTTCAGCAGCCAACTGGTTGTTTTTTTGGTTTTTTTTTAGAGAGGCAAACTCATGTTTCTTCACTTAAAGCACATTAGTGAGTTACTAAAATGCCATACAAACCCGTAACCCTTTTCTTTAGATATCATGAAAATGTTTTGTATTAAATCTTTTAATGATCTAGACAAAGAAGATCACGTACCTGAAAATCTAGCAGAAGCTTTAAGACAATGGAACAAATATGTTTACGAGGTTAAGATTTTTTTTGAAAAAAAATCATTACAAAGACAAAGTCATTTGCAAACCTGCAGACAAAATGCATGGGAAACTGTGATACTGAAAAAGAAGAAAGTAAGTGGACCGTAATAATCCACATCACAGTTTTCACTCTCATTTTGTATTTAAGCAGCTGTGGGAAATGCAACTTCGTGAACTTTTGTTTTCGTTGTTGCCTTACGTTATTTCCAAGACGTATACAGGGTATTCTAATTTAAAGTATAAAAGTGTGAAAGAATAAAACAATAAATATTGTATAAAAAAGACAAATAGTTTGATGGTCAGAATGTTTAAGGAAGTTATAAAGGAGATCATTTTAAAGGTATTCTTATAATTCTGTTCGTCTTGCCACTGGTCAGTTCTTTTCAATAATATATTTATAATTATGTTAGAGCAGTAACGCCAGAACATTCTTGAAAGAAACGGAAATCTTGTGACAAAATACATCAAAGCTGTCATGTATGAAATGGAATACTGACATGTCTGGGTATCAAGGGGCTAGCCATCATTTGTAAGTAATGATTTCAGATAAGAAAGATAGTATTGATGAATTTCGTATAACCTGTAATTTTACAGCAAGACAGACAGTATCACTGGAAACGACATCTCATTGTTCAGATCAGCACAAACCGTAAATGAAATAAACCTTGGTAATTTTCTGTTTTTCATCTTTGAGTCCATGTTATAAAAAATACTAAATTCAGCCGAAAGCTTTACCCTTAAAAATCGGTCCACAATCCGTTTAAACGACGTAAATATAATGCTGAAAGCTATTGCTAGATTTTATATTTCTGTCTACATGGAAGGACAAGAGGGTCACAATTTTTTGTACCATGCACATTTGTTACTTCATTGATGGTCCTTTTTCTGTGCTCATTTCAGTTTTTATTGTCATTTCCGATTTCTTTCTAAAGTAGTGTTTCCACGTTTATGTCTGCTATTTTACGTTTTATTTTTACTTCTTACTGCGGTTACAATTTGTCATTCTCCCCTTATATTTTAGCACAGACCTCATCCACTACTGGTAAACGTAGGCTCGTTTCAGCTATGTACACACGTATGGAATTTTTAAAATATAGTTAAAGTTCTTTCTTTGTTTAATTTAAATATGAATGCATCAGTGAAGATGTATGGAAGTTATCAAATGAAAAATAAGAACATCTTGAAAATGCTACAACTTTGTTAATTTAATTTCGACCAACACTACGTGACGTGACTGGTGATTACTGTACTGTAAGAAAAGAAACCGCTGCGTCGAGTTTGACGTGTACTGAATTTAATTTCCGCTAGCCGTATAATGAAATTAAGTAAAAGAGTCTGCATATAATGATATAATTCGTCGGTCTGTAATGGAGGTCAAAGTAACGTGATTATTTATATTATTTTAGTTATGATGCATTTTGTTATAATTTTAAGGCTTCAACCCCTGGTGATAATTACAATCACTGCTTCAAGGCACCAACAGGAAACGGAATCTGACCTCTTCACAGTGGTTTAGCTGGAATATGTTCAAGAGTGAATACATTTTTGTATGGAACAGGAGTTTGGTTATCTACATATTTTAGTAGTGAACACACAGGGATAAGTCAGGATGGAGAGAATTTGACATATCGTGCTTCTCCCTAGCTTTTAGAAGTGAATCGTCTTTACTTGTAACCCATTTGTTCAACATCCTCTTAAGAGTTTTGTTTCGTTTAGTTTTGGAAAAAGTGCAAGACTCCTCTCACTCAATAAGAATCTTGCTTATAATGAACATTTTTCTCTTTGTTGTATGTTTTCATGGCAAGTGAACAAGTTTTCATGACTAAAACATTGGACTTCGCTTCCTTAAGATAAAAGAAAAAAAGGTAAAACACATTTTTCAAGATTTAATATCATACACTGCATGTATTCAATGGCGAAAAAAAGAGATTTCATTTAGTAGACTGTTAGTTTCCTGAGCAATTAGCGATTTGTGGAAAGCGAAACTAATTAAGCGAGTAAAAAAATTAACATAATAATGAGTAAAAGTACATAATAAATATTATAAAAGCGGAACCGGCGAGATGAAACGAGACATTTTCATCCTAATTTATTTTCTTTTTATTTATTCATTTATTTATTTATTTATTTTGTTTAACGATAAACGCTTAGCAATATGTAGGTATTGATACCATTTTCAGTTCCTAAATATATATCGCATTGTGTCATTTCTGGATATAATTTCAATTCCTTAATGCATTTCATGTAAGACCACATGCAACGGGAAATCAGAAAATCAAATACGGGACAAGAAAGAATATCAAAACGTCTAGAAAACAAGATATTGTTTTATCACTTGAACTTTTAAACATGTAATGTAGACAAACTGAAATTAAAATCTTTGTTATTGTACATTTACACATAAGCGTTTAAGTTCAGAAACATTCGTACATGGACAAGCATTTCTTCAAAGTTCAGTCTCCAAGTATAGAGTATGTTACTGTTCTCATTTGTTTAACAATTCCGTTTAAGTCCATAGCTTTGACATACTAATTTAAATGGTGTATTCATGACATATTTAACGAAGAATTTCGGCAAAGTGGAGAAGCGTGTAAGACATTTTTTTCTATTGTATGAATATGTATGGTATGGTCAAGGATATTTACTATGAAAGGTCTTCATTCCTAAGGTCTTTGTTTAGAAATTCTATTCACATTTGTCATTTTCATGTTCATTATAAATATGTGTCAGAATGTGTATGACTTGATAATAGAGACGTCAAAGCGCTTTTGTCAGCGACGGACATCAAGCAGCAGTGGTCATTAGAGCTGTCAGATTTGCAATGAAATATTGAAAGTTGTCAAGTAACCCTGGTGTATTGTCCGTGCTCATAATTGTTCAGATTGGATGGAGAGTATGTATTCATATCGACAAAAAACAAGTTACGATTTAGATCAACTGTGAGTACTGACGTCATTGCGAAACTCCAAATATCAAAGAATGAGACGGCAGATGTTGCTTTAAGCACTAAACGTAATATTTTGTATATAGTGTTTGTATGGCAAATGAATTAGGTTCCTCCAATGTATGCATGAGCCACAATGTGTCCGCAACCTTAAACTTCCTATGGTATGCTGGTGATCGTTTATTTGAGATTAATTAATTTCTCCTTATGGAATGTTTGAGATCCTCTTCGATCAGTTTTATCATCACCAGCAAACAAGGAAGAAAATGGAACATGAGTTTTTTTCTTTTATCCTGCTATACTTAACAATATTATATGTATATAGTAAGACAAAAATATAACAGAGAGATAACAGCAAATTCAGTTTAAATAAACATCATTTAGTACATTAAGTTTTAAGCTGTTGAACATATTTTTTTTTTCGGAAATATAAATGCAAGTTCTCCTGAAGATCATTGAGACTTTAAACGAAATCTTTTGCCAAACTGAGTTTAGTTGACAAACTTAAAATGCTTACGCACATAATCTTGCGTTCTAGGTACAGCAGCTTAACTGTATGCATTGTTATAACAATTTAAATAAAGAGTTGTTGTTGTGCCTTTTTGAGAGGATAGTCATATTTTCCAAATGCACGTGTTAGTTTGTCTTAATGCCTTGAGAAAAAAAAGCTTTTGAACATTTGTTTTCAGTTTAAAAGCGAAAAAGCCTGTCAAATAAGTAGACGGTATATCCCTTATTTGTAGGGAATGTACATAAAATAACAACAACAATATTGATAATAATAAATTGTTTGAAGGGTTCTGTTTTTTTCAAATCATTGTTTGTGCTGTAAATACTGTTCTTTCAATTTCAAATATCGACTAAGTGTTATGGAATGCTATAAAGTAGTAAAAACGTTGTTAAGTGATACTTCAGAACTGTCTCAAATTTCCTCACCATCATGAAAGACACAATATAATCGCTTCAAGTATATGAAGGACGCCTTCAGATTGTAAAGATTTATCTAATATTTTGAAGGGTCAACGTTCTCTCTGAATTTTTGATCATCTGTTCTAAACATTAAAAAGAAATGATAAAGCCGTAATATTAAGTTTTCACTTTTGCGACAAACGGGCTTCGTGCGGAAACTGGCATCAAATCTGTCATGCATGAAATGAAATATAGTCACATAAGAAGTATCACAATTATATAGCTGTATGACGCTCATAATTGTAACGATACACGATATGGTATTCATACCATGGACGAAAAAGCAATATCAAAGAATGTTCAGTTAACTAAAATGTTTGTTTCATGGAATATTCACCCACACACAGAACAGAAAAAATACTTTGTAATAATTCTTTGTATAACGGAATATTTCATCTCTGATAAGTAGTCCCTTATTGGATTATGCCCCTTAGGTCATCACCCAGTATATATAATGGCGAGTTTTCAATATGCGACAGAGCGTCTGTTGATATTGAATTTGCAGCAGAGCGTCTGGACTATTTCCTGATATCCTTATTCTGCGGCCCTGCGATTGTTTTTGCGGCCCCATTTGCCGCCCTAGTTATAACAATGTGCTATCATTTGATTCCTCTAAATGTTTATAAGCGAGGGTTAAAAACTACATGTAGCTGCATTCAATGTATTGAATCTGATTCCTTAATTGTGACTGGCAATTATTTGTTTGTGTTTGTATATAAATGGTGTGTTTAAATATAACAGAGAAATCATATATATTTTTGCATAATTTATAAAAACGACAACAATAAAATTGAAATTTATTTACTCCTAAGCGTTTTTGCAACTGTTTTTGTCGTAGAAACAGGTTTTTACACTTCTAAAATCATTTAATAAAAGACATTAGATTTGATATTTTAAAGATGAAGACTCATTTAAAAAAAGTTTAGAGTTCAGAAAATGTCTAAAACACCAACAGGAAATGTGAGCGTTGCTAAATCAACTGTGTATTGCTCTATCTATTTCAGTTTATTAATCGTCGGTACCTGTTGACCATTTGACCGACGCCCCATGAACAGGTTAGTTATTTTAGGTTGTTGGGGAAAAGTTCAAGACAAGAAAGCAACCCATTTCAATGACGTCACTGCTTCTTTTCCATGCACAGTGTATAGCACTTATAAATGGGGCCTCAGCTTAACATTTCATCCGGAAGAGAGTAAGTGATATTAGTGGCGGAGCGGGGAGCCAAATCACGACCCAAATGTGTAAGTGAATATAAAACACATTGAAAACGTTAGTCTTCAAAAATGTAAAATTGTTATGTTGTTCTCTTTTGAATATTTCCCTTTTTAGCTCTATTTACGATACTTAAATTATTTCTCAATTGGATGATGGTAGTTGAGTTTTCAAAGATTATATTTTTATAGAGTATTCATTATATCTTGTTCTTGTAAAAACTTATAATACCATTTATTGTTATAAAATTACTTGCTTTGTTTACAGACTGACAATATTTATTCTCATGGACAGTAACACCAAAGCTGGAAGATAACTATTAATATCGCAAGAAATATTGCATCAAGGTGTAATCACATGTAAAATTGAATTATTTGTCATAATCCAATGGATGCATTTTTAAGCAGCCAAATTGTTTGCAAAATACCATTTGATAAATTTGAACTTAATTGCAATGTCCTGAGACATATTTATGTAGTAAAGCAACGTATTTCAACAGGACGAAAACTTGTGTAGGTAATTATTTAGTCGCCTTTTCTATGGTACTCATCAGTTGAAACTATTGTTTTTGTTTCCGAATGCTATACTTAACCTCTAAAACCAAAATGCCGATACATACCATAAATATAAATTAAATACCGCATTCTTCTAAAACCGATCGTGCTCAAGAAGGGAATTAATTGCTGCAACGTTCATTGATATTCTTCGCCTCTAATCTTATTGGCGGCGCCGAGAACGGCGACGCCTATATTGGAATAGTGTTTCATTTTGTACCATGCGCTGACGTAATCAATTTGGGAGAATCTTGGATCATTATCAATGTAAAAAAATCAAATTATTCTGTACATCACTTAAAATATGTCACTTCGTAAATCGTATTTATTAATTTTAAAAATAAATTGATTCAAATCAGGTAAACTTGTATTTTTAATCAAAAGTTTTTGATGCATAAATTACAGATTTAATTACTTTTCCCAAAACAAATCAAAGCGCTGCAAGAACTTGTGTATTCACAGCATTTATCTAGCAGTGTGTTGCTACTTAATCTGAAATGCAAATCTTTGTTAATTCTTTCAACTATAGCTATATAAAGAAAGGTGAAGCCGGGTGGTTAAAAGGTCGGACTTGTACTCACAATCGAAATAAAATTGATTTGTATAAACTAACTTGAAAATAGAAATTGTACAAAATCTGTCGTTTTAATGCAATAATAAAGAATGAGTCTGTCTTTGTGAACACAGACACAAGGATGAATTTGAAGAACACTCTTACTTTGCTGGAGTCAATTCAGTCGTTATAGTTACAAAAAAACATATCTTTTCACTACGCCACTAAACCGTTAAACCATGAATATGATAAAGTACCAGTTGTACTTCGGGTGTTATCTAGTGCAGACAAATTACAAAATATTTGAAATGATGTAATACCATACTGTGAAATGTGGAATTCGAACAAAGATGTTACATGTAAGGTTTTATTTTTTGGATGTCGATAACAGAGGAATTGTTATTTCAAAATCGAGGACACACCTTCAGAGACAAGTATCTTGGTATAGTTTTCACCAAATCTGGGAATATTATGCGTACAAGAAAATATTTAGTAGTAAATTCCTTCATCTGTTATAGGAGGATGTGTACTCCATAGTTGATTACCTATCGGAAGCACTGTCAGGTCGGCAGCTCTCTTTGTTCCAATTTCAGAAATACACTCACAAATTCTCTTCTACAGTTCTCTTCTACAGAAATAACCGTCCATGGATCTCAAATTCTCATTCTCTGTGGGAAGAAAAACATATTCTCGGAATTGTCATTCAAGGTTTAAATTTGAAATTTTGGCATGTCTTGGGCTGCCTAGAAACTTTGGACAGTAAACTTAGCAACCCTTTTGAAACTTTCCGATCACTGAAGTCATCCTTGTTTCAATTTACTTAATGTGCTATCGATGGTTCCAAAATGTTCCTTGGTCAATCGCAGCAAATCTGTATAAAGTATAGTATTTAATGTACGTTGAAGGGTTATGACCACTGCATGTGCATGTGTGATGGTATTTTCTTCATGCATACAATATAAACAATGAAAACATAACATTTCTTCAAGAAATAGATTGAAAATCTGAGTTTGTAAAAATTGAATTATATCCTGTCTATTATGGTTGCGCAACCAGGATAGCAAAACAGTAGGATTTAAACAGACTAAAATCATTAAAAGGGTATAGATTGTTGAAATAAAGCAAAAGTAGACATTTGGAATATTCAAGTGCTGAATTGTGTCGCAGACGAAGAACACTTGATTATTATCCCAATTTTTAATTTTAAAGGTAGACAATATGCAATTTTCATAAAAAGTGAAAGATCAAATGATTTTTTATGAGAATATAGTAATTCATATCTGGTCATTTTGTTGAAGAAAAGTGAATTCACATGAATTCACATCTTCAATAAAAGTGATTAAAACATGGATATAATTCAAATGTCCCCCTTTAAAATCTTTTTACATCCCATCTGTAAATAACTTAATTATATCATCAAAATGTACAACATGTACTACACACGTGTACAATTGTTTAGGTTAATTTATACACTTATTATTTATCTTATTTCAAAACCATGTGCGCCGCCTTTGATGCTTTGCATCAAAATTAATCTTGTATCTTATTTGTTCAATATAAGAGAAGACTAAGCCATACTTAAGTTTTGTCGTTCAGTTACATTGTTATGGATAAATCAGAAATGTTTAAAATGTCTGTACTCTAGAGGAATGGCTGGTAATGGAAAACAGACAAAGATAACACGATAAAACGGAAAGCTGTATTATTATTATTTATTATCTGATTTTCATCTCTTTCTTTACGAATGATTAAAACATACTTTCATTAGCATGAAGGGGTGCGGGATTCCGTAAAAGCTAGAAAAAGAGAGGATAAATGGACATTTTTTTTTTGTTCTGTAGCAAATTCACAGCTTCAAATGATGAAATATTTTCAGACGAGTTGAAATTTCTTATGCATTGCGTGAGATACATCTTACTTAGTATTATTAAACCTTTATCCTGTTTTTCGAAAACAGGCATGTTTCAAAGTTCAGTCAAGAAAAGCTTGATTACTAAACCCATACACTTTAAAATTCTTATGTACACCATGACTTTTTAATGGCGATCTAAAACGACCGTTATACTCTGACTGCACAGTTCAACCTCAAGACTTGGAAATAAAATTAAAGGCAGTGTACCTTGTACAACGACAATTATTCTGACCTCAAAGTCAAGTAATGGATATTGAGAGCCATTTGTATGGCAACTAGAAAATAAAAAACTGTTTCATTTGAATTTGTGCCTTACCTGTTTGTATTGTCACTGACTACAAATCATAAAGGTAGAGCTATAATGTTTATTACTGTTGTAAATTCTGAAATGCCGTTATAGCCACTCTTTACCTCTTCAGTTCTTGAGAATGTCACCTTGATTATTAATGAATGATAATGATTATTATCATAAAAAAGTCATCTTAGTTTCAATGTTTGACATAATGCCACATCATTGTGTACAAAATATTAATATCTGATAATGACCCTTTATCACCACTTTGTGAGAGGAATTTATCTTAAATACACAGAGTAAAGCCACATATTCATGTTGATTTAGCCTGACCTAGATTGATAGCTTATATACGATAAGTTCTAAAACCATCTATCACTTATTAAACACACCTTTATGTTACATGACTTTACAAACTTGTTCGTCGCCGCTATCTCCATTTCAGTTTTCGTATCCGTATTTTAAGTATAAGCGTCTTGTGGTTTAAAGTTGAAGAAACCAGGGATACTTTTAAGCCCGACAACGCAGGTTTGTTAAAAGTTTCTTACAATTTATTCATTTTCAGATTTCTAGGTAAGAATGCTCACAACGATATATTGTATTACCTATGTATGTCATGTAACACCACAACAGGTTGATTTTATTTTTATTCTTTTCTAGCGATAATTTAGTGTCGTGACGTATAGATGAGGTTGTATTTGTCTGGAAAAAGAAAAAAAAGAAACTAGAATCAGCGCATATGCCTGTTAACCACATGGCTCGAACGAAGAAGTAGTAGGTCATTGTAATATATCTCATTTTAACAGTCTTGTATATGACATGCTAAAATAGAATTGAACGTCTTTAAACTAAGTTTAGTTAGTGCGAGTCCAACACAACGTTAAATAGGAATCCTGGAGAGGTGACTGCACTGAAGGACTAGCTTTAACATTATACGGCGGTAGATTGCATGAATTCGCTATGACATCGTATATATACACTCCACCCGTTACCTAGTGGGGAGCAGAAGTCGATAGTTCGAATTCCATCTGGACTTGTGCTAACGATGCCGGTTAGTAGGCCGCCAGCTAGTCAAATAATGTTTACCGATTACCTGTCTATCTTGTGCCTAGCATATTAGACAATAAATCGGGGTAAAAATGTATACAATAAAGAGATGTATCGTAAGCCATGGGGTCTCGCCCTTTCAATAGGGATGACACCATAATTGACACTTTACTTTACCTAGAACTTCTTCACATGTCAATCTTATGATTAACAAATTCCTTGGATACTTTTGAATCTTCGCAAACAAAACTTTTTCTAGCTGTTGACAAAACTACTTTTCATGGAAATGTTCCTCAATTTGTCTTTTGTTAAATGCCTTAAAATTAAAACAAAAGTTCCATTCAGAACTCTGGCTGTCAGGGTAACCATTACGAAAATCTGAAAATCCGCTGACACGATTTAAAAATAGTTTTACAGAAATGTTTCTTACGTGGTCTTGATTAAATTCCTTCACGCTATGCTGGTCCTTATGAAACATAGCCGACGTAGAGAGTGTCCTCCTTTTTACTTTATGACTGCATGGGAAACTTTGAAAAATTTATTTCAGAAACTGCTGGCCCAATTACAGTTTAATTTCACAGAAATATTTCTAAGCTGGTTCTTTATCAAATTCCTTTGAACAATGTTGGTTTGTTAAAAATATCTTGCCTAACAGGCGGCGGGGCACTTTATTAATATACAACTGTGTGGAAGACTTTGAAAATCGTATGCTCAGAAACCCATGGCCCAATGTCAAATCAATTTCATATGAAGGTTTCTGATAATTTATTCGGGTTATGATGGTTAAAAGAAATTCTTAAAATCAGAATTCAATCTTGACATTCTGACCTATGTTCTGTTTTTGGAAGTAACAGCAAAAAATTCGAAAAATATCTACGTTGGTTCTAAAGGTGACCGAATTAGGCCATCTTAGTGCTTAACGTTAAACAGTCTTACTGAAAAAATGTTAATGAGGTCATGTTTCCAGAGTAAACTAATTCAGAAACAACTTATTTGATGAATAGTTTGGAAAGACCGCATCATCTTGTGAATGATGAGTTGCGTTTCTTTTTCAAAGTTTAGGTTTTACTCATTTTGAAAACAACAACTTAAAATCTCTGTAATGGATCGTGGGTTCAGTTAATAATTAATTTTATACAACAAACTCATCACACCCATTTTTAAGGTATTTTCTTAGTATTCAAACAAATTACATGTTTTTGTAGGAACGGATATAGCAAAATTATCTCATAACACTATATTATAGTAGATCTTGATTTTATTCTCACACATAACATGAAAACTGTAAAGTTACACGTAATTTGCGAACATTGTCAATTGTGAAATTCATACAAAAAATCTAAATCATATTTTGTCCCTTCTATGTTATTCTTAGAATTGTTTTATTACTTGTTGACGCCATTTTGATGAGGTGAAGTTAAGGTCAGTATTATGTGTATTGTATTAGAGCAAGTTTATAATGTTCTACGTATGTAATAAAAGACATAATTTTAATTTCAAATCATT
Organism: Cyclina sinensis; assembly: GCA_012932295.1. NCBI lineage: Eukaryota > Metazoa > Mollusca > Bivalvia > Venerida > Veneridae > Cyclina > Cyclina sinensis. The sequence continues at coordinate 8,193,015 of JAAONU010000016.1, forward strand.
TCGCTTTTCAGGGTTCGAAAGTCATGATGTACTCGGAGGCCAGTGCTCTAGACGAACACCCTGCGCTTCTCCAAGATGGACCAGGATTAATGGCATGCGTTTTAGATGATTATCCAATGGCATCAGTCTTATCCCCCCTGCTTCTTTCACCGGATACACATCATTTTCCAGATCAGGCAGACCCATGGCAGAGTGTAGAAGATATTTCATTTACAAAAGCTGAAAGCAATCTGATTACAAATTCTTCTTTACCTTCCTTTGCCAACCAGGTCGAATACTCCATTACGTCACTAGACGATATGACATCATCAGTAAACAACGCATGTGACTCTGGTTTCAGTGATGTGTCTTCACCAGAATCACAGATATTGTCCTACGATACAACAGAGGTACCTGCAAAAGACGCATCTGTCACTTCTCGATTGAAATCAATACTCATGTCCCGGAAGAAGATACAAGAAAACCCCTCGCTCTCATCGTCTCAGGGCTTAATAACTTCGTTGCACAATTATTCATTACCTAAGAAAAGTCATAGACTAGACAACAACACAGGAAGCGAAGAACAAAACCGCGAGAAATATTTCCCAAAGAGTGCACTAAGATTTCCGCCATGTTTTGTATGTGGAGGAGTTGCTTCCGGTCTTCATTATGGTGTGAACAGCTGTGAACCATGTAAAGGATTTTTTACACGTTATTTGCGTAAAAAGGAAGACTTCAAGTGCGCCAAAGAGAGCAACTGCCCTGTTACTAACCGACTCAGGGGTAACTGTAGTGCTTGTAGGCTCAAGAAATGTTTGGCTCTTGGAATGTCGAGAAAAAATTCAAGACTCGGTCGATATAGCCTTTCGAGAAGAATGGAAACAATCATGCAAGTTAATGAACTAGAAAAGAAGCAGACCAAAGGAGAAATATATGATAAGCTATCAAACCTCAATAATAGCTGGGTTCTTGAAAATAATTTTCAGACTAACATCAATGCGGTTCCAAATTTTCAATCAGTTGCCCCTGACGCAAATCCGAATTTCGATACTACGAACAAGAACCCATGTTCTCCATGCATTATTAAGGCACCATCTGGATTTTCGCAAAAACTTGTCAAAGTCTTGGTAGAATATATGGAAAATATTAAACCTTATGGAGAAGATTTGGTGACCGATGAGCAAATCATGTCAAAACTCCTGTCACATTACGATTCGTATGAGTTAAAGATAAGCGTCTTTGGCAATCTTAAAACAATTCCTAAGGACGAATACTTCAATTTACTGAAAGGATATGGGATTGAAATCGATAAAAGAATGATGTTTCTGAAACAGTCGGCCGACGAAATGATTGAAATGATCGAGAGGTATTGTAACTTTGCTAAACAGATACCAAACTTTAAAGCGCTTTCAAACAGAGATCAGAAAAATTTACTCAAGTCTTCAAGGTATGACTTTTTCATGATTTTGATGCACAGCGGTTATTTGCACGAAAAACAAGTGTTTTTGGCACATAACGGGGCAGCATTTCATATGGAAGAGGTGGCAGATAAATTCTTCTCTAGAAAACTTGTCATAAATGTATGTGATATGTATCACAGACTTCAAAAACTGAAACTCAGTAAGGAGGAAAAGGCGCTTCTTATTTCAATTTCGCTTGTCTTCACAGATCGCTGCAGCTTAGAAAATCCTCGACTTGTCCAACAGATTCAGTTCTCTCTTACACAGCTTTTACAGAAGCAACTGGAGAAAACGTGCCCTAGTTCAGCTTTCAGAAGATTTACAAAGATTATTGATTGTCTTACAATAATGCGTGAAAGTTCGGAGCTTTTTCTCAAAGAATATAACGAACTGTGTCAAGATGAAATGATTATAGAAGAAGTTCCTATAATGACAGAACTTTTATTCGAGGACTGATAATTTGTTTGTCTGAGATAAAACCTCTTAATTGGATGGAATATTATTTTATTATCAGAACTGATTGATCTATGCAAATAAAGTGAAGATATATTTAATTCAGAACTGAATGAAAAAAAAAGTTCCGAAACTCGTTTTAAAATGAAGATAAATTCAATGCTTTCTTTCTGCATACGACGTAAATAAATTAGAACGCAAGCTCTTATGTTGTTATTGTTTAGAAAGGGTAAAACAATGCTATACCTAGAAAAAGGATAATTTTGTCGTTTTCAAAGTCAAACGATGATTTTATGTCAAAGGGTGATTTTATGTCAAAGGATGATTTTATGTCAAAGGATGATTTTATGTCAAAGGGGTGGTAATAAATAAATGCCATAATATATAGTGTCGTAATCCGCTTAGTTGTCACTTCGATAATTCACGTGACATATCGATATAGAAAAACGATTAATCTGAAAAAAAAATCGATTTAATGAATTATTTTAATCCTTTCATAAATCATTGGTTAACACTTTAAATGATGAACATAAAACAAGGCTTATACAATCAAAGGATTAGCTATCAGACCTCTTTGAACAAAGTCACTGAAACTTGGAACTGCAACATAAATTGTTATCAAAAATAACAAATTCACCCTTTGCTTTTGCTGGGAAACTTACACTGTCAAGCTTTATAGTCTGCATTTCTGTCACAATGTCTACTTCTTTGTTTTAGTTAGCTTACTTTTAATCTCGAAGTTTGTCACTAAAATCAGGAGCGAGGAATTCAAATACGATAAACTGGGCGGCCACGCATGAAGAATATAGCAATTAACAAAATACTTCTGAATCTGAAATTCCTTAACACCATGATAGACAGGGGAGGGGGAGATGTAAATTAAGGCTCCGTAATTGCAAAGCTCAAACCTTAGTTTAATATTGAATGTAAAAAACAAAAGAAACTTGGCCTATATGAAATAATGTAAGACATAGAAAACTGTATTTTTCAAAGATGTAGCCAGATATTTTCTCGTTGTAGTTTATTTAGCTGCAAGAAAATAAAGTTATTCTTTCACCCCAACGAGTTTGTCTCAATGACAGTTATAGCATGAAATTAAGTCTTGAAAAAAACTGCTAACACTACACTCCGTCTCAATGGAAAGCAAAATCAACGCTGAATTTATTGTCCGCTAACAAATTCGTATTGGAGACAAAGTGAAGAAAACATTTCTTTAATAGAAAGAACTGAAATTATACATTTTGATTTGTGATACAGGAGTATGCAGAAGTTGCCCGATCATTCTTGGCAGTACCTAAAAATAGATGTGTATTACTTTTATAGTATTGTGTAACAAGTAGAATTTATTGTTAACATCTCAACATTTTCTTTAAAACTGTTACCATAAACTCTAGACAAGATATTGCATAGATTTTTTCCTTGCATTCGCTTTCAGATTGGTCATCATTTTTATTACCGTATATTTATTTACCTTTTTTTAATTTACAAATTTCATGCAGGAATAAATCTTTCTGTAACGGAGTATATACATAAAACCTTTTGGTTAGTTTATTTGACAGATTTTCTTACTTAAGACAAAATGTCAAAGTTAGTGTTCTTTTGTTGACACAATAACACTGTAATATCGTTTCCCTGCCCATCTAACAAATTATTGATCAGCTAAGAGAACGGAAATCTATTACATCCAATAATCATTTCACAGGCGTCGTCAGGAGAATTTGCTGGTTGGCAAAGATAATTTATTCGCTATGCTGTAACTGTTCTTCTTTCGTCCTAACTTTTATCCTCAAGTTAAAGAGGATATGAGGGACTTCAACCCACTAATTACCGAAGTGTCAAATAAGGTAATAAATTTACGGATGGGCCTATTCTGGTGCCAATGATTTTCTGCACCCTTCAAATACTAAATCAAATATATCAAAATTGCCTTTTAAGATTGAATAAAACACATAATTTACATCTTTTGTTAACAAATTACACTCATGAAAAATTTGCAGATATTTCAATAATTCTCCGTGATTTCCTTTTTATGTTTCTAACTTCAAGTGCAATGGCACTGTGAGAAGATGCATTTCATTAGTTGTCTTAGATAAAAAAAAATGTTTACGACTAGATTTACACGTAAATCTTCACGTGTGGTTAACACAATGTCGCCCTAACAGGTTCTTAATGGCAATTTCTGTCTGTGTATTTTTTTTCGAAAATAGAATATTTACCATGAAGTATTGTATGGTGGTACAATGTTCTAATTGTGTTGATTTCAATTATTCAGTTGAACGTTGGATGAAGAGAAAATTGTATTTTCGTCAGTTAGGCTTACAAGCCCTTGATAAAAATACAAGTGACATAATCAGCGCTCAGAACAACCATTTATCAAATGTATATATACTATATATAGTGTACAGCTTACAGCACATTTAAAAAGGTGTCATTGTAATACGATGTGCTACTGTTCATCATAATGAAAGTGTTATTAAGACGAGATTCCGGTCGTTATAGAGTAATGCGATGAAGTTGTGTGACAGAACGGTCTTTTGGGAAATCAGTATGTTCTGATAACTCGTCCGAAATGGCATTTTTTGTTTAATTGTCCTCAAACTCTTATTTAATGAAATCGGTGGGAAGGAAATGAAACAGTGGAATAATATACATGTAACAGGATTGAAAGTATTATTCTTACAAAAAAAGAGTCATTTGAATTATAGAAGTATGCACTTAAAGCCAGTCAGCAAATGCGTACGCCTAATTCCTAAATCGCACTTTTTAAAGAAGATACGTATCAAACATGTAGCGAATACTCGTACTCGGAAAAGTTACAAGAAATTTTGCCCAGCATTAACGCTAACACTGTTTTTGACGATCTATTTAATTTATGTATCTACATTATGTTACAAAATTTTGGTCAGTCATTAACCAACTATGTAGTTTTTTTTTCACAAAAGCTTATTTAGTTCACCACGGAAATTTTTAAGGTAAATTAATTGAGATATGCTTCGTTTTAGAAATATAAATTGCCTTACATATCTGCGGTTTTGCCAGCACAGCAGATGTGTTTTTGTTTAAAATAACATTTTGTATAAGTAACTACTGTTATCAGCGTGGCGTTGTATGACTAAGCCTCTTTAATATCCAGTGAGAAAAATCCGCAGTAGAAAACGATGTAAATTTCCAAATTAATACCTTTGTTAATAATATATGGGAGAAAAGCAGGTTTTCAGCAAAATATACAAGTGTTATTCAGATGCAAATTAGGTATTTCATTAACACCGCAGCTTCTTTGAAAATACTGAGAACAGACGGCGAAAGCTGCTTAAATCAGACGCTCTGACAACTAGGTAAGTAAAACTAGGGGTATTCATATTGACTCTTTTTAAATTGCAGCTGTAAACTGAATTATTTTATGACCTGTGACCTAGACCTACTTACTTGATTCGATGCTGCAACGTTTGACAAATGTATTGTCTGAATATATAAGTGAATACTAAACAAAATTCAGACACATATTGCTACTATTTTTAAGCTTTTTTTTTAATCAGATGATATTTTGTTTTATTCTGGAAAAAGTCTTACAAGTTCTTCCTAAAAATGTGCACGTAAACAGTTCAAGGGCGGTTTGAAACTTTTCTGTCTCCAAAATTTGTTTAAGTACGTTGCTTTAGTTTGGAAAAAACAAACTATGGTGTCATGTTTGTATTTATATGCATTATTATAATGATGTGATGCAACTTTAGAAGAGTAACTGAGAAGACTTGCATAGCTTAATTGGGAACAGAAGAATGCTTCTAAGTTTGGCTGAGCTGAAATAACTTTTGAGGAGTAGGTTTTATGAATTGAAACTTGAAATATTGACAAAAAATATTTGTAAGAAACACAACACTGTCTTCCTATACTTCAAAACATTAGTCGGTGATACCTGTGCGTGTACTGCAGTTTTGCCTTATTTGTTCATCTTGAGGGATTTTTGCTATTTAATTACTAAAAATGTTGAAAAAATATACTTTCCCATTTATATTTTCTTTAGAAACACTTAATGGTTTGGAGCAATTTGTTGATATATCTGATAACAAAACAATCTCTTGTTGTAATGTAATAGTTAGATATAATTTTTTAAAAAAAAAGAAAAGAAAAGAAAAAGAGAAAATGAAAAAAGAAGAAGAAAAATGTTTTATCAGTTAACAATAGTCGAAAAATGCAATTTTAAAACCGCTTACAAATAATAAGACGGATATCTGCACACAGTAATTAAAGTCTGTTTGCAGAAGGAAAATAAAGTTTCTATGTTAACGCCCGATTAATTCTCGTTATTTGAAGACGTTATCTGCAGTCAAAGCATGAAATTAAGTTTTGAGAAATTTGCACACAATTTGTCAGTTTTCTAAAAAAGTAACAACAAAGAACTCATAAAACATCCCGTATTTAATAATAACGTTCAACTTTCTCAATACGATTTCGAAATAGAGAAAATTTGTTCACAGTCTCCCTTTAACTTGTATGGATCACATTTTATGCCATACACAGTTCTACAACTATTTTTATTTATTCTTTTTTTAAAATTAATTTCCCTGTAGAAATTTGGGCGTACCTTTTCTACCCGTTTTCAACTGTAATTCATCTGACCTAGCGAAAACTTTACGAAAACAAATTAAATTTCAGCAGTTTTTATTTTTAAACAGACATATAGAAGACTGGGGCGTAGCTTAGGAGTGCTTTAAAACTGATGAGAAATTTGAAGAAACTTCCTGGCCTCCATGGCAGATAACGCGCTATGCTCTGCACGAATGCCAGTGACATGTACCTGCATAAAAATTTCGCAGACAAAATAAGAAAAATTGTTACGACTTCACAAACAGTCAAAGCTATTGCTCTGTTGCAAGAGTTGTATCACTGACATAAAAAAAAAAAAATCAGCTTTTTGCTAAATTTCGTAAAACATTGCATATCGAATGGCCAAAAAGTGGAGATTCTTAAAGATTTAATGAACTGTATTTTTCAGTTTAGAATCTCTTTTCTAGTTTTATTTCGAAAACCTAAACAAGCTTTATGAATAAATATATCACAGATCAGATGTGATGAGCTGATTAAAATTAAAACATGTGACTATCAAATTGACATGTATATACAATTACTTTACAATTTCTCCGTTAAAAAAATCGGGGTTTACCATTTTGCAGTATATGTGAGATTAAAATCCCACTTAAACCTGTTTTGTATTAATTACGCTGTAGTAACCTGGTATAGGATTATTATTTAGCTAGACAGACTTAAAGTTTTGATAATAATTGTACAAAATATTTACGCCGTCATACAGCATTTACGAAAAAGGAATCAAAAACGCCTACATTTTGAACCTGAAAATGAAGAAAATATTACAGAAGCAGCTAAGCTTCAACCATAATATTTGAACTCAACGCGGATACAAATATTATGAATATGCAGATTTGATACTTTTCGTTAAGTGCAAAGTCTTTATTTTCAGACAGGAAAGAGGTAAGATCATGCATTAATTATTAGGGGGATTTTGATAAACTACATGAATATTTACTAAGTGTAATACCAAAATGTCTACTGCGTAAGAAAATAAAATAAAACAAGTGAGTAAAAACTCTAAATCCACTGGTACCGTCTTTCAGAATAAATTTTCAAATTGAAGGGGTTAGCTGGAGATAAATGATGTTTTTCTTTTTTCGTTATTTTACCATCATGTTGAAAGACAAAGATTCACGAAAAGACATTCTTTGAATATAGATATACCATTAAAAAAAGCTTGTTCATGACACATGAAACTTGCTGTTCAAAAAGATATAATAGAAAATAAAGTGGGAATCCTTTTAGGTAATTTGCTATGAAATCCGTTCTCTCTGGTTAATTAAACATTGTACTGTATTCATGGGTTATTCTCCATAAAAGACTCGAACTAAAAAAGATAAAATAACTGTTACAATACAAAGTTTTAAGGTATATAGTGTCTTTTCTGACATATTTCTTCGGCTTTTATAATTTCACTGTTATTCAGGACCAAACTCTAGGCAGTGGTTACTTTAAACAGAACAAGTGTCACTGTTACAACGAAAGCTCTTTTAGTAAATAAACAAATTATTATCTTCTCTTAAGTTTCATTTTTTTTCTTTTTTAACTTCAAAACACCTTGAAACAATAGCTGTCATGATGACAATTATGCGCATCAGAAATCTTGCAGATCAATCCTAAACACTTTCATGTAGAGTGATCTATTCATGAAGATTGTACTAAAGAGTCTATAAAACAACAAAAAAATCTCTCTCATTTTGCAACACGTGTATTTCATCGAAAAGACCTATATGGCTGACAAATTTTATATCTACCCCAAAGACACACAAATCAAATAAAAGGCACAATCACAAGTCAAACACCGAAAAGAGCCATCTGGCCCACAGACCCTCAGTTAGTCTACGGACTATTAAACTATAGTCTCTGACATTCTCTGGAACATACTCCCCCACCTTGATAAGTTTGACATTTCAAGCTTATCAACATTAACCAATTTAATCATATTCTACTTGAATATTTCCAAATTTTCAGTTTTTGCATCATTTCAGTTATACACCTGAAATAAATAATCGATCAATTTTCTATTACATGTATTCAAAACACTTGTTTTACTGAAACACTTGTTTTACTGAAACTAGACTTCTTTCATTTCTGTTCAACCAATTTAACTAGTCTATAACGACAACTTTTGCATTACATTAGAACACTCAACACAACCGTACTCAACACAATCAACAATTTGATTCCACTTAAGGTATATCTAAGCTATATAACTATAGAGCAAATGTCAACTATTATCTATAACACTGTTCAACTGATATTCTATAATTTAACAGACAAACTATATGAATAAATTCACCTATGTCTCAGTTATATTGTAGAACCACAGTTTTACAAATATTTTGCAAAACAATACTAGTTAAGCATTCAATTTGCCGAATGTGTTAAATATTATAGATGTACATGTAATGTTACTCTTCTCACTAGTTCAAATTGCATCAGAATATAATATATGCTGATTGATCAGTTATCAGTCTAATGAATTACTCTTATTGGTAATAGTGTAAAACGTACATGTATTATCCTCAAGCAACCATCAAAACTCACTACAGCAACAATGTCAAATATTATACTTATAACATTTTTATCCCAAAATGTACATATATACAAATACTTAATTTATTTGCTTTTACTGTTTGTCATGTTTTCAATTACTTCACTAAATCTTATTCTTCATTTACATTAAAGTTACGATAAAGTTCTTATTTGTTTACATTCTTCTTTTTTACATTCTTCTTCTCCAGATTATACAATTCCTGAAATAAGAAAAATGTTTGTCCGTGTGCCCAATTATCAACTATTCCCGATTCTAGCTTTCTAGCTATGTTTATGTTGCATTATGTTTATTTGCGCGATTTTTGAGGGATTATTATGCCCTCCACTAGCGAACTCACACACAAAAATATTAATATGCATTTTGTTTGTCTCACTCTGTATTGATCTTCTGTATGAAAAGTTAATCAGCACCGGTAACTTCTAATGGGCACAATTTTGTGATTGGTCGTACCAATTCTTTGCCATTCATCAAAACATTTGCTGCGCGAACATGTCCATCGCGACTTTTATGCACACGCGTAATACGCCCTAATGGCCACTGTGCTCGCGGCATATCAGATGACATGACTATCACGACATCGTTGATTTTCAAATCAGGTTGAACTTTATGCCATTTTTTCAGTGTTTGTAAGCTTGGCAACCATTCCTTTAACCATCGATTCCAAAAATGACGAATTAGCTCCTGTATTCTGCGCCATCGGTTCCTGGGATTAAAATCAGTGTAATCGACACTTTCAGGAGCAAATTTACCCCCTAATTGTCCATGCAAAAAGTGGTTTGGAGTAAGAGGTAAACAGTCAGCTGGATTTGATGTTTGGTAAGTTAAAGGTCTTGAATTGATTAATGCTTCAGCACCCGAAATTGCTGTGATTAATTCTTCATCTGTGACAGAGGCATTCCGTAAAATCTTGTTAATTGCACGTTTTGCACATTTTACCATTATCTCGTGCGCGCCACCCCAGTGGGGTGCTAGCGGTGGAAGAAACTCCCACTGAATCCCCAAATTTGCTGTTTTCTCAACAATTTTGTCTTTGTTATCATGTAGTTGTCTTACTAGTTCTTTTAACTCTTTGTCAGCTTTCACAAAGTTTGTTCCATTGTCTGAGAGCATTTTAATAGGAAGTCCCCTTCTATTTACCATGCGGAAGAATGCATTTAAGAATGAACTACTATCTAAACCATAAGCTACCTCTAAGTGTACTGCTCTTGTTGCTAAGCATGTAAACAAGCATAGATATCTTTTCTCTCGGCGCTTTCCTCGTCCTTGTATTGTAGTAAACGGTCCACCAAAATCAACGGCAGTATGTGCAAATGCTCGTAACGGCATGTTCACACGGATGTTTGGTAAAGGAGCCATAATTTGTCCAATTGGTTTTGCTTTTCGTCGCTTACACAATGTACATTTGTTTTCCACTTCTCGAATTACTTCCCTTGCAGACGGTATCCAATATTGCGTTGATAACAATGATAGAGTATAGTTTGTGCCACTATGTTCCCCTCTTTGGTGGTAATAACGAACGATCAACACCGTAATCCAATCGTATCTGGGTAATATTATTGGATAACGACAATCATACGATAACATGTCTGCATATTTCAAACGTCCATCACTTCTTAAAATTCCTTCACTGTCAATTTTTGGGTTCAAACTGATCAATTTGCTATTTGCTGGCAATTGTCTATTCCTGCTTAAAGCAGAATATTCGTCACGATAATGATATTTTTGAGCTGCCACTATCAGCTTCACTTCCACGTCATGTATTTCATTAACATTTAATTGTCCATCAATTCTCATGTCTTTTGCTTTTTTACAATTTTCTACAAAACGCACAACCCACGCATAAACACGTACTAGTTTTGTCCAATTCGAGAATCTTTGTGGATTAAGTCGCCAATCATCATTACATGTATTAACTTGCGAACATGTTTTCTGCGAGTACATTGTCTGTACTTCATAGTCCATTTGTTTAGCTTTTTTCACTTCATTATTTTCTGTTGTTAAACTAATGTTATTCTTTGGCCATTCAGATTCATCTTTTTGCAAGAATTCAGGTCCTTTCCACCATAATTCACTGGTTTTCAATTTTGATACTGACAAACCTCTACTGACAATATCTGCTGGATTCTGCTTGCCAATGACATGTCTCCATTGTAACGGTTTTGACAACTGCTGAATTTCTCCAACTCTATTTGCAACAAATGGTTTAAACTTTGAACTGCGGTTCCGTATCCAATGCAAAACATTCATACTATCAGTCCAGAAATTACAGTCATTTACACAGATGTTTAATGCAGCACAAATTGCTAATGTGAGTTTCAAACATAATACTGCTGACAATAGTTCCAACCTGGGAATACTGACAGTTTTCACAGGTGCAACACGACTTTTTGCGGCAACAAGTCTAACCGAAACTTCATTTTCAGCATTTTCGCAACGAGCATATACAACTGCACCATAAGCTTTTTCAGAAGCATCGCCAAATGCATGCAGTGTTATTTTTTCTGAAGCTGTTTCTTCCATTTTAATACATCTTGGCACTTTAATTTCTTGCAATTCATTCAGTTCAGATAACCATTTCCAAAAAGCTTCTGATAATTCACTATTAACAAGTTCATCCCATTCTAATCCTGCTATCCATAATTCTTGCATTATCATCTTTGCTCGAATAACATATGGCGCAAGAAATCCATGTGGGTCAAAAATAGATGCTGTTTTTCTAAGAATAAGTCTCTTTGTCAGTTCTGTGTTTTCTTCAGGTACTTGCACATTAAACACAAAGCAGTCATCATTAGCTAACCATGTAACACCTAAAGTTTTAACTGATGGTAAACTGTCTTGATCAATTTCCACTTTGGAAGTTCTATGTTCAATGGGAATATTTTCTAACACGGCTTTGGAGTTTGATAGCCATTTCCTTGCGTACATGTTTGCTTTTGCCCAAAGTTCTGAAAGCTGATGATACAATTCAATTCCTTCTTCAACCGTTTCAACTGAGTCCATACTATCATCCATGTATGTGGAATATAATACTGTTTCTGCTGCACGGGGAAACTCTCTTTCATGTAGCTCGGCATTTTTCCTAGCAACAAACTGGGCTAAAAAAGGCGATGAATTCACTCCAAAAACCAAAGAATTAAATTCATACTGAACAGGTGCAGATGAATTCCAAAGGAAACGATGATACGACCTGTCAGTTGGGTGTATTCCTACACGTAGATACATCTCTTCAATGTCACATATTATTGCTACAGGCTTAGACCTAAATCTCATCAACACGTCAAATAATTCATTCTGTAGTTTCGGACCCTGATGAATTGCATCATTCAAACTAATTCCATCCTTTTTTGCCGATGCATCAAAGACAATGCGTACTTTGGTTGTTTCTCTATCAAGTTTAATGACTGGAAAATGTGGTAAATACCATGTACCATCACTTGATTTTTCATTCTGTTTCACTTTTGAAATGTAACCTTTACTTTCGTATTTCTTAATTGTTTCTGTGTATGCTTCCTTCACAAATGCATCTTTTTCCAATTTTTTCTCTGTGTTTTTCAGTCTTTGCAGCGCTAATTCATAGTTATTTGTTAAACATGACTTTTTACTATTCCATGGAATTGGAACTTGGTAATGTCCATTGTGGCACTCTGTTTCTGATTCCACTTGTTTCACTACTGAACTGTCTTCGATTGACATACTATTTTCTTTCTGTGGAATATGTTCAATTTCCCAGAATTTTTCAATTGATTTGTCCAAATTCACATCATTTTGAAGAAAGAATGTATGATAATTTCTATCTTCATTTTCATTCATATTTGTCACTGCACCCACACATGTCCAGCCAAGCGGTGTCAACCGGGCAATTGGTTCTCCTGGATTACCTCTAATTTCATATAAGGAGAAGTGTAGATCTGAATAGTCCACTCCAATTAACAAATCAACTGTATTTCTATTTCTGCACAAAGGAAAATTAATACGCTGTAAATGTTGATACTTCTGTGAATGTTTATTCCAATCAATTGTTTTCAAATTTCCTGTTACATGATTTGTCGTCGTAGCTTCCATTGCCATTTTTACTTGTCCATTTAGGCTTTCTATCAAAAAATTAACTGGCGTGGTTTCAAACGTCTCTTTCCGTCCATTCATTACATTCACTGTAATCAAATGTGCATTTGACCCTATATCTAATCCCAGTTCTGCTGCTACATCAGAATTAATGTAAGATTTCGAACTACCATCGTCCAGTAACGCATTAACCATTAATTGTTTGTTGCCATTTTTCACTATTACAGGTACAGTGCGAAGTCCAATTTGACTTGTATTTACTTCTTGATCACAACTATTGTGTGTATGTTGTTCCATATTGTGATTGTACTGAACATGAACCTCAGCATGATTTTGCGCACTACTTTCTTCACAATGAAGTAATCTATTATGGTTTTTTCTACAACCCTGAATGCCACAAACCTTCATTCTGTTACAAGTACTACCAGAATGTCCGCTACCTAAACATCTAAAACACAATTTCAGCTCCTTAGCTTTATTCCAACGCTGCGCCGCAGATAACTGTTTGAATATACTACAATTCCAAATATCGTGATTATCTGAGCATACTTTACATATCTTTGTTTTACTCTGTGGGTTTCTGTCACTTGTAAAATGAGTATTTGGGTTGTTTTTTGGAGATTTCCATTTCTCACCAGAAAGCCCATGAACTGTTTCAGCAGCAGCAACATAATATTTTGCTTCCTGATTTAACCATTTTCTCAAAGTTTGAACTGATTCATCTTCTCTATTTTCAAAAATCCAACGATTATATCTCGTCAACATTGTTTCTGGCATTTTACGTTGAAGTTTCAAATATAATGTGCCATCTTTCAAATCCTCCTCCTTTTCTGCTTCTGTTAAATTGATCACAACAATATCCAACAAGTCAGCAAATTTTTCTATAGTTTTGGCATTTTCCTCTCTCATTGGTGGAAACTTGTCTAATTCTTCTAGATATGCCATCACTTGTCGTCGTTTTCCACCAAACTTTCTTTCTAATCGCTCCTTTGCTGCATTGTAACTTACTGCAGAGTGTCCTAGATTTTCTATTGATTTCAAAGCTTCTCCCGACAAATATTGTCTTAATTGCAGAAGTTTGTACTCAGCTGTGGCAGGCGCACTATCTATGCATGCATAAAATGCAGCTTTCCATGATTCATACTTCCTCTTTTCACCCGAAAATACAGGAATTTGAACTCTTTTTAATTGTTGCCACATATCTTTCCCTAACGTTGAGCTGGCACCTCCTGCACTAACTGACTTGGCGCTTGTAGACATACATGCATTATATACAATCTTATGTGCTTCACTGTACTCTTTTTCTAAAATTTCAATCTCATCCATTATTTTACCTTCATTCACAGTGTCATTCAATTCTCTATACGACGAACATAACTTGTGCATTGTTCCCAGCGCAACCTCGTTGGCATCGTCCAAGTAATCTTGTAATTTTCGTAACTCAATTTTGTTTATATCTTCTCCTTCCTTTACGTCCACACATTGTATAACTTTATTTTTTGTTTTTGTAAACACTGACTTGTGTTTTGACTTCAATAATTTTAAGTCAGATACTCGTTTTAAAATTGCAACCTTCGCTTCTTCGGTCAATTCCATGGCTATTTTTCACACCAATCCTGTGGCGAGACTATTTTGAAAAGGTTTTTCACTTTGAGGAAAGTTCAAGCATATTTAACCTCGCTCTGCTACCATTTTTTTGTACTAAAGAGTCTATAAAACAACAAAAAAATCTCTCTCATTTTGCAACACGTGTATTTCATCGAAAAGACCTATATGGCTGACAAATTTTATATCTACCCCAAAGACACACAAATCAAATAAAAGGCACAATCACAAGTCAAACACCGAAAAGAGCCATCTGGCCCACAGACCCTCAGTTAGTCTACGGACTATTAAACTATAGTCTCTGACATTCTCTGGAACAAAGATTAAATATGTTTCACATTTCTGGATTATCTCAATCTCGGGTAATTGATTGAGGACCGGGGAAGAAGTACCGACCTCTGTGAACTTGACATTTGAATTAAAAAGCGCAAAATCAACAGGATTTGTTAACACAGTCCAAACTATCCCGCCAAGGGATCTAGAAGGTCCAAAAATCAATCTCATCAGGGTTCATCTTCTCATCGATTCATCAAGCCCACCTATCTTGTAAATTTCGAAATCCCTAACTGCACTTGTTCTTGCGTTATTAATAAGAAACCTTTTTCAAAGTGCGGGTTCCTGTTAGATAGGTCTATGACCCTATGGGTCCAAAAACGATAGGATTTATCCACATCATGCTTCACCATGTTGAAGAGATTTAGACCTTCATGCGTATTTGATCTGAAACCGTTTTTCAGGTCCTTGTGTGTTTGATTGTTGACTGTGGGCATAAAGAAACAGTAGTTTGTCTACTTGGCATACCTATCATCCAGTACATTTGAAGACCCAAGGTGCTTTTATTATAAATTATTGATTGAAAACCGTTTTCAAAGAGCAGTCCCTGTAAGCTTGACATTTGACTAGTGGGCCCAGAAGCAATAGGGTTCATTTTCTATTGAAGCCCAACCATCCTGCAAAGTTTGAAGGAGTTGTTCTTGAGTTATAAAATAACTGAAAACATTTTCAAAGTGCAGACCCTGTCAGCTTGACTTTTAACCCTGTGGGAAAAAACAACAACAACAAAAAAACAACAAGTTCATCTTCTTATCATGTCTTACATTCTGTAAAATTTGAAGGTCCTGGATGCAGTGATGTGTTTTTTCGAAAACTGTCCAAGTGCGGGCACCTGTGAATTTAACATTTGTTGACTCAAAGTAAATAGGGTTCATCCACCCATCATGCCAAACCTACCCACAGAATATAAAGTTTCTGTGCCCGTGCGTTCTTAAGTTATTGATCAGAAAAGAAGTGGTCTACCGACCGGTGAACCTGTGAAAAGCAATATTCCCTGGATTCTTAGAAGTTGGGAAAGGAAGCATAATAATAAAAGTTGATCAATAAAAAAAATATTAAGAAGACAGTTCTTAAAATATATATGAACTTTGGCTCTTTTTCAGCAAAATATTATCTTGAAACGGCAGAGGTTATTGGGACGACGTCATGGAGGAGTTAAAGTAATACATATAACATTGCTTGCTTTAACCCGAACCGCGACGAGTGCGTCGCCGTGAGCGTTGAGTGGGCGGGGTAGGTTAAATTCAATACCGCTTGCCGAAATGTTGTGTTTTGTATCATTGTCAAAACATTCCAAAGCCTTTTTAAGTATCGCGTTTACAATTTATGTGTGCATGTGTGACATTTTGTTAGTGGAAAATAACTATGACTCTTGTATTTTGGCATATGTGAACCCCGCCAAGTAGTATACTATGGTTATGTAAACATTTAGCACATATTTAGCCACACTGCGCTTTGAAGTCTTCATTTCTTTAATTTTCATTATGAATTACTCTGTTGAGTCAAGCTGTTAATCTAGATTTTTTTGTGGATCAGACGGTAGGTTGTATTACACATTTTGGGAGTTGACCGAGGCGGGCGTCGTTTGTCCCAGTGAAAATCTTTGCATGGTATCTATTTTTATGATTCTGATACTAAAAAGACATGTCAAAACAAAAATGCATCAACCAGATTTGTAATGTTTTCTTCCGACTAACTACCCTATTTTCAGAGGCATATTAAGAAAACAAAACAGGCAAACAAAGAAACAATTTAGGTTTAAGGCCTAACCGTGCATAAAATACTGTGGTTTACTGCGATATTGTAAAGTAGTTATTGCACAACTAGCTTTTTCCCAGCTATTTTATAATCTACAAGTGTATGGGATTCATTTTGTATGACTGAATACAGAAAATAAATGCAGAATTGTTTTGACTACGAAACAAATTACGACGAAAACAGCTTTCGTGTGAATACATGTTTTATACATATTAAAAAGAAAAACATTTGATATGATCGTTATTATATTCAAACATCACTTACGTAGAAATATTATCAAGTAACCAATTAGACCATTTTTTTATTTTATTTTATTTGATTTATTCAGGGAAATATACATAAACACATACTATATTGTCACACATATCATATGCATACGAAACACACAAAAATGCAACAAGAATAGAATTATAATAATGAAGTATGTTTTATGCTACCCTTTGACTATGATAGTGAACAATCGATATTCAAACCAAGATATTTTACATCAGACGAAGACTTAATTATGTGATCTTTACATGAAATGGAGAAATTTTGTATATTTTTAACTTTTGATTTGGGCCCAAACAACATACGTTCTGTCTTGCCTAGGTGAAGAGATAATGTATTGTCAACTAACCAGTCAGAACATTGTTCCATGACATTGCTAAGCTTTTGGGCTATAAATTTTGGATCTTTGTGGGAAAACAATATTGTACTATCATCTGCATATAAAATTAATTTGCAATCAGGATCAATGCTAGTCATCATTCCATTAACTTAGTAAAGAAATAGCAGAGGACCAAGGATACTGCCCTGGGGGATCCCACATGTAATAGGAATTGAATATTACCAATACTAACTTTTTGATATCTTCCTAACAAGAAAGAAAATCCATTTGATATAAGTTACGTTGATTAAATACAAATCATCACATTTTAAGAAAAAAAGACCCATTCACATTTAGTACAGTCAAATGAACAACGTATACGTGGTTGAAAAACACTGGCTGTTGTAACGTTGTCTGTCCTCATGAAACAAAATTATCAAAGTAGCGTTTATATATTTTGCGCGAAAATCACCAGTCTCGATAACGAACGAAAGCCATTGAAAAAGACCGTATTATTGTGCCACCTATTACTTGAAATGTATCGAATGCACTGCTTAACTGATTAACATCCTTAACGATAAAAGTGTTATTTTGGTTTATGTTAAGATCGGACATCCGCAACTCCAACTTAATCGTAAACCCCTGTTTGTATGCAGTGTTTGACAATTCAGTTATTATGATATGTGTCATCGCAATTTAAGCAGTTGAAATTTTTTTTTCTCCATTAGATTCTAAACTTAATCTGTAAACAATAGCACAGGGGTCCGTGCGTTTTCCTTTATGTCTAAAAGATGGGGATATATACAGTAGTGTTCGTTGTGCTTCAACGAGCCATCCTGCTCCCTAAATTAATTTTCAACAATCTGAAAAAGAAACACACATACTACACTAGGACATTTCTCTTGCTCAGGAACCCTATGTTTATCAGCTACAGTTGTCAGTGGAATATCGTCTTCCTGTTTTCACGGACCATGTGTTTAATACCCGCGATTCTCAGCAACGATTGCTGAAATTTTACAATTGTATTTTTCTGGCATAATATGTTAATCCAGTTGAGTTAATTTACATAGTGAATGGTCTTTCGACTTTATTGTTCTTGATGTCACTTTGAAGAGTTCGTTGTTTAAAAATACAGTCCAAGCTGAGAGACCAAGAATGGGTAACATGAAATATCTAACTGCATGCTTTAGGAAGAGAACAGGACAAAAGATGTATGGCTAAAGTAACACATATTAGTAAAACAGAGTATACTCTACTTTTCAACTAAAAAAATGGGCAAACCTATACGCTTAATACAAAAAATTGATAATATATGGGATACAGGAATTATATTTTGTCAGATATTACACCATAAGGCGCTAGCTAACGTTGGGCGGCTGTATACTTTCTGACACCGACTGTAAAGCAACCTCTGGAGAAAATTGCCACTTTAATGCATCTGCGCGGACAACTGTATTAAACCATTCCAGCGCATCAGTAAAGACCAGACAAAAAGCGCTCTACCGTTCCACTGAAACTAAATGTCAAATTACATTTTTAACAAAATTCTATCGGTGAATTAACCGTCTACTGTTTAACAGGTTAAATGCATATTGCCAAACGATGTTCCTCAGCGACATGGTAAAGTTATGATTATTTTACTGGCCTGCCTTTCAGTCTCTGTCAGGCATTGTACAATGTTAATGATGCACATGTTATATTCAGCCATAATGTTATGATTACATTTATGTTCGTGATTTATATTGCTTGATAGCGTCATATACAAACTACTTAAATAATAAGGGGTTTCTGCTGTTTTAGTTCCGAGCACTTGTCATAGTAAGACACAATTGCCGCTTAGCATATATATTAAAATATGTTTAGTACAATACGGCTAATACGACCAAAACGTTCAACAATGTGGTTTGTTTTAGTGAAACTTTAATTTAAAAAAAAGTAACGTTGTTGTCAACGATTTGTATCTAATGGCATATTGGAGGATAAATGAATCATACATTGTTCGGTAGTTGAAATGCTAATGTTTGGACATTATTTCAGTGGCACCTTTTTTATCTTTAATGGCTTCCCTTGCAATTATTTACGAGCGATGCAGAATCGATAGAAGCTCATGTAAAATTCAGCAAGGACGTGAATGTGGAAAAAAAACATGCTACAGTTTATTTTGCCTGATAATGTTATACAGTATTAAGGTTTTTTGTTTTCTGTTGTGTTTTTTTTTTAAATATTTTTTATGTCTTTATAAATTACTGTAGCAAAAGAATGAAACACCAATAATTAAATAGCGTGACAACATTGACCACTATCCTGATGTACAATCTGATAAAATTTAATAACCCATAAACCGAATTTGAGGGCATTACACTAAAAACAAGCAGCAAGATTCTGATTTCCCCAACGTCAGTTATGTAACAGAATTGATTTCAGTAAAATTAAAACAATGCACAACAGAAACGGAGATAAAGTCTTATTCAAATAAGAAGCAACATACGAGACGCCTGTGCATAAAGTTATGAAGTAAATTCCCTGAATCTCAAGAACGGACAAGCTTAGGATAATAAAAACTGCAATAAAATATTCAAAGTACTTCTACAAAAACATTGGCCTGTGCACAGTGTGTGAAGCCAAGAGAATACTTTCTTTGGGATGTTTTTGTTATAAAAACAAGTCTGTTGTGGGTGTAAAATGATCACAGAGTAAAATCTTAACATAATAAAAAACTTCTAAACAATAAACTATATTGTGTATTTAACTGAATGAATGATCAGCTTTAGTCAAATTTCTGGCGTATAACAGCACACATCTTTAAATGACATTTCGGATGAGCTGTGCACTTATCCAACATGGAACAGCAGATGAAATATCATATTTTTAAAAGAAATTTATCAAATTCGATTCGTCAATGTTGATTGGCTGCTTCTTAACGACTAAGCAGCATTTTCATCCATTGATGGCAGAATATTTGGCGGAACATTTTCATTGTCTTATCTCTGACAAAAACTACCCTTGTCGCCATCCGAACTGCACTCCCGTCTAATAAAAATTCATGTTACATTTTGAACATAAGTAGATAATATGCAATGTTTGTCAAACTACTCACCGTCAGTCACCTGTAGCGTTTGCGGCTGACATTGAAGCTAAGCTGTTCCATGTCTTTTTTTTAAAAATAAAGAAGAAAAAGGAAGAAAAACACGATTTTGATCCCGAGTGGACTTTACCGTGTGCACGAGCTGTGTTTGGGTATATTGTGTGTTAAACAAGTATTTAAACTTTAGCATCATCAGAAAAGTGTATTTAGTTGCACCTGTGCCCGTAGAACTAGTAAGTTTAAAGGCTAGGTGATACGAACACTGTATATTGGTAGACTATATTAGATTCTTTCTAGTGGTAACCTGTGAAGGTCGTATTTTGAAGTAATTATAATACCCGATCAGTTTAACCACAAAAAAACACCATTTGAAAATAAAAACATTCATCCGCCGCTCCTGTTTTGTCTGATACCCTTTCTTGCTCGTGTCTGCTGTGTATTTACAAACCACTTCAACGTTCGTTGGCACTGTTTCACAGCACCTGATCGGCAGTTAGCACAGAAATTTTAAACCGCAAAACAAACTGTTTTTGATATGATGTGTTTCTTAAAGGCACATAACATGGCATTTGCAATCTGAGACTTGATGCAGTCAGATAATTTAAATTTGCCCTTTTTTAGAACATTGAATTTGATTTTGAAACACACTTTTGTTAGGTGATTGTCTTAAATGCTTTCTTAGGTCACGCTTCTCTATAAACACTGCATTATGTTTTTGTAGTTGTTTACATTTGAATGTTTTGAAGAATCGAAATTTCAGGTCGCCTCGTTTCGCTTAATATGGTCTGTAAATACTTAATTTACATCATTTTGTTTACTTTTTAAATATTACATCAGTCTACATAATTATACCAAATTTAGATGATGATTAACGTGGTGTTATGATCCTTACGCCATTGAGGAGCCCATTCAATCTTTTCATACATGTTATGGTATCTCTATTTCAGTGGTTGTAATTTATAAAACTATAATTATAGTTAGGCGTCCTTGCGAAAGAAACTCCATTAAAAGTAACACACTGTATCGCCGTGTAAAACGATTTGCCCCGCCCCGCAATAATCCTGGGATATCGCTCGTTCAAAATTAATAAAAAGGTCAATTTCAAAAAATTATGTCCGAATGCCCTTTTTATCGTGTCCGTCGGTCATATAGTATAATGAAACAAATGCGCCATATTCATATCAAAGATATATAATAAACAAACAAAAAATTGTAAAATAATACACATTTATATGTGACATCTTAAAATTACATGAAAGAAAAACAAAAAACACTTATCCAGACGCTCGGGTGTTAGCAGTTTTAAAGCTTGTAATGTATCTTTTGCATTTTGTTACGTGGGTACAAACCAGTATCTTAACATTTGCAACTGCATGATTAAAATTGCTCGCCATATGCATTAGGAACTGGAATGTCTTTTGTTATAACGAAAATTGAATTTTATAAGTCACATTATTTCATTTAATTCACGATTAAAAGCTTTTGTAATCAGTTGAAATAAAACCCTAACCTTTTTTCCAATTTCTGTGGTCGTTGATGTCTTTTTGTTTTAATAGAACCCCTAGTGTAATATGTTTCTTTGGAAGGGAACCAGTTACTGCAGCCCGGTGTCTGTTAGGTTACTGCTTCCTGACTTGCGGCAACTGTTCCTGCTTCCTGACTTCCGGCAACTGCTAATTCGTAGACAGTTGATTGAAGTCATTTTAATTTTATGCCGACATAAAAATGATTTAAAATCAAAAGGCAGTAAAATCGATCAAACATTATGCCAGCATAATAATTCCTGAAATCTAGATTACAAGAACCTTCAAATAAAGCAGTCAAATGTTATGCCGCCATAACATTTTCCGGTAAAGTAACAAACTCATTTAAATTGTTATGCGGGCATGACAATGATTTTAATGTTACATGTCACACATCCTCTAAAAAGACAAAATTATGACTTTAAACGTGTAGCGCATCATTAAATAACAAGCCATGTTTTTGCCCATTGAAATTTCTATCGTGGTCCAGTAGTTAAAAAATCAGATGAAAATCTTGTGGTTCGCATTTCTTTGCATTAATGATGTTCTTTATTTAAATAATTTCCCATCGTTGAATTACAATGAGTCCTTTAAAGAATTCTTATTCATCGCTGATGTATACGTGATCGATGCAAAAACTTTTTTTTCTTAAAGCGACTCCCAAAATTGAGATTTTTCCGTTTTCTTTCAAACATGTAAAATTTGACTGCTGATAAACAAATTGATACCCGGTATCACGCTCAAATGTTGCAACAGATGAACTGGAAACATTATCATGAATCTGCATATAGAAAGTTGTTGTTGTACCTTCTTTTGGTGGATAGCCATTCAGCCCAAAATAAACACATTCTGAATGTGTTAAGGTTTATGATCAATAACATTGCACCCCCACACTGAAGAGTACTCAATTCCATTGCATTGTGTAGGATTGAGACATTTTCACTGAGGGACATAGGTTCGAACACCACTTGAGTCATTTTTTTTCTTTCTTTTTTCACTTTATCTTATTCTGGTTTTGAAAAATTAGTTTTTACTGGAAAAAAATTGAATATAATTAGTTTGACATATATTTTCATTTTTATTAACCCTTAAACATGGTAAAATAAATGGAAATTGGGTAACACTGATTTCAGTTAATATTTTCCCAAAAGTACACGGTAAACCTCTCTTGCATAATTTGCGAGATTGTTCAGAATAATGTTCGAATAACATCGATTATAGCTAATTTGAAGCCCCTAAGATATATCTTGAAGTTTACTTTGCTATCATTACCTCATCGTGAAGTGGGTGGGGTAAATAATTACCATGTTTATAATTAAGTTTTGTTAGTTCTCACTACTGACTGTGTTTTCTTTGTGTTTTTTTTTTATTACAGTCATTAGGACTTCATACTGTAAAACATTACATATGGAATTACAGTTGTTTTAATGGTCAGATTAAGGCACAAGAATGTGTTTCTATTTACCTTAAAGGCCCATTTATTCTTGTGAGGATTTGAAGTTAATTCTTGTCATATCTCGAAAAGCTCACGGTAAAAGTGTCTTTTATTGTCTATATTTTATCATTAGATATTATTTTTGTTACAAATTCAAAATCACAGAGGGCTGAAAAAAGTTTATTAGGGATCGTAAACCTTAATGTGTAAAGAAGAAAGTTTGAAGTTCACGTTTTTCTTTAAACTACCTTTTTTAATTTATAGTGAATGAACCAATAAAAAATATATGTTCTTTATCATCTTTTAATTCTAGGGTGTTTCTCTTTAAAGATACTTAAATTATTGTCTTTGCTGAACGAGTATGGAAATGTACTGCCAACAAGAACTTGACTGTTCAGATTTCTTTAAATATGTACTTACGAACATAAAAGTCCGTAACAGGAAGATGCAATGCATCGAGTGAACACCATATGTGATATTTTCACGAGTGGCGCAGCCACGAGTGAAAATATAAACATATGGTGTTCACGAGATGAAATAAATTCCCATCTTCCACTAAAAAACAAACAAATTTTCTTTTTATTTTATGCCAACACGTCAAAAATGGGTATTTCATGACATTTTACTCAGGGCCTTCAATAAATTCCCCATGGTGAGCCCCAAATCAGTTAATGCGTACTTTGGTCAAACCGTTACTCCGCACAAAAAAGTGCAGACAATCTCCAATACATATGATAACTTTACTTCTGCTGAAATAAACTGAATACACTTTCATCAAATAACATTTATTTTTCTCTACACAGTTTATCAATATTTATTGAATTTTAGCCATACATACTTTAATTATAAAAGCGCTTTAATACCGAGTAATACTCAATCAATTGAATTGAAAGTCGGCCATATTGGATATTGTCCATGTGAGTTATGTAAACAAATCAGACATTTTGAATAATTTATGGCGAATTTCATGATTGTTCACAACTAGTTAGGCTCAGGAATTCAATATTATAACTGGATTTAACAAGGTAAATAAATTTCACTCGCTGTCACTGTCTGAAATACAGCGGATTCTCTTGTATTTACGTGGTGGGGAAATTAGTTCCGGCACAAACAGTGGATTATCAAAATGGTAATTTCACTGATTCAAAACAGTGGATTATCATTTTATCTCACTGATATTTCCCTATATTTCATTGGTAGGCATAAAATAAATGTTGATATTAAATGTTTCCCTGAAAACTGAGAAATAACTGAATTTTGAACAGCTTTTTACTTATATTCGGACCATTTTAGACAAATTGCCGAAAAACATGTTTGGAGACCCTCTTTTGTGATGAATAAATGTTGAAATGTTAGAAAAAAAGTTTATGTAATCATGTAGGAATTTGTTTCAAGTTCTCATGGCCAGGGTAATTTGTGTCTTATTGTTCAAAGAAAATATAGTATTACAAAGTTTGAAAATATTTTTGCCAAATATGAATTCATTATGTAAAAAACATTTATCGTATAACAGCTTGATAAAAAACATATTTTTTATTTATATTAACATCATTTTAAAGGGAAGGGAGATAATTTTTCATGTTTTCACACGACCTTGCAAAGGCTGCACTTATTTTCATAATATTTTCAGAGGATACCCTGAGGTTAATAAGGCTGAGTCATGTTAAGATTGCATGGCTTGTTTCAAATACCACTCATCTAAAAGACAACAAATAAACAGATACTGTTTGTCCATAAGCCTAAACGTCGGAAATGGAAGTATTTAATCAAAACAAAGGCCTTTCTTCTTTAGTTTACCTTTCGTTCTATTAAATATCATAGAATGATAATTTCAGTCCAAACTGCTGAAAACGTAAACGGTTGTTTGAGGGTACAGACATTCTTAGGTTTTATACAGTGTTTTGGGGCAATATAATTGATATGACATGTAGTTTTAACACTTATCAATAAACAATCATTTACTTTTTCAGACTCGTTCTATTAATAAATCGTTATTTCGCCCTACAACACAAATTTAGTCACGTGGTGTTTCAAGAAAAAATGGAAGAAAAAATACTTCTGATTAATCCTGTTCCACTGAGCTTTAATGCTGTCAGACAATCGAACAGCTTGTTGTGTCCATGCAAACTGTATGCCCTTCCCTCTCTTTCCGTTAGCTTAGCCGGACTTTGGTTACTTTTGTTACAAATTTAGATCTACCCAAGGTCTCATGGCTAACGACGTTTAGCTGATGAATTTCCCAGTTACTGAAAGTTCGTGTTATTAGGGGATTGTATTTAGCTTCATTATTATTTTATCAATATAACCTACAATACTGAAGAGCAAAATGCTAAAACTCGTTTATTGTAGAAATTAAACAAAACTTTTCAGCTTGGTTTTTATTGATGAAAATATTAATGGCATGTATTTATATATCGATATGAATTTATCTAATAAAGTCCTCTAAACTTCACCATAATGCTTTATCTTTAGTTAATGAATATTTACTAAGAGCAAATAAACTGTATGTAGAAGGACCGAAAATAAGATTCTAGTTTATCGCTCGATTTCATGTCGTAATTTGAAAATCTCAGTGCCAGTTAAAGCATGAAATTAAGAATTGAGACCTCTGGCAAAATGGAGAAAACTCCAGTGTTTAACAACAGCGCAGAAAGAAACAGTGATTGTAAAAGAGAATCCTCTTGGCTAAACATTCAAATCTCCCTTTGATTAGCAGAGATGTATTAATGCAATTGTAACTTGATGATAACGTTTTCTGAATATTGATACTTTAGTGACAGTAGAAAGGGATAGCAATACTAACATTGGTTTTATTCTTCTGTCTTAAGAAAATTTTTCCAGAGTTATTTCTCATGAAATTTTACTGTGGCTTCAGAACGTTTTTCCTGTAAATTCAAAGTTGCATGCCTTACTTCATTCAAGGTATATTAAAATTGAAAGTGTTTTTTTTAAATACTCATTCCATAATTCAACGAATTATAAGAAATGAAAGAGTATTTCTTTACTTAATTTTCTTTGGCCGGTAACTGTTACCTAACCTTACGAAGAACATAATTTGTTTGTACTTACATAGTAATTTTCTCTTTGATTTATATCTATTTATATTGTTTTTGAATACACAAATCTACCCATATCCTAAGAAAAGAACATTGTGTTTGTCAAGATTATTGCTTTTATTTTAGGACAAAGCCTCTTGATATTTGCAAGAACTGGATAAAATAACAATGATGATTTGTTCTAAAAATAGAAAACTAAAAAAATGACACAGAAAACCCTTAAAAACTGTGTGTGTTTAATTCTTGTAGTAAGACTGTGCTTACATTTTAATCGAATGCATCTCTTTACTGATCTAGTAGATCATGGGTGTCAACCAGAAACCTGCCGTCTTGCCATGAAAATTGGAAAAAAATAGTATAACCATTTATGTATTTTTGCTTAGAAACATACCCAAAAATATATTTACGTAGACTCATTCATGTATTTTTATGCCCCCGAAGGGAGGCATATAGTAATCGCACTGTCTGTCCGTCCGACCATCCGTCCGTCTGTCCGGTAAAATCTTGTCCTCGCTTCATCTTCAAAAACCGCTTGAGGGACTTCATTGAAACTTAACAGGAGTATCACCAAGCCTAGTTGTGCATATTGTCAGGAGATTCCGCTCCATTTTTTTTTTGGCAGAGGTATGGGCTCTTAGTCATTTTTTACTATAACGTCTATATTAAAATCTTGTCCACGCTTCATCTCCAAAACCACTGGAGGATTTCATTGAAACTACACAGGAATGTTTGTCACTAAACCTAGCTATGCATATCGTCAGGAGTTTCTGGTCGGATTATTTTTGGCAGTGTTATGGGCCCTTAGTCATTTTTACTATAACTTCTATATTAAAATCTTGTCCAAGCTACGTCTCCAAAACCGCTTTGGGGGTTTTATTATATAAAAACATCAGAAGGGGTTGGGAATAAAACAATATTGTTCGTATTCAAGGCCAACCTCACAGCTTTCTATTTCATTGAATAATTATGTCTTCAACCTTCATATAAGAATCTGAAGAAGAAAAACATTACTTTACCATTTACCTGCAGTTCATGCTCTATTGTTTGTCTGATCTCTTTTCCACAGGCATATTCAATTACACCAGTTTCATTTCAAAGCTACATTTCGGGGGCATGTGTCAATTTGCAGTGACAACTCTTGTTCTTCTTTAAAAACATACTCAATAGTGTACTTCTCACGAAAATACATACACCACATTATTTCTGTTAATTATTTGAAAGTGCTTAAAAGACACTCCATTAGACTACATTCCGGATGCTCGTCCATGCCATTAAATTCTGGAAGAACCGTAGAAAAACTACTGGGTTGTCAGCAGTCCCAAATGTATGATACATCGATCTAGATGCTACATACAAATCACAACTAAAATGGGAAGAAACTGGTACATCTTATGGAAATTACAACATCACAAAGTCACACTTATAACATTTTTGAACACTACATTTTGTATTTAATTTTCACAATGGCACGCTGGCCGCTGAAGGTTGCACGCTGACCAGGAGGACTTCGAAAGAAGAACTACTAGATTAGAACATATTCAAACAAATGCCAATAATAAACATTAAAAGCATGCATGTTTGAAGTAACAATATGACTTTAAGCCAGTGCTTGCACGGGCTCCCATCTAGTACATCTATAAAAAATATGTTAATCGGACAACACGAACTTAAATCATTGCTTGAAATGAGTATAATGTTTTATCCTGTCAATTATTTCATATCCGAACCGATGAAGGGGAGCCGGATAAATTTTGCTTTATACGGCACATGATACGTCACGGACTACTTTTGTGTTTATAATCAGAAGGAAGTGAAAATATTTATGTTATTACAAACAGAGACTACTTGAATAAAAATTAAATATTTCAATGTAGATCTTACAATATAGTGATCATTTAAGGAAATAAAATTACTGAAACTAATTTGAAACACTCTAAAGATAGGTTTTCAATATCTGTAGTAAATTATTTCCAAATGCCAGATGTGATAAGATAAATAGAATAAAAGGTTAGTGTCTCCTTCGGCTCACCCGTTAAATTCCTACGCCTTGCCAGATAAACTTTCTCATATTAAGACACTAACCTATTATTTTCGCTATATAGTAGGTACCAAAGAAATTCAATATACTTTCCGATACTTTTGGCGATGGTGCTCTTCAACCGAGAATAAACTTTTTGTTTCTTACTGGGACGTGTACAACGCAAATTATTACTCCTTATACAAATTCTTCAACACTTAATAGAGAGTTTTCTTACGCTAAATGTGGACAAATTTTGAAACAGCCGAAGTTTGTGATTACTGGAAAGTTAAAACAGAGACAGAGTGGCGAATGTACTTAAGACAGCTCTTGTAGTTATCAATTATTGCCTCTGGGGAAAACAATTATTTTGCCTTTAAACATTATTCGTCTATGATCGGAGTTCTAACAAAGTTACAGGGATATCATTGGAAAGAAACAGATGCATTAAAAGCCATAATTAAATTTAATCATTACCTAGAAAACTCGAAGTAATTCCATACTTCATTAAAGGCTTTGCTTTGTAGTAATTTTATGGAGTGAAAGAAGACAAAAGTGTCGGGGCATAGAGAAAAATGTTGTTATACTATGTTAAATATGAGAGAAACACTTGGGGTTTTCTTGCTCAAGTACAATGATGTTTTTGCAATAACCCGTTTTTCCTTGATAAACACGAGAATATGAAGGAAATCACAACTCCACCATTCAAAGAGGATCACGTCAGTTTGATTACATTTCGGACGATGCAAATTTTGGTATGTCCTGCTATAAAGGTTATAAAGGTTTTTCCTTGCGCTACTAGATAAAACTGGACACGTGCTATTTTAAGCAAACTTGATAGAATATCGCAGAAAAGGAAGAAGGACTAATCTCAAACTTGACCTTCTTTAAATTACAAGTCTTTAAACAAATAAGGTAACAATATATAGCATACTATTATGATATCATTTTTATCTTCAACAACGAAAGCCTTTTCTAAGTCAGTCAGTTTATAAACACATAGGAAGATTACATGTAAACACGGCCAGTAAGTCAAAGTAAATGAAAAAATTAAAGCACGTTTATTTAGTCACACTGCTGTTTACCAACTTAAATGTTAACAAATTATTAGAAGGGCTTATTAGATTGAGCGTAAATGCTCAGCACAGTTAGTTATCCCATTCGTATAATGTTGATATTGATGGTACAGCACGTTTAGGTTTTTGCAAATTAACTTGTATAAATTAATTTTGTTTTCTACATGGTTTAATCAAAAGCCAGAAATGTCACCGAATATGACAGACACCCAGGAAACCTGAAATGACTCAGCAGATTTTTATCAAAATACTCTTTTGCAAACCATTATAACATGCTTTGAATGCATGTCATCTTTAATTGTTGTCCATTTATTACTTACCCAATGACCAACAGTAGTTTGCGACAACTTTAAATTTCAGTTGCGAATACTCTGGAACGAAGAAAGCATTGTGAAAAAATATGTCTTGCGCACTTGCACTTTTTATTGATAACATGTGACAAGTTTTGTTCAAGTGCGTTTGGAAACTCAAACAACAGCGACACAAAAATGCATATAACAATGCATATCTGCACTGAAGAACAATCAGACTAAATTAGGAGATTACTATGAAATCAGGTAACGGATATACAGTCATGTACATGAAATGTACCTCAAGCAATCTACTCTTAATTATAAAAAAAACAACATGTACCTGGTTTGACTCTTCTCCATTCAAAATGGAAAAAAAATAGTTCGCGACACAAGCTGTGTTACTCTCCTGCGCATCGATCGAATGTTTCACTACCGTTCACTTTCTTAGCTCTGCTGAAATTTAATTTTCATAACGATATTTCTATTTCTAGTCTGGGAAACTTTTCAGTCAATCAGTGACTAGCTTACAACGAATCTTCAGATACATACATTCGACAACTCAAAATGTAAACAAACAATGCGCGTTTGCATGTTACTTTTGTATTTTACCGATCAAAGTTTTTTTAAAAATGTATACGTAAGTAAACCAATAAAAATAACAAAAAGGTTAAAATCACGATGGTATGTTTGTTTGCGGAGGTTTTATTGCTCTCTTCAAATGTGTTGAGTCTGGGTAACGTAAACGCGTGATTCAATATTTACAAAATTGTGAGAAAACAATTGTCTTTTTATAAGTTTTTGCAGTCACGTGATCGTTTCAACCAACGAAAATTAGTGTTAATAAGTTTCGGTCACGGGGAAATTAGTACACTTTCATTGGTTGTTAAAAGTTAATGGTAAATGTCAATAGCATAAATCTACAACTGATAAAGCAGCGGTATAAAGTAACGGTAGCGTATTCAAATAACTGCTGAGGGATCATAAAGCTTAGTATATTAACCGTGACAGATCAATGGACCGCATTGAAAAACCCAAGCATCAATGGTAGATAACTTGAAATGCTTTGATGGATGCAAGTTAAAAGTACTTAATGCACATCTGCACGTCTTGCGGATAATACTTATACTTCGATTGCGGCGGCATATTCAAGTTTTTTTGTTTTTTTTGTTTTGTTTTTTCAAAGATTAATCGCCCCTTCAAACTGTTTCTACCCTTAAAATGACATAATCTTTTCTAACAAAAATTTAAAAATATTTAAACACAACGAACAAGGCCTGTTTAAAATTCTTCTGTAACATTATGAAGGTACATTTTTAATGTACACATCTCAATTCAAGTTTGTCTTGGGTAATATTTTGCAAATCTTATGCAGGCATTCAAATCTGAGTGACAGGACCTATTGTTTTCAGTCTAGAAAGTTTCGAGAAACTGCGTGATAAATGAAGCTAAAACGCTAACCAGTATCATAACATCCTTCTGTGTCAAAGTTGCATTTTCACTTGCTGTTTAGAACGTGAATCACTCTAGCAACAGACATCACGTGTACCTGTGATTATTTCTATTATTACTTGCCGATGATGCTGTTGTATTTTTTCACATGACCCAGATTCATTAAATTCTATTCTAATTGACATATCACGTTACTGTAACACATGGAACTTGAAATTGAATGTAGCTAAAACTAACATAATGATCTTTGAAAATGGTAGACATACATCTTACAACTTCTTCTTGTATAATACCCGGATTAAAATAGTCGATTCATTTAAATACTTGGGAGTATATTTATTCAAAACGTTCTATACGGCGAACTTGGTCGTGTACCAATGTATGTCCACAGAAAATTGGTATTAATTATTTGCTAAAAATACTAAAGTTAAGGGAGAAAAGTATACTATTCAAAACCTACAAGATGTTAAAAGATGATGCTGAAAATGGCCTTAAATATAATGTAAACAACTGGGAATTTAACATTAAAATAATAATGGATCAAATAGGACTATCGTATATATGGCAGACTCAATTTGATATATTTATCAAAACTACAATATTATTAAACAACGGATTCTAGATTTATATAAAAAAAATGGTATCCATCAGAAAATAACTCCTCTCGCCTTGATACATATTGTTTATTTAAACATTCGTAAACGACATGCCAATCGACCTAGAAATGAAAGAATAAGTAGAAACTGCAATATGGGCCTAATCGAAAACGAATATCACTTCTTGTCCCGAATTCTCGGATATTAGATCAAAATATAAAAAAATACTATTATACATGGCCAACGAAACAGAAATTCATTAACCTTATGTCTGTAACATCAAAATGTAGTCTTAAACTTAGCTAAATACATTTACTATGCAAACCTATCACGAGGTTCAAAGGTCAAATGAACGAAAGATTAAGCTATTGCAAATGTTTGCATTTGTCATTCATATTTATCACACTGCCTTCGAAAAGATCCTTTGATAAAATATATAAATAAATATATAAGGTATATATAAACATTTCATTTTAAGGCTTTATTTCTAAACGTGATTGGCCCCTCTGTAACTCTTGATGTAAACCACATTATATTTCAAATTTCTTCCCAAATATTCTAAAATGAAGAATAGATTAAAGATATTGTTACTACACCCAAGGAAGTATGGTACATTCCCTCTATAAACTTGTGAAGGTAAAACTGTTGTTATATAATAAAAGCCTGTTGACATTTTTAATAGCTGAACAAACCATTGTGTGGAAACTTGGAAAATAAATTGCAATGATACTTGAATAAAGTTTCTATCTAACGCCGATTAATGGACCATACTGAAAAGGATAAAAGGGAAAAACTGTACACATCCCATTTTACAATCTCATTTAATCTCTTAAACAACTTATGAATAGTCTAGAAACCTCACAGGGAAACTTGACATTTAACAATTCATAGAAATACATTTGACAATCAATATTAAGTATAAGTTTGTTCTACAAATTAAATGGATTCTATCTGGAGGAAAATGAAGTTCGTCGTTTTTTTGTTGTTTTTTTTTGCATAAATTCTTTTTTTCAGTTTGAAAATACCGCTGCTTGTCAAAAAAAAAATCAAAATTAGAAACAATTGCTCAAAACAGAAGAAAACTTCCTAACAGATATTTTTCCAAAAATATTGCTTAAGGCAATCATTTCATTAGATATATCATTAAAACAGACGTCCTAATTAGAAACTTGAATAATAATTGTCCTTATACCAATATTGTCTTGTTCAAAATGAAAAATTTCGGCAGCTATACATTTTATCTGTCCTTGTCACTTTATTTTATTTCATTTTCCCGAGAGAAAACTGTGCATTAAAGCTATTATCAAGAAAGACTTTAAAAGCTGCAGAACATCTTGCAAATTTTGATAGAAAATAAAATGAAAGCAGCGAACATAATATTGCAATTCGTCGAATTAATCTAAAACGTTGTTTTATTTACATGTTTTTGGAACTTGTCCTCTCCAAAAAAGATAACAGTTATCAAATATTCGAATATTTTTTCTAAAAAGTATTCGTTTCTTTTCTCATAGCTACGTTCTGCAAATTATCATTACATTCTATGGGTGCATCCAGACAAACGTTGTTTCATACAAACGTTTGTGCAAATAAACAAGAGACGGCGTGTCGAAGGAAACTAGAAAACAACAGATCAGCGCGCACTGGCAGCTATGACTGTGAAATATTTTACGCTGCTTTTAGGTAAACTACAAGAGGAGGTAATCGAAAAGATAAAAAACATAAAGTGTGACGAAGTCTTTTATAAAGAAAACAATGGTTATCTATCAAGTTAATTCCAGATACCAAAACGTGTAATACACTAATTTAGATTTAAGATTTCTTTATTATCATGGATAAATCTAGTCATTAGAAAAATAGTTATAACCAACCCAGTACAACATGCTGCTACAATTTCAAAAGAATTAAAGAGCGGTTTGATGATCTACTGTATATGTATTTTATATCTTAAACGAAAATGTAATAAATTGATAAAATATTAATAAATCCATTTATCTAATTAAATCCATTTAAATATTTATATTTATTTATTAAGATAAAATGTTACTGACTTGCAATTGACACCACATTTCAAAAATGTTGCATGGTTATATATAAGAATTATGGCGTATAACATAGAACATTTTCTCTAGTATTGGGCAATGGGGTTGTAAAGTAGATACTTTTTTTCAAACTTCAGAAGAAAGCCCGGACACTAAGTATGTACCTATCATAACTTGTCGGTCTTTCCTAAGCATTAAGCTATGAAATAGACATACCTAAACACTTGATGATGTAACGGAGTCAAAATTTAGTTATCTGTAGCCTGAAGCTTATTTGTTTAATCGAGAAAAGGTTGTCTTGATAATAAACCTACTGGAAAAATAAGTCACCATTTTCTAACAATCAAAATTAACTTGAAAGTAAGCCGGCTGGGAAATAATCCTGTATTACATTACCCAAGATTTGATATTAAATTGTGACTTACGATATTAATATTGAATGACACAAAATGATTATTCTGTTCATGCCTTGTATATTTTATTCATACTCATCAGAATTTATTTGGCATTAAACTATAAAGAAATCCGTAATGTTTTTGCAGTTACTCGCAAGCTACCGAATACAGACTTCCGTTAACAGTTGAATCTACCTAAACTTACGCAACATTCAGGAATGTTTATTACATACCCTTGGAAAGTTACTCGCCAGCTACTGAATACGAACTTAATCTACCGTATGTTTATGAAATGTCTTTGAAAAAAAGCCGGTGAGACCTAATCCCAAAACTGTTGCATCATCTTGTAAAAACAGTTTTAAAATACAAGAGATCCCCGCTATTTCTAGACTTGAAAACCTTAACTTAAAAACGCTGTACATGAATTATGCTATTGCAACAGAAACGCTATAGAAATTTCAAATGTTTCGGTACTCATAAAGAATAACACTTTAACAATTTAATCATTTAGTTTTTTCGTTTTAAAATTGCTGAGAAGCTTTCAAACTAAAGAAGTTATATTCACAGATTACTTTTAGCCATTTTCTTTAAATATATCGACCATGTGCGTCTTAAGTTACGGTCTTCAGAATCCGTTTTATAACTGAAAAATATAAAATGAATAAACGACAGGTCTGATTAGTTTCGGTTACAAGATGTTGCAAAACGAGCGTGACACAGGAAGCCGAAACGCAACATTGTACCATAATTACCCGCGGTACCATAGCATTCGGGCAGATTTAATGACATTTTCTGACAATCAGAAACCTTTGCATTTGTCGAAAATCAACAGCTTCAGAGAGGGAATAATCGTGACAAAGCAAATGAATTTTTAAAGATTTTTAATCAGATGTGGGTCTGATGTGGTTTTGTCGATAGAAAGAATTATGATGCCAGGAGGATCTTAGTTTATATTACGTTTCGGTTTTAACAGCTCAAAAATGCAAAAGATATACATTGAACATTCGCAGAAAGTTCATTCAAATGAAGCAATGTAAGTATAACTCTGTTATGGCTAAACTACAATTAGAAAAACAAAGAAAGTATATCGATACTTTGTAAGTCAACAGGAATAATGACATCTATTATTTTGCTTTGTCCGCAGAAGTCTTGGCTTGAATTAACCTCTATCTTGAATATTGACTGTTCAGATATACACCCAAGCCATGTCATGATCTGATTGTAATGGAAAAAAAGCTAGCTTATTTATGTTATCAATGTAACATTGATTTGTTATTATAATTGTAAAACAGCTAATAACAAAAAAATCTGGCAGTTAGAAAATTCAAGTTCAAGACTCCAAGTCCTTTAGTTTTAGAGATTTTTTCAAGTTGTTTGCCCTGCATGTGTAGTATGTAAAACAACAGTGACACCTAGTACATAATCTTGAAAATCTTTGTTCATGTCAAGACTCAATGCTACACACCAATGTGTAGACTCCAGGCCCATTTTTAAGATTTTTCTCTTTATGTCTATAAACAGTGACCATTTGTATGAGGCTGATAATAACCCAAGGGACAAACTTTAATCAACCTTGATAAAGTACTTCTAGATTGCACTGAGCTCTGGGCCTGGTGGTTTTAGAAGAAGATTTTAAAGCTTTTCATTCAAGTAGCCACAGTAATCAGTGTTCTGCATGAAACTGAATTCTTCGAATAACCTTTGGTGTGGTTTCATGCCAGGAACATCATTCCCAGGCTCGACAACGTTGGTCTAGTAGTTTCAGTGGAAATGTTGCTTAAAGTAAGTGGCGAATTTAAAATGGTACAATTATATCAGATATAGAATTTTCTGTTTTCACATTCACATAGTACATACTTACCTAGGGTACAGGGCAACGGTAATTGATATGCTTCTCTGTGCTCTGACTGCGACTGGCACATTTTATTTTTCGAGCTTAACAATATAATAAGCACAAAAACAAGTATGTACTAGGAACCGCATGTTAGATTCGAGTAATAGGAGTTCGAGGTTTCGAAACAATACGAGTCACATTAAAATTTTGTCGAGACCATTGATCTTTTTTGAGTGATCATTTGTACTCGAACCATTACATATTAAGCAAACGAAGTTCAACTGTAAAACAGTCATAAGTTAATGAAATTTTCCCCTTGAAAAGCTTTCAACGGATAATGCTTGACTTCATAATTTATTATTTCAAATCTTTGTTGACATATTTTCCAGAGTTAATGATCAAAAACCAACGACTTTTTTTAGTTATCTTGTATAAAAATAATGTGGCAAAACATTTTTTTTTTTAAATTCTCCATTAAGCTTGAAGTGTAGCCTGATCCCCACACAGCAGGCATTAGAAGTCATAAAAATCTGAAATTGGTCAAGAATCAAATACTTAAATTTTCGATTTCGAGGTATTGAATTAAAAAACACTAAAAGATTTTTACTTGTCTGCGTGGACCTATGGCAGTTGTGACATCTGTCGTTACATGTTATTGTGTTCATATAAAATGTAGACACATGTAAAACTTTTATGTATTGTTTTACGTTAAAAAAACATCTTATTCTCGTTCGTTTATATTTTGTATCAAACAACACAGAGGTAACATGTATTATTGCACTGTAGACCTGAGAAGCCAAGTACTTCTTGTAATTGTTTATTACTATCTACTGTAATGACATTGTATAATGCTACTGGAGAGCTATCGACTAGGAAAAGATATTTTTTTTTCGATTTTTAGCATTTTATTATTGCATGATCAGCTAAATATATAATTATGATTATCTTTGTGTTTATTTGAAGATTTTTTCTAGTTGTAAGTAAATCTGCTGTATATATTACATGGTTAACGACATTTTCTTTCTTTAGAAGATGATTTAAAATTTAATTGTATTATTTTTATTTATGTCATGAATGGATGTGATATAAGTATTCAGGGTATTTTTGAGAAGTTATTGCGTCTGTCACCTGTGCTTTTTCTTGAAATAAGTTATTCACTACGTTTTAGAAGTTCCGAGTTCAGTATCGTAATATTACTATATATACTCCTCACAAAAAGTCAAGCAACAAACATTTAAACTGTGAAAAAAATTGAGACCTCAGTAGTAAATGAATAGGTGCACAAATAATCTTAAACATTTCATCCATTGAAATCTAACAAAGCATCATGGAAATCCATTCCGATCTCACAATACTATTCACAAAAAGTAAGGCACATGGAAAACAGGTGTTGTAAAATGTAATCAGCAAACGAAAATTTCAAACACTTCAGGTCAAAAACATGCGAAACCATTTTCAATAGCGAGTGTGACCCCCGTTACCATCAATGCAGCCCTGAATGCGGCGTGGCAGCGATGCGATTAAGCGGTCCAGCTGGTTCTGTGGGATGGCACACCACTCCCTCACAAGGACTACGTCCAGGGCATCCAAAGTGTGGGGACAGACGGGCATGCCATAAACAGCTCGCCCAAGGATGTTCCACACGTGCGAGATGGGGTTCAGGTTTGAGGAACGGGCTGGCCAATGAAGGCGAGCGACATTGTTGTCGTTCAGTTCATTTTGAATGACTCGTGCTCTGTGACATGGCGCATTATCGTCCATGAAAAGGTATTCATCACCAAATCACCTCATTTGGAGGATCACTTGAGGCCTGATGATGTCATTTAAGTAGCGTCCAGCATTCAGCGTGCCTCTCCGGAACAGCCCAAGATCTGTACGTCCTCAAACCCAGATGCATCCCCAAACCACCAAACTGCCACCCCATAACGGTCTTGTTTTGCAATAGCACAAGCCAAACTTCCTGACGCCAATCATTGAAATCCAAACTGAATTTGGACTCATCGGTAAAAAGAAGTCTTTTCCACTGATTCAGCCCCCAATTTGCATGTTGGCAAGCCCAGTTGAGACGAGTCTGACGCTGACTCAGGGGGACCCGCTGTGCTGATCGGCGTGAACGGAAGTCAGCCTGGTGAAGCCTGTTCCGCACAGTTTGAGTGGAAACTCTGGTTCCTGTGGCAGATTCCAGGTCGGATTGCAGTCTTCTGGCGGTCACAAAGCGTTGGCGCCTTGCAGAAGTGTCAACATACCGATCCTCTCGTTGGGTTGTAGCCCTCAAACAACCTTTTCTTGACCTTGCTGAGAATTGTCCCGTTGCCTGGAAGCGTTGAAAGGCTCTGTGGATGACGCTTCTTTGGACGCCGAGCTGCCTAGCAACGTCACTCTGGAAAACACCACCCTGAAGCATTCCAAGGCACGAGCCACCTTAACTTCTGTCAAAATTCGCCGATGAGTGCAATGACGAAGCATAAAACGAAACTCAGTTTGAACATTCTGATTTGACCAATAGAAAAACGTGAAATGATACCTAACACATCAAGTGCCGACTTCTCGTTTTGCACGTGCATCTTGTGCTGAGTGTTAACGGTGTCAGGTTGCAATGATTACGTGTTTTTCTTCACATGTACACTTATGTGAATATATTTGTCATAGGACCAAAACGAGAAAGAAATGATTTTGTTGCTTGACTTTTTGTGAGGAGTATATATGTTTCAAACTATTATTCTGAGGCTTTACATGAAATATACCAGCAGGCAAAATGCCCAGTTCAACGACTGTACAGTTGTCAGATGCCTTCAGACTCATCAAAAGTTACTGAAATTAATTCAAAACGTGTTTACTCACCTGAACTTGGGCCTAATGAGCTAAAAAATTATTACTATAAAAATACGTTTTTTTTCTATATATGTAACATACACTGACAACAAAAATGTTGATCAATCAACAAGAACTCAAATTTTGATTTAAAGTGAGTATGTTATTTTTTTCAAATTGGTGGTGTAATGTAATATCGTAGATCATTTCTAAGTACTCAGGGAAATATAAATAATTATGGCGATAGGTTCCTCAACAGAGAATACAGCCAAAGATTTTGATACCTAGGTAGTTAAACTGTTGACAGTGTCAATGGTACTTTGATCACTATTATCAATTAGTTATCAATTATTGCCGCTGTGTAAATCAATGATCTCTTGTCGGGCATCTGACTATGTCAGAGGGACATCATTTAAAAGAACCAGATGAATATAGAGCAAGTAATTGGTTTCATCATTTGCCGAGAAGATTTTAAGTTTTGTTCTTCGCATATCTAAGTGCCGGCTCTGTTTTGTGGTAATTTTTGTAATTGTGTTCAATAAGAGAAGAGACAAAATGTCGGGGACATTGAGAAAATAGTTGTTATACTATGATAAATATGAGAGAAGCAATCAGTCTTTTATTGCTTGAGGACAATTATAAGACTTTAAAGAGAGTTTTGCGATAGTCTTTTCATCCTTGAAACAACTGAATGAAAGAAATCACCACTATTCTACTGATTTATGCTTGAAATTCTTAATCAGCGGTGACCTTTCGACCTGGACCCTAGTGTTTGTTTTGAAAAGAACTTGTTTGATTACCGTTTAGGTTTTGCAACTCATTATATGTCCTGGCCCCGGTTTCACAAAAAATCTTAAGTCTGTTCTAACGACTTAAACTCAGTAGTGTTCTCAATATATGACTTAAGTTGAGTAATAATTTAAGTTGCGTTTCAAGAAACTTTTAATGACTCATCTTAGTGCTCAAACTTTGAGCTGAGTCTGTTAATTTGAGACAGCTAAGTAGCTGCCTCAAATTTAAACTCAAATATGGCCGACTTTCACAGACGCTTAGAACGGATTCGCCGACGGCAACGAATTCAACGTATAGAGAGGGTCATACCCGATAGAGTAAATCCTCTGGAATTCTTATCTAGGTCAGAAGTGAGAGATCGCTATAGATTCCACCCATATTCTATACTTTTCCTTCTACAATTGCTTCAAAACTCATTAGAATACGCAACATTTAGGTCTTCTCCACTCCCACCTGTGATTTCCCTGCTAGTGACCCTTCATTATTTTGCCAGCGGGACACATTATGTCATTATTGGAGACATGCATGGAGTGTCCAAATCTTCCGTTTGAAGGGCTATTTTACGGACATCAGCAGCTATATGTGGTCTTAGGAACCGTTACATCAAAAATTTCCTTTAAACAATGAAGCTGTGATGACACAACGGGAATTTTACAACATCACTAGTAAATAAGGCTTATTTGCATGTACACGATTGGTTGATTACGTCTCCAATGTAAACAGATCGTCTTACTATTTACCCAAAGTCATTCGTAACCACCAACATTTGATATGTATTAATTAAATACCACCATCCGCTGTTTAATATAAACAGTATTCAAATTGTTTAAAACAATATCTTTGTACCTTTTATAGTGTACTGAAAACGTATTTATAGGTAAAAAAAATTTAAGCCAGTAATTTAATTATTTATACATGTAGCAGTTTAAAAAAACTTCCAAGATTATATGCCCTTTTCACTTAGTCCCGAAATTTCTATTTTTTCTTTGCTGTTTCATGTGCAGTTTATTTTTCATCAATCCTACAGGGTTTCCAAAGGTGGTAGGTGTATTTGATGGAACGTATGTAAGGACTTAAAGGCCAAGTGAAAATGAACCAGATTTTGCTAACCGAAAGGGATTTCATTCCATGAATGTACAGGTAATATGAATGTCCTATTTCTGTTGTGTCAGATTTTTATGTCCTTACAGATGTTGTAATTAATCTGCTAATCAGAATCTAAATTTGTTGTCGTTTTAACTACTGAGTTGAGCAGTAGGTTATCATCAAATATGCATTATGTTCACTACACTTGTATAATTGCCAAAACCAGCCGGTGTAATTGCCTTCTTCCAACACGATTTATATATAT
Source organism: Cyclina sinensis (assembly GCA_012932295.1). NCBI lineage: Eukaryota > Metazoa > Mollusca > Bivalvia > Venerida > Veneridae > Cyclina > Cyclina sinensis. Next base: position 8,234,150 of record JAAONU010000016.1, read on the forward strand.
TTCAGATGGTGTGTGACGCACGGTTTAGAATCACAGATGTAGTTGCAAAGTGGCCTGGTAGTGTGCACGACAGTCGCATTTTTAGAGAATCAGAATTGTGGAGAAAGTTTGAGAATGGTAAAATATTAAACTTATAAAATGCTATAGAAAACCACAGTTACACAAAGATATAATGTATCAGCAATACATTTCAAATTACGTTAACAAAGTGGATTGGATTTTTTAAAATATAAATTTAACGTTACTGGATTTATATATTTTAAATGGCAGTGAAAATAAACCTGTACCTTACAATTCAGGAGATGTAGATGGAATTCTTCTCGGGGACTCAGGATACCCGTGCCGACCATTCCTGATGACACCTTATATGAATCCTCAAACTGCTGCTCAAGAAAGGTACTTATACATTCTATAGATCAGGTCAATGACATACTAGACAAAATACTTTTTAATCGTATTCATATCAAATCAGCTTCGTCACCACCATCAATGGGCAGAAGGCATATAATCCATTATGGATTAATGTTGATACGACCTCATCAGATTTTCAATCATGTAAATAAATAATATATAAATAAATTTAATGAATGTCAGCTGACAATCAAATGGGTTTTCCCACAGGTTCAATTCATCATTGACAAGAACAAGGGTGACAGTGGAGCAGACGTTTGGAGTGTTGAAGAGGAGATTCCCTTGCATATCATATGGCTTAAGAATAAAAACGTGTAATACACCACAGTTAATAGTATCCTGTGTTGTTCTGCACAATTTTGGATTGGAAAGTGGCGACACTTATGAAAGGACTGTTAGTACTGATTTGGAATTGCCTGATACACATGCAGAGATTGATCAAGTTGGAGCTCGCTATAGGGCTGTTTTTGCAGCTACACATTTTGCTTAAACACATTATTTTTGGTTAATAAAAGAAAAACAAATGCCATTTGTATCAGATATCTCTGAACGTTTCTAAGAATCTTCAAATGTTAATGTATGCATCTAAATCAAAGATATAAAAGGGATTAAGTGATGATACAAAGACTGAACATATATAATATTTATTTTTGTCATTTTCTGAGCAACAAAATAAAGAAGACAATAACACAACTTATCACAGACACGAAATAATAAAAAACAAGAGGGCCATGATGACCCTAAATGGCTCACCTTAGTATGACTGCTTTTAACAAAATTGTTATGGACCTGATTAATTGACCCCAGATGACCCATATTTGAAATTAACCTAGAAATTACCGAAACAACTTTTTTTTGAGAAATTTACAGGTTATTGTAGAATGTTTAAACGTTTATATAACATAAATCTATGATTGAAATTCTTTCTCTGCAATAGGTATTCTAGTTTTTGAGCCCAAAAGAGAATACCTATTGCAGAGAAAGAATTTCAATCATAGATTTATATTATATAAACGTTTAAACATTCTACAATTCCTTCTTATTACAAAAAATAGAATAGTGCTGAGCTTGCATTATCCTTTGATATTTATTCTTGACTCATTATCTATTGGGAATTGAATACTTTGGAATAAAGAATAAATCTGTATCATTTAAATTAATGTGTAGAAAAACTAATTCATGAATCTACTGTTACTTGTATATATGTGAAAAATGTATCTGGCAAAAATCTAATAATGTTATGAAATCATTTTCATTAACATTTCAATGTCTTGATTTTATTCTTCATGAAAGAGAGAGTTTGTTAATTCCATTTTTTTTTCAAATATATAATAATTACAAATAGTTTATAAAATTGCACTTGTATTTGTCAATATCCAATTTGCTTTTTAAATCAATCTTAAGTTACAAAGTAATTTGTGGAAATTTTCAACATAGGGACAAGTAGTTATTGGTACTGCTTTAACTAAGAATTATCTTTAAGTGTATATAGTGCTAAGGAACATTTCAGAACAAAAGAGGCAAATACAATTTTAGGAATTCATTTGTTTTTCCAAAATCTATTTCTGAAGTAAAAACAATTCATTATTTTGTAAAGTTTTCTGCTCAATCATATGTATTTCAGCCAGTATTTTTTTCTTCTCTAAATCATAAAGGTCATCCTCTCTCTCATCATGTAATCTTTTGGAAGTTTTCCTGCTGGTGTTTGGTTTGTGTCTTCTTCTTTCTTCAGTAACTGGAAATTTATCTTACATCGTAAAAAATGACATTACAAATTGAGAAAGCAAAGTAATGGAAGAAACATTAAATTGTGACTGTAGATGTTGAATGCAGCCTTCAATTAAAATTAAAGTGAATAATTGACAACTGCTACATGATAAAACACAAGTCAGATTCATGTGAGATGCTCATTAAAAGTTAGGTCATGTTTTGTATATATCACTAACAGACTTTAAGATGGGGATATAAAGGTTCAAGAATACCTGTTTACTTTCAGTGATAATTAAAAAACCCTATGACAGTAATTTTATGCTGCAATTCAAAATTAGAAAACAGTTTGTAAGGTACTCAGCACAATGTTTAATCTTATAATCATATTACCATTTTGTACAGACTTCCCATCACCACTACATCCAACTAATGGTATTGTGCTTCCCTCCTCATCCCCACAACCAACATAGTGGAATGTGTTGTTATTGCTGAAATGACAAAATAGTTTATCAATGTCCATAAAGGCTATCATCTGATGAGCCATAAACAGATTTTCAGTCAAATGTTGAAACACATCAACTTTTAAAATGTTAAAATTGAACAGAAATGGAAAGATTGTCTTTATATTCTGAAATTCAATACTTGTGTTTAACAAGCTAACAGCAGTACGGCTATCTATACCGAGTTATGCAGATATATTCTGCTTATAAACAGACTGTTGTTTTGCCTTAAATCATTTATTTCATGTTAAATAATTGGTTTGTTATTAAAACGAATGATATTGTGAGTTTTGCTGTGTGTATGAAATTGATATTGTATATACAGGACTGGTGTTTCAACACATGATTCAGCTTACATGTTACTGAATGAACTGCACCTGGTTCATCCTCACTGCACATGTTAATTCCATATTTTTTTTCCAAAAGGAATACACATTTCACTTTTTAATAAGCAAGGCATTTAATTATGCACCTGCATGCAATTCAATCTGCATCAAAATGTCACAATTATTAAGGTAGAGTTGATCTTCATACCAACTGAATGGTTTTTGAAAACAAGAAAAGACTAAAACCCATTCAAAAACAAAAACAAAAAACCTTTATGAGCCATGTTTAAGTTCAAATTTGAAAAATCTGTGAACATCACTTTTCAGCTGAATTCAAACTGAAAAAGTATTTTGTCTGTAATGTGTCACAGTTGGCAAAGTTTACCCCATGTTTTATCAAAAAATAAAATTTATGAAAATTAAAAACAGAGTAAATGTGAACTATTGTTAAATATAAAGTGTCTTTAAAATTATGATACTCCTAGGTATGTGTGTATGTGTGAATGTTGTTTCTTTTCTACTCTTGTAAGAGTTACTTGTTTCTATTGGTCAGCTTTTGTAGAGTTTTCTAAAAAAGCATTGGTTTGTAAGTTTGATATTAATTTATAATTAACTCTTTTTAGGCAGTGTTAGTGTTAGTTAAATGCTGGATAGGAAAGGTCTAAAAAGAACTATTCTTTATCTTTATATAAAATTGTTGGTGAATTGTTCAATAAGACTGCAAAAAAGTCAAATACTTTGTAAATTTATAGTTTTGGATATATGGAATTATTGTGAAAATAGTGAATAAAACAATTAACATTTTAGGAAAGTCACTGAAGAAAATAACGAACTTGTATTAAATGTACACTGAAATTAAAAACACTGGTTGAAACTACAGACAGTGTTGGGTTTTGATTAAAGTTATAGTTTCAGAACTATTCAGCTTCTACACTCTATTGTGCAGAAGTAGAGTGGACCCCGTGACCGGGCTAAGTTGATCTGGGATTTTGTATGCTTATTCCCAAAATCAACAGAGCCTACTACCATACCAGTACCACCAGCTCTACACAGAGTCCCGACCCTGGCAGTATGATACAAGTGCTGCCACCGACTGAACCCCCTCCTCAAACAGGTGGAGTGGTGAGTGAGGGAGGTTCAACACCCCACACCCAATTGGTTGCAAATACATCAATCCTAAACATTACCTGTAAATCAGGTTATTTCCTTCGTGCACCTCCTGTATCAGTACGTTTTGGTCGTGACACACATCTTCATTGATGGCGTTCTCAGCTTGACCTTAATAATATGCATTATATTAAATAAACATTATAGTCCGCTAGAGTGCAGTCAATGTATACAAAAAAATGCTCAATTTCAAATATGAATATTGAGTTTAATAATGTATCCAAATATCATAGATTCAAACCCTGTGCAAGCCTTGTCGTCTTCTGAATCTTTGAAATAACACAATATATCCAACTATTTAACATACATCTAATGCTTAGGCAAATCTGATGTCAACTGCTGAAGAATATTCTAGTATTAAAACCATAATCAAAGACACTAGACAATTTCTAGACTGGATGATTAATCGAAACAACTACTGCTTTTTTAATTGTAACTTACTTGAAAGTGAATCAATTCCACTTTACAACCCTTTCAACTGACTGATGTTGTTAGACAGAAGATGGGAAATTATTAGCTCTTCTGTTGGGGACAGCTTCACCTGTGGTCCTCCTCCAGTCTTAGAATTGGAATCAAACTTGTCTTTAGCTTCAATATAAAAACACAGCTAATTTGTTGCCAAGGAAAGGTCTGATCAAATATAACTAATGTAGTCATTGAAACCATCTATGTATGTAAAACAACTACAAACATACAAGGCCAACATCCTATGAAGCTGCCCACCAAAAATCCATTAAATGTTTGATGAGACCTATAAATTAATTGCTTAAGCAAGATGGCTAGGTGTCTAATTACCCTAAAGGCTAAACTGTTTATGTGAGCTAAATAATGCATCTTTGTTTATATGTTATGATAAACATACGTGTGCCTTCTAAGAATAGTAATACTGATATATCACAAGTACAACTGTAACTTACCTCGGGTTTTCATCTTGCCAAACATCTTCTTTATTTCCACAGCTGTTCTGTGACATGATGCTTGTCAAGACCTAGCATGATAATAATATTTTTACAATTGCAGTAAGTTAAAATTATATTACAAAATAACAAAATACTAGCTGACATGAATCATACCTATCTTATTTATTTTCTTTCATTAAGCCTAACTGCCAAATGCTCATATTCAGTTACTATCATGCTTTCTTGTAACATTTTCGTCTTATCTAAACATTCATCGGTACATTTTGCCTTCAAAAAATAAAACATGGGTACATGTTCAGATTCTGTTTGATACATTTTTTGTTTGGTTACATATCAATCTTTTGTCAAACAGTACAATTACTTTGTTTTTGTGTAGTTTCAAACACCTGGCTATTATTCAGTTATTCACTATAAGCACAACACTGGTTAAAAACTTAAAATATTATAAAACAATGATACATTTATAGAAATCGTCTTTACACCGAGAGAACTATTTGTTTGTAGATAAAGTCCCATTTCCATAGGTTTGATCATAACAAACTTGTGTTTTTAATCGACTACATCAACATAATTATAATGTTTGACAAGTTTATGTGAAGTGTAATTGTTTACCATTCAAAACTGGAACAGGAAATGACGACTTACACACTTATTCAACTGTTTGGCAATTTCCTGCCACACTCGGTCTTTCTCTTTTGCACTTTGGGATGATCCCCTAAATTTGGCATTTATAAGACTGTACTTTTCAAGAATTAACTGGACGGCAAAGACGCGCTCGCCTTCTGCCCAGTTTGAGGAGCGTTTTTGAACCATTTTGAAAAGCAGCCAAAAACGTTTTGACAGCAGTTCGCGGAATTTGCTCTTTTCTACCTTCTAACGGCGCGAACGCTGAAGAGTTACCGGATACGGTAGCTTAGATCGTTCAAAATATTCAGATTTGAGTAATTACTTTTCACTCAACTGAGTGGAAACTTAAGTCTCTTCGTGAAACACTATAAAACCTATTCACTCAGCTGAGTCGTTTATCTGACTTAAGTTATAACTTGAGATCTATCATAAGTAATAACTTAAGATTTTTTATGAAACCGGCGCCTGTTTTGGTTTTGGGAATTTAACTAGAATTTCCAAAATATAATTTGACACGTTCTAAAACAGTAAATGTGATAAAACATCACAAAACGGAAGACTTATGCAAGATTAATATAATAAACTTAGGCTTGATTTCCCATCTATGTAAACAAATATGGTAACAATGTGAAGCTGAAGATTATGACATTTTATTTCCAAAAGCGATAGCCTTTTCTTAATTAATAACATAAAGCCAGTAAGTCTATAAAAAAGAATACATGTAATCACGGGCAATAAATAAAAATACAAAAACCAGGTTAATAAATGCACGTCCTTATAGTCACTTCGCTCTTAACCAATTTAAATTTTAACGAAATTTACGTTAATGTTACCGCATTGCAATTTTATTCGGCATAGCTGTATAAATCGATTTTGACCTACATTTGTAACTAATGAAATTGTTGGATACAAACTTCACTTGTAGAAAGAAGTTTGCCATTGGTTTTAAATATTACTGTTAGGAATTTTTTTGGGCAGAATTAGTAATTAGTAGTTTAATTTTCTCTAACAATAATGCAACAATGACAACATTAATACAATGGTTTATTAAATTTCAAAATGTTTTAACCATGAAAAATTATGCTAAATAGAATGAATATATAATAAATCTGACAACAATTTATTTTACTGAAAACGATATTGACACTCTTAGCATTACACACAATAGTCTTTTTTGCTCATAGCTTGACAGTTTTTGAACGTAGGACATACGAATACTACACGCGTTAAATGTTGATCTATGTCTTATGGGGCTTCACTTTTGTATTGTATCTACGCTGTTTGTCTTTATAAAGATAATTTTTGTTCTAAATAATGTTAGTAATATCATATGTAGAGATCATCAATTGCTCCATGACCGATCACCACCACCAACAAACCAAAAAAGAAAAATAAGGTTGATAGTACAGCATGTTTAGATTTCTGCACTTCAGAATGCGTAACATTATTTTTGTTTGAGTAAAAGTTTGAACAATCATTGAATATGACAGGTAACACCAGTAAACCTGAAATGACTCATCAGATTTTCACAAACATACTGTTCTGCAAATTATCATTACATTCTATGAATGCATATAATTTTCGTTTGATACCGTTTAAAAATCTACCAAATCGCAAACAGCAGTTAGCGACACAAACTTAAAATTTCAGTGCAAATACAGTGCAAATATGTCTTTATTGACCCAGCACGCCGTTATACAAATAGGGAGTGCGGGGAACCAAACTTGTTTATTTTTTAAAAATAGAAAATTTTAACTTGACTTCCAGCTTTTCTTAAGGCAGTTTAAGTTATACATAACCTATGGTAAAAATAAGTTTTAGTGGCAAAATGTAAAACAATGGTTGGTTCCCCGCACTCCCTATTTGTATAACGGCGTGCTGGGTCCCAAGTCAAACACAAACCAGTCTACGCACTTCCGCTGCTTGAAAATATGGCGAGAGATCTACCTTGGAGTAATTTATACGACGGATACCGAATTTTACCATCTTGTTGTAAAGAAGTTTCTGTGGGGGTTTATCAAAGATTTGGGCTGAAGTTCGACCAAATCAGTCATTTAAACGATCGAAGACATAATTCTTTTGTCCTGACACCGAGTGCCTATGAATGTACTTATGTTCTTTAACGAATAGCGTGAAAAAATTAATATTGTTTTTTATTTAATTAACAAATCAAATCGCCATTAAACACTGGTTGACAAATTCCTTGTTGTAGTAGTGATTTTAAACTGCAATTGTATTTTTAACTTAAATCTAGGTGTCGGCGAAAAAAAAACAAACAAAAAACTTGCAAAACGTTTCTCTCTATCTGTAGTACCGCTACCCCTTTTTCAAAAGTTTCCTTGCTATGCAAAGATTGCGTTCGTTGAACTCTTTACCATTGTAACAAGCTCTAGAAAAGCGAACAAGCTGTGAAATATAAAGCCCATAAGATGTAGCGCGTAGAACATCACCATCTAAAAGTAGAAAATCAACAATATTATTATCAAAATCATCTTTTATCGTATATTTTAGTAGTCACGAAACAATTTTCATTAGAAAGATTTAGATAAAAAAAGTTTGCTTGCTTTTCCGAAATGTTCGGTTTATTAAGCTGGTGTTCATCAAGAGCTATCCATTTAAATTTTATAATACGTTAATCGCCTAATAAAACTTATCTTCCTTGCATAATTGTTTACATATGCATCATTAATTTATTTCTGTAACTACAGCATGATATATATTGAAACTTGACTTACGCCTTCCAAATGGTCACATCTATTGACAAAATAAACTTACAGTATTCCAGTCTGCACTTTATTCGAATTAAAGTCTATGTGTTATATACAATTTTGAGTGAAACACTGTAAGTTGTTAGCTTTGAAACGTCTACTGTTTAACAGTGAAGCACCAACAGTATTTGTGTGTGTGTGTGTGTGTGTGTGCGTGCGTGTGTGTGTGTGTGTGTGTTTTGCTTTAAAACGTGTCAAATGTTTTTAAGGTGAACGTTTGTGTGTTACATTGACACTGCTTGTGTTTGATTAAAAAATATAACAAGTTTAAAATGGGAACATGTTCTGAATATGTATCAAATAGGTGTTTGATAACAAAACATGTTACACTGGTAACATGTTTGAAAGTGTAACGGAAAAGTGTATTAGAAAGTGTTTAATTGCAAAAGACCAGTTTTTACAGTGTATCCTTATCACCTGACAGCAGGCATTGGTAGAAGTTAATACAAGTTAAAACTCAAGCGTATAATTTCGAACAAGTGATCTTTTTTGTTTCTGTCTACGTGGACCCCTGACACCGGCCTTTTTATATACATGTATTGATGTAAAACGTAGATACGTATCAGGACTTTATGTATTTTTACCTCGTTAGCAGACATCTTGTTCACATTGTTCGCATGTGATATAAACAGTACATTGGTAACATGTTTTATTGCTATGTAGACAGATAGAGACAAGATGGTCTTATTAGTAAGATGTTAATGTCTGGCATGACAGGGGTTGTAGTTGTAGCAGTTACAAAACCAGTTCTGAACGTTCAGATTAAAGAAATATGTCAGCCTTTATTCAGAGGAGGAATGCGCGGTATGCCGCTCCGAGGTACATCTTCCCACTTCCTGTAAGCACAGATCACCGTCTAAGACTCTTCGATATGAAACGACTCGTGCTGTAACCGCTGCCGTAGGAAAAACTTTTTCTTATTCTCTGAATTTAAGTTTCGACAGAAAACAGTATAGTTCTGACAGCAAACCTATGTTTTCAAGTACCTTTTTTTCTGAAATGATATATGATTAATAATTAGACTTTAAACTTAGGTAAAAATGGGACCGAATGTATCAATCTCGTGCAGCGCTTTTTACGTTTGATAAGCTGACCCCAGTTTTTTCTTATTATTAACAGGCTGATTTGGTATCAGGAAAGCGTACACAAAGACATGCACGAAAAGGTATTCTGGTCGTTTATAACTTCAAAACGAAATGAGGTCATCCGGATGTTTCTGTTTTGTTTGGTATATAATTATCATTGTATCAGAAACAAAACTTTAAAAATGATCCATTATAATAAAATCAGTTGCATATTTTCCTGTTGATACAACAGATGCCTACAAGAGTAATAAGTGTTTTACGTTTCTTTAACTTTATCCCCATTAAAATTTGAAACTGGAATAGAAAAAAAGCAGCAAGATTAAAATATAGTCATAATTTGAATATCTATACTATTAAAAGAATAGGTTCGCCGATTTGTCGGGGAAACAGCGCGATCTCAAGCTATTCTATTCTATGTCGCCGAAGCACTAAGTAAGCATCTAACGTTGATATTTCTTTTTTTTTTAAATAAGCACTGATATGTACGGAAATAGAGAAAATAGCCCAAGAAGTACCGGAAAACACCGGAGGCTAAAAAAAGAAATGCTACAAATAGACTTTGCTAAATTTAATCGAGCGATTACAGACTTGCACTCTATGATGTAACGAAGCTGATATTGATAGTTTCAACCGTGCCGGCCCAAGGTCACGGTCACCAGTGGTGTTCAGAAGGTTTAGGCCATGCATTTCGTGTCTGCTCCATAACTTTTAAACTCATGGAAGCAATTTCATGAAACTTTGGTCGTGCTAATTTGGTGAATTCACTTTTCCATACACAGACCTTTTCCTGTCATGGATTGTACTTTCACTTTAATTAATGTTGAGTCCAGTGTGGAACATTTTCCATACATACATAAACAAATTTTTCACTTCACATTTTCTTTTCACCATCAATAACCTTTTCAACATTTGCTCAAGCACCGAGGCATATTGCTGCCTTCAGAATGCCTTGTGAAATATGTCTTTAAAAAGGGTGGAACAATAATTTCGAAAAGTCACCAAGGTGGCACAACAATAGTCTGTGAATCACGAAAATATTAAATACATTATCCACATGTTGTTACGTCCGTGGTACTTTACTACAGTTATAAACATGGTCAAGCCTGCTGTTATATAATATAAATGGATTTTTAGGAAACTTTTCCATGTAAACGCATTTGAACATGTTGCGGCGGTTCACTATTCTAATGTACACACATTTTTGAACATTCCGGTATCGAAAAATTTATAAAAGGTAGTAGATTAGTCAGTTTACAGATAAATAACATCATGTTCTTCTTTCGCTACAGGCATGCCTTTATAATGCAAATAGGTAGATTCCTCATCTAGTTGTGAATAATTTGAGGATTTTAACATATAAAAACTTTAGTATCTCTCAGAAATGACTTACATAGAACTTGTCAAATCTTTTAACTGGTTATGTTGAAACGGTTGTGTGTGTAGGGGGCGGGAGAAGGCTCTTTTTCGCCATTTGTCAATGAAATTAGTCCACAAAATCCTTGCAAATTTTCACAACTTCACAGCGCGTCTCTACTTTTCGAAAACCCGTGACATGCAGCTTAAACTTTCTCGAGAGCATGGCTTTATTACCTTGCTCTGCATTTTCTTCCGAAATATCGGGAGATACTTAAACTATCACTGTCTCCGTTGTCTTGAGTAATTATGTGAACGTTCATTTTCATTCACGCAATATTCAAAATTACGACAACCAGCTTGCATGACCCAGCATTTTCGGTTATAACATGTTGGTGCCTTGCATGTCACGAATTCGAGATTCAAACGAAAACTGCAATAAAAATTACGATGTGTGACAAATTACACGAAAACAAAACTTGTTAGCCCAGTTCTTAGGAAAAAGAGAACTTTACTTTTCAAAAAAACATATACATGTCATTGGATATAAGTTTATAAAATAACGTTTCAATTAAGCAGCAAGCACTACTATGAAAAAACAATTATTTTAGTTCAACGGAAAATTGATTTATTACATAGAACATGTGTGCTAGATTCGATTACTCCATCAGGAAATGTTATGTATGACTCAAGTCGATACAAATTCGAGCTGAAAAGTATAGATTTTATCAATGACGAAGAAAATATATGATACCAACTTGTTTTATTCAGTTGCCTTTCTAAAACAATCAATTGCACAATATTTACGTGAACGTTTAACGGCGTCGAGGATTTCATTTACAGGCTAAATACAGTTACGCAAAATGTTTTGGAAACTCATATACGGTTGTAATATCCGAATCACTATAAATAAATGAATAAATAAATAAATAAATCGGCGAAACTGATTGACAAGGCTAACACTATTACAGGAATGTATGCACGAATGACACCGAGTAACATCAGAGTCCTTGAAATACGAAAAAGTATGTATCTTGAAGAAATATGCATTAAGATAGTATATTGTGTAGAATAAATGATACTTTAAAACATTTTATAATCTATTTTTTATTGTTTTAAATAACCTATATCGGGTGATTTAATAAACGTCAAAGCTCTTAAGTATTTGTTTATCATCTGGAAAGTTTTTCTACAGCTAGGTATACGACCGGTCATGGTCGGAGGGAACAGGAGCTATTTTTATAGCTACTGAGTGTTAAACACATGTAACTGTGTAAAATCTTTGATAGTAATCTTGTCTGAGTTCATCTAACTGACATAAGGACGAAGTGTAACATGGCCTTCTAATGTAAAACAATACACAAGTGAGCAAAATAAATTGCTTGAGTACTTTCCATATACAATCTACATGTGTAACAGAGCAGATAGACATGTAGATAAGAAAAAATGGTATATGGTCTTGGTATGATGTTCTATATGCACGTTTGTTAAAACGTATATACATTCTCTCTTTTTGTGCATTGTTTCGTTAAAATGATACTTGTATACATAAAAATATTGATGTTTTATATTTTTTTTTATAAATATCTGTATGAAAAAAACACAAAAATTATTGAAGTTTTATGATATTTCATCTTTCTATAAATATCTGTATGTAAATCATTATTATCCAACGCTTTCAATGACCTTGAAGTTAAGGAAATAGTGTTTGAATTGTTAATATTTCATCACAATTGATATTTTTAGTGCGCCCTTTAATATTTCTTAATATTCTTAATATTCCTCATAACAGTTTAGTGTCTGATTTTTTTTTTAGAATATATGCTACTTTTCATTTACCAGTCCAAAACTACTGCCATGCGCGAAAATTTTCAACTGTCAAACAACTTCTCACACGTGTTGACTTAATCACTTCTGTACAAACTTACGATAGCATCATAATCTAACGATTAATAAAAGTAACACATGTTTATCGGTGTGATTAAAGTAATTAACAGCCTTTTCTATCATTAGGGTTAATGGTTCTTTAGATATTAAACTTCTTAATGAGAATAACCTTTACCTATAAGGCAGCTGGTGTTCTAACATTTGAAAACAAATCAGTTTTCCCTAAAGTAAGTAAGTGACATATTCTTAAAAGAACACCAATAAGAAAAAGGAAGATCTTTTTGAATAGCGCTATCATTCGCGTCTGGTCAAGTAGGCATATCTTTAACACGTTAAGGTCCTTTAGTCTTTTCGTAGTGAATAAAATTGTGTCAATTTAAGGACAACAAGGGGTACAGAATATACGATTTTAATCTCGTTACACACAAACACACAAATACTAACACTTATATCGTTCTGTGTTTTTTCATGTTCTAGTAAGTTTTTATACTAAATCCGGCATTCCGTATTATTACCGTATCAACAGTTTAGCTTAATATCGACAAATTAATTACTGTTAAACAATCTCTAAATATGAAACAAGTAAGTAAAATACCTATTTACAGTTCTTTCATACGTGGGTTTTATTTCCGTTACGAATTAGGCTGTCCGATTTTAAATGAACTATGTTCTCTCTATTTTCGTACTGTCCAGCAGTTAGAACCACTCCAGAATTATTTTCACTCTGGCTTGAGGGAAAGAACTTTCCACATTTAAGTAACTTCCTAAAGGCGCTTCGAAAATCCCTGTTAAAGTAAGCATAAATAATAGGATTTAGACATGAGTTAAAGTAACCTAGCCAAAACAAGGCAGATCCAAGGGTTTTAGGATATGGACATGAATCGCCACATAGAGTTGTGACTAAATACCAGGTGAAGAAAGGAAGAAAACAGAATACAAATGCACCCATAATTATTCCCAAAGTCTTCGCAGCTTTATGTTCTCTGCGCATACGTTTTCTCTCATTTCGGCGTTCGCTTTGATCGTCTAGATGAGTCTGTTCCAAAGGTCTTCCTTTCAAGTGATAGCCTGACTGTTTAATCTGAGTCTCCTGGCGTCTTGCCTCCATAAAAATTTTAAGATACACAAATACCATTATTGTGCAAGGTATCCAAAATGATATACTAGATGAAATAATGGCATAGACTTTATTTACCACAAATGAGCAAGCATCGGGGCTGTTTTCCATCTCTTCTAATGTGTCTGAAGTCGTATACCAATGTGACTGGATCGGGATATAAGAGATTAGAATGGATGATATCCAAGTGATTGCAATCATAATAAATACTCGAAACTTTGTCATTTTGGTCTCGTACTTGAATGGATGAATTATTGCTATGTATCTATCCATTGATATACAACATAAATGAAGTATTGACGCAGTACTGAAGAGAACGTCGTTAGAATTGAACACATCGCACATGATCCTTCCAAATATCCATTTCCCAGATATTTCTATACTTGCATTAAACGGCATTACTAGCGCGGCGACGAGTAAGTCTGCAAAAGCCAGGGAGACGATAAAGAAGTTAGTTATAACTCGTAACCTCTCGAACCTTATTACAGCAATCACGACTAATATATTTCCGAACACTGCGCCAAGCATTATTAGAACCATCACCGTTGCCTTAAGAATAACAATAGCCACTTGTCTGGTCTGTAAATTATCGTTGCTAATGAAGCTATCATTTTGTCCACTGTGGTTAATATAAGCTGCTACTATTTTACTTCCATCCATGTACATTATACTTTAAACCCCAACTTTATTTTTCCATAAACTTATATTGAAAATATCAACGAATCTAACGTTTTTTGCAAATATCACTTTTCTTGTTTTTCTCCGTTTTTTTGTTTCGCGTACGCCGGCTGAATGTTAAACAGTATTCCGACTATCTTTCTTGAGATTATAGCTGAACTTATTACTCACAAACAACGGTTTAGTATGAACAACAAATACCTGATGTCACTTAAATAGTTGTTTCAATAGTCTGCCTTCGTTGGCTGTTTGTTGAATGCATTTATTATATACAAATACACATTTCACACGTGTTTATCTGTTTTCTTAGATTCGATTCTGAATGGTATTTCATTTTGCTCGACAATATGTCCGAGGTATCTACATACATACTGACGTCTTACCAGTCAGAGCCTGTATGATTTAGGAATGCATTTTAAGGATTGTACGAAGCCCCCAGCGCCTGATCTCATTTAGATAACTATTCCTTTTTAGATGCGGCAGTACAATATGACAGTTTTTATGGTTATGTCTTTAACTTGCCCGCTGTTTTTCTTGGTCAGTCAATATCATGAAATTCCAACAATCAAGATCGTCTAGAAATAGTATGTCTAAAAATTCTTAATGTTTGCATTGCCTCCATGTGGAAAATTATCACAAATTGTTCTCAGAATCCACAAAATAATCCTCTTCCGCTCCATTCAATCTCGTAATTTTCAATTAAATGGTAATAAATATTGTCAAATTTCAAAATCGATTTTTTTTCAGGTTATGTTTCCTCCGGCTGTAAAAAGTATTGCTTTTTTCTAAAGAAAATATTTTTTCTATGATATAAAACTTTAAGTACAGCCAGGTTTATGCACTATCGGCATCTTTGCATTTTCTATTCTGTTTAGTTTCGTTCCTGTAATTGATTGTAGTTAATTCCATGGAAATAATATTTTAAAAAATAAAAAAAGTTACTAATAATTATGTAAATTACTTGTAGAAACATGTATTTTAATATTGTATAATCAATACGGTTTATGCAAAGATGTCATTTTTTCAAAATCCAGTTCGATACATCGTGATACTAGGATTTCATCCTGAATCGGCAGCACAAAGTTCACAATTGAAGCTTAATTGCAGTTCCTTTCATACAGCACTTCTCTCGCTATCTGGCCTAGTCTGTTCTTAAACCGTTCATGGGATGGTATCCAAGTTGATAGAAAAGTTGTCAGATATCTTCTCGGATTTAGCCTGATTTCTGACAGTCAGCAAGTAGCATCCTCCCATATCTGAAAGAAATCAGATGCTGAGGTTCATTAATACGAATTTACAAGTGACAAAGAACATCTTAAGCTTTGCGTAAGCGGATTTTTTTCTGTCTAATGTAATTGCATATATTTTCGCCTTTTATTTTTCTATAGAGACAGCAACACACGCAGTGACAAAAAGAACTGTAGCTGCATAAGATATCAAAATGGCATTCAAAACATTAACCGTACCTGACAGGGTTTAAAGACATAGCCGAAATAAATATTTGAGAAATTGCTACGTGTTGTCTTAAAACGAATGTTGGAAAAGGCGAATCGGGATCTTACATGCGATCAATTGTGACCTGGATTTGTGTATGAAAAAATGGCATCGTCAATTCCTAAAACTTTGTTTTACTTGAAAACCATTATACATCTGTATCATAACTATCATCATGAATATTATTACTAAAAACAATAGATGTCAAGAAAATATATATAAAAAATGAATAAAAAATAAAAAAATGGATCAGATAGAGTACAATTCTTTTCTTCTTTTCCTTATTTCCTACGCAAATACCGAGACTTTATAACATTCGCTTGATTTACAGCTGGGTGCGACAATTCTTGATGCTTTCTTCATATTGACATTATGTCGTAACAAGTAATCAATTCAGGACCATTAGTCATTTAATACCCTTGGCGAAAACTCTTATTCTATATCTAATTGTGTCTAAATGACCGTAAAAAATTGGAGAAGTGTTTCGACATTTATCTAATTATGCAATACTTTGACTACCAACTTTCTCGCTGCAGAATGTGGCAAACAGATTTGTTGTTGACACTTCACGTACTAACAGTGTTACAGGGTAACAGTATATAGTTCTATTTCTGAGTATATGTACATCTAATTTGTTTCTCCGTTTCTTTAATATTTTGTTAAAGAAAAGATTAAGCGAATGACTTGTAACTGATACTTCCTAATCAATAGCTAAAATCTCATCGGACTTCAAAGTAAATGGACTAAAATGTCTTGAATTCTTTTTACTAAATAATAGAAGTTACTCCGTAACTGACACTACATGATAAGTTTGTCAGAGACTCATTTTCTATCGCCTTCGTTTGTTTTGTTTTAACATTACCATGAAATAAGATACACTTTAAATGCATTTTCATTCTCATGTGTAATTATCTTTGTATTTTTTAGCTAATTAAGCCTTTTCGAATGTCAATTCAAAATCAGATGCTTGCCATTAATTTTCTTAAGTATTGTATGGTTGATCGATCGTTTCATTGAAGTTTCATAAAATGAGAATTTGCAGAGTTTATAACCACTAATACAAACAATTTAAACATCTTACAAAAGTAAGCAACTTATATGTTCCTTGTTGTTTTATATTATTCTATCACACACTACTAGGTTCCTAGTAACTAGGTTTTGATTTTTTAAGATTGAATCCTTCTTACCTTTATGCATTCAAAGCATGGAGACAAAGTCACCTTAAAAAGTCACGAAACAAAATATCACTACTTTATAAATTACTCTTATTACCAAATTTACAATGATTCAGTATTGTGTGAAATACATATACAAAACCAATTTACTGAATGTCAAAAGAACACATTTAGATAAAGTAAATTTGGGACATACAGCATCATGCACTTAGTGTTCAAAATGTCGGAAACCGTTGTCCAGATATAATTAAAGGCTTCAAGAACTCTTAATTTCTAATTAAAAAAATATCACACAATGTCAAAGGAAAACAAGTTACTTCGTTTCGCGACATTTATCTAATAACGCGTAATATAGGATACAGACGACGACAATAAACTGCCATGCCTACATTTAAGGGAAATCTTTTCTCATTACGTTCTTCTTCTTAACAGTGATATATTTTTCTTTACTTGTTTTCCATTTATTTGTTCTATTTCAGCGCGTTTGAGATTGCTTTAACCGTACTTTTGTACCTTATAGTTAACCCTGATACACCTGCGTGTTTCTGTGATTCATATTTGTTTATTCAAACTCACGATCGGTGGCTTCTATAAAGGAACATGCCCCTCCCACCCAACCTTGAGAAAAAAGGCTTCATGTGATATACCTTCAAGTTCTTTTTTGCAATTAACCAAAGCTTCGTAAAAATGTTATCGCGTAAGGTCTTTTTCGACGTTGCAATTACTTTTGGTTTGAACATCCGTTGATATAAATGGGTTGCCAATAAAAACCTAACCAATCATGATTCAAGAATCTGAGTCGCATAAGACGACTTAACGGGCTGCCGGTTAACGACAGCCTTCGGATTATTGGCTGTTACGAATAACCTTCTTTATTTAGCGGATGAATTTGGAGATACGAAATGAGGTTGGTAAACCACTACGTAAAATTCCGACTTAGTCCTCTTTGAGAAACTGGGTCAGAGAATAGAATGCAATCAAATGGAACCGACAGATAAAGGGCTTATATTTTCTCATTGTGTATTCGGAAAGAACTGGAGACCATTTTCAATTCTAGTGCCTATTCAGTACAGACCGGTGGAATTTATGTTTATAAAAAGTCTTCTCGACTTTAATTATGTAGAGACAGTTTTGCGGAACTGTAGGCACTCCTCGAAATACAGCATAATCAATAACTCCTTTTTCTAATACTTATAATGTATATTTGCTTAATATCTGCTTTTATGCTTTCATTGTAAGTTTAGCTTTTACTGTGAAATGTCATCCATAAAGTAACGTTTACCATAGACTTAATTAAAATTGACCCAAAATCTATATTAAAGATTCAACAGAGATGTTTTAGATTTTTGTTTGTTTAATAAAGATTGTTATATCTTTTTTACTAAAATTTTACAATTCTGAAATAAGGTAATGAACATTATTGTATATGTATCAATACGATGATTATTTAGGTTGAGTTTGAATTTTTTTGCAGAGGAACGTTGTCGTTCACAGAGAAAACATTCAATTTGAAAATTCCTATTTGTGATTTAATAAATCATTAGATAGTTTAGTGTATTGGGGTTTAACGTCAGTTTTAACGGATAATGTCATATCCCGGCGGTCAGTCCACCTAACCAGTGTTCCTGGGTATCCAACCTAATTATTAACCAATTTCTCCGCAAGTGACTGCCTACATCCTCACTTGCTACAGAGGTAAGGGACAATACGCATTGTCTGAGATCAATTATCACGGAGAAATTTCGCCGGCCCTGATATGGACTGAACCAGGATTGTCAAGAGTCAGAATCCGATGCTCTACCGATTGAGCTAGCCGGGCCGGCTGAAAATCACGAGATAATAATATTAAATGAATATAAATCCTCAAGCAATACTTTATTTAAAGGGAACAATCGTAACTTGGAGCTTTATTTTAGCGTATCCTTAATGTTGACTGTAAATGAAGTTTTATCTCTAATTTGTATAACGGCACACAACATTAAATGATTTTCAGTTGTTAAAATACAAGGATTGTTCTGAAAGTTCGTAGAAGAATGTTATAGGACAGAGGAAAGTCGATCCGGCAGATAAAAATAGATATACATAAACTTCAATATTTATACTATCCATTCTAGGAAAACTACAGATAGATTTTAAATTAGTATGTAACGCATACTCGTAAGTATTACCAGAAACGTTTTCTCACACTTTTGTTTTTATTATTGAAATCCTTTAGACAGTGTGAAGTTGTACTTGAAACGGCTTCTGTTTCGAGGTAAACTTTAAAATGAGCTGCTGTGCGTCACAATTTCGATATAGATCACCACGGAGGTCATTGAAACTTTGAAAACAAATACAGTTTCAATTGCTTTTGGAATAATTTTGTTTTCACAGCTTTTGACACTGAACTCATTTTTTTTAAAGTGATGAGGAACAATTCACATATAAAACTAAAGAAAATGACTGCAGAGATGCATATACAAGAAAAAACAAGGATCTAGTTTCATATATTACAAAGGCCATACTGAAATACATTCTAGTTTCATCTACAAATGCTTTACCTCCCATTTTTCATAGGGAATTTTTTCATATGCCCGAACCTCAAGAGTATTGATCAATAGAAGTATCTATCTGTACCCTAAAGCGGCAAGGACACTTGGTCTATTATCCATGGACATGATGTGGTTATATTTGCGGATGATGGAAACATAAATAGTGGCAAAAGAGTCTTCGAAAATTTAAGCACGACTCGTGATCAACATTATCAGGCGTTTCTACTGTGCACATGGTTAACAGACGCCCATAGCTTATTGAATCACCATTATAACTCCCTCCTCTAAATCAAATCATCAAAAGTGTCCAGTAAACGCAAGGAAATATGTCTTGGCTGTTATTAAATAACACACTATAATGACTGAAACATTTCTCAGTGGAATAGCTAAACTATATCTACGTATAATACGCTGACACTTAAGGTTTTTTTCTTTTTCTTTTTTTCTTAGGGTAACAAGTTTGTTTTTTTGCTGAAGTGTACGTTTTATAAAGACTGCACCTTGTCCACATACTTATAAATATTATGACTATAGCAATAACTAAGACGTTGGGTAATCTATTTAAATAGCTTTACGTTATAATGTATTCAGTCAGATCGTGAAGGCGAGAACTATTGTTGTAACTACAAGGCAGTTGTTATCAGTATCTGTATGAAACATTTTGCGACTCTAGTAGAAAATATGGCATTATACCATTCACACTTGTGACAAGTGTATTCTCCTGTTTTGTTTTTTTTATATTTTGACTTGTACACTAAGTATATGTGTAGTATATATAAATAAAATAGTTGAAATTTCATTCAGACTGGGCAAATCATAAAAGCTTTTAGACGTGTTTTCATGTGCATACAATAGGAATGAAATGTTTTTTCCCAATGAATATGTTTAAGAAATAGACGGGGAATGTTTGTCTATCTAAAATAATAACCATCCAGTGCAAATCGATTCTTTACAGTAACTTTGACTACTTTAAGAGCATCCTTTTCCTATAATCAAACCACTGAAAGTGCGGAATGCGACAGGCACTGCAAAAAGTAGGAAAAAATCTCCATTTGACATGTTTACTCAGCAAGATATGACACAATTCCTCTAAGAACCTTTAAGACCATTACGTCAAAGCTGTCAGTTGCAAATATTTTATTTTATTGTAATAAAAACAAACCACTGAAACAATTATTTTGGACAAATAGAGAATTGAATTGTTCTTTTTCTTGCAATTAGGGGACAGAGAGAACCTGCTGCATGAAATGTATGATTTAAGTGTCCTCGTGCTAGTGACATTCTGCCGTTCATGTTCGTCCTGTAAAAGATAAATTAAACAACACCCAGCAACTTCACGCAAAACGAATTCTGACTGATCAAAATTAACACAACCTTTAACTTAATATGCCATGATTTATGACGGTGTAATGTTAAAAGTTAAGTATGTCTGAAAACTTTTGTTTTACAACATAATATTCCTAGCTTTCATGTTAAAGCTCCTCATCCAATCTAGATATTGTTTGAAATCAATGCGAAGATGTCAGATAATATATATACTTTGCATTCAAATTCCTGTACAAGTTCAACACGTATAAAATATAGCTGAAATCTCCTGTATCATGTATAATCTCAAACGCCAAGTAACAAATTCCGGTTTGTCTTAAATTCCAGTGACACACACGTTATTTCAACAGTTTCAGCATTTTTTGTTGATAACGTAAAATACTTGTCTCAGATTCATCCACCAAAAACTTCCTATTTGTACTTACAACATGCAAAGTGTATTCTTTAATGATGTTATTTGATATATATACCTTAATATGCATGTAAACCTCAACACAAATATAAAGTCGTACGGAGAATTGTTTTCATTGTGTACAATGCATGTCTGGGCAAAATGCATTTACAAGAGGATAAAAGAATTGGTCAGTTTTTAATATATCTAAAGGAAAATAACATGTTTTGAAATAAAGATGTTATGTCAATAAAATATCTCACCTATATCTGGAGTGTTTAGATTGGTCAAATATTTTATGATGTACTAGATTGCTACATCGCAATCGATTTGTTGTTTAATTCTTATATTTTGTTTCATCTGACAACTTGCAGTTCCAACGTCAATATTTCTTTTATTTTATATTAATAACAATTGTTGATTACACTCATTTAATCAAGTATTATGTGTATATGCGTACTACGGTTCAATAGTTTTGTTTACGGTTTTGCCTGAGATGCGGTGGACTTCAGGGGTAGCTAACTGGAATATGCCAACGGCTAGCCAACGCCGACTACAACCACGCAGATAAATCAAACACGCCGTGCTAAGTTAAACTGAAAGCCCGCGCTTATCTGAAATATACTAAAAATATATTATAGTGTATATTTTTATAAATATATGCGTCTTTCCTATCTTGCATTTTTTTCTAATGCACGGATGAGTTGTAAATATATGATCTGTTTAGCGGAAATGCGTAAAGACACGGTTAAGGGGTTTGACATACTAAGTAATTTAGAGTACCAGTCACGTTTATCAATCCTGTAACTGTTTGTATTTGAGAACCAGGCGCCAAACTAGCGCCTCGTATAGATATCAGTGATACGTAACAAATTACCATCCGATTACAGCTGTCAGTGAAAAACTCTTAGCGTAATACATCAATATTAATCCTACAACAGAGAGTTATTATACAAAGTTGGCTTGGTAGTGATTTAGTACAACTGAACATTTTCTTAGTGAACACAACCTTTAAACGTACGTTTTTCGTTTCATTACCACTTTACTTTAATTTATCAGTGAATGAGCCAATGCAATTAATTTTATGAAAGATCCCTTTAAGACTATCCCATATATTTCTGTTCCTGTTACAGAGTTACCAGTCTTAAACAAATGTATGCATTAACTAACAAAATGTTTTGTTGTATTCTTCCCAGCAATGACAATTCCTTAAAGAAGCTTTATTTGTAAGAATTCTAAACTGATTTCTGAAACGAAATTGAATTACACAATAATTTATCAATAGCCTTATCACAAGCTTTGAATAAACGTACATTTTAATAGAATACACACATCCATTTAAAAGTCTCCACCAGAACCACCTGACACTAGCCGTTTGTTCGTCTAGTCTGTTGAGAAAACGCTACATCAGTTTCAATTTGACATGCTAATACTACTCATTTATGGAATCTGTATAAACATAGAATGTGTTTGAATGTTCTTTAACTTGAGTACGGTGTCCGAGTTTGTGCTTGGAACAAGTTAACCTTGGGCAAGTTAATTGATCATTATACTTAGTCTATATGATGGACACATATATGAGACGTAGTAATTGGTGATGTCATATTTTTGCCATATCTAATCATCACTCACAGAGGTAATCACGGATAAACTAATAAAACGCGTTTTGAGTCTTATAAGGCGATTCGGATGTTTGGCTGCATATACAGTATTAAAGTTATTACAACCATTATTTTTTTTCTGTCGTAAAACAAATTTGTAAATATGTTTGTTGCTTATTTAGTTACCACGACAAGGAAGTTATTTCCATATCTGATCAAATCACATGACAATTCAAGCGAACAAAAGGAAATTGAAGTTTGTCTCAGCAATTTACGTATTAAGCATTAAGCTGGTTGAACATTTTCTGTTTGAGGGAAGCAATGATATATAATTTTCCGAAAGCAGGTTCATTTCATTTTTCGTTGTCTTCTTACTAACATTATTTCGTGTCGATGTATTAGCTATGCAAAAGATCTTACTTTAAATGTCATGTCTAACCATTAGAGCGTGTGTGACGAAGACAAACGAGATTTCAGAGTCATATATTCTTTAAATTGAACCTTTCTCTGAATTAAATATTGATTGGCACCATAATAGCTGTTATCTTGTAGACACTTTATTTTAAATCAGCTGAATAAACTGAATTTATTATAATATGTTACAATGTTTTATCTAAAATATATACAAATGTTTCGAATGTTTTCGAATTCGATGTTTTTTGAATGCATCACATGATTTAAAAAATTTATTTAAATATGGTTCAATTCTGTCACTATAATAAAACAAGGACTTCTGTTTCTTTTTGGTTATTAAATATTCCACGTAATATTAATTCAGGCTTCATTTATAATACATGTTAGCCTTTTAACATCTGAATGCTATGGTTTCTGGGTGTTTTTAATTAAATTCAGAAATACAAAAGATAAATATTCTATGTGGTTATTAAATCGAACAGGTTTTAAGAAATCAGCGCTATTGAGCATGAATATTCAGAGAGATAAATGCAATTGAATTTGGATGAACAGATTTCCTGAACCGAATCATTCTTATTCATCAACAAAGCTTTTGTAATCGAGATTGTAAATACTCTGCATATTTAATGAATTCAAAATGACTTGAGGATTTGCTAAAATGAAAACAATTATGTCTCCCCCCAAAAATGGGGGAGACATATTGTTTTTCCCCTGGTTGTCCGTCCGTCCGTCCGTATGTCCGTCACAAAATCGTGTCCGCTCTGTATCTTCCAAAGCCCTTGAAAGATTTTTATGAAACTTGGGTCAGATGTTCACCTCATCAAGGCGACGTGCAGAACCCACTTTGTGGGTGTGGTGTCTCAAGGTCAAGGTCACACTTGGAGGTTAAATGTCAAATGCCACAAAATCGTGTCCGCTCTGTATCTTCCAAAGCCCTTGAAGAATTTCTATGAAACTTGGGTCAGATGTTCACCTCATCAAGGCGACGTGCAGAACCCACTTTGCGGGTGTGGTGTCTCAAGGTCAAGGTCACACTTGGAGGTTAAATGTCAATTGCCACAAAATCTTGTCCACTCTGTATCTTCAAAAGACCTTGAAGGATTTTTATGAAACTTGGGTCAGATGTTCACCTCATCAAGGCGACATGCAGAAACCACTTTGCGGGTGTGGTGTCTCAAGGTCAAGGTCACACTTGGAGGTTAAATGTCAAATTTTACAATCGTCTGACTCAGTACTGCCTGCAGCAACTGGCTGGGGGGAGACATATGTTTTTGTTCAATCAAAAACCCATTTCTAGTTTCTTTTGCTGAGAGTTTAAAACTGTTATTTGCAAGTCGATTTAACGTAGAATATAAATATATTAATGCGGATTGATGTAAAATAAACTATACGAAAGATAAGGTCAAATTCAAGCGACTGATAACTTGATTTAACTGGCGCTAAATAACTATACATATAATTTTTTTTCAGGTAATGTACAGAATACTAATAAATACTAACCGGAGTAGTCATTGAAATTATATTTTATCTTTTGTAATATTTCCTGTGTCTCGTTTTAAAATGGTAACTTTAAGTTAAAAAAAAACTGTGCCGTACAAACACGTTCCATTTTACTTAGGAGGTTTAGCCATGATAACGTACAAAAACGACGGAAACACAAAGTAAAATCATGAATGACTTGTAACAGAAAGCAACTTACAGTAAGCGTGCATTTTAGGAAGCGGTGTCTGCAAACTAACACTGATCAATGTTGAATCTAAAGTACAAGAAGAAAATATCTGAAAATTATAAAACCAGTTTAGAAAAACATTTAAGTGACTCATAATCCTTAGACATGCATAAAGTTGATCGAATTTCATTGGTCGCACTTTGCACTGGGTTAAGTGCCCGATTATCATTACGTCACAATGTTACCATAAAAGTTTGCTCTAAGTATGATCCATTTGCTAATTGCTAACCAGAAAAGAAATAGTCCTCATAAAAAAATATGTTTTTTGTAATGAACGGGTATCAACGTAAAACAATTTTAGATTGAAAACATAATCGAATCAAAACAAAACAATGCGTTACATAAACGGCACAAGAGTTGTTATCGATGTTTCTTTTCCGGTAAAGACATCTTAGCGTGACAAGTCACAATTAAGAAAATACATTGTACAAAACAGTTGTTACTGGTAATTTAACAACATGCAACCCGGTCCTTAGATTCTTCATTGAAATTGAAATGATAACATTTCTCTGCTTTGAAAGTACAGATAATATCATTACAATGGTAATCATCATTTCTCATATTATTATCAAGTCAGTTACAAAACATGAGCGTCTCTGTCTTTGCAAGGAGAAAATATTTACCTAGTAGTAATTAATAATGATATCTTTTAAAACTGCCACAGTGTCGATGTTTAAGAATTTATTTTGAAAAGAACAAAAATCTCTTCTAGAAACTCACTTACTTGACAAGTTCTAAAGTAGTTTTCTATGGTGGCTGATTTGTGCCATTCGTGTTTTCGCCCCGCGACTCCGCCAAGCGAAAAGTCGAGAATTAGCAAGTTAAAATGGCGGGGGCGCGGAGCGAAAACACGCTAATTAGCGGGGGCGCGGGGCGAAAAGTCGAGATTTAATTGTAAAACCGCGGGGCCACGAAGCGAAATATTTATTGTTATAGGGCGCTAATTAACGTGCTGTTGTTCGCGCCACCGCCAAATTATTCTTTAAAAACTCGACTTTTCGCTCCGCGCCTCCGCTAATTAGCGTGTTTTCGCTCCGCGCCCACGCGGTTTTATTTATTTTTTAAACCTCGTTTGGCGCCGCCGCTAATTAGCGTGTTTTCGCCCCGCGCCCCCGCCGTTTTATTTCTTAAATCTCGCTCCGCGACCCCGCGGGGAGAAGTTTTATTTCTTAAATCTCGCCCCGCGCCCCCGCTAATTAGCGTGTTTTCGCCCCGCGCCCCCGCCGTTTTATTTCTTAAATCTCGCTCCGCGACCCCGCGGGGCGAAGTTTTATTTCTTTAATCTCGCCCCGCGCCCCCGCTAATTAGCGTGTTTTCGCCCCGCGACCCCGCCGTTTAATTCCTTAATTTCGCTCCGCGCCCACGCGGGGCGAAGTTTTTGTTTCTTAATTTTCGTGTTTTCGTCTTCCGGTGTTTCAGTTGTGTCATGCGCGTTAGAAATTGTTTTTTTCAATATGTCGGATAATTTATACACGTCTTTATCTGGTAACACATTTGTAGACAGTATCCTTTTATTAGCTTTTTAAAGTGCATATCGTGTTAATTTTTAGTGAAGTATTGTTAAACTGGTTTACATAAGATAATAAATGTATAAAACGGCGGGGGCGCGGAGCGAAAACACGCTAATTAGCGGTGGCGCGGGGCGAAAACACGAGATTTCAACTACAAAAACGGCGGGGGCGCGGAGCGAAAACACGCTAATTAGCGGGGGCGCGGAGCGAAAAGTCGAGGTTTTTAAGAATAATTTGGCGGGGACGCGGACAACAGCACGCTAATAAGCGCCCTATAACAATAAATATTTCGCTTCGCGACCCCGCTGTTTTACAATTAAATCTCGACTTTTCGCTCCGCGCCCCCGTTAATTAGCGTGTTTTCGCTCCGCGCCCCCGCCATTTTAACTTGTTAATTCTCGACTTTTCGCTTGGCGGGGTCGCGGGGCGAAAACGCAAAATGGCAAAAATCAGCCACCACAGTTTTCTTTTGTTCTAACCAGAAGCACACGAAAAAATAATGGCCATTAAATTGCAGTCTTTTGAGCTGCAGTTAATGATTAAATAACAAAACCGGATAAAATACGTCAAACAAGGCCAGTGGTAAGATGCAATGTTGCCTACCTGATATTTTATTTTTAGAAAGCTATGATATTGTTTGTAAAACGTGTGTTTAGTTTTTGTTTTTTTAGCTCACCTGAGCGAATGCTCAGGGTGAGCTATTGTGATCGCTGAATGTCCGTCGTCTGTCGTCTGTCCGTCGTCTGTTCACATTTGCCTTGTGTATGCAATAGAGGCTGTATTTGTAATTGGATCTTTATGAAACTTGGTCGGAATGTTTGTCTTGATGAAATCTAGGTAGTGATTTTATATGGGTCATCTGGGGTCAAAAACGAGGTCACGGTGTCCAATCTAAGAAAACCCTTGTGTATGCGATAGAAGCTATATTTTTCATTGGATTTTCTTTTTATTTTGTCAGAATGTTTGTCTTGATAAGATCTAGTTTGGGATTGTATATGGGTCATCTGGGTTCAAAAACTAGGTCACGCGGTCAAATCTTAGAAAAAGCTTGTGTATGCGATAGAAGCTGTATTTTTCATTCGAATTTCCTAATATTTGGTCAGAATGTTTGTCTCTATGGTATCTAGGTTGGGATTGTATATGGGTCATCTGGGTTCAAAAACTAGGTCATTGGGTCAAATCTTAGAAAAACCTTGTGTATGCAATAGAAGCTGTATTTTCCATTAGATTTTCCTAATATTTTATCAGAATGTTTGTCTTGATAAGATCTTAGTCAGGATTGAATATGGGTCAGCTGGGGTCAAAACTAGGTCACAGGGTCAAATCTTAGAAAAAAGCTTGTGTATGCGATAGAAGCTGTATTTTACATCCGATTTTCCTAATTTTTGGTCAGAATGTTTGTCTTGATAAAATCTAGGATGGGATTGTATATGGGTCATCAAGGGTAAAAAAATAGGGCCTATTCTTAGAAGACCTTCTGTTCAGCTACAACAATGAAACATTAGATAATTTTGCATACAGATTAAATCTTTGACCGTGGATGATCTTGGCCTTGACCTACTTACTTACATCCTGATTTTTTTATGTTTCAGTACAATGATTCTCAGGTGAGCGATATAGGGCCATCTTGGCCCTGTTTTTTTTTTAAAGTCACACACTTACTTCTTGTTTCAACACACTTACTTCTTGTTTCAACACACTTACTTCTTGTTTCATTAGTTGATTATTGGTCTTCATGTTATAAGCATTTCATTATTAAGCTTTAACAGATCTAAAGAGGCCGCAAAATGTAAACATTTCACTACTTTTCCTGAAATAACTTAAGAAATAAGTCTGCCTGATATTTTTACCAAACTAAGTTAATATAACTTAATTAATTGAAAATTGTGTGTGTCGTATAAACATATTTGGCCACAACTGAAAATCAGACTCAGCTGGAGAATGATTTTAAGGAAAACATGTCTCCTCCCACATGACATAAAATCAGACAAGCGGTCTAAATCTGACCAGTGGTTACAGAGATATGCCGATATACACTCAATTTTAGACAAATCAAGTACTGCAACACCACTAAAATTCATCTGACAGGAACACCATGATAATATGCATACTACACTTGGTTATGGTCACTGCTATGGAGTTTCCTCCACATCCAACGAATGGTTATGGATATATGCCTAACTGTATTCAAATTCAAAGGACTGAAACTCATTCAGCCAGTATAAGCCAATAATATGCGTTACTACAGTTGCTAATGACCATTACTGTGAAGCTTCGTCCAAATCGAACCAGCAGTTATGAAGATATGCCCATTTTGTTTTTAATTGTACAAATCAAGGGCGGTAACTTCACTCATAATCATCCGACCACAAGAAGACAAAAACTGCATATTCACTCTCTCTTACTCCAGTTTCCTCAAAATTTGATCAGCGGTTATGGAGTAAGCTCAAATGTATTCAGTTTGGACAAATCAAAGGCCAAGGCTCCCATAAAGATCAGTCGACCAGATCCCATCAATCAAACTTCTAACTGCACTTGCTAACAACCATTCCTGTAGAGCTTTGTCAAAATAAAACATGTGGTTATGAAATTATGCCCATATACGTTCAAATTTAGACAATGTCCATAACTCCACTAAAGTGCAGTCGACCGGAGCACATAAATAAAACTTGTAACTACACTATCTAACAATGGTTTCTGTGGAGCTTTGTCAAAATCAGACAAGTGATAATGGCGATATGCCCATATCAGTTCAATTATGGATAAATCAAGGATCATAACTCCAATTAAAAAACAAGTGACCGGAACACACTTACTAACAATCATACCTGTGAATCTTTTTTAATCAGACAAGCGGTAAAGGAGATACGGCAATATGTGTTTAAATTTGGACATTTTAATATCCATAACTTCGCTAAAAATCACTGAACCGATAAATGCCGACGATACATCAATGTTTGGTACAAATATATCATAGCAAGTGCCATTTAAATCCATCTACCGATTTTGGAGAAGACAGGCAGACCAACTTTGTGAGATACAGACATACATACAGACAGAGATACTGACAGAAAGTACAAAAACAATATGTCTTCCACCCCGTTATATGGGTGAAACATAAATACCTACTTTATTTCTGTTAGTTAAAGTAATTGTCGGTTTTCTTGTAAAAGGCAGTTTATTAAAAGCCTTAGCGGATCTAGAGACATTTCCAGACACATTATAGATGTAGCAGTTTAGTTTCTTTAGTCTTCTTGCTGAGGGACCTTCATTGCAATCACTATGCAGACTTGATGGTGTAACAAGTTTTTGTAAGTATATTTTCAGGCATCGTCGCTGACCCCGGTACATATTCCGCACAACTACATTATGTACCGTGGGATAATTGACTGCAGATTATTCGTTTTCATGAATATTTATTAGCAAAGGGAGGTAACTCCTCGTCGAATGAGATTCCACAATACAAATCGATACTCTTCAGTGTGAAGAGTATGAATAATGACAAGTTACTTAAAATAGACGTATTTGCCAAGATTTAAACATGAGCACGAAAGGCAAATTGTAACGAGTACTTTCATTGGCTGAGATTGCGCAAGGGAAATCTTTCGGAAACCAATGAAAATAGGTAATGAATTATTCATGAGTACGAAATTTTACCAATCAATTGTCCCACGGTAGATAAATAGAGTGAAACGGAATGGATCGAACGTGGGTTTCCGACGATGATTTTCAGGAGGATTTTCATAAGTGCTTAATCTACAATTAAGAAAACGAAACAAAATACTACGTAACAACTTGTATATTTTCATTCCTAAGTTACTGCTCGATCAAGAATGTTACACAGTCATTAAGCTCAATATTTTAATCACAGCTGTTACAATTAAATTCCTGTTTCAGTTCTAGATTGTATCATAAATGTCCTTTGCTTTTTTGTAATCTAAAATGCATTAACAGGAAAACATACTGCTATATCTTGTTTTAAAAAAGGAACACAATACTAAACAAGACGGTCATGATAGCCCTTTATCGCTCTACTTAGTAAATTACTTCAAAGCATTCTGTGTATTTGTTTAACATTATACAAGTTTTATTTTGTGAGACGACTGACACCTTAATGGCTGTTATATAAATGACTTAAATCTTTTCTAACCTTAAACACTTTGTAGAATCTGACATGTGTCACCTCAAAGAAATTTGATTAAAAATTGTGTTGTTAAAGAGCGTCCTTCAGACCAGAAAATAATACTGCGCCTATCCTATATGTAGCCAATGTTTTATTTAGGTCAAGGGCAAATTTTGAATTTACTTACATTATCATCATTTTATCTACCATTTAATGATACAGTAAATACCCACAAATAAGATCAGTCAAAAAGCCTTATTAATGGACTATTATTATTTTTTTCGCAAGATTTTGAAATAATAAGAGTGGTGTTATTAGTGAGTTTTAACTTATTTAAGGTTTATTACCCTTGCTTCTATAAAGACATTAAGACAAACGTATATATCCAGGTTCTATACAAATAAGCCAAACATGCAAACATTTATAGACTTAGTAAACTTATCTAAAAAAAGTACACTTAATAGACTGGCATTGTTTTGTATTAAAGCTTTTAAACAAAGAGGTTAAGCTGTTAATATTTGATTTTCTTAAACGCCTTTCTACCTGTTATCGTTGTGTACTTTGTTTTAAATATTTGATGTATTTTCTTTTTTTCTTTTTTTGTTATTATTTAATTTAAAAAAAAAAAATCATGTAAAGTTGTGTCCCAAGTAAAACATTCTCACAAATACTAATGGGTGTAATTATTATTTCTACCACTGTATTGTTGTATGTTCTCATTGTTGCATTGTGTAACTTATTGTTGTATATGACGATCAGCTTATGTGCTTAATTCACAATAAACGTCTGTTCTGTTCTATACTTTGTAGTCATAACCTGGTGACAGTTTTCTGGATAGACAAAACATGAGCGAATATTTGGCCAAACAGCAAATCTTCAGTTAATGCATACTATCATTTCACCTATTATGTTGTATTCAGTAAAAATTAAAATTGCCCCATCGGGTATTGTCAAGGCTTCGGTATGAACAGTTTAACAGGCTAATTGTAAAGAAGTCCGTTATTCTAACGACTATCTACATTTATAACATACATTTAACTCGTTATGACATCTGTTTATGGTCCCGTGCCTACCCACTCGACTTAAGCTATTTTGTATTCACTTGACGTATCATCAAATTTGTCGGTGTCTCAAGCAGAGTTGTAGGGCTAGTATTTAGCTGTTGGAATAATTAGAATTTTCGTTAGAAGCACGGTTCTAGCAAAATATTTTCCGATGTGTATATTGCAGGTTTGTTTTAAGTTTATTGCGTATTTTCTGCGACGTTTTAATAGTCATAAGTGAGTCACTGGTTCGAATCATTAGTTACCTGATTGTTGAGTTCCAGTTTGCTAAACCGTCAAATTACATGATCGTATTGCAAATGTAAGTAACTAAGAATCATTCATCAGTTAATAGCAACTGATTGTGTGAGGTAAAACAAATATCCCAGTGTAGTTTTAAACTCATTAACAGCTTGCAGCGATTTGCGAATAATACCACTTCTTGGGAATGATATCATCAGGGACTTCTTTTTTTTAATAAAACTACTTGAAACGAAAGACACATAATTACAGTTTTTTTTCCAGTTGGCGATTTTTAAAAATAAATGTCATGTTTACCTTAGATATTTGGTGCCTTTAGTTTCATATATTGAATGCTTTCTTTCCTGCCATTTTTGCGACTGGAAGTTAAAGGTGTAGCTTAAACTCTCGATACTTTAACAAGGAAGCCAAGTTTGATGATAAGTCTTAATAACCATTTCT
Source organism: Cyclina sinensis (assembly GCA_012932295.1). Classification (NCBI taxonomy): domain Eukaryota; kingdom Metazoa; phylum Mollusca; class Bivalvia; order Venerida; family Veneridae; genus Cyclina; species Cyclina sinensis. The sequence continues at coordinate 8,266,739 of JAAONU010000016.1, forward strand.
TATATTACATGAAAAACAAGCTGTTTTTTTTTACCTCCTATCATCACCTACTAATTACGCACTAGCCATCTGTCAATATTCGCTAGGCTGAACAGCAGCGAGTAAAAGAAATAGCAGTTATCTAAGTTAAATTTTTTTGGTAAAGAAATTTTCCAAAACACAATGATAAGCATTTTAAAACATTTCACAACAAATAAATGTCAAAACTCTATAATACTATAATTATTTTGAATTCAGTATTTTGTTCTAAACACCATCTTGAAATGTTATTACAAAGTGAAAGAAATGCTAGTAGACCCGACTTGGCACAAGAACTTATGCAAATGAAATGTAGACTTCCGTCAACACTGAGTAACAAGCTAAATACAAATAAAAATTTAATGTCTCTCTCCCACGTCCATGTTCTTTCTTTGTTTTGTTTTATAGTTCAGTATGACATTTTGTCTATTTCTGGTTTTGTTTATAGTTGATAATATCATCACATTATCTGCAACTGTTTTCAAATAATTCTTGTTTTCATAAGCCAGAACACATAATTTGTCACCATTAAGACAAGAAAACATTACACCAGCAGTAATAAATGATGTAACAAAATAACAGACAAGCCAGTATAATCCTTACTCTGCTTTTGCTGCAAACGTAATTTCGTGACTGGTGAAGTCTATGTTTTGAAGATATTTGTTGCGCGTAAAAAAATGGGACTTATCGAAATATTCAGGTTTCTGTTTTATGAATTAACGTATTAAATCCTACAGCTTTTCATTTGCTAGGAATGGTAATATGATTTTTAAGAAAAGCCCAAAACTTGTATTGACCAATGAAAAAATAATCACTGCAAAAAACTTTGATGAATGTAAAATGACGTCAAAGCGACGTAACAGCGTCGACAAAGTTCCCACAGTTAATTGTCAAGTATTTAGAAAATGAAATTTCAATTACTTTGTACAGCTAGTCTGTGGTGCACTTGGTTTCACTTAAATTTCGAGATTGGTTAATCCTGATATCGTCTCATAAAAATGATATTTTTGTATAGCATTTTTGCCTGTTGTATATATTATAAACTCTTAAACTCTTATCAAATCTGAAAAGCTAGATAGTGCCAGAAATTCAAGTCATTTGTATAATTTAGAAAAATACGCGAACAAAGTAACTTAAAAACCCAAAAAACATTAGGTAAATAGTTGCATAACTTTTTCATCCTCCTGCATTTTTCAAAATAGATGTCTGAAAACACTTGTCAGTTAGAAACCAGTGAGTGTTATTTAAACATGCATACAATAAACTGATAATTGTTTATTTCATTTTAAAACAACTACTATGATAAAAAGTGTGTGAATGCTGCCAGACGTTGCGGTTATCTTCTGAAGTTGCGGTGATCCACTACACTTGTTCAGAAGTTGCAGCTAGCAACTACACTTGTGCTGAAGTTGTGGTTATCCATTCCATATTTTCTACTTACATGTTTTCGAATATTAGAGCATACTGAGAAGCAGTTTGAACGAATCGCTATCAGATATCGAGGTTTTGAAGTGTTTCTTTTTTCTGAGTGCAAGAGGTAAACTAAATGCTTTAATAATTGTTTTATAAGATGAAAGAGTTGTTTTACAATTCAGATATAATCTTAATCATTTTGTTTAGGGTTTATTATACCTCAATATACCCTTCAATATAAAACTCATATAGACATATATTATGTCTATAATGTGTTCTGATAGAATATCACCCTCATAGAGAATATTTCCCTGAGATATTCCTTATATCCCCCTGGAGCACATGACTCCTACTCCAACCCTTGAACTGGCATATGACGCCTCGGCTGCGCCTCGGGGTAATATACCAGTTCTCGGGTTGACAATACCAACTATCACCCCGACAGCCATGTGTTATTTATATAATGTCTCTTGAACTATTTTGAAATATACTCTCTCGTTTCTTATATTTACTCAATAAACATATAATATGATGGATCAGGTAATCGAAAATGTCAAAGTGTCACCAGATTCCTAATTCACTTATCTTTTTGTAATCTACTTATCTTCTTTATCGCAAATGTCAATTGGCGCTCTGTGGTCAATAACGTATTTGTGTCATTCAATGAATACTTGATATGATTCATGTGATCGATCTTTGACTCTTTTTTGACCAACTACTTGTACTGTAGACGTTTTCTTTTCAAAATCCAATTAACAAAAATCTTTCCATGTTACATGCATGTCAAATTAGTTTCCATCTGTCAAAAATGTAACTTGTAGGGCGGTTGTGTTCTTCTTGAATATTGTCGACAAATGTTTATTTGCAAATAATATTTTTAGAAGAAGAAAAGCAACGGATGAATACCAAAATTTATGGCTTCTTCTTTGTATCTATTGCTATTTTAAATAGATGAAATACGTTAATTTTAAGTTATATTAAAGGTGTCTAGCATTCTCTTTATAATCATTACAAGATCATTTATTATGTTTAATGAACATGATTTGATCAGGTAACTCACTAGCTATTTTCTTCATGTATAAATCAAAAAAATGCTTTAAGCCGTTTGAATATTTTAATGTAATATATGTGGTAGATGCTGAAATTAGCATGAATATGAGGGTTTTCACTTTATGTGTTAAAATAAATATCAGGTATGAGCATAACACAGCATTTCAACTTTTTCAAGATAGGGAAGCGGTCAACATATCAAAGTTGTTAAACAGGTTTCGGGAAACTTATCTTATATAGAGTGGCAGTAGTGGAAACAGTCCAGCACGAAAACAGGTCTATTATTAAAGTAGAATAAAATTATCGATGCAGTCATGTATTTCATGAAACGGGTTTCCTTTAATTATACCCTCTTTCTAATAGATATATCATACCAGTATGCCTTAGAACACGTCTGAACATATCACTTGAAGCAGTATTGTCTGTAAATGTAACAAGCTTTTGTTTACAAACAGAAATTCTTGCGTAGAAATCTAAAGGCGACATAATCAAAGTCTTGGCCACAGGCGCACAGCTTGCCAAAACGATTGACTAATTCTCAGATTTTCAAATAGTTACATGGGCATTGATTGCTACACTTCATGTCTCAGAGGCATTTGCTGTTGCAGCAGATTAGTTTTTCACATCAATAGACAATTGATTTGCAGCAGTAACTTCTGTCTTTTTTCCACAATGATTACAGTGACTCTTTCTGCTTTTGCTTACTGAATGTTGGGCATTTATCTAATCTCACAAGACTTAAAATGAATTATTTTACTTGAAAAAGGACTTGATTTTTTTTACGTCAGTGACGTTCACCGATTCAAGATATAATTGTAACTGTAATTTAGTGGACAGAGACTATTTAATCTTAGAAATTCACCATAAATGTTACATTCATCTTTATTATATTGTGTAATACAAACCCGAAATTTGTGCTTCTTTGCAACAAGACAAACATACTTTGTTCTTTTTTCCCTAAATCATTTATAATCTTTATGTAAGGATATCATCCAGAGTTACTGTTTTTAATCTCTAAAATAAATATTGTGTTTAAATTTTCAAAATGCCAGTTTTTTTAGGGTTTGAGATATCATCGATTTTATTAACTCAATTTTTCTTTACTTGTGAAAATTGCCAGAGCAAAGTTATTAACAAACTCTTGCAATTGTAAAGTACATAATACCACTGCTGTGAAATATTTTGTTCGATCCTTGCTAAAACTCATATAAAACAAATACATACCAACTCGGGTTTCACAAAGCAAAAACTGCTAGAAATCAGTTGCAACATAAAATGACTTTCTTCTGATAAACCAGCACATACCTGTCAAGGGTCTGGAGAAGGTTAGAGTGAGATAAAATAAAAGGGGGGGTCCGGGGGTCCTCCCCCGGAAAATTTTGAAATTCTAGGTCGTCTGTGGTGCATTCTGGGCTCATTTATACTCCATATTCACTTTGTTTACATTGACACCGTGCGATATTCTGATAATTTATAAATCTTATGCTATCACCGTTTCCGGATATTAGGTCATACACCACTAATAGCTCAATTTGGCGTAATCAGGAAGGAAAAAATACAATATTGCCGTTCAAAATTATTTTATAATTTGTTGATTTTTTTTTTCATTTTGTTTTTATAAAAATGAGTGAGAAATTATTTAATCAGCGTGAGGGTCCAAATTCACTATAAATAGCGTGAGACTCACGGCGAAACCGTGAGACTTGACAGGTATGCCAGCACTATACCAATATTGTAAAAGTTGAAAACAAACTGAGACTTACAAATTGCTTATTATTAAGGTAATTGAAATATTTATTTTTTGTTTGTTTTGTAAATGTATGTAAAGTCGTGCATATACAAATTTTAAAGCACTAAAACTGTCTGGCAAAAAACGAAAGCAACATTACATACTTCAGCATACGACAGCATATATTTAAAACAAGGCTACTTTAATATAATTGTTGTAATTCACCGTATTTCACTTAAGAATAAAACATTTTTCCATATTTCAAAGTTTTCACTTCCATTTCATTTCAAACATTTACAGACTTAAAGCGACTGACACAGAATTTAGCTTATTTATTTCTTTGAACTTAAAGAGAAGTTAATATACTATGACAAAATACATAATTTTATGCTGCGATACGTTATGAAAACTGAAGAAAAACGAATTTGACTTTTACATGATTCGAACCCATGCCCTTCAGGTCAGTAAAATAAGGAAACTTAGCCACAGTGGAATGCAGATTACAAATGTCAAAATTAACGATATAAATAAAATACCTATCCCATGACAAATGAGGTATTTTTTTTACCGATAAAAGTGTGAAAATCTTTATATTTTGATGTAATTCTGTAACAAAAACTGAGACACTAACTTAGTTTATATATGTTCCTCATTAACGACCAGAATTTTTACAAATATTAACATTTTCTTTTTATGCATCGTCGACCTATCTGTGTGTCAGCCGCTTTAAATAAAAACTATACATGTACAGCAGTTTTATTAACACTAACTTTGTGGAAGATCACAAGAATCAGAAACATACTATTAATAGCGTTGTAAACTCCAAGAAACTCATTATAGATTTTGTATACAGATGCTCTCGCTTGAAGAGTGGAAAATTATTGCTAAGCTTGCGCGGAGACATTTGTTTCCTATAATTGCGAGACATGAAATTGTAGTTTGCTTTTAAAATGGTTTTATATTTTCTGTCTTTCAATTTTAAAGTTCATCGTATGAATGGAATGTTGTTTCCTCTTCGGCAGAATCTACGTTTTGATAATTATTTAAGCTATTGTAACAACTTTTCTATTCGTAAACGACTTGAATACCATATAATATCATCGAAAATAAAATAATGAAATGTTTTTAGGCATAATTATACCCATGGGCTGTCTAAAGGCAAACGAACGTATACAAACGTCCTAATATTTAATCTGTCTGACATATGATATTCCCTTAAGATAGAGATTTCGTGTTCTCACCATTTCGGCTTAACATTAAATGTGTTTATAAAAAGTGCATCAATTCTGATCAGCTTTCATTTTGCTGTGGAAAGCCACGTAACTCCACAGAAAATAGGTATGACGATATGACAGTGTCAACAGTTGGCAAAATGCCAGAAGAAGACTCGAATATCAGGGAATTAGAACCAATGCTAAGAGTTACACGAGTCGGACATTTTGAAACAAGACCTTTTTGTCAAGTGAACTACAGTTTCTAATATATTTGACTCAGTCAATGTAATATTATGTAATTCTTTAATCTACAGCAAATAAAAAGTGTAACAGTTATTTTTTATTACCAAAATCAACTGTGATCATGTTAATCTATTAGTGCAAAACACAATAACGCTCTGCAAACGTAACACAACATGTACACGATTATTTCTGTTGATATGGTTTTTTTGTCTAATGCTTAGCAGCTTTAACGATCATTAGTTATACATACAATAACAATGGTAGGATACAACGTCAACGCGCACCTGTTTCATGCTCTCTCGCGGACCATATTTTTTTGTCAAGAATTCGTCGCTTGAAAGATAAAATGGTCTTTTTCAGTAAGAAATCTGAAGAGTTGTAAACAATCATGCTGTGCACCGAAGATTGGCTGGTGTACTTCATACTTACGTAAAGAATTTTTATAATGTGAAATTGTAGTTTAGGCCCGAAAACGGGTGAAAGTTTTTTTCAGCATGCATTCAGAAAAAAAACATTCACCCGTTTTCGGGTTGTTGATCCGCGAGGGAGTATAAAACAGGTGCGCGATAACGTAGTATCCTACTATTGAATAATGCAACTTGAAAATTGTAAAGGAACTAGGATATACTATACAACAGAAAACATGACTGTTTCATCAGAGAATGATATGTTTCGTAGTATTTGTAGAGAATCAGAGTTATCTAATCGAAGCAGCATTTAGAAAACCAACTGCGATTTCTGAATATGTATTTATATGCATTGTGTTTTCATAGGGTTGATTTAGCATTTGCATCGTCATCACAGCTAAAATCAGAAAATAAACACAAACAGACGGAAGCGTTTCAAATTAGGAAATAGTCATTATTATGCAAGTGCAAGGAAACATTACGGACATGCCATTTTCTATTCTTAATAGAATAAATTTTGAGCAACAAAGTGCTGAAGAAATGCATGAAATCAAAAATATCTAGGTTTGGAATTTCTTACGTATAGCGCGGGGGTTGTTGGGTATATTTGTTTTTGTTTGCATAATTGTAAATATTTAATAGAAATCCTACCTTCTGTTTATTATTTAAAATTCTCACAATAAATCCTAGAACATGCTTGCAATGCTGTTATTGTGAAATGATGCACATTGATTTTTTTATGTTATGTATTTTATTGATATCCGAGATTACTGCAAAACATGTGACACATTGCTGGGCACAGATTGTAGGACTTCATGATTGTCAGTTAGCTGATGATATGGCACAGATGCAAAGTAATGTTTATATAAGAGTGAACATTTGGCTTGAAGATGAAAAACAAAACAAAAGTAAAGAAAAAGCAAATATATATGTAAAAAACGTGCACTTCTCTCCACTCACATTTAAAGCGAATGATCAAATACTACAACTGGTCTTTTGTAATGTTAAAAAGTTGTCAATTCGTCAGTTGTCAGAATCAGGTACAAACATGGTTTGTTTTCTAAAACTCATAGATTGTTATTAACAAGACACTTAATACTAGCACGATTATTGATGCAAAAAGATTTTTAAAAAAATCATCATTTTTTTTTCTAATTTGAAAGACTTACTTCATTAAGAAGTGAAACAATTTAGATTCATATATATTTGTAGATAATGAAAGTCATATAATTTCCGCACTAGTTTCTGAACATAAACCGTCATACATCTAATATGACCGATTAATTACAGAAAATATAATTGTAATAGTACAGATCTACAAGTGAACATTTACCTTCACGTAGTTTGTAACTTGATTGATATGCGATAAATAAAGCAAAACAATCCCGACGTATATCTTGTTCCCTAATTACTTTTCAGTTAACCTTACTTCAAATATAACTTAAAACAAACGTTTACTGGAGTTTACTAACAGAAAAAGAAATAGTTTTGCCTTGCAATGAAGACAATTAACTGGATGCATGTTTATTAAACTATAAAGCATGGTACAGCAAAAATGAACGTCATTTGTTTCTTCTCTGATTCATTCTCGTTCGATCATTTAAGTGTCTGGTTTTTAAGTTAATAAATCAATAACTTATTTAGATTTTATTGGTCAAGCTTCTTAATGTCTTGTAATGTTCTACACTTCTTGAATGAAAAGTACAAGATATTAATGTGAAATACTTTGTTTTCCTGATGGAACTTAATTAAAAAATCAATATGATTTCATTCTTGAAACTAAGTGCGCCATTAGCATGGAACATAACATTTAGCCGAACAATTATCCTACTTTAACTGTTACGGGTAATTCTAGTCGGCTGAATATCTGTCGTTCATTCTTGAAACTCTAAGGAATGTGAGCCTTTATGAAACAAACTGCGACCCTAGTTCAAATTAATCGCGATACATCGTAAGGACCAATTTTGCATCAGCCAATTTCTCATTTTAACTTCTCTGCATTACTAGAGACACAATATAATACTACGCTTTGTAAAATTCTATTCCTCATCGAAGACCACCAAGTGAAAATATATAAAATAAAAATAGTTCGATATGTTTTACCTCTAAAAAAACATGTCTATGAACAAATATAGTTACTGTGATTTAATTAGCCAGGATTTAAGTTTTAACAATTTCCAAAGAACGTGCATTATGAATAAAAAAATCTGATATCTTTTTTTTCAACTTACATACTAGAATGTTTTTTTTTTGTTTCTTTTGTAAATGCGGTATTTGTTAATAGTTATATTCAATGTCTTTGTTACATTTTATTATCAATGTGTAAAAAGCCTAGAAATCGGCAAGAAATTGCCGATTTGCTTAATACAGAACAGGACACTGGATACCAAACGTTTATCATTATAATGTCAGTCTAATTCATTATGTCAAAATACTGTGTGCTTAATTGAAATACTGTTTTGTATTCGCTGCTGAGTGGTATCCTTCGCATAGGCAGTTTAAAACTTGATATAATATTTAGAAATTGTGCATGCTTATGTATTACTTTTTGTTATTCAAAAATAAAATAAATAAAATAAATTGTTATTTAAAAATAAAATAAATAAAATAAATATTTTTTTTTAGAGCTTGTTCGGGCACTGATATTTCTTCCATATACAATACCATACCTAAGCGAAACGAATACGGGCAAGATACAATTTAACAAATCTTTTTTTTTTCTTTTTTTTAAAGAGAACGTCAGTTAAAAAAACGAAGGAATCACAATGAGTAATTCTTTGTTTTATATCAATGTGAGCAATATTTCTGGTCGGCTAAATCAGGTGAAATTTAAACAGGCAAATGTATTATTTATCTGTATTCAAATCTAACTCAAATCAAATTGACGAAAAGTCCGAGTCCAAAAACTAGATTGTCAGGCGACAATAATCTTTCTGAATTTAATCATAAAATGTAGCTAATCACATAGTAAAATGCAAATAAATACGCTTCTACTTAGCTGATGTATACATTAATTTGCATTTTGTGAATTCTGTCGAGAAACACATTGTAAATAAACATCGGAAATAAAATGGCAATGTTTCATTTTACTTTTAAATTAAGTATTACAAAAATCTATATGACCGATAGAGGAACATGCACGAATAATTTTGTCATTAAATTTCATTTTAATCAATAGATTTGTTATTTTACTGAAATGATGAGAACATTTAGCTTTTATTGATGCATGTTCTGATAAAGAGGAGTTGATCTGTTTAACTGGAACAGAGGTATCAGCAGAGAGAGGAAACGCTTTTTTCGTTTCTTTAACAGTATTAAAAATAAGGGAAAAATTCACCGAGACTTCTAATTATGTTAAATCTAATGTTTAAAGAGAACAAAATTTCCATCTTTTACTTCACAAAACATATAGCATTTTCAGTTTAACTACACAGTAACTCTGCAACGAAAGTGTTTGTCATTACAATTTCTTGTTCACTTCAGTCTTACGTGTATTATACATATTTCATCTTATAAAGAAATATATAAACCTTCTTTTCATTAAAGTGATACACTTCACCGCATTATGATTACTTTTATCACCATTACAAAAACTATGAAAACATAATTTTTTAGTCAATACTTTTTAATTTCTGAAGACAAACTTTGTCGTTTTAAATTGTAGCACAGACACGCATTAAAAATTAAAAAAAATAACTAATTATTTAAGGGTAAGCTTTAGTACTACTTTTTGAGGCATAAGAAAATGCAACGCAATATCTCAACACGTAACAAAAAAAATGAAAATAAAAAGTCAAAACTTTTATACGTTTTCTGTAAATGAGCTGTTAAAAATTAAGTAGGTAATTACTGACAACTATGGATGGAATTCATTTACTTACATTTTCCAAAAATCCAAGAAAGTTAGGAAGAGTCTTGCAGTTATTTTTTTCTCCAGGCAGATACAACGTGGAAAAAGCAATACAAATCCTCACACTGTACTGAGATGTTAGGTTTATACACTGCTAACAGATATTCCGTTATTAGTCCACTCCTTACAAACGGCATGAACATACAGCACTGTACTGCCAATAATGTTCACAGCAAACATCTGCCACGGTAACGTTTGTCCAATTGACATCAGTTCGAAGCGCTAGATTCTGTGGCCCTTTGTTCTGTAACGTACATTCAACTGCCTGTAGTAAAATACACTGCTATTTATTACCTGAAAGTCAGAATGTAGTAAACTCTAGTCGGAGAGACAATTTTACAAAAGCTCCATTTATTCTAATATAGTATTTCAGTTATTTAATTACATTTAAACGTTACACTCGACTTCAACCGAAAAACTATCACTTTTGTCAACGTGTAGAGGGCGAGACCCGTTCAATAATATCCAAGTATCTACACGAGATTTTGAAAACCTGTCCTGACAAAAAGTCATTGACAGCTGTTACATATTCTTCTTTCCTGATTGTTTTTCAATATACTATTGGAATAATTAAAGCCACTGACTCACAGATGGGTCGACCGTGCGACGATGCATAAAATGTTTATACATAATGAAATTTTAGTTGTAATTGTGAAGAACATATTTAAACTAAGTTTTTGTCTCACGTTTTGTTTCAGAAATACAGTCACCATAATATAAAGTTTTACACACTTTTATTGATAAGTACTTTACCCCGTTAGCAACGTGGTAGATGCTTTATTTATATTGTTAATTTTGACCATTGACACTTAAAAGCCTCTGTGACTCATTGGTTTAGCTCATCAACCTCAATTTAACTGACTGAAAGGGCATTGGTTCGAATCCTGTTGGAATCAAATTCTTTTTTCGTCAGTTTTCATTATGTATAGTAGCATAAAATTAGGTTTTTAACATATAACATTAACTTCTCTTTAGTTAAAGAAAATATTTTAAAGCTAAATTCTGTGAGTCAGTCGCTTTAAATAGTTGATAGCGACACTCTTTGAAGCATTTAACTGGGCTTATTGCTTATAAGACGAATGTTAAGCATTATTTTTTTAAATTATAAAAATACGTATGACGCATTTGTTTCTTATTTTCTTTTTAGAGCTGCATCTAATTTTCAAAACCGTGAAATTCCATTCAAAATTCATCCTGTCAAAAAGAGACACGTACAAACAAAAATTCGTTGCCAACAATTTTTTTCATCAATCAGAAGATATACCTTCCATAATGTAATTGGTCCTTAGGTTGCCAGTATTCTATTATTCACGAAAAAGGGGTCTATGCATGTCAACATTCGTTGAAGGCAGGAGTAAGACTAGACAAAATGCTGAACATCAAAGACTTACCTCAATTTCAAACTTTATGAAAGGTATGATAGATATTGATAGATATGAAATTGTCCTTGTTCCAGAACAGAAAATAAATAGGCACTGTACACATAACCTTTTTTCAGTTTATTATTGTTATTGCTCAGTTAAAAGACTGCTCAATATTATATAATCAGAAACATACCAGAGTGAACAATGCATAAAACACACACACAAAACTATCGAGATATTATATTTATACTGCATTATTACATAATCTGTAACGTTTCTTACACAGGTCGTATCCACGTAACTAAACTTATGTGTAGCAAAAGTACATTACACTTAAGAATCGGGCAGTGCTCAAACATAAAAAAAGAACCAAAAAAAGTATAACAATGTATTTTCAATTGTATTTCGTCCTACTACATTACATCAAATATTCGTCCCAACCGTTTTGAGTAATAAGTTTTGTGTGAAAACAATTTAATCAACATCAGAAGGAAGCTAATGGATTTAATTCCAGACATTCCGTGTTCAACACAATATAGTAGTTGAATTCAAAAACAGATACCGACCATTATTTAAGATTATTTTCAATGGGAATCCGATATATAACCATATGAAATACAAGAAGAGCGACATCTGAAAAACGTTTTACTGTAGTGCTCTAGATTTAACCTTAGTAAATCAAGCAGTTTTGTTTCGGTCGCCAGATCAATAGCGACTGACACATGTTGAGACATTTTAATGTGTTTCTTTCCTTAGAGCTCTGAATTTAAAGAGCAAATGTATTATTACCAAATCCCCTTTTCTTTAAATGTTATTACATGAAACATTATTTCCGCGACTGATTGACAACCTTTCCTTAAAATTACTGAATGACTTTTGCAATTGACTTTTGTGCTACATCATTAGAAGGAAAGCCCAAAAAGAAACGACTTAACATGCAATGTAACGTATTTTAGTTTTTCGTTTTATATTTATACCACTGCATTTTTGTCATTGCCAAGTTGTTTGATAATTTCTACAGCAAAAATGCCAAACTAACATCTGTTTTATAGGCATCGTATTATGAAAGTTAAATCACATTTCTCTGTGGTTAGTTGCCCTTAATAGGTTAAACTTAAATTATTACGTTAGTATAACAGAAACCTGTTATCAAATATTTTCTGAAGTAGAACTGACGTAACACAAAAACAAACAAATTCACTTAACTGTCCTTTCCTGGGACCTTAAAACACTTCTACATATAAACACATGTGAGGCGGAAACTAAAATTGTTATGAAAAACCATAAATTGTTTTTGTAAACCATGAGCATTTTTTTCATATCCTGTCAGATGACAAGTAAGTTGTTTGGCGCCAATCAGTGGTGATGTTATACATTATAGTATTATAGTTACGCCTTCTAATTCAAACATAATATACAAAGTGTAAAGTTGAACAAAGATATTATTAAATCATTAAATAAGGCCTTTCTTTTGAACTTCTACCTTTTGTATTTGTTACAGAGTACAAATAATTCCACGCAAACTACACGAATCGATATACTGTCTGATAAACCTGGATTCATGCCAGACAAAGATGGTGTATAAAACAACTTAAACACAACATGTTAGGTTATAAACTTGAGACATATTCTGAAAGTTCGATTTGATTTCAGTCTTATGTTTCATGGAAGAATGGAGCATTGATGTGAGACTCAAATAATAAGCTTAATTTTACACGACAAACTTCGTTTAAATTAAAAATGTACATACTCATTCCCTGTCAGGTCAGCATTTTACTTTCAAAAAAATTAACCATTAAAATGTTATAAATGGAAAGTGGAAGTACTGTAACAGCCCTTGAATATATTTAATACAAATGCTTAGATCTGTCTCTTTGTCAAATCGTCTTTGTCAAATGTATTGATATGTTTAGAGTTACCAACCAAGAGATAAATGTAAAACTTAGCGAATGTTTAAAGCTCATGTAAATTAAAATAAATCTGACGAAGGTCTTTTCTAAAAACTTTTAATTTCGTTACCTACGACTTTCAAATAAAAAAAAAACAATTAAAAAAACAAGGAATGTCTATTCACGATAGATACGAGATGGAGTAGTCATTCAAGTAAAATTGGTTACCAAGTGAAAATTTCCTCAGATATGTCTAAAAGGGCTAAATTATTCGTCTTTATGAAAGTCAGGTCACAAAAAACCTTGATTAAAGGCAGTTAGGCTCGGTTTACATTTGCACCCCCACTTCTATGAAAAGATAATGTGTGCATTCGACATGGATTGATGTACTCACTTTATGTCACATATACACGGACTTTTTAATATTCAAAAGCACAGCAAATATCTAACGACACAATTACAAAACATTTATACTATTATTTTTTAAACTTTTTGTGTCAAAGTTTTAATCTACCGTGAAAAATATTAAGTCTAAATATTGTCAGAAAGACGGCGTCACGTTAGAAAACAATGGTAAATGTAATTACAAAATCTTGTTCTTCAAACTAAGTCTGAAAAAAAGACTACTATTCTCTGGATAAATACAAAAAGGAATATCTCTATTCAAGTTTGTATCAAATATTTCTCAGTTATTTGATCGTCACTTTGAAAAGTAAAGAGAAACATTAAACAAAATCAGTTGAAATGTGTTAGGATAATATTTTAAATTAATAAAAGAGCGTCTAAGGAATAAGAAAATCAGATTATATCAGTTGTCAGTAGACAATTTTATTTTAGTCTGGCCAACAATCCCTTGATAGCATTTGAATAATATAAAATAAAACACTGCAAACATATAATTATGATATGTATAAGCACGCACTACGTTCGAATGAACGCCTTGCCATCGGGTAGCCTTAGAAATTTTGGGTCAAGGCCATTTGAAGGACAAGGTCACGACAAGGCTTAAAGTTTAAAGGCTGTGGCAGTAAGGACTTCTTTTTATGGACACGGTTAATATTTGATATTTTGTGGTCACGGTGACTTTAAACTTTGATCCTGTGACATCTAAGTGGGTCTGGCGGGCAGACCTTATGGAGGTTCATACACATATGAAGTTTGAAGCACGATTATTTTATGATCAAGATTAATATTAGATTGACCTCTGACCCAGTGACTTCTAAGTGGGTCTGGTTGGTAGTGCTCATCAAAGGGCGTGCACCTGTGAAGTTTGGAGACTGTAGGTGGACGTCTGTGTTGACGGTTAATGTTTGATATTTTGAGTTCACGGTAACTTTGGCTCTGTGACCTCTCAGTCGTCTGGCAAGCAGAGCTCATGAAGGTACATACACATCTGAAGTTGTTAGAATGTTTATTTTATGACCGATGTTAAAATTCTGTTTACTTTTGACCCCGTGACCTATTGGTGGGTCACACGGGTAGAGCTCATCAAGGTGGATGCACCTGTGAGGTTTGGAGGTTGTAGATGAAGACTTCCGTGGTCACAGTTAATATTTGATATTTGGAGGTCATGGTGACCTTGACCTTTACTCTGCGACATGTAAGTGGGTCTTGCGGGCAGAGCTCATGAAGGTGCATAAACATGTGAAGTTGGAAGCACGTTATGTTATGACCAAGGTTAATATGGGGTTGACCTTAGATCCCGTGACCTTTATATGAGTCTGGTGGGTAGGGCTCATCAAGGTGCATATACCTGTGAAGTTTGGAGGCTGTAGGTGGAAGGACTTCAGTGTTATGGTTAAAGTTTTGTGAAAAACAAACAGGCAGACCAAAACAATATGCCCTCCCTCCGCGGGGATAAAAATGTATCACTATATACTTATCATCGGTCTTTCTCATTTATGTATAAAAGTTCATTGTAAATTCATCTTATATAACAGTAACGGATAAAGTCGAGTCAAACGGAGAAATGTCTATATTTGTGAAATAAAAAAAATAAATATTGTCCTAATTTACTCATTTCTTAATCTGTCAATGAATAAATCTATTTCATTCGTCATAATATTTAGGCGATCTTGTGTAGTCTTGAATAAAAACGAATCCGAGGCACACCCGAATTCTTACAATAACTTTAATGTAAGATGCATTCTTATATACCAGTTGTTAGTTCATATCAGTGACAACGACGATTAAGTACAATCAACTTACAATGATGTGTATCTTTATTAACACAAATACTTAAAAACATTTTACTTAAATAACTTATCAGACAAAACGTTTACAATGAAGTTGAATAAGATACAAATAAAATTTATGGCTGGCCCAGTCGTAAATAAATTGAAATGAAACTATGCTGGAAGATATATTTTCAATTATATTTCTCCTGAAAGTGGGAAATTCTTTGTTACTTCTTATTTACATGATATCTGAACATTCACTGAATTTTCATTAGCTATCTTGACTGTCATGCATGCAGTAATATCAAGTGGATAAGACGCAAGGAACGTCACCTTTCAATTGTGTTGTAGCCATGCAAATGGGTCTCTTGCTTCTAGTTTTACATTAATGCATTTCTCATTTAATACTGCTTATTTTTTGTAAACTGGAAAAATAAAGAAAAACTAATAATTCATTTTAAATCCAAATGTTCGTAATAACATTTTAAAGACATTTCCCATTTAATACAAATAAGTTTATACGGAGAGGTAATATAGTCAAAGAACATAATTTCGTCATCTGTGTTTTTGCTATTACGTATAAAAACAACAAGCAGTAATGTTTTTTGTCACTTGATCGATAGGTACTAATATGTGTTGAGAAATTTTAACGTGTTTCATTCATTAAAGATTGACATCAAAATAACAATTGTGCTATTGTCGTCACCCCTTGCGTAATTTCAGGAAATATCATGTCCGCTACTGTAAAAAGTCTCTCCTAATAAGGCTTATGCAATTTGCACTTGCTCTTTTATAATTACGTTTGAAATGACTTGACATGTAACGAATTTCGAGACACGTCTTTCCATATTAGAAGCAGTGTTGTTTGTCTTACTATCATTTGTTTGGCAGTAACCGCTAAATGCTCCATAAAGTTGGTTAGATACAGTTTTCATACGTTAGTGTTTAGAAAGAAAACCTTCTTCACACTTCAAAGTGTTCTTACAGTAATACGCATAAAATAATTTCTATTCTCATGAAAAAAAAATAAAACAGAGGCCTTGTGCAAAATTGTACGGACATGTTCTTTCTATTTCAATTGTATCCCTGTTAGTTTGAAAATCAGAACATCCAAAAAAAAATCCAGTAACCTATTTCACATTTCACTTAATTATTACGACCTTTGTGTAACAGCTATCAAAAGTAAGTTCGGAAGTCAAATAAAGGTACATTTTTATCCTCTACAATTTTACAAAAGCTTGCTAATTTCCTGTATCAGCTATTATTTTAGCAGCCTGCCTTTAAAATAACCTTCACAGTCATACACTTTCTTAGGCATTTTTCTGAGTCAACAGATGTACCCGAGGTAACAATCGGTTACTAATAGAACAAGAGTAGAGCCCTACGCAATTAAATGATTTGGAAAACGTTCAAGGCCTTTTATAATGAACCAGTCTGCGTTTGATGCTTACTGGCCGAGTTTATACAGGAACAATAAATAAATGGGTCAACAACAAAAGACTATGGTGAGTAAGAACAGAACAGAACAACAACAGTAAGATTCTATCGACCGAACACTATGCCAATAACATATTCTTACGGGACATTGTCTGACAGACTGGGTGCATAATTCTATTTAATGTGTGAATAATTAAAGAAGTGCAACTTGTCTGGTACAATCTACAAGCGTTGTGTTGAGGTAAAGACTTTGCAGTGTAAAAATTAGGTTCTTCGTTTTTTCTTTGTCTGAAAATGAATGTTCTGAACCTCTAAAAATCCTTGTCCCACATCCCTAGATTGATTGCTAGTTTGAAGGTTTAAAAATAATCACAAATGAAGGAATAACTTGACATTTGTAGTTTGAAGGTTAATAGCTTAGATATTAGAGGAAATGTTAAAACAGCGGCTTTATTCTTCAAATGTAATTATATTGTTTTGTTTAACATTAACCTTTATTTGATTGAAATTTGTACACAATACCCAAATGAACTTTTTTTTGCAGATCAGAAAGCTTTAAAATTGAAATAAAAAAATCGCGAAACAATTATTAATCCTTTGAATAGATTCCTACAGTTAATCTTACTAGGATTACTAACTTGGTAAGTTATTTCCATATATGTTTCTCACTTTTTTGTAGAGGATGCATGGTAATACAATATGATTTCAACAGCATTGTACTAAAAGGCCAATTGATTATTAAATATTTGCCATCATGTTTTATATCAATGCGGATGTATTTCAAAACTCAAATAAATCATATCATATCATATCACGGAGTTGGTCACTTCAAAAGGAAAGCATTCAAAATTTTGAAGTTAATTTGTAACATTTCTCTTTAGATCTCTCTTGCCTCTAAGGAAAGTGATTCTTAAAACGTTTCTGTGATTCATTTAAGAAATCCAATACCAAAAAAGGTGTAATCTGAAAGCACTTAGATTTTTGTACTAGAAATAATGTTTTATGACCCGTTTTATTAAGCAACTCGTAACTCTGACATGATTGAGAAATTATTTGAAGTTGTTTACACAAATCAAACTTGTTCTTTTAGAGGATTTTTATACAAATTTGAATGTCATAGAAAAAAAAGTCGAATCCTATTTTTCGTATTAATTTGAACGATATTACTACAATAACTATCACGACGTATTCATGGTGTAATATAACCTAAGTGAATTAAAAACATTTTTCAGCTTTAATGCACCTTTTGTTCCTTCACATTCCTTTAAAGTATTCAGGTCATGTTTTAGATTTTAAACATGTTTATTGCAATACCTTTTGCATCTTCTAGAGCATGTCTTCTATAGCAGGAAGATGTTTTAATGATTCCTTTTAAATTTTAAGGATGGACAACAATAAAAGTGCTAAACCAAAACTGTTTTCATGTTCGTGATATTTTATGAAAAGTTAGTCTTATAAAACATTTTGGAAAAAGATAGAAACAATTATTTTGAGGTTAGGAAAATATAATACGTTTAAGATATATATATTCTTTCAAGTGTCTGACGTGAACGGAACAAAATATTTCCAAGACTAATTTTTGGCGCATGAATAGTTAAGTGCGTAAAAAGGCCCACAACGGCTATCAGTGGGGACTGTGCCCCAATGAGGCATAACAAATACATATCTTAAGAAAAATAATTACTATGTATCTTAAATAATGATAACCTAATCAAGATTTTTTTTTAACAATTAAGGTAAACAAACGTAATAAAATATAGAAATGAACTGAAATAAAAAAAAATCGATTTGGAAAATGAACGAACCGTAATCACATCAAACACATCAAATTTCTTTGTAGCAGACTAAACCAAAAATTACTGACATTATCAATTGCCTGCGACTACTATATAGTTTATAAGTTTTAACATTGCTATCTACTTGAGAACTTGAGTTCATACTGATAACTATGGAACAGGTTCACGTTTTTCGATCTAGCTGTATTAAAATCGATTTTGGCCAACTTTTGTAACAAATGAAATTATTAGATAAAAAAATCAGCTTGAGATTGGTTAAAAGTGTTGCAGTTATTAAAAAATTTAGGCAGAATTCTTAATTGTCAGATTTTGCGTCTGAAAATAATGCAATTATAATAACATTTATTTAATAAAGCCGTAAATTAAATGTCGTTTTAACCATGAATAATTCTTTTACATGGAATGAAAATAAAATAAATATGATGAATATTTAATCTCTTTCATTGAAAATGATACTGACACTTTTAGCATAAAAATCAACATTTTGTTTTGGTGATAGCCCTACCTGATAAACACTTATGGTTGCCGATCATTGTTTTTGGAAATATTTCTTGTTTAAGGCTGTGTGTCAAATGTTACTAAAGTTATTGAGTGGAAACAGTTTTCAAATTTAAAGTGACAGTGACCTTGATCTTTGACCTATTGACCTTAAAAGCACAAGAGGTTTTCTACTCAATGTTGGCAACCACCGTAAGAAGGTTAAAGGCTGCAAGTGAAATGATATAAGTTGTTATGGGTCAGATGGTGCTTCAGTCATGGAGCGGAAATTATTTTAAAATTCTAGGTGATCCTGACCTTGGCCTTTGACCTACTGACAAAAAACATTTGGGTCTTTTACGCAATAAGGGCAAACATTTTTTGAAGTTTGAAGACTGTGGGCCAATTAATACTCGAGTTTGTGAGCAAACTGTTTCTGTCCATGAACTTAATTAAGCCCAATCACACAAACGAAAATTGAGCCCGACCACTCTATAATGTTTGAAGGTTGTAGGCTGTATGGTTCTCGAGTTATTGAGCCGAAACCATGTTCAAATTCAAGATGATACTAAGCATGACAATTGACCTACAGAATCAAACTATTAGGTTTTTTAAGGTTGTAGGTTAAATACCAAAGATATTGAGTTAAAAAGAGTTTTCAACTTCATATCGACATTGACCTCAACCTTTGACCAACTGACCTCAAAAACTATCGGAGTTTTCTATACAATAAGAGCAAACACACATTTGACATTTGACGGCCGTTGGTCGAATCATACTCGAGATATTAAGCTGAAACCTTTTTCAAATTCGAGGTGACTTTGACCTTGTTGTAATGACCTAAATAACTCTATTGATTTTCTACTGTATAGGCGTTAACATCCTGTGAAGGAAAAAAATAGGGACATTTTACTTAATAAGGGCAACTATCCTGGAAGGTCGAAGGTTGTAGGTAAAATGGTACTTGAGTTATTGTCTGGAAAGCATTTTCAAATTCAAGGTGACTGTGATCTTGAACTTTTACTTACTCACCCTTAAATAAAAGGGTTCATGAACTCAGTAACGGTAAGAACTTTATGAAGTTTGAAGGATGTTGGTGAATTGGTACTCGAGTTATTGAAGGGAAACTAAATTGACACTGAATGTGTAATTGACATTGACCTTTGACCTACTTCAAAAACAAAAGGGGTATTTTTTTTCTCCGTAAGGGCATGTATCCTGTAATATCGATGGGCGTGATTCAAATGGTACTCGAGTTATTGAGCGAAAATAGTTAAATTTAAGATTAAACTGACCTTAACTTTTGACCAACTGAACCCCAAAATGACATGGGTTTTCTATTAAAAAGTGCAACCACCTAATGACGTTTGAAAAGTGAGATCAAATGTACTTGAGTTATTGAACAAAAACGATGTGGCCGACGGACCGACAGACCAAATCTGCAAAACAGGATATTTACAGGGTAAAAAAGATTTTAAGATTTTGAAATAACTTATTATGTACGCTCCCTCAGCAGCTTATTGAATACACTACCGTTACTTCACACCGCTGCTTTAATAAGAGTAGATTTATGATATTGACCTTTACAATGAACTTTTCAGCAACCAATGAAAGTGGACCAATATCCCCCAAACCGAAAAATCTTTAAACCAATTTTCATTGGTTTAAACGATCATGTGATTTCAAAAATTATAAATAGACGGGTTTTTTTTCTGTCAATTTTGTAAACACATTTCAACTATGCGTTTACGTAAACATCTTAATACAGCAATTAAACGTCTAAAAACAACCATACCATCACGTTTTAACCTTTTTGATAGTTTTACTGGTTTATTTACGTATACATAATAAAAATCACTGTGAAAAATGAAATACGTAAGTAGCAAGCAGACATGCATTGTTTGTTTACATTTTGGGTTGTCAATTGTATGTATGGACATTTCGTTGTAAGCTAGTCACTGATTGGCTGAAAAGTAACGATGGATTTCCCTGTGTAAAAATAAAAATATCGTTCTGAAAATTGAATTTTAGCAGAGGTAAGAAAGTGAAAAATTCGACCGATGCGCAGGAGAGCACTTATTATGGTATTGTAGGATGCAATAACCACTATACTTCAGTAAATAAGACAATTTCTATAAACATGCAATTTTCCGGAACAGGTCTTTACGGAAATGTCGTGATGTATGCAGGGTATGATTATCGAATAAATAATATCCTTATAGTAGCTGTCAGCTCAGTGTATCCAGAAGCCACCAGTGTTGATATTGAATGAAAAATTATATCAATAGTATTCATTTGATTGCCTGCACTTTACTCACACTAAAAGGAAGTAGACACAGTGTGTCAACACTGTATTTTCAATGTCATGTTCAATAAGGCAATTGCTCTGAAAATTACATTGCCTAATACCGCTGATTGCAACCCACAGTCACAAAGTGCACGTTCAAAAAAAAGACCTATTAGTCTTTAATCTCACACTAAAGTAAAATATATTTGAATTTTGCATCTCCAGATTTTGGATCCAGTGAAGATTTGATTCTGAAAAAAAGGAAATCACCAAGGAAATGGTTTACTGACAATTTAATAATTATGTTTAAATGAATTCTATCTTTATCTATGAAGACAGTCATTGAATGACACATGGTTTCTTGCTGAATGTATTTAAATTGGTTGGATTATTAAGTACGATTGACCAATCAAAGTTTTATTTGAACATCAACTGAAGACTTATATGTAACCAACTTTGGCTTTAAACAAGTACAGTGAACAAAGAAAGCTTTCTGCTTTGTTGTGTTATGCACCATCGCGGCGATAATCTTTGGTACTTGTGACATTAACTCTTAAGTTAATGTCTGATGCTGTCAGGGAAGTGATTCTGAATGCATAGCCAACTCTTTACACTATTAAAAAACGTTTCAATACATATAAGACATTACCGGAGAGACTTGCCTCGAATAACAACTGCATTTTGTTACAAGCAAATTCTTTGATTTTATATGCGTCGCCATAAAATGCGAATTACTTTTTGGTCACGTGAGTTTGAACATAATCTATTTCTATACAAATGCATGGTTTTGAAAAAGAAAAAAAACTCCAAAGTAAATATCGATGATTTTTTTCTATATGAGAACAGAAGTTGGGTCATGTAATATGTGAACTTTTCCACTATGACTCGGGAGTTATCAAGTTTAGTCACTATTCATTACTTTAAATCCTGCATTTTGTAATATTTTAGACAGATGAACAGCACTCAATTGTGTCAAATTTCATGAAATTCATCCATTGGTTATGCAGTTTTGCCTATTATGTGTTTATGTCAGTCTAGCGTAAAATTTAGATTCTGTAGAACGCGTGTAGAAAGGTTGAATGCTTGAGGAATAGCCATTTTGGAGAACATATTCTGTATTGTTTCCATATGTAAGTCAATATGCCTTACATTATGATATCGTTAAAAGAAATAATCTATGATCCACCTATGACGAGGGACCACTAAACCATGTCACATTCTAAAAATCAAAGCGTTAGGCCTTGGTGTAAACTTATCCGGAGTGTATTTCCTATAACTTTATATAAAACTCGGGACAAACTAAACCTGGTCATTTCTGATACCAGGAATTTTTAAATAATCTTTTTAAGGACCACTAGACCGAGTCACATGCCACATATCAAAGTCTTAGGCCTTGTGGTTTTGGAAAAGAAGTATTGTCATGTTTCCCTTTAAAACTACACGTAAAACTTTCAACCCCAAGGTAGGGCCATTTCTGATCCAAGGGACATTATTTCGAAAAATGTTTACACTTGACCAAAATGGAATGTCACACAACAAATATCATTGCTATAGGCCTGGTTTTAGATAAGAAACATTTTAAAGATTTAATATTTTTCAAGCGTGGTCTTCATTGCAGCCAGAGTTCTATGCAGAAGAGAGCTATTTTTGTAGAGGTTCATGCAAAGAACACTCCTGGGAAGTTTCAATGCTCTATGAATTAAAAATGATTTTTAAATGTTCTCTATTTTAATATATTGTACAGATAGGCTCTTAATCGTTCACCTAAGAACCACTGGAGATATATATTGATTAAAATATTTTTTATTTGTTGTTTCAAATATAATGTTATTAATTAGTCGAATTCATATTGGCTTTGTTATTGGGCTGAAGACAGTCATATTGGCCTGAGGCCGAAGGCCGAAGGCCAATATGACGTCTGAAGCCCAATAACAAAGCCAATATGAATTCGACTAATTAATGACAATTTTATTAATTAACTTTATAATATTATGTTCAATTATCTAACTAAGTAATCCAAAACTCGTAATATAACAGGGTAAAACTTGTGATCGTCTGCTTTTCACTTCCGCGCAACATAATATTTGGTAAATATTAAAATAACTAAATGAAAAGTTAAACACTGCTAAATTTACTGTGATCCGATAGCGCAGGGTCTCCGCGAACTTTTTTTGCTACTATTTGAACTTTTTAAGAGATAAAAACTTTTATGTAAAAACTAGGCCAAGCATATTCAAAATGGCGTCCAACATGGTGGAAATCCTAGGCTCATATAAGGCCGAGTTTTTCCTGAATCCTGATTGGCTAAATCTCGTATTGGCCGACTTTTTACTTATTGGCCGTGTTTGTTTTCGTATTGGCCGAGTTTCGAGCTTTATTTGCGAAGCTTTGGTTGTATCAAGCCAACAACATGGTCAGAATCTAGTTCAATATTATAAAGTTAATTAATAATATATAGTATAGATCAGTATGACAATGTAATAATATGTTTTAAAAATTGTCCGTGTGTTAAAAATTTCTTTACACCAATCTAACTCTAACAGATATGAAAAAAAAAAGATCCACTAAAGGCCCGAATATTTCTGTGAAATTACTTTGACACTTGGTCTTTTTTTCAAGAGAATATTTACAAAGTTTTCCATACAGTAAGCGGTCAAGACTTAAAAAAAACAACATGGCTTCAATGATATTCATAAAAAAGGCGCCACAGGAGAAGATGATTTTCTGAAGAGAAAATGTTCAAAGTTTTACATTTAGTCAATAGCACTGATACACGTTAATGAAATAGGTCTAAGGAAAATATTTCATTTTCGCAAATTTTATTTCTAAGCTCAACATGAAGAGCCTGACGCAACTTGCACGTGTATAAGCTCAGTATGCTGATAGAAATTTATTTTCAAATATAAATCTCAGGAAACACAGATATATAATAAAATTTCGTGGAACTTTTGCAAACAAAAGGTCATTACTCTTGTGTTTCTGGGAATATGTTTATGATACTTGCAGAGCCCCAATTTACTATTGCAATAAATATATCTAAGAAATATCATTTACATTTTTGCAAAAACCAAGCAAAAATGGCCATAACACTGTGTCTCAGTTCGCCTGACCACCATGCCCTATGTTTGACATTAGTAAAAAAGGTTAAAAATAGGAGAACTTCTCCAACGGTGCCTGAAGGTATGTTTGCGAAAATTTCGCGCCACTCATTGTAAAGTTCGAGATGCACCAAAAATTACCGCAGTTCATTTTAAATCTTAGAAATATTTCTAATTAATCGGGAGATTATTTTGCTAACTGTACATCTGTATTAGCTAAATTGTTATGGAGCACTCCGTTGGCTGCATCCCTAAAGGACTATTCAATTTTGTCGTAATAGTCGTGCCTCTTCTTCCATCTTAAGTGAAATTTTTTATCAAGTCAGAATTTTGCTTTGAAATAAATATTATTACTCTCAACATTCAAAACAGACAAACCTTTTCTAAACATGAAACGAAGTAACTATCCGGGTAATTAAATAAACTTTTCGCTTGCTGTTTATTGCGGTACGAAGCTACAATGTTTTAATATTTACAGGAAACCGACGCTTATCTCAGTCGGTTATGCGCTGGTTCTTTGTACGAAAGGTATGTGTTCGAATTCGATTCCGACTGCATTTGTTTTTCATTCTGTGTCAAATACATTCTGTTGTCATATTTTCTCTGGTTCTTTAATGAGCTTCCTTAAATGCACAGTTAAGTTTATATGTAGAATGTTGAAAACAAATACATACATAACACAAACTAAGTATGTTTAATTAACTTCAAACATTCCTTTAGTTGTGTTGAATTTATGCAGATGCATGCTCATATAACATTTTGTTTTTATTTATTATACCTGACTGAACTTTTTGTTAGAAATAACTCTTTATGAAAATCACAAGTAAATTAATATTAGATAGCAAATGCACAAAATAGCAGGAACTTACCATTTTCAATTGATCACTCGCATAAATTTCATTTATGTGGCATAAAACATTGGCTCCTCTATCGCAGCCAACTTCTATTGACTGTTATAAGGACAATATAGAATGCATATATAACCAGTTTGTCGTTCAAGTAAAATAGCCAAATGTTAATGATAATAATAATAATAATAATAATAATAATAAAAAGTTTAAAGTACAACACAAATTGAATTTGTCTCGCTTGAGAGGTAATTGTTCGTAAATGCGCAAAACAGCGCATGAAGCTAACTTGAATTTATCATTTATTTGCATTTTTAGACATGCTATCGAAGATCAAATTCACGAAGCAGCCAAGTAAAGTTCATTTTTTACAACTTGCAATTTCTATAAATCTGAAAGAGAACATATTGTCACGCTAGCAGTTATAAGTTAAAGAATGACCCTGTAAAACGATTATATTAATTCTAGATTTTCCTTAATATCGTTTTTTTTCATTTTACGTTAATCGGTCAACATGTATACATAGAGCTGAACAATGCAACTAAACGAAATGTATATAAATAGAAAAGAATATATACAAATTACCTAAACAGTATAAATATCAAATTGAATAAAAAATATACAATTTGAGCTTCGGTGTATTTAAATAAGTTTAAGAATTATCATTAAGGGGTCTGGCAGGAAAAGGGATGCCATTTGCAAGTATTATATACCATTTCTTTTCAGAAATCCACATTTAAAGTTTTTAACTTTGCATTTCATATACATTTCTCGCATCTTCAAATAAAAAGCAGCATACGAACCATGGAACTGCTGGAGGACGAGAGTTAATACGTTATATAAGCACCAAAGGAAGAATAGCTTGGTTGACCTCTGTGTCTGGACAATCTTTCTACTGAGTTTGGCTATAAAAATAGTCTACAAAAACTTATTGATGTGTCGCATTTCTCTAAACCTATGTCAAAGTATCAAGATATAATTACAATAGTTGTCATTGTCGATTCTCTCTATGCTTTATATATTTCTATACAAACGTTAACATACATTTATATACAAACGTTAACATGCATTTCTATACAAACGTTAAAGATAGTTCTATACATACGTTAACACTGTTGATCTTCTAAATTCTGAATATTTCTGATTTATAGTCATCAATATATTGTACAGATTACGAATATTGCAAAGTAAATTCAAACATTTTCTATAGACATCACTGCAAAGGATCGTGCGTACATTCAAAGATGAGAAATTTATTTATGTACGTTGTTTAGAAACCGACATAATATGACAGTGAATAGATGCAAGGATGAAAACACCAATTGTAATTTTGAGAAATAAAGCAAAGCCACAACCTTTTCATGCAAGGTGACTGAAAAGCGCTGCTGCTTTCTAGACAGACACAGAACGAGAAAAAAAACATGAAATATAAGTTTCATCAAAAGACTTTAATGCCAATTCGAATTTTTAAGCTTGTTTGTAAATCTTTTGAATGTCTGTTTTGTCATTCTTCACGTTATGAGATACAAAGTCGTAATGAAAAATAAGACATGTATTCCCGTCAAAGATACAATTTTCTACAACAATTCGCAGATTTAACATATATAATATATACAAAAAATGGATTATTGGATATTTGCTTGATTGCAGTAAATACGACTTCAACATATCCTGACAACACCCAGAGACTAATAGTATAAAAGGCAAAATGTGCAGAATAGTGTATATTTAAGCGCCTTTGGTAGCCATTCTGGGATGTAAAAATCAACTTTATGTTTAATAATTCAATGGATATGTCTTCAATGTCTGACTCACACCACGTAAAGAAGGGTTAAGCAAAAACTGTTTAAGACCAACAGGTCTGTCTATTTGATGTTAAATTGATTTGTAAAAAAAAAAAATCTTCAGGAAAGTACAGTGTGTTCCAACAGAATTCTTAAGTTCTACGATGTAAATTCGGTTTGTAGAACAAAACTAGACATTTGTTGTTATAACTAAGTAACAGTAGAGCCTTTCCGTGTGGCCTCTTTCCCTGTGTTCTACGACAAATGTAAAACATGAAATGCATTTTTTTTAATCTCTAAATACCTTTAATCTCTAAATTTCCACTGAAAAAAATGTCCTGGAAGCAGCTCTAGAAATGAACACATTTAGAAGTTGGCAATTGTTCAAATATGAATTCCTTAAGTTAATATCTTATAATCAAACTAACATGAACTAATTCACTCAAATAAGATCTTTAAAGAGATACCGTTTCACTTGCAAATGCTAAAACACTTGCTGATAGAAAAAAAATCGCCGCATTTTTTTTTT
This sequence comes from Cyclina sinensis, assembly GCA_012932295.1. NCBI lineage: Eukaryota > Metazoa > Mollusca > Bivalvia > Venerida > Veneridae > Cyclina > Cyclina sinensis. The sequence continues at coordinate 8,294,409 of JAAONU010000016.1, forward strand.
TTTCAAATCTTCATTTTCTGTTTTCTGAGAAAAACATCTATGCAAAGAATCTATCGTATTGGAGACGTCCTAAAACTGACAACCTTTGGTTCACAAATCTTTACTCTGATTTGATTTCAAAGTTAAAAATGTATAATTTGAATGTGGTTTGTATATAATATGGGAATGACACACTACTGAAGTAAACAGATTTTAAAATAAGAAAAAATACGCTAAGTTCTTGTACTCTTCAAATGTAAAATTAAAGTAAAATATTGATATCCTGAATGTTGTCCTTAACAAGGACTATTATGTATCAAATATATTGATGACCATTACCATGGCAACAGTTTATGAAGACAGCTCTTCCTTACGTAAATGATATCACTGAACAAAATGCAACGATTAATGCCATAATGATAACAGAGTTTTGTGGAAAGGTGGGATACATTGAAAATGTTTAGAATTTTACACCAGAATAGCTAAAATTTAAGTATATGAAATATGCCATGTTAACTAATTTCAAACGGAAAAAAGAATTTGACGTCAATTTAAGTTTAGTGACGTCATTTAAAAGTATGTCACATTTGTCTTTCATATTCCGCTGCGACATTGTATAGAAGATCGTATTTGTTCTATGTAGGAAGCAAAATATTTCAGACAATAATCCTTAGATATCATTTGTTTGAAAATAAGTAAAAAGGTCAATTTCCAAAAAATTAATACCGAGAGTCCTTTCCCCGTGTCGTCGGTCAATTATGTTATAGACTGTAAAGAGATTTGTTCAGTTTTAAAGACTACTCAGTTAAAAGCCAATCAAATATTTGACTAAATTATCAAATTCAGAACATAAATTAATTTACACGTTGAATTTTTCAAAAGATAACTGTGCGTTTAACTTCTAACGCCCACACACACTCATAAATTGAACTGGTATCTGGAATCATTTTTAAATTTGCACTTCTGAACGTAAAATATAATATTTGATTACACCCGTATTTCGATCTACCACTAAAAGAGGCAGACTGTGTATGGCATCTATTTCACGTTGCCTTTTTTCTTTGTTGTTGTTAATTCGATTTTTTTTAAAAGAGGATTTTACACCAAAATCCTCTTTTGTGGCATCAAAAACGCGATTTTTAACATCATTTTTTACTTGATTTTAGAACAAACCGTGGAAATTTCCACGCCATATATCAGAAAACAGCAAACAAATTTGATGAAATATTGCCGAATTTCTATCGTGCGTGGAAATTTCCACGCCCTTATTCAGAAAATAACAAGAAAATTTTAATGAAATATTGCCAAAATTCATTCCCCGTGGAAATTTCCACGCTTTATTCAACATGCTAAAAAGGTTGGATAAAACACAACAACACACTCTATGAAAAAATAATAAAAATATTTATTTACAAATCGTGTACAAAAACTTAATAGTTTTGGCCAGCTCTACAAAACTGAAATCTAACAAAGTGAAACATGTAAGCGTGGAAATTTCCACGGTTGAGATAAATATAATTGTAAATATAAAAATCATGACAAAAATATAAAATTACAAGCGTGGAAATTTCCACGCTTTTTTAAACTATTATAGAATCGATTTTTTTGGCGTGGAAATGTCCACGCCTCGTATGAAATATGTAATGAACAATTTGACACCGCGTAAATTTCATGTTTAGAGATAACAAAATTAAAGTAATTTGATTAAAAATCAAAACTGAAATGAATCAGTAAATTTAAACAAATCTGAAACATGTGAGAAGAAGTACCTTACCGTGGAAATTTCCACGCCCCTTTCAAAAACTGTTGGTTTGTACCCTTTTGAAATAAACCTTTGCACAAAAAGTGAAGCGTGGAAATTTCCACGGCTGCCTCGTCAATGATTGCAACAAAGTTAGTCAAGTGAAATATATGAGATTCAAAGTAAGGCTAATTTTAAACGAAAAAAATACAAGGTAAAATCACATTACATGAAAACAAAAACTTTTAAGCGTGGAAATTTCCACGCCTCCCATAAATACTAAGTCAAGTGATGAATAATTTGATACCGTGGAAATTTCCACGCTTATGCATAACAGGAGAATATCAAGCGTGGAAATTTCCACGCCTCTCATATAATGTAATGAGTTTGATACCGTGAGAATTTCCACGCTTATGTTTAACAAAGTTTCAGTAGTTCAATAAAATGTAAAAACAAAAAGTACATAAGGTGAAGCGTTGGAATTTCCACAGATACTTTGTAAATGAGAATTACTAAGTGAATCTATTGAAATAGATGAGACAATATCAAGCGTGGAAATTTCCACGCTCTTGCGAGGCGGTAAGAAAGTAATGATTCTTTTGATGCCGCGAAAACGTCCACGCTTGTGCATAACAAGGTACATGCAAAATTAATTCAAATAACAGTAAAAAAAAATAAAATATAAAAGTCGTTCAAGATGAAAACAAAATTCAACATTGTAAGTTACTGGCGAATATCATGATATGCCAAAAATACAGAAATACAAGCGTGGAAATTTCCACGCTTATCGTTGTTTTTAAGTTGTGAAATGATGCCATCAAATCATATTATTTAAATAACTAAGTTGACCAACTGAAATGCATACTACTCCAGGCGTGGAAATTTCCACGCTTCGAAAATTAAAACGACAATAATGAAATACACTCGATTGAATGGATTTTGATACCCTGGAAATTTCCACGCTTATGTAAAACAAATTTTAAGTAATTCAGTTAAATGTTAAAACGAAAAGTAAAAACAGTGAAGCGTGGAAATTTCCACGGCTATCATGTATATGAGAATTACTAAGTGAAAACTATTGAAATAGATAAGAGATAATATCAAGCGTGGAAATTTCCACGCTCTTGCGAGGCGGCGTGGAAATTTCCACGCCCACAAATCTTTCTATAAAAGTAAGAAAGTTATGATTCTTTTGATGCCGCGAAAACTTCCACGCTTGTGCAGTAACAAATAAAATATAAAAGTCTCACAAGGTGAAAACAAAATTTAAAATTGTAAGTTACTGGCGAATATCATGATATGCCAAAAATACAGAAATACAAGCGTGGAAATTTCCACGCTTATCGTTGTTTTTAAGTTGTGAAATGATGCCATCAAATCATATTATTTTAATAACTAAGTTGACCAACTGAAATGCATACTACTCCAGGCGTGGAAATTTCCACGCTTCGAAAATTAAAAAAATAGTACTCCCCAAACTGAATGGATTGAAAGAAAAAAAAGAAGAAAAGATACATAAACTATTTCAGGCGTGGAAATTTCCACGCTTATTGTTGATTTTCAGCTGTGAAATGATGCCATCAAATCAAATAGATAACCACACGAAACCATGTTAACACACTGAAACACATACTATTCCAGGCGTGGAAATTTCCACGGTTCGGAAATAAAAGAATTGCACTCCCCGAATTAAATGAAATAAAAAGGAAAGTAAAAGAGAAAATAATAAGATATGCATAATCTATTTCATGCATTGAAATTTCTACACTAGTCATGAATAGGTAAAACGATTAAAATATTTTCAGATTTCAGGTGTGAAAAAAAAATAATATCCTGTTCAGAACAAATCGTGGACATTTCCTCATTCCTTCATAATACATAACTTTATTTTAACATTGAAGAATTTATTCCAAATTTCAAATGTTATAGCATAACTGAACTAAGAAACGTGCATTATCTTTCATGCGTGGTCATTTCTATGCCCATTTAAGGATATTTTAGTTATTTAAGTGTTGATCTGATCTAAAAAAATCAAATAAGTATAATAACAGATCTCTTAAAATTTTCCACGCTTACCAATACTTTCAAGCTATAAAGTTATGCAATCAAAACAAAATAGTTAAATATTCGAAACAAAGCTTCGAACACTTGAAAAATAAACACATGCAACAGACGTAGAAATTTCCCTGCTTCAAGAATACAAAATAATACTCGCTCAATTAAAAGGAATAAAATATACAAAAAGGTAAATAATGAAATATGCATATACTATTTCAGGCTAGAAAATTTCCACGCATCTCATTATGAGTTGAATATGATCAAAATACGATATAAAATTTAACTATGAAAAGATAAAGAACAAACCGTGGAAATTTCCACACTCTTATTTCAAACACGGAATGTTCAACTTGAACTCAATTAAACAATAAAGAAACATTTTTTAATAATTACAAGTCGAATAATTTCTATTTTCATCATAAATAGATATATTACATGAAAGTAAGTATTTAACTGCATGGAAGCTTAATTAAGTAAAAATCATTGAGACATGCTAATTGGAAGTAACTATTACATATTGTTTTTACAAGTGTGCTTTATCAACACTAATTCAATCAATCTGTAACATCACTTGTCATAAAATTTTGCTCTCAACTTTAACATTGACTGGATCATAAAAAAAGTGTTAATTGCTTTGTTTTGACAGTTATGCAGAATATACAAGGGTCCCTTTTCGGTAGGTTAATTTGCATAAATCCCACAGAATAATGCGTGATTCATGGATATTTGACATTTCATTGGTAATTAATTTATAAACAGACACAAATTTCTGTTTAACGGATATGCCATATTATTTTTCAAACAATATCCCAACGTGAAAATAGTGTGAATTTCCATTCCAGTGAAACCAATTTCAAAGGTCACGGAACACGAATTTTTGACCTCGATTTTTTTTACGAAGAGACATTTTTTAATCGCAAATGCTATAACATCGTAAACCATGTAGTACTAAGATAAAATGCATAAAAGCTATATCACGCATGGACAATTTCCACGCTCTTTCATAATGATTTATTTTTTTTCTGACAATGATAATCACTAAATGTAAAATAACAGAACAGTGAAAACGTGGTGTGGAAATTTCAACTTTAACATTGCTTTTAGCATCAAGTCAAAATTAATAAAAATAATTCAAGCTTAAACTAGTAGTCACATGCACAATAGTCCAGACGCTTCGAAAATAATACTCGCTCAATTAAATCTATTCAAAGAGACTAAAAAAGGTAATCATAGAATATTCATTAGTTCCTTTGAGCGTGGTTATGTCCACTTTCTTCATAAAAAGTTATAAACAATTAAAATGTATTTGAAAAGGGAACTGTGAAAATTAAATATTAGTTAAAAAACAAATCATGGACATTTCCACGAATTTTCAACAGGTTAGATAGCGAAAAAAATATAATCGCAAAAAGAATTGCCATGTTCGTCAAGTCTTTATTATAACATGCATTACTACATTAGGTGACATACTACAAACCGTCGATATAAATACAAAGTAATATTATGTTATAAAAGGATGAAATTTAACTAAAAAAATAATTCAATTCAGATGGTTCTGCATAATCTGTTTTAACCGCAAATAAGAAAAAAACCCGTAACTAATAGGTGTTTTTCATTTCATTATTTTTATTTTCTTTGTTTCATCTGTTACGATTGTCTCTTATCTCATTAACTTGATCATTTTGTCATTGGATCATCAGCTTTTCCTTCGTTTTCATCCATCCATCAATTATCGATATTACCGTCAGCTTCTATAAACAAATAAATGAATAGAATGAATACAGTTACTCAAAGTTTCATTCAAATACCCGTTTTAAGTCATTTACATATCCTACATAAATATTTCAAATGCGCCCCTGTCTAAAAAGTTATGAATGCGTTTTAAAAATAGAAACTGAAACACACTTATTTCAAGTGCTGTAGAAAACAAATAAAACCAGTTATCAAGTAAGTAAGTAAGTAAGTAAAGTAAGCTTAGTTTTGGCAGTACTGTAGCACTAGTACTCGATTACACCCCAAAATGCGCAAATTCATTTTCTGCATTTAAATATAAATGTGTCCAATATAAAATAAAAAAAAAAAAACATATGCATGATCTCAAACGGAAGGACAGAAAAAACAATTCACTCTATGTGCACAGTCTACACATTTCTATCTCTTGGCTGTTCATACTGAATAAAGCTTTCTTGCCGATCTGTATAGGTATTTCAAGCAGGATCATTCCTCTTTCAGAGAGACACACCGACGATGAGCTGACAGTTTTCGTCTTGCCATTATAGGTTTATATGCACACTGTCATTTTTTTCTCGCTATTTCTTTCCTGAAATGAGCAGAAATATAATTTCAAGTATGTAATTACACTCTCAGAAATAATATCTCCTCTAACAGAAGGCTTAGATTTAAATGGACACCAAAATAAAATACATAAATAGAAAGAAAAAAGAAAGAAAAAAAAGATCATTATTAATAAATGCTTAAATTGTTAATTGAACATTGTCTTGATACTGAGTATCTTAAATAATTAAGTATATAAAATCATATATAAAGAAGAACGGTAACTAATAAGTCACTTATTTCATCATTTATTTTTTAGCGTCTGATATCATAATAATCTATCAGTCATAATTATACATTCCACAGTTGAATGGACTATGTAATTTTCAATAAAGCAGTACCAGATCTTTCCCTAATTTGCATATTTTCGAACATTACCCCGCCCTAATTCACTCACTGTAAAGAATGGTCATACAATCTACGAATAAAGAAACTGACTGTGACCGGCAGTAGGCAATTAGGGGATTATGAATATAATTGGAAAGCCTTATTGGTTTATTCATTGACAGTTGAATAAATCGTCTGACACATAAGACTATCAATTCTTCTAATCCTTGAAAAGGTAATTATTATAATGGCAAATTGTAATGTTTTATTTTATCCTTTTAATTCAGAAGTAAAATATGGCATTTCTTTAAATTGTAGTGATAATATTATCACTTAACTCACACTGACTTTCCTTCAAACGAAAAAAAAATGCTTAGAAAAACAACTACATATATAGTCTGATTTAAACAACTGATAAAATCTTTATACATCCTTGCAACAGTGGTGATAACAAGTTCATAAATCTTCAGTGAGTTTTTGGAATATTATGTATTAGACATTACACAATAAAAGTAAGATTTAGGATAATTAATACATTCTTTACTAGGAATTCCACAAAAAATCATAGCAAAAAAATATTTTTTTTTAATCATCATTTTGATGTCACAATAAGTCAGTCTTAAAGTTTAATATCAAGAAATCTGCTACTTACATTTCCTTGATACAAGCTGTCCTCACTCCTGGAACTGTAGGATTTTGGTTTCTTTTTACTTCATTCTCCGCTATTTGAATATCTTATAAATGAAAAACAGGCACACAAGTATTGTGTGTAGTCCCGAGTTGTATCATACTAAAGGATTACACGGCACGCGACAGACACCTACCGTTTATGGGTCATGTCCATTTTGTGAATAGGTAACCCCGGAATACAAACATTTAATCATTGTTTCAAAACGGGGAAATGTGAAAAGAAAATGTCGTTCTAGTTAATATCTCATTAATAAAAAATAATTCAATTTCTTAATTCAAAATCATAGCAGTTTTCAATGTGATTAATCTGAGAAATGGAATATCTGTCCCCCCCCCCACCCCGTTCAGTAATTACAACCTCCCGCTGTGTCACCACACGTCGCGTGTAGTGTGTAACTGGAGTTGAGCAACCGTGTAACGAGTTTCAAAACGACAATAATGAAATACACTCGATTGAATGGACTTAAAGGATGTGTCAGGGTAAGTACCTTTTTTATCTATCAGCACTATGTTAAATTCTACACCTGCGGAGATTTGATTATTTTTGTGCAGTTACACTGCTGTTTTGCCTCGTTTTCTTCCTTCTTGCTGCACTTAAAGGCAGTATAATTTTACTTCCTATTCAGTTTGTAAAAAGGTGAACAATAATTTTAAAAGTCATTTAGTCTAAGTTCAAGTTACGATCACAGTAATAATAACAACTTCCGAGACTTGTGTGTTAGTCTACATGTACTATAAAGCTTCAGTCCGCTTTAAGTAAAACAGTAAGCAGTAGATGCCTTTTTATGAAGTAGAAGAAAAAGTAATATAGCTTCTACATGTTAGAACAATTCACGACAATGGTACGTTCCGCTGCTGTTCTTAGTTGTGACGTACATTTATCCCGAGTAGATGCCTTTTTATGAAGTAGAAGAAAAAGTAATATAGCTTCTACATGTTAGAACAATTCACGACAATGGTACGTTAAGCAGCTGTTCTTAGTTGTGACGTACATTTATCCCGTTGGTACAAGACAGTGATGCAGATTGACAAACATTTTACGCATCCTTCTTTTCAAATGCCGTAGTAACAGTAAACCCTCCGTGCAAGAGGCACAGTAAAACTAAATTTTCAAAGTTTATTGGCAAAGTCATTCATACCTTTGGCCAATTAACTATATTCAAAGTACATTCATAACATAATATATACACAGTAAATCAAACATCAAAAATATTAAGAAGCAGGTAGATTATCAAGATTTTTCCTGTCTTGCTAATAGACCGTTCCATAATTGTAAATTGACCGCCGCCATTATGAAGATCACGTGACCGCCATTAAAGGACTGCTAAATCTCGCTATGATGCTAAAGTTCCGTATAAATCTGTATAACTTTAGTACATTTCAAGGTGATATCCTGCCTTATATCCCGTGAATTTTGTTGCAAAATTAACATCATTTTATTTTATTGAATTATTATTACTATCTTGTATGTTTTATTCCCGACTTGAACATATTATCAACACATGAAAGACTGTTTAAAAAGACCATTGACTGTTCAAAATGGAAGCTTGAATTGTGTGAACCATATAATATATGTAAAACACAAATAATATTGAAAGCACTGTTTTCATTTTCGAAAGTTGAAAATATGATTTGAATTATTTGAACTACTATGAAAGCTTACATAATAGACAAAATCACAAAATTAAACATCTCGCTCATCAACCGCATGTTCACTCTATTTAACTAAAACCTGCTTAATTCTTTGATACAGTTTCAAAGAATACTTGACAAAAGATGTGCACTATTTAGCGCTTCTTTAATTATCAAACTGTCTTTTGTCTTTCGTGGTGTCCTGTGGTGAAGGAATGTGGTTACGTAATATAGGGGTGACATACTGTCTTTGTTTTGATAAGTCACCGTTAATTGTCATTGTCGGTCTTGCTTGATCAGTCACAGAAAAACACTGTAATAACGAAAATTACGAAACGCTGTAATAATGAAGGCTACAAAACATGGGCTTTATTTGTTTATGATTGTTTTTTTTTTTTATTTAAGAATATATATTTTTCCTTAAAAGCAAGATTTTCAAGACCGTATGAAATTTAGCATCTGTTGCCGTATGGACCCTTTTTTCTATACTTTATTTTTAGCATTTCGGAAATCTGTTTTGGCAAAGTATTGATATGTACAACATGTGGGTTTGTGTATGCAGAAAGAAAATAATAGCCGCAAGCCATACGTTTGTAAGATATTGATCTTACAATGATACGTTTGCTTTTCTTCTTCTTATTTTGAACATTATTGTTGAAGATATTTCTTGTAATACAGAAAACAAAATTATTATGACACGTTGTGTGATATATTATTTAACTGTACCATTTTGGTCAGATGTTTTAAAAGATAGGTACATGCACTTTTTAAAAGCAGTTTTTCGTGAAATTTTGATAAAATGAAAAGAATTAATCTACTGGAGCATATCACAAGACCTTTATTTAACATTTCAATAGATTTAGATGTCAGCAAAAAGTCGTTTACAAATAAACTTTTTTCAGTTAAAAGACCTTGGGAAAGATTTGATGATAATAAATGCTTCATGTAGTTGATATGTATCTGTTTCTCTAACATACAACGGCACAATCACATTACAGCTATAAAAATGGGACATTTTCTAAGCTCCGCATTATCGAACTGCTTCTATCTGCGTAGTCCCTTAATGGCGGACGCAAGGGAGGTAATCAGGTACGTACTAATTTCTGGAACGGTCTATATGGCCTATGTACAAATTTTCCAATATTTTTTTTATCGTTCTGCTAATTGTACTTCACATTAATCTTCCAAATTTAAACAGTGATGGAAAGGATACATTGAGATGATATTTTATTCTTATATCTCTATACAATGGACAACATGAAATAAAATGGTACTGGATTCCTAAACATTTTGGCTACAACATTTACAACGTCTATTATTTCTATCTATATTTGTGTATCTACCGGTCTCGATTTCTAAAGAGTGTGAGCTTAGTCTTAACCTTGATATATGTTTTCTAATTACATCATTTCCTAACACATCTAGATATTTTTCAAACTTGAATTCATCTTTGAACAGTCTATAATAGTACAATTTCGGCTGATTATTAATTGTTGCATTCCATTCCTCTAGGTAAAATGGTCAGTAACAGATCATGCATCATGATATGGGATTTATGCAAATTTACCTATCCACAGGGACCCTTGTATAATCTGCACAGCTATCAAAACTAAACAATTAACGATTTATTATTTTATGATCAAAACAGTGTTAAAGTTGAGACTTTTAGCAAACTCTTAGGCTGAGTGATTTTTACAAATTGACTAATTATTTTTGATCTGTAATACTTGTGAAAACATAACGTAATAGTTGCTTTCAAATAGCATGTCTCAATGATCTTTATATAAATAATTAAATTCATTTCAGTTTAATACTAGATTTAATTGTATCTTGATGATGAAAATAAAAGTTACAAAGTTACAGGACCGTCTTGTGTTTGTTTTATATTATATGCTCATTCGGTAATTTTTTCTCTATTTCAAAAATGTCTTGGTGCTGAAAAAGACATTCATTTACAATGAAAAAAAGATCGTAGTCAATGCCTTCTTACTACGTATCTCAGTAGATATGTATCTCAGAAAATTAAACCACTGTAAAGAGAACATTTTCATCTTTATGAAAAAAAATCTCGATTGCCGTTAAAAAAAAAGAAACAAAAAAGAAACAGGTAAATATTTCATCAGTGTGTATTCATAATGTCAGTTCAACTTGTTGGATTTTGTTACAGTGCTATTCCACTTTACTCTATTTTTTCACTATCATTGTTTAAAAGTTTTTCAACAGTCCAGTCAGCTGTGTGTGTCAAGGGATACATGTACGTCATATCAGGGCTTTAATTTACAAAATAAATTAAAGCCCTGGTCATATCGGGTTTTGCGGAAAGCAGGTGCGCTCGACTAAGTATGTGCAATATGGAGATTAATTTGGAACTACAACGCCTTCAAAATGAAAATAATGCGCGGAATTTGTAAAACTGTCCTAGTTAGATATTCATTTTCTCTCATAATAGTATATAAAGGTTCAAGAAACTTGTCCAGTGACTTCAAGGAGATAGATTTTGCAAGTGAAAATCTGATCTTAGCTAAGCGACAGACTCACAGAATATACCTGAATCATTTTTTCTTTAAAACATGGAAAAAACATTTTTTTTTGCTTCTATGCATCGTAAAAACTGAAGAAAAATAATTCGGTTTCAACAGGATTCGAACCTATGCCCTCGTCAGTAAAATTAAGATAAGATTGAGCTAGACCACTGAGCCAAACAACCATGTTATTATTAGACGTCAAAATTAATGATACATTATAAAATAAATATTTACCCCTTGACTAAGGGAGTAAAGGTTTTACTGATAATGAACTTTGTTAGACTACATTATGATGCGCATCTGTAACAAAAAATGAGACAATAACTTAGTTGAGATATGTACTTCTAAATTACAACTAGACTTTCCCTTATACCTATCTATTACTCTGTCGCTTTAACGGTTTATACGTATCGCTGAAATGTCAAAGGGAAACCGAAAATTCACAAACAAGTGCAGTTTAATGTCCATGAAGATAACAAATACAGACATATTATGGGATTAACAAAATCGCCCTTTTCACAACATACATCTCGTTTCTGTTTTGTAAATCAGTGTGATAATTCTAAAGAAAATAGCAAGCAAGCCTCTATAGGAATAAGTTACTATATGATAGGTCCTATGAACGTATTTCTAGTTCATACAGAATTCTACCAACTGATGAACATTTTTTATCACAAATATTTTCTTGTAATTTAATAACTTATCCATTTGATCTTTTCGTGGAAGCTTGTTTGTGATCTGTTTTCGTAAAAACAAAAAGCACTGTTTTGTTTGTTTGTTTGTCTGTTGTTTTTTCTTCTTCCTTGAATAGACCGTTTTATACTACAGCATTTTGACTTGTTTTTGTCATTTGTTTTCAGAGATTAAAGTAAGGAAAGTGATAGCGAAGTGCCAAAAGTTACAGACCATGGATATATAAAGAAGACTATTTAAATCTGGATGTTTAAAAAAACCATCGGACATAAAAAACCGGAGAAGTTCCAGCAATACAAAGTCAAATAGTTATTTGCAAAATATTGTTAATTTAGGCCCTCGGTAAGAAAACAAAGGCTGAAGCAAAGTATCATGTGAGATGAATCGTGGTATTGAAGAATCAGTTGGATTCAGAGTTCAGTGAACATCTCTAACAATGCGGCAACAATACGGCTTTTATACCTGTTCTGAAACGAAGGGAGAGAACTGAGATAAATCAATTTTTAAACCCCCAAACTGAACATATATTAGGTTCTTCTCATACATATACTTGGTTATTAGTCCCTTATTTTCTTTTCGACGGTGACTTAATATCAGTCAAGTTATGCCGAGTTCAAATTGTGCTGCATTCCGAATATGAGGACTATATATAGATCTAGTGGAATTCAAATTAACTTATGCATGTTTCATTGTTTATCTTTTTGTATATTTATTCCATTTAATTCAGAGAGTATTATTGTATCGCCTGCTACAAAGTAGCGCAACATATTGGGATCACTTCTCCGTCGTCTGTCTGTCCGTCTGTCTGTCCGTCCGTCACAAAACTTGTCCAGACTACTCAGAAACTACTGGGGCGATTTCATCCAGACTTTATAGGAATGATCAGTACGAAGTCTAGTTGTGCATGTTTTCGGCACTTTTCAGTTCAATGATTTTTGTCCGAGTTATGGCCCTTTAATGATTTTTATTTTTGAAGTTTGTCCGGACTACTTCTCTTTTACTACTAATGCAATTAAAACGAAATGTTACAGGATTGATCAGCACCTAAAGTTCTTGCGCATATTTAACGGGTTTTCCGGTCGAATGATTTTTAACTGAGTTATGGCTCTTGAATGAAAAATACTTTTTGGCCCATTAATGGTTTTTGTGTTGCAGGCTTCACAGTAGCCGCAACATGCTACAAAGTAGCCACGACATAAAGGGATTACTTCTCCATCGTCTGTCTGTCCGTCCGTCCGTCCGCCTGTCCGTCCGTCACAAAACCTGGCCGGACTACTCCTCAAAAAACTATTAGTTCGATTTCATCCAAACTTTACTGGAATGATCATTACCAAGTCTTGTTGTGCATTGTTGTGTTTTCCAGTTCAATGATTTTTGTCAGAGTTATTGCCCTTTAATGATTTTTATTTTTATGGTTTGTCAAGACTACTTCTTTTCTACTACTAATGCAATTTGAATAAAAGTTTACAGGACTGATCGGTACCTCAAATACTTGCTCATGTCTGACGGGTTTTTTTTGGTTGAATGCGTTTTGGCTGAGTCATGGCCCTTGAATAAAAAATGGCGTTTTGGCCATCAAACTGTCCAGTCACCTCTCAATACAACTAGCTATCATCAGGCGACACATATGATCACTGATCGCCCTTGTTTCTTTTAAAGTGGGGAAATTTCCACGTCTGTTAAATGTTTGTTTTTTTTTCAAGTGGTTAAAGCTTTGTTTTGGATATTTAACTTTATAGCTTGAAAGTATTGATAAGCGTGAACGTTTTTAAGAGATCTACTATTATACTGAAAAGTTATGTGTTAAGAAGGAACGAGGAAATGTCCGTGATTTGTTCTTAACAGGATATTTATTTTTGTTCACACTTGAAATCTGAAAATATTTTATTCGTTTTTAACTATTAATGACTAGCGTGGAAATTTCCATGCCTGAAATAGATTATGCATATCTTAATATTGTCTCCTTTTTTATTTCATTTAATTGGGGGAGTGCATTTCTTATTATTTTCGAAGCGTGGAAATTTCCACGCCTGGAGTAGTATGTGTTTCAGTTTGTTAACATGGTTTCGTGTGGTTATCAATTTGATTTGATGGCACCATTTTACAGCTGAAAAGCAACGATAAGCGTGGAAATTTCCACGCCTGAAATAGGTTATGCATATTTTTTTTGACCTTTCAGTCCATTCACTTCGGGAAGTGCTATTTTTTTCGAAGCGTGGAAATGTCCACGCCTGTAGTTATATGCATTTTAGTTGGTTAACATAGTTATTTAACTATTTTGACTTGATGGAATCATTTTACAACTTAAAAACAACGATAAGCGTGGAAATTTCCACGCTTGAATTTCTATATTTTTTGACAAATCACGATATAGCCTGAAATAGATTATGCATATCTTATTATTTTCTCTTTTACTTTCCTTTTTTATTTCATTTAATTCGGGGAGTGCAATTCTTTTATTTCCGAACCGTTGAAATTTCCACGCCTGGAGTAGTATGTGTTTCAGTTTGATAACATGGTTTCGTGTGGTTATCTATTTGATTTGATGGCATCATTTCACAGCTGAAAATCAACAATAAGCGTGAAAATTTCCACGCCTGAAATAGTTTATGCATATTTTCTTTTTACTTTTTTGTTCTTTCAATCCATTCAGTTGGGGGAGTACTATTTTTAATTTTCAAAGCGTGGAAATTTCCACGCCTGGAGTAGTATGCATTTCAGTTGGTCAACTTAGTTATTTAAATAATATAATTTGATGGCATCATTTCACGATTTAATAACAACGATAAGCGTGGAAATTTCCACGCTTGTATTTCTGTATTTTTGGCATATCATGATATTCGCCAGTAACTTACAATGTTGAATTTTGTTTTCATCTTGAGCGACTTTTATGTTGTTTTTTTTTTTTTTACTGTTATTTGAATTAATTTTGGATGTACCTTGTTTTGCACAAGCGTTTTCGCGGCATCAAAAGAATCATTACTTTCTTAATATTACTTTTATAGAAAAGATTTGTGGGCGTGGAAATTTCCACGCCGCCTCGCAAGAGCGTGGAAATTTCCACGCTTGATATTGTCTCATCTATTTCAATAGATGCAATAAATTCACTATGTAATTCTCATTTACAAAGTATCTGTGGAAATTCCAACGCTTCACCTTATGTACTTTTTGTTTTTACATTTTATTGAACTACTGAAACTTTGTTATACATAAGCGTGGAAATTCTCACGGCATCAAACTCATTACATTATATGAGAGGCGTGGAAATTTCCACGCTTGATATTCTCCTGTTATGCATAAGCGTGGAAATTTCCACGGTATCAAATTATTCATCACTTGACTTAGTATTTATGGGAGGCGTGGAAATTTCCACGCTTAAATTTTTTTGTTTTCATGTCATGCGATTTTACCTTGTATTGTTTTCGTTTAAAATTAGCCTTACTTTGAATCTCATATATTTCACTTGACTAACTTTGTTGTAATCATTGACGAGGCAGCCGTGGAAATTTCCACGCTTCACTTTTTGTGCAAAGGTTTATTTCAAAAGGGTAAAAACCAACAGTTTTCGAAAGGGGCGTGGAAATTTCCACGGTAAGATACTTCTTCTCACATGTTTCAAATTTGTTTAAATTTACTGATTCATTTCAGTTTTGATTTTTAATCAGATTACTTTAATTTTGTTATCTCTAAACATGAAATTTACGCGGTGTCAAATTGTTCATTACATATTTCATACGAGGCGTGGAAATTTCCACGCCAAAAAATCGATTCTATAATAGTTTAAAAAAGCGTGGAAATTTCCACGCTTGTAATTTTATATTTTTGTCATGATTTTTATATTTACAATAATATTTATCTCAACCGTGGAAATTTCCACGCTTACATGTTTCACTTTGTTATTAAGTTATTAAGTTTTTGTACACGATTTGTAAAAAAATAGTTTTATTATTTTTTCATAGAGTGTGTTGTTGTGTTTTATCCAACCTTTTTAGCATGTTGAATAAAGCGTGGAAATTTCCACGGGGAACGAATTTTGGCAATATTTCATTAAAATTTTCTTGTTATTTTCTGAATAAGGGCGTGGAAATTTCCACGCACGATAGAAATTCGGCAATATTTCATCAATTTTTTTTGCTGTTTTCTGATATATGGCGTGGAAATTTCCACGGTTTGTTATAAAATCAATTAAAAAATGATGTTAAAAATCGCGTTTTTGATACCACAAAAGAGGATTTTGGTGTAAAATCCTCTTTTAAAAAAAATCGAATTTGTTGTATTTTTACCTTTAAGTGAGAGCAGACGACCTTGGGGGAAAAAACAACAACAACAACAACATAATTCTCCGTGATAATATGTATTATATCTAAAATGCCTTGGTCGTGTAGTTAATTGCTTATTATTATTTGTAATTCAGTGATACAGAGAAAAAACACAATTTATTTTATGCCTACCAATGAAATATAGGGAAATATCAGTGAGATAAAAGTGATAATACACTGTTTTGAATCAGTTAATTACCATTTTGATAATACACTGTTTGTGCCGGAACTACTGCTTGATGAAAATTCAGGAATTTCCCCACCACAAGAGAATCCGCTGTATTTCAGACTGTGACAGCGAGTGAAATTTATTTACCTTGTTAAATCCAATTATAATATTGAATTCTTGAGCCTAACTAGTTGTGAACAATGATGAAATTCGCCATAGATTATTTAAAATGTCTGATTTGTTTACATAACTCACAGGGACAATATCCAATATGGCCGACTTTCAATTCAATTGATTGAATATTACTCGGTATTAATCCGCTTTTATAATTAAAGTATGTATGGCAAAAATTCAATAAATATTGAAAAACTGTGTAGACAAAAATAAATGTTATTTGATGAAAGTGTATTCAGTTTATTTCAGCAGAAGTAAAGTTATCATATGTATTGGAGATTGTCTGCACTTTTTTTTGTGCGGAGTAACCAAAGTACGCATTAACTGATTTGGGGCTAACCATGGGGAATTTATTGAAGGCCCTGATTAAAAATATCATAAAAAAACCCATTTTTGACGTGTTGGCATAAAATAAAAAGAAAATTTGTTTGTTTTTTAGTGGAAGATGGGAATTTATTTCATCAAATATCCTCTATGTAACAAGGTACTGAACTTTTACATAGAAAACAAACTATGATTAATAGAACGAGACGCGATTAAATCTCTTAGTTTCCCAAGACTAGAGAAAAAGGTTATATTATTACAGTCTGTGCCCAACTGACATTTTTGGTTAGAGCAAATGTCAAGCATTGACAGAAAGTATGATAACACAACTATCCTTTCATTCTATAGATTTTATTTGACGCGACACAGGTGTTTGTAAAACTTGTTCCTTTTTTCAGAAATACACGTTTTCCTTATGAACTGCAGAGACATATCGTTTCTTATAAAACTTTAACTGCTGGATTCTTACAAGCAAAACTAACGTTTTAAATTAACCACGTTAACCATGATCAGAAAATATTATTACATAGTTAAACCAGGAATCTGTAAATTATGTTTAAAGGTGTCGCTTTAAATTTAATCAAATATATTATTTAAAGATATGCAGGTATGCATTTTTCGTATAATGGTAAATAGCATTACAAGGAATTCGATAAAGTAAATTTAACATTTCAATCTGCAATCTAAGCATCATCTGTTCTGAGGCTATTTGCATCAGAATGTTTATTTGTTACTTAAGTGTTTTAAAGTGGACAGTATTGGCAATAATTTTGGGTTAGTTTAAACAATATTTATTTACCATATATAGCATGTTACATGTACATAGGTATTTATATAAATAAGGTATGAGAATCTGGAAACAAGTTTCCGAAGGAATCTTATATCTATCCATTTTCTCTGGTGGAAGAAATAATGGCGGTTACATACATTTTGTGTTCTATATATGACAATGGAACATACAAATTATAAATTTTGTTTGGTAAGCGAAATTCTTAGTGTTCAAAAATGCACTATTTCTAAGTAAAGTTTTTTTACAATCTGATTATTTGTTTCACCAATATGGAGGAATCATTCCTCACGTCGACCATTCCCAGCCGACCAAACCGCGACACACCCGATTCGGCTGCTCACGTCGCGAAGCGCCCAGAGGCAATAATGAATTCTTGTACTTTTAAGAATATATATGCATTTTGGTCGTCACTTAAGTGTTCATTTCCGTGAATTAAGTTTTGATATGTCTTATACAAGGTAAATTAGACATGTAACCTTGTCGTTTATTATGACCCCCTTTGAAAAAGGGAGGGCATATTGCTTTGCTGCTGTCGGTCGGTCGGTCTGTATGTCCACCAACAGTTTCCGTTCATTTTCTTCGCAGAGATTGCGCATACCGAAATGAAATTAAGTATACAGATTAATCATAAGAATATCTAGGTCAAGTTCTGTTTTTGGTTGGATCGAGCAATTTTTGACAGAGTTATGCCTACTTGGACTTAGAATAAACACAATTATTTGCAGTTTCCGTTCATTTTCTTCGCAGAGATTGCACATACCAAAATGAAATTTAGTATTCAGATTTATCATAAGAATATCTAGGTCAAGTTTTGTTTTGGATGTGATCGAGCCATTTTTCTGACCCCCATTGAAGATGAGGGGGTATAAAGTTTTGCAAATGTTTGTTGGTCAGTCGGTAGACACTTTGGTTTCTGATCAATATCTAGAGAACCCTTAGACCCACCTTGCTCAGACTTGGTTTGTATGTTGATCTTGACCAGTAAATGACTCCCATGTTTTTTTCAGATCACCAGGTCAAGGTCTCAGTGATCTTATATAGCAAATTGGTTTCCGATCAATAACTTTAGAACGCTTGGTTCCAGGTTGTTCAGTCATTGTTTATATGTTGATCATGACCAGTAGATAACTATAATAATAATAATTATAGCTTTTTCAGATCACCACGTCATAGGTCAAGGTCACAGTAATCTTGAATCGCAAAACAGTTGCCGATCAATAACTATAGATCCCTTTATCCCAGGTTGTTCAAACTTAGTTTGTTGGTTGACCATGACTAGTAGATGACTCAAATGTTTTTTTTTTTACATCATCAGGTCAAAGATCAGGTCATAGTGACCTTGAAGGGCAAAACAGTTTCCGATCAATAACTATAGAACCCTTAGTCCCAGGTTGTTAAAACTTAGTATGTAGTTTGATCATAACTAGTAGATGACCTCAGTGGTTTTTTACATCATCAGGTCAAAGTCAAGGTCACAGTGACCTTGAATGACAAGGTCACAGTGACCTTGAATGGCAAAACGGTATTGTATCAATCGTATCCATAACTAAAAAACCTTTGGTCCCAGTTGTATAAACTTAGTATGTAGGCTCGTCATGACCAGTAGGTGACCCCTATAGTTTTTCAGTTCACCACGTCAAAGGTCAAGGTCATAGTGACCTTAAAGAGCAAAACAGTTTTCAATCAATAACTATAGAACCCTTATTTTGTTGGTTGACTAGTATATGACACCTATATTTTTTCAGGTCAACAGATCAAAGGTCAAGGTCACAGTGAGCTTGAAAAGCAAAACAGTTTCTGATCAATAACTATAGAATGTTTGTTCCCAGATTCTTCATACTTAGTGTGAAGGTTGATTATGACCATCAGATGACTCCTATAGTTTTTCACGTCGCCAGGTCAAAATCAAGGTCATAATGTCCTTGAAAAGCAAAACAGTTTCCGTTCATTTTCTTCGCAGAGATTGCGCATACCGAAATGAAATTAAGTATACAGATTTATCATAAGAATATCTAGGTCAAGTTCTGTTTTTGGTTGGATCGAGCAATTTTTGACAGAGTTATGCCTACTTGGACTTAGAATAAACACAATTATTTGCAGTTTCCGTTCATTTTCTTCGCAGAGATTGCACATACCAAAATGAAATTTAGTATACAGATTTATCATAAGAATATCTAGGTCAAGTTTTGTTTTGGATGTGATCGAGCCATTTTCCTGACCCCCATTGAAGATGAGGGGGTATAAAGTTTTGCAAATGTTTGTTGGTCAGTCGGTAGACACTTTGGTTTCTGATCAATATCTAGAGAACCCTTAGACCCACCTTGCTCAGACTTGGTTTGTATGTTGATCTTGACCAGTAAATGACTCCCATGTTTTTTTCAGATCACCAGGTCAAGGTCTCAGTGATCTTATATAGCAAATTGGTTTCCGATCAATAACTTTAGAACGCTTGGTTCCAGGTTGTTCAGTCATTGTTTATATGTTGATCATGACCAGTAGATAACTATAATAATAATAATTATAGCTTTTTCAGATCACCACGTCATAGGTCAAGGTCACAGTAATCTTGAATCGCAAAACAGTTGCCGATCAATAACTATAGATCCCTTTATCCCCGGTTGTTCAAACTTAGTTTTTTGGTTGACCATGACTAGTAGATGACTCGAATATTTTTATTTTACATCATCAGGTCAAAGATCAGGTCATAGTGACCTTGAAGGGCAAAACAGTTTCCGATCAATAACTATAGAACCCTTAGTCCCAGGTTGTTAAAACTTAGTATGTAGTTTGATCATAACTAGTAGATGACCTCAGTGGTTTTTTACATCATCAGGTCAAAGTCAAGGTCACAGTGACCTTGAATGACAAGGTCACAGTGACCTTGAATGGCAAAACGGTATTGTATCAATCGTATCCATAACTAAAAAACCTTTGGTCCCAGTTGTATAAACTTAGTATGTAGGCTCGTCATGACCAGTAGGTGACCCCTATAGTTTTTCAGTTCACCACGTCAAAGGTCAAGGTCATAGTGACCTTAAAGAGCAAAACAGTTTTCAATCAATAACTATAGAACCCTTATTTTGTTGGTTGACTAGTATATGACACCTATATTTTTTCAGGTCAACAGATCAAAGGTCAAGGTCACAGTGAGCTTGAAAAGCAAAACAGTTTCTGATCAATAACTATAGAATGTTTGTTCCCAGATTCTTCATACTTAGTGTGAAGGTTGATTATGACCATCAGATGACTCCTATAGTTTTTCACGTCGCCAGGTCAAAATCAAGGTCATAATGTCCTTGAAAAGCAAAACAGTTTCCGTTCATTTTCTTCGCAGAGATTGCGCATACCGAAATGAAATTAAGTATACAGATTTATCATAAGAATATCTAGGTCAAGTTCTGTTTTTGGTTGGATCGAGCAATTTTTGACAGAGTTATGCCTACTTGGACTTAGAATAAACACAATTATTTGCAGTTTCCGTTCATTTTCTTCGCAGAGATTGCACATACCAAAATGAAATTTAGTATACAGATTTATCATAAGAATATCTAGGTCAAGTTTTGTTTTGGATGTGATCGAGCCATTTTCCTGACCCCCATTGAAGATGAGGGGGTATAAAGTTTTGCAAATGTTTGTTGGTCAGTCGGTAGACACTTTGGTTTCTGATCAATATCTAGAGAACCCTTAGACCCACCTTGCTCAGACTTGGTTTGTATGTTGATCTTGACCAGTAAATGACTCCCATGTTTTTTTCAGATCACCAGGTCAAGGTCTCAGTGATCTTATATAGCAAATTGGTTTCCGATCAATAACTTTAGAACGCTTGGTTCCAGGTTGTTCAGTCATTGTTTATATGTTGATCATGACCAGTAGATAACTATAATAATAATAATTATAGCTTTTTCAGATCACCACGTCATAGGTCAAGGTCACAGTAATCTTGAATCGCAAAACAGTTGCCGATCAATAACTATAGATCCCTTTATCCCCGGTTGTTCAAACTTAGTTTTTTGGTTGACCATGACTAGTAGATGACTCGAATATTTTTATTTTACATCATCAGGTCAAAGATCAGGTCATAGTGACCTTGAAGGGCAAAACAGTTTCCGATCAATAACTATAGAACCCTTAGTCCCAGGTTGTTAAAACTTAGTATGT
The DNA here is from genome assembly GCA_012932295.1 of Cyclina sinensis. Lineage (NCBI taxonomy): Eukaryota > Metazoa > Mollusca > Bivalvia > Venerida > Veneridae > Cyclina > Cyclina sinensis. The sequence goes on from JAAONU010000016.1 coordinate 8,316,322, forward strand.
AGTTTGATCATAACTAGTAGATGACCTCAGTGGTTTTTTACATCATCAGGTCAAAGTCAAGGTCACAGTGACCTTGAATGGCAAGGTCACAGTGACCTTGAATGGCAAAACGGTATTGTATCAATCGTATCCATAACTAAAAAACCTTTGGTCCCAGTTGTATAAACTTAGTATGTAGGCTCGTCATGACCAGTAGGTGACCCCTATAGTTTTTCAGTTCACCACGTCAAAGGTCAAGGTCATAGTGACCTTAAAGAGCAAAACAGTTTTCAATCAATAACTATAGAACCCTTATTTTGTTGGTTGACTAGTATATGACACCTATATTTTTTCAGGTCAACAGATCAAAGGTCAAGGTCACAGTGAGCTTGAAAAGCAAAACAGTTTCTGATCAATAACTATAGAATGTTTGTTCCCAGATTCTTCATACTTAGTGTGAAGGTTGATTATGACCATCAGATGACTCCTATAGTTTTTCACGTCGCCAGGTCAAAATCAAGGTCATAATGTCCTTGAAAAGCAAAACAGTTTCCAGATAATAACTATAGAACCCCTGGTCCAAGGTTGTCGAAACTTAGTATGTAGGTTGTTAATGACTAGAAAATGACGCCAATAGTTTTTTCATCACCAGGTCAAAGGTCAAGTTCAGAGTGACCTTGAACAGCAAAACCATTTCCAATCAATAAATGTGGAACTCTTTGTTTCAGCTTCTTCAAACTTAGTGTGTAGGTTGGTCAGGACTAGTAGATGACCTTTTTAGTTTTTCAGGTTACCAGGTCAAACGCCAAAGTCACAGGGACCTTGAAAAACAAAATGATTTCCAATTAATAACAATAGAATGCTTTGACCCAGATTCCCCAATCTTGGTACATAGGTTGGCCATGACCATTAGATGACCCTATAGCTTTTCAGGACAAAAGTTAATGTCACAGTGACCTTGTGTTGCAAATTAGTGTCTGGTCAATAACTATAGAAGGTTTGGGCCAAGCTACTCAAAACTTCATAGGTAGGTTGGTCATTAAATTAGATGACCCCTGTAGTTTTAGTGTTATTAGGTCAAAGGTCAATGTCAAAGTAATCTTGGAAACAAAACAGTTTCTGCTTAATAAATAGGGAAGCCTTGGGCTCAGGTTTGTCAGACTAAGTATGTAGGTTTGTCATGATCAGTAAATAACAACTATCGGGGGGCATAAATGTTTTACAAACATCTACTGTTGATATAGTTTCGACAGACAAGGAGAAAGTGACAAGTGGTATCTACTTCACAACAAGAACACAACGGATTTTAAATTATTGATTTTCGGAATAGATCGTGATTTAATGAACTGCAATTTAGACGAAGACAGGTGAGAAGTATTTGACCCATTATGCTACCGACAGAGTAGTAAGAACGAGGTTTTAAAGAATTGGATCTAAGATTATGTTTGAAGCAATACAGACTCTGACTAGCTCCTGAGTTTTCTGGTAAAGATTTCCAGTCGCATATTACGCAAGTCAAAAACGAATCTTAATATAATTGAGAGCGACAGTGAATGAGAGGTGCGTTATTATTATCACGCAAAGTATATCGGTTTTGAATAGGCTCTGGGATTAGGTGAACTTAATACTGGGTATATAAATTGTTGTTCATTTTATAAAATGTAACAAGTTTGTGATACTTGCGCCAGGTCAAGTTTTCCCATTTATGTTCGCCATAGTGTTTATCGATACTGCAAAGTGTAGTTGCCCCTGTAACAATTCTCGCGGCTTCAATCCGAATAGCTTCAAGATCCTGCTTAAGTTCAACAGAGCAATAATTATCCAAGACTATATCGCTGTACTCGAGAAGGTCTTATAAAAGATAAAATTTCTCCAAGCATTGTCGTTTTAACACAAATTTTAATTTTCGTAATAAACCGATACGCGTCCAAGCTTTAGATGAGACAGAATTTTATATGAGAATTCCATTTTCCATTTTCTTGGAGTATTGACATTAAGGAATCTTATAAATACCACTGGTCAGACCTATTCGAGAGGTCAATCCCAACATATCTAACATGAATGAAACCTGAATATAGATAAAACGTCGCAAACTATACTGCCTTTCTCACTTCTTTCCTTCTACGTCATAAGACTGACCTCGGCAAATCTTGGAACAAATGGCATTAATTCACGAAGACTGTTGTAACAAATACAAGCATCAGCTTTATCTTATTAATGGATGATCGATTTCGAGAGCTTGTTAAACGAAATAGTTTTTAACACAATTTGTATGGAATCAATGTTCAGTTCTATCAATTTAACTTTACAAAAGATGCACTAACTACTTCAATTCGTTTGAATTATCTTGCAAGTTCGTCTTTAATTGAAACAGACAGATGAGAGAATAGTTGATTATTGGCCACTGAGTTATTGTTCTTGTCAAAACGAAGTACACATGTTCTTTCTTTTGATACTAAAATATATATATATATGTACAATACTTGTTTACAAACAAAGCTCGACTGAAAACGTAAACACAGTTTAGGATCCAAAATCCAAATCAAAGGATCAGTAAGACGGATTTACACCGGTCTCTTTTGTTTTTGATTTTTCTACCGTGAAGTAGATGTTGGCTCACTTAATCGTGCATGTAACATTGTTCCAACATCCCCTTTGCATCAGTACAAAAATAAATAAAAAATAAATACATGAAACTATTTTTATTAATTGTTCTTACTTTTTCAATCGTGTTTCGGTCGGGGACTCTAAACGGAAGTGTCGAGGGCTCTCATTTAAACAGATCATCAAAATGTGACAGAGCTACCGTTAAGTAGGGGTGTGTGAACATAAAGAATTTCGATCATTTCTTTTAAAGTAGCAAACTATTATCCTCCCCCGATGGAATCGGTAGGGGAATATTGTTTTAGCGTTGTCTGTCTATCCGTCCTTCCATCCGTCCGAATTTCGTTTCCGTGCTATTTCTTGGCAACTACTGACTGTTTTTCAAAGACACCTTGTGGGAACTTTCGATACCAAAAGGAAATGCGCTTTGATTAGTTATGCAGTATGTATACAGAGTAACATTCGTTTCCACGCTAACTTTTTACTGGATTTCAACAAAACTTTAAGGGAACCATCAATACCAAAAGGAGATGCGCATATCATTGGCATGTCTCTGTCAGGCCATTTAACACAGCATTATAGTGCCTGAATTGTATTTCGTTTCTGCGCAATTTCTCTGCAACTACTGAAAGGATTTCAACGAAATTGTGTGGGAACTTGATGCGCTTGTTCAAATTATGCTCCCCTGCATCTAAATTCGCCTCAGCCCTGGAGTCCTATTTGTGCAGTATATTTAATCTTTAAAAAACTTCTTGTGGGAAATCGTTTATATTAAACCGTTAATACTGATGGGAAGACTGGTCATGACGGCCAAAGACCCCTATTGATTTAAAGGTCTGTATACCAAAGGTCAACGTCACCGTGACCTTGACCATATAAAGCTTTTTTTCATTTTGACTTACATTGCCCTCTTAACTCTGAAATTAATGTTTGAAAACATAATTATTATGACATGAAGAAAAAGGACTAAAGCAAAATTAACATTATGACTTTTTCTAATTAATACTGACCTAACGCCATGTAATAAATCGTAGACAAAACAACAAAAATTGACTCTTTCAGTGTCGTCAGAGCAATAAACCAACATCGAATTAGTAACATGAAAATGTCTATTATACCGAAGAATTGGCTAATGAAAGCTCTAATTGATTTAGTCTGTCCTAAATAGACTGATATATTATAGACAAATGTCAGTCTGACATTTTGAGATTTTTTCTTTTTATATTAAACGCTCAGTGAATATTAGGAGTAAGGAACAAAACTGGCCTAAATTGATACATTGTTTGCTAGATATATTGAACGAGCTATCCTAAATTGATACAGTGTTTTCCAGATATATTAAACGACCTATCCTAAATTGATACAGTGTTTGCCAGATATACTGACGTTACTTTCTCCTTAAATTTCATGACGCAATTTGATTGTTTATAGTAAAAACATATATATTTACTCAGATCAAATACAACATATCACAGCACAAAGCAAGTGCTGTCAGAAGCTTTCCTTATAAAAAATAAAACAATACTAAGTTCCTTCCGGCAACTGATTATAAAATGAGTGTATGTCTGTCATAACAAATGATTCTTTTTTTCAGTGATTTAAGAAAACCTTGACAAAATTTCCTTTGACATACCTTGGTTGTTAATTGTAGCTGTAAACTAAACATGCATTTTTTGTACCCTTATAAAATAAACAAAGATGCATCCCTAATGGATAAAGCTGTAAATGAAAAGAAAAGTTGATACTGCGTAGGTATGATCTATTATTAATATTGTTCTTGTAATACTATTGTTTACCATTAATTCGGACACTTTAGTAAAACATATATTCTTTTGAAAACAGAAAGTGCGTTTTGTGATGAGGATCTGCCAATAATTTTTATATAAACTTTATGTCTTCTTTTTTCTTCTCATGTCTATAATTTATCTGGTGTACTGTTAAAATTACTTGTTCTCTTTACCACAGAGGCATGCTCTGAGCTGGGGAAAAATATAATGTCTGACTTGAGCGTTTTAGTACAGAAGTGTTCTAAGAACTTTGTTATTTGATGTTTCGATGCCAGTTTTTTTGTTTGTTTTTTCAACATACTTTTATAGCTGTACATTTATTAGTTGAAGCTTTCACGTAAGTCGGTTAAGTATACATGTAACCTGTGAAAACGACAACCAGTAAAAGGTTTATTTAAAATCGACGCTATAAAATGTACATGTTTTTGTGCTACATACTAAACATAATACTAAATTTATAAATCAATGGCTCATTTCCTAGCCCGGTGATTTGCAAATGTTAAATCCTCACAGTTTCATAATAGTAACACATGCTGAGTCTAAGTGAACAGCGGTCATACACAATTTGCACATATAACCAGTCAGAGAAAATATTGTTTAGCGTAAATTTAAGACTAATACAAAATAGTAGTACCTGTCAAAATATGTTAAAGCTCCTCCGTCACCACATACACACGCGTGCACACACACACACACACACACACACACACACACTATGAAAAAAAATTAAGTAAGTAAAAAATATCGGAACATCGCAATCTTTTATTCTGGCAAAGGGTATTTACACATTACGCTTTTACTGATGTCTACTACAAGGCTGCAGCACATTGGGCAAATGCTTTGGGATCTTACAAGACCTGAACTTAAATCGAAATACAAACAATCTGGTTGTATACAGTGAGATTACTTGATTGTAAAGCAAACAATGATACTGATTATCCAAAAACGTGCGACCTGTCTTCTACCTCAGACTTAAGGTTTTGTGTGGCACTAAGTTTAGAATAATTAAATTCATATTTTCGTAATTATACCCCCGCAAAACGAAGTTGTAGGGGTGTACTGGAATCAGCTTGTCCGTCCGTCCGACCGTCCGTCGGTTTTTCCTTGTCCGCCCTATAACTTAATAGTCCTTTGACCCACAGTCATCTTACTTGGTCTGAAGATTGGTCATGGCCAGTAGATGACCCCTATTGATTTTGATGTCACTGGGTCAAAAGTCAAGGTTACAGGGGCCTTGACTACAAAAAACTTGTCCGCCCAATAACTTAAGAATCCTTTGACCCACAGTCTTCATATTTGGTGTAGAGGTTGGTCATGACCAGAAGATGACCCTTATTTATTTTGAGGTCACTGGGTCAAAGGTCATGGTCACAGGCCTTGTCCGACTAATAACTTAAGAATCCTTTGACCCACAGTCATCTTACTTAGTCTGGAGATTGGTCATTGCCAGTAGTTGGCCTTTTTTAATTTTGAGGTCACTGGGTCAAAGGTCAAGGTCACAGGGGCCTTGACAACAAAAAACTTATCCGCCCAATAACTTAAAAATCTATTGTCCAACAGTCTTTATATTTGGTGTGGAGGTTGGTCATGACAAGTAGATGACCCCTATTTATTTTTAGGTCGCTGGGTCAAAATTCACAGGAGCCTTGACTAAAAAAGCTTGTCCGCCCAATAACTTAAGAATCCTTTGACCAACAGTCTTCATATTTGGTGTGGAGGTTTGTCATGACCAGTAGATGACCCCTATTTATTTTGAGGTCACTGGGTCAAAGATCACAGGAGCCTTGACTAAAAAAAGTTATCCGCCCATTAACTTAAGAATCCTTTGACCCACAGTCTTAATATTTGGTGTGGAGGTTGGTCATGACCAGTAGATGACCCCTATTTATATTGAAGTCACTGGGTCAAAGGTTATGGTCACAGGAGCTTTGACTAAAAAAGCTTGTCCGCCCAATACTTTAAGAATCCTTTGACCCTCAGTCTTAGGTCACTGGGTCAAAGGTCAGGGTCACAGAGGCCTTGACTACAAAAAACTGGCTTACTTCCCTCAGATTTGGCAGGGAGGTTGTCCATGACCTCTAAATGACCCCTGTTGATTCTGACAAAGCGCTATGCGGGGGTATTCACGCCATGATAGTTGCAGTTCTAATTTCTAATGTTTTATGTAAATGAATTCAAACATACAGTACTTTAAGAACTTTTAATTGGCTCTTAATCGTTCACTTACATTGAATAAAGCAGTTATATATTTATTGTAACACAAACATTGATGAAGTATTTGTTTTAACTGTACTAAGTATCAGTACTGTTGTTGATTTTGTTGATCTGTGATACCTATACCATTTAAAATGTATTTGTATAAACTAAATCATTTCAGTTCAAAAAGAAGTGCCTTTAATTAAAATGAATAAAGTGTAAAGAAATAAACTGATCAAGTGAAGTTCGAGTTCACGACCTTTAACGAAATGCTGAGTAGTCACGTGATTGACGCAATATATATTCTGCTTTCTTTTGGTTTAAAAAAAAACAAAGATTTAGTTTAATATCAGTATCATGCTTGTGTTAGCATTCCACGTTTCAATGCATGGTGCCTTTTAAGTACATATCAAGTTGTATTCAACGTGACTTGTTGCAACGAACGACTTTTTCTAGCTTCTGATTATAATACAAAGACTAAATTTTCGTAATGTGGTTTAAGTTAAGGTAAAACCTAGAGAAAAAAATAACTAAGTCAAAATCTTTGAATTCTTCCAGAAAATGTAAGGGATTAGATTGTTCTAATAATGATGTATACAAATTTGAAAAGGGAGTTTCAAGTGCACAACGTGAAGAAATGCTGCAAATACATCTAATATTTAGATCTAATACTGACATCACAGCAGATATAATACCAGACATCACAACAGTTATAATACAGACATCACAGCAGTTATAATACAGACATCACAGCAGTTATGATACAGACATCTCAGCAATTATAATACAGACATCTCAGCAGTTATAATACAGACATCACAGCAGTTATAATACAGACATCACAGCAGTTATATTACAGACATCACAGCAGTTATAATACAGACATCTCAGCAGTTATAATACAGACATCTCAACAGTTATAATACAGACATCACAGCAGTTATAATACAGACATCACAGCAGTTATGATACAGACATCACAGCAGTTATAATACAGACATCACAGCAGTTATAATACAGACATCACAGCAGTTATGATACAGACATCACAGCAGTTATAATACAGACATCACAGCAGTTATAATACAGACATCACAGCAGTTATAATACAGACATCACAGCAGTTATGATACAGACATCACAGCAGTTATAATACAGACATCACAGCAAAATTACTCTTCACGTTACATCCCCTTCATCTTCTTATTTATTTCTTAGACATTATGTAAAAATTTTAAATTTCCATGAAGAAATCATTTTTCATTCTTACAAGTACATTGTTTCAAGGTTATGTAGGATTCTGCCAAGTTACAAACTTTATTTCGTTAAAATTGAAAGCATAAAATCTGTGATCAGAATGTAACTGAAACTCTACAAAGATGTACTTGTCTTCGTTTACAGTATGTTTTATATTGATATGCTGAAATTTTACATCACTGTATTTGCATTTTAGAGAATGCAATGTAAAAATATCAGAATATATTTTGATCTATTTTCTATACACGTTATCAGAAACTGGACATATAATTTTTGTAAGTATTTTAGGTAAACGGCTTGTCTCAAATTTTGAAACATGCTCCTTACGGATAATACATATGTTTATAAGTGTATGGTTTTAGCGTCCGTAAATTCTGTGGCGTGTATTCATTTGCTTGAGTTTAGTGCATAGCCTTCGCAACTAAAAAAAAACTAGTTCAGTAAAGATTTAAGGAAAATACATCACAAAGAGTCAATCACCCGAGAAGTTTAAATTCGTCATTTATTGCAGTTAACAAATGTGATGAAATAATTCAGGCTGGCTATCGATCTTTAAGTACATGATTGTAACAAATCGATCCCTTCTAAAGTAATTCAAGATCAGTTAGCGATTCTGGATAAAAGATATCCTTTTTCTCTAAAATAAACATCAATTTCCACTTATTTCAAATTAGAGGAGCTACTCTAGCCAGCTCAGTCGGTAATGAGATCCTAATAAATTGATATTCTTCGTGACAGTATTAAGTATTGGATCAACTGATTTTTTGTATAAGTTAAGGACCCAATTAAATTATGTATGTTACTTTGGTCCGGTAGGCAGATCAGGTAAAACCACCAAAAGTTGCCCGTCAGAAATGTTGTCCATCAAAGTCTAGCCCTAAACAAATGCTTAAAATTTATTGCTTGATACAATTTTAAACTAACTTGAATAGTAGACAGTGTTCAAGTCTATCCGGCCTAATTATTCAGGGTTTGTTCTCTTTAATGATGATTTGCATACTTGAATACAAAGAAACAACATAATGACAAATGACGCATTTTATATGCAGAAAGAACACGTTATATATAGATTCTCTGCTTGGAATTCGCCCTCCACATACCGATAAAAAATCTGAGTGTTTATTACATTTAAGATTTATCAATAAAAGAATTTTAGAAAAAAAGGGTTAAGTTATCATCTACTTACCTAACTAACATATTCCTGAAATGTACTTGCAAAATATTTATTTATACAAATAGTTGTTCTCACAGAAGACACTTATTTCGAAATACATAAGAAAATCAGAAAACAAGATGTTGAAACAGTGATAATGTTATTGTGTTCATTGGCCACATGAGGTTTATTTGTCAGACGATAACTTCATTCCAGTGCAAACAGTGTTTCCAGCGGATATCGACATCTATGTAAATATATCATTTTCCATGTGTATATAGAGGTGATAGTACTCACAGGTAGATTATTATTTATATTCAATGAAGACGTAAGCCCCTTTTTATTATTATTACAATTATTATAATTCCTTTCGTTTAATTGCATGATGACAAATTCATCTCAAGTAATTACAATACATCGAGGTTTGTATTGACTTCAGGTCATAGTCTATGCGACAAAAAATCACACTTTTCCATCAAGTTCAGAAAAATGTCATTCATTCAGGTAAAAAAAATGAGAGAAAAAACAACAAAGCCGATGTTCACTCTAGCACCATTCGTTATCGTGATAATAGTTATGAAACTGGGCAACGTCTGGTCATCCACAAATTAATTAATAATATTTTCAAAATAATTAGCCTCCCGACATGAACTTACTGAAAAAGAAAATTTCCTGTAATAGCCTTTACAAAAGAAACATTTTTATATAAATCAAAATTCAACAGTCGCGTCTGAAACAGAAGTGTTTATAATCATACTTTTACAGCAAAGAAACTTGACATGACCAATGTTACTCTAACATCAAAACAGCTTTGCTAGGGTGTTAAAGACCAAGGCAGTAATATTTCTTCACTGGAGGAAAAGGACACCTCCAGATAATTGTTAGTTGTTTGGCTGAATATTTATATACAGTAAACGCTTCTGGTAGAGAACATGATGTTTAAGTACCGTCTTCCCTCTCTGCAAATGTGGACAGAGGTCTGCAAAGTGATTCAGAAGATAAACCGTTGATATGATCCCGTTTAGAGTCATCAAATTTAAAAAATGCCCATCCTTGATCAACGTAAACAAACAGGGAGGCCAGCATAATGTTGTTTATTTTTCTTTTTTTTTGTAAGTATTTGATAAGCAACTAGTTGACAACTTGGGGATCTAACTGCAATATATCTGTCGTGCCTCATTTTTACTTCTTCATAAAATCTAAATTAACATCAGGTTTAAAGGTTGCTTTTGTTCTGTAAGAAGAAAGAACATGTTTACGCAAATCATATGATATCCTTCGTTATTATGAACTAAGTCTATTACACTTACCCCGCAACCGATGCCAGAATATATTACTTCTAATTATACTGCTATTGCTGGACTGTGAAACATGTATATGACTTACCTCCTCGACAAGTTTTCTTCAGTAAGTATATATTTTATCCATTGTGGTCATTCCGATCCGAAGGATGAATTATAACTTCATCTACCATTGTGTCATTTATATTTATTTATATATGTAAACTAAATCAAACGTTTTGGTCTTATTCTGATGCGCTTATCTGAAGACGGTTATCAATGAACTGGACATTGAGGTGATTTATTTTGCAGAAAATGAGTTATTTATTAAGTTACAATCGTTTATTTCCTTGAGACGGTGTTGTATGCATTTCAACTTTTTTATTCGTAAGACTTGCATATTATTCAATGTAATTTGAAGTTTAATTAACCGAATTCTACACACAATTTACATAAGCAGTTATATAAACAATCTTATTCATATTTTATCTAAAATAGGTTAAAATATATATATTTTGAATATATTTCTAGCAAGGGTACTGTACTTGGGTTTAATACAAGTTTCAGCGAGACTCGATCATAAATATGGCACCATGTTCACGTTACATAGACAAAGGGATAGCGTATCTAAAATATACAAGTGTCGAAAAATATCAGAATATAAAACACGATATTTATTGATGTAGGTTGTTTCAGTCATTAATCACAAACCTCAGAACTATAGATCCCGCACTTATGGAAGAAGCTATCTTGTCACCAAGTTATAACTATTTTGACTGTACATAAACATTTTAACTCTAATGTGCCACGGCTTTTAACGACACGCAACTCCTGAAGAAAAAGTATGATGCAATTTAAATACTTTTTTTAAAAGCTATTACACTGAAGGAATTCCCCGCTACGTTCTCCGCAACCTTCAGGGCCTATCAGAATGTGGTTGGATCGCATACAAATTGGAAAAATAGTTCCTACGTGTGAGGGCAACAAAGATACTTTGAAAATAACATTTATGTACTCAGAAGTAACTTGTTCAGAGATCGTTTAGCAATATAAAAAAAACTACTTTCTAACTACCGTGGTTTGAGAAAAAGTTGTTTCTGATTTTCTTTTTTAAAAATTTTCTTTTAAATATTCTATGTAGCGCAGTGGTCCAAGGTCATTGCTATTTGTACAATAAACGTTATTCATCGTCTGCTAGCCTATTCGTGTATGTTCCAGTCATGACCTGGCCTAGCTAGGCTAAATTAGGATGAGTATCGTTAAGCAAAAAGAGCTATAATTTAATATTTGCGATGTAGAGATCAGAAAGTGTTTTGTTTTGATTATCTAATTTCAGTTATTATTTATCAGTTATACTTACATAGTATTTTTATCTATCTATTTAGACTTTTTATCTTTTGGGCGGATTTGAAAAACGTGGCCGAGTTTGCAATATCGAGATTACACAGTAGGAAAAACGTGTGCGGCACGTGGCCAGTTTACAAGAAACTTTACTGGGATTCAAAGACAACTGAGCCATCAGTTTTTTGTTTTGTTTTTTGTTTTGGTAAACTTTGATATATATTTTAAGCGAAGTTTTGCCAAAGTGATAAATCATGTTGCTTAAATACAGAGTAAATAACGATCACTGAAGCAGCGTAGCTAAATGAATCCCAGTTCAGCGTTTCGTGACGTCATTGTACATGCTCATGACAACTTCCAAGGTAATGTCACGTCATATTTTTTAAAATATGTTACCTGGAACAAATACACTTCCTTTACCGCTCTATCTACGAATCTACGAAGCATTTCTTGAAATGATCAGCCTCTATGTCTGATATTGCGTCTTATTCAAACAATTGGAAAACTGGGCGGAAACGATGACGTTATAAGAAAGTCATTGCACATTCTGTAAAACAGCTAGATAATTCCTAGATGTAGTAGACAATGAAATGGCTTGATGAACTTTCATCAATCTGCTATGGAAAGAAGGGAAACGTAAAAACCTTTCCGTGATTTTTTATCGCTCCTTGTAAAACAGAATATTGATATAATGGGCGCTATGTAACAGCTAGTTCACTAATATTTTGTTCGGAAAACAAAACTAAAATTGGAATTTGATCCTTATTTTACGTTAGTTATACAGGAGAAAACATTTCACATTTAGACTTTGCTAAAACATTTTCCTTCTAACTCTAGTGAATCACACAGTACCAAGTTATTTACACAGGTTCATGGTGTAAAACAGTTCAAGCCAGCCAAGTTAACATAATTACAGTAATCTGCTTTGTGCAAACAACAAAATATATCGCTTTCATTAGTACTTACTTTCAATCAATTACTTCGCGATGATTGCCAGAATAATCATCATTTACTGCGTTCTTTTTTTTTCCGTGTGTCGGTAGAAAACAAATAACGACAAAGAGCTGTCTAATTCAAACTTAGATAAAGCTATCAGTGGGATCACGTAAAAAAGTGTTATTTATGTTATTCACTGGTAACAGAAATCTTCGCTTATTGGGTAAATGTTCAATAATAGACTATTCATTGAAATGCACTTTATTGATTGTATTGATGTGACTGGGAGTGGGAGGCTTTGTAAGTTTGAGAATAATTCTCTAAAGAGGAAGAACTTACAGGATTGGGGTTCTTTGTGTTAAGTGTAGAAATCCTAATGAATATTTTAAAGTGATGCAGAAATGATGACGATACTGCTCCTCTCATTTACGTCCTCGTTAATCTCTCTCTTTGTCACTTTTGTTTTCTGTACTATATTTACTACATACGTTTTGCTTCAGGTTTCATTTTATGATATGAAACAGAAAAAAACCAACCAACAAACAAACAAACAAAAAAAGCAGAGTTCATAACTGAAACTCTGACTTCAAACTTCGAACTTTTAGTTATTTATTAAGGTGAACTTGTTTTTTATTTCAGGAACTTAACTAGAAAAGCGCACCAGGAATTACTTGAAATTGTACATGATGAAAAAATTGCATTGTGTTAAAGCAGTCCCATTTGCTTTATCATTGTTCCAGGTATTAATAATTACTAGTGGCTTTGTTTACATTTACTTGTTTTCTTAATTAAATCAAAAATATATTATACCAATTCTGTTATAATATAGGAACAAAACTTCTTGTTTTGGCCAATTTATATAATGTTATTTATGGTTTTGTTTTCTTTTACAAAGGAATAGTCATAATGCCCAAAGAACGAATATATTCAAGAGTTTTATTTTTTTTTAAAGCTTATGTTTTTAAATTATAATCGTGGACAAGAAACTGACTCGTGTCTTTTATGTATTTTAAGAGCCACAAAGCGTCTGTCTGATAATCGTCTTAGCTAAATTCTAGGCATATTTTCGGGACATGCTACAACCAAAAAAAAATAAATAAATAAATCTTTATGAGTATTATTCACGTTTTCGCGTAGTATCACTCGGTTTTCTTGTGAAGAAACATCAAAGCATTGACTTTGTATTTTCAAAATACACCATACTGCTAGGAATATAAAAAAAGAAGCGTTGTATAATAAAACATATTTTAAAACAAATTAATTTAAGACTAAGATGATAAATCTTTAAATGGCCTGAGGTGTTTGGGGATGATGTCTATAAAGCACATCCTTCTTTACTGAATTCAACTTACCACAAACGACGCATAACATGTCTTTTGATGTGGCTGAATCTTAATGTTTCTGGCACTGAATAAGGACTGTTTTAACTTTATTTAACAAACTCTTCTCTTCACGTAAAGAACAAACTTTGAGGCACAATCAGTAAAGAAAAGTTTGCTGAAAATTCACATAGAGCAATATAAAAGAGGCCGTTAATTATTTACTTTGTAGATTTCAAATTCAATTTTGAAATTCATTTCTGTTTCTTTATAGAAAAACGGATTAAAGAGCTTTAATCGAATCCCGATTTTCGGAACATCTTTATTTCAAAGCAATACAATCCAGTTCTTCCTTTAAAAATTTCTTTGAAAATTCTGACAGAAACATATTCCAAAATGAAATTCTTACATATATCACACAACCTTTTAAATGAATCTTCACATAATCGAAGCTTCTACTCTTGTCATTGATAAACGATATCGCTCGAAGCTTTTGGGTTATTTCATACTTGAACACATCACTTTCAAGTCGTTTGTACTGATCTTCCTGTAAAAAAAATCTTCAAAACTAAAAGAAAAGCATTTATCATTATTATTTTGATAAAGCAAAATATTCTTGCTAATACTAGTTCAATACTTTGTTCGATTAACTAATAAGCCTACCAATAACATATCTTACGCACAGGTACTGATATATTGTGATGTTTTCAAGTGTAATCACAAAAACTTGAAGTGTAGTTAATATATTGTTCATTCTACATTAAAAATGACTTTTTGATGACTATATGAACTTTAAATCTAAGAGCCTGAAATTTGAAGTAAGAAAAAGTCACAAGATATTGAAACTAAATAATTCTTAATGATACTGGACAATGCTTAAGATGCATTGGAAGAAGTTGTGGCCATTATCATAAGTTTGCCCCTTTATTCACGCACCAACATTCATGCATATCTCATTTATTGTTTATAGCTATCACAGCATACGTTTACAATTTCAGCTTTCATAGCAACAAAACTAACTGTCCAAAGAACAGTTCTTAATTATAAGCATTGTACAACAAAGAACAACAACAACAGTCCGCTTATTATGTGTTTGCACCAAGTGTCATGCATCTAGCTTCTATTTGTTTAGCTTTGCATTATCATTGTTCCAGACGTTTATCTAGATGAAGAACACTATAAAGTTTCGTCGGAATATCAGTATTGTTTATTAAACTTTTGTGTTATTTAATGATCCAGTTTATTTTATTGTCCAAAGGTACAGACAGGGAGATGAACTTTATCTATTCATGCAACTATTTATTTAGCTTTGTAGTTGCATGACTTTACATATCTTCTTTGACATTGGTTTAACGTATCATTATTTGACAGACAGTCAGGCAAGCTGGCAGTACGATATGTAGACGAACGACAGAGCGAGGAACGACGGGTTACACTTTGAACCAATGGACGTCTATCAGACAAATTAATAATCTGACATCGGGTTGTAAAAACAACAAGACGGCTTGATAGTAACGAGGAAAATATATCAATGTACGGATACGCTGTAACTTTCCTATGTCATTAAGTTGGAATAATAAAATTGAGTAATGTCCTAAGAGTTAATTAAGACATCTTTAATTTGACGTTAGCAGACAAATGAAAAGGTGACTGCTCTTTTGTTCGCTAAACTTAATGTTACACAATCGAATACACAAGTATTGCAGTAAAGACAGTCAGCAATAATAATCAAATAAATCATTTACAATGAACAAACGTTTCTGGATATAGGACCGGAATAATCTAACATTGAAACGGCATATAAGTCACACAGGACGGTAACATAGTGTACACTGCCATCTATACCTTCCCCATTAACAGAAGCATTTTAATTTTCAAGTGTGTTTTGCTGTTTGCTTATTCATAAATTTTGCCGACAAAAAATGGATTACACGAGAAAGGCTCACGAAAAAAAATTTGTTTTCGCTGACGCTAAAACATCTTCAAATCTATTTAAACGGAACAGCTTCGTACAAAACATATGATAAGCTTATTGTTGAGTTATCACGAAGCCGAGGACGAGGACTTTGGTCAGCTCAATCCTTATCCCTTGGCTCTGTTACAAACCATAGGTGGTACTTTAGGCATCGGAAGGCAAGAGCTTTATTCTGGCACGCCTCAGCGGGACGGAATTAGGAGAGAAAATTTCCATGAAAGCAGCAAGAAAACACTGATGCCTACGTATGCAGTGTATTTTTTCCGGTGGTTACTTCCCTGATCCAATCATCAAACTGTATGCTACCTTTGTCCATACTGCCACACTGTAACTATTTCCTGCTATATCATATTGCTTTTAACTTATGAAGACCAATAAATAAAAGAAATTCTTTGCAAAACAAATATTACTCATTAGATCTTATCTGCGTTTTATAATCAAAATAAATACACTAAGTTCTTACAGTTAATCATCAGAATAAAACGAAACAAAATGAGTTCGATCAGTGCATTGTGTGCTCCTATACATTACTGATATTAAATAGTTAAGAGAATCGTTAAGTACATACTATAACGAGTTTATCTTTGTTAGTAGTCTAAACCATTAGCACCGCCGTTTGCTCGAAACGTCTGTCTGATTAATATGACTTGTTTCTTAATAATCAAACTTACACATGAAAGAAATTTTAAACAATAAATTCGTGTTCCAATTCACATTTGTAAATCTATTGTAGTTCAAAATTTGATTACTCACTGAGTACAAAACAAATTTAACAACCTGAGAAATTGTACGAAATTGTTAAAAAAACCTCTAAGCACTGGAGTGGTAAAACTTTCATTTTGAAACTGGTCACGTTGTAAAATGCTCAGTATTATTTTCATACCACATGCATTCATTAATGACGGGTTCAAAAATTGTCCAGATCGTTATTTTTACCCGTGTACTTACACAATGAAATCTATCAAGGTTATTTTCTGTTACCTAGAAATGTTCACATTTGATTTTCATTTTAATTGCTATATCCTCTATAATAAATCAAAGTTTGGTATCGGTGTTTTCACTTATTATTTTCAACAAAGCTACATGGTTCACTTCTTTGAACATTTGTCTAATATTTCAAAACCTAATGTATAAAAAAGTTAGCCTCTTTGAAGACCCAGCATACATTTTGAAGTTTACCTTTAAATAATAATATATATTCCTGAAATTTTTAATGGTCATACTTAGAAAACAACAATGACTGTCTCCCTATTTAATTGATCCTTCAAGTCTGGTAATGAAGTTAAACTTGTCATATCTGGAAAAGCTAGTGAGGTAGTATGTTTCTTAAAGTAGCCTTATTTACCTCACTTAAGTTTTGAAAAGGATTATTTTGTTAATTATTTTAATAGTATGTCTTTTTGTCATGATAATGCCTGCGTGTTCATGTACGGCATCTTATTTAAGCAGTCTTGCTTTCTAGACACACATGGAATGAATATATTCGTCATTAAATAATTCCTACAGAAGGCTTAAATGACACTTCTTATTGTATGTTTACATGTCTTGTAACTGCATTAACGGGATGCGGTTGTTTGGCCATATTGCGAAAAATATGAGATGCGAAATCATGTTTCAGAAGAAGAGAACGTGTAAATACTTTGATAAGCTTACGATTTTCTGCAACAAGTATTCGCATATAATGACCTTTCCGATACATAAAGGATAAACGGATATTACTAGTACTCTTATTACAGATGATATCGGACCACACCACCAGACATTTAGTTTTAAAGGCAATAGGGTGCAGAATTTAGTATATGTGACCGCATTTTACGTTCTCAGAAGCAACAGTCAACATTGTGTAATTCAGTGCAAATGTCTTAAAATCTGCCCTAGACCGCATAGAGCTGGAGTAGGTTAAATATACTGCAACTAAGCATTAATTTGTTTCTCGTTTTAATGTAAACTTTTATTGTCAAAACCCTAAAATTCTTCAGAAGATTACAATGTTCACCGACACTATATGAGAAGAAATTCTTCAGCCTGAAGAAATGACAACGCGTGAATAATAATAATAAAACAATAATAATCATAAAACCATTCGGAGTAACTATTGCAGAGTAATTCTGAGTTCCTCTTTATGGCCTCAGACATATATGAACAATGACATAGATTTTCCTTGTATTGAAATAGATAAATACTATTTTATTTTATTGTTGCGAGAAAAGCCCTACATCAGTCTCATAAATAAAATGTTTCAGAGACATAATTTACTCTTAATTTTATGAAACATATTGCAGATAATCATATTGCATGTGAGATGTCAAACTGCTTCCGCGTCAATTTTTCATGATTTTTTTCAACCATTTAGCCTGAGCACCTATGATAATATGACAAATCGACTTGCATCATTTAAAACTTTATCATACTTACAATGTGAGGAATTAATTTGAAGGGATGCCCCATAGTACTATCGACACCAGAGTGGATTCTGATTATCTTATTTAGTGCTGAGATATATAGATAAGATATGTCTTTAATGATAAAAAAAATAACACTGAGTATACTGTCTACCTGAACATACACAAGTCGCGTAATCTTTTATTTTCATGTTACGGAAAACTCTGTGCTTTGTCATTTTCATAGCAAACCAATAGTATCAGTGTTCAGAACTTCTAAACGTAAAAATGCAATACTTGATTTTAATTTGCATTTTCGGACATAAGCACCAGCGAAATCAGAACACTGATCAAACACTGCGCTAGGAGGTTATTGTACTGTTTTAATATACCTTTAAACCAGTCTAAACTAGACTTTGAATTCAATTGAGAAGTAATAAAATCCCACTACTTGCAAGAAATGTTCTATATTTTACTACTTAATTAAATTCTTGTAACAGCTTCAAACAACACATGAAACATATTTCACTTCAATTTTTTTTCAGACTTCTCAGATTAAATCCATTCAAAGCAATCGCATTATTGTTCTTTCGAATTTGCAATGATTATGTTTTAAATAGTACATAAAGATAAAGCGTTAAAATAAATTAAACTCTGACTTTTTTTATTAACACTGGCACAATGCCTGGCAATAAATCGTAGAAAAAAACACCATAAACCGACACTTAATTTAGTCAGAGGAATAAATGAGCTTCATAGTAGAAACGGAAAATATCTTTTAAACCTAAGGATTGTTCTAAGTCTATCCAAAATACACGTAATATTTTATACTCAAATGTCACCTTCGCGGGTTTAGAAACTGCCTACAGTCTCTTCATTCAATGTAAATCGTATGGAACCGAAATGTTCTAAATGGAAAGAGGCTTTGTCAGATATATCTACTTACATCTAAAAACACATTAAGATGATTTGATGTAAAAATAGAGATTTTGATTAGTTGAAATGTAAACATAATCTTTGCACAGAGAATTCTGTATTTGAAATATAACAACGCCAACATCTTTCCGGAAAGGGATTCCAAATGGATATAACGCGGTTTTAACAAATTGTTGTTTGTACTTCTAATTTAACAAAACTTGAAGATAAATAGTTTATTTAAACAATAGATTTACATCCATGAGTTCATACAGATACAAGTAACATACATAAAAGGGGGGTAAAGTAATGGCAGTACATATGAGAAATATTAAGGTGTTTTATGTAATTTAAACATATCTTAACAATTAGATAGACTGAAGTACTATATAATTCATTACATATTTCTATTTTATAAATTTAAAATTGCTGTATTATAAATAATTTTAATATGCCATGGTAGTTATATTCATTCTTTATTTAGTCTGATTATCTTGAATTCTTATGAATCGTTTTAAAGCAGTGAGCGACTTTACTGCATCATTCTGGTTTGAGAAGTGAAGGCACTGTCTAAGCATTCAGTAATAATAAATTGATTAAAGTTGTCCTATTCCTAGATCAATGACAGTTGAACAAATATTTCTGATTCATTTTTCAGTGATTTCTTTAGTTAGTTGTCCTTGAGCTAAATGAACAAACAGACTGTAGCACGCACACACACACACACACACACACACACTGGAATCGTTTACCTAAAGACATGAACAGCTCAAGTTGACTTCTAATTAGTTAAATCACTTTTACCCGAAACAAATTACAGAATACTGAGTACCAGTCTTGGCTAATGCGAAGCATTAAGCATCTGCTATCTTCATTTAATATTTAAAAACTTCATTTTGTTGATTATCAGTATCTTGTTGGTGAAAACATTTTAAGATTCCAGTGTTACGTGTCTTTTCTGTACATATCAGGTGTCTTAAAAAGTTTGATTATATTTTCTCGTCTCTTCTGTTTTTAATAACAAGAATAACAGCATTTCAGATTTTTCTTTCAAGCTATGGCATGTGAATTCTGTCAAGGCGTTATGAAGTTTTCATTAAATGTAAGTGAATTGATTGCTGTAATCTTAATCTAAACAAACTGAAAAAATGAAGATTTTAACGTCAAGAAATGGTGCAATGAACTACCATCAAATTTCCTATTATTAACTGTATCATTTTGTTTTACATTTCATAGAAATTGATTTCTCAAATATGTACAGTAAAAGAATTTGAGTTTCGAATACGTGAAGTAGGTTCACAATTTTAAACAATTTAGTTTTTCAACAACATTACGGTGAATTGATTGAGGCGTCATGAAATTAAAAGAAATAAAGCCTCCTCATCGATAGAGACTCGCACATTAAAGGTATTTTAATGGTATTCATTTATCAAAGGTTGACATTACTGCAATGAATTTCAACATTCCTCCCCGTTCGAGTTTCAAGCCTTCTTCAAGCTTTCTTTTCTTTAGTATTGAAAAACATTTGTTGTTCTGTTCAAGACAAATATAATTATAACTGTATCTGGAATAGAATTTAATGGTGCCTCTTATGTACATTGTGTGATGTCAAACAATAGTCAATTCTACAAATTATTGCTGTAATATATATACCACCTGAAAATTCACAATTTTCAACTGATGACCCATTCTTAGAAATACAAAATGAATTATCATCATTCTCAGACCATTACAAATATACATGTTTATTCGGTGATTTTAATGCCAGAACGAAAAGCTTAAATGACTTTATTGAAGTTGATAGAGTCTTTTTCGAACAACAAGATTTAGAAATAGTGTGTTCAGATTTTGAGTCTGAAATGTTAAAGTTTGAAAACAGTAAACATGTAATAAAACAAAGATCAAATTGCGACAACGGTGTTAACAACTATGGCTACCGATTTATTGATTTTCTACAAATGAATTTTATGTATATAATGAATGGTCGAACAGAAGGTGATCTACATGGTAATTGCACTTGTAAGAATGTTAGTTGTGTTGACTATTTTGTTTGTAACTCGAATTTGTTTGATTTTGTAGAATGTCTTGAAGTATTAGATTACTGCCCCTTACTTTCAGATGTACATAATGCAATTTGTGTGTCATTTAATACGCATGGAGTTTCTAAGCATAATCCTCAGCCAAGCAAACCGCCTATGGTAAAACTATGGGATAACACAAAAATAGACTCTTTTTTAAACACTATCGATAATAATGAAGTTGATCAAATTTATACCAGGTTATGCGAATTTGAAACAACGGAATCTTTTGACCAAAATGTTTTAAATGAAATAGTAACAAATATAGCAAATATTTTTCTAACTTCAGCAGAAAAAAGTTTTGGCGTAATAACAACCGATGCTAGTAATAACGAAACACCACTATCACGTTACCCTGATTGGTTTGGTTTTAAATGTAAGAAGGCGCGTCGAGATTTTCACAGGGCTAAATATATGTATAAACTGCACAAAAATGATTTTAATAAACACAATCTTAATGAGAAATGTAAACAGTATAAGAATATAATGAAAAAGTACCAAAATGAATCAAGAGACAAGAGTATTAAAAAATTACGTAAACTAAGAAAAAATGACCCTAAAATATACTGGAAAATATTAAATGGTAAAAAGCAGAATGATTGCATGGCAGAACTTAACACATTATATCAATATTTCAAAGATGTAAATTATAGCGATGAAATTAATAATTATGATGATTTAGAAATACCTTTAAATAATGTAGAAAACAACTTAATGAATAACTCTATTACAGAAGACGAAATCGAATTTGCCGTTAAACATTTAAAAAATAATAAAGCTGGCGGTTACGATAAAATTATTAATAAGCATATAAAGACAACTTTCCAAACCATGAAAAATGTATATGTAAAATTATTTAATATTGTTTTTGATAAAGGTATCGTACCTGAATCATGGACTATAGGTATTATAAGTCCAATATACAAGAAAAAAGGTGACATGTCTAAGCCAGAAAATTACCGTCCAATTACTTTATTAAGTTGCTTAGGAAAATTATTTACGTCAGTTATTAACAACCGAATCACTAAGTATATAGAAACCAATAACATTCCACATAATAGTCAAGCGGGTTTTCGAAAGGGGCATTCGACAACTGATCACATTTTTGTACTTAATAGTTTAATGAATATTTTAAATAATTCGAAAAAGAAACTGTTTTGTTCATTTGTAGATCTTAAACAAGCATTTGACACGGTCTGGAGAGAGGGTCTTTGGAACAAGCTTTTACAATCAAATATCAATGGCAAATGTCTTAATATAATTAAAAACATGTATAAAAACATAAAGTCGTGTGTTCGGATAAACTCAACATGCTCAAATTTTTTTACGAGCAACATTGGCGTTCGACAGGGAGAAAATTTATCTCCTCTATTATTTTCAATATTTTTGAACGACTTACATAATTACTTTGCAGAAGATGTAAACTTACAAGGTGTCACTATAGCAAACGATCAAAATTTGAATGAACTATACAATTTTTTAAAAATCTATATTCTTTTATATGCTGATGACACAGTTATTTTGTCAGAAAATGAGCAAGATTTCCAAAATGCACTTAACATGTACGTAAACTATTGTAAACAGTGGAAACTTACAATTAATTTTTCCAAAACTAAAATAGTTATTTTTTCCAAAGGAGTTTTACGAAATGGTTACACATTCACTATGAAAAATGAAATGATTGAAATAGTCGATGAATTTAAATATCTTGGAGTCGTATTCTCTAGAAATGGTTCATTCCTTAATGCAAAAAAACATATTGCATCTCAAGCAACCAGGGCAATGTACAGTCTAATTAGAAACGTGAATAGACTCGATCTTCCAATAGACATGCAAATTGATTTATTTAATAAAGCTGTAAAACCCATTCTTCTTTTTGGCGCAGAAATATGGGGGTATGGTAATTTAGATGTTTTAGAGAGAATACAACTTCGTTTTCTTAAACACATATTAAAAATGAAAAACTCGACACCTAATAATATGGTATACGGCGAAACCGGTTGTTACCCTTTACAAATTGACATTGAGGAACGAATAATATCTTTTTGGTCGCGCATTCATACATTTGAAAACGCCCAAACAAGTAAACTGCCGGTAATAATGTATCAATATTTGTATAAACTATCATGCAACTTAAACGCTAATATTCTAAAACGCCGTTTTCCTTGGATACATGCTGTTAAAACAATCCTATTAAAAACTGGTTTATCCAATATTTGGGATTCACAAAGTTGCCTAAATATTAAATGGCTAAAATTATCAGTGCGACAAAAGCTCAAAGACTTATTCATTAATGAATGGTTTGCATGTGTAGAAAACTCTAACAAAAGCATCACATATAGAATATTTAAACACAGTTTCGGAATGGAAAGCTATTTAAGCAATACTCCAAAATTATACTTATTTTACATGATAAAGTTCCGAACCCGTAATCATCGGCTACCGGTGGAGACCGGCGGCTGGTCAAAAATACCTATACATTTGCGAGTCTGTAACCTATGCCAAAATCAATTAGGAGATGAATTTCACTTTTTATTCCAATGTCCAATTTTTGAAATCGAACGAAAACTATATCTGAAACCATATTTTTATAGAAGACCTAGTACATTTAAAATGGATCAATTATTTAATACCACCAGTAAATCTGATTTTTTGAAATTATGTAAATTTGTTAAAATAATCCTTACAAACAGGTTTGATTATTAGTCAGTATTTTGTTAATTTAATGAATTCTTGCTGCATTATTACTGTTACAACCCCTCAATCCTGTTTCTTTAAATGAATGTGGATCACGTATAATCTTGATTTTCCGAAAAATTGCTAAGAAACTGATAACAGAAATTACGTGGTTTTAAATTGACTCTCCGTAATCGGGCTCAATGTCAGTGA
Organism: Cyclina sinensis; assembly: GCA_012932295.1. Taxonomy (NCBI): domain Eukaryota; kingdom Metazoa; phylum Mollusca; class Bivalvia; order Venerida; family Veneridae; genus Cyclina; species Cyclina sinensis. The sequence continues at coordinate 8,340,412 of JAAONU010000016.1, forward strand.
GCATACCTGTAACAGTAACATTGCATTAAATCATATTTGTTATCGCTAATTACTTATTATATGTATAGTTATGCTTTTCAAAACAAATAAGTATGTGGTTATGCAAAACATAATAGTTATTCATTATACTTGTGAGCCTCATTTGTAATATTGTGTTATCCTCATTTTGTCTTTTGACATGAGAGAATAAAAGGAATTTGAATTTGAATTGAATTTGAATTTGATAAACGTAAGTATTTGTTACACATCGACGTTTTGGATTTATCATTCATTAACAATCTTTTAGTAATATCTGCATTAAAAGAATAATAAATATCCAATTCAGATCTCTCTAAATTTGATATATTTTAAAACATACCATTTTTGTCTTATTTCACAGGTATTACTGCGTACATGCTCAAATTGTATCGTCTTAACAATACTAAACATCTGTCCGTTCTTTGTTCACTGTAAAATAAAGTATTTTCATGACAACAAAGACTATGTATATTCTTTCAATTTAAATATATTTCATTTAGCCTTGAAGTTCTTTAATTGAAAAATGTCATACTTTTTAAAAGCTGAATTATATAGAAACAATATCTGTGTTTTAAATGGGTGCATGTGGAGAATAATTTTAAAAAAAATAAAAATATATATTTTCTTAGATTCTCGTACTTAGGACTATTAAATTACATTTCTGTCAGAAGATTCTTTTTAAATTCCAAAGAATTCTTTGTATCATATTCTTTGAAGGATTTTCCCCCTTCCCTCGAAAACACAAAGAAAGAAAACTGTAGTTCATTTAATGAGAAAATCTTCCAGCAGAATCCTATTTACTGTCACTTTACATAATAAACTGTACGATCGTTTGTTACGTCTATTAAGTGTATCTAAATCTACTTCTCGTCTGTTACATCATGTTTGATACTGCCAAGTTCAGAGATTGCATAAAGTCAAAGAGAAGGTACATAATTTATTTTCGACAGAACATAGCACTCTGTATGTGTCATTCGAATGTAGGTGTCGGCTTCCCTTCGCTTATACCTAAGAAAAGATGTGTCTCTAATCAGGGACCCCAACTCCTTTATTGTTACATATTCATGTGTTTGTATTATTTTGACTTTGTTAGCTAGAACCATTAAAGCAGCGTTTAGTACTTTCATTTGCATAAGTCTTTGGTACAAATCAAATCTAGACATAAAGCCTTCAGTCGCCAGAGTTGTTTTGACGTCGCCACTCCTAGTAGTAATCAGATATGATGAAAAAAGTTTATATCGTTCTTTAAAGCAGGAGTAACATAGCCGATCCATTCAAACTAATTCAAGATCAGTTTTGCAAATCTGTATAAAAGATATCCTTTTTATATCGTTTTTCTTTATAATAAACATTGATTTCCACTTATTTCAAATTAGAAGAACTACTCAAACAAGATCAGTCGATAATGAGGTCCAAATAAATTGATATTCTTCGTGGTTTGATTAAGTATTGCGTAGAATTAAGTTATCGCTTGACGTTTTTTAATAAGAACTTTTGTACGTTCTTGTCCGGTAGGCAGGTATAAACCAGGTCAGTCTCTCTAGGTAGTATTACATTAACACTTAATTCACAATGTCAAGCACCTTAGCACATTTTTTTTAACTTAAATGCTTGAAACAGTTTTTATAATTTGATGAGCAGACAGTCCTTAAATTGATATTGCCGTATGACTCTGGGTTCATTATTTCATTTAATGATAATTTATACAACAATATAATAGTTAACAATTTATGTTAATCTAGACCACATTTAAATGAAAAGTTATATACTTCCCTTAAATATCTTAATACATATATATACTTAAGTGTTTGCGTAATTTTTCGCAGCATTTTGGTTATCAGTATTACTGTTGAGCAACCTTGACATCTACAAAAAGTTCCGTCCTTTTAGATATAAAAGGACGAAAATCAATTTCAAAAAAGTTATACCATTGCTTTTATTTACAATGAAGTCAGAGCCCCATCATTATAATCAATATTATGATCATCATAAAATCACTTAATAATAAAATTACTCCAAGTATATACGAAACATTAGGATACATTAGAACTGTTCTATAGATGGCAGAATATGATAATGTTTTATTAAGTATTACTTGGGGGGACCAGGAAATCTCATAAAACTTTAATTAAGCTCTCATACAGATGTCCATTTAAACTTAGCTGCTACAAAATAAAAAAGACGGAAGTTAATTTTACCACCATCAATTATTGTATAGCAGGAAGAGAAAATGGAGGACGTTAGGGCATCTAAGTTCACCACAAAATAATTCCTTATATCATTATTTAAAGAATCAGCCACTCAACACCATCACTGTTGATGAATGGGCATTTAGTAACATTGAAAATGAATAGAATAGAAAATCAATGTTCTGGCAATTCATTAAAACTGGATTCTACACTACTACTTTCTTGGATATTAATCACGAGTGCATGTGATATGTAGCCTTAACCGACAGTTGCGTCTAATCGTAAACCTAGATTTTATTATCCCCCCGCCAAAGGCGGAGGGGATATTAGAAATGCCCTCCGTGCGTCCGTGCATCCGTGCGTCCGTCCGTCCGAAACAATTTTGTCCGGAGTATAACTCCAAAACTACTTGAAGGATTTTATTCAAGCTTCATACACTGACAGAGCACATTTATAGGTAGTGCAGTGTGCAAGTGCAATAACTCTACCTTGCCTATTTTTTGGAGTTATTCCCCTTTATCATATTTACTTGTTTAAATTTTAAAAATCCCAGCATATACATGTATATCTAATTCTTGCATTCTTGAACTTATATCCCCCCACCAAAGGGGGAGTGGATATTAGAAATGGTGTATGTCCGTCCGTGCGTGCGTCCGTTCCAGTTTTGTCCGGAGCATAACTCCAAAAGAACTTGAGTGATTTTCTTCAAACTTCATATACTGAAAGATCACATTTGGAGGAGGTGCAGTGTGTAAGAATTATAACTCTATCTTGCCTACTTTTAGAATTTTTCCCCTTTATCAGATTTAATTGAAAAACTTTGTCCGAAGCATAACTCCAAAAGTGCTTAATACACTGACATAGCACATTGGTAGGAAGTGCAGTTTGCAAGAACAATAACTCTACCTTGCCTATTTTTGTGGGAATTTCTTCAAACATTAATTACATTGAGTGTTTGAAAGTACAACCTTCAGGTAGCTTCTTCCCGGCGGGGGGATTAACCATGTGTAACATGGCTCTTGTATTTAGCAGAAAAAAAGTTTCAAGAACAGCAAAACAGCTTTACAAGGGTACTGAAGACTAGGACAGTCATATTCCGTAGTGTAAAATAAAACCTACAAGCAACTGATTACAAAGATTTACATTTACTGTGGATAGAGTCACATTAATGCACTTAACCAACGAATACACACAGTCTTAGATAATGCGAGAAATAAGAGATATGTCGCTTTGCAACAGTTTGAACAAAACACGCACAACATATACCCAGTGCTAGTCTCGTTCCCTTGATGTATGCTACAGCTATTTGAGACAAAAATATTGGCATTTGTGTGGTTGTTACAGGTTTTTAACCCACACTGAAGTGAAAATAGCATTCCTTGTTATGTAACTTGTCGGCATCCATAACATTTCAATGTAACGGGATTTTTGTTAAAAATTATGTCATGTACCACGCGATGACTTGCTCGTTTTCTGTTAATTTACAGAAGCTTTGTAAGTTATTTGCGATCCTTGAGAAGACAAAAAAGTTTTCGCTAATCATAAAAGATCCCACATTTTATACTAACTCTAACTTGACTATCAATACCATGATATATTAGTTCTAATTATGCCTCTATTCGTAGACTGCGAAACAGGCTTACTACTATTATTGTCGACAAACCTTTAAAACAAATCTATCTTATTGTGGCTGTGCCGATCTGAGCGATAAATTAACTTCAAGTAACTATTAATCATCATTACAATCTGTCATGGAAAATGATTAACAAATAACACAATGATTGCGAATGAATGTAGGTAGTGGTTGTACATTATTATACAATCAAAAACAAATGTTTAAGTCCATTTTGAAAGCAGATGTCTTCGTCAGATGTACATGTTCGTACGCAGCAATCGCTTGCACTTGATGATTGAATGCACGACTACTTTGATTTGTATAAACTGAACATCTGACAAGTGTTAGGAAAGAGGCGGTATCAGGAATAAAGTGGTAAAACAAAGAATTGTTAACAAGGGGTCGCGAGTTTAGCCTCTTCCAACACTACCATATTTCTTTGAGATGTTAAACCGAGATACCATATATCAATGCTCTGTTACGACGCAAATTGTAATAAAAACGCAAATTGTAATAATTATTACAATTTGCGTTTTTGTTACAATTTGCGTTACAAACATAACGCAAATTGTAATAACGCAAATTGTAATAAAAAGTCAAAATCGTGAATTTAGGGTTATTGCAATGTTATATTATCTACAATGGGTATATAATCCATTTTAAGACATTTCCCGGGAAATTCACTACTTCTAGAATATATCGAATACTATCCTTATGAGGAAGAAAAAAGTTTATTACAATTTGCGTTGCAAACGGTAACGCAAATTGTAATAAAAATTCAAAATCGGAATTCAAGGTGGATTTATGGCTATTGCAATGTATTATTATATAAAATGGCTATAGAATCCATTATAAGACATTTTCCGGGAAATTCACTTCTTCTAGAATATATCGAATACATCCGTTATAAGGGAAATAAGTTTATTACAATTTGCGTTTTATTACAATTTGCGTTGCAAACTGTAACGCAAATTGTAATAACGCAAATTGTAATAAAAATTCAAAATCGGAATTCAAGGTGGATTTATGGCTATTGCAATGTATTATTATATAAAATGGCTATAGAATCCATTATAAGACATTTTCCGGGAAATTCACTTCTTCTAGAATATATCGAATACATCCGTTATAAGGGAAATAAGTTTATTACAATTTGCGTTTTATTACAATTTGCGTTGCAAACTGTAACGCAAATTGTAATAACGCAAATTGTAATAAAAATTCAAAATCGGAATTCAAGGTGGATTTAAGGTTATTGCAATGTATTATTATATAAAATGGATATATAATCCATTTAATGACATTTCCCGGGAAATTCACTACTTCTAGAATATATCGAATACTATCCTTATGATGAAGAAAAAAGTTTATTACAATTTGCGTTTTATTACAATTTGCGTTGCAAACGGTAACGCAAATTGTAATAACGCAAATTGTAATAAAAATTCAAAATCGGAATTCAAGGTGGATTTATAGCTATTGCAATGTATTATTATATAAAATGGCTATAGAATCCATTATAAGACATTTTCCGGGAAATTCACTTCTTCTAGAATATATCGAATACATCCGTTATAAGGGAAATAAGTTTATTACAATTTGCGTTTTATTACAATTTGCGTTGCAAACTGTAACGCAAATTGTAATAACGCAAATTGTAATAAAAATTCAAAATCGGAATTCAAGGTGGATTTATGGCTATTGCAATGTATTATTATATAAAATGGATATATAATCCATTTAATGACATTTCCCGGGAAATTCACTTCTTCTAGAATATATCGAATACATCCGTTATAAGGGAAATAAGTTTATTACAATTTGCGTTTTATTACAATTTGCGTTGCAAACTGTAACGCAAATTGTAATAACGCAAATTGTAATAAAAATTCAAAATCGGAATTCAAGGTGGATTTAAGGTTATTGCAATGTATTATTATATAAAATGGATATATAATCCATTTAATGACATTTCCCGGGAAATTCACTACTTCTAGAATATATCGAATACTATCCTTATGATGAAGAAAAAAGTTTATTACAATTTGCGTTTTATTACAATTTGCGTTGCAAACGGTAACGCAAATTGTAATAACGCAAATTGTAATAAAAATTCAAAATCGGAATTCAAGGTGGATTTAAAGCTATTGCAATGTATTATTATATAAAATGGCTATAGAATCCATTATAAGACATTTTCCGGGAAATTCACTTCTAGAATATATCGAATACATCCGTTATAAGGGAAATAAGTTTATTACAATTTGCGTTTTATTACAATTTGCGTTGCAAACTGTAACGCAAATTGTAATAACGCAAATTGTAATAAAAATTCAAAATCGGAATTCAAGGTGGATTTATGGCTATTGCAATGTATTATTATATAAAATGGATATATAATCCATTTAATGACATTTCCCGGGAAATTCACTTCTTCTAGAATATATCGAATACATCCGTTATAAGGGAAATAAGTTTATTACAATTTGCGTTTTATTACAATTTGCGTTGCAAACTGTAACGCAAATTGTAATAACGCAAATTGTAATAAAAATTCAAAATCGGAATTCAAGGTGGATTTAAGGTTATTGCAATGTATTATTATATAAAATGGATATATAATCCATTTAATGACATTTCCCGGGAAATTCACTACTTCTAGAATATATCGAATACTATCCTTATGATGAAGAAAAAAGTTTATTACAATTTGCGTTTTATTACAATTTGCGTTGCAAACGGTAACGCAAATTGTAATAACGCAAATTGTAATAAAAATTGAAAATCGGAATTCAAGGTAAATTTAAGGTTATTGCAATGTATTATTATATAAAATGGCTATATAATCCATTTAAGACATTTCCCGGGAAATTCACTACTTCTAGAATATATCGAATACTATCCTTATGAGGAAGAAAAAAGTTAATTACCATTTGCGTTTTATTACAATTTGCGTTGCAAACGGTAACGCAAATTATAATAACACAAACTGTAATAAAAATTCAAAATCGGAATTCAAGGTGGATATAAGGCTATTGCAATGTATTTTTATATAAAATGGCTATATAATCCATTTTAAGACATTTCCCGGAAAATTCACTACTTTTAGAATATATCGAATACTATCCTTACAAGGGAGAAACAAGTTTATTACAATTTGCGTTACCGTTTGCAACGCAAATTGTAATAAACTTTTTTCTTCCTCATAAGGATAGTATTCGATATATTCTGGAAGTAGTGAATTTCCCGGGAAATGTCATAAAATGGATGTTAGAGTCATGTTATATAATAATACATTGCAATAACCCTAAATTGACCATGAATTCCGATTTTGGATTTTTATTACAATTTGCGTTATTACAATTTGCAATACGTTTGCAACGCAAATTGTAATAAAACGCAAATTGTAATAAACTTTTTCTCCCTTATAACGGTTGTATTCGATATATTCTAGAAGTAGTGAATTTCCCGGGAAATGTCATAAAATGGATTATATAGCCATTTTATATAATAATACATTGCAATAGCCTTAAATCCACCTTGATTCCGATTTTGATTTTTTTATTACAATTTGCGTTATTACAATTTGCGTTACCGTTTACAACGCAAATGGTAATAAAACGCAAATTGTAATAAACCTTTTTCTCCTTCATAAGGATAGTATTCGATATATTCTTAAAGTAGTGAATTCTCCGGGAAATGTCTTCAAATGGATTATATACCCATTGTAGATAATAATACATTGCAATTACCCTAAATTCACGATTTTGACTTTTTATTACAATTTGCGTTTTTATTACAATTTGCGTCGTAACAATGCTCACTGTAAATGAACCGGAGAATTATCTGAACTGAGATGTTTCCTGCATCTCGCACTATTTCTCGCAAACAATCATTACTCTTTAGGTGTCAGTCCTATTGCCAACCGACAGGTAAAGATGCGAATAGCATCAAGAATCGACTGTTTTTTTTCTTTATTGAACTTAAGTACATAACGCGTTATTACCAATAAAGATTAATCTTTGAAGGGATATTTTCTTAATTCTTACATTTTCATTACTTGTATTTCTAAATGAAAAGGAACCAAAATGCTTACCATGATGAAATGTGTTGATTTTGAATCATTTCATAATTTGACAAATGTTATCTCATCCGGCAATATAAATGTTTCATCTACGCTTTGTTCATCTTTTGTAAAGTAAATGCTTGTATCTTCTTGACATATATTTCAATAGTAGCATACTAAGTCATCGCGCACCTGTTTTATGCTCTCTCGCGGATCAACAATCTGAAATAAATTTTCACCTGTTTTCAGGCCTTAACCAGAATTTTACCTTGTAAGAATTCTTTAAGTAAATACAAAGTACACCAGCCAATCTTAGGGGCACAAAATGATTTTTTGCAACTCTGTAGATTTCTTATTGAAAAAGACCATTTTTACCATTCAAATGACGGATTGCTGACAAAAAAATGGTCCGCGAGAGAGTATAAAACAGTTGCGCGATGACGACTGTACCATACCATTGTACCATTGTATTTGTGTTATTAGTTATTCTTGTATATTTTTAAAGGGCGTTCTTTATTTTCACTACTTCATTTTATAATTTGTGCTTCTACAACATTAAACGATATTTTAATAGTATTTGTCTTCTTTTTATAAAACTAGTAAATGTTGAGTGGTACCTGTGTAGAATTTCATCGCCACTTACAGCTTTTGAGTTCTATACAACAGACACATTACATCAGAACAGTTTCTGTTAAAAGTTTCCATTTCTGTTTTGTTTAAATTTCATTAATGTTTGCAATGTTGAATAGTAAATACTGTACCCCCGGGGAGGTCATCGAGTTCTACACCTCTGCTAGGAAAAATATCTATTCTAGTCAAATATCCATTATCAAAACGTAATAAAGGAAATTAACAGACCTTCCTCGAGTTCGCTTAAGTACTATCTTTGATAACATGTATGCCAATTAATCTTCTATACAATACAAACAAGTTATTGAATTGGCATTAAGGCAAGTTGCTGTAAATAGCCACAATAATTTGTCAGACAGGAAATGGCAGAAAAAAGCTAATGCTTACAAGTTAATTAAATCACAACATACACGTACACATTCATGATAAAAGAGGAATGACCAAAGGTTATTCGTGCCTTGGTAGACAAAGGGCCAGTTTAATTACACGAATCTAATGACAGGAAGACGTTTTATTTATTTTCCAACTGAAGTCAGAGATGAAAACTCAAGAACAATATCAAATTAATAACTTTAATTGTTAATATGACATTTAGTTTTGGCATAATTTTCTGTCATGACTGGAATAAAATCTATTTTGTAAAATTCATCAAACGTTTTGCTCCGACATCGGTCGCAAAACTAGAATGTTATGTGAATTTATGCTTATGCTAGCATGTAAATACAAAATATGACCGATTTTCACATTTTAAATTGTGAGCGCCGACATCGGATACTCATGACAGTGTCTTGTGGTTATTTGATTAGCGCCATCTTCAGGTACACGAATCGTCTTGGATATCTTTTATTTTCTGTCTAAACACAGAATGTCATTGTATTTTTATTCCCGCCATGACGAAGATGGGATGTTTCAAGCTTCCTGAAAATAGAAATAAAAGGAAAGCAAGGGCAGGGAGGGAGGGAAATATAATTTTAAATCATGAAAATAATTTTTTAAACTTTCAAAATAAAAATCGTATTTCTACCTTCCAGTTCAAGTTCCCATTAGGAAAAGAATTTGAAAAGCATGGAGCTGGGTTTAAATAGTGATCTAAAATTAGCTCGTAGAATTCATTACGTCATAGGTCAGAACGACAAATCGGAGAAGGTCTTCAGTGTAAAATAAAGAGCGATTAAACTAGAACTTATTTTCCAACTGAAGTCAGAAATGAAAACTCAAGAACAATATCAAATTAATAACTTTTAATTGTTAATATGACATTTAGTTTTGGCATAATTTTCCGTCATGACTGGAATAAAATCTATTTTGTAAATTCATCAAACGTTTTGCTCCGACGTCGGTCGCAAAACTAGAATGTTATGTGAATTTATGCCAAAAGGGGCTCGAATTTCAATGAGAGGACCTTCCGCCACTAGCGGATGAATGAACATAACATACCCATCCAGTCATGACATTTGAAAAACAGGATGGCCGCAAGTGTGAAATGCATATAGTGCTGCTGAGATATTGTTTAACATTATGTCATATCCAACAGCAGACAAATGCGTGTCATCATGGCAAATACATTTGAAATCTCCTTTTATATCAGGATATTTAATATAATGACCCCCATTCTTTATTACAAAGGTACTGATTGAGCTGTTAATGCGTTTGCGCGCTCGATCGGCGAAATGTGTACATTCGATGTATCTCCAAGTGCGCCTCGGAAGTATTTGCGACCAAATGAACTTTGATCCAGGCAGGATAATCTTTAAGTGTTCAAACATTTGCTTCAGTTCTGCTATAATAACAGCAGATGCTTTGGATCCTATATCATTGCCCCCACAATGAAATATAACATAGTCGGGAATTTCTTTAAAGCTAAGTAAATAGTCGACTGCTGCCTGAATGTGATCAATTTTCATACCGCTCATAAATTCCCATGTAAGATTCCCTCCTATGAAGTCTAAGCCTAGGTTTTCCCCATCGGGTCTGTCACAAAGACGTTGGTAAGCACCTCTTATCAAGGAAGAACCAATTACCCATACACTGAATTTCTCTGAAAGTCCTTAAACATATATTTTAATCTAATTCTTCTCTGAGACACTAATATAATTCGATGTTTGATTTAGAAGTAGCATACATAATATTCAAATGTGTATATGCGTATATCCAATGAGAAATATCTTAATCGTATGCGGTGTTAGGCCGAATTGTATAAAGTCTTTATAATTTTTGATAATGTCATCGTATGAGTGGAATGAACACAATGACGAGTACCTATAGATGAAACATACATTCATCTTTATATCTTTATCTTTGAATCTTATATATCTGTATCTTTACATCTTTATGTATCTTTAACTTTACATCTTTATCTTTACATCTTTACATCTCTTTATCTTTATATATATCTTTATCTTTACTTATATATCTTTATATCTTTATATATCTTTATCTTTACATCTTTATCTCACATCTTTATCTTTACATCTTTATCTTTGTATATCTTTATCTTTACATCTTTATCTTTACATCTTTATCTTTGTATATCTTTATCTTTACATCTTTATCTTCATATATCTTTATCATAATGTCGATGTACAGAGATCCGACATTGGTCTCTCTATACGCGCGATGGCAATTTTACTATTTATAAGCCAAAGGCGGACCGCCGGCCTAAACACTTTATAGGCAAAGGGCAGGTCCTATACTTTATTTTCATAATTTTGAAAGAATGCAGTAAGTGCCACATTGGTTTGTGTAATAGCATCTTATCTTTTTATCTTTTTCGCCACATTTTTCTCATAGATCATCTATCTTTCCAATACATCATTATGACTTTCAATAATCATTATGTCTTTCCAATAATCATTGTGTCTTTATCAATCAAAAATAACATGATCTTTGTTCCACACCGCATAGATTAAAACATTTATCATAATAGACTGTACCAGAGCATCTATTGAACTAAAATCTTCATCCGTGCAACTGAGGCAATATATATATTGTATCGAATAACTAGGGTCTTTATCCCATGATAATTTCTATGTTTGTATAATTAGGTAAATAACACAAATGAGTAAATAACACTAAACTTGGGAAATAACATTGAAATGTCACCAAATTAAGCGATAAAATAGCTAAAGCTTAACATTTCAACATATATACAAAAGTAATTTATAGAGCTCGAAGTCTAAACTTTGTCGATGACAAGACGTTATGGGAATTTATGACTTAAGTAAAGATTGGGCGAAATCTTAACGGCCTTGATATTATGAATTAGAGATAAAACGCTATGATCCGTCGTCGGTATCATTTGTTATAACTTAGTTTTACCGAATATAAGACTTGTAAGCACTTGGTTGGATTAAACATTTGATAGTTTCGATAGGATAACCTTGAATGAGAGATAAAACACTATGATCCGTCGTCGGTATCACTGTTGTATCTTATGTTAACCGAATATAAGATTTGTAAGCACTTGATCTCCATCTACCATTGGATTTGATAGTTTCAATAGGATAACCGTCTCGATACATTCCCGTAGCTCGACCGATTCTAAAAGAGTGAGCTTTTATGTTGCCTATATCAAGGCCGATAAATTTCAGAGCTTTTTTAAGAACAGCGTTAAACTGGTATGACGTCAAGGGACTTCCGTCAAAATGGCTGAAAAGCGGACCATCTTCGTGAGGCCGAGACTGATAGCTAAGATATGTTTGAATATGATGGTAGCAAAACATATTCTTGTCTTCAAGTGCAACATCAATAAAACTGCCTGATGCTTTTTGATCAGTCTTTGAACGTTTGAAATATAAACGGATTTTACCATCGCCCATAACGATATCATCCTTCGCGAGCAAATAGTCATCAAACTTTTTATTAGCCGAAGTGAATTCGCTTATTCGTAGTAACGCTATATAAGCCAACGAGAAAGCAGCCGAAAACAGCATACATTCATATTGGGAGCGACAAATGATTTTTAAAGAAGACAAAAGTTTTTGCAATATGCTGATGGTAATGGGCTGCCTTAAATAATTATTTCTGCCCTTTGTTCTGCGAATACCTTCCAACATACTTTTTACTACGAATTTCTTGGTGTTATCAGCGAGATCATTAAGCTTGTTCACGTAGCTGATGACAGACACATGCGAATTAATAGTCTGAAATGCATATTGTTGTAGAGACATATATATATATTCTGTTATTTGTTGATCAGTCGGGGCCATACAAGTGGAATATCCAGTAGAAGACAGAAATTTGTAAATGATTTGATAGCAACCTTATAATTCTTCTGGGTGTTTAAAGAGAGGGAGGAATTGATCAGTCTGTCTACTTCCGGTTGAAGATCAAAAGAAAGTCTGCTGGGACACTGCACGGTTGTCTTGCTGCGTAGTGCGGCAATTCCCGATGTAACCTCGACCACTGGAAACGACTAATAGAATCAGCAATAGTATTGAATTTTGTACCGATATGTTTGCCTTTGATCTGAATATTGTTCTTTAAAACAAGAAGCATCAAGTGTCTGATTAGATCCATAACACGTTTATTTTTCGAGGACTTTTTGTTAAGAATTTGAACTAAAGACTGGTTATCTGATCTTAATAGAATCTTTTTGTTTTTCATAGTCGCTCCCCATAAATGGAATGCTAGAACGATCGGCACAAGCTCTAGATATGTGATATCATGAAATATATTGGTGTCCCAATTATCAGGCCATTTAAATACGCACCAGTCACCTTTGAAATAACAACCACAACCAAAATCCTTATTGCCTGAAGCATCTGTATACAACTCAATAAAAGTGTTTTCAAACCATTCACTTTCATTGAAGAATGCAGTCCATTAAATTCGTTTAAAAATGATAACCATATCGAAGCGTCGTCACGCATCCCGTTATTCACCCGTATAAAGTGGTGTGGTTTATTAGCATGTGACATTGCATCGTAAAACCTGCGCAGAAAGGCTCTTCCGGTGGGAATGGCTTTGGTTATGAAGTTCAGCAAGCCGACAATAGACTGTAGTTCGGACAAACGAATCTTTTTAAAAAACAACAGGCGAGAAATTTCGATTTTTGCTTTATCGATCTTATCATCGGGTACTCGAATGGTTTGTTTTTCCGCATCAATATCAAGTCCTAAATACGTAATGACCTTTAGAGGTCCTATAAGTTTTTCTGGACATAAAGGTATACCTAAATTAAAGCATTCACTTTGAAATAGCTCAAAAATATCTCGGCAATGTATAAAGGTAGAACCTGCCATGAAAAAGTCATCAAGGAGATGTGTGATATTATTTGTACCCGATTTCTTTGTTATTAGCCATTCTAAAAACGACGCAAATTTTTCAAATATGAAACATGCGCTAGCTGAGCCTTGAGGTAGCATTTTTTGTACCCAGTAACCATCTTCAGATTTAATGCCAAGTAGATCAAAATCGGCAGGTGCTACCGGACATAAATTGAAGGCAGACTTTATATCAGCTTTACAACAGAATGCGGATTTTCCTATAGTTTGAACAATAGTCACAGCTCGATCGAATGAAGCGTACTTAACGTGCCTAAAATCAGGCTCAACGAAATCGTTAACACTATGTCCTTCCGGAAAAGACAAATTAGTAATTAACCTCCAGCCGCCTGACCGTTTAGGAACGAGACCGACGGGATTTATGCGTAAGTTTGAAATCGGTGGGGTCACAAATGGACCGGCAATCCACCCAAGTGCTTTATCGTCCTTCAATTTTTTACTTAAAACATCACTATTCATTTTTGCAGACTTGAGATTTTCGGAAACTAACGGTATTCTTGGCCCGGAATAATTTAGGCTAAAACCATGTTTAAAACCAGACAAAATAAACGAGGCGTCTTTTTATCGTACTCCCCTTAACTCTTTCTCTAAATTGTAAATGTTAATTGGTGTTGACCCTAGGTCCCATAAATCGTCTGGGTTGGTACGACCTTGATGCGGCTGATGGAACTTGTTGAGGAGGTTGCCTGAAACGAGCACCATAATGTCTTATGGCATGTCCAGGTGCAAAAGGAGTACTAGGGGAAGCTTGCCAAGGTTGGAACGAGCTACCATAACTTGAAAATGGCCTTGAGCCCTTTGCAGGACAGGAAAGAGCAGGGTGATTTCCAGAGCATTTCAAGCACTTGTGCATGTATGAGCACAATCTATTTATACAGTAGCCTGTGTTGTTAAAGATATAACATCTCTTTGATGAGACTGAAGCACTTAACTGGGGTTCAATGTACATAGTCCAAAGTTGGGGATCAACTTCCTCCCATTTAACAGTTTCATTTACAGACTTCTTTAATCTGAACTGCCTATCATAAGTGGACCATCCCGTATGTTTTTGGGCTGCTTGTCTAACGTTTGAGATATATTGCAAAAGATTGTTAATTTCAGATGAATGTTTTTCAACGAAAACAGAAATGAATATGTGGAAAGTGTCAGTCCACTTATCAATATTTTCCGTAATTTTGGGAGGTGGCTCATTGCTTGATACAACAAGTTCTCCATTAATAATCTGAATGTTTTGTTTGTTATCAGTCTGTGGTTTCGGGAGAAGCTGGTTAAGTTCTACAAAACTATTGGACCATATTTTTCCTTTAAGTTGTTGAGAAATATGAGCAGTTAAAATGTTAGAACAATGGAAAGAAAAAATAACACCTGTTCCGCTCTTTTGCTGGTGCTGGTTCCTAGGCGGCGTACTGTTATTTTGCTGCGTACTGTCATTTTGCTGGTTCCTAGACCGCGTACTGTCCATTTCCACGGGCTCTGCGGGGACTCTTGATCTCTTTGTAGCCACTAGGTCAGCCAAATTCTCACGTTCCGACGTACGACTTTGACGTCTAGGCATCTCATTTGATATGAAATTTAAGTAAAGATGAAATGCTTAAATGTAGATCTAGATAATTTTATGAAACCAGTAACATTAAGACAGTCAGAGAGGTGACGACAAGATATAATAGTGATAATAAAATTATCAATAAAATGTTGTATTAGCTATTATCCTCGTCAGTATTAAGTCAGAAATAAATAAAATTCTTCAATGAGGCATTAAAAGAGTAAGGCAGAATTCTGCAGCTGTGGGTTCGAAACCCAACATAATAGTGATAATAAAATTATCAACAAAATGTTGTATTGCTATAATCCTCGTCAGTATTAATAAAATTATCAATAAAATGCTGTATTTGCTATAATCCTCGTCAGTATTAAGTTAGAAATAAATAATAAATCTTCAATGAAGCATTAAAGGATTAAGGCAGCACTTTGCAGCTGTGGGTTCGAAACCCGTAAAGATTCGCTCTCACAAACTTCACATTCATCTATCTGTGTGAATACAGGGGTCCTCAGACTTGTAAACGAATACAAGTAATGAGACACAACATGCGAAAAGTCCCGCGTGGCAGAATGCCGGAAGTCAACTTTAAACTATTTATAATTTTTATCTCTACAAACCTGTATCCGCCGTTGATAATCAAACCAATTAGCTATAAGGAAGGAAATATTAATTACATAAATGAGAGAAAAGTTCTTAAAAGAAAGTTGAACGGCATTAAGGCCCACGTGGGCCCGACGTGCTGATATATTTTTGACTAAATAAAGTCGTTTTCCTGGCAAAATTCTCAATTTAAATATAATATTTATTGGACAAGAGTAAAATGATTAATAAATAATTCTCAAATATAATTTTAAATCATGAAAATAATTTTTTAAACTTTCAAAATAAAAATCGTATTTCTACCTTCCAGTTCAAGTTCCCAATAGGAAAAGAATTTGAAAAGCATGGAGCTGGGTTTAAATAGTGATCTAAAATTAGCTCGTAGAATTCATTACGTCATAGGTCAGAACGACAAATCGGAGAAGGTCTTCAGTGTAAAATAAAGAAGTTTAATCTCGAGCGATTAAACTAGAACTTAGATATACAATATAGACAGAAATGAAACTCTACACTTGCCTCGGGATAGCTATAGTATGTTTTATAACAGCATGATAAGCATATACTGGGTGTATCGAATCTCATTTTATGCACTTCTTTATTTCGAAGAAATATTACCATCATCATGCAAATTGTTTAGTTACTTCTAGTTCTTTTTGTTATAATAAACAGATAATGAACCAAGGCATGAGCTTACTTAAAGTATTCTTACTTTCATGTTCTGATATATTTAAATGTGGATGTTTTGCAGTATGTGTAAGTATAACAAGACTTGTATTCCTATAAGCTAGTTCTTCCTTCAAACTTATATTTGATGACTCTAGGATCTTCAAATTGTAATGCTTGAATTTTGAAATAAGGACAAGTCAAATGAAGTCGGATATAATAGTTCTAAATGAAATGGAATGTAAAATATGCAATTACAGAATTCGTTTGTCAACATCTGCAATTTACCTTTTTTCACACACTTAATCTTAGGCTGTATGGCTAGTTTAGCTAATATTTGCACATTCCGTTTCCAGTGGAAGCAATACATTCTGTCTAGAGAGAAATTTAAAAGTTTAAAGAACAATTTCTGTGCAAAGTTTCATTAGCCTATCTATGATAAATGATAGTTGAATTGTTGCCCATAGTGCTATATACTAACGTACAAATTCTATGAAACTGTCTAATATATGAATAAAAGTTTCCATTGATCGAAGTTTCTGACCAAAAGTCGAATGAAGGGCAAAATATCTGTTAACTGACATTGATATTGGCACTTCAGTGGCTTCTATAATTCAAATATTTGTCATGGCTTTTATAGTTTTCATTTATTCTTTTTTGTTGTTGTTGTTGTTGTTTTTATTGGTATACAAGATGGATAAGAATAAATATTGATTTTTCGAATTATTCACATTCTTAATTTGTTATTCATATTATTTACAAGTTGTTATTTAATTTTTTTGTTGTTTATTTTCAATAACATCAGTTTGTATTTTCATTGCTTTCTTTGTATATTTTATAATTAATATTGTAAAAAGCTAATTATGCAGTCCATTTTGAAAATGGAATGTCCTGTCATTCCCAATTAAAATGCAGAATTTTGCATTATTATCACAGTATTTTAAAATTTGAGACACATGTCAAGCATAAAACACAACAAACAACCCACACACTTTTTAAAGGATGTATTTATGCGATCGTATTTTAGATAATACAATCTCATTACTGGAGAACAATTCAATGTAAAATAATAATATAAACATTCAAAACATCATAGATAAACTAAAAAGTACTTAAAAGTTAAGCCAGTTTAACAAATTATAGTGAAACGAAACAAGTGTACAGAAACTGTTTAAAAGGTTTGCTACATGATGGTAAAAATCAAGAAAAGTTTGATACAAGACATTGTTAAGCCCGCTTAATCAATACAAAATCACAGTAATGAACAAGAGGTCTGAAATGGTATGTCCGCTTAACAAATAAAAGGCAAACATAAGCAATTGTACTGAAAGTTTTCAAAAGGTTTACTGCAATAATATTTTAAGCGGTTTAATAAACAACTGTTACAGCAAACATGAAGAACTGAACAAAACCTTTTAAATGGTTTTGTACAAAAAAAAACTGCCTTCTACATCATTTCCAAAGCAACAGATGTAACATGATGTCACCATTGTTCACAGGAAGCTCTATTAATATTCATGCCTAGAAACCCAGTAAAAAGGACAAAAACTCCCATCTATATGTACAAATATAGTGTCATTACTTTTCAACTGTCTCTTAATTTATTTTTGACTAGAAAGCATACTTTCCCTGTCCATGAAATAAAACTGTTTCAATCCATTCACAGTGAAATTGTCTTTGTTGTCTTTATATGACACTGCTTTCTTCATCTTTTTCGAAAGAGAATATATTTAAGGCCACCATTGTCCAGAAAAAAAACTCAGCAGTTCCATCTGGCCCACAGCAATCCCCTTAATTTTTTTAAGGAGAGGAGCTTCAATTTTCTAAGAAAATGAGATAAAAATAGAAAAGAATCTATTAATAACAATCTTGAACTGTCACTGAAAGAAGACAATTCCCCTAGAGTTTACCCTAGACCACTGGGCTCTAGACCAGACAAAGATGAATTGAAATTAGTCATTCTGAAGATATTTTCCAAACAGTTGTTGTGTACAAACATGACCTACAAACATGACCTTTAAGTTTTCAGGCAGACTGACAGATGGACAGTTAAAAATCTAGACCCCTCCTTTGGTGACAAAGAAATGGCATTAATTTATCAATCTAGGGTAGTTCACGTACTTTTGTATTATAGAATCCTGAGGGATGCTTGTCGTCAAGAGTCCACTGAGACCTACAATATTTCTGAAAGGTTCTGAAGGTGTTCCTCATTGTTTCTATTTTAGCATTTATCTTATATGTATTTTATTATAACTGCTAGTGAAATTAAACTTCAAAGATGTCAAGCAATGGTTACTCTTTAGTTATCTCATTGCAATATGGAATATCTCCGAATTCAATTAAACATCAATTATTGCTGAAACATAAAGCTTAAAAGAACTGTTTGTGTGGAACAATCGTGAACATATGAATACAGTGTAATTTTAAATTCCATGCATGCATCATTATATCAATGCCATTACTCAGTACAATTCTTACCTCAACTTCTTTAAAGAGTATTCAGTCTAATAAAACAAATTTGAAAGAAATACTTGAAAAGAGCTGAATAGATCCACTTTTCTTGAAAACTGTTCACATTTACTGATCTAATAGATAAACTAACTATAAACAAAATGTATTAAATTCTTAACAGCTGGATAAAGTGGTTATGTATACCTCTACAGCTGCTCTACCTGTTGCAGTCAAACTAGTGTCATTTCTGCAGAAATCTCGTGCCATAGTGCTACTTTACACTTTTCCATCAGCCAGGTATATAGCTTTATTTGGTGCATTGTCATCTTTTGCAGAGAACATATGACTGCAAAATCCTGAAAATAAAAATTAAATTTGTACTTGATAACGTATTCATTACTTACTTTTCAATCACGAACTCACTTGTGATTTATACTTGTATCACACTTCTTGTTGTATAAATACATTTTGGGATGGGGGTTGATTGTGTCACGATATGATATGACCTCTCACCGAGATGTAGCTTATCAATGTATTGATTCGATAGTAAATATACACGGTATGTTATCGTTCCGGGTTGATTTGGACTAATTTCCCGTTCTCGAACTGATTCGGATTTCAAGCACCGGATTGATTCATCTAAAATGGATTGTAGCTTTGGGAAGGCAGAGAAAAAAAACAAAATAAAATCGTTTATAACTGTACGCCTTTCAATATCTTAGTTGCACGGAACATGATATAACTAAAGAAATTTATATACAACTTTATAAGGTTGATATGCGGTCTTTTAATTGTTAAAATTAAAAAACAAATTACTCACGTTGATTAAAATTTCATAAACACGCGCAAAAATGTAAATAAATCGTCCTAATAATATTTTTTTCATTATATTTTGGTTTATGAAATAAATAAATATATTCCGCTGCACATTAATGTTTTTGTTAAAATATTCTATCCCGTAATGAATTTGTAGTTCGTCTTTTTATTACTTCCATGTGAAAATCTGGAGCACCGGATCCAAAGGCAGCCCGTTTCCATCCAGACAATTGCATTTTTGACAATTTCATTTATAACAGAATGGTTTTAAGCATTAATTTTTATTTATATTAACTTTCCTAGTGAAAATGGGTCTTTCTGACCTCAGTTTCACATTTTTTTCTATCTTTTTCTGCTTTAAAAAGGAGTAAAAACTAATAAAATTAAGTTTACATGTTGTTTCTCTTGAAAAACCCACTTAAATCTTTTAAAGCAAGCAGGAAAATATAAGGACATTTGTGCTTACATACTTACTAAACATCTTAATGTTCCGTGGTACCAGTTATATTACGAATAATAAAGTGAAAATAAATTAAAAGCAATTTTTTAGAGAGCATTAGAAATTCGACTCACCTGTTTGGATTGCTGTCATTGAATCAATCCGGTGCTTGAAATCCGAATCAGTTCGGGAACGGGAAATTAGTCCAAATCAACCCGGAACGATTACATACCGTGATATAGTAAAATTACAATTATGTCATCTGATCAAATATACTGACTGTACTCTTGTTTACGAAACTAATTTTACATAAACTCTTTTTTATATATAGTTTTGTGTTCCATACACATACGATAGTTTTTGCTGTTGTTGTTTCCCCAGATTTTTTGTTGAACATAACGTAATGTGCATTCCTTTAATATGCCATTAGATCGATAATATATATCTACTTTATACCTACTTCATATAGCAATACTGAATGTTTGTCTACATTACTATAGAAAGTACATATTTTGATCTTTATATCCAGTCCAGCGATTTTGTAAATCTATTTTTTATCTCGCAGCATTAAAATGACTGAATGTTAAAATCTTGTTTTAATCAGGGTTGTAAATTGCTTGTAAAACACTAATCATAATATTAAATGACCACCATCCCCACCAGTACAAAATCTAAGCTGTTGATATCATTCGATTATGTAAATTACTTATTAATTCGCTCACATGTTATTGCAAAATGTGTACTTTGTTATCTGTGGATTTAAAGAGTCAATTCTGTTCTGTTCAGCTGAATTAAATAACGGACCACCCCATGCCACATTTAAAGACGTCAGTGAGTTAACTAATGAGGTAATAATGTCTAAAATAGAAGTCCAGAAAAAAATGCGGCATGTCCCCCTCTAAATTCTAACCAGCTAGAATATGTTGCGTACATGGAGGCTGATGTCGTTTTCCATTTCAAAGCTGTCATAACGAAATCAACGAACAAATCCTGATTGCAATATTGACTTATTAATGAAATTAAATGCTAAATGCAAATGGGATTTTTGTTACACAGATGAAAAAAAACTGCTAATTATACCAGTTAATCAATGTAGAATATAATATTACATATGCAATATAAATTAATGATGTGGACAGGGAACGAAAATTATCAAATACAAATGTAAGTTTATGGAATATAAATGAAGTCATTGCGCGGCCAATCAGGGCCGGCATACTGTTATGGGTTTAGAAATGTGCTATGGGGGTATATGACATGATTTTTTTCCTTTCGATCAACTATTATTTGACGAGTCTGAGCCCATTGCTTTTGGGCTTCGCACAAAATGTATAAGCGGAAGTTGTGCTGTGAAAAAAGAATGATAACAGGCAAAGTAGCAAAGCAATTGCTTTTTTAAGAGCTAAAGTATTATATTTTTCTCAACACTTCGAATCCGAAATTTCCTTTAGGACAACATATGGTTTCTGGCAAGTACTGATATTGTCGGATATGAAACATTTTAGTCCTTTCCATTAAATGGCTAGCACAAACTTATAGACAAAATGCAGAAAATGTAATGTTATCTGTATCGGTAGACAAATCGTATGAAAATACGAATAATAACGGCCAAAACACTAACGAAAGAGGTATGCATAGAATTGTGTGTATTATTTTTTGCACTATTTGTCTGAAGTGAAAAGTCCCTTCGGTCGACAATCCGGGAACATTTTTTGACAGTGCTCGATTCGCTGTCCAAAACATGTTCCGCACATGTTCCAGAACACCTGTGAATGGAATGACATGGAACAGGAAGAAGCATTTTTAAACTGGCGTATAAGTTGAATGGTTATCCAGTCGATTATTTATTAGAAAATAGCATAATGATGATACACCTGTAAACTGACAACTGTGTCGCAAAGCTTGAGCATAAGTTTCAAAGACGGTATTGCACTTCTCGCACGTGACATATCTGCGATATTTGTTTAACGTGTATTTTAAATGTATTGTGTTTTAAAGGTCGTGTTTATTGTAATATGTACTAAAGATTTATGCCAATTAAATCTACAGGGCCGAATCGCTGGAAAACCTTACTTACACTCTTGAGATCACATTTTTCACCCAAACTTAATGAAACTGGTCAGAATGTTTACTTTGATGAAATCTTTGAAGAGTTCATAACTCGGTCACATCAGATGAAAAACTAGGAAACGGGTCAAATGATAATAAAACAATATTTACACCCTAAAGGCCACATTTCTGACCCAATCTTAATGAAAGTTGATCAGAATTTTTGCCTTGATCAAATCTTTATTGAATTCGGAACTGGCTCAAATGGGGTCAAAAACTAGGTCACATGGTCAGATCATAAGAAAGCCTTGTTTACACTCTTGAAGTCACATTTTTAACAATTCTCTATGAAACATGGTCAGCATCTTTGCCTTCATGAAATCTTTGATAATTTCATAACTGTCACATGGGGTCATAGGTCAAATAAAAAAATAACAAACTCGTAGCATAATTATGCTCAAGTGGGCCAACCAAGACCATTTGGTCCTTTTGTTTTGGTGTTGGTGTCAGTTCCAAGACACATTTTGAAACAGATTTTATAATTTCAGCACATTTCCTGTCCTGCACAAACCATATCCAAATGATTAAATCATCTCATGTGTAACACAGTCACAAAACACCATCCATTCTGCAGGATGCTGTACATACATCAGTTTGCTAATGTTTTCTGTCTTGCGGTAAAGTTTCCGTATTAAGACCAGTAAAGTTTCTGCTTTTCATAGTCCTCAATATTAACTTTGCCTTATCATGAAGGCTTTCTCGGCGTTCAGTATGTTCCGTTGCTTTCAAAATAGACAGCAGGATGTCTTCCTCCTAAAAAATAATGGTCTTAATAGGGGAAGTTTACTGTACTGTCGTGTTTGTCTTTTATTCCATACCAGATACATGACCTGCATCATTTCCATCATGTCTGCAATGCGCAAGAACATCCGTTCCAGTTCGTATTCTATGGTGCTGTACGTTGAACCACTATTTCACTAAAACATTCGCAGCTTTGCAATTACATATAACAGCAGCTAACTGTCAGTGTGCTGCATTCAGGCTCAGCAATGCTTTCAGAGCTTTCTGTCATCTAAAGCATTATGAAAATGATGCATCTGTATAATACATGCTGTTTACGTTGTTTTGGCAATAAAAAAGCATTTTTTTCTCAGAGACTTCTTTGTATTTACACCTTTGTCCCTACCACTCCTTTTTCGAGGGCCGCGCTCTCCCCTTTGCAGCATTCATGCAGCAATTTCGTACTTGTATATAAATACTGATGGTAAACACGCAATTACAAGTTGATCACACTTGCAATACAAATGAAACAATGTACAGTACAAATGTTAACATTGAATATTTCAACATTTCACATGCCATAGATTGCCATAGTATTGTGCATACGCTGTACATAACAAATCAATGTTTTAAAATGCACTTTGTTGAACCCACGGCTTCTTTTTATTAGTTCTAGACGGTGTACATCTAGTAGAATCCTTGCTTAATAAAACAGATGACAGTGTACTGACGGTCAAGAAATAAATTTCAGTATTTACAAAATTGGTCATTTATTTATTGTGCTTCTCAGGAAGGAAAGTTGGAAAAATATCACCACCTTAGCTGTTTTGTCATTAGTGATGCAATTAAACGTACAAGGAGCGGCCTATTTAGGCATAACCCGGCTTGTTGGTTACAATATTAACGCTGCCGATTTTTTACGCTTCAAACCTACAGTTCTAATAGATTTCTTAAGGAGTGATCAACCGAGGATTACTCTGTTGAAAGGGCCTAAGGAATAGGTAGCACTGTTATAAAAGTTTATTAAGAAATAATCGTAAACCGTACATTTAACTCTGTAAAGACACGCACTAAGCAGTGTACACATTGACAGAACTTTCAACAAGCCTTTTAGATTGGATATCAATGTTATTTCTTCTTTCGTTTTATGGGAGTTGGAAGTTTTTTTTTTTTAAATTAGAACTTGTTTTTGACTGTTATCAATTTTAATCTAATATTAATCTAATCCTCAGCTTCAATATGGAGGACAGATTTTTATAACATTTTGCTCTCTGTAATATTCGGGGTTATGGTAAATTGTTCTTAACCTTTCAGCCATTGTTCTAAGGAAAAAATTAAAAATAATAAGTAAAAAATACCGAAATATTACCAGAACAAGTTGACCGCCAAGATATGACCATGGATAATTCACAAGCAGGTTGAATTCAGTTTCATTTCAACATAGGTTATTTTTCTCAACGAAAACGTGTTTTGCTTGCGTTTGTTAGGACAAAAAGAAGCAATATCATCAAGGCAAATAGATTCTGTTATTTTATATATCTATTGTTTATGCAAATCTAAAATAAATACGATCTGTAAATTCAATTTCGTACTAGATAAAAGTCTACTGTTACAGCAAACTGCCTCGCTTGTTAGACAATAAAAGAGGAGAATTCTACGGCGGTACAGGTGTGGCACCCACTAGTTTACTTAAGCTTTTGTGACCGTCTATGCTCGTCGTCCGTGCGACAGTTTTTCTCTGCAAGATAGTAGTTTCATTTTTAGACTGACATAGGAAAAACCTATTTGTTTGTGTCTGAACCACAAGGTCTTGAGTTTAGCTATTTGGTGTGCAAAGGGAAGTGCTATTAAAAAAGGACTAGTTCATGTCACATTTGTGCCACCGTAGTATTCTGATTTTTTAGTAGACTGTAGATGCTTGTCATTCGTTGGTTCTAGGATATGAAACACAGCACAACTGAAAAAAAGAAGATTCAAATCAGTGATTAGTTCTTTTTGATCTTGATGGCTGATGTTATCATGTGTATTTGACTGGCATGAGTCACCAAACTGTATTTTAGCTGTCTCCTTTAGCTTGTAACGATTTCCGGCAACTGAAGACAGTATATTATTCCATTACCGTGAAAGAACAATAAATTGATGGCGTTTTAGCTAAACTTTATCTATACTCATTTAATCTTTTGCATTTTTTCGTCAAAATAAAGATCAAAGTCATCTAGTTAATTATTTGAAAGGAACGGAAAAGAAATTACTTCAGCAGTCGTTATTTGCTCTGATTTGATATCGTTGACCTTAATAGGTCTTAATAAATATAGAACAAAGGTCTGTACTAATTAAACTTAGTACGGATTTGGTTAATTAAAATATGTTTACTTTCTATCGATTGTAAAGGCAGTTCCTGCAATTAATATAAAATGTTTGTAACTAGTAACACAGAAGCTTATACTTGCTGCCCTTTTGACCTTTGAACGACATGTTATTATACTAGCAGATTGAAGATTTATGTTGTACCTCAGGGAAAAATACATCTAGACAAGTATAAAAACGACCATTATATACATTAGCTCAGTTGAAATAAGACATAAATCTGGAGTGGAGACTGTTGTCAGTAGAGTTTACTGTTTTCTTGTTAGTTATCTATACAAATGGACTCTTTTTAGCCTCGTGAAACAAGTGCTCCCGTGTTGTTTACGCGCGATATAAGCAGTTGCACTTGAATGTCTCAGACAGAATCCTTATTAAAGATATAATACCGCCTATTCCCAAACATGTAACATTATTGTCAATTTATGTAAATATTCGCACCTATTTATAGACAAGTTGCTAAAATGAAAATATGCTGTTGATTTTCACTTATAACTTAACTATCTTCGTGGATGTCAGCGGATATAAAAAACACATACTTTCGTCTTCTGAAACCTCTCCACCATTACCCGGATTAAGACAGAAGATGCTTATTTGCATACATTAGTTATGTTTAGAAACAACATCTTATTTACAGGACCTGACAATTTTTATGCCAATAAGTATTCTCAAAAGATCTTACTTCATCCTCTGTGATGTTTGAAGCCTTTTCTCAGCATGGAAAAGGTTTTGATGACCACGCTTCCGAATACGTTTTTGCCATTAGGAATGAATATCCACCTCCGTTTTCTACGTGATATATTCAAAATTAATCATGACATGGAAGACGTTTTGATGGATACTGGCAAAGTGCGTTCGGCATTTTTCGAAATAATTTAAGACCGGTTGGTCATAAACTTTTTTTGATTATTTAATCCTGATGTATCTCAAGCACATCTTGCCATCCACAAAAAATAACCGTGCATATAGGGTGTTGATAGTACTTTTAAGCATTCTAGAGTTCTTATTTGTTTTTTATGACGATTTTTGCCAGTATTATAACTTTAACGCTTAAAATCAACGTATGTTACATGCAGTATTATTTACAGGAAATGCTCGTCTTTCGACATTTTTGCTGATGCAAACGATTAAACAATGTACGATGCTACAGTATGTTAATTAATTCATTTTAATGTATATTTCTAGCTCTTTAAACAATTATCTCGGTACTTAATTCAATACGAATTTTTTCGGCATCTTTTATACCCTACAGAGAATTCATCAAGTTTGATTTTTGACCCTGTCAGAAATTATAGGACAATTTGAAATAGGGTGTGGGTAGCAATGACGGTGTCAGATACGATTGTCTGACAGTTGAACAATCTGAATTATCGAAATTTGCATTTCCCGCTTATTTACTTGTTATCTTTATGTTAAAAAGGAATCATTGTTCTTTAGAATTGGATGAAAAAGTAATGGTAACTGAGTTAGGCTTTGCTAAATATTTATTACGAAAAAAAAAGGATTGAAATCGAGGTTTTTCTGTATAAATGTTAATAGTCTTCCAGAATAAAAACAAAATAAATAATTTGTCCCTTTTCTCAGGAAAAATAGGAGAACATTCCTCAATCTCAGGTGTACATAAACATCAACAAAGCACGAGTCATAAAGAGAGACTTTAAGTAAAGAATGTATCGTATAATTTCATTTGCTGTCCTTCCAGCATGGAAATTATTAATCCGGCTTCTGATGACGCAAGAGC
This sequence comes from Cyclina sinensis, assembly GCA_012932295.1. Classification (NCBI taxonomy): domain Eukaryota; kingdom Metazoa; phylum Mollusca; class Bivalvia; order Venerida; family Veneridae; genus Cyclina; species Cyclina sinensis. Next base: position 8,367,658 of record JAAONU010000016.1, read on the forward strand.
TCGCGGTGGGATATTAATACTTTTGTCCTTGACTCTTTCAGACACACGTAGGTAGACGAACTTGCTGCGTTATTATTGCTCTAGCATAAGCTATTTTACAACTATAAACTGTACATATATAAAGTAATCAGAATAGAGTACAACTTTGGCATATGTTACTGGTCTAATTGCATAACCAATGAATGGATAAACACTTCTGGTGTGAAGACAAAGTCATGTTTGCCGTTAAGTATAAAAGTAACACAAATCCGATCCTCACATCTGAGGTTGTTTTAGTTTACTGTTAAACAGTCGGTGAGCAAAGATATTTTAATTTCTAACATATTTATCAGCGAAGAATCGCTACTTCGTAGATTGCTGTTCTATTGTTTTACCTGCTATATTATCTCCCTTAGGACTGAAGGTCATGGATTTTATGCTCCGTAATTTTTATGGAATAAAGTGTAAAATAAAAAGATATTTTGGATTTTTTTTGGATTGAGTGTTGTGTTGTGACATAAGTTTCATGCCACCGAAGCAAAAACAGCAAAATAAAAAGGAAAATAAGAGGAAAATAAGAAAACAAATATCACCATTGTTGGACGAGACATGTATATATAGTACGGACAGTGAGATAAGTGGACAAACCGGTTTGACCAGCATTCCTGTATTGACCAGCAGCGAAGTGAGTAATGAAAATAAACTTTACAAAAACCAGTCAAAATAGTTTACATTCGATTCTCCAACAATAGACAGTATAATGAATACAAATGGAAATTTCTCGCAATCATTTTCTAGTCAGCTTATGCAATCACCTCCCTATCAGTATAACCCATCGTTTCAGGGAATGCAACAACAAGGCACCCCGTTAGTTAACCAGATCCCAAGTCAGGTTCCAAGTCAGATCCCAAGTCAACTTCCGCCTTGTCCAAGTCAACCGCCGCCGCCCTGGGCTCTAAGCATCATTGAAGACATAAAAACTATAAAATGTCAGGTACAAAAAATCGACAGCATTGAAAAAACTGTAAATTCCATGAACTTGAAACTCTGTGATCTAGAGACAAAAGTAAACAGAATCGAAACTCGTGTCTCGGAAGTTGAAAGTACGAGCGCATTTGTTTGTGAGAAGTACGATGATCAGTCTCGAGAACTAAAAAATGCTGAAGAAAAGATAAAAAATCTTCAAAAATCATGTACGAAACTTGATGCAACTGTCAAATCCATGTCCGAAAATCAGGACGCTATGAAATCAAAAATCTTAGATGCTGAATATCGAAACATGAGAGAAAACTTGATTTTCTACGGCATACCGGAAGCAACTTCGGCAGTGACAAATCCTGCCGCGACGGGATTTACTGCGATCTGTTCTTCAGAGGCACACCCAAATCAAAAAATAAATGATTCTGTTCAGAACCTCTCTCCTGATCCGGACACAGATCCAGAAACAGATATGGACACGACCATGAACGCAGGACCGGAAACATGTGAAATTCTTGTAAAACGATTTATCAAAAACCATCTGAAAATCAGTAACCCAAACATAGAATTTGATCGAGCCCATAGGTTAGGCAAAAAAGACAAATCAAAAAAATCTCGACCAATTATTGTGAAATTTCACAACTATAATCAACGGGAAGAAGTTAGAAAAACAGCATATCTTTTGAAAGATGATCTTAAGAAGCTTGGCTACGGAGTCGGAGTGCAGCTACCTAAAGAATGGCGCGACGCAAGAAGGAATCTTCATTCAGTTTTTCAAAGTGAAAAAGAGAAAGGAAAGAATGTTAGATTTATTGGTGAAAAACTATTTGTGAATGACATTGAGTATAAAGCGCCGCCTTCTGTTTCTTCTTAGAGAGGTCAGGAAGAGCAATTGGATATCATTTGCTGGAATGTGAACGGTTTAATTAGAAAAATCTCAGATCCAGATTTTATTCAAATCATAAATAATCATGATGTTATCATTTTACTAGAAACCTGGTTATCACCTAGTTCTCATTATAATTTAGATGTTAAAGGATACTGTTCTGAGCATATGTATGGCAATAAATCCTCATATACTAAAAAGGGACGTTATTCTGGGGGAATCTCGATATATTTTAAAAAAAGTTTAAATGATAAAATTAGCATTATAGATAAGCATCAGTGTGGAATTGTCTGGTTAAAAATGTGTAAATCTATGTTTCATTTCAATGTAGATGTATATTTGTGTTGTCCATATATCCCACCTCATGGATCTCAAATACTTAGTAATTATGACATTAACATTTTTGATCAAATATAAATTGATATTGAAAAATACAGGCTATTGGGTAAAGTCTTAGTAGCTGGAGATCTTAACAGTAGGACCTCAGATGTACCCGATTTTATTGTTTTTGATAAATGTTTGGATGTTAATTCAGCTTTACAAAACAATTTTTACAATATTCCTAGGGTAAACAAAGATAAAACGCTTGATCCGCATGGGACACGGTTGATTGAATTATGTAAAACCACTAGTTTATTAATAGCGAACGGTCGTTTGCATAATGATAACGCCGTAGGTCAGTATACATTTATCAATAATAATGGTATGAGTGTCGTCGATTATTTATTGCTAAGTTATGATGATTTTCAATACATAACGGCATTTGAAATTATGCCACCAACTGACTTGTCTGACCATAGTTCATTAAAGTTTTGTATTGAACGTCAATGTCTATCTACCCACCCACGTGACCAGAACACCTCCAATGAGGCGTTCTTAGCTTGGGACGATTCGTTGGTTACCGCCTTTCGTACATATTTATTAGATGATGTCATGCGCTTGAATCAGCTGACTACTAATTTACATAACAATTCTGTAGATGAAACGATTTGTGCTTTTACAACATACATGCAAGATAACGCTTTTAAAGTTTTTGGCAAAAAAAAAGAAAGGTAACTCCGACTCAAATAAAAAGATAGTAAACAAATGGTTTAATAAGGAGTGTTACAACGCCCGAAAAGAATATAATCGAGCGAGGAATATCTTCCTTAGAAACAGGAACAATGAAAATAAACGTGATTTTCTCATAAAGAAACGGAAATATACTAATACTAAACGTAAATTCAAACGAATGTTTATAAAATCAGAGGGAAGACGTGTTTCTAAACTAGCTAAAACGACCCCTAAGTTATTCTGGAAAAATGTTAGATCTCAATACAAACAAGTTCAAAACGAGCCAAATAACGTGACGATAGAAGACATGTTTTCACATTTTAACACATTATATGGGTCAACGCCCGCAAGTCATGACAATATTGATGATCTATTGCAAGATGAATATATATATGACATTGATCTAGATACAGAATTTTCTTATGAAGAAATCAAAAAGGCAGTTTTTTCACAGAATAATTCTAAAAGCCCTGGCTCTGATCACCTAATTGCTGAAGTATTTAAACATTCATTTGATATAATCTCTCCCTTCCTTTATAGTTTTTATAATAAAATATTTCAAGATGGGGTCTTCCCGGATAGCTGGGGGGAGGGTATTATTGTACCGATTTTTAAAGGTGGAAGTCACGAAGCTAAAAATTTTCGAGGAATTACTCTTAATAACATTCTTTCGAAAATATATTCTAAGTTACTAGTTGATAGGCTTATTAAATGGGCCGATAAATACGACAAATTCATAGATAATCAATATGGTTTTCAAAAAAATAAAGCAACCACAGACTGCATTTTTATACTGTACTCAATTATCGCAAAGACATTATCTCTAAAGAAAAAATTATATGTAGCCTATCTAGACTGGGAAAAAATGTTTGACAAGATTGATAGAATATTATTGTGGAGAAAGCTGTTGAATGAAAATATAAGTACAAAATTCATAATTGCAATCAAGTCTATGTATAGTATTGTTAAATCTTCTGTTCGTTATAAATTTATGAAGTCTGATCCAATCACTTCAAATATCGGGGTAAAACAAGGTGATCCGGCCAGCAGTATTTTGTGTCTTTTTTTCCTTAATGATATTCTAGAAAATATAAACAGCAATATAAATGGAATCATAACTATTGATGATATACAATTATTTTTATTATTGTTTGCTGATGATGCCGTTGTTTTTTCACACGATCCCGAGTCATTACAGTCTATTCTAAATGATATAGAACAGTACTGTAACACATGGAACTTGAAATTAAATGTAGCCAAAACTAAAATAATGATCTTTGAAAATGGTAGACATACTTCCTACAATTTTTTCCTGTATAATACTCGAATTAAAATTGTTGATTCATTTAAATACTTAGGAGTACACTTATTCAAAAACGGAAATTGGAACCGAACTCAAAAACGTATTGCTCAACACGCCTCTTTTTCACTTCACAACCTTTTTACTGTCTATAACCAGTTGGAAATTCCTGTTTCTAAAAAGTTAAGCTTATTCGATTCCCTTGTTTCACTAATACTTAATTACTCCGCAGAGGTTTGGGGACATTATCCTAGTCCAAATATAGAGGCAATTCACTCAAAATTTTGTAGAAAAATCTTATGTGTTAAACAGTCAACTAACTTAGACGCTTTGTATGGTGAACTTGGTCGTGTACCAATGTTTGTTCACAGAAAATTAATATTAATTAAATACTGGTTAAAAATATTAAAGCTTAGGGAGCGAAGTATACTTTTTAAAACTTACAACATGTTAAAAGATGATGCTGAAAATGGCCTTACATATAATGGTAACAACTGGGCATATAACATAAAAATGATTTTGGACCAAATAGGACTATCGTATATATGGCGGACTCAATTTGACATGTTCATTAACTACAATGTTATTAAACAACGAATTTTAGATTTATATCATCAAACTTGGTACTCCTCAATAAACAACTCTTCTCGCTTAGATACATATTGTTTATATAAACATTCGTTTAACTTTGAAAGTTATCTCGACACCGTTTCAGAACCGAAATTTAGAATCGCTCTCGCACAATTCCGTACATCGTCCCATGATTTAGCCGTTGAACGCGGGCGACATAGCAATATACCTAGAAATGAAAGGAAATGTAGAAATTGCAATGTGGGCCTTATCGAAAACAAATTTCACTTCTTGCTAATTTGTTCAAAATTCTCAGAGATAAGATCGAAATATATAAAACGATATTATTATACATGGCCAACAAAACAGAAATTTACTAACCTTATGTCTGTAACATCGAAAAATATAGTTCTAAACTTAGCTAAATATATTTACTATGCAAATTCGACTAGAAATTAATAATACATTGTAAATTGTATATGAACTGTAACATCATGTGCTCTTCTGTTAATCTATGTCTTCAGTCTTGTATAATGCATTTATTTGCTATAAAACATTATCATGTTTTAATGCAATAAAATAATATTGTATTGTATTGTATTGTATTGTTTTACCTGCCAAAACACGTTGTCTGCGCAGTTGTATCGCCGCACAAATGGGACTGATTCGCTTACGGATATGTTTGTTCCGAAAAGAAAGCCAACGAAAACGTGAAAGGTCAAAATGGGAGGGTACGCTTCTTATGCTGAATATTTCAACCTTATAGCCTCTACGTAGAAATTGTTTTTGTTCAATTGCAAATATTAGTCTTGTATGTTGTTTTTAATATTCAATATAATATTATTGTACTAGTGGTAACACCGGTTCATTCACATGTGTTCATACCGTTTAGTTTCTTAATTAATCAAACATTAATGATTGAATTCATCATTGCTAACTTGAGTGAAATCAATTGATTTTTATAACAAACATTTTATTGGGTAATGGATTGTTTACGACTATTAAGTGTAAAGGAATAACTATCTTTCTAAAAACACAAAACTACCAGTATTTTCTTTTTATTTATTTATTTATATTATTTATTTATTTTTTTTTATTTATTTTATGTTTGAGGCTCAATAGGTGAAAAATTTACAGTTTATCTAACACATAAATGTTGTTGTAAAAATACGATGTTTTGTTGTCTTGGTGTAGGCATGTTAATATGATGTGCCTCGTACCCTTAAAATCAGTTTATTACAATTAAAAGAAAAATAGGAGGTATCTGCCATTAATCTGCTCGGACAGAATATACCCATTTCCAGCTTGTTATTTATAGAAAGGCCTTCTGCAGCTTAACTAACATTCAATTGTGGTTTAAATTTGCATCAGTTTAATATTTGAATACAAGTCATTAGGAAACTATCTCCATAAAATCGGGGCTTCATAATGCTTGTTATTCTGTATAGAAACAGGATGAAATTTGCATGATTGCTGATGAAATCTTCATTGCATTTCACTTCAGGACCAGCATATTTTGATGTTGCTTGTTGATTGTTCTTCTAAGAACGGTAAATGCGTTATACAGTGTAGTTCTGTTATCTTGCAAATAACAAAATAAAACATGAAATAATCGAATGCACTATTACATATTTGTTTCTAAGCTTATCGAAACGATGATAGAGACTTGTCATCTGATAAAAGTACAGACTTTAGCTTATCGAATTACATATATGCTTCTAGGTTTACTAAAACGATAATTGCAAATTGTCATCTAATAAAAGTGCAAACCTAGGAATGCTGATGTTAGCTTATAGAGTGTTAAACTCAACTACGTCAGAATATTAATGAAAACAACACTGACACACACATATGGCTACTTTGTTAGAAATGCAAAGTTCTAAATGATAACGTAATGTTAAGTATTTTTGTACCCTCGAAGGATTCGGGGGTTAGGGCATATCGGTCTGTCAGGTATTTATTCTGTCGAAAACTTAAACATTGCCCATAACTTTCTTATTAGTAAATGGTTTAACTTCAATCTTAAACTCTACACCATTTTGGACAAGGCCTTCCCACTAGCAGATACAATGTAATTTTCTGTCCTTGACCTCCGGTTGATCTTGACCTCGATGGTCTAGTTGTCAAAGATACTTAATATTAGCCATAACACCTTATTATTAAACAGATTTAATTTATGTTTGCGCGCAACAATCTTTTTGAAGAAATCTTCTGTTACCAAAGTCCGAGAATTTAACCCCTTGAAATATATATAAATATAATAAATGTATCACGTGTTTTGTTTGTTTGTTTGTTTGTTTGCTTCCATTTTGGATAAAAAAATCTGGCGTTTAACGCAGTATTGTCAAGGTGAGTAACGAGACTCATGAACTATTTTAACAAACCAGAGGCCGAACATACTATTTAAGAACTTGTCACACTAGGCCTGGTGTAGTTTGCGAAGGTAAAGGTATGAAACATGAGCTTACAGACTTTAAAATAAATTTACAACATTCGGTCTTAGATAAAGAATCCAAAAAAGGAGGTACACAGTTCATTTCAGGTATTGGACTGTTATTGAAAAGCTGAAATTTCAAAACAAAATAATACGTTTTAAAAGGTATGAAGGAAATATATCTAAAATTATCATATTCGTAAGAATTACAGAGAACAGTTATCAGGCGATCAGAATATTCATAATCCGGCAACTGTATGTTATGATTACATTCAACACATACAACTTGAAACAAACGAGATAATCTATAAGCACGGTCATTTTATATGGTTCTCCTAACAATCATCCAACATGTAATGTCATATATGTATAATATGACATCTATGTCGGTGTCAATTATAATACATGAAAGAAGAAGATAAATAACTACAAAATTTGCTGATCGTGAGGTGTATATTTCTAAGATCTCAAAAGCAACTGAAATTCAATTCCTTTCAGTACACTTGTGATGTATTATCGTTTTCAAAGAAACAAGATTCTTAACGACTTCTATTCAGAGATTACGAGAATGCAACTGAAAACCAAATGTCACAGTAAATAGGAGAGCTTCGCTCAGAAAGTGAAATTGTTCATATACAGGTCGTATATATTATCGAAATGTTTTGTATATAGTGGATTCAACTAAAATATTTCATCAGTATTGTGACAACGACAGCACTCGATAGCATGAGAACAATAAAGGAGTTCATTTATATAACTTATTTTGCATCTGTATCGTGCAACGGCTGATACGTGTTCATCTTCATTAAATACGATCGTAATTGAAAGTCTGGCATACAAAAAAATAAAATAAAGAAACAAATAAAAGAAATAAAGAAAAAAAGCAATACTTGTAAAGGGCGACTATTTGGAAGTGGAACACATTTTTTTTAATTAAGTCTTTCAAATTGGCGTTTCTTTGTTTGGTTTTTTTGTTGTTGTGGTTTTTTTTGCTGTTTTTTTAATCTTATTACTTTGTAGACATATAATTTGCTTTCGTTAAGAAACAAGAGGGTCATGATGGCCCTGGATCACTCACCTGAGTACTTTGGCTGTAGGTTTGCTGTTAAGCAGTATTTCATTTTTTAATTGAAAATATGTAAGTGCCTACAAACCAAATATGTATCAGTCAATAAATAAAGGCTCTATGACAGAAAGTAGAAATATCTATCATAAGGTATGGTGACCTTGTCCTTGACCCAGTGACCTCAAACCCTACCCATGGGTAGACGTCCATGCAAGGAACCTATATACTAAATATCAAAGATATTGGTCTATAAATTAAGGCTCTATGAGGTACAGAAGATAAATCTATTTTTAGCCTCCGTGACCTTTAACCTAATCTAATAATTTCTAATAATTTCAAAAAGCTTGATAAAGCTTGCTTCATGCCAAATGTGGTTTCAGACAAGAAGATTTTTAAAGATTTTCTTCTATACTGCTATTTAAAACTTGTGACCCCTCGGGCAGGGCCAATAGTAAACCCGGGGACATTTTTCAAAAAAACTAGGTAGAGGTTCACTAGACAATGCTGCATACCAAATATCTAAGCTTTAGGCATTGAGGTTTCCAGTAAGAAGATTTTTAAAGATTGCCTTTTTTTGCATATTAAGGGCCCCCGGGGCGGGGCTAATTTTGACCCCGTGACCAACATATAAACAATACTGGTAAAGGTTCTCAACACAATACTCCACACCAAATATCTAAGGTCTAGTCCTATTAGTTTCGGAGAAAAATGATTTTTCATGTTTTTCCTATATAACTATATGTAAATCAAGAGAACCCTGGGGCGTGGCCAATTTTGACCCAGGGGACATAATTTGAACAAACTTGATAGAGGTCTACTAGACAATGCTACATACTAAATATCTAAGCTGTAGGCATTGTGGTTTTTGAGAAGAAGACTTTTAAAGATTTCCTATATAAGCCTATGTAAAATCAATTGACCCCCGGGGTGGGGCCTATTTTGACCCACTGGCTATGATTTGAAGAAACTTAGTAGAGGTCCACTGGACAATGCTGCACACCAAATATCTAAACTCTAGGCCTTGCGGTTTCTGACAAGAAGATTTTTTAAAATTTTCCTATATAACTCTATATAAAACATTTGACCCCTTGGGCGGGGCCAATTTTGACCCAGGAGCCATGATTTGAACAAACTTGGTAGAGGTCCACTGGACAATGCTGCACACCAAATATCTAAACTCTAGGCCGTGCAGTTTCTGAAAAGAAGATTTTTTTTAAGTTTTTCCTATATAACTCTATGTAAAACATGTGACCCCCGGGGTTGGACCATTTTTGACCCAGGAGCCATGATTTGAACAAACTTGGTAAAGGTCCACTTGAAAATGCTGCACACCAAATATCTAAACTCTAGGCCTTGCGGTTTCTGACAAGAAGATTTTTTAAGTTTTCCCTATATAAATCTATGTAAAACCAACTGACCCCTGGGATGGGATCAGGTTTGACCCCACGGTCATAATTTGAACAAACTTGGTAGAGGTCTACTAGATGATGCTTCATACCAAATATCTAAGCTCCAGGCTTTGTGGTTTCGGAGAAGAAGATTTTTGAAGTTCCAACTTTGAAAATCTATTTTTAGCTCCTGTGGCCTAGAAATGCAATGGACCTGAACCATTTGAACAATTTTGGTAAAGCTTCATGCAAGTAACATTCCTGCAAAGTTTCAGCAAGATTGACCCAGCAGTTCAGGAAAAGAGGTTGTTCGAAGAAAAAGTTGACGACGCTCGCACGGACGGACGGACGGACGACGGACATCAGGCGATCACAAAAGCTCACCTTGAGCGCTCAGGTGAGCTAAAAAGTTGTTCGCATACTACTGACAGTGAGGGATTGGGTAATAATTTTATTTATTTATTGATTGATTGATTGATTGATTGATTGATTGATTGATTGATTGATTGATTGATTGATTTATTTATTTATAATGGCCAAATAGCTTGTTTTCTTACGATAAAGATATTTGCCAAATTAAACACAATTGTTTAATAGATTCTCAGAAATTGTCTTAATTTAGATTATGTTAACTGCTTTTTTTCATATCAACCAACTAATAAGTTCAGATCATTAAATATCCGAGAACTAAATGCTATGTTATTTTTATTATGCCAGTAAAAAACCCAAAAGACCTCCCTGGTGAAAAATCTTAACTTATTAACCTTTATTTCATTTTTATGACCTTGCCAAAGATAAACTTTATAATCTAGGTAATTGATCACCATCAAAGAAAATTTATTCCAGACATTCAGTCGTGAATGAAGACTAAAACTCTACTTTTTGTTAAAACTGATTACCGCAAAGAATGCAGTATAAGAATAATTTACTTAAAAATTAACTGTTTGAAATAGCTATAACATAATATTCTCTCATCGAGTTGTGTTGAAGCTCTTTGACCTTATGTTAATTTCTCTCTCTGACAGTTGCGAGATTCTGAGCAATGCTATACTATTCAGGCACATTTGACAAGAGTATAATGATACAGATAGTACTTTTTGTTAAACAGAATGACCATGAATTGACGAGGTCCATCGGTATTTAAAAGACATTGACACTTATTTGTTACACGTGATAGATAGATAGATAGATAGAGAGAGAGAGAGAGAGAGAGAGAGAGAGAGAAAGAGAGAGAGAGAGATAGATGAGATAGATAGATAGATAGATAGATAGAGACAGAGAGAGAGAGAGAGAGAGAGATGAGATAGATAGATAGATAGATAGATAGATAGATAGAGAGAGAGAGAGATAGACAGAGAGAGAGAGAGAGAGAGAGAGAGAGAGAGAGAGAGAGATAGATAGATAGATAGATGTTTATTCAGGTTAAAACACACTTATAAACAATTATATCTCAATGTACAAGAAAATTCAAAGCAAAATAAAAAAAAAATGTCGGATTGCTGCTGATCAGCATCAATGATTCTAAAAACTGCCATAAAATTGTTGTAATAGTACAATTCGACATTGGGGAAAAGCACAAAAGTGCGGCTATTAAAATGAGCTTAAAAAGCGTATCACCTCAAATTAGATTTGAAGGGAACAGATCAGCAACTACCTCACATTTAAAATGTTGAAATTGACTGCTTATAACTTATCACAGTAGTTACAAATATCACATTATCAGAAGCTAATATTTAAGTATATTATAGAAACAGTATGTAACATCATTAAAAGTATATTGAACAATGAAAGGAGCAAAATGGAAATACTTGAAGTGTATAGTGTGTAAAAACCTAGGATGGCCCATGAAAGCCCGAAGGCTTATTTCCAATGGGGTCCTTGGATTAATACTTATTATATGGAACTACAAAACAACAGAAAATAAAAAAATTAAAAAAAAAGACTAAATAAACAACAGACCAAAGATTTTGGAGTCTGGAAGTTACATATTTAAGTTTCTATAATATACTTGCCATGATGACTAGATGAACATATATCTATGAGCAACTATTGTCATACATTAGCTATACCTAACAGATGTTTCTTAACAGCCCTTTTGAAAATATATTTCTTATCTATTTTCTTTATAGAGTCTGGCAGTTCATTCCAATCTTTTATTGCACTATAATAGAAAGTAACATTTTCTTTGCCATGATATTTGGGCACTCTGAAATTGTATGTATTGGCTCTAGTTGAGTAAGAATGTATATCTTTAACAAACACAAAATTGTCTTTCATATAAGATGGACACTTATCATTTGCAATTTTAAATACATGGTTCAGTCTAAGTTGTTTATTTCTATTTTCAACATTTAACAAAGACATATTTGCATGAGTATTCTTATTTTGTATAGTTTATGAAATATGTTTATCTAGTTAGTTTTTATAGGAAAAAATAAATGCTTCATGTGGAAATCTCAAGGATTCCAATATTTTATTATTGATAACAATCTGAGTACATGTATGTGTTTACAAAAAGGCATCTTTTACTTGGAACATAAACGGTATGCTACACTGTATTGTAAAAATGTTTGAAAAGGACAAAGGTCAAAAGTTGGTTTAATTTTGAACATTGAATTTTATTCTATATTGTTATCACGAAACACAACGTTACCACAGCTGATGCGATCATAATGCACTTTTAATTTTGATAGCATTACATATCAATTTATATTTGTAGCGTGTAATTGGACGAAACAGTTCTGAGTTTGCGCTGTTAAAAAATAAATAAATGAAATAATGTAAACACCATAAATGTTAAAACAAATATAAATGAACTATAAGAAAATTTGACACGAACTTTGAATCTGTCTTCATTCAGTAATGTCAATTGATAATAACTGCAAATGATAGAGACTGCAAATACTTAATTAACTTGCGCATTCGGAAGTAAGGAATGTATTATAATCTGGGGAGTTTCTATTTATAGAAGGCGATAATAATTGAGTTCTGTGTTTTTATTCCTAAAGGGCAAGATTATTATCATTATTATGTCTAAAATCAGTTTGGTCAGTAAAACTTGAATACTATTCCCTCTGCGACATAGTCTTGAAAAAGGCTGTTCACATAGCTGTATCATTACCTGCACGCAATGTTCGAAGGTTATTCCAGACATTCGTGAATTTATATTTCATTCGGGTATGACATAAATTTTGCAAACGTCCCTTTCAATGGTTGCTGTCAACAGTCAAGATCAAGTAAAACGCAGTTCTTCATTAAAATGTGCTTTGAGAACGTAAAAAAGCAAAAATAGCAAAATAATTATAGCTTATATACGTCGGAAGAGCAAACAAAATAAAAAAGGCTTTGTTCGCGTTATGTCTTAGAAAATGAACAATGCATATTATTATGTTAGATAAATCTAATGGTGTAAATATCAGATAAATTAGAAAAAATGTAAAATTGACATTACGTAAACCTGAGTCTTGATCTAAAATTTAAAGAGAAGGCCGATCTTTACTGACCGGAACATAGAAATAGTCGCTGTCATATAAGTCCAGTTGTCATTGCCGCGACTAAATGCTAAAACGAAATTGAAATAAAATTCTCTTTAAAGCGAGGGTGAATATTTATTTCTATCTCATAGTGCAGCAAAGCTTTAAGTTTAAATGTCGTATAATGAGGCACATTCACTGAACAATGGAAAGTAGTTCTTGTCATAAATCAGCATAGGGATCTTAGTGTATAAAGTCCATTTACTTGGAAGCCCACATTGAAATCTGAGGAAAATGTTCACACAGAAAAAAGATTTATCATTCTCCAGATACCATCAATCAGCAACAATATATTTTTATATTTTAACATTTACTTAATGTTAACGAGGTTAAAGAAATTCTATTGACGCATGTCTTCGGAACCTAACCGATCTTATCCAACGAGTTTCACACTGATGCATTTGTAACTATACGAGTCAAGTGGAACAGAATAATGCATTTGTACTTAACTTCTGTACAGCTTTTTCTATAAGCGCTAGGAAGAGATGATGCTAGTTGACATCTGCTGTGGTTACAGAAGATTTTTTCCGTTTTGTTCAGTGAAAGAGAAACTCAACTTCATGTTTATCGCTTTATATTCTTTCTGTAGTTTATTATGTCTACACGTTGGAGTCTTGATCGTGACAAAAATTAAATGCTCCATACTTACCTTTAAAATAAATATGTGTAGGTAAGCTGAGTTCGTAACAGTTCATTACAGAAACGCAGAAACCAGACGAACATTATTTTCTGTACAGACACAGATTCTGGAGAATTAGAGACGCATAAATATATCACGTAACCACATTAATCACAAATATGTCGGAAAAGTAATTACATTTTTATTTCTGAACGAAAACAACTATTTCTTAGGATAAAGACATAATGGTCAAGCCTACTCTGAAATATTATCCAGCGACATGGGTGTCATAATTCATCTGTTAAGCCCAGCGACATGGGTGTGATAATTCATCTGTAAAACCAAGCGACATGGGTGTGATAATTCATCCGTTAAACCCAGCGACATGGGCGTGAAAATCCATCTGTTAAACCCAGCGATATGGGTGTGATAATTCACCTGTACAACCCAGCACCATGGGTGTAATAATTCATCCGCTAAACCTAGTGACATGGGTGTGGTAATTTGTCTGTTAAACCCAAAGACATTGGTTTGATAATTCGTCTGTTAAATCCAGAAATATGGGTGTGATAATTCATCTGTTAAATCCACCGACATGGGTGTGATAATTCATTTTTTAAACCCAGCGACATGGGTATGATAATTCATCTGTTTAACTCAGCGACATGGGTGTGATAATTCATCTGACATACCCAGCGACATGGTGTGATAAGTATATGTAAACTCAACGAAATGGGTGTGGGAATTCATCTGTTAAACCAAGCAACATGGGTTTGGTAATTGATCTGTTACACCCAAAGACATGGGTGGGATAAATCATCGTTAAATGTACATTTGTATTATCGGTAACGTTTCTTATCGCAGAAACCTTATGTCCAGTGCTGTTATGAGTTGTCTGTTTCCTAATTCTTCCATTGCAAAACACCTTACTCAATAAATCTTTGATTAACGAAATGAAATACTGAATCTGAGTTTTTACCTCGTGTTATTTTTTATTCAGTTCCATTAACAAATCCAAAGGTAGACCTGCTTCAGTAATACACAGTACATCATTTATAACAATAATACTAAGATGACTCCTAAGATTATTATAAAGGTGAAATATCCACATATGACTTTTCGATCTAAAGTCTCCTGTAGATTTCTGTCTAAATACCTCTTAACCTTATTAAGCACAAAAAAACACAAACCCTGTTTTGCAATGGGCAAGGCACACGATTGTTTATTTTTGAGCACATGGTTATGAATGAATTAATCCATAGTTAGCATCCATACAAAAATAACATATTAACAATATAGACTATGCATATGAGAATAACAATTCTCACTATAAACTATGCAGATGAGAATAACAATTCTCACTATAAACTATGCATATCAGAATAACAATTCTGCATCATGATGATACATGTACATGTAATTTCAGTCTACGTGAACCAAGGTATGACATGCCAGATTAAAAACCAGAGATTAAACAATCAGCCCATTTCACGGAATGTTAAAAAAAACTCTGGAAACCTGTTCCTACCATACCAGGATTTGATAAAATTTAGACTAATGAATTATTTTGCTGCTATAAGCAAGCAATTTTCTACACACCAAACCGTTTGGATTCGAAAACAGCTGCACATTTACAATTTAAATCACAAAGACAAGGGCCGTTAACAATAACTGACAAAACATAATATTCGAATTTGAATAAAATTGTGTTTCACAATCGAGTCCGAGCGTAGAACTGATTTCCACGATCTTTTTACCGCCTAAAACCACATGACTGAAATCACTGATCACGTGATACACGCATCAGTGATCTGCACACTGGTGTATGTGCGACATAACGTTAAGACATACGTTCTACGCTATACTACGTAACGCGCAGAACTTTAACTTCTTTTCCAGGATAATATACTTGCTGCAAATGTTTTTGGCGTTGTTATCTATTCCATCATTTCACTTAATGGACCCATCGCAACTGTGACCGAAAACGAAAGAAAATCCGATTTTTAAAAAGTTTATTACACTGTACAACAACTCTAAACTGTGCAAGGCCTCGAAGCGTTCGAGGTAATTAACGACTAAATATTTTTTGTCAAGAAAAAGTCTTAAGGGCAAAGTTATTTACAAACATGAGGGGCTACTGAAATGAGTGGTGCAAGAATGAAAGTAAGAGTAGCAGCACTGTACGTAAAGAATGTCAATATAATATTATATAGTCAGTTTCACAGTGATCTGCTTTTTTAAACTCTTAAATGATAAGAAAATCATGATAAAATAAATGATGCCATCATGATGATAAAAGTGCTTTTATTTTTGGGCCCAGGAGTCAAAGGTTAAGCTCACATGTGCTTGCCATTCGAAAAACGGATTTTGGTCAATAACTCTAAATCCAAAATAAATGCTCCCAGGACTTCCAAATTTCCCAGGATCTATTGGCATGATGATAACATTACCTGGATTGGTTTTGGGACCTCTTTGACATAGATCAAGCAAAGATTCTGCAGTGCGAAAAAGGTTCCTGATCTATAATTCAAAAACATACATAGATCCCTCAGACTTTTCAAGACAGTCGGGCATATATAGATGTGTCTTATATGGTGCTCATTTCATCAAATATCAAGCTGAAAGGAGCGTGTACTTTTAAATGGGTTTTTGATCCTATACTTTTTAACGTAAAAGAAATATTGGGGGATTCCAGCTTTATATAAGTTGACAACTTCAGACCCTACTGCTTTAGTTTCACTGTGCTGAGTCGACCTTCTTATTGATATTGGGGTTTTGATGAGCTCAATTTGAGGCTGACAGTTTGGTTCTTCTTAAAAAGACTTGCATCTGTTGCTGCATTGTTAACTTCAGGTAAGTAATCATATAGTATATTTAATATGAAAGCAGTCAAAACATTAGATTAGAGGAGAGCCATATGTTACAGGAATTTACAAAATTAGCCTCATGTCTGCTATGCTCATGGGATAGAGAGCAATTAGAACTGGACCTGATGGAATACAGCTTTTTGATACTATAAGATCTGGGCAAATCTACTGAGTCAGTTTTATATACTGAAAATCTTCTAATTACTAGCATCTTGATTTCTTAACTTCAAATGAACGGTACATTAAAAATTCAATAAAAAATGTTAGTTATCCATCTGCTAATCTTTAAAAATTAATCTCTTTAAAATATTGAAATTAAGGAATGCTATTCATCTGTCTGCTAATTCATTATCTTAAACATGTTTATTCAATTAAACAGTCTCCAAGAAAAAAAATAATACGTTGTACCTTCGCTAACACAAAATATATACCTGAGGTACAGTCTAATGACTAATCTGTTATATTCCATTCTCCGCTGACGTTCCTTATTTCATTTTGCTTTGCAAAACAAAGGATATATATTGTGTTTACTGGCTATAGATTAAAGATTCTTTTGTAAAGCCCAACTTGTATTCTCAAAACTAAAAACATTTTCAAACATGGAACAAGCAACAAACTGAGATATAACAAAACATCGGTTGTAAATATAAACTAAACATTGCATGGTAGCTACTTTTGCACACTTGCTTCATTTCAAAATTAAAGAGATACAACATGAAAAAAAAAACTAAGCCTCGTTACTAGTGCTGTAAACGCGACAAAAAAGTTAAATCTTAAGCACAAACATTAGTTTAAATCAATATTATTCAAATTATTAATTTCGTCTATAAAGTTATAAAACGTGTGTGCCAACAGCGCATGTTTTGAATAATGTACATGTTTGCATTTAAAGCCCCCAGAAAAAGGTTGTTAGCGTTGTTCTTTTTCCAACGGAAAAGGCAAATGTTACTCTTCTGCCGACAGTAGTGTGATCCATCTGATTAATTGCTGTTTACGTACGTATTAAGTTCTTAAAGTCTGAGGGTGGTTTTATGGGAATTTTTGGTAACGTTCTTTTTTAACCAGAAATATTAACAAAGAAAGAGAAGATGTAAATGTACATAAAATTATATAATGTATAATAACAAGTACCAAGCTGGTAAAATAGTTATAAATCTGTAATAATTCTAGAACACTATATACTCCACAGAAAGGGATACAAACAGGCGTTTGTATATTCATCATTCTATTGTGATCGCCAACCGTTCACAACTGTAAATATGTGAATCTGCTTGCATGTACACCAATACAGACTAACAAACAGACAGGCAGACAGACAATAAGTGTAAAGATACATTTTTCCAGCTTTATACTTCAAGTAAAAGAAATCAAAATGTTTTTCAAAATCTTAATATCTTATATAAATCAAAGTTGCGAGCTATAAGCATTGGTAATTCTAAGAATGTAATATAATGGGATATTCATTAATCAAAAAGAACATAGCAGTAACGTTTTCTTTGAAAAGCACGTGTTTGTTTTGAAACAGAGCTAAATCGTAGCATTATGTAAACTGTACAAGCAACACAAAATAACCTCAAACAACGTTGAATAAAAGAAATAAAAGGAAACGTGTATTCATCTGAACAGTTATGAACAGGAACGGCTATACATGCACCAGATGTGATATCAGATGTTATGAAATCTGACAAGAAACCAAAAACTCGGTGTATATCTAATACAACGAACACGAATCTTTAGCATGTTTCATTTGTAAACAGATTTGATAAGATTATATATTAGGAAAAAAACACTTTGAAATTAAAATATATTGTCCATATTTCAAAACTCATGACATCCGTTAACTCAAGTTTATCGATCGATTTTTGTCAGAACATTTACACCCTGACTAACCAGCTACGCTCCGCGAACGGCACTACGCCGCGATCACGGCATATGCAACGCTCGTAACCGGCATAACCGGTGTCAACTTAGAATATTTTTGGGGGTCAGGTAAGAAAATTTCAGAGATCTTACTAGATTTAAAAATCGTGAGAATGGACCGATATATGATGCCAATGTTGTGCAATAACGGTTCAAACGTATTTTGCATGAGACAAGTTTTAGTATAGTGAAAAACTATGGTTGTATAGAACTTATCGACACTAGAGAGCTACATGCCAATGTTGTGCAATAACGGTTCAAACGTATTTTGCATGAGACAAGTTTTAGTATAGTGAAAAACTATGGTTGTATAGAACTTATCGACACTAGAGAGCTACAGAGTATGGATCTTGAATGCCTTTCATTTGTAGTTTGAAGGCTTTTTTCAAATCGAGTGAGGCCACGCACCGTACACCGGCACTTTAAATTTGCTACGTTGAGTATCACGGCACTTTATATGATACTGGAATTAAATATATTTTGTCAGAATATTGTTGACCGTTTCTTCAGATATATTTGGGCTGTAGTTTATTATCTTGTACATTATAGATATGGTTGAAATATTTACATTGGGAAGCTGAGTTGAGCTATCCTTTTGCATAAATCAATTTGCGCTGTGTTTGCGCTGGTGGCCGCATTTTAATTAGTATTAAAGGTGGTCAATCTGAGTTTTTGATGTTTTTAGTAAGAGTAAATCGTATTTTATATAATGGTATTTCATAATTTTGAACTAGTTGACTCATGCCGACCCCAAATAAAACGGCAATTCTTCACAAATTGTGAGGTTTTCTATTTTGGTTGCGCAACAATGTTAGCTATTTTAAAATTGGCACGAAAATGTTCGGAGAATATCGGACGTGCATTCTCGGAAACGTTTTTTTGTATATATAAAAACGAAAATGAAACTTATACTTACTGTGCTTGATGTTCGGGGATACCACTAATCTGAACTTAAGCAAACCAAACCTAAATCCATGCCAAAATGATATTCATTATTGGTTATATAATATCTTTCATTTTGTTACAAAATATAAACACAGCTGATGTTTTAAAGGAATCAGATTGACCACCTTTAAATATGTTTTGAATTTCAGTCATTTTCAGCATACTTGATATTGTCACGATGGAATCTCTTAAGTGTTTGTTAATGGCGCTGAACACAAATCTTTTCGCTCGAATTGTATTGGGGTGGATAGTCTTTTCAACAGCGAGCAGAATGTCTTTTGGTTAAGAGTCTTCACAGTTCCACGTCGTCTTTTAACTTTTGACTGGTATACACCTAGCGATGATTTCTTCCTCATATTTCTCAGTAAATAATCAGAATTTGGACTTGTTAAATCATTCGCGGAGCAGCATGATGTAAATATGTTAGCAAAAAATAATTGCAGGTTAATTTAGCAGTTTTGGCAGGACCACGAAAACCTATTTTTCAATCTTGCGTTTAAAAAAATTGAAACGCTATAAAGCAGCAAAAGATAGAGAGGAAATTAATCCACGTGCTCAATATTCAGTTGTTTTTTTTTGAAATACTGAAATAGAATAAAATTTCATGCATGTAGCATTCAGGCTTTACAGTCAAAAACTTATAAACATTACCAAAAGATACTTGTTTTTCCAAGAGAAGTAATAACGTTACGAAGTTTGTACCGTAAAAATGAATCAATCAAATATAATTTAGCACGAAATAGAGCTATGTTCAACCAATGAATACGCTTACATAAGCAGAAGTGAAAACATTGAACACCGAAGTGTCAGAAGTGCTAGGTTTTGTAAATTTTAATTATTAGCTCAATTCTGAGAATAAATTCCAAAACTCGAAATGCAAACATCAAGGCGTTGAATTATTATACATAGGATTAAGTTCATATAGACCAATGCTTATACACGTAAGAATATCTGACTTGGACGCTTTTCTCTGTTTTCTTTATTATAAGAAGCCAAGAAAGAGTTTGATGTCAGAATAATGCCTGAAGAAACCATCTGAAGTATTCTGACCATCAAATGTTTAGTTTATACCAAATTTATTTCAGTTCGATTATGTAGCTTTTGGCTTATAGACACACTCTCGAATCCGTTCCTTGACCCATCAAATAGTTGGTGTGGAGTTCGCAGTTAACAATATTTGATCGCATAAAATGCCGTGCTACGTAGCGTAGCAAAATGAAGGTGCCGGTTTACGGTACGTGGCCTCACATTTTTCTTAAATAAAACATGCAAACTACAGATTCAACACATTTAAATTCCACACTGCGTCTCTATCTCATCCCGATAATTCTATGCAATCATAGTTTTTTACTACACTTCAGCTTAGCCCAAGAAATGTATGTTTGAACCGCTATTGCACAACATTTCGCATCATATATCGGTCCATTCTCACGAATGATTGAACAAACTACTAAGTCCTGGACACTGAGGAGACTAGAGACATAAAGTTCCATGACTTGCCCTCCGTATCAGCTTTACTGTTAGGCTATCATTTTAAAATCTAGTAAAAACTCTAAAAAAAAATTCTCTTACCTGACCCTCAAAATTATTCTACGTTGACACCGTTTATGCCGGTTACGAGCGTTGCATATGCCGAGATCGCGGCGTTGTGCCGTTCGCGAAGCGTAGCTGGTTAGTCATGGTAATTTAGCGGTTAAAATTTAAGTACGCATTAATGAATTTAAATCTTGTCACGCGGTCAAATTAATTGGCACAGACATATAAATATTATGATATACATACAAATAAAAAATGGTCAAACGAAAATATACACTGTACAAAAGTTTTGTCTATGTTTTTCAGTATCGCAAAATACTTTTCTATATCGACAGTATTATTTCAAAAGTTTAATAACTTGTTATAAGTGCAACGGAATTAAACTGTTGTTGCTACACCCTTCATCATAATGCATCATGATTATAACGTTAATTCGGAGCGTTCTGAAGCAAATACACTAGGAGTAACAAAAAGAAGTAATAAATCGTGCCTTTTCTTCTCTGATTATTAGGAAACCTCCAAGCGATAAATGCTCTACCGATGGAACAATTTACGCACATGATTTATTTCTTATTTCCGAATTGGCAAGGCAAATTTAATGATCATTTATTGTAATTGCTGAATTTTATTGCTTTCCTTATAGCAAAATTAACCTTTCACTACTCATATCTACCATATGTTAAATTAACTGAGAACAACACGGTGTTCTTAACAGCGCTTGTCAATGCATGTGGCTTGTTAATTTTATAGCAATGGCAAACGCGAGATAAGAATGCAATTTTCAACGATTTTTTATGAATAATCGTGTAGTATAACTATGTATATGCCGTAGGCCATATAACAGATCAGGAATAAGTAAAACTGGGATTCTATTTTGATCTAGGCTGACCAAGATAAAATCAAGGATGAATAAAAATCCAATTTAGCTTGACCAATTCTAAACTTACCTAGGCAAACTAAAAACCACGCAGTTTTCAGTGATATGCAAATAATGTATATAATCGTACTTTTTAACGGAACAGTGCTTTAATTTTTGTAATGACTTTTAACTCATTTTACTGTTTCCTATAAAGCAATGTTAAAAGAAACGAATACTTTTTTATTTGAACAATAACATTCCTTAAATGAAATCACATAGGCGTCTTACATTACAGTACAATATTAATAGTACGATTTTGAAAACCCGAAACCATTGGTGGTTCGAATAATTGTCTCAGTCTCGACTTAAAAAAATAAAATAAAATAAACATGGTGAAATCCGTATTATCAAATGTTCCAAGCTCCAACATTAATTTTTATCGGTAATCCTAAGTTGATAATTGATGTTTGGATCTATGTCACCGATATTCCATTTGTGATTCGTCCCAAGCTGTTGAAGTGCTTTGACAACATGGATTATTAATTAACTGTTTAACTGTTACATCAAAAGTAGTACTGAGTCCAGTAATCATATCCAATAAATCCAATAACTTCGTTTTACGACCCAAGTGGTAATGAAGCAAATGAATGATCAAATGGGTTTTAAATCCTGAGGTATCGATTCGATCCTCCGTTTCTGCACTAACAATTCGTATTGTCTTTCGGCTGAGACGTTAAGCCGAGGTCCCATGTATCAGTGCTAGACACTGAGCAAGGACAATAATGAGGGGTGTCCCTGGAATGAGGTGTTTCTGTATCTTGCACTATCCCCAACTACTTAAAATAACTTAACACTGCACCGAGCGTCGGTCGTATGGACAACCGGTAGCGACAATACATATATTCAAATAGACAGTCTTAGATATGAAAAATTGAATTTCAATTCGTTCTGGTTATTGTTTTCTATTACATTCAAATGGTAAAGGCGGCATATACCAGTTTTCTAGCCATATATTAATCGAACTTGCTATGTAGAAATTATTAATTCTTGGGTTTGATGGATTAAAATGTGAATTGTTGAAGTCTAAATTACTTAATACATGAGACTTTGAGTGTTGAGAGTAGCAAAGATTGCCTTTTTGTTTTCATTATTGAACAGTTTTGAAATGCTTCTAGTGTAGGAGCTTGACATTCGAAACTAATGAAAGCTAGTTACCATGTCACTGGTTTCCAATGTAGGAGTTTACTAGCAGGCAGTGTGTGATACTGCGGTTAGGGATAACAAGGGCGGATCCAGGATTTCAGGTTGGGAGGGGGCGCAAAATGTTCGGCCCAATTTGTGTCCGTTTTTTACCTTATTTCAACGGTTGTGGTTATGCTAGAGTATACTGATTTAGCAATATCACATGGGCCTCTGATAATTCAATTTAATGTTGAACAATAAAGTATACATTATTTAAAGACATATTCAAAATAGACCTACAATAACACCTATTGTCCGGGAATTTTAGTGTGTGTGTGGGGGGGGGGGGGGGGGGGGGCGTCCCCATCTGAATCCGCTAGTGATAACAGATGTTTAGCACTAGCTGATTTTTTAGGTGTGTCATAGCAGACGAACTAGAAACATTTTGTGTTGGACTGTAAATATCAGGCGGCTTGTCTCTTTCAAAGAATTTGCCTCAAGGTGTGAGGTTTAGAGTCAGTTTCTGTCTTATAGCTGGCCACTGGTCAAGAAGTGGGGCTTTGGATCAGTTTTCTTCTTGCAGCTGATTATTCAAGAGACTGTTAACTGTTATTCTCTTCCCATGTCGGTGTATTTGGACTGTCAGTGAAGCGCTCACAGTTTGAGTTGTCGTCGGTCGCTGATTTTCTTTGATTTTCTTTGTTTTCATCTGCCACCAAACTACATTGAAAAGTTTCATCTTGTTGCGAATCACAAAAACCACGGTTATTACAACTGAACCGGCATGACTCGTGTCCCAACAGAACAAATCCGAATCATTGTAATCATCATATATGCAGTTATATTTAAAACACATCATGCTAGTAGAATATAACTTCTATGTGTATTAAAGAACGATCTTTTATTAAACGCTTTTATTTACTTAGCTGTCGTCTAATGACCTGTCAAGATGATTCCGTATAGTTTTCTAATGACATCATGTTAAATGGAACTATACACATAACGCATCATGTTAACCACTCTATGCAGAGTGATTCAATATTAGCAGTTCGTATTAGCAATTTACCGCTTTATTAGATACTGTTTTATGAATGGCAACATGATTCTATATGTTTCTTTTGGCTCGACGATTTATATCAATTTCATTTTCAATTTTATGCTACGGAAGCATGGAAGGGACATTGATTTTTCTTATATTTTACTTTTGGTCATGAGTTCTAACTAAGAAACAAAAAAAAAATCCTGGCCACAAGTAAAACAAAAAAAAACATCAGTTATTCATATAACGAACATTCCCATCATAAAGGGGGAAATGCAGGGTCGAGCAGGTGTACTCAGTAAAATCGTGAACAGATAAATCTGTGTAACCCTTACGTGTACCTTTCACTAAAACTTTACATTTCAAACCCTTCAGGAGGAAATTTTCAGTTAATTTTACCATTTTGCCTGACCTGAAAACAATCCGCTAAAGAAATCCCGAAACAAAAATACATTCTATATTTAGCGTCAAGAGACATCATGGGAATGTCACGTGGTCATTCAACAGCATTTTGAAACAAATGGCGCTGTCGATAATCGGCAAGATACACCGAATGGGTATTTTTGTTGAAATGATCACATGACATTCCCAAGCACCACCGCGGCTTTACGCGGGAAATTCAAAAATAGCTAACCTGTGCACGTCGCATAGGATAGGAAACACCATTTTTATATCTTTTTTTTTATAAAATATTGGCTTGAAATATTCGGGTGTAAATCAAAATTTCAGCTTCAAATAATGATATTCAACTGATTAATAACCCTTTTCGCAAATCTGTTCCATTCATCAAACATGCTCATCTGCCTTTAAAGCAGCTAAATACAATCCATTCTCAACAAACAACACCAACGGTTTCACTAAATTGACGATACCCAACAAAATGCAAATCAGTTTTAGTCACTCAAAATCTCAATTAATTACAAACACAACGAATCTCCATCGTCGCGTCTAAATACAGATGCTCGTTCGAAGAATAGTTGTAGCACAAATGAAAATTCTATTATTTTAGTATATTATATCTTTGGATGTGAAACCGGATCTTAAAAACCACGACAACCTTACTTTGTTTCATATCCTTTCCGCACCTATAACGTACTAAAGCGTATTCGTGCGAATTTGGCATATTTGGCGCTCCATAACTTTGACTATGAAGCCACAAAATGTTGAGTTAAGCAAAACTTTGATAATCAGCATGCCAGTCTATGAACTGTGCAAATTCTAGCATGGTTATTGCAGGTGTAAAATTGCACTTTTTAGAAGCTGTCAAAACTGGGCCAGGGATGTTGTTTTTGCAAGGTTTAAAATTCACGTCGTACCCAATATCGCATACGTCATTTTCGCGCGTACGTTTTTTTTCATAACTGATGCAAACACTTCTGTCAACAAGAGACGTTTGTAAAAGATATATGCTCCTGAGCGCCTTATCCCTAGAGGCAGCCATGAAGTTTTAAGGTGCTGTGGACAGGCGTTCTATAGTAACCGATCGGTAAAAATTTTGCTATTCAAGGAACTGTGACAATGGCCTTTGATCAGGTGGCCTAAAAACTAAATGGCTCATCTAAAAGTCATTAACAACTTGTATACAAAGTTTGAGAAGCATGGGCCCAAGCGTTCTACACTTATTCATCGAAAACTCATTTTGCTTTTCAATGTCTCTTTGACCTTTGACCTTTAACCAAATGACCTGAAAAAACAAACCTACATATTAAGTCTGACTAACCTGGGCTTCAAGGATTCCCTAGATATTCAGCAGATACTGGTTTGCTTTTTCAAGGTTACTGTGACCCTGACCTTTTACCTAATAATCGTGAAAACTACAGGGGTAATCTAATTGTCATGACCAAGCTACCTATGAAGTTTTGAGGAGCTGGGCCCAAGCGTTCTATAGTTATTGATCGAATACTATATTGCTATGCAAGGTCACTGTGACCTTGACCTTTGACGTAAAAAGCAATAGGAGTCATCTACTGGTCATGGCCAATCTATGTACCAAGTTTAAGGATCCTGAGCCCAACCGTTGTATAGTTACTAATTTTAAATCATTTTGTTTTTCAAGGTCACTGTGACCTTGGCCTTTGACCTGATGACCTGAGAAAACTATAGGGATCATTTACAAGTCATAACCAACCTGACCTTTGACCTAGTAACAAGGAAAACTATAAGAGGTCATCCACTGGCCATGACCAACCTAAACGCTAAGTTTGAACAACATAGGACCAAGGGTTCTATATTCATTGATCGGAAACTGTTTTGCTCTTCAAGGTCACCGGGACCTTGACCTTTGACCTGGTGGCTTGAAAATCTATAGGTGTTATTTACTGGTCATTTGCAACCTACTTGCTAAGTTTGAACAACCTGGAACCAAGGGTTCTTTAGTTGATCGTAAACTATTTTGTTATTCAAGGTCACTGTGACCTTGACCTTTAGCCTGGTGATGTAAAGAGCTAAAGGGGTCATCTAAGAGTCATGACCAACCTACACAGTAATTTTGAACAATCTGGAACCAAGGGTTCTATAGTTGTCGATCGGAAGCTGCTTGGCTCTTCTAGGTCACTGTGGCCTTGACCTGGTGACCGGAAAAAACTATAGGGGTCATTTACTTGTCATGACCAGCCAACACACCTTGTCTTAGGAAGATGGTTCGAAGGGTTCTCTAAACCAAAGTGTCTACTGACCGACATTTGCAAAACTACATGCCCCCTCATCTGCGATTGGGGCATAATAAAACAGCACACACAGAAAGATGTCACAAGAAGTTGTAAACATTGAGAAAAAAATGTTGTTTATTTTTCTAAACATTTGCTTTTTATGCAAAATGAAAGTACTATGTAAACTGAACGTATACTTCATGTGAAGATCAAGTCAAGGGAAGGTAATTCTGTGAAATGACAGCAATAGTATGTGGCAAATGTCTGAAATTTAGCTTATTATGAAACCCGTCTCGGTCGAAAGGATATGTTCATAATTGCATCAACGCTCATCTGAGTTAAAATTAATACCTGTCAAATGTTTGTAAAAAGAGATACTGCAAATTAGGTAAGTAAACAGTAAACCAGAGGCAATTTTCGACTACAGGATGTCTGGTTCAGCGGTGATTAAACAATTACAAAGAACAGCAGTTCGCCTTGACGACAAACATTATTTGCACTTTTGCAGAGTACATCTGATATGTATTTGTTTGTCTTCTAGACAAGAAAAGCAATGCATTATCTGTATAAAACTCTTCTGTTTGTTAAGAAGGTCTGTGATAGGCACAAATTGGAGGACAATTTTTTTATAACAGGTGATTGTGAATGCTGTCAGGTAAAGTCAATCTAATTATATCTTTTAAGCCATATTTGTATTTGCTTACATTTCATTTAAAAGACCTGAAGGGCTTTTATCTTGAGGTAGACAGGTATTTAGTAGACTGTCAAAAATTTGAAAAAAAAAACCATGTGTTACTGTAACGGTAAAATGCAGTTTTAGTAGTCTACAGACTTTTAATTTAACAATTATTTTTGTAGCTCACCTGAGCTGACTCAGGGTGAGCTATTAGGAGCGATGAATGTCCGTCGTCCGTCGTCTGTCGTCCGTTCACACTTAGTTCGTTAACACTCTACTGGTCACATTTTTGCTTCGATTGTCACGGAACTTGGTCAGGATGTTTGACTCAGTAATTACTCGGACGAGTTTGAATATGGGTCATGTGGGGTCAAAAACTAGGTCACATGACCTAAAAATAGAAAAATCTTGTTAAGGCTCTAGAGGCTACTGTTTCAGTCCAATTGTCCTGGCAATTTGTCAGAAAGGTTGTTTAATTGATTTCTAGCCAAAGTTTGAATATGGGTCATCTGGGTTAAAAAACTAGGTCACATAGCCCAAATATGGAAAAACTTTGTTAACACCCTAGAAGTAAGATTTTCAGCTCGAATATCCTGGAAATTTGTCAGAAAGGTTGTTTCTATGATTTCTAGCTCAAGTTCGAATATGGGTCATCCGGGGTCAAAAACTAGGTCACAGAGCCCAAATATGGAAAAACCTTGTTAACACATTAGAGGTAACATTTTCAGCCCAAATATCCTTATAATATATCAGAAAGGTTATTTGGATGATTTCTAGCACAGGTTCGAATATGGGTCATCTGGGGTCAAAAACTCGGTCCCTGAGACCAAATATGGTAAAACCTTTTAATCACTCTAGAGGTAACATTTTCAGCCCAAATATCTTAAAATATGTCAGAAAAGTTGTGTTGATGATTTCTAGCTCAAGTTTGAATATGGGTTATGTGGGGTCTAAAACAAGGTCACACAGCCCAAATATGGTAAAACCTTGTTTACACTCTAGATGTAACATTTTTAGCCCAAATTTTCTGAAAAACTGTCAGAAAGCTTGTTTGTATGATTTCTAGCTCAAGTTGGAATATGGGTCATGTGGGGTCAAAAACTAGGTCACACAGCCTGTATATGGAAAAACCTTGTTAACACTCTAGAGGTAACATTTTCAGCCCAAATATCCTGGAAGTATGTAAGATAGGTTGTTTTGATGATTTCTAGGTCAAGTTCGAATATGGATCATCTGGAGTCAAAAACTAGGTCACAGAGCTCAAATAAGGAAAAACCTTGTTAACACTTTAGAGGTCACATTTTCAGTCCAAATGTCCGTGTGATATGTCAGAAAGGTTATTTGGATGATTTCTAGCCCAGGTTTGAATATGGGTCATCTGGGGTTAAAAACTAGGTCACTGAGACCAAATATGGTAAAACCTTGTTTACACTCTAGAGGTAACATTTTTAACCCAAATTTCCTGAAAAACTGTCAGAAAGCTTGTTTGTATGATTTCTAGCTCAAGTTGGAATATGGGTCATGTGGGGTCAAAAACTAGGTCACACAGCCTGTATATGGTTAAACCTTGTTAACACTCTAGAGGTAACATTTTTAGCCCAAATATCCTGGAAGTATGTAAGATAGGTTGTTTTGATGATTTCTAGGACAAGTTCGAATATGGGTCATCTGGAGTCAAAAACTAGGTCACATAGCCCAAATATGGAAAAACCTTGTTAACACTTAAGAGGTAACATTTTCAGTCCAAATATCCTTGTAATATATCAGAAAGGTTATTTGGATGATTTCTAGCCCAGGTTCGAATTTGGGTCATCTGGGGTCAAAAACTAGGTCACAAAGCCCAAAAATAGAAATATCTTGTTAAAGCTCTAGAGGCTACTGTTTCAGTCCAAATATCCTGGCAGTTTGTCAGAAAGGTTGTTTTGTTATTGAAATTATTAGATTAGGTTAAAGGTCACGGAGGCTAAAAATAGATTTATCTACTGTACCTCATAAAGCCTTCATTTATAGACCAATATCTTTGAAATTCAATATATAGGTTCCTTGCATGGACCTCTACCCATGGGTAGGGTTTGAGATCACTAGGTCAAGGTCAAGGTCACCATAGCTTATAATAGATATTTCTACTTTCTGTCATAGAGCCTTTATTTATTGACTGATATTTTACATATTTTGTTTGTAGGCACTTATATATTTTCAATTAAAAAATGAAATACTGCTTAACAGCAAACCTACAACCAAAGTACTCAGGTGAGCGATCCAGGGCCATCATGGCCCTCTTGTTTTTCAAAACGCCTGCTAAAATGTTAGGTAAAATTTCTTGGTAAATTTGGACGAAATGGAAAACCAGTTGAAAACTCAGAATAAAATATATCATTTAAGATTCAGTTTTCCATCAGATTTAGCTTTTAAAGTCATCAAAGTTGACCCTGTTTCAAGAGTGTTTCTTCCTCGGTTAAAATGAATCCTTTAAAACTATGGACATATTAGCAATGATACTAACAGCCGGGATCAGTAAAACTTGGATATTAAGAATATCTTATATTAAAATATACTTTGTTTTATTATTATTAAATACAGAATTTTTATAACAAGGGTAATAGCATGTGTGCAGTCACAAACATTTTTCATTTCAAAACATTTTTTTTCAAATGCCCAGACTCAGTTACTGTATCAACCTTACACGTTGCCCTTCTTGATTTAATAATTTTTATTTTCTGAATAAAAAGTCTATAAGTTGTCCATCGCTCAGCTATAGAAAAGACATATTGTGAACACAAAAATTATGCACGCCAAACTTGTTTGCGAGTTTTGGACTTGTTTTCCTGACAGATGTCATCTGTTTCACAATAATTCGGAAACAAAATATGACGTCAGTATCTGGCTCTTCACTCAAATCTACAAACCAGCGACAACTCAGGAGAGTTCTCAGGCACGGTTTGAAGTTTGTGCTGATGTTTCAGAAAATTTAATAACAGACGATTCTCTTTACAGAAACCCAGATCAACAATTCTTGAGAGATGAGCAAAATTGTAGCATAAGAAGATAACTTTTATGGCCAGAAGCGATCAAAACATAATTTTTGGCGAGTTATGTTCATGTCTATAAAAAGCTACATTTAGGCTGTCAATACTGGTTTTCGATTTACTATTATTTCTAATGAAATTTCTTCTTGAATAGTATCAAATGTGATCCTAATTGTTAAAGAACTTGTTTTTCTTTAAGCATATTGACAGTGTCTGATAGTCAATGAAAGTTTAGAAATATTTCTTTGACCTTCAACACAAAAGTGGTTTTTCTTGTTTTAATGAAATTCCGACAGCTTATTTGATTATAAGGTACTGCAAGAGATGAACTTTGTGTTTGCTTTCTTCACTGAAGTCCTTTGTACGCCTTAGAAAGGTTGCATGTTTGTTGTTAACGTAATCCCGAGACAATTTTTCTCTAGAAAATAATTTCAGTTTTACTTTTTTGGGAATTCGTTTGCCTGTGTATCCCTTCAAAGTGGAACTGAACTTTATTATCATTTAATTTCATTAACTCTTATCTCATACAATACATGGTTGGTTTTGATTTTGATTTCTGAACAGTAAATAATACCGATCAATGGAATGGTGAAATTGATCACTGTCACTGCTGTCATGCTAGATCGAGACAAAGGCCCGTAGTTGACTTTCCTTTTTTAAGTTAAAACAAATGGCGGCAGAAAACCTAATATTTTTTATCTTGCAAGTGGGCGTTCCCATAGCTTAATTTATAATCTTTATTTAAAATAATTAGAACAATAAGAATGACTGGTTGTTGTTTACGTCATTATTTTTTCATAAAATGCAGTTTTCTTGTAAACATGGGAAGTCTTTATGTAGTCTGTAATTTTCAAAGTTAAAAAAAACAACAAACGTTATGTAAAAGGTAGTTCGAAGAATTAGTATATTGGTAATAGAGCGTAAAAATAAATTAATAAATTGTACTTCACTTTCCAACTTACCAATTGGTCGGTACTTTTTTTTACAGCAAATGGCAATGTAATATCTCGATTCAAATACATCTTCCATTTGAGACACAGCCTGTTTTATGTTCTTAATAAAACTTTAATCATGGTTTTATTATCCACACTTTCTAGCTAAGAAACAAGAATCGAAGAGTTATTCAGCCTTATCAAACATTGTGTCCAACAACGAAAATCTTCTTTCTGTCAGGATCTTAAAGAAACGGCAGTCTAGATTTGAGTTAGTTTTTCGCAAAGTTTATCTCATATCTTGTGTTAGAATGCTTCAATATTTAATTTCTTTGATAAATGTCATTCATTGCATTTAAATAAAATTATACCATATAAATTAACAATTATTGCATATAAACAAGAAAATATTAAATATAAATGAAAAATATTGCATACAAATAAGGATATATTGAATACATATAAACATTATTGCATACAAATGAGAAAATATTTGAACATAAATAAACATTTTTTTCAATATAAATGGAAAGATATTGAAAATAAATAAAAGTAAAGAACACAAATGCAATTTAGCGAATATTGCAACGTCTGACACGCCATAGAAAACAGCAACCTAAATTCTTTCTGGTGTCGATGAAAATCAAGTACGAAATCAGTACGGGTAAAAGAAAACTGTACATAGAATTTTTTCAAATCCGCGTAAAATATCCTATTAATTTGTAATACGTAAAAAGCTTAGTTTATGATGTAAAACGTCGAGTGCTCCCTCAATCTAAGTAAATATAACACGCACCACATGCCCTAAATCCGATTTATGATCTGGAACAACTGCTTGCAGTTATGTATGCTATCGAATAATTAACACCGAGAAAAGCATAAAATCATTCCATTTTTCATTTAATTTCAACGCTATGGGTCAACAACATCTAGCGGAATTTTTAAACAGCAAAAGCTTACGTATTATTTCATAATAAGTGCTGTCACCGAAAGCTCTACGATGCCCCCACCCCCGCAAAGTGGTGCTTTCAGCTGAGAACCAGATGAGGATAAATTGTAATTCCTTCGAAAGAAGTAGGAATTTGTTCTGACAATTTGACCTGAAGGTGAAGATGGTTTAGAAGTCATGTTTAAAAAAGATCTATGACACCAGATGAAAATAAATTGTAGATACTTCAAAAGCAATTAGTTGTTTCGACAATTTAACCTCAAGGTTAAGATCAAGTTGGAGTCAAGGTCACAAAAATATATGCATTTGGAAGATTTTTCTCCCACTGGCTTGTGTGCAAACATGAGCTAAATCTGTTTGTATTAAGGGAGTTGTGGCCAATATTAATGAATTTTAACAACTGCACTTCTAGGACAAGGTCATTTGAATATATGTGTGGGGAGATCTTGACCAAACGGGTGTTGTATTCAAGTATGAAGTAAATGTATTTATTAATAATGAAGTAATGGGCATGTTTATGTTTTCTGAAATTTGGAACTTTGAGGTCAAGTTTATTCAGGGATCAATGTCATACAAATATACTTCAGTGGAAAGGCATTGTTAAAAGGGGCGTTTTGTTCAAGTATAAAGTAAATCCATTCTATAAAAAGGAAGTTATCGGCAATGTTAAATGTTTTGACAGCTTGACCTTTGAGGTCAAGGCCATTCAGGGATCAAGGTTAAAGAAATACATGTCAATGAGAAGGTATTGTCCAAACGGGTATTGTGTTCAATATGAAGTAAATCCATATACTAATAAAAAAGTCATGGGCAATGTTAAAGTTTCTAACGGAATGATGGACGGATGGACTGACAGACGGACCTGTCAAAAACTATATATTCTGCTTCGGGGGCATAATAAAAGAGGTCATGACCAGAACTAACTTAGACAATGAATCACAGGTTTAAAAATAATATGGAAGAAACGAAATCTTGATTTAATTGTTGCACTGGTCTGTATGATAGCAAACATATTAGAATCTTCAGAGATGTCAAGATACATTGTTCATACATAAAATAGGATTTGAAACGAACACGGGGACGCTAATTTTAACATCTTATTAAAATGTGACTCAGTCAGTTTAAGTGATAGCAGACTCTTTTACAAGTGCTGCAAGTTGTAATTTAGAGTCTGTAATTGTTAATTCTTGATAACCGAATTCGAGCCCATGACTTCTTAATAAATGGACTTATTAACCTACAACCAACTGCAAAGCATTAGTCCCATCAAATGTGTGTTACTTAATATTCATGAGGCACGAGTTTTACAAAACAAAACTCAAAGAAAGTATACCTACTGCTTTTTATTGCCTCGTTAACTATGCCGTGTTAACATCTAGAGACATTTCAGACATTTGCTAGAGTCGGAATCTGATCAACAGACGGCTTTTAATGAAGATAAACGGAAGTGGTTCTCTCTCAAATCTGGAATGTGACTTCAGTACTTGACTACCCACTATACAGTTTCCTTAGTGTGTTCTCTGATTTTTTTTCTTTATAACAAAAATCCGTACTTTTGTTGAAATATCTTCTGTATGTTGTTGAAATATTTTTTTCTCAGGAATGTTAGTTCAAACCTGAAAGTTCTCTTCAGCACATGTTATATTTTTTGGATCGGTTGCTTAATACAACACGTAATTGCTTATTAAGAATATAACTTATCGAATCTTTTCGACGATCCTGCCT
Organism: Cyclina sinensis; assembly: GCA_012932295.1. Taxonomy (NCBI): domain Eukaryota; kingdom Metazoa; phylum Mollusca; class Bivalvia; order Venerida; family Veneridae; genus Cyclina; species Cyclina sinensis. The sequence continues at coordinate 8,401,768 of JAAONU010000016.1, forward strand.
ATCAGAGTACTATTAGAACAATAGCAGATTAGTTCTAAGAATATCTAAACATAGACTAAATGCTTTAAATGTGAAAAAATTAGCATATATCAAATGCGTTTTAAGTATAATGAATTCACCGGGCCGATTTAAGACTTACTTAACATGTTAATAACTCAACGTATTAACGATTTTCGTCAAGTTACTTTTTTTCGTATCGTGTCACGCATAATGTCTCCTGTTCCACAAGTTCATCATGTCTTTTTCATTTGATTGCTCTACTTAAATTGAGTGGAATTCTTATTTTGTTGCACAAAAAGTCGCAAAATTTATAATCTACATGAGAACAAATAAAAACAATACAATCAATCATTGGCAAGTGGGCAAGAGAATGAACCCCGAATTTTATTTAGCGTTTATAACATTAACTGCAGCAACGTTAACGCCACAACATCGGCATTGTTTCGTAGAAAACTGACTCGTTTATAACGGCTTTGACAACTACCACCCACATTGATTAATCACGCTTTTACAAAGAAATGCTAATAGAATGTCAAATAATAGAGATATTGCAAATTACAAATTAAATGGAAAATCAATGAACATTTTCGAATAAAGGTTGATTTACTACAACTTTAATCAAACAATTACCAAGATAAGCCGTTCGTCTTGGCCATAATTCATAAAGCGCTATCCTGTTGTCTGATATCACTTTGCCTTATATGCTGAAGAAAAGCAATTCATTTTCTCTATAAATACCGTCTCTGTTTGGCAAGAAACATTGTGATTGTAGGTACAAATTAGTAAAAAATGTTTATTACAGAAAATCGACTAAGTATGCAGAAAAGAATGCTCTGACTATTTGTGTTAACGAATTCTAATCTGTCTCTACATTTACTCAGTTCGACCTCGTGGCTTTTATCTTCAAGTTAGCAGACGCTTGGTTTTACTAAGAACTGATTTCCTTCCTTTCAAGATATTGTTAAGCCTTCATTCAGTAGAATAACGGGCGAGAGCAAGGTACAGTAGGCAATGGGAAATCACACCAGACAATCGGTTTTGAAACATCAGAAACTTTCGTCTTACATAAATAAAAAACATACGTTTTTCTTGAACATTTAAAAAGAGCAAAATGCTTTAGCACACTGGAGTTTGATCTACCCTTGACAAGAGGCTAACCTTTGACCAATTCTCTTGCTACTTAAATGCAGGTCCGCTCTATGTCTATATCTAAAAACAGTACACCCGCAAGTTTGTCCTCGTCACATATACTAGTCTTTTGAAGGATTCAAAATAAGTTATATATTCAGGCAAACATGCAGTGAGACCCCGTTGCTCACGAAGCGATGGAATTTCATTTACAGACCTATGAGACATGACGCATTTAGATATATTTATTTAAGTTGATCCTATATTAGATATTATTTCTTAGGTCTAACCACTTAAGATAATAATCAACTTTTCCGTCAAAACAAAGAATTTTGTTTTTACAGTTGGTATTTTTATCTCAGTTGGAAGGATCAGATTCTTACAAGGATATTATTAAAAAATATGGCTTCTTTTCAATTCTAAATGGAGCCAGAACATACGAGATGTTGATGTCTTTTCAATACCGACAATATCGTGATTCGAATGCATAAATCTTGACAATAAACCAAAGTCATTGTCTAGCACATGTTAAAATCTTTTATCAAGAAGCTAGAAAAGTCAGTGACAAACTTAGTAGATATAACATTTTACGAAGGTTGAGACGGCCGATGACGCATTTGATGTCTAAGTTTCAATACGGACATGCCAAGTCATGAAAGACAGAAACAATCTTAATAAAACACGCTTTTCTTACCATTATCATTATAAGTATTAGTATTTGAAGAAAAGAGGAGGTTTTACTCATGCCAAACTGTTAATGTCAAGGCCCAGTCGGCTAAATTTGTTTTATTTTGTGTGACTAGCCAATACTGACCTGAAAGATGTAAATATCCTAGATATTTATTTAAAGAAAATAAAACATATAAATAAACTACATTTTCATGTAAACAATGACCAGGTATCAAGTGCAGTGAAGCATTTCGCCCGGTACCCGAGCATTTTAGATGTAGTTACGGGTGACAGATTAGTAATTATAAGTCATGAATGAAAAAGATTTGGGGGGTTATTAGTACAGAAAATAACTGGCAAAATATAAGGCAATACAGAACATTACTGTTAAAATAAGGTTGAGATGGTACAAGAGGGGTATCAAACTGGTGTCCTTGGACATTAAGAGTTTTAAATATGTTTCAGTTTTAAATATCACTATATCTGATATAATTCAGCGTAACTACTATTTGTCTCGGAATAAATGTTCAACTCCCTTGATTTTCTTTGTGTTTGAATAGGACAGTAAGTACGAAACACAGAACTACTTGAATTCTACCAAGAGAAAATTTCCTATTAATTCGGACACTTTGAACTCCTGTTAAAAACTATCATAAATCCATGTAAAGATAGTAAATACTGTGTGTCATATCTAGTCATAACGGTGCGAATCAATACATAAAAATTTAAGTCTGATATATGTCTGTCATGGTCATATTCCTCTTTTAAAAAGAAACATGTAAATAATTATTCACTAGGAGGAAAGCAGTGCTAGATATTGAATTAGTCAAATATGAGCAAAGATCACAGCTAACTGCTTTCGGGATGAGTATCGTTTTTGTGCCTTGAATTTTAATTGAATAGGATTTTAGATTACTTTTATAAGCTTAAAGTTGACGCAGAAAAGGTGTCAGCTATATTTTGCATGTATGTCACTTTAATGAAGCGCTGTGTCAGACAAAGCCAATCCTATTTTTAAAAATGAATAAGGTTGCCGTCTAACCATTCCGGGCTGAACGACCCTATTTATTTCGCGTTAAAGAAAGGTGGCCAAATTGCCAGTGTCGTAAAGACGTGTGTTGATTGACGTTTGCCATTTATTTACATAGACCTCTTGTCGTTGTCAGTGGCATTGGGAGTTTATTTCTTTAGTTAACGTCTCTTCCGTTAGCTCAATCTTTGATCGACTATTGTCTAGATTTGCACTACCAGTGATGTCCAGTATATTAAAGTTCAAGTTATGCTATCTGCATACAAACATTGTAATAGATAGACTGACATACTCAACTTATTTTTTACCAAGCAACGCCGGCCAATATTCAACTTTTCAATTATGTTAGTTATTCTCAAAATCAAAGTTACGCATAGAAATAATATTCTGCATAGACTGAGACAGTTCGTCAATCGTCTGTTTTCGTTTTCCTTGCATCTTAGGCGACAATATCTGCCCTAGGTGCCGTCGACTTTTTCTTCAGCAGGTTTTGTTCGTATTTTACTCTTAATCTTGCAGTTCAAGATAAAATGTTATTTGTTAAAGTTTTCTTGGTTAGAATGGCAAAAGAATCTGATTTTAGCCACAGTCCGTGCGAACTATTTTAATGCCACAAATCTAATCCAATTACAATGAAATTTTGTCGGAATCCTTATCTAAATGAATGCTAGCTTCGTTTGGTATATGGGTTACCTGGGATTAAAATCTAGATCACCAGGTGAAATCATAGTAAAAATTGTGAACACTCTAGAAGCTACGTTTTCAAACTAAACATCCTGAAAATTAGTCAGAATGTATGTCTTTATTTTTGAGACTCTTTTTAGCTCACCTGAGGATAGATGGCTGCCAGTCTTCCGTACGCGTCTACCTTCAACAATTACTTAAAAGGACATCTCTCTAAAAAAACAGAAAACCGAATTTGATAAAACTTGCCGACAATTTTTATTGCACTAAGTTCTATCAAAGTTATTCAAATGGTTCAAGTCCATTGCAAATGTGGCCCACAGAGGCTAAAATAGATTCCAAAAGTGAAAGCTTTAAAATTTTGCTACGAAACTGCAATACCTACAGCTAACGTATATGGTATTTTGCATCGTGTATATAGGCGAAAAATCTTGTCTGAAACTACAATGACTTGAGGGTTGATATTAAGCATTATTATACGTGTTCAACTAGAGTTCCTCTACATATCGTTTTCATAATATGCCCTGGTGTCATTAATGCCCCGCCCCACGGTCATACGATTTAATAAAGGCAAACGTAGCGAAAAGTTTGAAGATTTTCTTTTATGAAACCACAAGGCATAGAGCTTAGATGTTTTGCATGAAACATCCTCTAGAGGTACTCTATTAAGACTTTTCAAATTATGCTCCTGGGGTCAAAGACTTGCATAGAAAATACGTCTTCTTGTCAGAAACAATCCCTGGGGTCGCTTGTTTTTTCAACACATGCATAGGGGAACAAAACTTAAAAAAAAGTTCTTGTAAGAAATCAAAAGGTCCACTGTCAAGATATTAGACGTTTAACATGGCCTAGTGGCCCTATATCAGATTTGTCCAAATCTTGTCCATTGGGTCAAAATTTGCCGTGCCACTGGGGTCACAAAGGCTAGATATACACTATTCAACTTTTTGTCATTGAGCCTTTATTTATCAACGGGTATTTTAGATATTGAGTTTACGGGTACGTTAAAGGCTTTTATGCAAATCACTAGGTCTAAGTCAAAGTCACATTAGCTAAAAATATAATTTTCTACTTTTTTCGTTATGGAGCCTTCATCATTGACCGATATTAATGACATTTGGTGTGTTTGTGACTCTTACACTTGTGTGGAGTAGGAAGTCACTTCGGTCAAGAGCAAGGCCACCGAAACTAAAAATATATTTTTCTACTATTTTGTCATTGAAGCATTATTTTTTGACTGTCATTTAAGATATTTGATTAATTCTCATCTTGCATGTAGCTCTGCTATGACCTTAGGTCAAGGTCACCAAGGCTTAAAACAGTATTTTACACTTTACTTCATAGATCCTTCGTTAACTGATCAATACAGTGTTATAACGCGCACAATTAATAACAGGCTAAGTAGTTAGAATGATATTGTTTTGTACTGACAAACATTATTTCAATTAGAAGTTATCACTTAATGATGAGATCTTACTAAAAGAATAACCGTGTTTGTCGGAAGGTACTCAAAAGGAGTGAAAGAGTTTGGTTATTTGTATCATGAGTACCTGTTATTCTGTCTGTATTTTAATTTAACGGTTTACCACAATCTCTCTTTTTCCAATGGACAAAGTTTTGCTAATAAAGAGCCAAATGATAAAGTTATGCAGATGGAAGCGTAATACATCTGATTAATTGCTTTTCAGTACGTCTTAAGGTCTCAGATTCCCGGAGTGGTTTCACGGGAAATTTTCGGTAATGTTCTTTTTCCACAGAAATACTTTCAAAGAGAAGATGTATGTGTACATATATAAAATATAAGAGTTGTTATCTTAGCTGTTAAAATTTCAATTATACCGTATAATAACACAGCACAAAGCTTGTAATAGTGTTTTCTGCTATAATCAGTATTAATTCTAGAAAACTATATGCACCATAATGGGATACAAATAGGCGTTTGTATTTATATGGTTTTGTTGTGGTGACCAAACGTTAAAAACTGTATACCTGTGAATTTGCTGGTATGCACACTAATACCGATAGAAGACAGACAGACAGACAGGTAATAAGATACAGTATTTTTTCAGTTTTATTCTTATGTAACAGAAATGAATTTGTTTCTATTCGATATATATTATAAAAATCGAACTTGCACTGGCAACTCTAAGAATGTTGTACCGTTATTTGGTTTTCCTTAATTAAGAAGACCGTAGCAGTAACTTTGTCATTGAAAAGCACGTGTTTTGAAAAAAAAAACAGAGCGAAATCGATATCATTATGCAAACTGTCTAGGCAATGCAAAATGACCGCAAATAACACTGAATAGAAGAAATAAAAGGAAACTTGAATTCATACAATTGTCAACAAGTATGGCTATAAATATGTGATATCAGATGTTATGAAATCAGACAAGCTAAAAAAATATCAACAAAAACGGCTATGAATACACGATTTGATATCAAATGTTATGAAATCAGTCAAGAAACCAATCAATCGGTGTATATCTAATAAACATAACACAAATTTTTAACATGTTCTATTCGTAAACAGATTTAATTTCGATTATAATGGGAACAACACCTTGAAATTATCAAAATATTTTATCCATATTTCAAAAATCAGGCCACCTGCTAGCTCAAGTTTATCGGTCTATTTTAGTCACGCATTAATGAAATTTAATTGTATCCGCAGTGTCAGACCGAAGTAAATTCATTAGAACAGACATATGAATATTAACATATACATAACAAGTACTAGCACTTCCAAAAATGCTTGAAATCGCCGTTCAGCCATGTATGACGTCTTATCCATAGATGAATGTATTTCATGTTCGTCATTCATAAATTTGATAATTTTATAACATGCTTTGCAGTGAAAAGCGAAGTTATATTTGATCATTTTCACAGAGAAATTATAAAGTAGATGAAATATACATTGTAATTTTTATTGTAGCTGGACTATTTTTGAAAGCGGATGATTTGGCTTCTTTATAAGCATTTATTTTTTTCTATAAGTGCAAGTTTTGGAAAAAAAAACATACTCTTATTTAGACTACATTCTCTAGTAAGAAATGACATGTAGCAAAAAATATTGCGATTATCTTGTGTTTATCCTGTAAGAGCCTGAAGACTGGTACTGAGTTCGTACATTGATGTTGGTATTTTTCAGTTGTACGAATAAGTAACCCGACAAACATGGCGGTTGGGCGAGTCCATTTACGCATCCCTTGCTGAAGTTTTTTGACGTCCATTTTGTTATCATGTGATATGAAATTATTCGCTTTGATTGGCTAAAAGGCAGGCGGTGTACAGGCAAAACTGTTCAAATCTTGTTAATTGTATATATCGCCGTCCAGGAACGGCGATAATAATACAAAAACGTCAAACGAAAATATTCACTGTACAAAAGTATTTCTCTGTTATTCAGTATCGCAACGTACTTTCTTACACATATAGACTTTATAATTTGAACAACTTAATAAAACATTCTGGTCCATTTGTTACAGATGCAGCGGAATTAAACTGTTCTGCGCCCTTCATCATAATTCATCAAGATTATAACGTTAATCAATTCGGATACACTTGACTGTTATCATTAAGAGTAATAAATCCGACCTTTTCCTAACTAATGATTAGGACACCTCCAAGCGAAAATTGCTCTACCGATTGAACAAACTTACGCACGTGATTTATGTCTTATTTCCGAATGGGCACGGTAAATTTAATGATCTTTTATTGTAATTGATGAATTTATTGCTTTCTTTATATCAAAATTAACCTTCGATATTCATATCTACCATATGTTTAATTATCTGAGATAATTATATACAATTATATAAAGTTTTATATATGTCTATCTTACTTCGTATATGTCGTAGGATAGATTGCAGAACTTATTTCGTCTAGCCAAAACTGGAACTCTGTTTTAGTCTAAATAGATCCAAAATGTATAATGGCTAAATTAAAATTCTAATTTGGCTACACCAATTCAAGATTAACATAGGCAAAATTCAAATCTTTCAGATTTCAGTGATATTTAACCAGTGTATAATCGTACATTTAACAAAACAAGGCTATGACTTTTTAATGGATATTTTTTTTATTTCTTGTTCCTTATAAAGCTAACTGAAAAGAAATGATTACTTTTGATTTGCTTTCCTGTATTAATGACAACATGAAGTTACATTAGTAACTTACAAACAATACGACCTACTCTCCTGAGCATCGGTCGAATGTTTCACTTTCTTACCTCTGCTAAAATTAAATTTTCAGAACGATATTTTTATTTTTAGACAGGGAAAACCACGGTTACTTTTCAGCCAGTCAGTGACTAGCTTACAACGAAATGTCCATACATACAATTGACAACCATAAATGTAAACAAACAATGCATGTCTGCAAGCTACTTACGTATTTCACTTTCGCAAGTGTTTTTTAATATGTATACGTAAATTAACTAATAAAACTATCAAAAAGGTTAAAATCATGATGGTATGGTAACCGTTGTTTTTAGACGTTTAATTGCTGTATTAAGATGTTTACATAAAGGCGTAGTTTAAATGTGTTTACAAAATTGTCAGAAAACACCCGTCTATTTATAATTTTTGGAATCACATGATCGTTTAAACCAATGAAAAATGGTTTAAAGATTTTTCGGTTTTGGGGATATTTGTGAACTTTCATTTGTTGTTTAAAAGTTCATTGTAAAGGTCAATATCAGAAATCTACTGGTTTTAAAGCAGCGGTGTGAAGTAACGGTAGTGTATTCATTTAGCTGCTGAGGGAGCGTAAGTACGGCATTAATACTCCAAACTTTGATCAGTCGAAATTATCGCTAGTTTGAGTAATTTTCTTAGTCCCGGTCTCGACTTTCTCCCTTACTGATTCAACTGAAAAGACATGGTGAAATCCGAATTGTTGAAATCCGAATTATCATATGTCCAAAGCGAAATCCCTGACTTAAGTATTACATTTTCTTCATTCATTTCTATCAGTAATCCGAAGTTTATAATTGATGTTAGGATGTAAGTCTGCTCAGCACTAACGCATTTCTGATTCACGCCTAGCTCATGAAGTGTTTTGACAGCATGGATGAATAGTAAAGTGTTTTATTAGTCATAAGTGGTAAAGCTATGGTTTGGTTATCGTGTAACCTCATTTTAAAATCAAAGTGGTCATGAATCCAAACAGTGGTCAAGTGGTAACGCACTGGATTTTTAATCGTAGGGTCGCAAGATCAACCTCCCCCTCCCCACTTCATTTTCTTTCGGGTGAGACGCTAAATTAAGGTCACATGTATCAGTGTCATACACTGGGCATAGTAATAACAAGACGTGTCCTTTAACTGGGATGTTTTCTGTATCTTGGACTATCACCCACAACTTAAAAGAACTTTACTCTGCACAGAGCGCTTGTCGATGGACAACCGGTAATGGCGACAAAATAGTGGTAATATAATAATATTATTAATTGTTCGTACATGTGGTCTGATTTATCAAGTCGCATGTGTGTTAATACATCATTTTTCATTATATGTTATGTATAATTACATAATACATACAATGTGTTTATTTTTACTTATATTGATTATATATATTACTTGTACGTAGTTATGGATTATGGATAATTGAAAAATGCGATCCCACGATCCTTGTTGTTATTTACATGATAGAGGTGGCACATACCAGTCTTTTAGACACATATTCAAAAAGAACATGTTGAAATTAATTCTAGGTTTGGATGGATGATTATGTGTTTTGTCAAAGTCTAAATTAATTAAAACATGAGTAAGTGAGTGCTAAGAGAGGCATAAGGTTTTCGTTTTGTTTTCATTGTAGAACAGAACATAAGTGCATTTAGTTTAGGAGCTTAAAATTCGAAACTAACGAAAATCATGTCACTGGTTTCGACTGAATAAGTTCAGTAGCAGGCCGTGTGTGATGTTGAAAAAAACGGTAGGGATGACAGCAGTATAGCACTAGCTGCTTTAGTCGTGAAATAGCAGACCAGCAAGAAACATGTAATGTTATGACTATCGTTGGACTGTAAATTTCAGGCGGCTTGACTGATCATCGAATTTGCCTCGTCAACGGGTCAAAAAGTAGGGCTTAGGAGCAGCTTCTTTTTGCAGTTGATAATTCAAGAGAAGTGTTTGATTTGAAATATATGTTGTAGATTGTCTGTATTTCTGTAGGAATAGCTTCTTTTGTCAAGTTAGTGTACTTGAACTGTCAGTATGGCGCTCACAGTTAAGAGTTGTCGTCGGTCGCTGAATCTCTGTGTGAAACTGGTATCTGCCACCAAACTTGATTTTTTATATGGTTGTGGAAAACTCAAAACATGATTCTCACGACAGGACCGGCATTACTCTATTATTCTACTCGTTTTATATATTTTGTTCTCGCTTAATGACCATGACTCCCTATATTGTACTAACGGCATCATGTTACATGCAACAATATTTACAGCACATTATGTTACAACCACTCTGTGTATTTAAAGAGCTATTCTATAAGCAATTTACCGCTTTAAATATTAAAAAAAACAAAACCAAATCTTGGATCTTCGAGTCACAACGACAACCTTATTTGTTTCATTTGTGATTGACTTTTATAACGTCTATTGCATCAATGCTCATCTGTCCATGTTTGTTTATAGAAATAATGGAAATTACGTAAACAGTAAATCAGTGATCATTCTCGATTGCAGGATGTCTGGTTCAACAGTGATCAAACAATTACCAAGAAAAACAGTTCGCCTTGATGACAAATGTTAATTCAGCTTTGCAGAGTCTGTCTATTATCAGTTTGTCTTCAAGACAAGGAAAGCAATACATTCTCTATATAAAAGGGCGTGTTCACCTATTAACACATTGTGTTGACATTCTAGGCAAAGTTAATTGAGGAAATCTTGTAAAATATTGAGATAATGATATGTGTGGGAATTTGAAATTTGATAGCTACCGCATGTGTACAAAAATAAGAAGGCCCATTTTCTTGAATAGTACAGTCACGTATGTTCATACGCTGATTAATATTCATTTAGTAAATACAAATCGAAGCTTTAATAAACTTATATCAATCGAAGGGAAATTCATTTATCCGACGAAACAAAGTATTTTCAAAATATTCCAGACGACTTAAGCATGCTTAAGAAGTTTACACACGCAGTATTAACACGCACTTAGAACAGGTAAACCATACGACGCGTCGTAAGGCTTGGATATAAATAACATTATCGGAAATCCAGATTATCAAGAAGATAGCAAAGAATGGCTCCTCTTCAGATCTAACCGTAGTTAGATCATATTCTTCAGTCAGATTAAGATTTTGTACAGCTGAATACAATATTGCATAATTTATGTGCTGTTTTGAAATGCCGTTTAACTGCATAAACATCTAATTTCAATGGCACATATATCGTACTTTCCATGACTTCACACAACGTGGCAGCAGAAAACGTGATGTTTGTCATCTTACAAGTGGGCGTTCTCATAGCTTAAGTTATAATGTCTTATATATGAGAATTAGAACAATAAGAATGATCGACTGATGTTTACGTTATTGTTTCATAAAAGGCAGGTTTCTTTTAAACAAAGGTAATTAATATGTACTCTGTAATTTTCAAAGTTCACAATACATTATGTAAGGGGTAGTTCAAAGATGACAATGAGTCACGTGCTGCAAGAAAAATCAAGATAAAAAACGACACTATAAAGATTTAGTTTTATGCTGCCTTATAAACATTATAAACAATTTAACTAAGAACCGCACAAACAACTTATTTTACATCAACTTAACGTACTTCAAAATACGTTATGTAAGGGGTAGTTTGAAGAATTAGTATATTGATGACATGCTGCGAGGAAAAAAAAGAAAAGATTTGGTTCTATGCTACCTTATAAACATTAAAAACTTTTAACAAAGAAACGCACAAACAACTTTCATTTTACTGTCGATATTAGCTGTAACCAAAAGAACTGCACCTTTCAATTTCACATTCATACAGATACATAGAATGTTATGTCCTGTTAAACTCACTAGCTGAAGTGAAATTACCAGACTATTATTTACACTATTCCTTGTCTTCCAAACACGGTTGCATGTTACCTTACTTAGGTTCATGAGAAACGTTCATGTCGTCTTTTTGTTCCTTCTTTGTCGTTTTTGTAGTTGTTTTAATAAAATCACAACGTTTGTTAATTTAAATGGATTTTGTTGAAATGCTGTTAAAAAAGTAATGGATCGGTAGCTTCACTGAAACTCGGGGATATTTCTTTTCTAAACACCTATGCAAGTTATGCTGACTTGTGACTTCTTCACGCCTGGCGATGTCTTACTTAATGCTCACATTTTAAGATGTATATACATACACACACAGAGCCTTCTTTTAGGCTGACATATGTCGACTTTACTTAGAAAACACTGTGTTCTTAATGAATCTTCCAACGACTTTATGAATCAGACCGACACTTGTTTATTAAAGGTTGAACTACGGTGTAAACTGCAATGACAGGCACAATCGTCTGCATCATCGATCAGTCTTAACAGCAGGTAGGTCGGATAAATTGTTCATCACTTTCCAACCAACCAGTTGGTCGGTACAATATTTTAAAGCAAATGGCAATGTAGTATCTCGATGCAAATACATTTTCCATTTACGACACAGCCTATTTTATGTTCTTAACAAAACTTAAATCCTGGTTTTATTGTCCACGCTTTGCTACTCATTAAAAGCTTGAGACAGTTATATGGATTCTATGTTGTCTTTCATGCACTATATAAGGTCTTCTTGACATCTGCCTTTCCATTTGCTCGTCCAACAGACTGGTTTATTAGTATTAAGAAGCATACGTATTTCATGCCCAAATGACTCTAGCTTAGAAACAAGAATCGAAGAATTATTCTGAATGATCAAACTTTGTATCCAGCAGCGTAAATGTTCCTTCTGGCTAGATTTTAAGGAAATAGCAGTATAGGTTTGATTTAATTTTACTCAAATTTTATTTTATATGATTATTTGTAGCAGAGATATACGGCATTTGTACTCCCTTGCATATCAGCTAGCTTTTATGGCGACGTGGTAGAGTGTCCGCTTAGTATTCCAAGGTACCCGAGTTCAAACCCAGCTGGGGGAATGTGGATTTTTCCGGGTTACATTTTGTTCTGGAATACATCAGTATTTAACTGGACAATAGGTGTCTACTTCCTTTGTATTAAATGTAATACTTTATTTATTATTTCTTCCGTATATTTGTGTTGAAATTGTGCATTTTATTTTTGCAAGAAATTAATTTTAAACTTTATGGTATAAAGACAGGATTAAATAAGTCATTGTTGGCAATAGAAAAACATCATCCTGAATTCTTTCTAGTGCCGATGCAAATCAAATTCGCTATCAGTACGTGTAAAAAACTGGTGTTTAAAATGTCTTTAAATCCGCATAAAATATCCTATTAATTTGTTGTACGCAAAAAAACTTAGTTCATTATTCCAAATCTTACTTAGGCTATGTGGGTGTTCCCTCAATCTAAGTAGATATAACATGTACCGCATGTCCTGAATATGATTTATGACCTGGAACCAGATCTATAAGCAAATGTACACCAGTTGTTGCTTGCAGTAATGTATATTATCAAACAATTTACAACGAGAAAAGCATAGAATCTTCCCATGTTTTATTTACTTTTTTCATTTAAATTTCAACGCTTTGGGCCAACACCACCCAGGGGAATTTTTAAGACAGAAAAACTCACGTATTATTTCGTAAGACGAAATGTCGCTAAAAGATGACAATGCCCACGAAGTGGTGCTTTGACCTCTGAGATGAGAACCAGATGCAGATAACTTATAGCTCCTTCAAAAGAAGTAGGATTTTGTTTTGACAATTTGACCTAAATGTGAAGGTCGTTTAGAAGTCACGTTTGAAAAAATATATCAGACCATATGAAAAAAAAAATTGTGGATACTTCAAAAGAAATTGGTTGTTTTAACAATTTCAAGGTTAAGGTCAAAAAGGGGTCTAGGTCACAAAAATATATGCATTTCAAAGATTTCTAAAGTGTTGGGTGCATATATGAGCTAAATCCGTTTGTATTAAGGGAGTTGTGGCCACTTTTAATGAATTTGACAACTGAACCGTCTAGGACAAGGTCATTTAAATATATGAAAGCGGGAAGGTCTTGTCCGAATAGATGTTGTAGTCAAGTATGAAGTAAATCCATTTACTAATAATGTAGTAATGGGCAATGTCTTACTTTTCTGACACTTTTTTCTGATACTTTTGGACTTTTGAGGTCAAGATCTTTCATGGATCAAGGTCATAAAACATATATCTGTGGGAGGGCCTTTTTTCAATGGGGTGTTCAAGTATGAAATGAATCCCTTCAGCAATAAGGAAGTTATCGGCAATGTTAATTGTTTTACAGATTGACCTTTGAGGTAATGGCCATTCAGGGATGAAGGTAAAATAATTGCATGTCAGTGGGAAGGTATTGTCCAAGCGAGTGTTGTGTTCATTTATGAAGTAAATTCATTTACTAATAAAAAGGTCAAATGTTAAAGTGTTTGAACAGAATGACGGACGGACAGACGGACAGGTAAAAAGTATATGTACTCCTTCAGGGACATAATAAAGGAGGTCAAGGCCAGAACTATCTTCCACAATGAATCAAATGTCTATAAATAACATGGAAGTAAAAAATCTTGATTTAATAGTTGCACAAGTCTGTATGACAGCACACATGAATCATATTAAACTATTCAGGGATGTCAAGAAACATTGTTAGTACATAAAAATAAGATTTGGAATGAACACGGGAACGCTAACTTTAACATCTTTTAAATATGTGTCTCAGTCAGTTTAAGTGATTGCAGACTCTTCTTACCAGTGCTGCAAGCTGTTAGAATTTATTGTTCATTCTTGCTAACCGAATTCGAGCCATGACTTCTTAATAAATTGACTTATTCCCTACAATCAACTGCAAAGCATTTTTCCATCAAACATTTTACTTGATATTTTTATGAGACACGAGTTTTACAAAAAGAACAAAAAAACATCTCATATAAGTTATACCGCTTTGTATTCCCTCTTTAGCAATGCCACGTTAACATCTAGGGATATTAAAGGCATCTGCTAGCGTTGGAATCTGATCTACAGACGGCTTTAAAAGAAGATAAACCGAAGTGGTTCTCTGTGAAATCTGGAATGTGACTTCAGCACAGGACTACCCCAGTTTTCAGTTTTCTTAGTTTTCTCTGGGGTGTTTTTTCTGTATAAAAACTAAAAGCTTTCTTCAGTAAATCTTATACTGTGAAATCATTAATATTCGTGGGGGATTAAATTTCGTGGATTTCGTGGTTCAGGTAACCCACAAAATCAAGTCCCGACGAACAAATTGTGCCAAAGATAATGTTAGCAGCACCAAAAAAGGTGTGAGACGTGGTTCGTAGTTGGTACATCGTCCGTAGACAAGTTGTGTGTTTAACCGCGGCTTTTTTGTACTTCATTCAAAGAATCAACGATAAACATAGGTATGAATCGGATACTAAACCGATAGATGATTTTTTCAGGTGTGTACCCGTATTTTGTTTGTTTACTAAGTGCATCCAAACTGAAAGTAGAAATTGTAGTGACGTAGCGTCACGTGTCTGTCAAACCGCACTATACTGCGGATGCTATTTGCAGTTATACGGTCCCTGAATGAAATGTTTATTTTTACTGATATTGAGTAAACTATTATTACTTTGGAACTTATTACTTAGTATAGTAAATTGACTACTGTATTTTTTTGTACTTATTACAATGCTGCAAACAAAAAGGTTAATTGACGCTAATTTAGGTTGCATTATCAAAGACGGAAGGCCGACGTTTTTCACAGCTTAAAAAATCATAAAGACCGTTGTAAAAACACACCTTAAATTTTAACAATGAAAAAGATGCGCAATATATCACAAAGTATAATTGACACTTGACACTTGTTAATTGAGAAGACCGATCGATAGGTTAATTACCATAGTAACGAATCTTCGGTTGTTTGGTCAGGTGGAAAAACGTTAATTTTCACGTGTCAACAATTTCAAAGCACAACTGCCGGATATTGCCGAATGTTGAAATCAACGAATTTTCGGCCCCGTATTTTTTTTACCTGGCAATAGAATTCCACGAATTTACGACCCCACGAAATTGCCTTCTGCCGGCAAACCACGAAATTTTATGCCCTCGAATTTAAATGATTTCACAGTAATTTTGTTAATCGTTTGATTAATGTAACATGCAATTGCTTATTAGGAGAATTACTTATTGAATCTTCCTGACTTTCCTGCCTATCAGAGTACTATTAAAGCAATGACATATTTGTTCTGCGATTATCGAAACATAGATTCAATGCTTTAAATGTAAACAATTTAACATATGTCAAATGAGTTTAAGTATAAATTTAAATATCATCTTTGGATAAAGATCAGAATGTCAGTTCCCTGTCGATTTTGATATACATGTTATCTTTAGAAACAGTTACTTAAGATAGGTGATAATCAGTTACAAAGCACTTTAATCACTCAACGTATTAACGACTTTTATCGAGGCGAATTTTTGATCGAGGCCCATTTTTGTAACTTTTCTTTTCATATCGTGTCATGCATGTCTCTTGTTCCACAAATTATCATGACTTTTTGAATTACCCATTTGATTGCTGGACTTGAATTGAGTTGAATTCGTATTTTGTTGTACAAACAATATCGCATAATTTATACTGGGAACATGCAAACAAAATACAATCAATTATTGACAGACATGCGAGAGCATGAGCATTGAATTTTATTTAGCGTTTATAACATAAATTGCCGCAACGTTAAAGCCACAACGACGGCTTTTTTTTCATAGAAAACTCGTTTATAACAACCTTGACATTTATCACCCAAATTGATTAATCATGCTTTTCCAAAGAAACACTAATCGAATGTCAAATAATAGAGATATTGCAAATTACAAATTAAATGGAAAATTGATGAACATTTTCGAATAAAGGTTTAATTGCTACAACCGTAATCAAACAATTACCAAGATAAGCAATTCGCCTTGACCACAATTATGAAAGCACTATCCTGTTGTCTGATAGCAGTTTATCTTATATGCTAAAGGGAAAGCCATTCATTTTCTGTATAAATACCGTCTCTTTTTGCCAAGAAACATTGTGATTGTAGGAACAAATAAGAAAAAAAAGTTTATTACAGGAAATCGACAAAGTATGCAGACAAGAATGAATTAAATCTTTTCTTAACATTTACTCAGTTGGACCCAGTGTTTTTTTTATCTTGAAGTTAGCAGACGCTCGGTTTCTCTAAGAACTGATTACCTTTTCGTCAAGATTTTTTCGTAGATTCCGTAGAATAACTACTCTCCTGCGCATGGGTCGAATGTTTCACTTTTTTACCTCTGCTAAAATTCAATTTTCAGAACGATATTTCTATTTTAGACAGGGAAATCCACAGTTACTTTTCAGCCAATCAGTGACTAGCCTATAACGAAACGTCCATACATACACTTGACAGTCCAAAATGTAAACAAACAACGGATGTCTGCATGTTATTTATGTATTTCACTTTTTAAAGTGTTTTTAATATGTATACGTAAATAAATCCGTAAAACTATCAAAAAGGTTAAAATCAAGATGGTATGGTTGTTTTTAGACGTTTAATTGTTGTATTAAGATGTTAACGTAAACGCGTTGAAATGTGTTTACAAAATTGTCAGAAAACACCTGTCTATTTATATTTTTTGGAATTACATGATCGTTTAAACCAACGAAAATGATTTCGAGATTTTTCAGATTCGGGGATATTGGTGCACTTTCATTGGTTGTTTAAAAGTTCATTGTAAAGGTCATTATCATAAATCTACTCTTATGAAAGCAGCGGTGTGAAGTAACGGTGGTGTATTCACATAGCTGCTTAGGGAGCGTATAGAATAACGGGAGAGAGCAAGGGAAATCACACATGACAACCGGTTTTGAAACATCAGAAACTTCCGTCTAAGATAAATCAAAAACAGGCGTTTTTCTTGACTATTTGAAAGGAGCAAAATGCTTTAGCATACTAGAATTTGCCTAATATGCTCCACCCTGGACAAGAGGCTAACGTGTGAGCAATTCTTTTGCCACTTAAATGCGGGTTCGCTATATGCAAAAACAGTACACCCGTTATAAGTTGTTCCTCGTCATATATATACCAGTCTTTTGAAGGATTCGAAATAAGTTCTATTCAGGCAAACATGCAATGTGACCCCGTTGCTATGAGACATGACGCATGATACACATCTGAATAGTTGAACTCATCTTTACACATTCCCTGTTCAAAAAAGTATTCATGTATGTTAGTGCATTGAAGTATGAAGTAAAAATCCGTTCTAGGTAATGATGGAGGCCCATGAGTCGGTATCCTGGACGAACTTTAAATATCACGTTTCATAGATCAAGGTGCAGAGCAGCAGAAACAAACACCTCTATGAGACTTAAGCTAAGGTCGGGAGCTTATCTCTCAACGGAGCACGAGCAAACCGACATTGAATTTCAAAAGCTCTATGCCACTGTGCTTAAGAATCGAATCCTTGTAGTTGATTTTATTACGCAAATTAGAATATTTGTCACTAGCGAGGGTTTTATTCATTAGCTCACCTTTTTCTTGTTGCATGGAAAAACACAAACAAAGGAAATGATATAATCTTTGGCGTTTTTTTTCCCCTTAACTCCCTAAGCGTATACAACAGCTCCTGACGGCGATAAATCAGGAAAGCCTATTAGTGAATTTGTAAAACAGTTTGCAACAGAATCTATGATAAATGAAAACACCACAGAATATTAGAAACATTTGTCTATCTCTGCATACTTACTAAAAATGCAAAGTTACCGTTTCTCTGATAAAAAAAACACATACATATAGATGCAGTCTAACATACATTTTCTACATATTTTCTTTCATTCTTTAATTTAACAACCCTTTTCCCGTACATGAAGTTTGTCACTTTTTAAGGTAATTCAGCAAGTACTTCAAATCTGGTGTAACATGAAACATTTGCATTTCATCAATAAATTCGCACGGTAGGTAATTCCTCGACGGATTTACACAAGAAATATAGAAATGTTTCTACAGAGTTAAAAGAATAAAACAAATGTAATTTCTCAATTTAAATGTTTATTATTTGCATTTGCATTTGGACAACCACATGCATAATCACCATAACTAGTAAATTATCAACTTGAGATGGAATCGGAAGAACGTATTATATAAGCCATTTGGATATATCTATTAAGTTTATCCTATTTATTAGGTATTATTTCTGAGGGCTAACAACTCAAGATAACAATTACATTATCCGCCAAAACAAAGAACTTTTTTTACATATGAAGTGGATGAACAGTTGATATTTTCTATCTCAAATGGAAGAATCAGACTCTTACAAGGATATTATTTAATTATTACTGCTTCTTTTCAGTTATAAATGAAGCCAGAGATGTCTTATTCATTCCGTCAATATCATGATTCGAACGCATAAATCTTTTTCCGTGCTTGATGACGATCTACCAAAGTCATTGTCTAGCAGATAATAAATTCTTTTATCAAGAAGCTAGAAAAGGCAGTGACAAATTTAACTGGCTTCCTTTCTTTTAGCTTCAAACATTTTTCTCTTAATTTTGAAAGTGGCATGTTTTCATCTGAAGAACTAGAGCTATAGTCCACCGTTAGATCACTTTCGCCATCAGAACATGTAGTCTCATTCTGATCATTCTCAGTTACCTTTGTGTTTAACTTCTTGCAAGATCAAGTGCCATTTTTGCCCTTGACAGTCACTTCTCTGTCTAATATCTCGCAAGATCAACTATTATTGCGACCTTTATCTGTTAGCCCAATGTCAGAAGCTTGTTGTAGCGCAAGTAAAAAACTTATTTTGTATTTTATCATTATGTCTCCCCCCAAAAATGGGGGAGACATATTGTTTTTCCCCCAGTTGTCCGTCCGTCCGTCCGTCTGTCCGTCCGTCCGTCCGTCCGTCTGTCTGTCCGTCACAAAATCGTGTCCGCTCTGTATCTTCCAAAGCCCTTGAAGGATTTTTATGAAACTTGGGTCAGATGTTCACCTCATCAAGGCGACGTGCAGAACCCACTTTGTGGGTGTGGTGTCTCAAGGGCAAGGTCACACTTGGAGGTTAAATGTCAAATGCCACAAAATCGTGTCCGCTCTGTATCTTCCAAAGCCCTTGAAGGATTTTTATGAAACTTGGGTCAGATGTTCACCTCATCAAGGCGACGTGCAGAACACACTTTGTGGGTGTGGTGTCTCAAGGTCAAGGTCACACTTGGAGGTTAAATGTCAAATGCCACAAAAATGTGTCCGCTCTGTATCTTCAAAAGCCCTTGAAGGATTGTTATGAAACTTGGGTCAGATGTTCACCTCATCAAGGTGACATGCAGAACCCACTTTGCGGGTGTGGTGTCTCAAGGTCAAGGTCACACTTGGAGGTTAAATGTCAAATGCCACAAAATCGTGTCCGCTCTGTATCTTCAATAGCCCTTGAAGGATTGTTATGAAACTTGGGTCAGATGTTCACCGCATCAAGGTGACGTGCAGAACCCACTTTGCGGGTGCAGTGTCTCAAGGTCAAGGTCACACTTGGAGGTTAAATGTCAAATTTTACAATCGTCTGACTCAATACTACCTGCAGCAACTGGCTGGGGGGAGACATATGTTTTTGTTCAATCAAAAACCCATTTCTAGTTTTACCTTTGCAAGAGAAACTGGATGTTCGGATTACAACGACAACAATATTTGTTTAATATTTGATTTATGTTCATAACGGTTTTTGCATCAATGCTCATCTAAGCAAAAAGATTAACTGTCAAATGTTAGTTTATAGAGATACTGCAAATTACGAAAATAAACAGTTAATCAGTTGACCTACTCGACTGCAGGATGTCTGGTTCAACAATTACCAAGAAAAGCAGTTCGCCTGTTCGACGACAAATATTAATTTACCTTTGCAGAGTCCGTCTATTATCAATTTGTCTTATAGACAAGAAAAGCAATACATTCTCTGTATAAAAGATCGTTTTCTGCACATTGTGGTTGCACTCTAGGCAAAGTTAGTTGAGGAAATCTTGTAAAATATTGAGACAATTGTGTAGGGGGATTTAAAAATTTGATGGATACCGCATGTGTACCAAAATAAGAAGGCCCATTTTCTTGAATTCTACCTTCACCATGTTCATACGCTGATTAATATTCATTTAGTAAATACAAGTCGAAAGTTTAATAAACATATATCAATCGAAGGGTAATTCATTTATCCGACGAAACAAAGTATTTTCAAAATATTCAAGACAATTTTAACGTGCTAAAGACAACTTAAACGTGCTTCAGATTTAACCAGATTCAGATCATGTACTTCAGTCAGATTTAGACAGTGTACAGCGCAAAAAAATATTGCATAATTTATGTGCTCTTTTGAAATGCAGTTTAACTGCATAATCATATTATTTCCATGACACTTATATCGTACTTTCCATGGCTGTTTGTGTTCCTGAACAGTAAATAAAACTGATCTATTGATAGATGGAATTGATTACAGTGATTTCTGCCTTGTAAGATTGAGTTAGAGTTGTTGAGTTGAGACTGCTGTCTTATTAAGGAGTAACTATTGTGACAGGGATATACAGGTACTCGTTTTCTTTTAGAGTTCCATTACTGACTTCACACAACGTGGCAGCAGAAAACCTGATGTTTGTCATCTTACAAGTGGGCGTTCTCATAGCTTAAGTTATAGTGTTTTATATATGAGAATTAGAACAATAAGAATGATTGGTTTATGTTTAAGTTATCATTTTTTTCATAAAGGCAGGTTTCTTGTAAACAAAAGAAATCAATAAGTAGTCTGTAATTTTCAAAATACATTATGTAAGGGGTAGTTTGAAGAATTAGTATATTGATGAAAAATTGACACTGTAATGATTTGTTTCTATGCTACCTTATAAACATAATACGCAGAAACTACTTTCATTTTACTGTCGATATTAGCCGTAACCAAACGAACTGCACCTTTCAATTTCACATTTTTACTTATACAGAGGATGTTGTGTCCTGATATACTCACTAGTTGCAGTAAAATTACCTGAATATTATTCTCACTATTCCGAGTAGTCTATACCCGGTTGCATGTTACCTACAAGCGACATGTTTACTTTTGATTTTGTTGTTGTTGTTTTAATTAAATCACGACGTTTGTTAATTAAAGTACATTTTGTCGAAATGTTGTAATAAAAAGAAATTGATCGGTAGCTTCGTTGAAACTCGGGGAACTTTTTTTTGTAAACACCTATGCAAATTATGCTGAATTGTAACTTTTTTTTACGCCTGGCGATGTCTTTCTTTGTGCTCACATTTTAAGATGTATATAAATACACACACAGCCTTCTTTTACGCTGACATATGTCAACTTTACTTCGAAAACACTGTGGTCTTAATGAATCTCCTAACATCTTTATTTATCAGACCGAAACGAGTTATGAAAGGTTAAACTACGGTATAAACAGTCCTGCAATGACAAGCAGTATCGTCTGCATCATCGATCAGTCTTACAGCAGATGGGTTGGATAATTGTTCATCACTTTCAAACCAATCTGTTGGTCGATACAATATTTAACAGCAAATGGCAATGAAGTATCTCGATGAAAATACATTTTCCATTTACTACACAGCCTGTTTTATGTTATTAACAAAACTTAAATCCTGTTTTTATTGTCAAGCTTTACTACTCATTAAAAGCTTTCGACAGTTATATGGGTTCTTTGTTGTCTTTCATGCACTATATAAGGTTCTCTTGACATCTGCTCTTCTTTTTGCTCGTCCAACAGACAGGTTTATTAGTATTAAGGCACATAAGTATTTCTCTCTAGCTAAGAAACAAGAACCGACGAGTTATTTTGCCTTTTAAAACATTGTGTCCAGCAACATAAATGTATTTAGTAATAATGAAGTAATGGTCAATGTTTTAGTTATCTGCCATTTGGGCCTTTGAGTTCAAGGTCATTCAGGGTCAACGTCATACAAGAATATGTCGAAAGGGGTGTTGTGTTCACGTATGAAGTAAATCCATCCTGTAATAAGGAAGTTATCAGCAAAGTTTGTGACAGTTTCACCTTTTAGATCAAGGCCATTTATGGATCAAGGTTAAAGAAACACATATCATTTGAAAGGTATTGTCCAAACGGTTGTTGTATTCTAGTATGAAGTAAATCCATTTACTAATATGGAAGTCATAGGCAATGTTAAAAAAAGTTTTTGGACGAAATGACGAAGGAACAGACGAACTGCGAACTGACAGACGGACAGGTCAAAATCTGTATATCCTCCTTCGTGACATAGCAAAAGAGGTCATGGGCAGAACTAACTGAAACAATGTAAAGCAATCGTCCCATCAAATTTGTGTAACTTGATATGTATGAAGCACGAGTTTTACACAACACATCGTCGGAAACCCACGTTCGATCCATTCCGTTTCACTCTATTCATCTACCGTAGGACAGTTGGTTGGTAAATTGTTGTACTCATGAATAATTCAATACTTTCTTTCATTGGTTTCCGAAAGATTTCCATTGCGCAATCCCAGCCAATGAAATTACCCGTTACAAATTGCCTCTCGCGGCTATGTTTAAATCCTGGGAAATACGTCTATTTTAAGTAACATATCGTTATGCCTACTCACCACATTAAAGAGTATCTATTTGTAATGCGGAATCTCATTGAACGAAGAGTTATTTCATTTTGCTAATTAATATTCATGAAAACGAATAATCTGCACTCAGTTGCCTCACGGTACATAATGTAGTTGTGCGGATTATGTACCGGGGGTAACCAAATTTGTACACAACATAAATCTCATAAAAAGTATATCTACTGCTTTGTATTGCCCCATTAGCACTGCCATGTTAACATCTAAAGATATTTGAGACTATTGCTTGCGTCGGAATCTGATCTACAGACGGCTTTTAATAAAGATAAACAGAAGTGTTTCTCTGTGAAATCTGGAATGTGTTTTCAGTACTTGACTAGTTCATTTTACAATTTTCTAAGTTTTCTCTTGGATTTGTTTTTCTTTATAACAAAATTCCGTACATCGTTGAAATATCTTTTGTATGTTGTTGAAAATATCTTTTTCTCAGAAATGTTAGTTCAAAACTAAATGGTCCCTTCAGCACATCTTATGATTTTTTTAATCGTTTGCTTATATAACACGTAATTGTTTATTAAAAGAATAACTTATCGAATCTTTGCGACTTTCCTGCCTATCAGAGTACTATTAGAGCAATGAAGGATTTGTTCTTAGAATAATTAATATAGACTAAATGCTTTAAATGAAAACAATTTCGATACACGTTATGTTACGTTTAGAAACAATTGCATGAGTTTACTTGATCGATTTAAGACAGGTTATAGTCAGTTACAGAACTCTTGAATCACTCAACGTACATGTATTAACGATTTTGGTCAGTAACTCTTCTTTTCATATCGTGCCATGCATGTCTTCTGGTTCACAAGTCCATCATGCCTTATTATTCATTATCCATTTGATTGCTGTACTTGTATTGAATGGAATTCTTATTTTGTTGCAGATACTTTATCCTTTACCTGGGATCAAACAAAAACAATACAATCAATCATTGACAAGTATGTGTGAGCATAAACCCCGAATTTTATTTAGCGTTTATAACAATAATTGCAACAGCATTTAGGCCACAACAACGTTATTGTTTTGTAGAAAACTGATTCGTTTTTAACGACTTTGACATCTACCACCCACACTGATTAATCTTGCTATTCCAAAGAAATGCGAATAGGATGTCACATAATACAGATATTGCAAATTACCAATTAAATGAAAAATCGATGAATATTTTTTGAATAATTGTTAAATTGCTACAACTGTAATCAAACACTTACCAAGATAAGCCGTTCGTCTTGACCATAAATATTAAAGCACAATCCTGTTGTCTGATGTCAGTTTGTCTTCTATGCTGAAGAAAAGCAATTCATTTCCTGTATAAATACCGTCTTTATTTGCCAAGAAACATTGTGATAGTAGGTACAAATTAGTAAAAAAAAGTTTATTGCAGGAAATCGACAAAGTATGCAGAAAAGAATGCTCTGACTATTTGTATTACCGAATTCTAATCAGTCTTAACATTTACTCAGTTCGACCTCTCGGCTTTTTTTTTGAAGATGGCAGACGCATGTTTTTTCTAAGAAATGATTTCCTTTTTTTCAAGATTTTTGCAGCCTTTATTCGCTAGAATAACGGGATAGAGTAAGGTACAGAGAGCAAAGGGAAATCACACCTGACAGCCGGTTTTGAAGCATCAGAAACTTTTGTTCAAATTAGACCTAACACATACGTTTGTCTTGACCATTTAGAAGGAGCAAAATGCTTTGGTATACTGGACTTAGCCTCATAAACTTCACCCTGGATACGGGGCAAACGTGTGAGCAATTCTCTTGTCATTTAAATACTCTTTTGAATTGGCCAACTATCTGCAAAAACAGTACAGCCGTTATAAGAAGTTCCTTATCATAAAAACTAGTCTTTTACATGATTCGAAATAAGTTCTACTCAGGCAAACAAGCAATGAAGCACCATTGCTCACGAAGCGTTGGAGTTTCATTTACAGACTGTTAAGTCCTGACGCATGATACACCTCAGAATAGTGTAACCTCGTCTTAACACTTCTCCTGCTCAACAAGCCTTCATTTATGTCAGTGGATTGAACCTGGACGAGTTAGATAAAGAGGGGTGCAGTGTACCAGAAACAAAAATCTCCACCAGATTAAAGCTAAGGTTGCGAGCTAACCTCGCAATGGAACACTGGCAAACCGACAAATGCTCTATACTAATCTGCTTAAGAAACGAATCCTTGTTGTAGTGGTCATAGCTTGATTTTATAATGCAGATTTGAGTATTTATCACAAGCGATGGTTTTATCTTTTTTGCTGCATGGAATAGCACAAACAAAATATTCGTTACGTTTATATGATCTCTTTTAAAATTAAATAGAATGAAAAGTGGTGTTCCGATTGTTTTAACAGATGTTAAAATATATTTACCCCCTGTTATGTATTTTACCATTACTCAGCTAAGCATTTTACGTTATTTTTTGGCTGTATTGATATCGATTTTGACCTAAATCTATAACGAATGACATTGTAAAATACAAAATCTTCATTTGCCATTTGTTATAAGTGTTTTGAAATGTTAGAGCTTAGAGTTCGTAATTGTTAGTTCTATTGACTCTGACAATAAAGCAATGATAATATATTTAAACAGCCGTAAATAAAATAGCAAAACGTTTTTTTTTCCCTGAAAAACAATATCCTAAATGGAAAAAACGGATACTAAATATGAATAAAAATATGATTTATTTTATTAGAAATGATATTGACACTACAAGCATTAAACTAAATTTGCACCGGCATTTCGTCGACAACCTCTCATGCATTATACCATTATAAACTAGGCAAATTCACCAATCACAGCTAATGATCTGTTTAGTCAAACAACCAAGCTTCCATTGCCCAGTGCGACGCATTTGGATAAAAGGTGTAATTATTACGATCGTAATGCTAATAAGAGAAAAAAGTGATGATATTACTATGGCCTAGTGCTCATAAAAATCACAAATACTCGAACAAGTTGGCTGCTTAAAAAAGCATCCAATGAGTTATGTCAATAATTGTATTGTACCTGTAATCACAACTTGATGCAATACTTCTGACGATATTGAAAGTTGTCTTCTTGCTTTAGTGTTTCTATCCATGTTAGTATATATTGCCACTGAGTAAAAAAAGCTAGTACTTTTAGTACAATATATAGTATTATAAGTCTTTACAAGCACAGGATATAATTAATACACTTTACATTATAAAATATAATGTTTGAAATTATCTATTTCAGAAATAACAAAGTGTCGTAAATAGAGCTTAAAAGGAAAATATATTTATAAGGGAACAACATAGAAATTTTATATTTTACAACAGTGACTTTTCCAGTGTGCATTATATTAACCTACACATTTGAAATGAAACCTCTGTATTTCGCAGTTTTGTTGTCACATTTCAACAAGTTGTATATTTAAGCCGCAATCCAACATGAACGGTGGTCCAGTGATAACGCGTTGAACAGGTAATCAAGAAGTTGCGAATTCTTTTTAACAGAGAAATAGGTTGTTATTAACATATTTTTGCATATTTCGTAATAACAACATCAATAAAATTGAAAGCTTGACTGCACGTAAACAGACAGATTTACAATTCAGATTTCAAGTTTTTAGCTCACCTGAGCCTTTGGCTCATGGTGGACTGTTGTAACCGGTCTTTGTCCGTCGTTCGGCGTCTGTCAACAATTTCATTCAAACGAAATCTCCTCTGAAACCTCTGGGCCAAATTTAATGAAACTTGCCTGGGATGTTCCTTGCATAAAGCTCTACCAAAGTTGTTCAAAGAATTCAATTCCATCAAGAACTCTGGTTGCTATGGCAACTAAAAGGAAATCTTTAAAAATCTTCTTGTCTGAAACCACATGCCCTGAGCCTTAAGATTTGGTATGTAGCATTGTCTAGTGGACCTCTATCAAGTTTGTTCAAATTATGCCCCTGGGGTCAAATTTGGCCCCACCCCGGGGGTCAATTGATTTTACATAGGCTTATATAGGAAACCTTTAAAAATTTTCTTCTCAGAAACCACAATGCCTACAGCTTAGATATTTGGTATGTAGATTGTCTAGTAGATGTCTACCAAGTTTGTTCAAATTATGTCCCCTGGGACAAAATTGGCCACGCCCCAGGGTTCTCTTGGTTTACATATAGTTATATTGGAAAAACATGAAAAATCATTTTTCTCTGAAACTTATAGGTATAGACCTTAGATATTTGGTGTGAAGTATTGTGTTGAGAACCTTTACCAGTATTGTTTATATGTTGACCCCGGGGTCAAAATTGACCCCGCCCCGGGGGCCCTTAATATGTAAAAAAGGCAATCTTTAAAAATCTTCTTACTGGAAACCTCATTGCCTACAGCTTATATATTTGGTATGCAGCATTGTCTAGTAGATGTCTACCAAGTTTGTTCAAATTATGTCCCCTGGGTCAATATTGGCCACGCCCCAGGGTTCTCTTGGTTTACATATTGTTATATTATAATAGGAAAAACATGAAATCATTTTTCTTCCAAACTAATAGGACTATACCTTAGATATTTGGTGTGGAGTATTGTGTAGAGAACCTTTACCAGTATTGTATATATGTTGGGGTCAAAATTGGCCCCGCCCCGGGGGCCTTAATATGTAAAAAAGGCAATCTTTAAAAATCTTCTTACTGGAAACCTCAACGCAAATAGCTTAGATATTTGGTATGCAGCATTGTCTAGTGGATGTCTACCTAATTTGTTTGAAAAATGTCCCTGGGGTCACTATTGGCACCGCCCGAGGGGCCACAAGTTCTAAATAGTAGTATAGAGGAAAATCTTTAAAAATCTTCTTGTCTGAAACCACAAGGCCTAGAATTTTAAAATTTGACATGAAGCAAGCTTTATCAAGCTTTTTGAAATAATTAGATTAGGTTAAAGGTCACTGAGGCTAAAAATAGATTTATCTACTGTACCTCATAGAGCCTTCATTTATAGACCAATATAATCAGTATATAGGTTCCTTACATGGACGTCTACCCATGGGTAGGTTTTGAAGTTACTGGGTCAAGGTCAAGGTTACCATAGCTTATAATATATATTTATAGTTTCTGTCATAGAGCCTTCATTTATTGACTGATATTTTACATATTTGGTTTGTAGGCACTTACATATTTTCAATTAAAAATGAAAAACTGCTTAACAGCAACCTACAGCCAAAGTACTCAGGTGAGGGATCCAGGGCTACCATGACCCTCTTGTTTGATAATGCTATTTTAGGTCGTTGGGGTTAGTGCAAGAGAAGAAAACATCCCATTCCAATGAAGCCTCTGGTTCTTTTTCATGCTCAGTGTATAGCACTGATATAACGTGCAGTTTAACGTCTTATCCGAAGAGAATAAGTTATGTTAATGAAGGAGCGGGGTGCGAAATCGGCTTTAAACACATCATTTATCTAAACGCAAACAAATACTTGCCAGTCACAATGAAACAAATAGATTCAATACATTAAATGCAGCTTCCTTTATTTTCAAGCCTTTCTAATAAAAATTCAGGGTAATGAAATTATTGCACATTGATAAAACTAGTGTGGCAGCAAATAGGATCGCAGGGCCGCAGAATAAGGATGCTAGAAAATCTCCGGCTCAAGACGCTTTGCTGCATATTCATTTTCAATAGATGCTCTGGCGCATTTTGAAAACTTGCAAGTACAAAAATACTGACAACTTAACATAAATATCCTCCAAAAACAGTTCAAAGAAAAGAAACAAAGACACACACAGGGCAGATTCACAATTATCTTGCCTAAATTATATTTAACTTCTATTGTATATAAACGTCTGTTAAGTAAATTAATAACTGGAGAAAGAAATGAAAGGTTGTATTATGTAAGCCATTTGGACATATTTATGTAAAATAATCCTATGTATCAGCTATTATTTCTTAGGTCTTACCGCTTTAGATAATGATTAAGTTCTCCGCCAACACTGATTTTTATCTAAAATTGAAGAATCATGCTCTTATAAGGATATTAACCGAAGATTGTTAATGCTTTTTTTCAGTTATATAAATGAAGCCAGAAACTACGAGGAGTTGATGCCTTATCCATTCCGACAATATCGTGATTCGATAGAATAAATCTCCTTCCGTGCTAGTTGACGATAAACCAAAGTCATTGTCTAGCAAATGTTAAAATCTATTATCGAGAAGCTAGAAAGGGCAGTGTAAAACTAAATAGAAAAGACATTGTACAAAGGTAGGGACGGCCGATGACGCATTTGATGTCTAAGCTTCGGTCTGAACAAGCCAAGTCATTAATGACAAACAAAATCTTAATACAACACACCTTTCTTACCATTATTATTATTATAGGTATAAGTATTTGAAAAAAGGGAAGATTTGCTCATCCTAACCTATTAAGAGTTCTTAATATGTTCCAATTTTCAATATTACTAAATAATGTAGCCTATCTACTCTTTGTCTCGGAATACATGTTTCAACGTTCAATAATTTTGTTTGTTTCTGAATAAGACAAAAAGTATGAAACACAAATAAAAAGATCTACTTGCCGTTTACCATGAGAAAAATTCATATTAATATGGACACTTTGAACTCCTGTTAAAGACTATCATGAAATCATATAAAAGTCTGTAAGAAAAGATAGTAGTAAAGGCTCGGTGTCATATCTAATTATTTCTGTACGAATCAATATATAAAAATGCAAGTATGATATACGTCTTGCATGGTCATTAGAAAGCTTTAAATAGTTATGACGGAAGCAGAACTGGATATTGTATTTGTCAAAATTGAGCAACTTTCACAGCTAACTGTTTTTTTCTTGACTTCGAAACGAAGAGTGTTTAAGAGTACTTAGGTGTCAGCTATCTATATATCTCGGTTCCTTTCGAAAACTATTCATATCGCGCGATGTTTGTTCTAGTTTTGGGCCTTTGGATGGTAAAATAGCTGATTAAAGCCACGTTCCTTGTGAACACTTTAAAGGCCACAAATCACTGTGAAACTTTGTCAGAATGTTTGCCTTTATCATTTCTTGTTTTCTTTTGTATATAAGTCATGGTGTCAAGGTCCATGTCATCGTGGTAAGAATTATGGTTTTCTTTTTTTTGGCATAGAACATTTATTTATTGACTGATATTTTAGGTTTTTGGCATAAAAAACAACCTGCATGTACCATTACCATTAACTTAGGTAAAAGTCTCCAAGACTAAAAATTTTCCTACTTTACTTCATAGACCCTCCTTTTATTGACCAATGTCTTAGTTACTTAGTATGCACGTTTCGTGCATTGAATTGTACCTTTGGGTTAAGGTCAGGGATGGCAATAATTGATTTTGCTGTTTTCTGTAAATGAGCCTTTATTTATTGACTGATATTTAAGATATATGGTTTAAAAACATCTTCCATTAGCCTCTTCCATTCACTGGGGTCAGGGTATAGATCACCAAGGCTAAAACAGTTGTTTTTCTACATTATTGTTTAGGAACCTTCTTTTGTTTAGTGATATCTAAGATATTTAATATTAAGGTATTTTGCACAGACCTCTACCAATGGTGGGGTTCGAGGTCATTGGATTCAAGGTCAGAGTGGTTAAATAGATTTT
Source organism: Cyclina sinensis (assembly GCA_012932295.1). Lineage (NCBI taxonomy): Eukaryota > Metazoa > Mollusca > Bivalvia > Venerida > Veneridae > Cyclina > Cyclina sinensis. Next base: position 8,432,599 of record JAAONU010000016.1, read on the forward strand.
TTAATCTTACATCATAGTGATTAGCTTGCATTCAATTCAATTTAACCAAACTTTCTCATAACATTTATAAGCAATAGATTATTTTATCAGCACCAACTTGATTCCATCATGGATTCAAGAGGTTTAGTGTCCAAAATAGGCGTTTTGTGCATGTCTGCATGATAGAGGTTTCACAGCTTTGATAATCTTGAAAACCATTGGCCTGATTTCCAAACAAGTTATGTTATGAAACTTGAGCAACGGGAGTTTTAAAAAAGGCAATATAAGAAAAATGTGTGTAAAATTAAATGGAGAATGACTAAACAGTTTAGGAAGAGATGTCATTTGAAATAAAATGTTGATGATGGACACGTTGTGCTCATATGAGTTAAGAAATAATGTAATTCCGAACGTAAAAGGTGCAAGATTTATATTTCCAATTCAGATAAGGCAATTACTGTCTCAATTAACAAGCGTTTTACATGCAAACGTTTATTTTTCATACAAAGGGTAAGTCTAATTGGCAGACGGAAGGGAAATTTGCGTATTCAAACTTTATTAATTGATTGGAAATATATATTGTCCACCGATAAAGTACTGTTTATCACTGGCGCAAATGCCACACGGTTAAAGGGTCCTATCTACTATTTTGATGACTGCATATCATTTTTCAGTTCGAGTACTTAGAAGGCATTTAATTACGAATAACTATGTTGAAACTCAACAGGAGATGATGTTACTTAGGAAGTGGAATGGTATTTCAATAGAGTTCATCAGTGAAAACATTTTGATGTTAGTGTATTCTGATGTTTTCTGAACACATAACCAAAATATAGGTCATTTATCGTGTATTTGATATATTGGACAATGGCAATATGTCTACGGTATAAATCTAGTTACGTCTATGTACCTAGTTGAAAATACTAACGTCTTCAATGATCTGTATTCAACTCGTCAACTGTTATCAACTGAAATACTCGGATGAAAACAGTCTCATGCAGTTGCAACAAGCATTGTTCGAAACATTGTTCGGATTTGCTTTGAAATGATTAGGGTCATTAACAGTTAATTATCCTTAAACAAAGTTGTAAAGTAAATTAGGGTAAAGGCAATGTAGTTCTGACGCAAATACATCTTTCATTTACGATACAGCTTATTTTATGTTTTAAACAAACATTAAATCGGGAATTTATTGTCGACGCTTTGCCACTCATTAAACGCTTGCGACATTTATATGGATTCTGCCTTGTCTCGCATGCACTAGATATGGCCTTTCTCTCTGTGAAATCTGAAATGAAAAATCTTATTTCTGCAGATCCGACTTACTGGGTTATCAGCATTTACGAAAAAAATAACGATCATTAGTAAAACAAGCCAAGAAACGACGAATACTTCATATATATGAAAAACTACTAGTAGTGTTATATATCTATTGGTGTAAATTTTGTCTCAGGATAAGTATAATTATATTTATATAAATAGGCCGTATACCCAGCCAAAAATCTGTATAATGAATTTATAATCGCGCAAATTTATTTGATTCACAAAACCTGTATTACTACACCAATCCATCGTTGCGAGAATTAATATTATTATTGATATTATTATTTACATTTTTTCCATATGGTGCCTCTGTCCGACTTGGTCGTTGTTCATACATCTGCAACAGCTTTGGAAACTGTTGAACATTAACAAGTATTCGCATCGGATAGGAACATGCCTTTAGGATTTATATCTTAACATGCAGTAAAGTTTTTATATCTTTATTGTCCCCCGCCTTTTCGAAGAAAAAAGGGGGAAATAGAAATGGGCTCCGTCCGTCCTTTCGTCCGTCCGTATGTCTGTCCGTCACATGTTGTCACACTTTCGTGTCCCGTCCTTAACTAAGCCATCCATCAACAGAATTTGAAATAGTTTGGCACAAATGTTTGTTATAATAAGACAATGTGTCATGCGTGAAATCCATACCCCTACCTCCAAGGTCAAAGTCATATTTGATAATTAAAGGTCAACATTTTCTGTTGGAGTGTGTATGTCGTGTCCGATCCATATCTTTCTCATCAATCAAGGGATTTTGAAAACACTTGCCACAAATGTTCACAATAATGAGGCAACGTGTCATGCACAAACCCAGACGCTTACCTCCAAGGTAAAGGTCACTCTTAAAGGTCAAAGCTTAACATGGTCTTTGTCTGTTTGTGTCTGGTCAAAAAAAGGGGAATATAGAAATGAGCTCCGTCCGTCCGTCCTTCCGTATGTCCGTCCATCACACTTTCGTATCCAGTCCATAACTAAGCCATTCATCAACAGAATTTGAAATAGTTTGGCACATATGTTTGTTATAATTAGATAACGTGGCATGCGTGACATCCATATCCCTCCCTCCAAGGTTAAGGTCACACTTGATAACTAAAGGTCAACATTGTCTGTTGAAGTGTATATGTCGTGTTAGACAGAATGGTGACTCAGAACTTGCAGCCATACTTACTCGTGTAAGGGCAGGTGACTTCACTGATGAAGATATTGTGAATTTGCAAGAGCTACAAAATGCTCCAACTGATTCATTTCCACATGACACTAATTATCAAGCAGGAACATACAATAATCAAATGATAGAAGATTTACCTGGAAAAGTAACTATACATTCAATAGATTTAAAGAGAGATAAGCATACAAACACTGTTTCAGTACAAATAGCCACCACTCAGATATACTCAACAGGTAGATTACCGTCTACTTTAACGATAGCTGTTGGAGCTACTGTCATGATCACAAAGACTATCCTGACCTACTAGTAAATAGTGTTGTTGGAAAAGTTGAATTCATAAGCATTGATGAACAAAAGCCATTAAAAGGAACAGTATTTTTAAAGTTTTCTGATCCAAGCATTGGAAGAGAACGTAAAAAGAGATGCCCAAAACATTTAAGAGATTGTGTACCAATCCAGGCCATCACTGTTACATTCTACTCACATCTGAATGTCCAGTTCCTGTCGAGAGAACAATTTACCCTTTAGTTTTAGCATTTTGCTTAACTGCTCGCAAGTCTCAGGGAAGTACCTACACACACTGTATTGCTAACCTCGAACTACCTCCAAACATGAAGGCTGTCATGCAGGTTCATGCTTATACAATGCTCAGCACAGCGACGTCACGTGATGGTTTGAAGTTAGTCAATTTTACTGCAGACAATATCCAAGTAAACAAGTTTGCTCTAGTAGAAATGAACAGGCTGCGTGAGCACTGTACTTTCAGTTGGGAACATCCATTCGAAAACTTGAACCCTAATGCAAGTGTGCACATTGGTTTACTCAACATTCGTTCCCTTAAAGCCCACCTCTCAGACTTGTCTGCCCAAAAACATATTTCAAGATTGAATGCCGTTTGATTAACAGAAACTCACACTACAGAATAATGTTCTTTAGAAGGATTCTGTGGATACTGATTTTGAAAATAACCGTTCCCTCCAGTTTATGTCTAGAATAGTTTCAGACCAAGGAAGAAACCTTCTCATAGCTGATACTTACAGACCACCTCATTTCTACAAAAATGTGTTTTTTTCTCTCCTCTTATCTGCAGTCAATGCTATAGTCACATGATTTTATACTTGATGGAGACTTTAACTTGATGCCTGATAATCCAGTTATGATTAAGTTTTGTAATGATAATCAACTTCGACAATATGTAGAAAAGCCAACACATCAGTTGGGAAGAACATTGGACCTGATTTTCGCATCTGATAACATACAGTGACTAATAGAGTGATTCCAGTTTCTTACACCGACCATTTCCTGACTTTTTTTTATCTGTTTTCTAAATGGTTTGTATTGATTTGTATTTGTCACATTTTGTGGTTTTGAAATAGTGATAACAACTACACAAATGTATTTCTGTTGACACATACACAGAAGTTATTTCATTCTTTTTTTTTAATCTTTGTTGCATGTGCAGATCTAGCATTGATCGAGATTTGCACTGAAAGTCCAGATCCATACCTCAATCTTTTGAAATACCACAATTTTTTGCTTCATGTAAAACTTCCCTTAGGCGGGGGACGTTGGTTACTCTGTTACAAATTCTTGTTTCACGAGTAACTGCAAATGAAAGTTTCGGATAGCTGGCGTTTGTCATGTGGACGCTTGATTTCGAAAAACAAGCGCTTGGTGTGAACAGATTCGTAGGTATCTACGTAAGAATTGGCCGAGGATAAAAAAATTTGCAAGAATAAGACATTCAATACATTTATTAAATATTGTTATGAATTGCTGAATAATTTAACTCATTTTTTAACAATAGTCATAGAAACTTTTGAAGTGAAGCAAGGTCGGCCAATTTGTTTCGCCTGTAAATATTCATTCATAGCCAATCACAAAATGGAACTACTGTGAGGCTCTTTAAAAGTAAGTTTCCTAACGGTATATACGGATTTTCCTGACGGTATAATACGGGTACGTACACAGAAGCTCTCGTCCAATAAGATCCATTCAAATTTATTTGCAGTATCAAACATTAAAAAAACATTCCGGTGTATTGTAAATTTAAGTAATGGTCAGTCATAAATATATTTACCCTTTCAGCTTTCTGTACAAGAGATTTTTTTTCTAAATATCGTAAGGTAAAAAAGATAAGTTAATTGCTTATGATTATTTTAATGGTATCAGTACTTACCTTTTTTAATTCTTGTCCATAGATAAATATATCTTTCAAAACAACAGCTAATTATTAAATACCACACTTTTGCACGGTTGTAAATTATCTTTATGCATTGGTATCAGTTTTGTTACTAGTGTTTAATAATGCATTGATTGTCTAATTTCTTTGCTTTAATTTCTTGATGCGGCAAGCTTATCTGTAAAACGCTGTCGCAGGCAACAAAAATATTATAAATCGATAAAAATGGAACTGTTAAACGTGGACAAACAAATTAACCGTATAACTGGAGAAATGTTATAAAAGTTTGTATTGTCATTAATTTTGTCATGTCCCGATAAAGGTGACTTTCGTCGTCCTTAAGAACTAACTTATAGACATTTTCACTTATATTTTTGTAAAGTGTTTTGCTTGAAACAGTACTGTATTATTGGAATGATGCAAACCCTGGGTATGTTTTTTGTATAGTAAATTACTGCATATTTATTAATTATTGACTGAAAATCTGAAATAAACCTACAGATGGTAATTATTCTATAAGGGTTTCTTGCATTAAATTTAAACATTAACATAAATCTCAAAGTATTGAATATTTGAGTCAGTATGTAAAAAGCATTTCATTTACCAATAGGTAAAAAGAGGACAAAACATCAGGTAGGCAATATATTATATACATGTCAAGATGCTCAATTGCTTTATTACGAATTTCACTGTAACCAAATACTTTCTAGGGACCTGTCTACGTTATGTTGTGTTCTATCGACTTAATTTGTATGTTTTATAAACTTGCGCGTCAGGATGTCACTTCACTGGTCGACATAATTTCAGTTTTCCAAAACTATATATATATAGAGGCTGTCAGGCAAGAAAATATTCTGTCTTGTACCTATTTTAACATATTTTATCCAGGATTTTTAGTTTTAGAACTAGTATTTTAGCATTTCATTTAAGTGTTTTCGTCAAAGCAGTAAATATTCCGTTTTTCATTTGTTGAAGCACGATAATGAGATTCATGACATAATAATATCGTAAAGGCAGAGCAAAACAAAACAAAACAAAACAAACAAACAAACAAAAAACTATTAACTGATGCAAAAATAATCATTTCTAAAGTGATAGGATACATCTTGATTAATATCAGAATGACGACAAATATTCTGCCGACTGAATCGGTTTACTTTATTTAATTAATGTTTCCCGGAGACCTATATCGGTTTTCGATACATATCTTTGCCAAAAACGCACAACATATTTTATTGACGATATATGAAATATTTCTAAGCGTCGAACTGCAAAGACAAACATGTAAAAAGTTTAAATTCACCGATAACGATATGTTTAGAATGTATTGTATCTCACAAAAGAATTCGATCTGTAGTTAGAAAGACTATTTTACTAAATTAAGTTGCATATAAAGAAAGATGCAAATGCTCGAAATGTAGCTGAGATGCACGTGAAATAAATGTCTAACAAGCAGTCATACTCTCTGACAATAAGCTATTCAGAATGTACAATTTGTTTCACACCAACTTTGTTTCTAGGCCTTGAACCACTCTGTTAACAAAAGATATATTTTAAAACCCCAACTGGATTAAACCCGAAAGAGTTTTATTGAGATGTGTTGCTAACTAGAAAGAAATGTGAACATTGTCTTTGTCTCTGCATTGATTGGTTTGAATTGATTACTGTTGCCGTGGCAACCTTATCTGTAACTGTTCTGCAGTCATGCATTTCTCTTATCGAACTAATCGGATACAATAACGACAATCAAATGTTGATGTATTGGGGCATTTACTGTATACATAAATAATATAAATTCTTTAAGATGTCAAGAATGTACTGCGATTTCATTAGAAAGAATAACAATTTATTCTGCCTTTTGCCGCTGTGGTGATTATTTGGAAGAGGACAAAGAAAACTGTCAACGCAAAACAAAAGCCCTGGTTTCTGGTATTCTGTAATAGTTTAAATACTCCGAAAATGAGACTTGAGCGTTAAATAGTTACAATAACATTGTTTAAGCAATCTCTCCGATTGATCTGTATTCCAGATTTAACTTTGTTAGCTAGTTGTTGATTCTGATCAGTGTTTTATTCAGCGTTAAAATAAGATGGCGTGAATTCTCGCGATTGTCATATTACAGACACAAGTGATCAAAAAGAAAATTGAAAGCAGACTGTAGAAGAAAAAGGAAAGAAAGGAAATACTGTGAGAAACCTTACAGGTGCGTGAAATAACATAAAAGGTAAAATACAGTTTTGTTCAATCTATTAAAGTTTTTAAGTCATACCAAACAAAACCACATATTCTTATCACGGATCCCAGCAGCACAACAAGCACAATGTTGCTTAAGTCGTACATTTGCTTCTTTACACAAGCAGTTACAAAGTTGCTTAAGTCCGTACAATCGATTATTTACACAAGCAGTTACAAAGTTGCTTAAGTCCGTACATTTGTTTCTTTACACAAGCAGTTACACAGTTGCTTAAGTCCGTACAATTGATTCTTTACACCTCAAAAGCTACTTGTAATTATTACATTATTCGCACTAAATTTTGTCCAAATGACTGAATTTTGGCAGAGATTTTGCTTTCTATTCAGAAGGTTCTTGGTCTCAAGACTAGCTGTAAAACCTAGTATTTTTTCAGCAGCTGCTTAAGGTTCGCATGCTTTAGTTTACTTTGTAGATTATGAATCCAGACTTGCATTTTTTCCAAAACAAAATCCAAAATCTTGCATACAGTACAACATATATCGATCAAACACAAATAGGGACCATTATATGTATTCTATTTATAAGCACACTCAAAAGTTATAACAATACAACCAATTTAAGTTCGTTCTTTCATAGGGGTATTGACAAAGCAAGCTTAATATGAATTTACGCGTTTTATCGGACGATAAGAATTTGCACTTAGTAGGTATAATCTGGCGTAGAGATAGTAAATTTTCAGTGTAGTTGAAAGCAATGGGCATTGTAATCATCATTTCAGTAGCAGCTAGGAATTGGGTGAACGTGTGACTAAGCCTGAATTTAGTTATTTAGTTAGATTTTAGTTAGATTTTTTTACGCTCCCTCAGCAGATAAATGAATACACTACCGTTACTTCACACCGCTGCTTTAATAAGAGTAGATTTATGATATTGACCTTTACAATGAACTTTTAAGCAACCAATGAAAGTGCACCAATATCCCCAAAACCGAAAAATCTTTAAACCATTTTTCATTGGTTTAAACGATCATGTGATTCCAAAAATTATAAATAGACGGGTGTTTTCTGACAATTTTGTAAACACATTTCAACTATGCGTTAACGTAAACAACTTATTACAGCAATTAAACGTCTAAAAACAAACATACCATCACGATTTTAACCTTTTCGATAGTTTTACTGGTTTATTTACATATACCTATTAAAAATCACTTTGAAAAGTAAAATATGTAAGTAACATGCAGACATGCATTGTTTGTTTACATTTTGGGTTGTCAATTGTATGTATGGACATTTCGTTGTAAGCTAGTCACTGATTGGCTGAAAAGTAATTGTGGATTTTCCTGTCTAAAAATAAAAATATCGTTCTGAAAATTGCATTTTAGCAGAGGTAAGAAAGTGAAACATTCGACCGATGCGCAGGAGAGTAAGATTTTTTATAACCAAGGAAGCCATGCGGATCAAGCAGTATACCGTCAACACAATGTTTATGTGAACAACAATATTTGCAAATGTTTTATCAAAATGATAAACTATTTCTTTGTATCTTCTGGTGCAAATGTCTACAAGATAAACTGACTTCAAATCATACCAAGGCTTTCAAACGACAATATCTCAGGGACTTAATGAAATTATGAAATTATTTCTAAATACAGAAAAGTAAATCGTTATTTCAACCTTCTAAAAGAGTCAAGGACTTAAGTCATAAAAATGTCTTAATAATTCTCCGATAAAGGGATGGTCAGAAATCGGCTTGGAATCACATGATGAATTCTTTTAAATGGGGCAAAGCTCCTGTCTCCATTGGCGCCTCTCCCCTCTCAATCTTAAAGTAAAAACTAAATATTTATTGAACAAACAAGTTATTTCAAAGATTCTTCCATGATTATTTAACTTACTTGCAAGTAATTTACAGTCAATTACGTAATAGTGGTTTCTTCAAGAAACATGTCTGTTAAAGTTTTATCACTATAAGAGATAATTTCCTTATTTCTTCAGCTGCAAGCATTTTATAGGGTGTGTTCTCGGTGGTTGTCTGATAAAACAAACTAATAAGAAACTAAAGGTCTCCAACAAGATATAAGGCGATTTATGTATTTAAATAGTGCCATATTTTAGGTAATGGTCCCGAAAACACAACCTTTCCCTTTGGCTCATACAATTTTTATGCCCCTGTCATTCAAAAATGGTGAAAAACGCTTGCACACATTTAAATGATATTTGCCATGTATATTTGTTTTAAAAAACTGCGGGCTCTTACAAAATAGTACGTTACAATTCTAATTTTTGTCGGAGTTATGACCCTTTTTCGACACGACATTCCGATTCCGTGCAATTTAGGGAAAAACACTGCACATATTTTGTTCATTATATTGTATGTACATTGGTCTAATGAAACTACAGTTTTCATTCAAAAATTAGCGTGACAACTCCAACTTTATCAGAGTTATGGCCCTTTTCTCAATCAATTTTATAAAATGAACTTTTTGTACATTTAAAGGAAATCGCCTTGCACAGATTTGTTTCATATTTTGCATGGACATTGGTCATATAAAACTTCAGGGTTCTTTCAAAATTCAGCGTGACATCTTTAATTTCATCAAAGTTATGGGTTCGATTTAATTCATTTCAGGCCAACATTTGGAGGGATTCCATTACTATTGAGTTTACCTATGTATCTTACTAACACACAATGTCTTTTAGAAAGTCGGCATGACACTTCCCATTTAGAAAGAATTATAACCCTTGTTCAACTTTATAATTATCTGGTAAAAACATTTTATTTTACATTTAAAGGACTATGTTTTGCAGTAATTTGTTTATTCAATAACTGCAACTGTTACACTTTTTTTAATTTCCACCTGCCTCTACTTACATTGTAACCATGTGCTTATGATTTTCTGTCAACATAATTTTGAGCATGGCGGGGGCATCTTTGTCCCATGGACACATTTCTAGTTCGAACTGCAATAAGCGACTGTTCTCCCTTATATTTCATAAATAACTGAAAGGTAGACTGATTACATTTATTTGAAATCAACAATCCAACTTAGGAGACAGCACTGCAGTTAATTATTATACCCCACCACAAAATGTGGGGGGGGGGGGGCTATAATGGATTCGCTTTGTCGCGTCTGTCGGTCGGTCGGTCCGTCCGTCTCCATTATCGTGTCCGCTCTATAAATCCTATTCCAATTGAAGGATTTTCTTCAAACTTGGCTGAAATGTTCACCTCAACAAGGGGATGTGCAGAACCCATGTTGCCCATGTGTCAGCTCAATGTCAAGGTCACAATTGAAGGTCAAATATCAAACAATCAAATATTAGACATTATGTCGTGTCCGCTCTGTAAGTCCTACACTAATTGAAAGATTTTCTTTAATCTTGGCTCAAATGTTCATCTCAACAAGGGGATGTGCAGAACCCATGTTACCCTTTTGCCGGCTTAAGGTCAAGGTCACACTTGAAGGTCAAAAATTGACTTAGAAAATATTCTTAAATTTTAACATGTATTTGAATTTTTCTGAAACTAGAAAACGTATTTGCTTGAAACTTAAAATATATATGAAGTGTCACAACTAGAATATGCAGGTCAAGTTTCATAACTCTGTATTGCATTTTGACAAAGTTATGCCACTTTTTAAGTCTTCAAATTTACATACAATCAAATATTAGACATTATGTCGTGTCGCTCTATAAATCCTATACTAATGGAAGAAATTTCTTCAAACTTTACTCAAATGTTTAACTCAACAAAGTCATGTGCAGAACCTATGTTACCTTTGTGCTGGCTTAAGGTCAAGGTCACACTTGAAGGTCAAAATTGACTTAGAAAATGTTTAATTTTAAATTTTAACATGTACTTGAATATTTCTGAAACTAGCACAGGTATTTGCTTTAAACTTAAAAGATATATGAGGTATCATAAGTAAGATATGAAGGTCAAGTTTCATAACTCTGTATTGCATTTTGACAAAGTTATGCCCCTTTTTAAGTCTTTTAATTTACTTACAATCAATACTAGACAATATGTCGTGTCCGCTCTATAAATTCTATACTAATGGAAGGATTTTCTTCAAACTTGACTCAAATGTTCACCCAACTGGGCAATGTGCAGAACCTATCTTACCCTTGTGCCAGCTTAAGGTCAAGGCCACACTTGAAGGTCAAAAATTGACTAAGAAAATGTTCTGAAATTTTAACATGTACTTGAATATTTCTAAAACTGGAACAAGTAAGCTCAGTATGCAAAGTTTTTCCACTCTTAATTACATTTTGACATAATTATGCTATTTTCTTAACTTCACTGCTTTGGTTTGTTTTAGTACATTGGGAAAATGAAAGGTTATTTGTAACTGTTTCGAACATGATTTGACAGTATATATTTATACTATTACCTGTACAATTTTTTTTTTCACCAGAGATAATTTCTTTTTATGTATATCTATTTGTGCCACTAAAGGTATTCCCTTAACCACCTTTCCATGTCGTCTTCTGTCAAGGACATTGGTGGGGGTATGAATCGCATTCAGCGATAGTTCTAGTTTTAACTTACCATCTAATTGTGGTATGAAGAAAGATGTATGATGAATTGTTATTTATTAACTAGAAGATAAAGGACTGCTTTCTGTAGATTTATTTTACTTACAAATGATAACGAAATTGTTAAAACATCAATAATTAGAGATTTTTATTTTATTTTATTTTATCTATTTATTTATTTATTTTTTTTTTTTTGGGGGGGGGGGTATAAAACAAAAGAGAATCAAAATAATAAAAATGATTAGAGAAAAAATACAAAGTTAGAAACGATATCTGTTTGGAACTTAAATAACTCGTCAGAAATGTATTTTTCAAGTGACTTGGTTATCTTCCTAGTAGTAAGTTTTGCGTTGCTTAGCGAACCGCCACAACATGCTTTAAAAAGTTTTGTATGTTAGACCTGATAAAAAATACTTTTGTTAAATTTGTTGGTATTGCCCTACTGTAGATTTAAATGAAGGTAAGAATTTATTAGTGATCATTTAGAAAAGAGAAGATCTGTAGGTACTCGGAATACCTCGAGCGACTTCACTAAGTTTCCCCGGAAATAATGTGATAGGCGCCATATTTGACAATTTTATAATACAAATGGTGTCTGTTAAATTGAAAACATGTTTTGAAGCCTCTACCTGTTCATGTTTTAAACTAAAATTTATTTTCATTTTCTTCTAATGCATAAGACAAACACTGCTTGAATTCTGCTATGTTTGTTTGTATTTTTATTAAAGCCGGGACGAATTACCATTTGGTGTATTCATACACTTACATACTAGGTCTTTATACGAAGTTGTTGGAAAAGGCCGAGTTGTTACGACTGATCTGTAGCGCGAGCAATTGAATATTATATAATATATAGTATGGTGAATCAAAACATTTAACAAGAGGTTTCGATTTTAAACAGGCCTGTGCACAAAAATTCAAAACAAAATCTTAAATCGTTCGAATGGCATTGTTTTAAAAAACTCTTAAACAAAACATATGACCCGTGTTAAACAAAGGCAATCCACGTAAATTATCTGCAACTAAAAACTAATTTAGTGTATTTATGACTGAAACTCTGACCACCTATATTATCGTCCTGACCTAAAATTAAAGAAAAATAATCGTTTTTTGACTAGAAGAAATGGAAACACTGATGAAAAAAATGACACCTTAATTGTACATAATTGATTTAGTAGATTTTTATCTCATTTTCTCGTATTGTTGTTGTCAAAATAGAATGGAACCATTAGAAAAAAGCAAGTGCCTTGCTACAAGCGATGTTGTCTATCGAGAACAAATCTGCTTACTGATTTTTTTCCTGTTTTAAGTATCGCCTGATATAAGCGTATTAATGTTTAATGTCTATTGTTTTTGTCCTAAAATTTAGCATTAAACACAAGCAAACACTAACATAGAATAGCATAATATAAAGTGTGAAATACTGAATGTCTTAAACTTCATTGTTGTGCTTTAACACCTACACATGTCTTTGTAATTTTTGTGGATATAAACAATACCCATTTCAAAATTTACATCAGTGAATCATTTTTGCAATCTTGAAACTGAAATCCTGACCGTGCAAATCATTTCTGACACATATTTCAAAGTACATACATCTCGGTTTTAGGCTGATATGAAACTTTTTTTCTTACTTGATGTAATCAGACCATCCCACAAGGGTATAACGCAGTTAGACAAATCATTTTGTGTCTTCTCATATTAGTGCCACTTGTTCAGGACAATTATTTGTCGAAGCATAGGCTCTAAAAATATCACTTCAATTGTATTTTCCCAGACTATGGGCGTTGAATTACCTCTTTCAATATTCTGTATTTATTTGTCAATGGCATGCGTTACTGGATAGTCTCAGTGGATACATTCTCAATATTTGTTAAAGGATAGGATTTGTCTGTTAGTGTCATTAATACAACGCCACTGTTCGAAATTTATGCTACACTTATGTCATGACAATTCATAGGTCACGGTATTGACGACTTTTAAAGTGTTTATTTAAAGTGTTTCAGTTATTCTATTTATGTAAGTCGAAGATATAAAATACATCTAAATTCATTGTTATTTCAACTAGAAGGGCGTTATTTCCTTGCTCTATTATTATTTTTTTTTAGTCATATATCAAGCAATGCGCAATAAACTTTTAGGCCATACCAAATCATTCTTTCGTTTAGCGTCCGCGGACGGATAGGTTTGAGCTTCTGAGGTAGGAAAAAACAACAACATTGTTTTGTCTTACGACCTTACTGTACAAAGTGTTAAATGCTCTCCGGTATGTACGTGACTAGTGTTGTTACCTCCTTTACATCTTTACTCACATTTTGTATTTATTGAGTCATGTAAAAAGTTCCATGCGTGCATAAAGTTGTTGGCGACGTCAGAAGAGGTTAGTTTCTGGTCAGCTGTAATAAGATTTTAATGCCTTTTATTGTTTTTTTTCAAGATAATAGCAAGTAAATGATTGTTTTATGTAAATTGTATGCGTTGAAGTATTTGTTATATGTTTTGCTATCAGTCGAATTTCTCAAGTGTAGTGTATGCGCGGCTGCAGCTAGAATTTGTTGATGAAGTTTAATGTAATTCAAATAGGTAGAGTCGAAAGACATTATTTATGACCTTTTGTTAGTAGTTCACTAAGCAGATATTCCTTTTGTAACATTTTTGGTGAGAATTCTTCTTTCATAAGGGAGCCACATTCATTTGAAGTATTTAAAAGAATTGTGTTATCTTCGCAGTGGAGCAAACAGACACTCAGACAAAACAGATAGAGAAAAACAAATACCAGTAAAAATGATATTTTGGTGTTCAGTATTAAATGTTTAAGTAGTGTTTACTTTTGTATTTTTTTACAGTGATACCTTATTTGGATTTTAGTGGCATAGGATGGAAGGACCTGTCTAATAACATGAATGTGCATCAGTTTTATAGATTGTTGAAACTTAGTTGATATTGACAAGTTGACTCCAAATATAGACTCAGTTGTAAATTTACCTATGCAGAAATATATTTTCAGTTGAATTTATAGGTGGTTTGATTGAAATACTTTAAGAAATGTATTAGAAGTCTCTACAAAGTGGAATATGAAACTTGATAATTATATCCTGGTGTAGATACTAGTCAGTATGACTTGTTTATTTTTTGGGGCTTCGTTTCTGTTTTTAGGATAGCTAGATAGGTTTTTAAACTTAGGGTGGACGCTAAACGAAAAAACAATTTGGTATGGCCTTATCTACATTGCAGTTTCACGGAATGTTTCCTAAATGCTTTTAAACGTGATACTTATATACTAAAATATACGCGTATATATCTTTCACCTGTATTGTTATGTTCAATATACATTTCTTTCTAATTTAGTGTTGACCACTCTTATAATTACTAAAACATTAGACAATTTAAATCAGTAATAGTTTTATTTTCAAATCGATTTGGCAAGTACAGACTTAGTCTCTCATCAGAATTATACCCGATATTTTGCACAAACCAAATTCCGGTGCAGTTCTAAATCTAAATTAGTTCCATTTTATAGAACTGATTTTTTTCCTGTCAAAAATTGATGCTGTCTCAAAGAACAGTTTCTGGGAATGCTTTAACAAAATAATGAATAACTCCATTGTTCCTTTTAAAGACAGACATTAAGTAGATTATTTCTAATCATGCTTGATAACTTATTGTGTTTAGCCTTTGTTGCCCCGCTGCCCCCTCCCCTACCCTACCCTCCCCGTTCGGTCCGTCAGCAGTGTTGAGTTATGATGTTAAGACAACATCTGTCCTTACAAAGAATGACTTCTGTAATTGATGGCTGATGACCAAACAGCTGTCAGCTGTGTGTTTATATTGATTCCTTCATAAACCGGTATTTTGTTTTGTTTTTTTTTGCTCTTTGGTTTTTCCATACACAAGAGGACCATGATGACCCTGCATGCATCGCTCATCAGTATGAATTTTGCATTGGTTCTTTTGCAATTGTTGTTCAAAGTTTTTTTACTTCTGTTGACAGTAAATGCGTCAACACAACAGAAGGAAGTTGCTACATATTGGGTTGAGGTTTTTCAAGTTGACATTAAGAAGCTGTTCAACTGACCAAAAAAAAGTAAATATAATACAATGGTAGGATACTACGTCATGGCGCACCTGTTTTTTGCCCTCTCGCGGATCGACAACCCGTCGTTTGAAAGGTAAAATGGTCTTTTTAAATAAGAAATCTGTGAGTTGCAAACAACCATATACATCGAAGACTGGCTGGTGTACTTTGTATTTACGTAAAGAATTTTTTTGTAATGTAAAATTTGCAACTCTACAGATTTCTTAATGTAAAA
The DNA here is from genome assembly GCA_012932295.1 of Cyclina sinensis. Lineage (NCBI taxonomy): Eukaryota > Metazoa > Mollusca > Bivalvia > Venerida > Veneridae > Cyclina > Cyclina sinensis. The sequence goes on from JAAONU010000016.1 coordinate 8,448,292, forward strand.
GACCATTTTACCTTTCAAGCGACGGATTGTTGACAAAAAAATGGTCCGCGGGAGAGCATAAAACAGATGCGCGATGACGTAGTATCTTACCATTGTAATAAATCATGAGAAAAACAACCTCAGATCAATCTCGACTATAATACAGAGCAATAAGGTAACCCAGAAGATAACACGGTAAGAAAGGTAAACCACAATAAAAAAAGCAGTAGGGTAACCAAGAACTGTACACTAAGCAGATAAAGGCATACAGTAAATTGAAACCAACTGATTACTCTTTTTTTAAAATTATAATCGACTGAATTACGATTGCTTTTACAATATAATCGAGATAACATTTCGATTACATTCAGATACAGACAAATAATTTATGAAAATAACTGCATAGTTTGCAGTTTGCTTTTGTATTCCACTAGCATCTGGTGGTTTTCAAAACAAAACAAAAAAACTTAGATGTCATATTAACACTACTGATGTGCAGACAGAAAATAAAATAAACACCTGGTATGTAACAGGTATTTTGAACTAATCTAACCACAAGTATAAGATTGATATTATACCATTTAAGTTCAGTCTGGGGACAATAAACTAGAGATATCGGTTTAATGTAAAAACTATTGATTTCTCACATAATTAAATATTTTAGCTCAAGCCTATGGCTGAATAAAATATGGTTTCTAACTCAGTAAAAACGTGATAATTCAAATAGGATATACTTAAGTTATTGTTAGTCAAAAGGATTAAAACCTTGTTCTGCTTATGAGGCAGATTATGAGACAGGAAACATATATGGCCAAGTTAAAGTAATCGAAATTTAATCGAAAAGCAATCGATAATTGCGGTTACTATTGCGTGTACTCAGATTTTCAAAAGTAATCGAATACTTTGGATTACATGAACAAAGTAACATTATGTTGAATGTAAGTGTTCATGATTCAGGATTATTGCCTTCCATTGCAAGATATAGGTCAATCATAATGTAACACATTCAAAAATCTGCTTTACAGAACTGATTAAGTAACTTTTCTGATCCCTTTTTAACTTGTTGCTAAAGCTTTATAAAAGAAGTGCATCATATAATAAATATTCATCAAGCAAAGCTATTGCTGGTCACTGCTTTCAAAGAAAAGAAAGAAAGAAAATATAGCTCATGTTTTTCACATACGTTGTGTATGCTTATTACAATTCCTAAAGGATTGGACTGATTTTGATGAAACAATATACAAAGGAACAAATTTATAGAATGTTGTACTGAAAGCAACAGAATCAATGCCTTCAAGGGGAGAAGTATCATATATCTGATTTACAGGACTCAATGTTTCTATATAACTTAAGATTTTAAGTGACGTAGTGCAATGTAAAGGTATTTGTCACCTTGCATTTTAGGTCTTGTTGATACTCTTTTCAGTTATATTATTTTTTCATATTTTATTAGCAAGTACCTTTTTCTGATAACCGTTAATTATATGGATTTATAAATTTCAATAGAACGAAAAGATTCCTGCTGTAAGAAAAATTTAAGAAGTACTGGTTACCCCGTAGATAACCTCTAAATGGTTCAAAGGACCGCGAATGCAATTGAAATTGGTTTTATTTATTTTACAAGATCTATCAAAGGTGGTGCATTATCTAAAAGTGACATGTGGAATACTTATGCTTAGGTGTTTAGTTTTAATATTTAGGTAACATATTTGTAGGAATGAAGATTTTATAACTAATGTTCACCATGCCAACAAAAGAGTTTTAACAGACTGGATTCGTCACCCATAGCATTTAGCCCTGAAGAGTAACTGTATTTCTACGTTGAGTGTCCTTGATAACTTGTCTCTAGAAGTTCTAAATGAACTGGAACTGATCAGCCAGGTTTCATCTTCTCATGAAAGTTGCGTAGCATTGCATGCTGGTGAAGGGTCAAGTTATTCTACTTCCTACTGAATTGTCCAAAGCAATTACTAGTCTACCAGATAGATATCACCAACTAATGAATTCACCAAACTATGACCTGGTGATAATCTTTAGTAAAAGACGTTCTTGCCACCTGACAGCCCGTACCATAATTATAAATACCACATCGGGTAATAGGGTCCAACTAAAACATCTACAGTGTCTACAGCGTTCCTTCTCGTCTTTTCAACATTACAATTACTTAGAGCTGTATTATTGTTATTTTCTAATCTATCGTTTATCAAAAAAAGATCTATTTTAATTTATTTTTTATTTACGTGTTGCAAGTACACTCATTAGGATAATATGTGAAATTCATCTTGCAATTTTATGGTGTCGCAATCTATTCGCGATATCAAGAATTCATGACGGTGAAACTATAACAAAAAAATATTTGCAAGATTTTGAGATTCGTGAGAAAAAAGATCGCTTAAATTAAACTCCAAACATTCCCGTTCTTCCGTAGATGTAATGAAAAGTAAGTTTCCAGATGGTTATAACTTTTAAAGATATATGAATTTTTTTGCAGTCTAGTCGTCGAAGTGGTCATGTTTAGGTTTGTCTGGAGAAGGATGTCTGTTAAACTTTTCCTAGGCTTCAAACTCCGATCACTTTAATTTGATATGCTTATTTTGATTAAAAAAATAACAGTTAACAAAAGAAACGAATAACCGCACGTGAAGCCAGCAGAAGTCTGATTGTCTCGCATCCCTGACAAAATGGGGGGGGCGTCTATTTGAGGAAGAGGGTGCTAGTACACATAAAACCAATAAAAATGAAAAGAAATGAAAAAAAAGAAAAATGTCTGTGTGAGTGTATGGGGATGCTAACAATGGTGGGAGGGGGGTCTCATGCAAGGGGGGGGGGGTGGTGGATACCTACCCATCCCATGTAAGTAAATAGTCAAGTCCTAGGCTTTGTTCTTTCCTATTCGATTTTTACTACTTAAGTCGATACAAAATCAAGTTACCCCTGGGTCGGACTAATATAAACCCAGAGACATAATACGAAAAACCTTGGTAGAGGTCTACTAGAGGATGCCTCACATCAAATTACAAAGCTCTGTGTAAGGTAGTTTTAGAGAGGAAGATTTTAAAAGCTTTTCCTATAATTATAACTACATAAAATGCCCCAGGAGCAGGGCCAATATTCACCCGGGGATCATGATTTAAAGCAACTTGATAGCAGTCTACTAGATAATGCTACAGACAAAATATCAAAACTCTTCGCCCAATGGTTTATGAGTAATCATCTACATTAAAGTGTTTGCACGACGACTCGTAATAACTAGACCTTTTTCTTCGAAAACAGACAAACTAACTAGGTTAAATCACACAGTTAGTTATAATGCACTATAATTCAAAGAGCAAAACTATAATTCACACTACAGTTATATCACAAAGCATGTTATGTTCTTGAAGCTTCATATTCTTCATAAAATATTCAAAGCAATCCCTTAAAATCTCCGAAATTATAAAGTGAAGAGATACTGTTCTTATGCATTGCATTTCTCCTCCATGACATCTTTGAATTATGAAGTTTCATGTTAATACCTTAGATACATTTTGTGTTACATTCCGAACAAAATTAAATAATAAAGAATAAAGGGCAATCACTCAAAAGTTATCAAGTGAAAAGTTACAGTTTCTATGCACTGCAGGACTCCTTTATGACATCAATGCACCTTTTAGGTTTAACGTTGATACCTCAAATTTTAGAGTTATGGTCCAAATAAAATTTAAGTACGAAAGATTGCAAGGGGAATAACTCAAAATATGAAAAGTATATGTGTTACAATTCCTATGCACTGCACTTCTACTCAATGAGATGTAACCACATATGAAAATTTAGGTTTATACTTATAAAGGAAAAAGTAGCAAAGGAGAATAACTAAAAAAATGAACTGAAGAGTTCAGTTCCTATGCACAGATACTCTACTTAATGAGATTTAACACTTATTATGGCGTATGTTCCTTAAACACTGCCTCATTATAGTTTGGTCCAAAGCTAAATTGACAGTATTCAACACAAAATGCAGGGTAACGGCCTAGAAACTACTCACTGTCAGTCACCAGACCCCGAAAGAAACGGCATCCAAAAGCTGGCGACATCCATCCAGTTTCCTTTGCTATTACACGTCTATTAAACGGGCATGTGATCGGTGCAAAAATCATACAAAATCATGCAAAGAATGGTAACTTAACTATCTCATTAACAATTTTAAAAAGGTGTTCAAAATCTGGTTTTCAATCGTTTAAAAATTGTGTACACATGGTGAGCATATAAAATCTGTGTTCGAATCTTAAGTAGACATTCTCTTGAACTTCTAAAAGGAAAGTCAATAAAGGAAAATAATACAATATAGTTATCATAATTAACAAGTAAATATGCAAGAATATTTTTAAATGTGCTCTGGTCATACTGACATGGATTATGAATTTGACTTTCTAAAAAGAAAGAACAAACACCAGCATGCAAAGTCTAGTAAAAAACAAACGACGGCAAATAATCGCTATTACATTATAAATTACTCCGCCTTCTTAACTGATTGGGTGTGTCAAATCGATTTCTATAAAACAATGTATGATAAGATCTCTTTGTCAGGGCCAAAACAATCTATAGCACATGGCAGTGACTATTTTGTTAAAAGGCTAGACTAAGTGAGAAACGTGATAGAAGTATAAAACTTATGTGCAGTAGTTAAAAATCATAAGTGAATGTATAGGCAAAAAAATTAAACTGAAACCGAGAACTTATGCAAGCGCTTGAATAAAAGTAAATTAGCCTTAAACATAATCTAAAGTAAGACTACAATATCCTCTAAAGTATTGGTTAAACCTGTATTTTTCTAAGCTTACCTCAATCTGCCTTATTAAAATCTCCCGCCGGAATATTGTGAGGTACACTAAATCTTCCTGCGGTTAATTCTGAAGACGACCCATTAAATTATGTATTCGTGATAACCTGGATTTCGAATACCAGAATATGAGATTGTACTCATGACGCGTCTCCATGGTTTTCTGTACACACGGCACGTTAATTGGGAGACATTACAATATTGTAATCATTAGAGACGATACGCTCCCTCAGCAGCTAAATGAATACACTACCGTACTTCACACCGCTGCTTTAAAACCAGTAGATTTATGATATTGACCTTTACAAGGAACTTTAATGAAAGTGTACACATATCCCCAAAACCGAAAAATCTTTAAACCATTTTTCATTGGTTTAAACGATCATGTGATTCCAAAAATTATAAATAGACGGGTGTTTTCCGACAATTCTGTAAACGCATTTCAACTACGCCTTTATGTAAACATCTTATACAGCATTTAAACGTCTAAAAACAACCATACCAACATGATTTTAACCATTTTGATAGTTTGATAGGTTTATTTTCGTATACATATTAAAAAACACTTTCAAAAGTGAAATATGTAGGTAACTTGCAGACATGCATTGTTTGTTTACATTATGGGTTGTCAATTGTATGTATGGACATTTCGTTGTAAGCTAGTCACTGACTGGCTGAAAAGTAACCGTGGTTTTCCCTGTCTAAAAATAAAAATATCGTTCCAAAAATTGAATTTTAGCAGAGGTAAGAAAGTGAAACATTCGACCGATGTGCAGGAGAGTATAGAGACGAACGATCTTTAATATTTTGAAAATACCTATTCTGGAAATACCTTTACGTGGTTTGTCAGATAATTGTAAAGTAAAGTCGTAGATGAATGATTTCTCCATCGATTCATATAAATTTATTCAAGTTTTCGTCTGTATGTCTGCAATAATAATTAATCAGCGTATGACACAAGTGACGAAAATACCTGCTCTATGTTAGTTTATATGTTATATCTATTAAATGTCGGAAGCTAGTAGACATTTTCTCGCACATACAATTATCAAAGTAATATACATGATGTCGACAAATGAATTTGACATCAATGTGTTTATGGTAGAACATTTCGACAAGCGAGGATTGCGTTATTTCTGATCTCATTAAAATATAGATATTCTCCAGTTGAATAGAGACGCTAAGTACGTATTCAGAATTGTGCAAGCGTTACTCTGATTGGCTGATGAATACGTCACGAGACCTTCTATTGGTCGTTCTCAGATTATGCTGATTGTAGATAATTTTGTAATTTATAAAAGCTTATTACGAATGGCTTTTTATGCATATTATATGTTAATTAAGGCATTAAAGTTATATATGTATTCAAAAAGACCAAGACACACTAAGTACAATATAAGGCCAAAATGAGTGTTCAGAAATAATGTTAATAAAGTGTCAGACTTCTATCAATTCTGATAATATGTAACGACCTGTGTCTAGAATACTGCAAACCTGTTTGTGTTTGCTCTGTAACTCAAAGATACATTAACGGATCTTGAAACAAAATGCATAATGCTCACCACACTGAGCTATTGTGTCACAAATGCTTGTATGTCTTTATGTTTGTCCTTTCCTGCTGCCTTCCTACATATTTGTGTTCCGACTTTCATTTTATTTAAAAGGCATTGCTTCGCAAACAAAGTCCTTTAAGGAGATTAAAGTCTCTTAAATTGACAGCCTTTAAAATTAAGGTTCAATGACCACTTATTAATCTTAACTTAAGAAAAATATTTTAAATTACCAAGTTTACTTCAGAGACGTGACGGTTAATCCCTGAAACGAACTTTTCTGCACAATTTACAGCTGGATTCTGCAAACATATTTTCAAACTTAAATCATATGAAAGTCAGCCACGCTCATTTATCAAGGATGCGACTATCCCAATTTCCGACATGTCTGGATCAAAGATTGTTTTGCCAACATATAAAGTAAGAAACTACTTTTTGTAAAGCAAAATGAGGCTTCATTGTATATATGGCAGTTGCAAAGTACCACAGATTGCCTACAAGTTAAGTAAGCTTCAGACATGAAAAAGAAACAAGATGTGGAAACCAGCTCAAAATAGTTTTCCTCATTACTTTTAAAGCGACTGACTCACTGATGGGTCGACGATGCATGAAAAACATGTTCATACATATAGAAAAATCTGGTTCTTATAGTAACTAACATATCTAAACTAAGATACCGTTCTCATTTTTTGGCACAGAAAGACATCATAATATAAAGTTTTACACGATTTAATCGGTGAAAAATATTTACCCCGTTAATCACGGGGTAAGTACATAATTTGTATTGTTAAGATATATTTTAACAAGTCTCAGTGACTCAGGGGGGTAAGCTCACTACTCTTAGTTTTATCGACCGGAAGGGCGAATCCAGTTGAAACAAAATTCTTTTTTCTTTAGTTTTTATGGTGTGTACAAGCATAAAATTTTATTTGTCTATATGAATTTCTACTTAATTTTAAATAATTATAAACATTTTAAGCTAAATTCTCTGAGTCAGTCGTATTGAAATAATGTTCGACAATTGTGTAGATTATCAGCCAGGCGTAATGAAAATATCGTTAAATACGAAATATCTTTGATGAATTCATAATAGTCCTAATGTCCTCTCTTCTATCTTACAAATTCACACAAATAAGCACTCTGTTTTGTATACAACGGTTCAACTGAATTAAAGGATCTTACCTTAGAGGACTTTCCTTGCACAGCTGATACAAAGTATCTACGTCTTCGTAGCATCGCAGAGGTATGGCACATCTGACATGTTAGTATCTATCAGAGATGATCCTTTTTTGTTACCGCCTGACAGGTCAGAAACTTTCGTTCAGTTACAAACCTGTCCCTTAAGCAATTGACATATAAGAAACTGTCAAATACCTGGACATTCTCATTCTATGCCCGCATTTCCATATTCGAAAGCTACCTCCATAAATAAAACAACAACGAAAACAGGATACTAATAACCGCAGTTTCGACACTTGTGCAAAGATCATTATCAACTTGTTCAGAGTCAATTTCAGGCCTTTACAGTCCTTGAAATGATAAGGGAATAACCTCGTCGACGCCCTAGTGAAAATGTTTCAGCTTTGATCCGTTATTGCGTGGAAGTCACATACCCAAGAAGGACGCTTACTCGAGAAATTCCTGAGTTATCAAACCACCCAAGTCATATTCTCTTCAATGACAATCTATCAGGTATTATATGATTAAATGCAGTTTGCAATTACGCATGGATGGCTCTTCATCACTGTACTCTATCAGATTTTAAGTATAGCTTTATCCTTTTTAAATATAACTCCTACATTCTGAACAATTTTTCTTCTAAAATAAAACAAGATCTAAATTGTATCTTTAATTTTTCTGCCATATACAAAAATAAGCATCTGTCATATTGAAATGTCTTGTTCCGTGGGGAATTCATGCTCTCCCGATTTTACAATTTGTTATCATTTGGCATTTTCCTAAAAACGAAATGGATTGCTTTTGTTATAGTACACGTCTTAAACTTGACAAGTAAGATGTCTTAAAATGATAGGCCAAAAGACATCCGCGACTTATTAGATTGTGTCTTCTTTATCTTGAACCTGTCTCTTTGATGAAGTTTGATTTATGGTAATGCTGTTCCAACGTTCCCTGTATTATACGTAGTAAGTACACAAGTGAACAATCTACATGAATATCCATCTGATATCTCAGTTACGAAAACCCTAAAATGAGTAAGAGTGAGCATAACAAGTTTGTCTTAAAGATATATACTTAAACGTCCAGAGAAATATATCTTTGACAGAAAAATGATATGAAACCAAATAAACCAAATGCATCGGATCCTTAAAAACGAGCACTTCCTATCTATATGAGTTAAGCCTAAAATAACCGTTTCATGCAAATTTTCCGCGAATTTCAAGATTTTCAGCCATTTTATTAATAAAAACTTATTATTTCAATTTATTCCAATATTTATTTAAATATCACTTTCTTCCGGCACATTCTTTATAGGCATGAGTTCGAATCTGTGTTGATTTAATGAAGGTTTGCATGAAACGTTCTTATATATCATGCTTTCCCAAACCCAAGACATTTTGCACAGGAGCCAGTTTATGGCCATCAAGGGAAATGTGTCAAAATGTACCTCCACTTGCACTGTCCTTTAAATTAGTAGGATTTTCTTTTCAATCTTAAGTCACAAACTCAGACTAATAAGGTAATGTTTGAATGTCCGCAAGTACGGTACAAGACGTTTAGGAAAATGTTGCGACACCCATGTTTAGATATCCTATACATGTACAAAAGTCCTTAACAATACAATGTCATCTGAATAAATTCATTTTACATCTGTCGGTGATAAATGACATAATCTATTGCTGGCACTTGGCTATTCGGAGAAACTTGGATTGAATTATAACGTAAAAATCGAATTGGCTGTGTCTGGAAGGAGGTATTTTTTGAGATCTGTTAGGAAAATTGTCCGTGAACAAGTACGGTCAAAATATTATGTTTGATAAAAAAAGTCTTTTTATTCAAGCCAACATGATAATTCTTACGCGTTTTAAGCTAACATTAATTGATCCATCGTCGGAAACCCACGTTCGATCCATTCCGTTTCACTCTATTTATCTACCGTGGGACAATTGGCTGGTAAAATTTCGTACTCATGAATAATTCATTACATACGTTCATTGGTTTCCGTAAGATTTCCCTTGCGAAATATCAGCCAGTGAAATTACTTGTTACAATTTGCCTTCCGCGCCTATGTTTAAATCCTGGGAAATACGTCTATTTTAAGTAACTTGTCATTATGCCTACTCTCCACACTGAAGAGTGTCTATTTGTAATGCGGCATCTCATTCGACGAAGAGTTACATCCCTTTGCTAATAAATATTCACGAAAACGAATAATCAGCAGTCAATTATCCCACGGTACATAATGTAGTTGTGCGGAATATGTACCGGGGGTCACCGACGATGTAATTGATCATGACAAGAAGAAATTAATTAGCTTGGGTTATATACCCGGTACTTGAAGTAACAAAAAATAAAGACATAGAGATATAAAAGTAAATTGAACATACAAATCTATATTAAAGGATTAATATTTGTTTATATGTTTTATGTTTTAAATGTTTATACAGCATCAAACTGATTTTGAATTTGAGGTTATTTTCTAAAGAATAGACGAAAAATATTATTTAATTTTATGGAAAAAACAATATTAAAAAACCGAGACATTTAAAGTTGAACAAAACTTGAATAAAAATTATTGATGATCTTTACCTGCTTACTTGAACAAGGGAATTCAAGCTGTCGTTCTGGTCTCGGTAGAAATTGTATAAAAATTATATACAACAGTAGTGTACTTTGTATTTACGTAAAGAACTTTTGTAATGTAACGAAGTGTACTCAAGATTTTATTTCGATTCTGTCAGCCTCTACTTATTTCATGTCAGATTGCAGCTTACATCGTAAATGTGATGACTTTTTTCTATATATGAGTAATGTAACAGTCTATATATTGTGAAGCATGCATTATTGAAAATATTGAAGGATCTTTAATCTGTTGTAGATTGGTCAAGGGAAAAATGTATTCTGGCTGAAGCTAAACAGTTCTGTTAAAATGTATGTAATGTTCTGACTTTTACTGACTCTAGCAGTGATATTCAGCGGTCAGGTCGTTTTCGATATAAAAATGTTAAATGTCAGTTATGAGTAAGTTGTCCTAAAACCAGGCTGAGGGAGAGAGTGGAGGGAGAAAACATTGTTTGATGGGAAATGGGAATGCTTCTTTCGGTAGTGTAATATTTAATCTATGTTGTAATTTTTAATGAATAAATGCTTTAAGTTATATTGATAGTTTCAAAAGAATATATATCTATAATTTATATAGTTAAGCCATGTTAAATGAAAAAACATGCAACGGATCTATCAAAAGTTAATCTCCTTTCACATAAATTATGATTATAATATATTATTAGATATAAGTATGGCAGATAAAAACGTAGGGACGGAAAGGGACAGGACAATTTCTTCCAAAATTAGATCTAGTTTTCCAAGTTGTTTTTTGTTCAAGGCATATATTTTGTGAGATTAATGTTTAAAAAGTGCCACATGAAATGTTTACCTGAAAACTGAATCCATTGCCCACGCAACTGATTTGACAATACTTTTTTCTAGCGGATTCAGCAGCACTGAATCAGTGCTTTAGGAATTCAGATGATTACGTGTAAAACCAAACTGACAAAAAACATTTAAAGTTAAAAAAACATTGAAAATACCTTAAATGCTCAGTTTTATTTTACAAGAAGCAGAATGTCGAGACAAAAAGACATGATAGTGAAGTTCTGCCTAAGATGTTGCTTTACTGAAGATTTCTAACAAAACTTTTTAAGTCCTTTCAAGTGTTCAAGGGATACGCGGACACAAACGCAAATAAATAACATATGTGTCCTTGACCTTCAACAAAGCCAACCAAATAATACTTTCTGCGAAAATGTAATGTATACTGAATATATCTGCAAAGGAAATTGAAAATCCTTCAAGATGTCCAAGAGTTATTTAGAGGATACAAAATCTGGGACGGATGCAAATTCATTACGTGTGACATTGACCTTCAAGGGAGCAAACTAAATTGTATGTTGTTTTTTTCTTTTGTTTTAATTTTTTCAATCATGTAGCTTTACTGATAATTCTAACAAGTAAGATTAATAACCTCGAAGGCATTCAAGAGATATGAAGCAGACACAAAATGGGGAACGAACGCAACTATTGATTTTACCTGTCGTTGTCAGCCAAGCTAATCATGTGACTATACTTGATATTTCTACCAACTCGTTTCACAAGGTTCGAATACTATATGCCTCCATACAGTGGCTCAAAAATAAAATTGTTTAAAAAAAAAATCTTAAAATCGCATTTCCGATTGTCAGACACCAATACATTTGAAAAAGTAATCGTCTGTCTGTCAACATTAATTAAATGAAACCTCAAGGATGATATCCAAATAAATACGTAAATTTTCGCAGCACGTACAATAGTCCTGAACAATATCTCGGGTTGATTGCACTGGATTCTGTCAGTGATGAATGACTTTATCTACTACTTGAACGTTATTGTAAAGAAAGTCTAGAATAGAATAAAGTTATAAACAAATTGGCTCAGTCTGGAAATTAAATGCTTACATGAAAAAGTTGAGGCAAAGTCTGAAACATACAGATCAAACTAACGACTATTCTTAACCTATTTATTACATCCATCTATTATTTATGATAAAGTAGACATTTTCTAATAAGTCGCGTTAGCATTTATTGGAAAGATACTTCCAGTTGGATAAAATGTCTCTTGTCTACAAACGATAAAAGATAGGATATTGTGATAATGTAGCTATGTCCTGAAACAACAAAAGCCCTCCTAAAATATCCAAAAACAATCTTAGTCCCTCCTAGGACTTCTATGCAAATAATAAGTGCTTAATGTTTTGATTATTTGTTTGTTTGTTTTTCATCGCCCGGATGTTCGACGTAGGCTGTAATCGGTTTTACTTTCCAAACACAGCATCATAAATTATATTGCTGAACTTTTATTCTTTCGTTCACGTGTGCCGGCACGGACTTTCTGCGATCCGGCAAAGACAAAACAAGATGATGTTATGGAGTAAAGGCATTGCGTTTGTATCGTGTTTAACATGGTGAGGTTATTTTAATTCTCAAAGCAACTCGCAGCTTTAAAATTAGAAAAACAATATTGATATGGCTCGAAGAAGATTCTAAAACGTTATTATGACACGAACTTTTTCACCAAAATAAAGGGAAACTGACAGAACAAAGATCCTTCGATATCTTGAATAACGCATCCTTCACTATATGTAGACAGTAACATTATTCATATATTGAAATGTTAATGCATTTAGGATTAAGCTGCAATCTGACATGATATAAGTAGCGACTGACAGACTCGAACTAAAATCTTGATTTCACTTCGTAATGAAATCATTTTTTATATAAATCGACATATATACTTTTATTTAATGTCTACAGAGACAAAAACGACAGTTTGAATTCCCCTGTTTCAATAAGCAGCTCAGGATCTTTAACAATTTTTATTCAACATTTCGTGTACTTTAAATGTCTCGAATATTTTTGATATTGTTTTTCCATAACATGAAATAATATTTTTCGCCTGTTCTTAAAAGATAACACCAGATTCAATATCAATTTGATGCTGTATAAAAAATTAGAAACAAAATACCAATCTTTTTAGATTTGTATGTTTAATTTACTTTTATATCTCTATGTCTTTTTTTTTTTTTTTTGTTACTCCAAGTATATAACCCAAGCTAATTAATGTCTTCTTGTCAAGATCAATTCATGATAGCTTAAAACGCGTAAGAATTATCATGTTGGCTTGAATAACAAACATAATATTTTGACCGTACTTGTTCACGGATGTACTTGTCCTAACAGATCTGAAAAAATAACTTCTTCCAGACACAGCCAATTCGATTATTACGTTATAATTCAATCCAAGTTTCTCCGAATAACCAAGTGCCAGCAATAGATTAAGTCATTTATCACCGACAGATGTAAAATGAATTTATTCAGATGAATTGTTAAGGACTTCTGTACATGTATAGAATATCTAAACATAGGTGTCGAAACATTTTCCTAAACGTCTTGTATCGTACTTGCTGACATTCAAACATTACTGAAAAAGATGCTATCAATTATAAGGACAGTGCAAGTGGAGGTACATGTTGACATGCCTTTAATGGCCATAAGCTTGCTCCTGTGCAAAATGTCTTGGTTTTGGGAAAGCATAATATATCAGAACGTTTACTACAAACCTTCATTAAATCAACACAGATTCGAACTCATGCCTATAAAGAATGTGCCGGAAGAAAATGATATTAAAATAAATATTTGAATAAATTGAAACAATAAGTTTTCATTAATAACATGGCTGAAAATCTTGAAATTCGCGGAAAATTTGCATGAAACGGTTATTTTAGGCTTAACACATACAGATAAGTGTTCGTTTTAAAGGACCGATGCATTTGGGTTATAACAAATTTGGTTTCATCAAAGTTGTATTTTTTCTGGAAGATTAATAAATATCTTTAAAACAAACGTGTCATGCTCATTCTTACTCATTCTAGGGTTTTCGTGATAATATAGTTTGACTGAGACATCAGATAATACACTTGTATACATACTACGTATAAGACAGGGGACTGCTTTATTATAAATCAAATTACATCAAAGAGACAGGTTTAAGCTAAAAAAGACAGAAGTCGGATATAGTCTCGTATCTATTTGTGCCTATCACTTTAAGACATCTTACCTGTCAAGCTGTCAAGACAGACTGACAAAGGGGTATTACAATTTATAGTTTCTTTGTAAAATTATCTCTGTTACATAACTTGCATTTAAGACGGGAATAAAATTTGTTTCGGAGGATGGTAAACAAAAATGTATACTTAGATGAGACAATTTTATCTTATCCACACACGAAAAACAATCTTGCCTAAACGCACTTTCGAACAATTGACCAATCCAAACGATAGAATTTTGCAAGTAATATTATTACACGATCTGTGTATAAGATATCTACTATTTCATTTTGTTTTACTGACACCATGCTTTGAGAGAGTCAGGAGCGTTCTGCAGTTAATGCTTTATGAAACGAAGCAAATTTGCGCTCACTTTTGTACAAAACATTATTTATTGCATTAGATATAATATATGTCATTTAAAGCAACATAGCAAGAACACAACTTGACAAAAATGCCATTGAAAAGAAATATCAAACGTTTTTTTGGACTTAAGCATTTTGCAATAATATATATTTTAAGCTTTCTGTTCTAACAACAAAACTCTTAGAAGCGTAGCTAATAGAATGCTTTTAGGCCAATATGCTTGTAAGCATTTATTTTGTTTAAACTTATTTCATTCTAAGAAATGGGCATTGTTCACGTTTATATGTATTATTCTAAAGATTTCTACCTTTACACAAGTAAAAAAGGGTATTAAAAACAATATTCAAACGGGGACAAAGTTGTGTAGCATGCAGTCAACCCTGTAATTTGGTCACGTGCGTTTACGAATAACAGAACCGAGCTCTGCATTAAACTTATAGAACAGTTTATAATGATAATTTACAGTAGCTAAAATATTCTGAAGAAAGAGAACAAGCTTGACGAAAAATGAAAAATGAACGTACAAAACAAATATTTCAGTTTGCCGACACATTAGATAACGACTTAAAATGCTTGTATCTTTCTCCGTAAGACGTTTTCACTCAGATGTCATGTAGACCAATGGCTGTAATGTTTACTAAGAGCTACCTTCAAGGAGTTATTAATTGCACACTTCACATGTAGATTAACATTTTGTTGAGTTAAGGGACTAACTATTCCATATTGTGAGAAACCTGAAATTAATGAAATGAATTGTTAGTCGACAGCAAGAACTCATCAGTGTACATCAATAAAAGAAACTGCAGGCGCACATGAAACAAGACAAGAAAATGACCATAACTGCATCTATATCAATTCTTGAAGATAACACACCGTTCTTGTAAAAGTGTCCAGTTATTGCTTCAGCGTGCCGATTTTGCGATTCCTGTTTTAGTTACCTGCGACTCAGAATCCCTAGTTTCATAGTTCTTAAATGTCTTAATACTTTCTGATCGATTGTTAACACTTGTAGAACGATTGAGACAACCCTTTCGTGTTCGCAGTAACACACAGAATTGTAAGAACACTCTATTCATAGCAATTAATAGCTTGATATATTTACAATGTAATGGGAAATTTTGAAAATAGTGAATTTGTAAATTACTTTCTTGGATCTTTCTTGTGCTGATAAAACGTAGTAATACAATTATCAGATAAGCCTGTTCTGACGCCTTACGAATAAGGTAAGTGTCCACTGTAGTTTTGTTTCTATCTAAGGGAGATTACTAAAAACGTCTACACTTATATGTTAAAACCGTTGTTACCTCCCTTTGAATATTTTTTTCTTAAATCAAAAAAAATAAAAATTAACAATAAAAAACAAAATTTTTATTTCTTGCAAAACATTTTCAGTAAACCAAAATGTGATCGACGTGAGATACGTTTTAACATAATCCTAAGTAAAAAAACAAAAAAACATCTTGTTTTATCTAACGTCTCGCTTAATAAGATAAAGTCTAGTCATTTGATGTGTTTTGTTTTCAACGTCTCGGACCGATGTCGCATTGCTCCAGTTAGACAACAGACATATATAATATGTTCAACCGCGTTTGCGAACGGCCGTTGCAGGCTGTGTACATGTAGATATGTTGGTGCAGGTCAGTATTTGCCTGATTTTTACATGTTCTCTCAGGATCTTGGCATGAACAATTATGTTAAGTGATTTCCTAATTTAAAAGGACCCTACAGACGCAACGATCATGGTTTAAACAGTTATTGGTAGCACATACCAGTTTTTCAGCCACACATTCGAACTGGCCATGTAGAAATTATTAATGATAGGGTATGATGCATTAATATGTGTATTGCTGAAGTCTAAATTAATTAATACATGAGGATATGGGTATTCAGAGTGGTCAGGATGAGGTTCTCGAAGGTTTTTCCTTATTGAACAGTATTGAAATGCACTCAGTGTGAAGTAGGAGCTTGAAATTCGAAACTGATGAAAGCAGGTTATGTCAGTGGTTTCGACTGCAGAAGTTCAGTAGGATGCTGTATGAGCTGGATACTGAAAAAGGTGTAATGTTGACAGGTATCTAGCACTAGCTGATTTAGGTGTGCCACAACAGACAAACAATTTGCATGTAGTGTTATGACCCTACCGTGTGCCTTTGCATATCAAGCGACTTGTCTGTTTCAATGAATTTGCCTCGGCCACGGGTCAAAAAGTGGGGCTTGGGAGTAGTTTCTTTCTTGCAGCTAATTTTTTTAGAGAAGTGTTTCATCTGAAATTTGAGTTTTTGTTGTAGATTGTCTTCAATCCTTTAAGAATAGCTGTACTTTTCTTTTCAGGTTGTTGTACTGGGATTGTCACTGAGGCGCTAACAGTTTGACTGGTCGTCATACACTAAATTTCAGTGTGAAACTGGTATCTGCCACCAATTACGCTTAATACGCTCAAAAAGTGTTCAAATTTTCGACTTAATGATTCATTTTCTGAATCTGACGAAAATGTTCATTCTTATTCGCAAAACTGCTAAATATAAGAGAATGGGGGAAAAGTTAACGTTTTTAAAGACATGTGAAAAAGTTGATTACATTCGTAACTGTTAAAACATTCAATAACTTTTCCATTCTGTCGAATATCTTGTATTCGTTTATATAATCAGTAGCAGGGATAAGTTCTTAACTGACTGCATGTG
Source organism: Cyclina sinensis (assembly GCA_012932295.1). Lineage (NCBI taxonomy): Eukaryota > Metazoa > Mollusca > Bivalvia > Venerida > Veneridae > Cyclina > Cyclina sinensis. The sequence continues at coordinate 8,465,503 of JAAONU010000016.1, forward strand.
GTGTTTCGAACGCACAGTAGCATTAAAGAGGCTGTACTCCAGATTTGATATAAAAATATTTTTAGATAAATTAAATATCTAGATGCCGTGAGATTATAACAACATGATATTTTACATCAAAACTGATTATAAAAGTCAAAATAGAACAAAAAAATATATATATTCGCTTCAGCCTGATTTGAACTCTGGACCCTCATATTAACAAATTTTTACCAACGCTTTTACTGTCACCACTATCGCTGTATGTGTACTTATAGTTATTTACTCTAAATCTTATACAATATACTTATACCGTCGCGTTACAGTGTAGCACTATGATAGGAAAAAAAAACAATTTATAATGTGATTATCTCACTTATTTTTTGTCAGTTAGTTAGTTTTTAAGCATAAGTCATGAATATTACAAGAAATTTATAATACAAGAAAACTTTCTTTTTTTTGTCATCTGGAGGCCAGCCCCTATATTTAGAAAAAATTAATTTACCTACTTTCGCTTTCATTTCTTTCCGCCATTTACTTTATCGAACCTTTTTGCCTCGCTTAAAAGTTTGTGGAACAAAATTACGTTCGATCCCTGCTTGCAAAAATGAATGCAAAGGTTTTCTTCCTTAATTCGAATATGTAATACGTTAACTGTAAGTATCGGTAAGTTATCATCTTACTTTCAAGTAATTTTGTTTTGAAAATAAAACTTTGTTCTTATCTTTGTAAGCTTTAGATATTGTCATACACAATAACAGGACAACTAAACTTGCTGTACGTGTACATCTAGTGTGGGTAAGAATGTTCAGTGTTACTTTCAACGTCCAGAACAATATGAAGTCGTTCGACGCATTTGAGCTGTCAGTTTTTTAACGGAGTAATAACTGTTTGATTTATGTATAGGAAGTGAGCAGTAGCAGAACGCAGCAGTAGAAAAACGTGAAGTTGGCAGTAGCAGTACGAGCAGTAGCAGTAAACAAAAAGTGAAGTTGGCAGTAGCAGTAACAGCAGTTACTGCTACTGCCAACTTCACGTTTTGATTTACTGCTACTGCTGTTACTGCTACTGCCAACTTCACGTTTCGTTTTACTGCTACTGCTGTTACTGCTACTGCCAACTTCACATTTTGATTTACTGCTACTGCTGTTACTGCTACTGCCAACTTCACGTTTTGATTTACTGCTACTGCTGTTGCTGCTACTGCCACTTTCACGTTTTGATTTACTGCTACTGCTGTTACTGCTACTGCCAACTTCACGTTTTGTTTTACTGCTACTGCTGTTACTGCTACTGCCAACTTCACGTTTGATTAATTTCTACTGCCAACTGCTACTGCGTACTGCTACTGCCAACTTCCTATTTGTGTTTGATTTTCTATAAAAGTTTAGTGTAATGTATTCGTGTCTCATGTTTTAGTTAAATGCGATCCGTTTGATCAAAAGTATGGATTCAAACAAGTACTCATGCATAGAGGTATGAACAAAATGTTAAAAATTTCAAACTTACTCGCTTCTAAACAATTGCGTGCAAACTTTCTTTTCATTCAGTATGTATAACATCTACGCTCTGTGTAACAAATGTCGTAGCTTTTACAAAGCACTTTATTGTTAAGACCTCAATAATAATATATAAGTTATACTAGCGTTAGTATGTACGAAACGTTCAAATCCTTTATATCTTAAATGACAGCTACATTAGATCAGGCTTCTTTTTCTTTCTCAATTGTGCAATCCACGTAATGATTGAAACAAAAAGCAACATACTCATTATACACTGCCCTATTTGCACATAAACAAAACACAGAGGCGAAAAATTTTCAATGAGAGGTCCCATATACAGTGGGTCAAGGAAACACCCTAAAGAGCCGACAAACTGGAAGAATCCGCCAACTTTGCCGCTAATTTTTAGTACATTTTCGTGTGTCCAGACAAGGAATGTTGGAAAACAGCAAGAAATACCAACACTCATTAGTGGAGCCATTGACCAAACGAGACCAGATACGTGGTAAATTGATCCAATGTATAAACCTACCGAAGAGGTAAGTATTATTATCATGCTAAATAAGATAATTCTATGGGGTCGGAAGAATCGAAACTGAGATAGAAAAATTCCACTAATACGTCCAAAGCTAAAGAATGACCACATTAATGATATCAAGAAAGCTCCGTCACTTTTAGACCATTTAAGTTGCAGAAGTACAAAGGGCATAACGAAACTGAAGCTTTTGCATTCCAGAGCCGTCCCCAATGTCACAGTTAAACCTATCAGAAAGAAAAATATCGCTAACTGGTACCCGTAAAGCTTCACTCTCTTGGTAGCAGTTGATGACTTTGTCGAATTATTCATTCGCACCGGTGTTCTTTCGTATGTAGGCACCTTTTCAAAACCATAACATACTAAAACAAGGTAGGTCAAACCTGAAGCTACTGTTAGTATACCGGTGATAAGAAATGCCATGTGGACTTTAGTTTCCCCGTATGAAACAACATCGGCTAGAGCAGTGGGTCTTGCATGTGTGGTGTTATACCCGTTTATGTTAGGCAAGTTAAAGGAACCCGTTGCAACTTCCGAGGTGTTCCTGTTCAGCGCATGCGTAACAACCTTTGGTGCTAAAAACAAACGTGTGACGAGGGGAGAAATTATTCCTCCGATGGAATAACTGAAATGGAGTGCCAGCATGAATGATCTCCCTTCGTTACCCCAGCATGCCATGATCTTCGCATTTCCACCTGAATAGGAATAATATATACAAATTTTCACCAATTACTTTAACAAAACAATAACAAAAGTCTTTCAATTGAAAACCTTATTCAAAAACGCTTAAGGCACTCTTTTTAAACTTGCAAAAGTCGCGTTTGTTTTGTCGTATTGTGACGTTTTTCTCAGATGCAATTATCTTCAAAATCCTGACGGAAAAGAGAATCGTATGGTCAGCTGAATGTCCACCAGCCTATATACAAAATATGTTTCTTAAATCATCTTTTGTATTCATTTTTGCTATACATATCAATTATGCAAAACTGTCTAAAGGTAATAATATTACAAGTATCGCATTGGTCGGTGTATGTATAATCCAGTAAATATCAAATCGTATTCAACGCCTCAATAATCTGAAATTGTAAAATTGATTAAAATTATCTGGTTACCGCTATCTCTGCCGCCGGCAAGAAATCCGTCCAGCGTGCGGACAAACAGAAACAGTCCGTATATACTGCACCATGGAGATGCAGCACTTATAACACCATTTATAATGGACACAATGCCTGAAAGATAGGATTTCTTTTGTTTAAAAAAGCAGGGCGAACTTCAGACATCGGTATGGTATTTAAACTTAAGTTATTTGCGAGAGATTGACGGATTCGATATAATTTTGGAGGTACGACCTTTGTAGAAAGGGCGGACAATATGTATATATATGTATGTAACGTAATGACACGATCATCTTCAATACTTTATGTAACAAGTATCGTATTAATTTATGACTATACACATATCAAGTCAGCTTATCTGTATTAAAATCAACAATAACATTAACAAATTCACGAACTTTACTTCTTGTACAGATACTTACATGCTGCCACACGTATACAATGGTCTTACATGTAAGGTTGAGAATTAATAATCAATTTATAATGAAAATCAGTTCTATAGGCTTAAATTGTAAATAGTGAGTGCGTGATTCAATGGTTTTTGAAATTGCTGAATAATGATACTCAGTACCTAACAGTTTCAGCGGTTTTACACGATCATAAATGAAGCCAATGGTAAGACTCCCGGTCATGTAACCTATCGAGTTGACAGTGAAAATGAGCGAGGTTTCCTTCACGTTTGTTCCAAGTATCAGCTGAAGATCAGGAAATGCTGTGCCAAGTTGTCCGTAAATCCAGCCCTATCAAATATCAGAAATGTGAAGAAGGAATTTGATTTATCTTACTTGATACCCGTTAAAACTAATTGGGAAAAGAGGGTAGCGTTTAACCGCTCGTTATGTGTCAACTTGTATCATGGTTTCATCTAAGACATATCTATCCTTGATCATTGACATATTGAGTATGTATTTGAATACCAGTATTATTTTGTGTATGCTGTTTCATTCTTAAATAAAAACATTCTAGTTTTTTTCTTTTGGTATTTGTCAAGCTTCTTATTTTGTTCCTGCCATCTTTTGTTGTTTTTTGTTTCTTCTTTTTTTAAATAAAAAAAACATGTTTTGATAAATGAAACTAAAAGGTAAAAAACAAGACTTACCAGCATTAGAAAATTGAAATATATGCAGCAAGTTTGTATAAAGTTCTTCCTCTGACATTCATTTCTGAATCGGAAGAAATACACACATCTCTTTCTAAGATTCAATAAACCATCTGAAGGTCTGGATGCAATTCTTGTTTTTAAATGTTCTGCAGAAACGTCCATATTATTCATTTTATAAAGCTTTATAATCACGATTACTAACGTATTAATTTTAAGTAATACCTCAGCAAGGTCATAAACTTAGATATTCAATCACGTGCACAATACTTATACTAAAATGGTTTTAATCACGTAGCGTGTGTAAAATTTTGATATACATTTGATAGGCAATAGCTTCACTCTGCATCGTGCATGACATACTGTTTTGTCTCTACAAAATTACTAGTCAAAACTACCCATGTGTCTATATATGTTTTGATACAATAACCATCAGTTGTCATATGACTAGACAACAATGTGGTGGGCACCTGGTTGATGCTTGCCAATAGATGTGCCAGTGTCCTTTTTTGTTTTCCATGTATAAAATGTGGCGGTGTCCTTATTGTAGTGAAAACAAGAAAACAAATCATCCATACCACTTCACCTGCTCGACTGCGATACAGGTTATTCCAATTTAGGTAATTCGCTTTCAAAACATTATAAGGGCTTTTTTGGGCCGATTGTTTTGCCAATATTCGATAAGGTGCCCAGTGGCAAAAATTACGTTTTTCCCATAAGAAAAGAACAATTCTATCCAGGACAAAAAACATACCAAGGCACTGTGATAGTTACGGATGTTTTAGGTACGAAACGCCCAGTTCATTTTGAAAGTTCGGTTATGTTCGTTCAATCGTATATTTACATAATTTACTGAAGCGTTCATTGATTTAGTTACGAAAATGCGAGCACATTGTGATTCAAAATCAAAATATCACATAATTTCATCAGTATGTAATGGAACTTGGAATGTTGTCTCCTTGTGACAAAATTGAGAAAAGAGCTAGAGTCTGAAAATTTATCTTTTCATACTTCTGATTCAAGTGGAACTTAAGAAGACCAGCAGGCAGAACATGTCCCAGATCCAAGGCTTTTGACATCAGCTAAATATGTATCAAGCTACACTTGGTTGTACTTTAGCAGTTCCAAGGCTGGCTACGTTTGTGCAACGTTTGTATCAACAACGTTTTCCAATCTGGAACAAAACTTTGTGATTAACCAGAAATTCAGAGGGCAAGCAAGTTGGACAAACGTTAAATAAGAAAAAGTAAGAAGGCTGAGCTTGTGGGACAATAAGTGGCAAATACAAAGATTTGTGCAGTACCGATAGTTTATTACTTTAATACGTATTATGTTATTTTAGTTTTTATTTCCTGACTTAGGCTTAGGATTTTTACCCTTACTTAGGACAGTAGCATTATCTAATTTAGTCATTATTTTTGAGTCTTCTGTTTATTCTTAGGATATCCCAATGTAAAAAGGGTCCGTTCATGACGTATTGTTACTCACCTAAGATCTAAATTTACAGCAAAAATCGCAAACAGGCTTTGTGCGTCTGCCTTTTCATTTCTTCAGAATTTTGACTCTGCTGCTAACGATATTGAAGTGGTTCCATTATAGTCCAGACAAGTACAATATACTTCCAGAAAGTACAGCAGCCTTTGATATTATCAACCCCGAGATGATCAGGGCAGAAACTTAAAAATAAATATCTCATGGACATGCTTGTCATCAGATCATAGAACGCTACGTTAAGGTATTCCAATGTGACGACCCGTATTTAGTTTACGGCTCAGTGTTTTAATGTCAATATATTTAAGATAATATAGCGAAAAAAGAGTGAACAACGCATTTCAGAAAAACACACAGCCCCCCAAAAACATCTTGCTTTAAATGTTGTTTCGTGCATTTTAGGCAATCAATACATTGTAGGTACTTTATCTTGTTTCGGTTCAACACTGATTCTAAATTTTGCAATATCTAAAGTGTGTGCAGAAACAATGACACTCTCTAATGAAGAAATCAATGTATAAGCATTAGTACTATTTAGCTCTTTAGTTTGAATATTAGTATAGTGTATCCGTCATACTATAATTACATTATTTGCAGCCTTATCAGCAAGTGCCAATACAGATCTGTTATGAAAATCAGGAAATCCCTTTCTCAAATGACCAACATTAAAACGAGGAAAATGGGTAATAGGTCTAAGATTCTTTTATACAAAGATATTCGAGTGTCACTTATTTTGAAGTTTGTCTTTTCCATAGTAGAAAGAGCATTAGGCTATTAATTACAATTCAATGATATGTTTCTGGAAAGCTGGCTGTTTTCTGTTGATGTGTCACTGAAACGCTTTATTGCTAAAGGACACTTTTTTTAACTAAGAAATTGCAAACTACTTTTTATTCCTCCTAAGATGTCAAATTATTCTAATTTTTTGCAAAGAATCTTTCACGCGAAGAATCGTAAGTCCAAAATAATGAAAATGGATATTGGATGACTTTCGATTGAAGCCAGTACCTTTCACAACTTAATCCCTTTGCAGCTGGTTGAAAATAGGCACACGGGGCTATAGTGTCCTTGCCATAGGAGAACGCTTTTGCTCCGACAAGGTTCTGCTACAGACAAATGAGTGGTCGAACCTTACTTGTTACGTATTGTTTGTGTGCAAAACAAAAAAATAAAAACGGATGATCCTATATAACTATATATTTATTGTTTTGTTAAAGCGGGTTGTATCGCAATTTCAAAGATTCATGAATGAAATAAAGCGCCTTATAAAAGAATTCCAACACGAATACTACAAGTAATATAAATGTCACAAGTCGATAGTGTTTCCGTCGATAATTGAAGGTCCATCGGAACCGCTTAACCATAATACTACTAATCTGTGAGGAGTTATGTTAGATTATTGGGATATTGCAAGTCACAGATAAACCCATTCCGGGGACACTGTGTTGTTTCTGTATCTCGGTCAGTTCATAGCACTGATACATGACATATTATTATTACTAAGGCTTTTATTGCGATATGATTTTACAAAAAAATATTTACAGTATACATACAATATTTAGCATCTATCTTTTCCTTATACTTAACCTTTTTTTCCTTATAGTTAACGTTTTTTTTGTTCGAGAAATGTTTAAGATACAGACAGAAATACCGCTGACCGTGAATAAAGTTCCTGTGCATATCAATTTGATCCCCCACTCATCAACAAACAAGTTTTGATTTTACCTGGTTAAGTTAGGTAAATTAACAATGTCTGTAAACACACATAGAAAATTTCACTTCTTCCACTCATACATAAATACAAGTTACTTTTTCTATTTTTCAGGTGATTCTTTGTGTCTCGGACATACTGGAATATACCCAACAAAACGAAATCGGCTAAGAATCTTTTGTATGTACGGAATGACATAGATGGTCTTTTCGAGTTTCTTTTTTCTAAGCATATCAGCCACCGGTAAGTCTTTTGTCACGTTTTCGTCAACATCTTCTCCAACCTTCATTTCTTCTTGCCAAGCAACCAAACCACGTTCCTCTCTTGTCCCTTGAAAGTAAATATCAAAACTTTGCTACTGCCTATTCGTAAAATTAGGGCATTTTTAGGCTGTTGGTGATGAACCGTTAGTCTTTAGTACCGCAAATGTTCAATCGAAAATCGCGTTCGTCTTAACTTCGATTAGTTTCTTCAAATTATTGCGAAAATCTACATCTCCACGTATGTACCGTTAATACAGGGACAAAGAATTCGGTAAACAACACTCTAAATGTATAATCATAGTCATCTACACTTCATAAAACGGAGGGTCATGGTAACGCTGGATCGTTCACCTGAATACTTTGGCATTGGGTCTGCAGTTGAGCAACATCAGAAGCAAAATTACAGTTTCTGAATTGAAGATTTCCAAAGATCTTATACTTCATACAAATAGGACAAACATTACTCGGCATTATTTGACAATCTTTGTAGAGGACTAACAGGTGATGATCCATACAAAAATATCTAAGGTCTAGAATTTACGATTTCTCAGAAGAAAATTTTAATAAATTTAACAAACTTGGTAGGGGATCTCTAGTTGATGGTCTATGCAAAATATCTAAGTTTCAGGCCACTTTGTTTCAGACAAGACGGTTTCTTTAGTCTTCCATATATACGCCTTTGTAAAATCAAGTGACACTGGGGCAGGGCCAAGAGTTCTGGTTAGAATTAAATTCTTTGAAAAACGTTGGAAGAGCTTTATGCAAAGAATATCCGAGGCAAGTTTCATCAAAGTTTGGTTGGTGGTATAGGAGAAGAAGTCATTTAAGTCAAATTGTTGACGACGCACGCTTCACAATGCAAGCCGTCGCACGCCGGACAATTAATGATCTCAAAAGCTCATCCTTCAGCACTACATGCTCAAGTGAAATAAAAAAAAATCGTTGTATTTTCGTTGTTTTAATTCTGATTTCTTGTTTGGTACTAGAAACCCGCATTTACCTTAGTATAAATAAGATAGTCAAGTCTATGGTACTGGCATATTGTTCAACAATAGTATCAAAATCACATATGCGGTCAAAAATAAGTGCGGATTGAAAACCCATCTGTTTTGGAAATTGTGCATTTTTATTAAATGTTTCAAATGCATGTATATATATCTATCGGAAGGCGAGCCTTACGTAAGGACTAAGTAAGCAGGGGAGAAACGAATGAATTTTTCATAACTACGGCCAGTTTTGTGTTTATGTTACATTTTACAATTCTTTTAATTAACTTGAGCTGAAAAATCACCTGATGATTTTCTTGATTCCAGAAAAGGCGGGTGAACAGTGACCAAAGCAATACATGAGTATCGACGTACAGTTTAGCTTTTCACCTAGCGTATTGTATTTCTACGGTATAAGCGTTTTTTTAAATACTGATAATGATGACTATGTTCACATTAAATCCTTTCCTTGGAAGCAATGCGAACAATATTATGCAATTTATGGAAAATGACAACGTCTTGAATTTTATAAGCCAAGTACACTTATCTTATTTTAATCTCTTAATGTTTGCAATCAAATAAACAAACCTGGCATCGTGTTGTCAAAGAAGCAGGCGATAAAGCCAGCAACAAATACTGGGTTGCTTAACAACATTACAAAAACGTTGTCCACGTCATCTACACCTAAAATGCAAGTAGTTTATGTTTAAAGCATTCAGCGATAAAACAGAAAATTATATCTTTTATATTAATTAAAATAATTTTCGTAACACATTTAATGCATCATTTGCTCAATAGTTAAGGAAATGTTCTTGCTTTACGTAGTAAAAGTCCATTAGGCAACTACAAAGTGTTATCGTAAATATTTCTCATTCCATTCCATTGGTACAGCGCAACTGGAATCTCAATCATCTCCTGTTTTCAAATCAGCTTCCTAGCAGTGTGTTAAAGCCTTCATGAGTAAACATTCCTACTTTATGTAAACACTGAGTAGACGAGTACCTGTTTTTATAGCGTCTTTTGTCGTTTTGATCCAATACTGCAACATCATTGCTATCAACAGCGCCATTCCAATTATAGAAAGATTGCGTTTAGACCTGATGTCGATAAACTGAAGGTTGGACAACATGACGCCGGTAAGCACCCCAAAATTGATGACCGTCAGCCCTCCGATGACAGAGTAAGGTATTGTAATAAAGCATGCTGCAATTTTTCCAACCACACCAAGTAACATGAACAAAACACCAAGTACTTGAAAAACGCGCAAGCTTGAAACCTGCAGAATAAATAATAAAGAACAAAAGTTAGGAAGAAAACGGAAACAGTGGAAACATACATTTTGTACCACAAAAAAATCTTTAATATATTCATGTCGTTAAAACTCCACAACAAAAAACTACTGAGTTATGTTTACACTCACGGGTTAATTATTTACGTTGGCCGCTGAATATAGTCCCGACAATTTCACTCGCCTTAGTAATATTAACCAAGAAACGGACACTTCCATGATGTCATTAATGCCAACAGTGATAGAAGTGACGCTTTTATACCTGTTCTACACATTCCAATTACATCAGAAAGCTTGATTTCAAACTTGGTTTCAAACTGAATTGTTACAGTGCACTGAAATCACAACTTAAGTCAATTTTAACATTAGAGTTCATTTGATGTTAACAAACGACCGTGACATGCACCTGGACAAAAACTGCTAATTACATGGGTACCCTAGTCAATCCTATTGCACCAATATTGCTTCCATATGTTGATGTTGCATGTCCTGCTCCCGCCCATCCTGAGAGAAAACTCATTAATCCTTCTATGGCAATGCCACGATTGACGGCGTGCTTAGGTGGAGGCGGGGCTTCAATCACATTAACGCAGGCGTAGTAATCACCAATCGAGTCAATTACTGACCCAACAGTTGCAATAAGAAATGCCACAAAGGAACCAGTTTCGTATTGTGGATGTCCAAACTGTCCTTTAAATTAGACACAAGTGTAACCAGTTTAAGATCTAATATGACTTTTTAAAATTGCGTCTTATAAACTGAATTAAGTTGAATAAGCTTACTGACTAGGTAAAAAGACGATAAACAACGCTGAATGTTTAACGAAGCATATTATGGTGCAATTTTGCGCATTCCGTTTTTTTTTTTAAATCGTGTAAATGTGCACGACATGAATAGATAATATTATAAAGTGGCCATTAAAAATACTAAGTACAACAGGTGGTAAACGATATAAATTGATATCAGTCCTTATATAGACAGTTGTTGTTGTACCATTTTTCGGCGCATTCTGATTTATTCCAAATGAACACTTTTTAAGTATAAATATGTTTAAAGGAAAATATTAGCATAATTATGCTCTTCTTTGAGTTATCAACTGAGATTTGATTTTATTTCAAATGAACAATAAGATAGATTTAATTTATTTTTTCGCTTTAGTATAGAGTTTGTCCTTTTTAAGGACCTGGCTGATAATTTACAGTAAACAATTGAATCAAAATCAAAGAAAGCAAATGAGTGTTTCCTAAAATTAATATGAAATGATACCAGGATATGGGAACGAGAACCATCTTGTTTCCTCAATGATGAACAATCGGGAGTCAGTCCTAGCGTAGAAGTCAGGGCCGTCAGGGGACTTGTCAAACCCCCCTGCAGCTGTTATAATCCAAGACACGATCCAACCAACTAAAGTTGCTATCAAGATCTGCGGGTTTGAACAAAAATTAAACGTTCTTAAAAGGCGTTTATGAAATTAATGTTGAACTTTGAGAAAAAAACGCTATTACTAAAAATATGTAGTTTTTTCGACGTATATTAGTACAGTCCCTATATAAGGTTTGATACTTTACAAATACGGTCAAAGGGACACTGAATGTTTAAAAATATTCCAGCTGCTCTGTTCTGTATCCACTACCAATAGTTTTACTTAAGAATATATTCATTGAGAAAAAGTTTTACTTCCATTTGGACTGTTGTCATTTATATCCATCTTAGAAGTTAAAGAAGTCGATGTTACTTCTAATTATCTGACATGATTTCTGAACATGCGCTTTTTCAGTATTAATTTTGACATGCACCTTGGTCGTTTTTAAAAATAATGTAACTTTAATTTTACGTCCTATCATGTAAACACTTCAGAAATGGAAACGATTTAATTTCACGATTGTTATTCTGTATTCCAAAGACGTTGGACCTACAGCTTTCATATGTGTTTATTATCTAGATGGCAACATTAACTGAAATTGTAGTTTCCGAGTGCAGTCGCTAATTGTAACATACAGACTCAGGTGGACGAGCAAGATAGATAAATACAAAGGGACATACCGAGAACATACTGTGAATATTTGTCCATTTGATATGAAGTCCGAGAGAACTGTTATACCATGGTAACGGGGTATGCTTCTTTCCGAGATAAAATGATAATATAAGAGCCACTGCCAGTGTTCTGTCAACGAAAAAAAAAATGCCCTAAGATCACTAAGCACATCATTTTAAACTGTATTTTGGGAACATAAGAAGTTTTTGTGTAAAAAGGTTAATGCCATAGAAATGTCAAGGTTAAACATAGATGCATTGAAGCTTGTTCTGTAATCTTAAGAAGACACTCCATTTTTTAATCAAGACACAAAGAACTTGTCTAACAATAGCGGATCAAAAAATTGGGTTTTCAGTCAGTCAGTCAGTTAATAAGTCTGTCAGTCAGTCAATTGATGCAACGGATCTGCATTACGAAAATTTGAATATTTTACAAAAATATTCTGATACAAAAGTTACGAATGTATATTTTTATGGACTTCAGTTAAAAAAAACCACATTATTGGCGTCAAATAAACATTTTATTATCGTCAATAAATATATAGTGTATTTGTGTACGAAAGACGTGACTGTCACAGTTATGGTGTATGTGCGTCAGTGTATGCGTGTTTACATTCGTCCAATCTTTTCCGGTACAAATAAGTTTCTTTAGGGTCATAGTTTGGAGAGATTTTAACATAGGTTTTTTTTATAGTTGCGTAAACATAAACATTTGACGATAAGAATGAAGTTTTTAAACACCGGGTCAGTTGCCTAAAAGATACTTTGGAAGGGACTTAGAATGGCTAGCTTAGCATTTAAGCGATCAAAAACCAGGACTGATGCTCAAATGTCAAGGTCACGATAGCTAAGATGTTAAAGATATGAAATAAGTAAAATTAAACCTTTACCAGTCTTACCATTTATAGGCCTTGAGGGATTCTGAACAACTTTGTTAAACATTTGCAGTGGTGAAATGGACCGACAGACTTCGGTACCAGTATATTGCTTCATGGGCTCGGACACACTGAGATGTTAATTCAGTATAGCGATGAATCTTTAATGAATAGACCGATATTAAGATTCATCTGACGTTTGCATTGACAAGAAATTGCTGAAGTTTTGCTAAGTTTTATGTTAAAGGATCAATGTAATAAAAATGTCAAGGTTAAACATAGATGCAATGAAGCTTGTTCGTGTTTTAAATCTGTCATATATTGCTTGCTTTCAGAATGGATTTGTACGAACGGATAAGAAATGTGACACTGAGATGTGGGAAGCGAAGGCTAGATTTTTACGTATATACCTTAGCCATCCATAGTAAAGAAAGTTAAGGTCATGATGTATATGCATATGGAAAGGTTAAGCTTATAGTTATTTTTAAAATACTTCAAGGTTACTAACTTGACTTAAAAGTAATAGAAAGTAATCTAATATTGTCAAAATGAAAAAAAAAACACGAAAAACACCTATACATATCTTTACACAAAATGAAATGGAAAATACACCTCATCGCACTCAATATATACGTACAAGGCAGCTATTCCCCATTGTGCTTTAGCAAATCTAACTGCAGCACTGAATATGTATAATGCCATAAGGGTAAGGGCGGGTACAACTGTGACCGGACCAATAAACTTCAGTAGTAGTCCAACGATTCCAAACATACCAACTAGCATGTGGAGGGTACCTGCTATCATCAAACTACCTTCCAGCTACAGAGTCAACAAAAAAAAAACACATTGTTCTCAAACATGACAACATTTCATTTTCATTTCCTGTTGCAAGAATCTTTAAGGTTTATAAAGAAAATGATGTTGTATTACGTTGTATATTAACGCACCAGTTCTATTCTTTGCCCATTCTAAAACAGATAACGTTAAGATTCAGGTACTGTTTTTTTCTTTAGCTTGTATGGGCGAACGATATTATAACGAAATTGCAGACAAATTATTCATGTGTATCCTTTAAAACATGAGATGATAATCTCTTTAATTAAAGAATGTTACATCTAAAACGTAAATATTTGTGTTATACAAAACTGCACACATACCCTTTGAACCTTTGTCAATGATGAGACGTATTCTAACCCGGAATCTGTTCCATTAATGTGAACTAAATCATAGAAACGGAATAAATATAAATGATCTTTTACAAGAAATTTGACTGAATCAGAAAAAAACAAATATATTAAAAAGTTCAAATCAGTATTGTATCTCATAGATCAATCTTAACGTAATGCTAACAATAAACGAATTGAAATTAATTGAGCACAATTAGTTATCTTCATGCATAAACTTTTATATCTTAAAGAATTGATTCGGTTATTAATACAGCTTAATCAAACAAACAAATTTAAAAACCTATAAGTTTTTCCTCTAGAAATCTACATTCAATAACCAATTCCCATTCATGGTGCCTTTAGAGGATCTGCAGATACATTTATGACTACATGTAGTTGTCAGGTGACTTCTCATGTTTCCGGGCGCAACTGGTAGACACAGTGCATTTAGCAAGCAAACAAAAAACAAACTTGCCATTAATATTGTCGTCCTCAGGGCATTTCCATGCCGGTAATGACATCAGAGCGATTAGCGGTGTAATATATGTAACTGCCGGTCCCTGGTACAGAGGCAATCTATTGAAAAAAATATGAATACACGATATATACAATGAATATGTATTTACTGCAAAAACCAGTAGAAAAGAGCTGAAAAACAACATAAAAAAACGGTGTGTATACATTCTTAAATGTGGCCTCATACTAGTCATAGAGACAAAGTTGGTTATAAACTTTTAAGATTACATTTTTTTAAAGTACGACATAGTCACTTAGATTTTTTAAATAAAGAAACGAGAAATCTTTTTCATCTTTAGTCAGAAAAGTGTAACTATTTTAGTCATATAAATGAGAAAAAAATGATAGGAGGCACTAAGTACATTCCCATGAAATAATACGTGTTTTGGCAACAGTTGATATGGTTTAATAATGTTAAGGTAGTGAACTAATTGAAATGCGCATTTACCGAATTCCTATTGTGTTCTGTAAAAATGTGCAAAGTCCTGACATGAAGAGAGTTGTACTTAGTAGTTTCGCCTTGAAAGCCTCGTCTTCTCGTGCACACACTACATCTGCCACCAACAAGGATGTTGATATACAATTTGTGATTGGTAAGAGACCTTGCTGGAAGACAAAAATAAAACCTTCCATATGACAATGGAAACTTTTCTTTTTACTATGCATAATTAAGATTACACCTTTTTTGAAATACGGTAGCTTAAGCTGATTAATTAGTGACAATTGGTTTTCACCTACCTGTATGGCAAACCCTATTGTGAGGGGAATAGGAGGGTTTTCGTGGACGTCGTAAAGAAATGTATCCAAACTCTCCACTTCTATGTCTACTTTCGAATCATCATCCATAGCTTCCTCTTTAATGACATGGTTTGTGAAAGTTGAGTCACCGTTCTATAAAACAATTCACAAAGTCTTTAGAAATACCTTACTACACGTTTATAAATAGTCTTTAGAAATAGTTAACTAGAGAATCATAAATAGTTTAGTTAATATTATTATCATCTTGTTGTATTACAGAAAGTATTAAATTTTGCATTTTTGTAGTCATTTCATTTTTTTTGAAATGGTCTGTCTAAATATTTCGATGTTGTAGTAATAAATTATACTGTATATATGTAAAGATATTACCGAATTATTTTTGGCAAGTGAGTTGGTCTGATGTGTCACAGAATATAATAATAATTATAATAATAATATTATTATTAATATTAATAATAATAATAATAATAATCATCATCATCATCATAATCATCATCATCATCATCATAATGTCAATAGCCAGTTAAATTTAACTGTTGAAGCTCTACAGCCTGTTTCGCATATTCGAAAGCTGCTTATTCAATGGCCAGTAATAAATTAAAAGTCCTATAAGAAAACGGTAGTATTTTAAAAGTACAATATAATATCCGGATAAAAGGGAACTAATCTACCTTATTATAATAAACTATAAATTGGTGCTTATTTATATGAATTATGTATGTTTTTCTTTCATGAAGCAATTCAATAGCATGTATTTACAAACTAAAGTTTCAATAATTTTGAAGAAAGTAGCAAAATGCAAAAGAAATATCATCTTGCATCCGAGTTCAGATTCAGTGATATTGAAATTAATTCAGTTACAGACATACAGTTTTATCTCACCGTGTTTTGACGAGAACATAATATACTTTTGATATTCTGAAATTTGTATCATTAATCAAACATGAATACCTGAATTTCAATCCCAGGTATATCGAATGTCTCTAAACCACCCATGAAACACTTGAGATATAAATTTATTTTTACACTATTTCATGTTTGTACTCACCTTAAAAGCATTGCTATATGTTATGTAGCGAAAACATCGAAAACATTAAATAAAACACGATAGCTATTTGTACGTGTTTGTGGTGATAAAACTGCACACGAGTTGTAATGCTAGTTAAGGAATTCGTTTATCGTCATTGTTACCACAATGAAAATCATTTTATTTTAATGAAAATAATGCATATATTTATAATTACAATAATAATGACTTGAAGAAGAACTATTGGAAGAGTATGTATATGACACAATAACATTTTCAAAAGAAGAAAGAAAGAAAGAAATCAGAAATAGGATGTACTCTTATTTAAAATATTGTTTTTTACTTATATAAAGCAACTTCTTGCGAGAACAAGAAAATCATGCGCACCCGTTTTAATTACACATTTTTGTGACAAGAATATGACAATATCTGATGAATACGTAGATTATTCTGAGCATATTTATTTATATGTTAGCTTTTGTTTGGAAATTAAGGTTGATTTTTAAGAAAACTATTAACGAACGGTTCATATATCAATCCTGACAATACTTATTTGCAACGTGTTTGTTTTCCGCACAAGACCAAAATTCTGCGATATGCGAAGTCCTTTCTCGATCAAATTGTTAAGACGCTGCTGAAATTCGAGGCCAAGTCATTTAAACTAAGTATGCGTACACCGCAGCGTCTGCTGCTGAAAATGAGGTCATGTCATTTAAACTAAGTATGCGTACACCGCAGAGTCTGCTGCTGTAGATGAGGCCATTCATTTAAACTTAGTATGCGTACACCGAAGCGTCTGCTGCTGTAAATGAGGCCAATTCATTTGAACTAAGTATGCGTACATCGAAGAGTCTGCTGCTGAAAATGAGGTCATGTCATTTAAACTAAGTACGCGTACACCGCAGCGTCTGCTGCTGAAAATGAGGTCATGTTGTTTAAACTAAGTATGCGTACTCCGCAGCGTCTGCTGCTGAAATTCGAGGCCATGTCATTTAAACTAAGTATGCGTACACCGCAGAGTCTGCTGCTGAAAATGAGGTCATGTCATTTAAACTAAGTATGCGTACACCGCAGCGTCTGCTGCTGAAAATGAGTTCATGTCATTTAAACTTAGTATGCGTACTCCGCAGCGTCTGCTGCTGAAAATGAGGTCATGTAATTTAAACTAAGTATGCGTACTCTGCAGCGTCTGCTGCTGAAATTGAGGTCATGTCATTTAAACTAAGTATGCGTACACCGCAGCGTCTGCTGCTGAAATTGAGGTCATGTCATTTAAACTTAGTATTCGTACACCGCAGCATCTGCTGCTGAAATTGAGGTTATGTCATTTAAACTAAGTATGTGTACTCCGCAGCGTCTGCTGCTGAAATTGAGGTCATGTCATTTAAACTAAGTATGCGTACTCCGCAGCGTCTGCTGCAGAAATTGAGGTCATGTCATTTAAACTTAGTATGCGTACGCGTTAAGCTTCGGTTCGCCCAATTTCAGTTATAAGTTCTTTTTTTTTGGAAAGAAAAAAGTTGACGCGAACACAAAATGTTTGTATTATATACCAGTATCTAGTTTTAAATCATCAAAACGAACTTACATTTTCATACATTCAAAACAGACAGTAGTGGAGAATTTGAACAGAACAAAGTTTGCATTAACTGTATGGAAAAAATATTCATGCTATTACAGACGTCAAGAGAGGAAAGGAGAATGGAAAAGGCTGCTCATTTCAGATTTCATCTTTACTTTTGAAAAATAACAAATTTATTAGTATAGTTTTTGCTTTATGTTTATCTTGTCTAAACTGTGTCAGGGGTCTGATGATTCAATCAATATAAACTAAAAATTCAGAGAACTTTAAGCTATTCTCTCCTTCATAAGCAACGAGGGGTCAAATCAAAGGTAAATGGCTAAAAATATCGTCACATCTATCAAGGAAACTTTAATGAGATTTTTTTCTTCAAATTTACAGTTTTGATATCAGTTTCTTAAATAAGAACACAATGTTAAGTTTTTTAAGTAAGGTTTCCAAAAGCATTGCCTCAAGCAGGTCAGTCTACGTAGAGGTTATTTTTACAGATTATCTTTTTTTTTTTAAATCTTCAGTGCGTTAGAAATTACACTCAAACTTACACTTTGAATATTATGCATACACTCTAACAAAAAGGAATGTAAAGAAAATTAAATTTTAAATATGACTACTCATTATATATTGAATAACAATGTACCTTTAACGAAACAGTTTCGTCCATGTTACTTCTATCACTCATTATTTCCTTTAGAAGTAAAACAAAACAAGCCTCGCCCGAGATCGAGAATTCACTGAAAAATAATTTTCTAGCTAGTAAATCTATAAACCTAGGACTCAATCGAGACGTGACGCTGCGTTAAGACAGAAAACAGCAAGTACGAAAGACCAGTGGTGACATTTCATTTAAATATTTTATTTGAATAACACGAGCTCCCAGTGAAATGATGACAAACAAAATACCTTTGACTTCAAAGTGTGCATTTCAGTACGCATCTTTGTCTAGAATAGACGGTAATTTTAACAGTAAAATGATTTTGTGATTATCCCTCAGTGAAAATGGCTACTAAAACCAATGCAATATTAAAACATTTTTAAAAAGAACGTGAACACATAACGACAAAAAACAACAAAAAAACACACTTTGATAACACACAAAACAGCTAATCAACTGTGTGTCAGATCACGTGAATTAAAATCTTTGAGATGTGCCTTCTCAATTAAGTAGTGTGAAGTATTGAAAGTGTTAGTATATATCGTGAAGTTTGAAATGCGAAGTGTAAACTATAGACTGATACGTGTGAAAAGTTAACTATGAACTATAGTGTAAAGTATAAAGTGTGAAACTCGTGAAATATTACAAAGTAAGCAGTATGATGTGTCACCACCGGTCTTTCGTAGAAAGAGATTGGAAACAGCATACCACTTTTGTTAACTTCATGTTTTATATCATATATCGCATGAATGCAATAATTTTCAGAGGGCATCACCGAGTTTACTCTGTTTTTACAATTTTTTACTGTATCACAGTATGACTTATGTAAAGTATTGAAGCATGTAGTTGAATAGCCACGTTCTAAAGTACACACTGAAATGTTTAAAGTTATGAAACGATGTTCAGGTTTCTAAAATAGAACATTTACTTACATGGATGATCTCATTGGATTTATGTTTATTTAGTACTCGGACGCAGATACACTAAAAAACACTTACTATGAAGGTCAAAAAGAACATTTTAAAGCGTTTTAAACCCACTGCATGAATATCATAATCTGTCCCTCCTGTTTCCTTTTGTCCTTCGTTGCAAAAACGGTCTGCATCTTACAATTATCGATAAATTGCATATTCAGACACTTTATTCCCGACGCATCAGTTCCTTGAGTAACCTTATTGCCTTTTTGCTATTTCATTGGTTTCAAATAAGCTAGTAGGTTTTTCATTAAACATGGACGCAGGTGCTTTGATTTTAAAGTAACTTACCGTAGAGTACAAAACTTTTTTTCTGTTCTAAACTGTTTAATTTGTAATTTCTCATTCTTATATTCTAAACTATGTTTAGTCGAGCCATTCTACTCATTCTGGCGTTGGAGTCAGCGTGGCGATGTCACACATTGGTTAATGTTATGCATGCGAATATCTTAGTCACCAGCAATGCTTATTGATTTCATACTTCACTAATCTTCAGAGGCATTAAACAAAAAAGTTGGGTAACTTTTGACCTAATTTAAGAGACATTAAGGCCTCTTTAACTTACAAATCACGGTTAAAGTTTTGCATGCAACATACTATCATGCTTATTTCCCAGCAATTATAAATAATTTAAAAAGGTGTTTAGGGATATCAGACCCAAAGTATGATAACTCTTGACAAATTTATTGTAAAGTAATGCTCATTTTAGACTTTAAAAAATTGATTAAGGTTTTGTAAAAGAAATTTACTAAAGTTTTACATTTATTTTTCTATGATGTATATATTTTTAAAATCAGTTATAACTATTGATTAATACTTCACTGAGGTCTTCAGTGGAATAAAACCAAGAAGGTAGATAGCACTTGACTAAATTTAGTGAAAATTATGACCCTTTTTGACTAGAAAATTTTGATACTTTAGAGTTTCGTATAAAACCTACTGTCGTGTATAACACTATCTTAAAAATCAGCCATGACTATTATACTTGATTTAGCTTGTCCGTCATTCTTTCTGTCTGTCTGTCTAGAAACACAATCGTTTGTGCATTATAAATATCACTTCATACAATCTACTTTTATTAACTTACTTATTCACTTCTACCCTGTCAAGGAAAATCCAAACTGATTTTTGAGTCAACAATCAAAGGTCAAGGTGACAGAACCTCGAAATAATAAAACCGTTTTCTGATCGTTATTTACTTCCCTTATTTTTTACCTCCATGACTTTAGATACATAACGGATGACCCTTTTGATTCTGGGGTCAAACTGTCAAACGACAAGATCACAGGGGATTGAAAAATGAAAGCAGTTTTTAGATCAAAGTTGCTTTCCTTATCAAACTTACACGCTGAATTGTCCCACATGAAGATGACCTTTTAATTAAAGGTCAAAAGATTAAAGGTCAACGTCAAAGCGCTGAAAAAAAAGACCTATGAACTCTCAATTATTGTTCTAATTACCTACCTGTATGAAAATTTACACATGGACTTCCAACCTCGCTGGAATGATTCCTACCGGATTTCGGATCGACTGATTGAAGGTTAAGGTCACAGTACTAAGACAAAATATGGTGTCTACATAATGAATTGCTTTATATTTAAGTAACATGCCTGAAAACGTATACCTTGACACCCGATTTTGATATGAGATCAAATGTTTAAGTCACAGTGTTTCGAAAACAAGAGGGCCAAGATGGCCCTAAATCGCTCACCTGAGTCTCACTGCTCATATTACAAATATCGTTATTGGGTTTTTATGGGTGCAAGTTTGAATAAGTTTGCAATAAGTTTGAAGACTCTGGGTGTAATGGTACTCAAATTTTTTAGCAGAAATAGTTTAACTCTATGTCCCAGTGACTTTGACCTTTGAACTATAGACCCCAAAAACAATAGGGATCTTCTAATATAATTACCCTATTAAGTTTGAAGGTTCTGGTTGTAATGATACTCCAGTTACTGAGAAGAAATAGTTTTCACTCTACACTCTTCACTCTTTTGACTTACTGACCCCAATAATGATTGGGTTCTTTAACTGAGTAAAGAAAATCAACTTATGAAGTTTGAAGGCTCTGGGTAAAATGGTACTCCAGTTACTGAGCAGAAACAGTTTTCACTCTACAGGTCCTTGTGAACTTAACCTTTGACCTATGGACCCTAAAAACAATAGGATTCCTCTAATACAATTATCATATAAAGTTTGAAGGCTCTAGGTGTAATGGTACTACAGTTACTCTGCAGAAATAGCTTTCACTCTAAAGGTCCCTGTGACCCTCACCTTTGACATACTAGCCCCCAAAATGATTTAGTTCTTTTATTTAGTAAAAGAAATCATCCTATCAAGTTTGGAGGCTCTGGGTGAAATGGTAATCCTGTAATTGAGTGGAAACGGTTTTCACTCTAGAGGTCCCTCTGACCTTGACCTTTGACCTACTGACCCAGAACACAAAAGGGATTTTTGTACTCAATAAGGGCAATAACTCTGTTAAGTTTAAAGGCTTTAGGTCAACTGGTATTCAAGGTATTGAAAGGAAACGAAGTGTGAAAGACAGACAGACTAGCAGAAACCCATGGACAAGGCAAAAACAATATGTCTCCATCAGAAAGGCGGGGTTTGGTGGAGACATAACAACGAACAACTAAAGGTATAGCCCTTGGTGTTTCAGAGCAGCAGATTTTTAAAGTTTGCCCTATAATAATCATTGTGTAAAATCAAATGACCCCCTGGGTGGGGCCAGTTTTGACCCCAGGGTCATGAATTAAACAAACTTAGTAGAGGTCCACTAGACAATCCTGCAAACCATATATCTTAACTCTAGGTCTTGTGATTTCTGACAAGAAGATTTTTAAAACTTTTCCAATATAACTCTATGTAAAACATGTGACCCCTGGGGCGGTGCCTTTTTGACCCAGGGGCTATGATTTGAACAAATTTAGTAGAGGTCTAGTAGACAATGCTGTACACAAAATATCTCAACTCTAGGCCTTGTGGTATCTGAAAAGAAGATTTTCAAAGTTTTTCCTATATAACTCTATGTAAAATATGTGACCACTTTGGCGAGGCCATTTTTGACCCAGGGGCCATGATTTGAACAAACTTTGTAGAGGTCCTCTTGACAATGCTACATACAAAATATCTAAGCTCTTTGCCTTTAGATTTTTGATGTGAACACTTTTTAAACTTTTTCCTATATAACTCTTTTTTAACAAGAGACCCCCGGGGCAGGGCCATTTTTGACCCAGTGGCTATGATTTGAACAAACTTAGTAGAGGTCCAGTAAACAATGCTACACATCAAATATCTAAATTCTAGGCCTTGCGGTTTCTGACAAGAAGATTTTTTAAAGTTTCTCCTATATAACTCTACGTAAAACATGTGACCCCTGGGGTGGGGCCATTTTTTACCCAGAAGCCATGGTTTGAATAAACTTGGTAAAGGTCCACAGGACAATGCTGCACACCAGATATCTAAACTCTAGGCCTTGCTGTTGCTGACAAGAAGATTTTTTTAAGTTTTTCCAATATAACTCTATGTAAAACATGTGACCCCTGGGGTGGGGCCATTTTTTACCCAGGGGCAATGATCTGAACAAACTAAGTAGAGGTCCACAAGACAATGCTTCACACCAAATATCTAAACTCCAGGCCTTCTGGTTTCTGACAAGAAGATTTTTTAAAGTTTTTCCTATATAACTCTATGTAAAACATGTGACCCCTGGGGTGGGGTCATTTTTTACCCAGGAGCATGATTTGAACAAACTTGGTAAAGGTCGACTGGACAATGCTACACACTAAATATCTAAATTCTAGGCTTTGCGGTTTCTGACAAGAAGATTATTTAAAGTTTTTCCTATAAAACTCTATGTAAAACATGTGACCCCTGGGGCGGGGCCATTTTTGACCCAGGAGCCATGATTTGAACAAATTAGGTAAAGGTCCACTGGCAATGCTGCACACCAAATATCTAAACTCTAGGCCTTGTGGTTTCTGACCAGAAGATTTTTAAGTTTTCCCTATATAATTCTATGTAAAATCAAATGATCCCTGGGGTGGGGTCATTTTTGACCCAGGAGCATGATTTGAACAAACTTGGTAAAGGTCGACTGGACAATGCTACACACTAAATATCTAAATTCTAGGCTTTGCGGTTGCTGACAAGAAGATTATTTAAAGTTTTTCCAATAAAACTCTATGTAAAACATGTGACCCCTGGGGCGGGGCCATTTTTGACCCAGGAGCCATGATTTGAACAAATTAGGTAAAGGTCCACTGGCGATGCTGCACACCAAATATCTAAACTCTAGGCCTTGTGGTTTCTGACCAGAAGATTTTTAAGTTTTCCCTATATAAATCTATGTAAAATCAACTGACCCCTGGGGTGGGGTCAGTTTTGACTCCAGGGTTATAATTTGTACAAATTTGGTAGAAGTCCACTAGATGATGCTTCATACCAAATATCTAAGCTCCAGGCCCTAGGGTTTCGGAGAAGAAGACTTTTAAAGATCCAACGTTTAAAATCTAATTTAAGCTCCAGTGACCCAGAAATGCAATGGACCAGAACCATTTGAACAATCTTAGTTGAGCTTCATACAAGGAACATCCCAGGCAAGTTTCATTTAATTTGGCCTTTTGGTTTCAGAGAAGATGTCATTTGAATGAAAAGTTAACGACGGACGGACGGACGAGCGGACGACGGACAAATACTGATCAGAAAAGCTCACCCTGAGCACAAAGTGCTCAGGTGAGCTTAAAACAGTTTCTGGACCGTAACTGTCTCTCACTATCCTCTTAGTTTTTTACATGAAAACTTACACACCGACTACAATCAATTTTTAATTTAATATCTGCGAATAGTCGAGCGCGCTATTTTACGGACAGCTCTTGTTTACAGTTTGTTTGTTTTGGTTTTTTCTGTGCACATGAAGTGCTTATGCATTTGTTTTTAAGAGGAAGTGGTAAATGACACAGCAGATAGACTGTTGAATTGTCCAAGTTTTTGGAAGCCTTTAAAACACTGAAGATTCTTCACTTTGTTCGAATGGAGTTTGTTCATAGTTTGTTGAAGCATCAACAGTAATGTCATTCAGTATTTCTGCATCATAAAGATATTTTGTAATCGGTGAAATATTACAGGATCTTATAAAATCATGAATCCTACTGCCTAGTAAAATACAACACTAGTATATCATCTTGACACAGCTTTACGAATTATATGATGCTTGGGTTTTCTTTTTATTTATAACCAATATATTTTGGATGTTACTTTTCGGATACTAGCGCACATGTACTCGTAGCTTTAATTGCAATTTTTCAATATACAAGTTTTTTTAACAAAATGCTATTTTTTTGTCAGATACAAAAACAGGGTCCTGACCAAAATATGGATTAGTTTTATGGTTATTTTTTTAATTATATTGGCAGACGCAGCCTGGTGCTATGATATACTTTAATTGTTTTTACCTTTCAATGTTTATTGATATCGGAACAATCTTATATTAGGGAGAATCTTCGTGAAATGGAGGTAATTAAATATCAGAGCGTAAGAATTTGAGCAACCCTTTCGCAGACTAGCTGCAGAGTGTAAAGTGCTGTAAAGATTGCCGTCTTGTAAATACCTGTGTTTAACAGGAGGGTCATGATGGCCCTAAACCGCTCACCTGAGACTCATTGCTCATGTTACAAATATCGTTATTGGTTTTTATGGGTGCAAGTTTGAATAAGTTTGCAATAAGTTTGAAGACTTTGGGTGTCATGGTACTCAATTTTATTTAGCAGAAATAGTTTTACTCTACAGGTCCCAGTGACTTTGACCTTTGACCTACAGACCCCAAAAACAAAAGCCTTAGGGTTCTTCTAATATAATTACAATATAAAGTTTGAAGGTTCTGGGTGTAATGATACACCAGTTACTGAGAAGAAATAGTTTTCACTCTATATGTCCCTGTGACCTTGACCTTTGACCTACTGACCCCAAAAATGATTGGGTTCTTTTACTGAGTAAAGAAAATCATCCTATGAAGTTTGACGGCTCGGGGTAGAATGGTACTCCCGTTACTGAGCAGAAAGAAATTTCACTCTACAGGTCCTTGTGAACTTAACCTTTGACCTATGGCCCCTAAAACCAATAGGGTTCTTCAAATACAATTATTCTATAAAGCTTGAAGGCTCTGGGTAATAGTACTAAAGTTATTCTGCAGAAATAGTTTTCACTCTACTGTGACACTGACCTTTGACATTCTAGCCCAAAAAACAATTTGGTTCTTCTATTTAGAAAAAAAAGCAATGATTATCATCCTTAAAAGTTTGGAGGCTCTGGGTGAAATGGTTATCCTGTTATTGAATGGAAACGGTTTTCAATCTAAAGGTCCCTCTGACCTTGACCGTTGACCTACTGACCCAAAACACAAAAGGGATTTTTTGTACTCAATAAGGACAATAATCCTGTGAAGTTTGAAGGCTTTGGGTACATTAGTACTCAAGTTATTGAAACGAAATGAAGTGTGAAAGACAGACAGACAAACAGACACCCATGGACAAGGCAAAAAACAATACGTCTCTATCAGAAGGGTGGGGTTTGGGGAAACATAACAACGAACAATTGAAGGTATAGCCTTTGGTGTTTCAGAGCAGCAGATTTTTATAGTTTGCCCTATATAAATCCTTGTGTAAAATCAAATGACCCCCTGGTTGGGCCAGTTTTGAACCCAGGGTCATGGTTTGAATAATCTTGGTAGAGGTGTACTAGACAATGCTGCATACTAAATATCTAAACTCTAGGTCTTGTGGTTTCTGACAAAATGATTTTTAAAACTTTTCCTAAATAACTTTACGTAAAACATGTGACCCCTGGGGCGAGGCCTATTTTGACCCAGGTGCCATGATTTGAACAAACCTGGTAGAGGTCCTCTCGATTATGCTACATACAAAAAATCTATGCTCTATGTCTTTTGGTTTCTGATGTGAAGACATTTAAACTTTTTCCTGTATAACTCTATGTAAACAAGTAACCCCCGGGGCAGGGCATATTTTGACCCAGTGGCTATGATTTGAACGAACTTAGTAGAGGTCCGTTAGACAATGCTACACACCAAATATCTAAACTTTAGGCTTTGCGGTTTCTGACAATAAGATTCTTTTAAACGTTTTTCCTATATAACTCTATGTAAAACATGTGACCCCTGGGGCGGGGCCATTTTTGACCCAGGAGCCATGATTTGAACAAACTTGGTAAAAGTCCACTGGAAAATGCTGTACACCAAATATCTAAACTCTAGGCCTTGTGGTTCCTAACAAGAAGATTTTTAAGTTTTCCCTACATAAATCTATGTAAGATCAACTGACCCCTGGGGTGGGGTCAGTTTTGACCCCACGGTCATAATTTGAAGAAACTTGGTAAAGGTCCATTAGATAATATTTCATGCCAAATATCTATGCGCCAGGCCTTGAAGTTTCGGAGAAGAAGATTTTTAAAGATCCAGCTTTTAAAATCTAATTTTAGCTCCAGTGAACAAGAAATGCAATGGACCAGAACCATTTGAACAATTTTAGTTGAGCTTCATGCAAGGAATATCCCAGGCAAGTTTCATTTAATTTGGCCCTTTGGTTTCAGAGAAGATGTCATTTGAATGAAAAGTTGACGACGGACGGACTGGCGGACGACGGACAAGGACTGACAGAAAAGCTCACCGTGAGCTTAAAAGGGGCAGCTGAAGGTTGTAGACCAAGCAAGAATGTCAATTAAAGAGGCCAAAGTCACACAGTATATTAGGCATGTACGTTTAAAATATTCTACAGTCATGTTTCCTGTATAAAAACACCAAATTCTCAGGAAACATTCCAGCTGAGACCTAAAATCAGGAAGTACAACAAAACATGACTGGCATAGATCTAACCAACAATTTTCTTTAGAATTGGTAATTTCCCATTTTACGTATACACGTAATAATTACTAAATTATTGTAAATCTGCAAAAAAAGGCATTTTTCCAAATTGAATTGAAAGAAAAATGGACCTTCCTTTGCAACATATTACAAACATGCGTGATGTGTTGTTTTATGACCTAATCACCATTCCTAGATGACTGATATAAGCATGTAGAAATTATTGCTGATTAGTGCATGATCCACAGACTTAAAGGAATATTTTATACTTTGAACATTATATACCGATGGTCTTTTCTAGTCTGGTCGGTAGTTACGTGTTACATTGTCAACTAATTCACAGGACATTGCGACAAGTATTTGCGCATTATTAAAAGCACCAGTTGAATATTAGTCTTGATTTGTACTTCTGAACTAACATAATGTTTCCAGGATGATCAACTAACAGTGAATAAGTAAAACTAATCAAGACGCCATACAATATTTAAAAGTTTTTTTTTTTTCAAAAAAAAAGTGAAATGTTATTTACAAATGATAGAAAAAAACAAAAGAAAAAGTGAAATGAGAAAAAAGAAATGAAATATTTCTATTGCAAGTTGTAAAACAGAGAAAAAGAAAGAATAATCAGTGACATAGAAATACAGTCACTGAATTAATTCATCCTGTCTCATAAAGTTCCCAAAGGTATTCACTTTGCACTACACATCACAAATAACACCGTCGCAATCGGTAAGTGTTGGAGTACCCTTGAACTGTTTTAGAGTCACAATACCGCTATTTTCCTGTACGAAGCGGTGGGAATCGTACACTATCAAACAACCTTTGCGGCGTTATCACAGGTTCCCTGAAATAACATCCGGATGAAAGCGACAAAAATAACACATGATAAAGACCAAAGTACAAAATAACCATTAGGGGCATTACTGCTCCTTTCGATACACTATGTCACATGCAGGGTTCCTATTAAACATCAGGAATGGTCCCGTAAAGCTCCAAAATATCAATAATTCAAGATACATCAACCAGCTGGGCATAACTCTGCTCCATTTGGTACATCATTACGTAGGATCGGTCCCATCAAATAATATAATAATTTCAATGTGCCAAATACAAACATCTCTCACTTTACGTCACATTATTACTTTGAATTTTCTTTACCAGGGAAGGAAAAAACATTTTTCAGCAAACTGAGTGTGAAATATGAATGAATACACATTTCAATATACATAAATTATCTATCAGTGTGTAACCTGAAGCCGACACAAAAGGCCCCGTGTATATAAATATGCATAAGTATAACTTAACTATGGTTCAACCAGTACACCATACCTTTATACAATTAACAAATGTTCGGATATTAGAGTTATTTACACAGAAACACGTTTAATTGAACGTTAGAACATGACCGACAATGCTGTTAACACGTGACTCTGTTTTACATGTATGTATCATACAACAGCGGAATGCCATAACTAAACAAAAATCATTTATAATTAAAACAGTTTACTACTGTTCCTCAAAGCCAAAAATAAAATGAAAACAAGAGATGTCACTGGAAATTGACATATGCCCCCGAAATGTAGCTTTGATATGAAACTGGTGTAAAGATATAACTGAATATGCCTGTGGAAAAGAGATCACACAAAGAATAGAGCATGAACTGATAAATGGTAAAGTAAAGGGCCCATAACACCACCAAAAATAATCCGACAAGAAACTCATGACGATATGCACAGCTAAGTTTGGTGACAAACATTCTTGTGTTATATCAATGGAATCCTCCACTGGTTTTGGAGATGAAGCGTGGACAAGATTTAGAAGTTAGAGTAACAAATGACAAAGTGCCCATAACTCTGCCAAACATAATCTGAGCAAAACTCCTAACAATATGCACATAAGGCTTGATGACAAACATTCTTGTGAAGTTTCAATGAAATCCTCCAAGCGAAGAGAGATGAAGAGATGAAGAAGATTTTAATATAGAAGTTAAAGTAAACAAGGGTGACATTGACACAAAATACGCCCGTCACAAAAAATTTAGGTGGAGATGTGGGCATTATGGATAAGAAGTGTTAGCTGGCAAAATTTGTGTTACAATCCCTCAATAAATGATGACTGAACGGTCCCTATACATACTTTTGTTTTTATCTGAATTTTTACCTCTATGTGTGACCTTGACCTTGGTCGGAGGGACCTTATTTATGAATTTTGTGCGCAACACTCAACTGCACAATGACGAACATTTGTGCTTAGTTATTTTACAATCCCTAAATGCACGTAGAAGTTTTGCTCCCGACAAGCGTTTTTTAAAGAGATCTAAGTGTGACCTTGACCTTTGACCTAGAAACCTGGTTCATGCGCATGGCACTACATCTCATGGCAGTGAATTATTCTATAAAGTAACATTAAAATTCCTCCATGCATGTAGGAGATATGCTTCAGACAATATATGGATTTAATTATCTCTAGTGACCCTGACCTTGCAAGTATTAACCTTAATTACATGAGTCACACCTGTAGTCATGATAGTAACCATTTGTGTTACAATCCATCAATAAATGGTGACTTAATAGTCCCTATACACATCTACATATTTTTATTTGATTTTTGACCTCTATGAGTGTCCTTAAATTTGGTTGCAGGGACCTGAATTTTGCGCGCGACACTCCGCCTCACAATGGAACACACTTGTGCCAAAGTATATTAAAATCCCCCCTGAATGTAAAAGTTTTGTTCCGGACAACTGTTTTTCAATTAGCTCTAAGTGTGACCTTGACCTTTGACCTAGAGACCGGGATCATGCGTGGAGCAATACTTCTTATGGTGTTAAACATATCTTTGAAGTATATTAAGAATTCTTCCATGTATGTAGGTGATATGCTCCAGACAAAATCTTGATATTTCATGATCTTTAGTGACCTTGACCTTGCATATATTGACCTATATTACATGTGTCACAGCCGTAGTCGTGATAATGACCATTTGTGTTACAAACCCTTAATAAATGATGACTAAATGGTCCCTATACGCATCTTCATTTTTAATCTGAACTTTGACCTCTATGTGTGTCCTTGACCTTAGCCGCAGGACCTGAATTTAGCGCGCGACACTCCGCCTCACAATGGAACACACTTGTGCCAAGTTATATTAAAATCCCCCCTGAATGTAGAAGTTTTGCTCCGGACAACTGTTTTTCAATTAGCTCTAAGTGTGACATTGACCTTTGACCTAGAGACCGGGATCATGCGTGGAGCAATACTTCTCATGGAGTCATACATATCTATGAAGTATTATAAGAATTCTTCCATGCATGTAGGAGATATGCTCCAGACAAAATTTTGATATTTCATGATCTTTAGTGACCTTGACCTTGCATATATTGACCTATATTACATGTGTCACAGCCGTAGTCGTGATAATGACCATTTGTGTTACAAACCCTCAATAAATGATGACTAAATGGTCCCTATACACATCTTCATTTTTTATCTGAACTTTGACCTCTATGTGTGTCCTTGACCTTAGCCGCAGGACCTGAATTTAGCGCGCGACACTCCGCCTCACAATGGGAAACATTTGTGCCAAGGTATATTGAAATCCCTCTATGCATGTAGAAGTTTTGCTCCGGACAAGCGTTTTTCAATTAGCTAAAAGTGTGACCTTGATCTTTGACCTAGAGATCTATATCATACGTGGAACAATACGTCACATCTGTAGTCATGATAGTTACCGTTTGTGTTACAATCCCTCAATAAATGATGACTAAACGGTCCCTATACATATCTTCATATTTTTATCTTAACTTTGACCTCTATGTGACCTTGGCCTTTGCCACAGGGACGTGAATTTTGCGCGCAACAATCCGCCTTGCAATGGTGAACATTTGTGCCAAGTTACATTGAAATCCCTCCAAGCATGTAGAAGTTTTGCTCTGGACAAGCGTTTTTCAATGAGCTCTAAGTGTGACGTTGACCTTTGATGTCGAGACCTGGTTCATGTGCACGACACGGCCTCTCATAGTGGTGAACATTTCTATGAAGTTTCATTAAAATCCATCTATGCGTGTAGGAGATATGCTCCGGGCAATACTGGACGCCGCCTGCCCGCCAGGGGTGTTATCATAATACGGCCCGTTTTTCAAACGGGCGTATAAAAATGACTAAGTGCTCATAACTCTGCCAAAAATAATCCGAGCGGAATGTCCTGACGACATACACGACAAGGCTTAGTGACAAACACTCTTGTTAAGTTTTAATGAAATCCCTTAAGTGGTGTTGGAGATGAAGCGATGACAAGATTTTAGAGTGAAAAAATGAGGACAAGATTTTAGAGTGAAAAAAATGACTAAGTGCCCATAACTCTGCCAAAAATTAATTGAGTGGAATCTCCTGACGATATGCACAACAAGGCTTGGTGACAAACACTCCTGTTAAGTTTCAATGAAATCCCTAAAGCGGTTTTTGAGACAAAGCGAGTATAAGATTTTACAGTACAGACGGACAGACGGACGGACAGTGCGATTACTTAATACCTTCCTTCGGGGGCATAAAAATACAAAAATGACAAAAATAAGACTACAAATCTATGCTATCACCAGAGTATCTTCAATTTATGGAGTACAAATCCTAAAATTTAAATTTTAACTCTCAAAATTCTAGACGACGAAATTAAACTAGAGCTATTACTAAATGTGATTAATACCCCCAAAACACCGCTACAGAACAGAGGAAGTTGTCAATTAAGTAACAGAATACTTCGTATAAAATTGAAAAAGAGTTATGGTTGTAGGCAATTAAAGATAGTTGTGGTTCTTGTACATTGCATTTCCTCTCACTGCGCTTTACCATTGTATGAAGTTGCATTGAATTCCAAAAAATAGTTTTCAAGTTATTCTCCAAAGAAAACTAACAAAGGGCAATAACTGTGCAAATTGTGAAGACAGAGTTATAGCTGTTGTACATTGCATATCCACTTAATGTGCTTGACCATTGTATGAAGTTGCATTGAATTCCAACCACGAGTTTCCAAATTATATTCTGGTAAAGGAAATCCAAGGAAGGGCAATAACTCTGCAAGTAGTGAAGGTGGAGTTATAGCTCTTATACAATGCACTTTCTCTCATTGTGCTTGATCATTGTATGAAGATGAACTGAATTCCAACCAGTAGTTTTCAAGTTATGCTCCAAATAAAGAAAACAAAGGATAATAACTCTGCAAATAGAAAGGATGGAGTTATGATTATTAGACACTGCACTTTCTCTCATTGTGCTTGACCATTGTATGAAGTTGCATTGAATTCCGTCAAGTAGTTTTCCTCCATACAAAGGAAAACAAACAAAGGGCAATAACTCTGCAAATAGTGAACATGGAGTTATGATTCTTGAACACTGCACTTTCGCTCATTGTGCTTGACCATTGTATATAGTTGCATTGAATTCCAATCAGTAGTTTTCAAGTTATGCTCCGGAAAAGGAAAACCAATTCAGGGCAATAACTCTGAAAATAGAGAAGATGGAGTTATGTTTCTTAGACACTGCACTTCCTCTCATTGTGCTTGACCATTGAATGAAATTGCATTGAATTCCAACTAGTAGTTTTTAAGTTATGCTCCGGACAAGGTAAACCCCAACCGACTGCCCGACCGACCGACCAACCCCCGGGTGACTCCTATATACCCCAAAAACTTCCTTTTTTGGGGGGGGGGTTAATAAATCAAAGCACTGAAATTACTGCAAAACCTGCCGAGAAGTGCTGGGTTTATGTTCTCAAGTACTCTCCTGCGCATAGGTCGAATGTTACACTTTCTTATCTCTGCTAAAATTCAATTTTCAGAACGATATTTTTATATTTAGAAATGCGAATCCATAGTTAATTTTTAGCCAATCAGTGACTAGCATACATCAAAACGTCCATTCATACACTTAAAAACCCAAAATGTAAATAAACAATGCATGTCTGCATGTTACTTATGTATTTCACTTTTCAAAGTGTTTTTTAATATGTATGCGAAAATAAACCTAGATGGTATGGTTGTTTTTAGACGTTTATTTGCTGTATTAAGATGTTAACGTAAATGCGTAATTGAAATGTGTTTACAAAATTGTCAGAAAACACCTGTCTATTTATAATTTTTGGAATCACATGATCGTTTAAACCAATGGAAAATGGTTTAAAGATTTTTCGATTTTGGGGATATTGGTGCACTTTCATTAGTTGTTTAAAAGTTCATTGTAAAGGTCAATATCATAAATCTACTCTTATCAAAGCAGCGGTGTGAAGTGCCGGTAGTATATACACATAGCTGCTGAGGGAGCGTAGTTTTCGAGTAATGGATACATGCATGTAATGCAATACCTTTATCCGGGAGAATTTACCTCTGTGCAACAGAGGTCCATTGGAGCTAGTCTCTTTAAGCTGAATATGATAAAAATCTAGTTTTTTACCTGCCTTGCCATAAGTTATATATATCCAACTTCACTGGATTTTTTTGTACATAATTACTGAACACTCTATTCAATACTGACCATTTTTTATCATGATGATTTTCAACACTTACCAAATTTAGTATTTACTATTCCACTTATTTATCTAAAACCGTGGTACTTTAACTATAATGTTCTAGAAAAGAACAAGAGTACTACGCCAACAATGATTTGTGCATACTGACCAATATTGTTAGTTCTGTTGGTAGTTTAAAGGTAACATTTGGTAGTTTAAAGGTAACATTTGCAGTCTAGT
Source organism: Cyclina sinensis (assembly GCA_012932295.1). Lineage (NCBI taxonomy): Eukaryota > Metazoa > Mollusca > Bivalvia > Venerida > Veneridae > Cyclina > Cyclina sinensis. Next base: position 8,499,671 of record JAAONU010000016.1, read on the forward strand.
ACAGGTTCTACAGGAAAGTAAACTGACTCTGATATGAATACAACTGTAGAGAGGGTAAAACTTTAGCTGACAATAAGTTTACCACAAACACAAGCAAGCAATACTTGTTAACATTTTCTTTATTTAAAAAACATAAAACTATCAAAAATAACAATTCACTAGACACATTTGCCCCAGGCATGTATCATAAGCAGATAATAAAAATTAAAGAGGTAGGTGGAATGTCAAAAGCAGTATAATTGTTACATTTATTTAATGAACAGTATGCTACAAAACATAACCCTATGAATGTGAAGACATTTGGTTTTCATCAGAAAGTTAGTCCATAATGGTCAAAACTCTGACAAATGTGGAGGTGTCCTGCCCAATTTTGCAAGTAACCTGTAGTTTCATAAGATACATCTACATGCAAATATGAATGAAATCTGTGCAAGCGTTTCCATTTAAATGTGTGGAAATGGAATATGGAGTTTAAAAAGGCCATGCATGACCCAGATGACCTGTGCATTGGTATGTTGCATCATGATGATATTGTGTGATGATAATGCCTCTATTATTACTTATAGAAATGAAAACTGGATGAACATGAAACCATAACCTTTTCTTGAAGCACAGAAAGAGGATTAACCCTGTAAATGGCAGTCAGAGTTATGTATCTTGTAAGTGTCATGACCGACACACAAATGAGTAAGTGTCAACTGTCATGCAATTGCTACAAAAGTAGTTGCAAAAAGTGAGAAATTTCCAACTAGCAAAAAAGATGAACTCATAGAAGTATGGACAGATGGTTTAATTATAAGCTGAATGCATCAAAAGAAGAAATTCTCTAAAATGAGGAAATATATTAGATACTGGAAGTACCAACTACAGTGAGATTTACTATATTGTCTTCTTCTGGCACTGCTTTCTGCATCATTTCTAAAGGAACAGATGTAACATGATGTCATAATTGTTCACAAGAAAATATTTATATACATGTCTACAAACACAGCAAAAAGCAAAAACTGTCATCTATATGTACAAAAAAGTGTCATTACTTTTGGATTATCTCTTTATTTCCGACTAGAAAGAATTTAACTCCCTATCCATTGTCCATGAAATAAAACTATTTTAGTCCATTCACATGAAATTTTCTTTGTTGTCTTCATATGACATTGCGTTCTTCCTCTTTTCGAGAGAGAATATTTTTAACGCCATAATTGTCCCCTTGATTGTATACATTTCTTGAAGGAGAGGGGCTTCAACTTTCTGAAAAGTGAAAACAAAGAATCTATTAATAGCAAGAACTGTCACTGAAAGATGACAATTCACCTTAAATGGTGCCTAGAACTTTATGATCTGGACAACACAAACAGTAATTGCAGATCCTTCAAAAACGTTGTTTTTGTTTTGTTTTGACAATTTGACCTCAAGATCAAGGTCATTTAGGGGTCCAGTTAAAAAAAGTCATATGGATGATTTATCTCAAAGAGTTGATGCATGCAAAGATGGACTAAGTTAAAAAGGGCCAAAGTAAGAAAATTGTCATTCTGAAAATCTCTCCCAAACTGTTGGGTAACATTTAACCGGAACTTATTGTCGGCTTAAGTTTTAGAAAATTTGTTGTCATAATGATAGGACAAGATTTTTATCCTCGACAAGAATATCTCTCTTTGGAACAGAGGAGGGAGTCCAGACTGACAGCTTCACAATTTGGAATAATAGTCAAATGAAAAAAGGGACTGAGAATTTTTTACAAATGATTATTGAACCTTAACAAGACTCTACAAAGGCAGTATCATAAGGAATATCAAATAAACGAAAAACACGGAGTAATTTAAACAGAACAGGCAATCATGTGCACAAGTGTGGGCTGATTGTAAACCCCGCATTTTATTTTCTTGGGGCCTCACCAGACTCAAACGTGTGCACAGATGACAGAAGGTGTGGCCTTGTTGAAGTCAAAATTGTACTGCTGTAAATTTTGATAATGCTTTAAAGTTCTCATATAAGTAAATTGATTTTTTGAAATGTAACCGCCTCTTTTGGTCTGCGGGCTCTTTTAACAGGTGGATAGCTAGGGATCAGCCAGTAAAGGGTCAGTGTGCTCTTTGGTTGGCCAGCTGTTGTTTGCAAAGTGGTGCAACAAGTCGAAAACATGCAGATTTTTTTTATACTTTGAAACAAGTTTATCTATGAAACATGAGCCCAGTTATAATAGGTAAGTATTAAGCAGACAACAGATTTATAAAATAAAGGATGAATTATAATACATTTTCACTGAAAAGACCTGATGCACATATTAAAGAAGAAAAAAAGTTGAATCAGTTTGCTGACCAAAGCAAAAACTAAGGAGAATGTACGTGTTTGTCATCACAATGCCGCCAATTGGGTGAGTATTTGCATTTACGTGATATTTTTACTGTATTTTCATCTAAAAGTAACAGTTATTTCACTCATATGTGTTATTCACTCCTTTAACTATCATTATATTTCTGTCGTTTGTCAAAATTTGCCGATGTTAGTATGCAAATAAGTTTAGACTGTGTCAGTGCACTGAAATTTTTTCAACAGTTGTTCAGTATGGAAGAACACTAAAACCCTTGAAACAATTGATTTGAATAGTACTTTTTTCAGAATGCAAATATCAAGACTGTGAAAGGAAGGCAGAAACCATATGACAGAGTAAACCTTAAGCGTGCATACCAGGCTTGCCTCCGGGGCACCTCAGTTTATCGGGCAGCCAGAAAGTTTAGAGCACCTGAGAGACAGAACAAGACAGAATGTTGACATTGACTGTTCTTTAGGGGCACCACGTCTATTCACAGAGGCTGAATAGAAGCAAGCTACTTGTCAAATACGTTGTCTACATGGCATCTATTGGTTATGGATATGGTATCAGTCAACTCCAGCATATTGCAGCTGACTTTGCAAAGTCTCTTAAGAAACCACACATAAAATCAACATTTAGTAAAGGCTGGGTTCAAGCTTTCTTGAAGAGATACCCGGAAGATCTTAAGGTTGTAAAACCTCAAACATTGTCTCTAAACAGAGCCAAATGAGCATCTGCAGAGGCTATCCGAAATTATTTTCAAGAATTACATCATGTTTTGCTTGAAAAGGATCTTTTAGACAAACCTTAACATATTTTCAATGTTGATGAAAGTGGATTTTCTACAGAACACAGACCGCCTTAGATTGTCTGTGGTAAGCAGCTGAATCGACAAAGCGTTGTGTCTGAAAATCTAAAAACGTAACCATATTTGGATCAGCTAATGCAATCAGCAATCATGTGCCACCCTTTTATGTTTTTCCAAGTAACTTTGGATGGTGGAACTTCTCCAAGATTGCACCCCTGGATCTGATGGTGACATGTCAGAGAGTGGGTTTGTCAACCGTGGTTTGTTTGAAAATTGCATGAGAAAACATTTTTTAAAACATGTTTACCTCAAAAGTGGCAATAAGACCTTGGTTTTGCTTGATGGCCACAAAGCTCATATGTCGTTAACTTTAACAGACTGGGCTGAAATGAATGATGTAGTTCTATTTGTACTACCTCCACATTCATCTCACCTTACACAACCCCTTGATGTTGGAATATTTGGTCCAATTAAGCAATTTTTCTACAGTGAATACAAACTGTATATGCATGCAAACCCAGGAATATGCATAACGCGGTATGAAGTTGCAAAGCTTACAGCAAAGCCATATGCCAAGGCATTTTCACCAGAAAATATTGATAGTGCATTTAAGAATGCAGGTAAATATCCCTTTTGTCCAGAGGTTATAGTTGAAACGGACACTGCTCCTGCTGAGGTATACTCCTCTGAGGCTACAACAAGCATTGATGAGTTAAAACCTACTGAGCAACCTTCTTCTGCATCTGTTCCTCAACCTGTAAGTCAGGATGCGCCTAAAATGTCTACTCTTGAAATGGGCCATGAATTCCTTGGAAGTAAAAAAAATCACAACAGTGGTAGAATCAAGACCAAAGAAAAAGTTTGTACCTCCGCCCCCCATAAAAATTGTAGGAAATCTCCTCTTAGAAACAAATTTGAATAAACTGCAAGAAAATCAGTAATCAAAGCAGTAAAGAGAGAGAATATCAAAAGAAAACTGTGAAATCTGAACATATGCGACCTAAGACAAATAAAAACCAATCCATAGCCAACCCACAGCCAACCCAAGCCATCAACATCAGGCTTAAACATAAACAAAGGTGGACCAATAAATCTAGATGAATCTGAAAGTGTGGATTTCTCCGCTGAGGATGACAATGAGCCCTGTTGTCAATGCAAACAAATATTCCCACCACATTTGAAAGGGTACCCATGTCTGGTGATCCTTAAGTGAGCTCAATGTGACAAATGTAGCATCTGGGAACACTTAACACACTGTTGTGCCACTGCATTCATCAGAAGAGGAGTCAGTTTTTTCTTTGAGTGTTGCAAATAGTTTTATGACTGTCTATTAAATATCTTTGAGAACATTTGTTTTTGTTACTGAATTGTCTAGTTGTTGTTGTTATTGTTGACTCCCGCAGAGCTTGATCCATCTTAGAGTTAGACAATGTTTCAAGAACAGTCTGTTCTTAATTTGTTTTCGCTTCAGGAAACGAACTGCACGCCTCCTTTTACTCTTCTGGGATAGTCATTATCAAGGTCGCTTTCCCTGAATCTACATCGTTTCACAATACTATTGTTATGCTACATATCGACCAGAAATAGTAAAAAAAAATTATTAAATTTTCAAAATCCTTCAACTGATTTCACAGCTAAAAAATGGCGTTTACATTTAGGTTCCGGAGGTGTGTTAGAATGCAGTATTCTGATTGGCTGACAATCAAACCTTGCAGAAAGGTCAACTAACTTTTAGCATTATTGAATAAGCACCACCCACTGACCTCTATGCTCTGTATGTATACAGATACACTTACAGATATAAACTGATACAGTCAGCGTCGATCTTCTGTTTTCTCTACACACAAAACAATTGTCACTAGGTAAAATTTTCCTTTAAAAACAAACTTGAAAGCCTTTTTAATGAGAATGTTCATTTCATTTCCTCAATTTTTTGAAAGGACTATATTCCTGACGAAAGTGTATGGCTATTGTGAGGCTCCGAGGACATACGTCATCCCTGAAGACCGGCTTCATTCTGTTTGCATTGAGATAATTTAGGATGACCTGGGACAAAAAATTTTCAAATTGGTTATTGGTTGACGCGACAGGTTTCAAAATCTATTAAATTCATAATTAAAACATGGAATGTCACCAGCAATTTACCAATGCCCCCACCCCAAACTGTCTAAGAATAATAATAATTTGCAAATATTGTTTTTTGAATTTTTAAAACAAATCAATTTGTAGACATAAACCTTGCTTGGATCATGTTTCTTTGATATGCATTTGTAGTCTGTTCTTCTGATACATAGTTAGTTACGATGTTTATCAGTGAATGTTTATTTCTTATTAATGATTTATCAAATTATACAATGTTACTGATGATGTGACCTAATTATGGTCATTGTAATAACAGGCAAGTGTTCTTGTGCATAAAACTTGAAGATTAGCTGTGAACCTGATGAATTTGTTGGGTTTGAAACATGCTGAGTAAAAACTTAAATGACAAAGCCACTTCAGCTGGACACTGATCGGTTATAGCTTGGTTGAAATCCCCAGTGCATATGATATGTGGTTGGTCTTCCAAGCATTTAATATGTTCAACTTTACGGAAAAGTTCAGCTTCAGCTTCACACTCACCCTTTGGGTTCATTTAATTTTGTGAGTTAAAGACACTAATAACATAGATATGTTTATCAGATCTTGTTCCTAACTTATTTAATACAATTTGCACAAATTTGCTTTCAAAACTGTCTATTTGTTCATTATCAAGAAACAAGCTTTCTTTATCTAATACCAGAACTCCACCAGAACGTGAATCAAGCTGGATAATTAGAACTTTGATTATTCAACCACGTTTCAGAAAGGATGATTAAATCTCATGCAAAAATACCGGATCATGCATAAAGTCATTTTGATGACGTTGGTAGGATCTGATATTCAAAACTGATGTTATAATATGTTGTCCCATTGCTCAAAACTCAAAGAATAACGGAGATGCTTTTGATGTCTTAAAGTATTTCATTTGTTTTTGCACCTCTTCATTCGTTGTTATTTTCTTTTTCTCAAACTGTGAAAGGAACAGAGTTGTCTTTTCATGTGACACATCATGAGTTGATGTTTATGGTTTATCAAATTAAAATCATAGATTACAAAGATACTGAGCAGACATGAATTCTGAACAGAAATTAATGAAGGGATATAATCTAACATGATATTTGACCTTTTCAATTAACCTTGACATTTGACCTGCAGATCTGATTCTCATGTGCAATCCACCGTCTTAATGTGCAATTATTTCATGCAAGTTATTTCAAAATCCATTCTTGAATGACAGAATTAATGACCACCAATGCACATTTATGAACAGTTTCATTTGAAAATTAAGTGTGACCCTGACCTCTGATCTGCAGACCTGGGTCTTGCGCATGATACATACCCTCAATGTGCAACACATCTATACAATACAATTCAATAAATGATCATGTTATGGACTGGATATGACCATCATATCATGACTTTTGACATATAAGTGTGACCTTTGAGCTGCAGACCTGATTCTTGTGCGCCACATGTCATCTTAATATGCAACACATTTTACCAACTTTTTTCAAAATTCTTCAGTGAATTACAAAATTGTTGACCGAAAAGGACCATTATTGCACTTTAATGAAAAATTTCTTATAAAGTCTAAATGTGACCTTGACCTTTGAGCTATACCTTGCGTCTAACGCGCGACACAATGTCTCCATGTGCTACCATGTATATGCAAATTTATTTTAAAATCTATCCATAAATGACACAGTTATGGAAGAGAGATCGTCGGGATAAAAATGTGGTTGACATGTTCGGTCCGGCTTGGTTAAATACAATAATATTGCATTAGATATTTTGAAAGAACACATTTGCTCTTTAGATGACCGAAGACCTAAAACCTAAACAAAAAGACCCTTTAAGTCCTGATTCTCTCACAGCTTTTAATATGGCCAACATAGAGAACGTACATTGTTACATGTTTTCACTGGGTCAAATTTGGCTTCTATAACAAGATGGCATAAAGTTGGCCAATTTTATGTTCCATTTTCCCTGCGGTATGTTTCATACAATTCTGCCGGGCTACAGGTCAAACAGTTGATACTTTCAGGCTTCCTGCTGATGTTGATCTCTGGTGAAAGTCAAAGTCAAAATCATCTTCTGTAGATATGTTGAAAAGCGTATACTAAATATATATCAGGTATAAGTGACTAATTTTAAGAATCTTAAAGAATAGAGTGCATCCCTGGAAGATTCTCTAAAATGACAAGGTTACAGATGATCCAAAATATTTAGAAAACAAAATAAGTCTCTGTACTCATAAGCCTATCTCTTTGAAAAAACTATAACTTTAATGTGTTAAGGAGATTTTAAATTCTTGAATATGGTCATTACATACTTGCATTTCTCAGGTCTTTTGTATTCAGGACACGTTAAATAAGCACTTTAAGTACCTCCAAGAAACAGCTAAGTAACAAATATCACAAAAGGGCTTTGTCATAATTGTGACTGTGTAATGAGCAAAGCATTTGCTGCTAGTACTAGGCTGAGGTTCGAATCAGGCTGCACATATTTCTCACTCTGTCACATACTTTATAAACAAGATTCATAATGTTCTTTTCATTACTGAGTATATGACTGTAGGAGACTAATGTTTCTTTGATTAAGTTTAAACCTTGGGGCAGGACCTATTGTGCCAATGATTTGAACAATCCTGGTACAGACTCACATGGCTGACAAAGTTATGCCAAAGATGCATTGTAGCTCTAGAAAAAAACTTATGATCCAGTATGAATCTTATATACACTCCATAAAACTTAGTGTGATTGACAGTTAAAAAGACAATGCAGACATGACAAATTTGTAAGCTTGAGCCTAGTTCCATATTTAATCAATAATTTTCCACTTCCTTTTAAAAAATAGCAACAATGATAAATAGTGATATTCTACTTACTATCATATGTGAATATTCTCACCTGCGGCTGAGACAGCAAATATAGATTCTACATTTCTGTGTCTACGTTTGCTAAACACAGGTTTCCAAAATGAACTCATCTCGGTCAATTGGTTCCCCCTTAACAGTTCTAAGAAGGAGTTCCATTCTTTCCTTTTGACCTTTCTTTGACCCTCCCTAGTGGATTTGTCCAAAATCTCCTCATACGTAGCATTAGATTTAAGCACCAACGTGTCTGTGGCTGACTTTTCCCTTTGATCGAGCGAATCTATTTATATTTTTTAGTCTTTGTAAGAATAATTGATCTTCTCAATACCGAATCTGTACGTGCAGTCTCGAGGATTTATTTCTCTAAAATTGAAAATAAAAACAAAATCACAACAAGAAGACTATAACGGTCCTGAATTCAAAGTTGACAAAACAGTTTTCTCTATATTGAACTAGGAATCTATTTATGACCCTAAAAACTTAGATTCTACCTTGAACTAGATATAATCACGCTGATCACTCTGTCAAAATTCCAGAAATATTTAAGGAAAACTTTAACCTTAGTTTTTCTATGATTTGACCACGTTTTTTATTCCACATAACCCATATTCAAACTTCACTTTGATATTACAAATGTGAACAGTTGAAGCAATTTCCATGAAGATTGGGCTATAAATGTGACTTAGAGTAAGAGTTAGAATTTATTTAACATTATTCCATAATTATTTCTTAAATCCAAATTACCCTCTCTACCGAAGGTTCAATCTTGAATGAGTCTCAAAAAAAACAACATTTACATGAGTGGTACAGATTTTCTTCACAATACCCATGTTAATTAAACATGAAATCTCCCACATTTTGTCACAATCAAGTAAAAAGAAATAGAATCAGATGTCATATAAAGAAACTGAGGATGAAGCACAAACAACTGGATAAAAAAAATGTGATCAAAACAGTTCAGTATGAGCAACAATGTTCATTGAGATATTAAATATGATATTAAGCACTTACCAGTGAGCTTGGCTTCTTCCTTATATTTTCAAGTAACTTTACTATATCTTCTGACTCTGAAAACAGAATGTCAGAAAATGACTAAAAGAGCATAAGGATGATGCCCGTGATAGCTCCAAATTACGCGACTTAGTATGAAATCTCTATATATGAACTACACTATGTGACTTGATCGTGAGGTTATGAATATTTTACCTTAATGCAACAATGCATTTTCAATGGAAAAGAATAATAGAATCTTGATGATCCTAATGCACAATCATCTTTTCACATAAAAATAGACATCGAAACACATTTTCTCTTTTTTTAAATTATAACTTGCTACATTTTCTAACCCAAAATGATGCATATTTAAATAGGACAGACGAACATAAATGGACAGCAGAGGGACACCAAATCAAAATGTTACTGTTGCTTCTCTTTTACGCCATATTAAAAGCAGGAGCAGATCCAGACAAATGATAGGGGCACAAGAGTCCTAAACTTGTTGCTTGATCAGTTTTGGTCAGTTTGTGGTTGTTGTCATTATGACTGAAATGAGGGGCTCATCCATACTTTTGCTCTTTATGTTTGTGACATTTTAAGAGCAAATTTTAGAACAAAGTGTTTTGCTAGTCAGCCATCTTGGACCCCTCCCCTGGATCCACACCTGTAACAATATATACTCATCTACAGTTGATTACCTTTACTGTTTTTAGTAGAAGAAGATCAACAGTTACACTTTCTGTAATGAATAGAAAATCAAAAGAAATGTTTACATGCCGTTACCTTTTAAACAACTCAGAATAAACTGTCACTGATTTTTTCAAGCGTGAACATGAATGTAACATTGATGTTGTATCACCAAGGTTCATTTTCTTTGCATTGGCCATATTTAGCAATATTTTTGAGTGCATCTGCGAAAAATAAAAATGAAACTAGAATGGTGTGTTTTAAAAAGAAAAAATCTATAAAACCGATGGATGCTCCTTGGAACTGCCTTGACACAGGAAAAACCATTGCAAATTAAACATGAACGGAAAGAAACTAGATTAACTTTGGAGTATAAAAACGTATGTCTCCCACCACAGTCAATAAACTACCATAATTCGTTCTAAAACAGGTCAAGTGGACAATCCTGACAATATGCCAAACTACACTAGGTAATGAACATTTCTGTAAGACTTCATTAAAATCCAAGCATGAATGTAGGAAGAGTTGCACTGACAAAAGATAAAAATCAAACTCTATTAAGTCTAATAACTCCTTCAAAAATCAGTCAAGGGGAAAATATGCACAACTATACTTAGTACCAAACATTTAGAACTGTAAGGTTTCATCAAAATCCCATCACGCATGTAGAAGAATTTCATCTGACAAACTTTATGACAGACAGACAGGCAGAGAGGCAGACAGACATATATAAAATCAATATGTCTCCCACCACCAGAAATAAACAAGGAATTGGCAAAACCAAACAATGCTCCCCGAAATTATTTTTGTTTAGATCGGCAGAAAAGTAAGAAATGTAATGTATCAACGGTATATCAATGACATGTGAAATTAAATACATTTTATTGCTTCGTTGGTAATGTTGAAACTTTGCCGACTTGTATAAGATGAGTTGTTACTTCATAAATGTACATTGTACATAAAAATTGTAACCAACTGATTAAAGCCAAATTTTGGCCTAATTTATGACTTTTTCATTCGTATGTTACAATATGGCACTTTCTTGTGTTTTGAATTGCAGCACTGTCAATTATTATGTTAACACTGGGAAATTATCAATTCGTTTTTAATCTTCGTCTGAAAATATTTTAATTGTGAAACTTTTGAAAACCCGTAGTAAATGTTAGGGCTGGGGAGTTTCACGCCCGAGTTATCCATACCAAAGTTAAATTTCTTGGCCTGTAAAACCAGTCATCATTTTACAGTTTTACGACAGATATTCCCATATTTTAAACTTTAATAATAATATTTTTCAGAAAACTGGAAATTATAGTGTGTGTACTTGTTCAGTAAATTTGCTAAAAAATAAACTCTTACACTGCAATGTTAGGTCATCAAACGAGTCGGATATCACTCCCTTTCGGACAATCACACACATCTTATGCTGCTATTATTACAAATGGCGTATTTGTCTCGCTTTGCGACCGACCCTTTTTTGCGGGCAAATCGATATTACGACCGCCTTTTCCCGGTCCCGACTTTTTTGCTATATAATTCAATGGTCTTAAGGTCCGATATTACGACCGACCCGCTACTACGTATTACGACCACTTTTTCGGGTACGAATTCCCATTTTACAATGAAAATGGGACCCCATAAGACGACCATTAACTGTTTACTAAAATGACACGTGTCACCAATTATCACCAGTAAACAACATAATACGACAATCGTCATCAAGGTGTAAACGATTTGCGGTACAATTTATAAAAATTGATATTAATAAACTTTAGGCTATTAGTAATTTAAAGGAAAGTTATTATAAACTTCAATGTTTGTATCATAAAAATGATACTGATTAATGCAGAACAAAGAAATCCGTTATGAAAGACGAAATAGGTGTTAATAATGCCCAATTTCGGATAGGTACGTTATTACGGCTAAGAGTGAAAAACTGTCAAAAATAAATCGTTTACAGTAGGATTTCGGTGTTGCTAATTATGAAAACAGCTTGAAAGAAAAATTGCACTGTATACTTTCGAGTTTTAATTCATTTTATGTCGCACAATCATGAAAATTATGTGAAAAAATATCACGTTATTGTAGAATAAAGTTGATGCCATTAGTTAGTATTTTTCCATAATTTACATTTTTAGCAAGGTTATTATAGCTGATGATAACCCTTAACAACAGATGAGAAATTGATTGAAGGCTAGCACGGGTCTCGGAATTAAGACCGACTCGATAATAAGACCACTTCTCCCAGGTCCCCAAAGTGGTCTTAATAGCGAGACTTTACTGTATTTACTGAAAATTTCCTCTGACCCATACTAAATGCCTACAGTAGTATTTAATATATGAATTTGCAAACAAACCTGAAATACAGCCTTATGACCTCGGTTACATGTGCAGAGTTTCAACCAAATACCTTCAGTTTTCTTGGAGAGTTAAAGCTTAGTTTCGAGCAAAACATTTAGCAAAACATTACGCCGACGTCAACACCAACGAAGATGGACAGGTGAGTAGAATAGCTCGGACTATTCATTGACTATTTGAGCTAAATTATAAAAGAACAATGGGTTGCATATGCACAGAAGACATGTAAACTATAACATCTTATGAAGAAATAATTTCTCCCTCCGTAAAAATTACAGCTTCGTGTAAACATTTTTACCAGACAGGGATTTGGTAAGGCTATCACCTTAAAAGCAATGGAAATCCCCCTACGTGACTCCCAAGATACGGTTCCATGAACTCACAAGTGATCATTAGATTGATATTTGCCAGACTTGTACAATATTAATTGGTTCGCCTTAATCCATTAATTTCTAGATGATGTAAATAATGGAAAATTTCCATGTAGGAATGTCGCCGGTTTAGATAAGGAAATATTTCTAAAAAAAAAACACCTCAAACATGAGTATTAGTAGGGTAAAGAAATGTATGCATAAATTTCCTTGTGGGATCGGTGAGAGTTGAAACAAACGAAATACATTGAAAAGAGTACAACGTTTTATCGGCAATTATAGATCGAAAACTGGTACAGGATGTGATATCTGACAGATAAAGTATGCCTTAATATGATACAAGCGTTTACATACCGTCTAGGCTTTGCTGCAACCCGTTTTTATGCCTCTGAAGGGAGGCATATGGTTTTTAAACTGTCCGTCGGTCAGCCCGTCAGGTAGTCCGCCCGTCCGTCAGTCCGTCCGAAAACTTTAACATTAACGATAACTTCCTTATTTGTAAGTGGATTTACTTCATACTTGGAAACAATACCCCTTTGGACAAGACCTTCCCACTGATCTATATTTATTTGACCTTGACTTCTGAATGACCTTTACCTTGAAGATCCAATTGTCCAAACACTTTAGCATTGGCCATAACTTTCTCATTAATAAGTGGATTTACTTCATACATGGACAAAACACCCCTTTGAACAAGATCTTTTCACTGACCTATATTTATTTGACCTTGACCCCTGAAAATCAAATTGTACAAAAACTAACATTTGGCCGGAACTTCCATATTAGTAAGTGGATATACCTCATACATGAACAAAACACCCCTTTGGACAAGACCTTCCCATTGACATATATTTATTTGACCTTGACCCCCTGAATTACTGGTCCTCAGCTCAAAGCCCACATAATTACATTAATCGCAACATGAAATCTCCTCAGAAGACCAGGTTGGGGTTTAAATTGTTTATATACTGTGATACGTGTACTGTTTAAAGCTGAAATATAACCAGAAGATAACAAAAGTAGTGTCTCTCGAGAGATTATTCTTTATTTTCAAAATAAAAGAGAGCTAAGACTATAAAAATTATTAAACTACAATTTCTCCTCACGGTAGCAGGTAAGTTAATTTAACACGCGTGATCTTTCACTTATATTTTTATAAAACCTTGCAGCGTTTGTACATGGACAAGCGTTAACTTATTTATTGTCCGCTATATTTTAGACAGTGTGATGGAAAAAATGGGCAAATGGATCAGCGATAGAAGCAGAATGTGACTAGCACTTAGGGAATCCTGATTTTACATCGATTTCTCTACTTATAAAATACTCGACAACTGGAACTTAAGCTTAAAAGTTTTGACATTTCGCGGTGAAATGATGACGTTTTTGACTCGATATAATCGTGCAAATTTCGACTTCTCGATCCATCATAATGCTCGAACAGTCGACATTAACATGGAGTTTATTTCTACTTTTCGCGCAAAATATTAGATCGAATGTACTGTATTTGAGGTCTCATCTTAGCTATTTTCAAAGACAATTCAGGTACAAACTCTGGAGGGATGTAATTCTCTCAGCAATCAGTATCGATCCCAGATGGCTGGTTGTTCGGATATCACCCTGTTTTCAACTTAAAATGTTTTTTCTTTCGGCTTTGAAACCTTAAAATGTACAGTCCAATGACAGTGTAACTCGTAACAAAGAAACAAAGAAAATACAGTACAAGTTTTGTTTGCTTACCAAAATATATGAATCAGACTCAGATCATAAAGCCTGTTTATAAGAAAGAAATAAAAAAATGGTCGTGATAGCATATTGATTGTTACGCCCTTTTATGTGTAGTCTGTCATGTAGATTTTATTTTGTTAGTGTTGCAGATACTAATTGGGCTTACCGTAAGGTAGAACAGTTTCCTGTAATTACTTCTAGTAGCAGCCTAATCACAGCTTTAAAAATGTGATAGTAGCAGGTTACAAGAGGGTCATGATGGCTAACAGTAAGGCCAATGAAAGAATTAAATAACTTCACCAAATATTGAAGTAGCTGAAATGGACATGGAAAATTGAACATCTGATCCAAAATTCAGACAGTTCCAAAAAAAGTAAGAAGGTCAATAGGTCAAGATCAGTATCGATTTAGGTCAAACTTGAAATCTGCAAGTAAAATTATAAGTTTAGGAAATATGTCCGTACTGCAGCTGCAAAAGCGAAAATTAGGCTAACGTCAGTGTCAGCTAATTTGAAAGTTGAAATCTAATGATATTTTGCGTTGGTTTTGCAATTTAAAATTTGACACGGATTGTATGATATCCAATTTTTTTCACGTTCTTTTTTCTTGTTGATAAGTTTCAACTCAATAAAAATGTGTATATTTTATTTTGTTTCTAATAAGGGTAACCCGGCCTTGCCAATTGTTATCGTTATTGTGTTACCTCCCTTCCAAGTATTTCTGTTAACTTCCTATATTATCTGTCTTTCCCTAGATACAATATTCCCGAAAATGACATCTGAAAGATATTTGATTCTGTTTTACCATTTTCTAACATTCGGTTTCAGTGCTTTACACAGCTATTTCACTGTTTTGGTAACCATTACGTCGGTAGTACCTCTTCTGTATTTTTGCGTTTCCGTTGCATCTTCAACCTGTTATTTCGTTTGTTTTCACATGTGAACTTAGGCATTGATATACTTCTGAATTTCTTTCAACACCATACGATTGAAATTAAACAAACCATTACCAGTCCCAATGTATTAGTCAAATAATCATTGTGAACTGCAACAACGCCTGCTAGGAAAAAGACTGTTCAGGTACAATATTTCGGACAATTAGTGCTACTTCACTCGTGACATACTTGGTAACTAGATTTATACTGCTCATTCATATGCAATGCCTGTTAAATAACCTACTCTACTTACTGACTGTGTTCTTTCTTACGACCTCAAGCAGGTGCTCAATGTGTTCAATGCAGCTCTGATGGCAACAAATGCAACGTCGGAAAAATGCAGTATCTGACAAAACTGTCTCCGTAATCATTTTGCTAGTAAAAAAAGGTATTTGATTAATTTTTGAAAGATTTCACTTTTCATTTGATGCTCAAGAATAATCACAGAGTAACAAGAAGTCTAGAAATCCATTTTCTTAGCAGTATTAAATCTTTAGAACACTTTCTTTAGCCTCCCCCAAAAGACAGACCATATTGGGGCAGTTCTATGCATTCTAGTTATTATAGTTACAAACCACCATTACAACTCCTGCGTGGGGGAATTTTAAAATTTTTAGATTCATGGCTAAAAGTTTTTTTTTTACATTTAATTGAAGGATAGTATTTCATTGTAGAAGCACCGTGATTTCACTGTTTGCCTGCTGTTTTAGTTTGCTTTTTCCTATATCGACTTTCCTTTCAGTTTCTCATATTACCTGTTCATACTTCAGTAAATTGTATTTTGCAAAACATTCAACAAATCCCTGAGTAAACGTCATATTTTTCCTTATACTATCTATGACTAAACTATAGGTTTCATGGAAAGCGACCCTGTTGCAGTAAGGTAAAATGTGTGCAAGCGGTGACCTGATACTGTTTTTGTTTGTAAGTGCGACACTGTGATATTTTTGTCAACTATAATCTAACATTGATACTAAGATTTCATTTTAGCAGTTATAAAATATTTTCATAGTCAAATTAGAGCAACAGCGTTTCGCATAAAATTGGCGAATATGCAAGTATGCAAATTACTAACAGTTTTATTGCCTAATCTCATAAAACTACCTGCACTCAATAGTTGGATTTACTACTTCTCATTGGTGGTGTAGAAGTGGAATATTGTTTAACTCTGAAGTCGCGTGTGAATTATTCTTTCTTTGATACAGATGAGCATGGATAAGAATAGCCTGAAAGTTTTAAAATTGTAGTTAAAGCAAGCCATTTGCTGGAACCGATTATCTGAAGCCTTAGACTCTGAATATTATGTGTGTTAGATGAGTTTGATTTGTCGACTTGATATCAGACTAATACATAATCATTATACATCTGGGGCATCGTTCATAGTAACCTTTTTTCAAAAATGACATGTCTGTACCTAAGTTAAATTTAACTAAAAATACATTATATTTGTATTACCATATGTTTGTCTAAATAGCAAAAAGTACAAATATATTGCAAGTGTCATTGTTAACATTAAATAAATGTATAAAAAATAAACATATAAGAGTTTACCCATGTTGTTTACTGTTAATGATAACCATTGGGGTGCTAGTGAATAGAAACACGCATATCTGGTAAGAAGTAAGTATTCAGACACAATTTACCCTAACTGAATGTAACGCTGATACCTTCCTTTTTTATACTGAACAAGCAAATTCGATGAATTTATATCCACAAAGTGTTATTACTTTTGGAGCAGGAAAGTTGTAAAAAACTCACTTTTTTTAATACAAATGCAGGGTTTTGGGGAGGAAAAAAAGCTAAGCTTTATAGGTGACTATTGAATATAAGAAGGAATGTTGGGTCATGGAATATATCATGTAAAGATACTCTTTTAATTCTGTTCAGCAATTGCCAAATGTGACAGTTGTTTTAAGTAACTGTGCGTTACTCTAAATCCTAGTATTGTAGGATTTTTTATGACAGAAAACAGAAATTTTTTACAATTTCATGAAACTCCATCATTTGGTTAATGTATTTACGAGACCAGATAGAAGGATGGACAGGCTGACAGAGAACGCAAAATCAATATACCTCTGATGAACACTCCCGGGTAGTTGTAATGCTCCAGGTATTGTCATTTAAGAGATTCTTGATTTTGCTACAATATAATCTAATATGCCTTACATAGTTATATTGTATAAAGAAAACATCTAAGGGTCCAATTTCTGTAGTTTACTTGTTTGATCGAGCCTCACTTTGTGCTTGTTCCATCCCAGAAAGATGATTTATGAGTTTCGAGTTTCGTCATATTATCAGCTGGTTACTAGATTATGACTCTGGACGGACAGACATCCAGACAGACAGACAATGCAAAATTTGCATCCTTCCACCTATGATGGGGGACTAGAACATGTCACATGTTCTTAAAAATATAAGCCTTAGACCTCGTTATTTGAAAGAATATTTATTCAGTTGTTCTTATAACTTTATAATATTCTATCAAAAAACTTGGAACCCAAGAGCGTAATCATTTGTGATCCCAGAAGAGACATAAATTTAATAATATTTCTTTTCACTTATACCATGTGATATGCCAAATATTTATGTCCTAGAGCATGTGGTTTTGGAGAAGTTTCTTTTCGTTTTCCTACAAAATTGTATCTAAAATTTTCGACTACCATTTCCGGTCCAAAGGGCATAATGTTTTACAGCTTGTTACATGACCACAAAGGAAAGCCACATACTAAAAATATCACTACTCAATGCCTTATGGTTTTAGATATGAATTCTTTAAAATACTTAATACTTTTAAGTTTTGGTTGCCATAGCAACCAGAGTTCTACAAAAATGGATTTGCTTGCATTATTGCAAGTACATCTCTGGACGGACACTTGCAAAAAAAGAGCTATAACTCAGCTGTAAATTATGACGGCAATTGACATTCAGCATTCCCCTATTCATTTAAAATCCAAGCAAGTTCCAACTAAATCTATAAAAACACTTTGAAGTTATAGTTGGGGAGAGACAGACGCATAAAAGGATGGATGGACAGACGGACGGAAAACGCCAAAACATTCAGAGGAAAATAATAATTCCAATGATCAAAACTTTTTTGAACACAGAATAGCTGGTGATTTTCAAAAGGTTCCAGATAATTAACAATGTGACAAATATTGGTAAATTACTGGAGTTTGGCTAAGGACAAAATTTCGTCTCTCTCTCTCTCTCTCTCTCTCTCTCTCTCTCTATCTAGCTTAAAGACCTTGCAGGTGATTAGGCACTAGGTCGATAAAAAATTATTTAAAGAGGACAATCAGTATCCAATATAAAGCTCCAAAATCACAGACATATTAAAAATACGTGAACTTTTGTCAAACTAACGGCCATAACTCTGGTGTTCCTAGGACTAAGTGAGTGCTACTTGCCGTGCCCCACTTTCCTGTCGTAGTAAACATCTGCAATTAAGTGTATTTAACAATTGCAGACCATTTCCAAGATGTGGCTCCGTACGAACAGTCTTTGTGAAAATTAAGCACATCATGGGTCATAATCTAGTGTTTTAGGATCAAGGTGAATGATAATTGCACGGCAACATTTCCCTCTGGGAATAAACATAAACAGCATTTAAAAATATCAAAACCATTTCCAATTTGTGACTCCGGACTGTGGGACGGACAGAAGCACAGAAGGACAGACGGACGGACAACACTAAAACCATATATATCTCCGCTTACGGCGAGAGATAACAACTTGGCGACCAACGTAATATAGTAATGGCACAAAAACGTTATTTCATTGGATGGTTGATCAGTTTTAAATCCAAAAATAGAGTTAAAAAGCTGAACTCTTTAAGTTTCTTCATAACATATGTTTACATTTGCTGTTTACAACTGATACATAATTTTATCCAACAAATGTCACACTATTTCGCTTTTGTACAGAAAGGTGAATCGTTAAATTTCGACAAATACTTTTTTGCAGAATACAAAGACAAAAATGCAAAACTGTTTTAAGTGGCTACTTCAGAGGATGTTCGCGGCTTTTCGTTTTCTTGAAAAGTTTATATTACGTTCTTGCTATGGAATAGGTCCAAGCTGTATTGCTAAATTATTAGTGTAACAAGGGATGCTGTAACATCAATCTTAAACAGTTTCACGCATACTCTTTTGTAATTTGAAATTTCAATGAAGGTTATTAACTTAATAAGTCTAAAGAGTGCAAGGTCATCTGAGAAATGCACAATGTAAAATATATAAGCCAAATCTTGAAAGTGTAGTCCAATATAAGGTGGTACCTCGAAGGTCAATAAAGTATATTTTATATAGTGACAATCATGTACGAACCTTGCGGGAGTTAAGTAATTTTGAACACGTCCGTCTGTTATGATTATAAAAAACCTGAAATTTATTTCAGAATGCAGCGAGACTTGGAAGGTAGAGACCTGAAGCTTATATGTCTTGTTAGGCGTTGAGCTATGTTGTTCATTTGGAATTTTAACATACTTATGAAATGAACACAGCAATGTAAAATCTAAGAGACAATAGTTAAGTATTTTGGAATTTGAACTTTTATTACGATAACCACAATTAATTGTACGTTCAATCAGCAATAAACTTTGTGAAAAGTTCTTCAGTATTGTTAAGTGCTTCGTCTTTATCCAAATTGGTTTGCAAGTTACGCTACAAACTTCAGAATAATATTATCACGCATATGAAGACGCATATGACTTGCTATAGCATCGTGTTTGTGACGCTAGGAGTTACATGCCTTAAGAAACATCACTTAAGTTTTCATTTTGTACCAGTTGTACCATGTATTATCGAGATATAAATGAGATATTTTTACGATTTTAATGGCACTGTGTATTAAGCTTTGAAACTTTAAGCAGTTAACATTAACTTTTCCTTTTTAACTAAGGTTAATCATAATTTATGAAACTATCGGTTTCCATAAACTTCTGTCCTTGAAAATACTGACAGATTTCACCACAAATAAGCTTATATCTTATTTATATTTGAAGTGGTTTCATATTTTGTATTTGCTTTAAATTTGTGTCAGTGTCATAATTTGTAATTTCTGACTAAAGTCCAGCTTATAAATCTTTTAAACAATTAAAAGCCGAAAGCGGTATTTAAAGATACAACAAAAACGTAGGCCAAAAATTACTTCAAACCCGCCCCTATTTGAAATTCCTGAAAAACAGACACTCATACAAAAGTTTTTGTAATCGTTTATTATCATAATAAAACTATTTATGTAGGGTTGGTGGTAGGGTGACACGAGAATTACAACGATGCATTTGACAACTCCAACAATGTTTTTTATGTATGTTTAGTGTATACAAATAAAATGTACAAAAATGACACAAATATTAATACACTTTACCCAACACAACACATGATTTCACTGAGCATTTATGAGATATGAGCATTAAAAAGAATGCAGCTAAGGTATTTTTGGAATAATACCAAAGTTTTGCATTTCCATTTTAAGGAAATATACATTTAAGTAACGTGTATCCACTTGATATGGTCGATAATATTACATAAGATTTGCCATTTGTCTCGAGAGTTGATACAATCCTCATGCTATCGAATACTATAAAAAGGCTATTATAATTTTTGTAATATTTTGTCAATATAAAGAAAAACAACTGATCTGAACAAAATAATGGGAAAGGAAACGCATCAAAAGCAAACACATGTCATCTAATCATGTATATTACGGATTAACTTTTACAAAATAATTTCTACTTGTTTAAAACAATTTATTTTATGCCTACCAATGAAATATAGGGAAATATCAGTGAGATAAAAGTGATAATACACTGTTGTGAATCAGTTAATTACCATTTTGATAATACACTGTTTGTGCTGGAACTACTGCTTGATGAAACATCAGGAATTTCCCCACCACAAGAGAATCCGCTGTATTTCAGACTGTGAAATTTATTTACCTTGTTAAATCCAATTATAATATTGAATTCCTGAGCCTAACTAGTTGTGAACAATGATGAAATTCGCCATAAATTATTTGAAATGTCTGATTTGTTTACATAACTCACATGGACAATATCCAATATGGCCGACTTTCAATTCAATTTATTGAATATTACTCGGTATTAACCCGCTTTTATAATTAAAGTATGTATGGCAAAAATTCAATACATATTGATAAACTGTGTAGACAAAAATAAATGTTATTTGATGAAAGTGTATTCAGTTTATTTCAGCAGAAGTAAAGTTATCATATGTATTGGAGATTGTCTGCACTTTTTTGTGCGGAGTAACCAAAGTACGCATTAACTGATTTGGGGCTAACCATGGGGAATTTATTGAAGGCCCTGATTAAAAATAAAAAAAATAAAAATTTTTGACGTGTTGGCATAAAATAAAAAAGAAAATTTGTTTGTTTTTTAGTGGAAGATGGGAATTTATTTCATCTCGTGAACACCATATGTTGATATTTTCACGAGTGGCTGCGCCACTCGTGAAAATATCACATATGGTGTTCACTCGATGAAATAAATTCTCATCTTCCACACAAACAAACAAATATCCTGTATATCATTATAACATATTGGTAAGAAAATAAAATGAAAAAACACTGCTTAAAAACATTTACGACCAAGAATCTGATGAGTTGAATTTACAAAAGAACCAAAACTGCTAATATTTTGTATATAAGCGAAAAGCATGCTTCCTGTCGAGGCTGAACGTTTGACTTCGACTTGGCGACCAAATAAAGCTGTAGTATCACAATTTGGATCAACCGCAATAATTGCATCCTGAATATCGTTAAGAAGTTTATAAGTAAGTTTCAGAAGCTTTTCCTTGGCTGCTTGTAGTTGCTCAACCTGCTCGCTGATCTGTTTAAAACTGGAGTAAAACTGTCTTAGAACTGTGACTATTTTGTGACTAAATTCCTTGTTACATCCCTATAGAGAAATATAATATGTTTTAAGGTTAAAAATATGTTAAAGGGTAGTTTTAATTGGAAGAAACTAACAAAGAAAATACCAGAATAATTTAAAACGCATACATTTTAACAGTAACATTATAGTATACATAGCATTTAATTAATATTTTTTTAAGAAAACGTACCTACTAAAACATGTTTAATTTAAATGTCCAGAGAATAAACTAACATGAAAAAGAAAGCATGCACTTTTATATTGGGAAAAATTTTTCTGTTACAAAGTTTAGGACTACGAATTTATTATCATGAGTGAAAACAAACGACACACATTGCACCCATCTACACTCCGTTCAACCGGTATCCCGAATGGTTGTTGGTCCGCGAACGACAGCAGTCTGTGTATCTGTCGATATTTTAGTGCATGCGAGTATTTGCCTGTTTTTTGTTAATGTTCATTCAAGATCTCAGGTGATTACCTATTTTAATAGAGCGTTTCGTCGAAATCATGGTTTGAATAGTGATCTATTTGGCATGAAATCGTGCACAATGAATGAGTCATTTATTTAATTAGTCGAAGATATTCTTTCTTATTCGAAAATCGTTAATAATTGAAATGTTTCAATTTAAAGTTTGATCATTTCTCTCTAATAATTCCAAATCACAGCTTCCAGTTTGCATATTCTGCGAAGTTATTAACAAATGAAGTGGTCACATGCTGAGGTTTTTGGTAATGACAACCGCCATTAATAGAGAAATATTGGTAATGGCGAATGCAGTTAGATCAGTGGATATGATAAAAGCAACGGTCATCAAGTGAAAAGAATAATGAAATAGCATTTCGATGTAAATGTTCTTATTCCCCCGAATGAGGGCATATTGTTTTTTAAGTGTCCGTCTGTTTTGGCAGAGATCCTCCAAATGACATACATTGTTTTGTTTTACATTAACCCCTAAATGGCCTTGATCTTGACATGAAGTTGTCAAAATTCCCCACTTTATTTAACGACATTCAATTTATCTTTTTCTGGTCCTCAGCTCAAAGGCCAAAGCACCACTGTTGGGGCATTGTCATCATTCAGTGACAGTTCTTGTTCTACTAGAAAACAGCCTTGTAGTCTTTTATTTAGGTCCTTCCAAACTACTGATGGCGTTACCCGCTCCTTTCTTATGTTATGTGTATGGTATGATATAGCTTAAACTAGATAATAATATTACATCTGCAATCACGAACTTAGCATTTCATTTGCTCCTTTGATTATAAAGGTCTATTTAATCTGCAAGATGAACTAATCAAGACAGAAATAGGACAATCAAAATAAATGTACAAAAATATTTGTACTTGAATGTCTTATACATACATTCATTATACTGAATGTGTTCATGATCATGAGCTGAGTAATTTTCTAAAAGTACACGAGTTTATTCCTCTTCTTATTTTAGGAATACGTTACTATTTTAGTTTTAATTAAATCTCTTAAAAATAGAATACTGATATTTTTGTCTAATATTTTTCTTTGTGTTGATGACATTTGTAACTTTTTGCTCGTTTTTCATCTACACCAAAATTTCAATGCATTCAATTTAAAGACTACCAAACTGTTTTCGTGTAAATATAAGCTTTATTTCTTTTTATTGAAGGACGAGAGGAGATAGGAATCGTTCTAAGAAAACTGTTGTTTTTTTTTCGTCAAAACTTGCAGGGCTGCTTTGACGAAAACAAGATGCTTTAACTATTAACGGACCTCTTTGATGCAGGCTTTACAGTAGGGATCCGACTTTTCTATAGATTTTATTAATGCCACTGAATTTTGTTATAATTTTAAACCTGTGCCTGACGATTAGACAAACATACATCAAAAGTAAGGTTAATTGCCGAAAAAGGTAGCATTCAATATAAAATTGGTAAGTCACAGACCACTTCTTTTCTCTTTTTTTAACGCAGAGAGTTCACTCAAAATCGTCAATTATTTTTTCTCTTTACGGCAGTTGTGAATATCAAATACATAGATCTAACTGCAATTGTCATTATCATAACGGCGGATGTAATTAATATAATCCTCAGCCCATTTCATTAGTAAATAACTTTGCAGAGAATGCAAATTGCAAGATGTTTTTTCGAATAGTAAGAGAGAAATGATCAAACTTTATATTTCAGTACTTCAGGTATTTAAGTTTTGCGAATAAGACAAAAAAAGAAACAAATTCAGATACTTCTGCAGCTCGCAGCCGGCGTCAGCGTCAGCTGACGTCGCTAGACAGTTTTACTACCGTACAAATACCTCAATATAAGACGTTACGTCAGGTCCATGCGGTCTAGAATACTTGCGTTGATCCCTACACAACAAATGTTGATAAAATGTTGCATAACTTGACAAATATCCGAAAGCAAAAACATTACAAATCAGCAAATTTTACTTTTCTCACACGTAAAATAATATTCTGATAATTATCAATTTTCAATTAAAAGTAAAATATTCTGTAGCTTATACATTTTTTGCACCTTTTGATACCAAACTTTGTCTATATTTTGCGTTTATAAGTATAAAAAAATTCCGTCCAAACAAGTGCACACTTTCTTTTTTGTCATAGTATATATACGTATACCTGTAAATGAAAATCAGTGGCAGGAACTCCAGGGACATCAAGGGTAAAGTTACATATTCCTTTATCCAGCATACATCTCTGAAAAAAATATCAATGATGTCAACATGAAGAGCAGCAACAGCAGTTCAAGGTACTATCGAACCTATCTTTCAGTGCTGCACTGAAATAGCAGCAACAGCAGTCCAAGGTATCATCGAACGTATCTTTCAGTGCTGCACTGAAATTGAGTTATTTTTTTATTTCTCTTTATTTTGAAACAAGTTAATCGCAAAAGTTTCTATAAAGATATCATTAAAACTGTGTATGTCTTACTTTAATTTGTTCCTTCCGAAAATGCAAACACGAACAAGAACTATTCTACACATGATACGTTATAATTCAATATCGTTACTTTCTAGCATCTTATGTTCAGCAATCTTTTGGTATCCGTATCAGTTTTACGTGAGAAAAGACCATTTATTATAAGTGTAGTTTCACTTTTTCTCAACTTCCGCATGTTTTCAGGTGAAGGGAAGAAGTAAAAGCTAGCATGTTTGGTGATACATTTGTATATTTGCATATTTTTTTTCAATTGTTATTGTTGAGGTGAATACATTAGAAATTTGATCATAGTTTCACTTGTAACAGTAACAGCTGTATTAAAAAAGTGTCGAATTTTTAAAACAAGGCGATTTTTTAAAGCAGAGTATTTTACAATATTTATTTTACTGAACTTGCTAAAATGACATGTATTTGAAACTCAACAATTAATGGTGTATTTTACTTGAATTTAGTGATTGCAAAGCTCTAATATCACTGCACTATTCACAATGCATCGGAAAATTCAATCTTGCAGTATTTGATGTCCAGAAAAGTTTGCCATTTGTACCCTTTTGTGTTGACATCAGTATTAAATTAAAACAATCTGTTAAAAGTTAAATAAAATAAACTTTACTTAATACAGCTGAAACAATACTTGTCAAATTACCGTTTATTGATGTTTGTTTATATCTTCCATATGCTTTATTTCAGGACTTTTTGACATTGTTCACAAATTTAAGTAGGTCGATAAAGCGGCCTTTTACTTGGGTACCGTGCAGTAACGTTTGTATTTCTTTTATTGGACTGTCCTCTTTACTTAAGTTGTACAGTTCTGTCAATTTTATCTTAAACTGAAATCTAACTAAACCATATGAATCTTGCTTTCATGCTTTCCTATAAATTGCCTTCAATTGCATCTGTAAACTATTGTAACTAAATTCATATAAAGAATTCCCCAGTTAATGGTTTCGACCACAAGATACTGTGTTTCACGATTATCATCGATGTCACAAGGCCACTAGCAATGTTGGTAACTACTGTACAGAAAGGCCATTAACAGGCCACTAAACATACTTATCAATGTTGGTAATTACTGTATTTGTTTCTGCATCAAATAAAACGAAAAGGAAAGCAAATGTAACTCATTTATCAGTTTGTTGTAAATTAAACAGTACTTTTCAATAGATATAGAAAACAAATTGCTTCAATGCTTGCAATGACATCGACATATCAAGCGACATATGTTGTACTTACAATGGAATTTTTTATATCTCCAATGTCCATCTCAAGAAAACAAACAGCCCGTCTAAGTGCAGAACTGGTACATATGTCTTCCTTTTGAAATCTTGAGCGTCTTTGGTGGTACCCGGGGAAGCATGTGCAAAACCCAACCAACAACGTACATGCGAAAGCGAATGCTAAGCCTTAGGTAAATAAAACATCAAGGATCAAAAGTATTATTTAATCATTATCTTTTTCTTTTATCAACAATAATAACAGCTTTTTATCAAAAAGTCAAACTAGTCAGACTATGATAAACACGTTTATGCTAGGGTTTGAAACAGGCTAGCAAACAGTGCGTACTTGTTGTCAGGAAGCATAATTCAGACTTAAAATATCTTAGCTGCTGTGTAAAATTAGGAATAACAAGTCTTTCATTATATGTAGGATCACTTTTTTCAAAGGCTTTACCTTTCATTTTACGAACTCTGGCAATATGAAAACTAGAAAACAAGATTGAAAATTAAATGCAATCTGTCAGTGACAGTAATATTAGGCATTTATATATGGTCTGAATCTTTGGAGATTTTGAATTACTGTAGTCGTTTTCAGTTTCTTCAGAATGTCGGAAGTCGGAAGCAGTCGGATGCGCATTACAATATGGTTTTTCACTCCGTGGTCTATAACGAAGTATCTAGTTGCTTTATTTCATACGAGAAAGCTCACGAATGTTAGCATTTTTGGCTGATGGCTACCCCGTATCCGATGTTAAACTTTTTGAAAAGGTTTTTACTTTCTTATATGACCTGTCAGAGATATATTCGTTAAATTAAATATTTCATGGATTTATATTAATGAGTGCTGGAGAAAGCAATACCAGTCTGGAATGTTGTTTATAGTGAAAGTCAAATGTAAAGGAAATACTCAGGTTAGTTTCTGTGGTCAGGTAAAATCTATCACATTGTGCGAATGTGAAATTCTGATGAAGTGTATGTGTGTATTGAAATAAAGTGATCATTATGTCTTCATGTTCAGTGTTAGTAAGACTACAGATAATTATGTATCAATGACAATTACACAGCATGCCGTCCACATCGAAAGCCTCTGATTAGATAATCAAATAAATTTTGTGTTTTGCTAAAACATACCATAAATTATTTGATTTTTTTCTTTTTCTTTTCGTTTTTTGAACATTTGAAAGTTATTTTTCTTATATCAGTAAATAATAAATCAAGTCACATGTGGAGTAATTAAAACATACAAGCTGATACAGAAATGCATTCTGAATATACTGGAACATCATAGGGAAACAAACTTTCAAAATACCTGCTTTGAATTCTACTGCATGTAAGAAAGCAAAATTATTTCTGGGGGTATACAGGACAGAAAACATGATTTCTCAAACATTTACGGCTTCTTTTTTTCTACATCTTCGAAAAGCTTCCTATATATTATTTTCTTGTTTTTTTTTTTAAGTTTTCATGTTAGGTAATAACCACATAACTTTGAATTTATTATCATAGCAACATGAAGACACGGGTGGAATCCTTTCTCTGTTTGGCTTGTTGACAAGGCAACAACTAAACTTAGTGTATCATTGGCACATTATTAATAGCGCATTGGAAAAATTCCTTTCCTAATACATATACGCGTGGTTACGAAACCGCATTTATGTCTAGGAGTTAAAGTCAGGTGTAAACACAGATAAGCTGTAATCTTAAAATATCGCAGCCATTCCAGCTCTTGTTAAAAACTAAAAAACTTTTAAAATTCTGGTTATTTCAATTAAGACAATCGAATTTAATGTTAAACATTATTTCTACTATTCTATGGCAGAAGATAATATTGGGGGGATATATCTTTAAAAATATTACTAGTGTAACGAACGTTCCACGCCGAAATGGGTGATTTTTTTTAAATGTTTGTGTTATGAAATTTCATATGATGTAATTTAAATATGTACGCTGAAGTATTTATACTCATTTTTGTTGCTGTTGTTCTTGTTTTGTACGTTATATAGTTTAATTGTCAATTTTGCTGCGCGAGAAAAGCTAAACGTATTCCTCACAATGATTGTTAGAAGAATGTGCGTTAGTGCGTCCAAGCATCTGATCTTTCCCACGTAATGCGTTTTTCATGCTTCAGATTTTTAAAATATTTTTCAAATATTCCTTTCTTTCCTATTTTTTACTCCAAATGACAATGAAAACACAATCGGCAAAACCAGTGGTGCCAAGGCTGTTATAGGACTCGCACTGTCCACAGTGACACATGCCTTACATAACATGCCACTGATGGTATAAAGAATACGTTTTCATATCAAAAAGACTGTATCACAGTTATACATGTGTATTTTCTGTATTTTTGTCTGACTAACATTTCAACACTATAGTCCAAGCCTTCAAGGTAGTAGCGAATGCCACATGTTCAGAATATTTCACAAACAGCAATATTAAACATTATATAAACATGCTTAATAGGTCACGAAGGCTTTGTTTGGTCAACGCAATAATAGCGTAATGCAGTTTTTTTATCGTACTGCCTTATCATTTATTGCGCTGTGCCTGTGCCTTATTATATCTAACAATGTGTTACTGTTGCACAAAATTGCTCGTTATTCTCAAACAGTGTTTAACGTTTATGTATCATTTTTAGAAACTTACTTGACATAACGTTCCTTTTAGATAAAAAGATGTAATTCGGATTTATTTTGTTGGGAGTAAAATAAATATTTTGATAGTACAGGCTTTCAAATAAGTGATGTAGGTTTTGGTTCGATCTGCTCCATGTTGCAAAGCCATATTTCAACAAATGTCACAGAATTGATTATCCTCTCGCAGATTGAAGTAAATTGCATTTTTTAAATCAAGAAATACTCAAAAATGTAAAATTGCAAATTAATGCCTCTACCATTTACAAAGTAATCGCTGATTAAGGGTTTTAACTTTTAACCTGTTGTCCGTCAAATAAATTACCAAAAGACACTACAAACCTCAGTGGATGCATCATGGGTCAAAGCTTATTCACCCATCTCGAACAAAGACTGCGCAGTTGTGGACCCTTGATCAATTGGCTACCTTCCTTACACAATGTTCTAAGTAACACGCGCTATAAATAGAATTTTATGTTCAATTTCTGACAGCATCTAGAATACCAGACGTATCATTTTTAATGAAACTTTACCTGTAGTATTTTAAATCTGACTGTAGAGCAAGAATGTCCTAGTAAGTACATCGTTCGATAAGTTTGACAGGACAAATGTCCCTATCACTTTTATACTTCAACCAGACGCTTTCACCAGTGGCAGTAATGTTATTCAATATCTGAGTCAAAAAGAACAACAAATCGGACGGATATTGATACCATTTTTGATAATTGGTGTGACATTGTTAGTAATAACATGTATAAGGTTGCTGTTTTGGTGAATTATATGAGTCAATAATTCTAATAAATAAATGGCAGGTAAAACTAATTGAACACATATTCTAACACGGTTTTGATCAGATGAATGTTACTGGCTGCACTGTTATACCAGACCAAACATACTTGCAGGGGTGGGTAGGGGGAGACGATATAGGAATCACTGTCGCATCTCGATTGTTTTCTTGAATATCTTTGAAAATATAATTGATATTAAGTTGAAACTTAAAATATATTTGAAATATAAGAATGCCACACCATGTTCGAAAACTGACTTGTAATTTGACGTTAATATGCCCCTTTTCACTTAGAAAATGTACCAAAATTTGCAGTTTTCTTTAATATCTCTTGAATCAGTAAAGTTTTAAAATTGAAAATACATATATGAAAGATCACAATGCAACTCTATGTGCCAAGTTTTATGACTCTGACTTGTATTATGGGGTAATTATGCCCATATTCGCTTAAAAATGCCCCGACATAAATCATTTCTTGAATTATTTTATAATTTTTACACAAAGAAGAATTTTTAACAAAGATTGAATTCATAATGGTAGTACTGGTTTGTTGTAATCTTCTTTTGTAGATTAAAAAGCTTTCGATACTGTACAAAATATTTTCTTTTAGCTTGAGACAAACTGGGTAAACAAGTATTTTATGCAAAGATTTCTTCTCGAACGGAAACAGTAAAATTTGATTTCTTTTCAGTTCCTTGTGCAGTCCCTGAATTTATTTCGTAGATTTGTATATGAAACTATTATAAACTACTCGGACTATGTTTTTACTTGAATGTATTTATTATATTTTGTACCAGACGGTTTCTGTATTCATTATACCCCTACTACCTACCAACTACTATCGTAATTGCTTTGTCCATTTATTGGTTAGTTGGTTGGCAGAGTGGTCATGCGGCTGTTGGTAAGTATACCTGCCCTGGAACGTGTTCTATGCTCTAACTTTACTATGGATTGCAGGATTTTCCATAACTGATAAGACAGTTTGTTGCACAAAAGATACTGCTATTCAAAAAGTCAAGATCATGTTTAGAGGTCAGAGGTCTAAATAGATTCCTGCTTTGTTTTTTCCGGTCTTTAACTTCCACATGGATTCAGGGATACTCAAATAACTTAGCATATTCATTTGCCTTTATAAGATGGTTTTGTACACACAAAACTTACTACCTGAAAGATCAAGGTCATACCTTTTAACTTCTCAAAGATAAAACCTGGAGCTGCTTAATTTCTCCGGGCTAAAATGTCACCATATATTGCGGGGTATTAAAATAACTTAACACAAGTGAAACCAAAAAGAGACGATTTATCGCATACAACTACTTGACAACCATACTTTTGTGTCTAGGCTTTAACTTTGCCTTTTGTCACGGTAGTTGTCGGTAGAGCTAGCACATAATTTGGGCCGGCGACAATGTCATACGTGCCAACACATTTGTAAAGGTTGGGGTAGAGGGTTCTACCTTCTGGACCGCCAAAAAGGCTGCAAAAAGTAATAATATATCATAGATATATTTATTCTCACAACAATGTAGGACTGTAGTACAGTCTGTAACGATGGCAAGTGCAAATGAATGATTACAAATAATGAAACAGCATGTAAAACAATACATAATTTGGTGACTTGAAAATGTTTCCTTCCACAACAGAAATATGATATAATTTACAAAAATACATTTAAACCATCATTATATATTTAGAGTATAAAGAATAACTAAAATATGAGACTAACCTGCAAAAAGTAATAATATATCATAGATATATTTATTCTCACAACAATGTAGGACTGTAGTACAGTCTGTAACGATGGCAAGTGCAATGAACCATCGTTAAATTCAGTAAAGTCATTGTTGTATTGTTACGGGTGACAGGTTAGTGAAACATTAGTGAACATATAACGGTATCACGTATAGGACAATATGAAATTAATCAGTCTATATAGGAGTTAAGGTCAAGAGTTGGGATATCTTGGCGTATTTTATTCAAATTTCCTAATAAATTACTTCCCCTGAATCAGATGATTACGTTGGCATTAAGTTCCAAGAAGGGATAAAAGTAAAAGAAAACAACAGGCTAAATAAATCTTCTGTTTTAATAGTTTATTCAATATAAGATGGTAAAATATCCAACCCTATGACATACTCCCCCTGCTTTTAAAATGGCGTCCCGACATTTCCGCTATAGTTACGAAAGAAAACAAAATAAAAAAAACATATTAACGAATGCACGAATGAATTTCCAAGTGAATGAATGAATGAGTGAATGAATGAAAGCATACAGCATCTTATAAGTATGGATGAAGGCAAAATACAATATCAAAACAGAAGTACGACAAGTCTGTTTTGTAGGCTTCCTGAAAATAAGAAAAAGCTACACCTAAGGTGTAAAATAGTCACCTCGCAGAAAAGCGAAATCGTCACATCCTTTACTGCGGAGACAACCTTTATGCTTCTGAAATACAAAATATTCAGAATAAAACAACAGGACTAAATAAAACTGTTAAAACAAAACCCACAGGTACTGTGTCAATTGAAATGCTACCATAGGTAAGAACATCAGGTCACTACTGAAATGATACACAATCAAACTTTAAACATTCGTACAAATATATATCTGAAATTGGTACTGAAAAGATCTAAACCCAATCTCCATATCTGTCTGGCTGTTTCCGTTGCCTTTCTGGTCTCGATGAAGTTGCAAGACCAGGAGATCCCTGTGGTCGACGCATTGGGATACGATACCTCTGAACAGTATTTGTATCATCCTCCTTAACAGTATCGATGTTGTCGTTCACTGTCTGAGTGTTTGTAGGAAGGTCGGTGGTTGACATAAACGGAAGAAGCAGATTACAGTGTAACATCCGAGATTTCTTGTACCTTGCTCCTTCGCGTTTGACCTCGTACACTGGTATATCAGTGTTAGGTTGGCGAATGACAACGTAGGGCTCCTGTTCCCATCGGTCGGCCAACTTCTGTTTTCCTCTTAAGGAAACGTTTTTGACAAGTACAATGTCTCCGGGAGCCAGGACAGAACTTCGAGCCTTTAAATCGTAGACTTCCTTGTTGCGTCTTCCAGTCTTGGCTGCTGTTTCCCTAGCTTTGTGGTAGGCGGTATTCAGGCTGTCTCTGAGTTTAACCACATACTCCGAATGTTTGCTAGCAGATATATTATCTGTCGGCAGCCCGAAGAAAGCGTCAATTGCTAATCGTGGATGTCTGCCGAACATAAGATAGTACGGAGAGTACCCTGTACTTTCATGATGTGTGGCATTGTACGCATGAACTAAAGTAGCTACATGAGTTTTCCAATCAGCTTTCTGACTATCCTCAAGGGTGCCTAGCATCTTGAGCAATGTCTGGTTAAATCGCTCAACAGTCCCGTTCCCCATAGCGTGGTACGGCGTTGTTCGGCTCTTTTCTGTACCGGTAAGTTGACAGAGCTCCTTGATGAGATGAGACTCAAAGTTCTGACCTTGGTCGCTATGAATCCGTGCTGGGAAACCATAGTGGACGAAGAAGTTTTCAAAAAGCACTTTAGCTGTCGTCTTGGCTGTTTGGTTTCTTGTTGGATATGCCTGAGCATATCGGCTGAAGTGATCTGTTATCACCAGCACGTCTTCATAGCCTCCCTTCGACCTTTCCAAAGACAAGAAATCGATACAAACGACTTCCATGGGGAAGGTGGATTGGATTGGGACGAGTTCTGCTTTCTTTGATGAAGATTTCCGACGGATACATCGTCCACAATTTCTGACCATTTCGGCGATGTCTGCATCCATTCCTGGCCAGTAGAAACGTTCCTTAAACAGTGATGTCGTCCTATCTCGACCTTGATGGCCCAGGTCGTCATGCAGTGCTTGGAACACTTCTGACCTAACTTTTCCAGGAAGGACAAGTTGTAGCCTTGGTTCACCAAAGACAGAGGACTTTCTGTATAAAACATCCTGCATTAAGATTTATTTATTCCAATCCTTAAGGTAAGTATTGATGTCAGAATAATTACGATCGGCCGTCTTAGACGGAATCGATCCATTCCTGACATGTTCAACAATGCAGGAGATGACTCTGTCTTGGTTTTGGGCTTTTATCCAATCTTTGGCTGATAAGCTACTGGACAGAAGTAAATCAGTAGGGATCTGGTTTACAGTTTCCTCATTTGAAGTATGATCAGGAAGTCGTATGGTATCTACAAGAGGGCCGGTATCCAAGTTGGTTGTCATACTTAGTGCCTTTACGACTTCTCGTTCAGCTTTACTTCCATGATTGATACGGGACAAGCCATCGGCGTCAGCATTCTGTAAACCACTACGATATATGACCTTGTAATCGTAGTTTGCTAAAGCAGCTAGCCATCTGTGGCTGGTTGCATCTAGTTTGGCCGTTGTGTTTACATATGTGAGAGGGTTATTATCTGTCACAACCTCAAATTTCCCGCCATATAAATACTCATGAAATTTTTCAGTCACGGCCCATTTAAGTGCAAGAAACTCGAGCTTGTGAGCAGGATAATTCCTTTCTGCTGGTTTCAAACTACGACTGGCGTAGGCAATAACTCTGTCCTTGGCGTCTTGTTGCTGGTAGAGTACTGAGCCCAAGCCTAAAGAACATGCATCGGTGTGTACTTTAAATGGCTGACTGTAATCTGCGTATGCCAGGATAGGAGGATTGGTAAGTATGTCTTTTATTTCTTGGAATGCGTTTTGTTGTTCTTCTTCCCATTTAAAAGGTGTTCTTTTTACTTGTTTCCTTTGCTTTTGCTTTTGTTTTCCTGTTGGGTGGCCAATGAGGAGGTTGTTTAGAGGTCGAGCTATTGATGAGAATCCTTTTTATAAATTTTCTGTAATAGCCAGCAAATCCCAAAAACTGACGTACTTCCTTGACGGATTTTGGTGTAGGCCAGGATTTAACTGCCTCTATTTTCTGCGGATCAGCTTGTATGCCTTCTGATGAAACAACGTGACCAAGGTAGGTAGTTTTTGTTTTAAATAATTCACATTTAGATGGTTTAATTTTTAGGTTGTATTCTGCGAGTCTTTCGAAAACAGCATCTAGTCTTTCAATGTGAGTATCGACGTCAGAACTGAAGATAATAATATCATCCAGGTATATCAAGCAATCACGGAGATTAAGCTGACCCATACATCTTTCCATAAGGCGTTGGAAGGTGGCTGGGGCGTTACAAAGCCCAAAAGGCATACGATTGCATTCGTAAAACCCTAGTCCACTTCCTACTTGGAAGGCCGTCTTTTCTTTGTCTTTTTCTTCGAGTTCCACCTGCCAATACCCTGATTTGAGGTCAAGTTTAGAAAAATACTTCGACCCTGCCAATAAATGAAGTGTATCGTCGATCCGTGGTATTGCATATGCGTCTTTTTTGGTACGCTGGTTCAGTCTTCTGTAGTCAATACAAAATCGGATGGTTCCATCTTTTTTTCGTACTATTACTACATTAGATGACCACGGACTGTTCGACTCTCTGATGGTGTCGTTTTTGAGCATTTCCAGAAGATGTTCTTTGACCTCATTGAAAAGTGCAGGTGGTACGCGTCGATACGGCTCTTTAAATGGCTTTTCATCTGATAGATCTATGCTATGTTTCACAGCAGAAGTATGACCAAGATCGGTGGAACTTTTTGGAAATATTGACTTCCATTTCTCAAATAAGGCATACACCTTTTCTTTTTGTTCTTGTGTTAAATTTGTGTCTTCTAAATCCACTCCGTATGTGTTTATTTCTTTTTCAGGATTTGTATTGCTATTTCTATTTGTATTTGATTTAATACTATTTTCATTTTCTTTTTCAGGTGCTGTTTGCTGCTGATGGACGTTTGCAGATTTCGATGGATCAGAGTAATCTTTGGCTTTCATTTCTTTTTCAGATGAGGGGTCTCTTTTCTTTTTGTCTGTTGTCGTTTTCTTAGGAAGTATAGGTGCTTCACGTAAGATGTTCACTTCTTGTAGCTGGCATAGATTCGACTTGGCTGGTATATTTATTACTTTAGCTGACAAATTGCATAATCTGACTGGAACCCGTGCATTCTTTCCTGGATTGTCCAAACTAACAACCCTCGGACACACAGCTGCGTGATTTTCAAATGTGTTTTCCATCGGTTCAGTTACTGCTGCTTTCGTATCCTTTATTTTTCTAACAAATCCTGTGACAGTTTTAATTTCCATAGGGTGTAGAGTAATATTTCTAGTGGATTTTACTGTTCCAACCGATTTATTTGTAAGAGCCTCAAAAGCCATATTCCATGCTGAACTTTCATTATGTAGAACAGTTTCTAATACCGACTGTACTTCGCGAATTAAATTTGTACCAATTATAACAGGGACCGATTCATGATATTCGGTGTTTTCAACAATCAGTGCTGGAATGCGGAAAACTTCTTCCGATAAAGATGGAATTCTGATATTAATTTCTGTGCATCCAATATATGGTAAACTTTGTCCACTGGCACATTTAACATCCAAATCAAAATCTTCCAATGAATACAGAGGTGGTACTGGATTTAATGATTTGTACAGATTAACAGATATAGTCGTGACCATAGATCCAGTATCGATGAGACCTTTTGTGGTTACATTTTCAACAGTTATCGTACTTTCATTGCTATTCCCAATTATTTTCTCGAATATGGTTCTTTTCTTTTCAGGGCTCTGGTTTTTGTCTCTAGTTTGCCCCTCAACTGAGACATCGCCTAGTTTAAATCATTGTTCTTTGACAAACTGCTTTCTGCTGTTTGA
This sequence comes from Cyclina sinensis, assembly GCA_012932295.1. Taxonomy (NCBI): domain Eukaryota; kingdom Metazoa; phylum Mollusca; class Bivalvia; order Venerida; family Veneridae; genus Cyclina; species Cyclina sinensis. Next base: position 8,536,017 of record JAAONU010000016.1, read on the forward strand.
CTGCCTGGTGCTGTTTCTTTCTTTTTTTCCTCAGATCTCTTATTCTTGCCATCAGCTCCGGAGTTTTCATATTGTCTATATCTATATCTCCCTCAAAATGGTCGGGGTCTATATCCACTTGTCTCTCTTCTACTTTCTACATCATTCTGGTTTCTTTTAATGTCTTTGATTTCTTTCTCGAGTTCCATCATTTTCTTTAAGAGTTCATCCATTTTCGAATTTGTTTCTTCTGCTTTACGTACTGGTTGGCATATATTGATCTTATCGGGGACAGATAGGACCTCTCTTTTCATGTCAGAAGCTTTCTCGCTATATGGAGAAGTTTCACTTTCAACTTCTAATTCTTCGATCCTAGCTTTCTTTCTTAAGTTGTCAAATGAACCCGAAGATTCATATGCTGATCTTGTAGCTATTTTTATTTTCTCTGATGATAAACCCCTCCAAAATCTTTCTTTCAACTTGTTATCCTTCCTTGATTCTTCAATTTCTCCTCTTTCTAAGGCTTGATAGAATAATGTTTCTATTCTAACACCCCATTCTGAACATGGTTCTCCTTTGATCTGCTTTGCTGAATAAAAATCATGGATGATAGAGTCTCCACTTCTTATATTGCCATAGATATCCTCCATTTTCTTGAGGATTTCTTTTGTAGAAGCTGATGGTTTTAATGTGAGTAAAACCTTTCTAGCTTTTCCTGTTATTGAGTTTCGTACAGCTTGAGCCAGAATATACTCTTTATAAAGCTTTGTTTCAATTAGACTTGTGATCTCTAATTTCCACTCTTCAAACTGACTTCCGTCAAACTGAGGTATCTTAGGTTTGCTTAGAATTCTCTGCGACTCTGCAGTACTTGCATCCCCTTTGTTTTCTATTTCTGCTTTCAGATTATTAACTCTGTTTTTCTTTTCTAAAAGCTCCTTTTCTTCTCTCAATCTCCTCAATCTCTCCTCTATTTCTATGCCTTCATCATCGTCTGAACTTTCAAGGCAAATTTCACTTTTATCTTCCACTTCTTTAACTTTTAGCTCCTTTATACTTTTCAATAGTCTATCTTCCTCTTCCTTTTGCTTTTCTCTCTTTATTTGTAGTGACTTTTCTCTTTCTACCTTTTTTCTTCTTCTTTCCTCCATTTCAAATTGGTTTCTTTCTTTTTCAAGAAGTTTATTTCTCTCCTCTACTTCTTCTCTTTTTCTTTGTTTCTCTTTTTCTCCCTTTTCCTTTCTAAGTTCATTTTCTTTCCTTATACTCTCAAGTATTTCCTTTCTTAATTTTGTTTCAATATCTTTTCTCATCCTTTCCTCTACTTTTTCGTGACTATGTTTCAGTTCAGCTTCTTTTCTCACGCTTTCCTCAATTAACTGCCTTTTAAATTCCTCCACTTCTTCTTTCGTTCTTTTCTTATCCATTAAAAATTCATATTCTTGCTCCTTTTGTTTCAAGAGTAACCTATGTCTGAACTCTTCTTGTTCATTTAAGAGTTTGTCTAACTCTAACTCTTTCTGTTTCAGTCTCTGTAATGCCTTTTCTTCCTTCGACATTTCCTCTTTCAAGAAAAGCATTTCTCCTTCTTTTGATTTAATTTCTTTCTTCAATGACTTTTCTCCCGTAAACTTTTCTCTTTCTTCAGACATATCATTTCGTTTGGCTCGCGAAATCTCTGGCTTCTTTATAGAATCTGACAAAGACACTCTTCTTTCAAACACATCATTTTCCAAATTGTCCGTGCCTGTCTCTCTATATCTAACGTGAATTCCTTCATTCTCTCGTGTTCCTTTCCTATTATCTTCTTGACTCAGTTTTCTGATGCTTACAGAATTCGTGCTATCATCTCTAAAAGACTCTCCTTTATTTATGTAAATTTCATTTTCAGGCATATATGAATCCAGTCTACCTAAATCTCTTAATAATTTATCAAGTTTACTTGTTTCAACACTAATATCATGACTCTCATTTCTTTTACTGGTATATATTTGTTGTGCATCTTTTTCAAATATATGTGTTGAGTCTTGTGATATATGATCTTCATCAAAACCTATTTCATCAATAATACTGAAGATAGTTTTATCATGTCCTCCTAGCTTTTGAATACTTCTGTCGCTATAGGTTTCATCAGGTTCACTAGTTCTGTTTGGTGTTTTAATCCAATCATCCCTTTTCAACTCAGTATTTTCTTTATCTTTATCTATGGTATTTACTGCAGTCAGTCTTTCTCTTTGTCTACTTTGTTTTAGCTGCTCCCTCTGTTTTCTTATCAACTCTAGCTCTTTATCTATCAACTCTTTCTCAAACTGTTCATTTCTATACCTCTCCTCCTCTTCTCTTTGGATTTGTCTCCTTCGTAATCTAATTTCTCTGTCTGACATATAGTGAGCCATCCTCTTATTTATTCTTGTCTTTATTCAATTCAGAATTTCCAAATCACTTCTATATTTTGCACACAGAATCACTTCACTTCTATAATACAACACAATTTCAGCTCCTTCAGCACACACGGTTTAATTCACTTAAGCACAAAAATGTTATTTCACTTTCAAGTATACACAACTTTGAACAACTATCACTTTGTATGTATGCAATCTCAGTCCACACAACACATAAATTCAATTTATCTTCCAACTATACACAAAGTTTACACAACACCTTTTTTTCACAAATTTCAGTTCATACAAGCAGATAAAACACAGCAATTAATTTTCATAAATATTTAAGTGGTTATTATATCCGAACCACTCTATCAACAAATAACTCTTTTAACTAGAAGATGTAATAAATAATCATACACAAATATTTTCACTCTACTTCTATTTGGATAACTAAACTTAACTTGGCTACCTATTTGTTACCTATGGCTTTACTTTATTATCGCCCTTATTTCAAATCACGACACTTGTATTACTTTATTATCTCCCTTGTATTTATTCACACCACTTGTAACTTTCCAGAGTTAGTTACCTTTAATAAGTTTACGCCGTTTGTTAGTCTCGTTGAGTCAGTATTATCTCCCTTAATTTCTAGTACACCACTACAGATTAACAAGTACCACTCAAATTTTAATTAACTTAATTAATCATTTTACGGACTCAGTTTTTCTTCCAAAACCCTTTTCCAACAATGTTCAAAGAGAAAAATAGTTTGGCTCTGACTGGGATTCGAACTCCAGACCTTCGTATTACTAACTCTTTACACTAACCACTACGCTAATGAGGAATCGATACGAACCGTAGCTAGTTTTTGATACAGGTATCTTTCTATAGAGATTAAATACTAACTGTACGGTTTGAACACGCTTCGATAGATACCGTGCGGCTAAATCAACGGTCATCGAAAGAACGACTGTAAGTTAAAATGCTTGAAATTATTCAAAAGTGCTAAAGTAACAGAAATCTGTTTTCTAGCAACACTTTCAAGACTTTTTAACTTAAACTGTGTTATGTATTCGCAGCGGAAAAATATATTCGAAGTGCACTTTTTTCCTTACTCTTGTTGTTGTCTTTTTTTTTAAGTTTCACATAAATTGTTTTATGTTAAACTTATTCATTCTCTTTGTGTGATAATTTTTATCTTTCTATTTGCTTCTCTATAAGCAAAAAGGAAGAAGAAAAAAAACGTTATGTATTTTTCATAGGGAAAGAAAAAAAACGTGTCCTTGGTAGGGAGCGAACAAACACAATGGCCACTATACAGATTTCAAAGCCTTCGAAGTAACCACTGAGCTATTGGAGATCTAGTTCACATACACTAGTATTTTTCAGTGATAGTAATTATTGGAAATAAGGCGTGTTAGAAAGGACATGTTAGTATTTTAATAGTGCATCAGAATATACTGTCACTTATTTTGGCTAAAATCTTCAGGGTAAACTTATAGTCTACCAAACTGTATTTAAATTAACTACCTAATAGGAAAGCTTTCAAAAATTTATTTTTAATTCAAAAATTTAACTTTAATTTAAATCTGAATAAAAAAATCTTTATGTGATCTCTGTAAACCGTAGAAATTTACTTACTATATATAATATAATCCAGGTCCAAACTTATTCCATAAGTAATAAATAATTACACTTATCACTAAATTCACATACCAAAACAGTAAAAAAAAAACACAATCACTATATTAACACATACACACAAAAATCCCCAGTTAAGTGAAAGTCAACTGTTCCTGGCAACTGATTTGTGGCAACGAAGAACTCCGATCTCGATCCTTGAAAACTGTAACGTTTAAGGCCTTTACGAATTACGTCGACGTATAATGTTCAAGATCTTGAAAGAGAAAGTAGGTTCCTCGTGCACGTGTTGAGGTAAACAAACATTTAGCTGTAAACAGGTAAGGTGGACAGGATATCCAATAAATAGATCGCTGACTTATGACGTCACGTCTAAATCCCAATTTTAAAATGGAAAATTATATTTGTAATATTGAAGTCCTTTGGCTTCTGGTACAGAATTCTTGGTTGGGCGCCAGTTGTCACGGTAGTTGTCGGTAGAGCTAGCACATAATTTGGGCCGGCGACAATGTCATACTGCCAACACATTTGTAAAGGTTGGGGTAGAGGGTTCTACCTTCTGGACCGCCAAAAAGGCTGCAAAAAGTAATAATATATCATAGATATATTTATTCTCACAACAATGTAGGACTGTAGTACAGTCTGTAACGATGGCAAGTGCAAATGAATGATTACAAATAATGAAACAGCATGTAAAACAATACATAATTTGGTGACTTGAAAATGTTTCCTTCCACAACAGAAATATGATATAATTTACAAAAATACATTTAAACCATCATTATATATTTAGAGTATAAAGAATAACTAAAATATGAGACTAACCTGCAAAAAGTAATAATATATCATAGATATATTTATTCTCACAACAATGTAGGACTGTAGTACAGTCTGTAACGATGGCAAGTGCAATGAACCATCGTTAAATTCAGTAAAGTCATTGTTGTATTGTTACGGGTGACAGGTTAGTGAAACATTAGTGAACATATAACGGTATCACGTATAGGACAATATAAAATTAATCAGTCTATATAGGAGTTAAGGTCAAGAGTTGGGATATCTTGGCGTATTTTATTCAAATTTCCTAATAAATTACTTCCCCTGAATCAGATGATTACGTTGGCATTAAGTTCCAAGAAGGGATAAAAGTAAAAGAAAACAACAGGCTGAATAAATCTTCTGTTTTAATAGTTTATTCAATATAAGATGGTAAAATATCCAACCCTATGACACTTTCATTGATGGATTTTGTAATAAGTTGACCTCTAACAGCCAATAAATCATTAGATGTTTTATCAATTTTACGATTTAGTTTTTATTTTCCAAGCTCCCAGCAAACAAGAAATTGCGCATTTACAGGAACAGAAGTATTATTTTTTTCTCAAAAGCAGAATAAAAGAGTGATTACAGTGGGCTGATTTTTTTATCCATCATTTAGATCTTTCTTGATATTCCCCCCTTTGCCTCTAACAAGGCGATCTAGGGGCATTAATCGCATTCGGTGATAACACTAGTTCAAACAATGCTGATAAAATGATCTGAAGTCGGTATTACGGTGTTTTTAAATCTAATGTTATCGACCTTGCTATTTCTATGTAACAAGATGAACAAAGATTGTTACAAACGTCATTCAAAAACAATAAAATTATGTAATGGATACAATACGAGTTTTTCTTCGAAAGTGTCTTCTTACAGACGTTTAGCATGCCATTCGCTTCTCTGTAAGACGACACTCTTGAGAAAAATATAAGATTTGTCTTATACGACAATTTAGTGTAACGAATAGATAATATAGATCTTGACAGTAACACTTCCACGTGGGAGTTAGCAGTTATTAAAAAGTGTTTTCTTACAAAAGTAAGAAGACAACTTTTTGAATAGCTCTGATGGGGGTATAGCTGTAAAGTTGTCCGGAGTGAATATAACGGTCACATTTGAGTTTGTTGCCAAGTCTAGTTATAGACACTAATGCAAAAATAGTTGGGAATAGAAGTAAACACGCTTTTGAAATTGGGGGTCACATAAAGACACGATGCCAACTTACTGTATGTGCAGAGCAGACACATCAATAATTGAGCATTGCATATGGACACAGTGAAGTGTCTTACATGCGAGTTTCTAGGTGGGTGAACAAATTCAAGAGCGGGCAATACACGCTGAAATATAACCCATAGCTATCTGATGCAGTGTGATGCGCGCGTCTGAACTGACTCAGTATTTTTATGAACTTTTCTGAGGTAACTGTTGACCAGTGGCCATATTTTTGGTGAATTCAGACGCTTTCCACACACTGCATCAGATAGCTAGCAGGGTTGGAATTTAACCCGCAAATGTTTTCGCTGTCAGAAGCGTAAGTTAAAAATGCGACGCATCACTGCCAGAAGAATTCCCAATTTTCATACGGATGAGCAAAGCTGCACTCGAGTTCGAGTCGCTAGAATTCTATTAAATTTTTTTTTTTTTTACTCTTGTGACAGGGTACGAAACGTGAGTCTACAAAATGGATTTGCTTGCATTAATGCGGTAGCGGTTTGTGCAAAGAAATGTTTGATGCATTATAAATAGATAACATTTTTTGTTTGTTTTTGTTGCCTAAATGAAAACACACGTCTAAAAGATATTTATTTTGTATAGAAAATTAATCAAAAGGTATTACTAATACTAATAATAGTAATCTGGTATTACTGATCCGATAAGAATAAGCTATGACTGCACCGTCCCATACTGATGATATATATTTTACAATTACGTTTTCCCTATATTATTCTATATGTGTTATTGTACTGTATAGTAAATTGATTAGAGAGCCATAACGCTGGTGTACTAATCTGATCGGAACAAACTTTGTGCAAGCAATGTACATTTTTGTGTTGCATCGTTAAATTCCATCCATTGTTATGTTACAGAAGTAGGGCTCTGGACAGACATACAGACTGCACTTGCAAAAAAGAGCTATATTTCAGCTGTAAATTATGACGGCAATTGACATTCAGCATTCCCCTATTCAATGCCATTTAAAATTCAAGCAAGTTTTAACTAAATCTATGGAAACACTTTGAAGTTATAGTTCGGGAGTGACAGACGCATAAAAGGACGGATGGACAGACGGACGGAAAACTCCAAAAACATTTGGCGGGGAATTATTAATCCAATGGCCAAAATTTGTTTTTGTACACAGAATAGCTGGTGATTTTCATAAATGCGAAAAGATTAACAGTTTTATTAGTAGTGGTATATAACTGGGGTATGGCTAAGGACAATATTTCCTCTCTCTATCTCTCTCTCTCTCTGAGCACAACAAGAAGAGTTTAAAGAATTTGCACTTGTATTAGGCACTATATCGATATAAATTTATTTAAAGAGGAAATCAGTATCCAATATCAGACAACCAAAGGTCATAACTCAGGTGTTCCTAGGACTTAGTGAGTACTACTTGCAGAGCCCCACTTTCCTTGGTAGTAAACATCTGCAATTAATTGTATTTATCAATTGCAGACCATTTCCAAGACGTGGCTCTGTACGAACAGTTTTTGTGAAAATTAAGCACATCATGGTTCATAACTCTAGTGTTTTAAGGTCTAGGTGAGTGATGATTGCAGGGCAACATTTCCCTATGGGAGTAAACATAAACAGCATTTAAAAAATATCAAAACCATTTCCGATTTGTGACTCCGGACTATGGCACGGACAGACGCACAGAAGGACAGACGGACGGACAACACTAAAACCATATATGTTATCTCCACCTACGGCGAGAGATAACAACTTCGCAACCGACGTAGTATAAAAATATAGTAATGACACCAAAACGTTATTTCATTGGATGGTTGATCAGTTTTAAATCCAAAAATAGAGTTAAAAAGCTGAACTCATTAAGTTTCTTCCTAACATATGTTCGAGTTTGCTATTTACCTCTGATAAATGTATTTTTCTATACTATTATCTAACATATGTCACACTATTTTGCTTTTGTAAAGAAAGGTGAAACGTTAAATTTTGACAAATCCTTTTTTTAAGACTGCAAATACAACTGTGAAAAGTGGCTACTTCAGAGGATGTTTGCGACTTTGCATTTTCTTGACAAGTTTATATTACGTTCTTGCTATGGAATACGTCCAAGCTCTATTGCTAAATTATTAGTGTAATAATGGATGCTGTAAGAGAAATCTTCACACATACACTTTTTTAAATTTGGAATTAATAAGTCTAAAGAGTGCAAGGTCATCTGAGAAATGCACAGTGTATAATATAACTGTCAAATCTTGACAGGGTAGTCCAATATATGATGGTACCTCGAAGGTCAAAAAAAGTATATGTTGTATATTGACAATCATACACGAACCTGACGGGAATAAGGTAATTTTATGGACGTCCGTCTGTTATGCTTATAAAAACTGAGATTTAATTCAGTATGCAGAGAGACTTGAAAAGGAAGAGACCTGTCTGAAGCTTAGATGTCTTGTGAGACGTTGAGCTATGTTGTTCATTTAGAACTTTAACATATTTATGAAATGAACAGAGCAATGTCAAGTCTAAGAAACAATAGTTAAAGATTTTGGAATTTGAACTTTCATTACGATAACCACAATTATTTGTACGTTTAATCAGCAATAAACTTTGTGAAAGTTCTTCAGTATTGTTTAGTGTTTTGTCTTTTACCAAATTGGTTTGCAAGTTACGTTACAAACATCAGAACAATATTATCAAGATATAAATGAAATATTTTTACGTTTTATTTTTAATGGTACTGTGTATTAAACTTTAGTACTTTCAGCAGTTACCATTAACTTTTCCTTTTTAATTTAGGGTTATCATAATGAAAATATCGGTTTCTAGAAACTTCGGTTTTGACTGTGAATGTCACCTTCTGTACTTGAAAATATTGAGGGATTTCACCACAAATAAGCTTATATCTTACTTATATTCGATGTGGTTTGATATTTTGCATTTGTTTCAAATTTGTGTCAGTGTCTTAATTTATAATTTCTGACTAAAGTGACGCTGATACATTTTTTAAATAACTAAAACCCCAAAGTCTTAAGCGGTATTCAAAGACACAAGAAAACGTGGGTCAAAAAATATTTCAAACCCGCCTTCTATTTAAAATTTATGAAAAATAGACACTCATACAAACGTTTTTGTTTTCGTTTATTATCATAACAAAAATATTTATGTAGGGGTTTGTGGTAGGATGAAATGAGACTTACAACGAGGCATTTGACAACTCCAACAATGTTTTTATGTATGTTTATTGTAAAAATATACAAATAAAAAAACAAATAAAAAAACAACACATGAATTCACTGAGCATTTATGAGATATGAGCATTAAAAAATTTTCCAGAATGCAACTAAGGTCTTTTTGGAAATAATACCAAAGTTTTGCATTTCCATTTTATGGAAATATACATTTTAGTCATGTGTTTCTACAACACGTACATCTGATATGACAAGACTTTTACATAAGAATTTCATTTGTCTCGAGATTTGATACAATCCTAATGCAGTCGAATACTATAAAAAAAACTATTACAATTTTTGGAATATTTTGTCAATATAAATAAAAACGTCAACTGATCTTAACAAAATGATGGGAAAGGAAACGCACCAAAAGCAAACACATGCCATGTAAACAAATATATAAGTGAAAAACTTTTACAAAATGATTTCCACTCGTTTAAAACAATATCATTGTAAACATTGTTAAGAAGAAAATGTAAACAAAAACTCTTAAAAACATTTAACACTAAGAATCTGATGGGTTGAATTTACAAAGCAACCAAAACTGCGAATATTTTGTATATAAGCGAAAAGCATATTTCCTGTCGAGGCTGATCTTTTCACTTCAACTTGCCGACCAAACAAAGCTGTAGTATCAAAATTTGGATTAACCGCAATAATTGCATTCTGAATATCGTTAAGAAGTTTATAAGTAAGTTTCAGAAGCTTTTCCTCGTTGCTCATCACTTGTAGTTGCTCAATCTGCTCGCTGATCTGTTTAAAACTGGAGTAAAACTGTCTTAGAACTGTCACTATTTTGTGACAAAATTCCTTGTTACAGCCCTATAGAAAATGAAAATATTATATGTTGAAAAGTTAAAATATGTTAAACAGTGTAGTTTGAAATGGAATAAACTAACAAAGAATATACTAGTAGGATTTAAAACGCATAACTCTTAACATTAACAGTACATTATACATAACACGAAATACACTTTTTGATAAAAATGTACTTACTACAGATATGTTCAATTTCAATGTCTAGAGCATAAACTAACATGGAAAAGAAAGTATGCAATTTTATATTGGGCATAACGTTTTTGTTACAATGTTAAGAACTACAGTTTTATCATCATGAGTGAAAAAAAAACATTCGCACATGTTCAACCGGTATCCCGAACGACACTTGATCCGCGAACGAAACAGGATATGTATAATTATGTCGATATTTTAGTTCAGATGAGTATTTGTCTCCTTTTTTTAAATGTTCCAGCAAGATCTTAAGTGATTATTTATTTTAAAAGGACCCTTCCGTCGAAATCATGGTGATCTATTGGGCGTGAAATTGCAAAAAACAATGCAGATCTTCGAGTGAATAAAACAATTATTGAATCGGTCGGAGATAGTCTTTCTTATTCGAAAAACTTCAATAATTGACATTTTCCACTTTAAAGTTTGATCATTTCTCTCTAAATATCCCAAACTACAAATTCCAGTATGCATTTTGGTAATGACAACCGCCGTTAATAAAGAAATATTGGTAATGGCGAATGCAGTTAGATCAGTGGATATGATAAAAGCAACGGTAGCATTTCGATGTAAATGTTCTTATTCCCCCCGAAGGAGGGCATATTGTTTTGAACTGTCCGTCTGTTTGCACACAAAAATCTTTTGGTATAGATCCTTGTTTTACATTGACCCCTAAATAACCTTGATCTTGACTTCATATTGTCAAAATACCCCACTTTATTTGACGACATTCAATTTATCTTTATCTTGTTCTCAGCTCAAAGGCCAAAGCACCACTGTTGGGGCATTGACAGCATTCAGTGATAGTTCTTGTTCTACTAGAAAACAGCCGTCTTTTATTTAGGTCCTTCCAAACTACTGTTGGCGTCACCCGCTCCTTTCTCATGTTATGTACCAAATTATAGTATGATGTAGCTTACACTAGATAATTATATTAAGTCTGCAATCACGAACTTAGCATTTCATTGGCGCCTTTCATTATAAAGTCTCTTTAATTTGCAAGACCTTCTGTTAATCTGTAAATCCAGACAATATAGGACAATCAAAATAAATCTTCAAACAATTTTGTACTTGAATGTCTTATATAACGAATGCGTTCATGACCACAAACTGAGTAATTTTCAAAAAGTACATGATTTCATTCCTCTTCTTTTTTAAGGAATATGTTACTATTTCAGTTTAGTTCGCGAGAATGACTTGTCTGCAGCCTTAGTTCATGAATGGAACGCCATTCCCGGCGACGTCATAAGACGTTACATCCGGTCCATGCGGTCTAGAATAATTGTGTTGATCCGTATACGAGGAGTCCACAACAATTACTGATTAATTGGCACAAACCTTGACAAATACCCGAAAGCAAAAAAGGCAGTTAAAAAATATTACAAATCAGCAACTTTTACTTTTCACCCATACGTTATTCACACGTAACACCATGTTCAGATAATTATCAAATTTCAATTAAAAGTAAAACATTGTGTAGCTAATACGTTTCTGCACATTTGTGATACCAAATTTGATATATATATATATATATTTTGCTTTTATAAGTGTAAATAATTTCCGTCTATAAAAGTGCACACTTTCTTTTTCATCATAGTGTATATACGTATACCTGTAAATGAAAATCAGTGGCAGGGGCTCCAGGGACCTCAAGAGTAACGTTACATTTTCCTGGATCCAACATACATCTCTGAAAAAATATCAATGATGTCAACATGAAGAGCAGCAACAGCAGTTCAAGGTACTATCGAACTAATCTTTCACTGCTGCACTGAAATAGCAGCAACAGCAGTTCAAGATACCATCGAACTTATCTTTCAGTGCTGCACTGAAATAGCAACAACAGCAGTTCAAAGTACCATCAAACTTATATTTCAGTGCTGCATTGAAATATATATAGATATATATATTTTATATTTCTCTTTATGTTGAAACACGTTAATCGCAAAAGGTTCTATAAAAAGGTATCGTTAAAACTCTGTATGTCTTACTTTAATGTATTCCTTCCCAAAATGCAAACACAAACAAGAACTATTTTACATATGACTCGTTATAATTCAATATGCTTTCTAGCATCTTTATGTTCAGCAAGCTAAATGTATCCGTATCAGTTTTACGTGAAAAAAGAGCATTTGTTATAAGTGTTTTTGCATATTTGCATACATTTTCTAAAATGTTATTGTTGAGGAGAATACATTAGAAATTTGATCATAGTTTCACTTGTAACAATAACAGCTGTATTACAAAAGTGTCGAAGTTTTAAAACAAGACGTTTTTTATTGCAGTAGTAAGTTATTTCACTGAACTTGCTAAAATGAAGTATATTTGAAACTCAACAATTAATGTTGTATTTTCTAGAACTTTGCATAGTTCTAATTGCTCTGTACCTTTCCCATTTCATCTGAAAATTCAATCTTGAAAGTACTGCAATATTTGATGTCAAGAAAAGTTTGCCATTTGTATCACATTTTTATTGACATCAGTATTAAGTTAAAACAATTCGTTAAAAGTCATATAAAATAAACTTTACTTAATACAGCTGAAACAATACTTGTCAAATTTCAGTTTATTTATGTTTTGTTTATATCTTCCATGGAAGCATACACTTGATCTGTACTAAGTATGCCGTATTTCAGGATTTTTTAACTTTGTTTACAAAATTTAGTCGGTCAATAAAGTGGTCTTTTACTTGGGTACCGTGGAGTAACGTTCGTATTTCGTGTATTGGAATCTCCTCTTTCCAGTTCTGTCAATTTTATCTTAAAATGAAATGTAACTAAACCAAATGAATCTTGCTTTTCTATAAATTGCCTTCAGTTGCATCTGTAAACTATGGTAACTAAATTCATATATAGAATTCCGCAGTTAATGGTTTCGACCACAAGATACCGTGTTTCATGGTTATCATCGATGTCACAAGGTCACTAACACGTCACTTAAAAATACTTATCAATGTTGGTAATTACTGTACAGAAAGACCACTAACACGTCACTAAAATACTTATCAATGTTGCTACCTTCTGTACAGAAGGGCCACTAACACTTCACTAAACATACTTACTAATGCTGCTAAGTACTGTACAGAAATGCCATTAACACAACACTAAAATACTTATCAATATTGGAAACTACTGTACAGAAAGGCCACTAACACTTTACTCAACATTCTTGTTAATGCTGCTAACTTCTGTACAGAAAGGCCATTAACACAACACTAAAATACTTATCAATGTTGGAAACTGCTGTACAGAAAGGCCACTTACACATCACTAAAAATACTTATCAATGTTGGTAACTACCTTACCGAAAGGCCATTAACACAACGCTAAAAGTGCTTATCAATGTTGGAAACTACTGTACAGGAAGGCCATTAACACAATACTAAAAATACTTATCAATCTTGGTAACTACTTTACAGAAAAGCCATAAACACAACACTTAAATACTTATAAATATTGGTAACTACTTACTCTCCTGCGCATCGGTCGAATGTTTCACTTTCTTAACTCTGCTAAAATTCAATTTTCAGAACGATATTTTTATTTTCAGACAGGGAAAACCACGGTTACTTTTCAGCCAATCAGTGACTAGCTTACAACAAAATGTCCATACATACAATTGACAACCAAAAATGTAAACTAACAATGCATGTTTGCAAGTTACTTACGTATTTCACTTTTGAAAGTGTTTTTTTTTTTAATATGTATACGTAAATAAACCAATCAAACTATCAAAAAGGTTAAAATCATGATGGTATGGTTGTTTTAAACGTTTAATTGCTGTATTGAGATGTTTCCATAAAGGCGTAGTTGAAATGTGTTTACAAAATTGTCAGAAAACTACTATCTTTTTATAATTTTTGGAATCACATGATCGTTTAAACCAATGAAAAATGGTTTAAAGATTTTTCGGTTTTGGGGATATTTGTGCACTTTTTATTGGTTGTTTAAAAGTTCATTGTAAAGGTCAATATCATAAATCTACTGGTTTTAAAGCAGCGGCGTGAAGTAACGGTAGTGTATCCATTTAGCTGCTGAGGGAGCGTAGTAACTACTGTACAGAAAGGCCATTAACACGTCACTAAAAATACTTGTCAATGTTGGTAACTACTGTACAGAAAGGCCACTAACAGGTCACTAAATATACTTATCAATGTTGGTAACTAGTGTACAGAAAGGCCATTAACACGCCACTAAAAATACTTATCAATGTTGGTAACTACTGTACGGAAAGCCACTAAGACGCCACTAAAAATACTTATCATTGTTCGTAACTACTGTGCTTGTTTCTTGTAATTGAAGTTTACGAAAAGGAAAGCAAATGTAACTCATTTATCAGTTTGTTTTAAACTAAACAGTACTTTTCGATAGATATAGAAAACAAATTGCTTCAGTTCTTGCGATGACATCAACATATAAAGCGTTTTAAATTAAACAGTGCTTTTCTATAGATATAGAAAACTAATTGCTTCAATTCTTGCACTGACATCAATATATAAAGCGACATATGTTGTACTTACAATGCAGTTTTTTATTTCTCCAATGTCCATCTGGAGAAAACAAACAGCCCGTTTCAGTGCAGAACTGGTACAAATGTCTTCCGTTTGACATTTTGTGCGTCTTTGGCGGTACCCAGGGAAGCATGTGCAAAATCCAACCCACAACGTACAAGCTAAGGCAAACGCTAAACCTTAGGTAAATAAAATCAACAATGATCAAACGTATAATTTTATCATTATCTTTTTCTTTTATCAACAAAAATAGCAGCTTTTTATCTAAACAAAAGTCAAACGATGACAAACACGTTTATACTAGGGTTTGAAACAGGCTGGCAAGAAGTATAATTCAGGCTTATTCTTAGCTGCTGTGTAAAATTAGGAGTTACAAGTCTTTTATTATATGTAGAATCAGTGTTTACAAAGGCTTCATCTTTCAGTTTACGAACTCTGGCAATAAGAAAACTAGAAAACAAGATTGAAAATTAAATGCAATCTGTCAGTGGCAGTAATATTAGGCATTTTTATATGGTCTGAATCTTTGGAGATTTTGAGTTACTGTAAACGTTTTCAGTCTCTTCAAAATGTCAAACCCTGTCGATTTGGAGCAGTTACAATATGGTTTTACATTCCGTGGTCTAGCACGAAGTATCTAATTGCATTATTTCACACGAGAAAGGTCACGAATGTAAGCATTATTGCCTGATGGCTAACCCGCCATCCGATCTTTAACCTTTTGAAAACGTTTTTACTTTTTGATATGACCTATCAGAGATATTTCCGAAAAATTAAATATTTCATGGATTTATATGAATGAGTGCTGGAGAAAGTATTACCAATCTGGGTAAAATGTAGTTTACAGTGAAAGTTAGATGTAAAGAAAAGACTCAGGTTAGTTTCTGTGGTCAGGTAAAATCTATCACATTGTGCGAATGTGAAATTCTGATGAAGTGTATGTGTGTTTTAAAAGTGATCATTATGTCTTCATCTTCAGTATTACTAAGACTACAGATATGTATCAATGACAGTTACAGTTAGACAACAAGCAGTCCACATCGATGGCTTCTGATTAGATAATCAAATGAATTTTGTGTTTTGCAAAAACATACCATATTTTTTTCTTTCTTCTTTTCTTTATTTGCACTTTTGAAAGTTATTATTCTTGTATCAGTAAATAATAAATCAAATCACATGTGGAGTAATTAAAACATACAAGCTGATAGGGAAATACATTCTGAATGTACGGAAAATGATAGAGAAACAAACTTTTAAAATACCTGCTTTGGATCCTACTCCATGTAAGGAAGCAAAATTATTTCTGGGGGTATACAGGACAGAAAACATGATTTCTCAAACATTTACGGCTTCTTTTTTTTCTACATCTTCGAAAAGCTACCTATATATTAATTTCTTTTGGTTTTTTTTATAAGTTTCCATTTTATGTAATAACCACATGACTTTGAATTTATTATCATAACAAGATGAAAACACAGGTGGAATCCTTTCTCTGTTCGGCTTGTTGATAAGGCAACAACTAAACTTAGTGTATCATTGGCACATTATTAATAGCGCATTGGAACGATTCCTTTCCTTATACAGATAAGCGTGGTTAAGAAACCTCCTTTAACGTCTGGGAGTTAAATTCAGATGTAAACATAGATAAACTGCAATCTTGAAATAACGCAGCTATTCCAGCTCTTGTTAAAAACTACCTTTGTAAAATTCTGGTAATTTCAACTAATGTATAACAAACGAATTTAATTTTAAGCATTATTTCTACTATTTTTATGGCAGTAGACTATATCTATATATATAGAGAGAGAGATTTTAATTTATTTTTTTTTTTTTTTTTTGGGGGGGGGGGGGGCGGTTTATCTTTAAAAATATTAACAAGGGTAAGGAACGTTCCAAACCGAAATGAGTGTTGTTGCTCTTTTTCTTCAAAAAATGTAACGAATTATAAATTTGTATTGTACAAGTTCATATGATGTAATTTTGATCTGTGAACTGAAGTATTAATACTAATTTTTGTTGCTGTGGTTTTTGCTGTGAATGTTGTATAGTTTAATTGTCAATTTTGCTGCTTTTCAAATATACCTCTCTTTCCCTTTTTTTACTCCAAATGACAACCAAAATACAAATCGACAAAACCAGTTGTGCCAAGGCTGTTATAGGTCTCACACTGTCCACAGTGGCACATGGCTTACATAACATACCACTGATGGTATGCAGGTTACCTTTCTCATATCAAAACGACTGTAACACATACGCATGTGTATTTTCTGTATGCTTTTCTGACTAACATTTCAAAACTGTAGTCCAAGCCTTGATGGTAGTAATGAATGCCACATGTTCAGAATCTTTTACAAACAGCGATATTAAACATTATATAAACATGCTTAATAGGTCACGTAAGTTTTGTTTGGTCAACGCAATAGTAAAGGTAATGCAGTTTTTTTTTTATCGTATTGCCTTATCATTTATTGCGCTGTGCCTGCACCTTATTATATGTAACAATGTGTTGCTGTTGCACATAATTGCTCGTAACTGTCAAACATTGTGTGACGTTTATGTATCATTTTAGAAACTTCCTTGACATAACGTTTCTTTTAGATAAAATGATGTAATTCGGATTTTTTTGTTAGGAGTAAAATAAATATAGCGATAGTACAGGCTTTCAAATAAGTGACGTAGGTTTTGTTTCGATCTGCTCCATGTTGCAAAACCATATTTCAACAAATATCACAGAATTGATTATCCTCTCGCAGATTGAAGTAAATTGCATTTTTATAATCAAGAAATATTAAAAAATGTTAAATTGCAAATTAATGCCTCTACCATTTACAAAGTAATCACTGTTTAAGGGTTTTAACTTTTAACCTGTTGTCCGTCAAATAAGTTACCAAAAGACACTACAAACCTCAGTGGATGCTTCATGGGTCAAAGCTTATTCACCCATCTCGAACAAAGACTGCGCAGTTGTGGACCCTTGATCAATTGGCTACCTTCCTTAACTACCCAATGTTCTAAGTAACACGTGCTATAAATAGAATCAATTATGTTCAATCTCTTGCAGCATCTAGAATACCAGACGTATCATTTTTAATGAAACTTTACTTTTACTATTTTAAATCTGACTGTAGAGCAAGAATGTCCTAGTTAGTACATCGTTCGATAAGTTTACAGGTCAAATGTTTCTATCACTTTTATACTTCAACCAGACGCTTTCACCAGTGGCAGTAATGTTATTTAATATCTGAGTCAAAAAGAACAACAAATCGGTCGGACATTGATACCATTTTTGATAATTGGTGTGACATTGTTAGTAATAACATGTATAAGGTTGCTGTTTTGGTGAATTATATGAGTCAATAATTCTAACAAATAAAAGGCAGGTAAAACTTAGTGAACACATATTCTAACACAGTTTTGAACAGATGAATGGTACTGGCTGCATTGTTATACCAGACCAAACATACTTGCGGGTGTGTGTGGGGGAGACGCTATAGGAATCACTGTCGCATCTCGATCGTTTTCTTGAATATCTCTTAAAACATTATTGATATTAAGTTAAAACTTACAATATATATGAAATATAAGAATGCCACTCCATGTTCGAAGTTTGAAAACTGAGTTGTAATTTGACGTTAATATGTCCCTTTTCACTTAGAAAATGTACCAAAATTTGCAGTTTTCTTGAATATCTCTTGAATAAGTAAAGTTTTAAATTTGAAAATACATATATAAAACATCACAATGCAACTCTATGTGCCGTGCCAAGTTTTATGACTCTGACTTGTACTTTTGGGTAATTATGCCAATATTCGCTTAAAAATACCCCTAAATAAATTTTTTCTTGAATTATTTTATATTTTCACACAAAGAAGAATTTTTAACAAAGATTGAATTCATAACTGTAGTATTGGTTTGTTGTAACATTTCTGTACTTGTATTTATTGTTTCTTGTTTTGTTTTGGTAAATGGCTGTAATCAAAGATTAATCTTACTTGTTTCAAGCTTCTTTTGTAGATTAAAAAGCTGTTAATACTGTACAAAAATATTTTCTTTTAGCTTGAGTCAAACTGGTTAAACATGTCTTTTATGCAAAGATTTCCTCTCGAGCGGAAACAGTTTTACCAATTTTATTTCTTTTCAGTTTCTTGTGCAGTCTCTTAATTTATTTCATAGATTTTTACAAGAAACCATTATAAAATACTCGGACTATGTTTTTACTTATTTATTATATTTTGTACCAAATGGCTTCTCTATTCATTATACCCTACTATCTACCAAATGGGCCGTTTTATTGTAACTGCTTTGTTCATTTGTTGATTGTTTGGTTGGCTGAGTGGGCGTGCGGCTGTTGGTAAGTATGTCTGTCCTGGAACGTGGTCTGTGCTCTAACTTTACTATAGATTGCAGGATTTCCCATAACTGATAAAACAGTATGTTGCGCAAAAGGTACTGCTATTCAAAAAGTCAAGATCATGTTTAGAGGACAGAGGTCTAAATAGATTCCTGCTGTGTTTTTCCGGGCTCTAACTTCCACATGGATTCAGAGATACTCAAATAACTTATAGCATATTCATTTGCCTTGATAAGATGGTTTTGTACACACAAAACTTACTAACTGAAAGATCAAGGTCATACATTTAACTTGTCAAAGATAAAGCGGGGTACTTAAATAACTTAAAACAGGTGAAACCAAAAAGAGACTATGTGTCGCATACAACTATTTGACAACCATTTTTTTGTCTGGGTTTTACCTTTGCCTTTCATTGATGGATTTTGAAATACGTTGACCTCATAACAACCAATAAA
Source organism: Cyclina sinensis (assembly GCA_012932295.1). NCBI lineage: Eukaryota > Metazoa > Mollusca > Bivalvia > Venerida > Veneridae > Cyclina > Cyclina sinensis. The sequence goes on from JAAONU010000016.1 coordinate 8,555,585, forward strand.
TCATTAAATATTCCTTCAATTTTAAGGTTTACTTTTTATTTTCCAAACTCCAGCAAACAATAAATTGCGCATTTACAGGAACAACAGTATTATTTTTTTCTCAAGAGCAGAATAAAAGAGTGATTTCAATGGGCTGAAAATCGTCAGAATATTTCAGTCTGTTTTACTGTTTTTTTATATCCGTCATTTAGATCTTACTTGATATTCTCCCCCTTTGCCTCTGACAAGGCGATCAAGGGGCTTTAATCGCATTCGGTGAAAGCAATTGTTCAAACAATGCTGATAAAATGATCTGAAGTCGGTACGACGGTGTTTTTAAATTTAATGTTATCGACCTTGCTGTTTCTATTCAACAAGATGAACAAAGATTGTTACAAAGGCTTTACAAAAACAATAAAATTATGTAATGGATACAATACGAGTTTTTCTTCGAAAGTGTCTTCTTACAGAAGTGTAGCATGCCATTCGCTTCTCTGTAAGACGACATTCTTGAGGAAATTAAAATATTTGACTTATACGACGATTTATTAATATAGATCTTGACAGCAACAGGTCCACGTGGAAGTTAACAGTTATTAAAAAGTATCTTCTTACAAACGTAAGAAGACAACTTTTTGAATAGCTCTACTGGGGGTGTAGGTGGTTAGTTGTCTGGAGAGAATATAACGGTCACAGTTGAGTTTGTTGCCAAGTCTAGTTATAGACACTAATGCAAAAATGGTTGGGAAAAGAAGTAAACACGCTGTTGAAATTAGGGGTCACATAAATGCACGATGCCAACTTACTGTATGTGCAAAGCAGACACACCAATATTTGAGCATTGCACACGACACAGTGAAGTGTCTTATATGAGTGTTTTTAGGTGGGTGAACAAATTCAAGAGCGGGTAAGACACGCTGAAAGATAACCCCTAGCTATCTGATGCAGTGTGATGCGCGCGTCTGAACTGACTCAGTATTTTATTGAACTTTTCTGAGGTAACTGTTTTTTGGTCAGTTCAGACGCGTTCCTCACACTGCATCAGATAGCTAGCGGGGTTGGAATTTAACACGCAAATGTTTTTCGCTGTCAGAAGCATATGTTCAAACTCACTGCCAGATGAATACCCCATTCACAGACGGATGAGCAAAAGGGCACTCGAGTTCGAGTCGCTAGAATTCTATTAAAAAATGAATGTTTTTTTTTGTTCGCTCTTGTGACAGGGGACGAAACGTGAGTCGACTTTTCAGAACCAACTCTAAAGTTTAGCAATATATATGTGCAACGGTAGGGTGTAAGCGTCCTACTATTGCAAAAAGAGCTTACAAGTGTAAAGAAAGTATACTTTGTATTTTTGTTTGTACATGTTCCATGCATCAGGTTTGTCGTTCCAAAGGGAAATTCCGTCACTGGGGCTTTCTACAAGAACTATGTTTAAAAAAAATGAAACAATGTGAAACACAACGAACTTGTAGGTCATAGTACGTGTCTTTATTGCATGACAATGCGCCATCACACAAATCTGCAATTGTACAGGATTTTTTGAAGAAGGAAAAAGTTCTTGTCATTTCCAATGCGCCTTATTCGCCAAATCTATAACCGTGAATGTTTTCTATTTCACAGATTAAAGAACATCTGGCAGAAAGTAAAGTTCTCGACGAGCATTGCAGTAAGCTGTTTACCAGTGCAGGATATACCTAAATGTGACTATGAAAATGCTCTTAAAATTTGGATCAAACTCTTGAAACTTCCAATAGTCACTAATGGGGAATACTTTGAATGCAAAAACAAAAAACAAAACAAAAAAAAACAAACAAAAACAAATGAGTATTAATTTACAGGGCTCGACAACATTACATGTATATAATGCTAGACCGAAAAGTACACAAGGCACACAGCGTTATCAATTGTATTCTTTACAGAAGGGGCTTCTAAATGACAGTTATGTTGATAACAATACATTTTGCATATCTGTCAGAAAAATGTTAGTGATTATTCAAAAGATTAAACGATTGCGCTAGATTTACAAAAAAAATGAAGTAGGAAGTACTTCTACAGGGATTAAAGATATTGTACACCGACGAAAAGAACTCTTAAGTTACCTGTTTGACTAAGTAGATGAAGATGATATGTTTGATCAAAAAGATAGTTTGCAATACGCTTATGATAATATTTCAATTAAAAAAGTGTTAAGAAAGCTACAGAAAGGGTATATCTATGTATAGCACGTGGATTGATAGTATTACGGCAGAAGGTCTTAGAAATGGCTCTATGCTTTTTTTTTATATATATATATAAATTGTGCTTTAGCAACGGAGTAATTCCATCGTTTAGGGGTACATCTATTTATTGTAAATCTTATAAATGCTGATTCCGGAAATCCATTTTCTTACGTAGCATCTGTACAAAAGATATTGCTCTAACAAGACTTAGTGTCTGTGCTGGAAATAATGGAATGTAATCAACAATGTTACAGTAGATATTGCAAATATTGCTCGTAAGCGTCATAGTTTTTATATTGTCTGTCAATCAGTTATTGAAAGCTGTGATAATGTCATTTGGATTTTTTAAAAAGACATGTTGTTAACTAAGGTAAGGGTAGAAATAAACTGAAAACGTACTGTTCTTTTTAAATATGAAAAAGACCTGCCAGATGATAGTACCACCAATGCCGCAACTATTCAGAATATACAGAAACTGTAAATTCGTTGTGGTGTTGCTCCAGTTAGAACTGGAACAAAAAGACGTATGAGAAATTGGATTGAGAATACGGAAATGCATGTTTGTAACGTAGTAAATTCAGATATATGTCAGATTCTGAAAGTAATATTTCTCGTTAGTAATGATCAGCTTAAAAATCCTGCGCCGAAAAAAAGTTTTCATAATCTTAATAGAAGTTATTTTTACTTTTGTAAATAATTTATTGTATATTCTAACTATCAAATGGCTCATATCATATATTTTAAATAAACAGTTTATATTCGATCTGATGGAGATGATAACTGGTCCTTAAGACAATTTCTTAAATCTATGCACTAGTGCTCTTACTTAGTGTCAAGATTAGCAACTTCTGTTTAGGTTTTATTAGTGTAGGATAATTGCATTATAATGAAAGTTTAAATTCTACCTGTGAACAAAGGCCATTAAATACTAGAAGAGGCATAGAGTTGCCTTTGTCCATCGGTGACATTTATTCGGGAGTGTGTTTCCTCTATTAAATTCATACTGGTCATTGTTCACAGGATGCCCTTTATTCAGGTGTGGTCAGATAGATGTGGCAGTGTTTTTTTCTGTAATATGGCCTGTGATAGTCTGTTATAATTTTGTTCGTAATGGTCTTGCATTATTATCTTACGGATAGATGCTGTGATAATTACATGCACATAAAACTGAATTAAAGGCTTATATTTTTTCTCGAAGAGAGCATGTGTCGTATCTGACATCTTTGTAACCATGCAGGCACGCTCAGGCTGTAAGTTGCAATCCATAGTACTTGTAACTGATCATAATCGTCTACAACTTCGAATACAAATGTGTTCAAGAGTACAGTCAGATGCTAATCTTTGAGGATGATTTAGTTGTATGTGTGACGTTAGCAGAAAAGAAGAATGGCAGAAATATTTGATTGGTATCTATAAAACTTTACTAGAAATTTTGCCTATTTGAAAGTTGTTTAACTATTCTGCCATTCTGCTATTCTGCTGGAGTTGTTCTGCTTTTCTGCCATTCTGCTATTCGGCTGGAGTTGTTCTGCTATTCTGCCATTCTGCTTTTCTGCTGGAGTCGTTCTACTATTCTGCCATTCTGCTATTCTGCTGGAGTTGTTCTGCTATTCTGCTAACTTCACACAGACGATTTAGTTAAATGTTTCCAATAGTTTCAACATTTTGTAATAAACAGAGTGTTATTTCTTTCGGTGTGATTTTGCTATTAATTCACTCGGTGAATACCAATAGAGTATATTAAATAACTTCTCGAAAGAAAGAAATCCAGGCAGTCAATCGAAACCAACGATCGGTTGTTTACGTCATGTCAAGAAGACTCGAAGACAATGTGCGAACGGGTTCAAGACTTATTCTTATGATTTCACTGCAAGCAGTGTCAAAAAAATTCTCTACTGTCAGACAATGAGTTGTTGAACTGCTTGTATTTCATATACATGTACAAAACACATATGCGAATGACACATACGTTGAAGTATATGTTTATCTGTATGCAAGTTTCACAACGTTGCCAGGCTTGAGATTGTGCAGACTATTTTCAGAACATTATTTTGCAGTAGAAATCTGATCCAATAAAGATTGGCATGAGAGCCCACTACTTAGAATAAAAGCATGATTATGATGAATTATCTTAGTAAATCTAAATACAGTGTATCTTATTTGGCGTAGATTGCTTGGAGGCGTGTATGCCCTTCTTGTTACTATGGCTATAAAAGCATTGGATGACGGCCTTTCTTTGGAGATTCAAATGACCACTTTATTGACTGTAAGCACACGCCGATTCGACTGAAGTAAATAAAACATGTTAATGTTTAAAGTGTTATGCCTGAAAAGAAAGGATGTATTTTGTTTAAAAGAAAAACAGCAGAATTGGAAACTAGTGCATGTATCATTGTCAAATATGCACTGGTCTCTTAATCTACTAGCATCCGAGAGAAAGACGTACTGATTTAAAGCTGTACGGGTAAAACCACCTTCTCAAGCTTTATAATTAGCCAACAAATAATGTATTTGTAAAACATATTTCTTTATGCTGAAATTTTGATATTATATGTAATTTGGTATCGTGTAACTTTAAAATCGGTAATAATACATTTTCCTGCTTCGAATATAAAACGTTTAAAATGTACAAACTTACTCCAAAGCGTGGCCGGTGCAGATACACTAAATGTTTCTACTTAGCTGAACTGAAGGTGAACCAGGTATTCTGCTATTTCAGCTCTAGAGTCGGACACGTACATTTACTCTGTTAGGCCTTAATTTCTTCGTTTCATCTTTTACATCGATGATACTGCTACAAACTAACAAGGGATGATTTATTATTAAACATCGGTTCTTTAAAATATTAGAAATAATTGAAAAAAAATGTTTATTTTTTATTATTGTTATGTCACCCATATTCTTGTTTAAGGCGACAGACGGCAGCATATTTCTTTTACAATTGTACTTACAGCGGTAACCTCGGCTGATAATTCCATGTGTCGCTATACCCTTTTATGTCGCATTTTGCTTGTATTTGGAATGAAATATTGCGTTACCTATCTTTATTTAAGCAAGTTTAACTTTAAATTCCAGTCGATGGACAGTAAAAACAAGACAGTTTGATGATCGGACTGTCAGCGATTTTAAATTGTCGGTCTCTCTTAATTTTAAATTAAGGGGCACTAACTGCAATAGGTTTGTAATGTCAGATTGTCACATTAGATCAGTATCTGCTCTCCCTTTATACAATAACTGCATTATATGATTTAATAGTAACATTAATTATATTATTCTTAATTGTTTAACTGAACAGTCATGAATTAAGGATGATCGAAAATGTTCCACAGAAATGAAAATCTTACACGATGAAGCCTCCGTCGCCGCCCGTCCTCCAACCCGTCCCTCTTTGTCTTTACAAGGCAGTGTTTAGCATATCGACGGAAAAAATCATAAAAATTAAAGATATTATTGTATTTTGTTATGTTTTGTTTCTTTATATGTTTTTGTTTTGTTTTTGTTGTTTTGTTTGTTGTTGTGGCTGTTGTTGTTGTTGTTATTGTTTTCATTCATCTGTGTATGACATCAGACTGCGAAGCTTGAGCCGTTGACAAGAAGTAGCAAAACTATGTCGTAAACGTCTGACGTAATACTTAGCCGTATCATATGACTATTTCATGCAAATTCTTTTGTTTTTCAGTTTCGTTTAAATAGAAAGAAAATATAACGTACTTTCGACTGAAATTTCTTCAGGTATATTCTTTTCGTGTGACCTTTACACTTCTGATGACAGTATCACAAACGTTTTCAGATAAGACGTCAGTTAAATCAAAAAAAAAAGAAATATTGTAGGTACAAATGAACTGGAACAGGCATTTATATGCAGTATTCTTGACACAGCAGTCTTACATTTAAATTCATGTATAGAATATACTGGCGAGAAGATAATCACGAAAAAAAATAGATATCACGAAAAAATACTAGTAAATTTTTCGCAAACTCATATGATTTTAGCGAATATATTTATAAATGGCCTTTACCACTAAGAGCTTTATTATGATGATGATGATTATTATTATAATCGTCATCATCATCATCATTTGAGTAACTATGCTTACTATTAGCATTTTATAAAATGACATGTATATAGTTCTGTGAATTTTCATAAATATTGAGACAATTTCATGAATTTAATAAAAACTGTTGCAAAATATATTTTATATCTTTATTATTATTATTATTATTATTATTATTATTATTATTATCTTTAAATCAGGTAATCTCGGTTGCAAAGCATAAAACCGAGAAAAGATATATGTACAACCTATCGATCCTTCGGGGAAAAAAAGATCAACAATTATTCAAGGTTTTATAGACGTCACCTTACCGTGAAAATTTTACTAATTAAAGTAACAGAAGGTGGCAGAGGCAAGGTCATTATCTTCTGTTAGCTCTTTATCCCTCACAACAAGTATAAACAACCTTTGATACATAGAAACACAAACGAACAGTACGTATGAAACCTATGTGCATAATGCCCATATCTCGATATAATAACATACAATGTTTTCAAACTAGAATTAAGTTCTTTTTCTATTTAACTTTTTTTATGTTTCAGTTCCAAGATGTACATACTGAGAGGGTTGAGGAACAAATTTAAATATTGAAACATTTACATATTGCATGATCCAGAAATTTCATCAGAAAAATACACAAGTACAAGACACAATTAACCATCAGTAAATTGTTTTATTTATCTACCATCCTTCAAAGTGAACTAATTCAGACAAGCAACCTGATCGGCGAACACGGACAGACAAAAAGACAGACAGACAGACAGACAGACGGGCGAAAGGAAAGAGAACGACTAAAATATTCAGAACTGTGCGATCCAAAATTTCAGTTTAACTAGGAATTCATCTGAAGTAAAGATTCTCGCGTGTCAAAAGCCACGTTCCACAGGTACCTCAGCAATACAGAAATACCCGGCAATATTTCGACAATTTTAGCTTATTTTTCAATATTTAAGACCTTTAGGTATTGTTCCAATAATCTTTCTCTTAGCATTTATTTCCAAGGTTATATCTATTACTTTTTCATTATCAACATATCCACTGAACCACAGCATTTTCCTTTTTTGTTAATGTGTTTTATTACTATTTAATCTATGTATGTTATGTTATTACACATTTACTGTTAAAAGGTGCAGTATGTTCCCACGGTAAAGTTGGTCATGTGAACAGTTTCGTGAATAAAATACCTGTGTACTAAAGCGTTGCAATGTGTAAATAAAAACGACACTTTACTTTAAAAGAATGAGGAAGAAGATTGTTTTGTTGGTGTAGTAATGTACATGGATTAACGTTAGATTAGTGCTTTCGTCTAAAATGTTAAAATAAGATCCAAACCTGTAGTTTAGAACCATTTTATGTCTTTAAGAATGTCTATTTTGTCCCACAGAGCAGAGCTGGATATGTTCCAAATCATGTTTTGATTGGACCAGTTATAAAAAAGATTAATTTTCTGCTACACTAGATGGTATATTTTCATTTATGTCCATCTTATGAGAGAAAGGTTTCTTTGTTATTTCTGATTGTATGTCTATTCACCTGGCCTGATATCATGTATATTAAAAGTTATATTCTTTATATATATATATATATATATATATATATATATATATATATATATATATATATATATATATGTTATTGTTATTTATATGTTGCTATGATTATCAATATCTATATTTACTTAAGATTTGTGTATTTACTATATGTTTTCATGTTACGTCTATGTAAGTGTTATACATAAACAAAGACTTCCTTCAAAATGTTGAACGAGAGACCTCTTGATATAAAATCAAACGGTGAGTCGGCACTGAATAGTTTCAGGTTTACTCACCTAACAGAATGGCGAAAGTATATTTGACTTTGAAATATATGGACTTTTACTCCATTTAAACGAAATTGAAAGATATCAAATATATTTCACAGGTAAAGGAAACATATTGCTTCACATATATATTATCAATAGTTTCACTCCCTGATTATTTTTTTATCGTAGTTACATAACAGCAAAAACTGCTCAGCACAAAAGCTTTCTTTTACTTTCATAAGGAGCTTTTTCGGATAACATGAATATTCAGCATTCTTTCACTTTCGAATAAACCAATACATGAAACGTTCTATAACACGTGACCAGCTAGAATGACTAATCGAGAGTAAATTGATTAATACTTAAGCATTTAGTAGATATTTAGACATATATTGTATCTAGATCTTAATTTATGTCCCCAAGTTTAAAACTACATAAGATTATAGCAATGATAACTGTGTTTTCCTTGTTGCTTTGTCTTTGTCTTCGATTAAGCCTTTAACCAATAGACAGTGTAAACCTAAGAGAAATGATCCAATGATACATACACATCGATTGAGACGATATCATGGTAATCCTTTCAAATTTACATTAAGTTGGAATTTCCAAAGTTCATTGGTAGGAATGAAACAAGGGGTGGGACGAATATATTCAGTGTACAACGCAAAGAACAAATTAACCCTGAACCGGCTGAATTCTTGTAATGAATTTGCCTAGCTTTGAATTTGGAACAGTTCATTCAAAGTTTAAGGGATTTCAATATCAAAATACAAATATTGAGCTACCAACAGTATAGAGCCTGGTCAGACTGCACGGATGTGCAGGCTGGCCTGGCTCTATACTGGTGGCAAAGGCTAATCACTTTCGAATCCAGCAGGTTAAGGGTTAAGAAGGCAATACATATTGCTTAATTCCGAGGGTATAAATGGCACACGCACCATAGAAATTGTCTGAATATATTTTAATTTAGAATTTAAAACCTAGTTTCACTGAGGCAGCGACATGATAACGCTCATAATTTTGTTGTTTTATTATAGGGATTTTTTTATGTTGTTCACTTTAGGTTTCAAAATTCATTAACACACAGAAAAAGATGAAGATAAAAGATGGACTAAAGCGGATGCAGAATGGAGTGAAAATCCCAGAATTATAATTTATACTAAAATAACACGGAAAAACAACTAACACCTGTAAAATTTTTTGAAAGGTTTCTGTCCATCCCTGCAATTGATTGAACAAATACCAGTTTTAAGGTTGAATCGGTTTTTTCCGCTATTGCTATTTATGACCCTATCGGAATTCCCGGTCTGCGCTAATCAGATAGATGTACAGCTGTGGGTTTCTTTATCAAGAATAAACAACTTCCGTTTGCTTAAATTTATCTATCTCAGCTAAGCATCCTGTTCTTTGACAACTTAAACTGGCTTCCTATAAAGTAAAATGTACAGCTTTCCTATCATTTTCTTCGTAAGAAAGAAAGAAACACCTGTCTAAAATAACAACCTTCATAAACATTATAATACATTTTTTTCAACATTTATTGAAATATTCAACCCACATGAATCACTGAGCAAACAGTGGCTGTTATATATTTTTTTCTATTGACACTAAGACAATAGCATCTTATATAAGAATTTCATTTAAACAATGCTATTCATAAGTGCGTATTTTATGCCCCCGCCATTAGAAGAATGGCCACGCGGCATTGTGTTGTACCTGTCCGTCCGCCCGTCGACACTTGGAGAGATTTCATTCATATTTTGCATGTATGTGTCTCTTATGAAACTGCAGGTCCTTTTCCAAATTGGGCGTGACAACTCCAATTATATCAGAGTTATGTTTTTTTTTTTTCTCTACTAAATAGTTTAAGTGCATTTTAAAGAAAACACTTGCACAGACGTCATTTATTTTGCGAATATTATTTATGTTATAAAACTACAGGTTCCTTTCGAAATTGGACATGACTTCAATTTCATCAGAGGTATGACCCTTTATCAACTCTATTGATTTGAGTTGTTTTGCTGTAATCTGTTCATCACATACCTACACCAGTTATACTGCGTTCGACATTCCACCAGCCTCTTCTTACATTTTAACCATTTGATTATGATCATCTGTCAAATTTAACCCTTGTGACCCATGGACACATTTTTATCTAAAACTGTTGCGTGCCATCCCTATTTATTTTCATGGCATTGACACCTGTTTTTACCTTAGACTTCAAGATGCAGCTTCTCCTTACAAACTGCACCTTCACAAAGCACATTTTTTTATAAATTGTACACCTTCAAAAACTTTTCAGTACGAGTTATACACATTCCCAGTGTATTTTTACGAATGTATACCTTCGCAACGCATTTGTACGGACTTTTTACCTTCACAACAAACTTGTAAGAACTGTACACCTTCACAGCGCATTTGTACGACATGTTTACCTTCACAAAACATTTGTACGAACTGCACACCTTCACAAAACATTTGTGCGAACTGTACATCTTCATAAAGCTCTTTTTTAAGAACTGTTCACCTTCACAGAACATTTTTATACTAACACTGTTTTATGGGTAATGAGGTTTTTTAAGTTTTGGCCAAGAAAATGTTTTATGTTTAAAATACTTATAGAAACACTTGAACTTGACTTTTAAGGGTTTCCTTCATGGAGGGAAGTGCACAACAGCAATAAATATCATCTGCCATAACTGAGGACATAATGACTCTCTCTTACTTGACCTATGAGTTAGTTTCCGTAAAGAGTTCTGAAGATATTGTCAAGGTCATAGTGGGAGTCATTTTCCACGAAATGATATACAGTGATACTTTATTGTTAAGTATGTGGAAACACTATTTAGGCGAAATTTACGATCCTTTTACAAATACGTTACATTTATAAAGTTGTCAAGGTCAACCAGTTTAATATATGATAGATGTCAAGGGAAGCAATTATTACTGTGTTTGTTATATTTTAGTGTGACATATACATCCGAATGACTTCCCTTGATATGCATTTAGTATAAGAATTAAAGAAAACGATGGCCCTTGCACGCAGTATGAGCAGACGATAGCCAGTGTTACTAGCTTTAACATAAAGGCATAATTGGAGAGCAATATGGTCGAGGGTTTAGAACGCCGGACTCCCGTGCAAACGGTATCCCGTGAAACACTTGTGCACGTCATATTAAATACTAAGGCAGTAATGCTTTAAGGGATAAACGCTTCGTAAGAAGAACTGGTGACAGGAATAGAAATGGTTCAGTCTTACACTGCAGCACATACACTTTTCTTTTTAAGAAAATGGTCATATTTGTCATATCCTAAAGGGATACCAATTAAATACTGAAATCACGAGGTCAGACTGCCCATACCAGGTTTTGTAAATAAAATTACAATGGTATCTTTATATTTAAACATGTTATTACACATACCGCTAGTCAGATGATTTACGAAATCCTAAATATTTAAATAAATCTATCAAATACCAATGAATTTTAAACGACCAACAAAATGAAATGCCTTTCAATAGGATTTGAAAATATGCTATTCGATATTTTTAGAAATTACGGATAACCCGGTCCAAAGATTTGTCATAACCTCCACACCCATTGTAAAAACCGATGTACGCCTTTCGCCCCGGTATGTCATAGTCGCAATTTTTCAAAGATTCAACCTTGACCCCTTTTACCAATGAAATGATCACGCATTGCGCCGGCTTGCCGGCCTTGCAAACAGCATATAAAAATTTATCTCGATTTATGATGTCAAACGTCTTCTGATCATAAAAGCTTCTTAATCATTAAGACATATGTACAAAGGTTAAATATTGTGATATGATTTGCGTTTTTGTTCTTTTTGTTTCTATTCTGAGTATGTTTGTTTATACTGAAGAAAAATATATCGGAACTGGAACACTTCCAGCGCGTGAAACTTCCGACTGTTCGTTAAATACTAACTTTGCTGAACACAGGTTACGTTTTTTTTTTCCTTAATATAATCATATTTGCTTTCATAGGAACTTATAGAGCTTATACTGCCAAGGAATATATTTATCCATATTTCAAGGTTTTAGCTGTGTTCAGTCATGTTGCAATAACACCATGCTTCTTCCTGTCTAAATCAGGGAGATTTGGCTGTCATCCCTGTCGTTTTTGAAATATCGCACTCATATGGCCTGTTTAGAGCTTCTACAGTCAAAACCAGTGATATAACCAGTTTTCCTTAGTTTCGATCTTCAATCTCCTACTTTACACTGAATGCATTTCAATACTCTTCAACAATGAAAACAAAAACAAAACCCAATGCGGCTATGTCTGAACACAAGTTCATTTATTTTTTATCCTAATTTTCTATTACTGGATTACCGGCACGCGTTTAACAAAACAATGCAATGCAAAGACAAAGCACACGGCCCCATGTGCCCATATCTCACTTTCAAAGGCAAATGTCACGGAATAGGAGGAAACAAAAACAATAATAATAAATGTAAAAAATAATATATTAACTTTCAACTTGAGTTTGAGAACGATGTCTTAAAAAACAATAAGGAGAAAAATGCTTCTACACGAGACGGCAGTGGTTACTGATATAAGGGAAGTTACTAAGTGTATATATTACTTTAAGCCATAACATGACATAAATAAAAAAAAAACATTAAAAAACACTACGGGATATATTCCTGTCCCTCATGGGACAGAACTCTCACTTTCCTCTTCTCAGTTAATCCAAGTATCTTACTGCCATGGTATAATTAAGATTTCATTTAATGATTAAAAAAATTGTATATTTTTCAGCCTTACACGTACATGTTTCATAATATTTAGAAAGATGTGTGCATTTTTGACTTGGTTCCTGTCAGCAATTATGTGTCAAAAACTTTTGCATTATTATGTGACTAATTAAAGGAAATGTATTTGTTCCAAGCGGACTCCAATCCGCAGGTTATTGGTATGCATTTTAGTTTAGAACTATGGAGGGGCATGAATTCTGGGATTATAAATCTGGATCTAAAAATTTCAAAATTTCTCCCCACAGGAAACCCTTTAAATTGTTTTACTCTTGCGGGGAATTCCTTTGCCTATACTTCCGTTCCGCGCAACACCTGCATTCCTGGTTTTATATAGAAAAGGTGTCAGATGTACCTTATTCTTATCACTAATCAGTAAAATATTTTATGGTTTGAAACATCAATTAGCCAGTACTTAAATGCGTTTAACTATTTCATGCATGACGCAAACGTATTAAAATTTATAACATGCTGTGAAAAGAACTAAATGACACTAAAAAATGAAATCCTTCAATGTAAGTTATGAATAATAATAGTCTTTCACAGCATAAAGTGTTATCCCTGACTAATGTTATGTTGGCTTATAGTTTTGATAACGGCCTGACCGATAATTTGGTTTTAAGACATGACTTTAATGTCACTCACTGGAGCAGTATTTTGAAGGATGAAAGAATGTCGTTTTAGCAATTATGGGAAATCCACAAACAGTCTTAAAAATAGATGTTACGATTGTTTCAAGCCATGCGACCCAAAAGCTCTATGAGGCAACAGCTAAATTAAAAGTAACCTGTCATACAAATGCAAGATCTAGGACGGCGTTGCCCAGAGTATCAGCTCGGCAATTAAACAAGTACAGTAGGCAATTGGTTGAAAGAACAACGGAGACAATAAAGCTCAATTTTCAGGCCATCCCCTATAAATATTTAAATGATACCAGTTTATTAGTTAAGCGTTGTCTTCAGTTCTTCGGCATTTTTACCTCTATACATTTCATTATCAGATCAAAGAAAATATTGCAAACGTTGTCGAAACAGCTTTATCAGTTTATCAGTAAAGTAGGTCATTAACCAAGGTTTGTCAATGAAATTCATGTGTGTCGAGTGTATTCTATAAATAGAATCGATACTTCAGAATATAACCTTTCAAAGAATGAGGAAGTAGATTTCTGATTCAACCAAGTAGTGTAGGCGGATTAAGTATTCATTTCGTACAGGCAAACTTGAAACTTGATAAAGTTATTCTAAATTCTTAAGTCTTTTCAGTGCATTAATCGGTTAAATAGTATACCCGTTGTTGTTCTGATATTTCATTCATAAAATAAATTTTAAATGTAGGTGGGATGACTAATGTTAGGGTTTACCCTCACAATGCTATTTGCGGAAGGATATTTTCGATTTTATTTTATGCGGGCGGTCACATTATAGAAAAATACAAACAAAACTAAAACTAAAAGAATTGTAAAGCCAGATATTTAAACGTTATCAGTTTCGTTTTAACTTACTTTCGGTATTAGTTAAGGAACAGAAAAAAACAACTTAACGCAGGAGTGTATTTCATTTTCATGTATATTTACTCCTAATTAGATAATGAACGTTTGACGTGCATTCATACAGTTTCACAGAAACTAGAAGCATTTTTTATATCACTTACTTTTTAATCCAGGTAATTTAGTGACTAAATGTAAGTTCTCATTCTCTAATGTTAAATTCTTATAACAAAGCGAAAGATGACATATATAGTTCGAGTTATACATCGAGTTAATAAAATGTTCGAAAAAAGATGCGAATGAAAATGTCGAAAAATATTATGTATCTACGTGTTGTTACATGTCTTAATGATTATACATGAGTGTATTATCTGATGTAATATACAGTATATCTTACCGTTTTGTAATTCCCCGATAAGGTAAAACCTGAACGCTGCTAATTTTAGACTTTTAATTCCCTGTGATGACCTCAATATATGTCAACTAAAGACTTAAGTAAGAAAGGTTATTCCGGCCTCGGAGATGTTATCTGTATTGAAAATACCGTTTTTTATGGATTTTGAACATGAACAGTGTTCACAATTTCCTTATGTGATTGTCTTCTGATGTGACGTGTTATCTGTTATTATGATTTGTTCAATGGATTGTCATATTTGTAAGGTCCGTTTAAATGAAAACCTGTATAACAAAAATAGAAATAATAATAAAACACGGATAAACCGTTTGTTTACTGTAAATTAAACATTTTATTTCTTTTTAATCATTTATCAGCAGCCAATCAATTATCAAATATTTACGCACGTACGGGATGTTTACAGATTCAATATAAATTAACAGTTAATGTACCAAGAAAAGTAGTAAAGAATTTGAACATTTATTTGTATATTATGGCATATTTAACTGAACGGTGAATGGCACGAGTCTTTTCCGTGTAAATGCTTGGGGCTGGGATCATGAAACTAAGATAGGGTAATACGCATAACCAGCAGATAACTGCTATTGATTTTGAGATCACAATGTCAAAGGTCATGGTCACAGTGGCTACCTGTGTAAAATCCTTGTCTGAAAGATAACTTGCAAATGCTTCGGCCTAGGTCCAAGACACTTCATAGTATTATTGAGCTAATCAGTAGATGACACAATTGCTTTTGAGGTTAAGGCCGCAGTGTCAGACTCTGTAAAATCCTTGTCAAATTAATAACTGCGAAACATTCTGGTATATGTGTAGTCTTTTCTGTCAACCAAAATCACCTTTACTGAATTTTGCCACAAAGTTAAATTTTCACCAAAACATGAAATTTATATGTTACAATGATGCGTCTGTGACAGGTGGAATCAGTTGTGGTGTGGGAAATGGCTAGATAACATGCCGTTATTGGTTAAAATGTATGGATACATGGGTTAATAAATATATTAGTAATCTGGAAATTACAGAGTAAATGTGCGTGGGTTTATTCTTCTCAATGACAGATTAGAAGTGTTTGATCAGTCTTATTGGATAAAGTTCTTGTGACGTATTCGTCTCTCTTTTTCTCCCATAATTTATTGTGTCTGGAAGAAATCCTTTGTTGTCTAAGGTATTAGCACAGTCAGTGATAATTTAAAAAAAAAAAAAAAAAAAAAAAAAAAAAAAAAAAAAAAAACACTACTTTATTTTAAATGCGAATGTGAACTAGTTTATGATATAATGCTGCAAAAATGTAACATAAAAAGTACCTGGTGAGGAATTGTTACTCCATGGCTTCTGGATATCATACCCAAATGTAGAAAAAATGTCTTGAGACTTGATAAATGCTATGGCTGCTCCTGGCAAGAAACGTTTTAGAAAATTGATTTTAACTTGAGTGGTTGGGTGGGTTGAGGTAGCGGTAAGGGCCGTGTTAAGCTGAGACCGATTACCCCTGACATTGACTTAATAAAAGCAAAAAGTGAGTTTGCAATTCTTTATTTCTAAGTAAAAAGTAAAAACAAGTAATAAACACGTAACACATAACAGAATGTAACTAAAGATGGAATGTAGAAAAGACGGAATGTAATAAAAGACGAAATGTAACAAAAAGAACACAACTTGATCAATACAACTGTACAAAATACACTTACATGTCATTTGAATACATTAAATGTTTTGTGAACTAGATTCTTGAAAAAATGGTAACAAAATGTTGTTTTTTTCAAATGGCAGGAATTTGTTCAAAATGCTAATGTAACTAACATTAAATTAATCATCTATTTCAATGAACGTGTAAAATAAGCATAAAATAAAAAAAAATACATCAATAAATGCTTATTTAAAATGTGACTAAAAATATACCCGAAAATTGTCCTTACTTTATTATCTAGCACTATTATACTAAAGAGAACACAAGTGCTGAAAAACTCGTAAGCAATTTATCCAATTTATTGTGAACACGTACTGAACTTTCCGTATTTTGTAACATGTTTAAAAAAAACACGATTTCTTCTAGAAACAAATATTGACAAATATTGAAATAATTAAAATCCTTGAAATTCCAGTCTTTTTTTTTAAAAGATAGAATGATTATAATATACTGTTATATATGTTTGCAACTTTTTCTTCTTTTTTTTTCTTTTTTATAGTTTTTACATGAAGATGTAATGTAAATATAACAATACTGACAGTAATATGACATATTTCTGTCAGTTTTCGTTTAGCATAATAAATATATATAAATAAGTTAAGTTAACAATTCTATTGTTGAAGAACAGCTAACATCTACAATGTCAAATGTTAAAATATACAATAAGAATTCTCAATATATAAATTGTCTAAATATTGTAATCTCTTCATTCCTCTAACGCATGATATTATACATATTATATGAGACGAATCTGTTTATGGACGGAATTCTGCATAATTTTTTATAAATGCATTCAACTGACTCTAAAATATATCATATTGTGTAACTAATATACAATCAAATAATGTTATGAGGTTAAACACATTGCAACAGTTGTATTTTCACTGAAGTCCACAGTGTTTCATTACAAGAAAAGTCATTTCACATAAATTTCCTGCACATCTTACTCACAACAATCGACGGGTCATGCAAACAAAATAGTTAAAATACATTGTAAACAAGACACATTACAAGTAAAATCATAATCGACAACATTTCTAAACACATTCTTCAAGCAAAATCAAGCAATGAGTCAACGAAAACCTAAGCTAATGGACTAAATGTATTTGAACTAGAATCACTTCATGTTACCCGCACTTACTTCCACTTGAAACATGTTTGAAATGAGAAAAACCGAGCATATTGATACATGCTTCAAATATATGATTTATATTCCTCGTATGACAAACAGAGGAGCGAACAAATGAAATTATATGAGGCAGTTACTTAACATCCTATTCACAACCATAACATTTGAAACTGAGATCAGAAAGTTGTCACATAAAATGCTTATTGTTTACGCTGAGATTCAGTTAAACGAGTATTTTTTTCTTTATTTCGAAGAACTGATTAGTTGCACCTTTTAAATCTTTTGTTATTCTTCTTGCCTCTTTGTCGACGTTTAGATTCTTTTCTTCCTGCATTATTCTTCTGTTTCTTATTTCTCTTGTTCTTATTTCTTTTTCTTCCTTTGCCTTTCCCTTTCCTATTTCTTCTCTTTTTGTAACGTCTCAGTTCCTTTTTATCCTCACCACAATTAAGTGTTCTTTTGCCGGTCTTGCATTCGTATTTACACACATCTAGCACGCTGGGACTCTCTAATCTCTCTATAGATTTGTATACTGCTTGAAAATTCTCCGTTCCTAACTTAAGGACACCCAATATATAGTCGTTTTTGTCAGAAACATTTTCAAACCCTTTAGGTTTAGCATAACTGCAAACCTTCTTTTTAATCTTACGAACTCCAAACATAAATGTGAAATCGTAGAGTTTGCATGAAAGTTTTTTCAAACGTTCTACAATATCTGTTACCTCTGTTTCGCTTGCTACGCCTGCCAGCTCTTTACTGTTGTTTAAAACCTCATGGTAATGCTCCAGGTAGGCGATAAGGATCATAATTCTGCCATACGAGTGTTGAATTATTCTCTCCTAAAATAAATAATAAGCATTAGCAAGTTAACACATCCTTTGAAACTAAAACGCTGGTGAATATTTAATGTTGCTTTTTTTTCAAATTAGTATTAACGTGGACTTCTTTCGAATCTGCAGCTAGAAAAAAAATGCTCGAGTTTCTATTTCATTCATGTTTTGAACTTCATTAAAATTCATTCATTCAGCTCCTAATTACAATTTGCTGAATTTTAAAAGAGTTATGATAAGTTTCCATTTATTAAACAAGGTAAATAATTAAGCCAAAACTAATTACATATTTACTATTTGAACTGCTATTTAACAAAAATGTTGTCTTTTTGACACTTTTCGTCGGATTAACCTGTCTGTCTAGACATAGTATTTTCCATTGTTGCGCAGTTAGAAGTTATATTAACTCGGAGTAATTCATGTTTATGATGGAAACAAGAACAAATATTCTATACTTACAACTGGATTTCCCGCCTTCAGATGTTTTGAGATGCTTGAATTATCTATATCGATCAGGTCTGGGATTCTGTAGGACTCCCAGTTCTTGTCAGCACGTAATCCAAATGCCTTAAGTGAAAAAAAGAGGTATTTATTTATTTCTCTGTACTATCTTTCGTTGTACTGCTCAGCGCTGAAATGGTTGGCTATGATATTCTATTACGTTACAAATTAAAACATAAAGTCAGTTTGTAAGGTTTGGGGTATCTGTTTATCTAAGGATATTAACATTTCTAACTATTCGTTCTTTGGAAATTCCCAGATAGCATGGATACTAGCCATCAAATTACTTGAATGTACCGCTTCTATTATAGGGACATATTTATGTTTGCATGCGTTATTACTTAGATTGTCTCTCGTCATAAGTGTTTTCAAATAAAAATCTCTCTCGATTTTACCGTCACAAACCCCAATACAGGCGCTAGTTTTAGAAGAAAAGGACGTTGCCTAGTTCATTTTTTACTTTAAGGTGTGTAGATAAAACTTATAAGCAGTCACAGAATTTCCTTACCAGCCTGCGAGCCTCGTCTACATTATGTTTATCAAAATACCCAAAGAAAAACATGACGCTATCAATCAATATACATATATATTAGAAAATGATTTTATAAATCATAAAATTTTCTTACCAGCCGATCTCTTTCAGATGAAAACAGCTTGTCTATTTCCCTAAGATCTGGTCTGAGGATGTTTAACACGTCAAATGTGTCATTCAGCAGCACGCGACGCTCACGCAGATCCTCTGCACACCGTGTATCTCTCCTACTTCCGCTAAACCTTGGGCAAGGTTTGCACAGTTGACTTGGAACACTAATAGTGTAGCTCTCCTTAGCCATGCATACAATAACACATGCAGACATCCCGAATAAAAGTGTTATTCCTACAATGAAAATTACAAAGAAGTTTTAATTGATAATGCTATGACAGGTTTAAAACGCATTAGATTTAGTTTGTAAGAAACAAACTTGCATTTAATTGTTGAAATATTTTTTTAATATCTACCGTTAAAACTGCAGAATTTTTTTTATGTCATAATTTACAACTTCTTAAGATAAGAAAAAAATCATAATTAATAGCTTTCTTTCTTTATTTAGATTGGGACTGATTACAAGCATTAAGACAACGATACCTTTATGATAGCCCATATTGTTGTAAATGAATATCTCTTACCATTTTCGTTGCTTTTTATATAAATCGTAACTATAATTTGCATCTTTTTGGAATCTACAGACTTTCAGGATGGCGATAAACTGTTTATGTAGTCACTAAAATCCCAGGCTAGCAAAGCGTTTAAGCCGCCCGCGCAATCATTTCATTGGCTCATTTCTTTATCATTCACACTCTTTATAGTATTGATAAAAGGAATACCGTGTCTACTTTTGGTTTTCTTTTGACAAGCGTTTTTGATTGGACGATGGGCTCAATTAGGAAAATCCATAATAACACTTTGATTACTTATATTTATAAACATGTATAAAATGTATTTAAACAATTTAAATGATTGCCTTAATCCATTTGTTAGGGCCAACTTCAGCTGGAGTTCTACTGTGCAAGAAGAGGTTTGATACTTCAATTTAAACTTATTATTTTTCAACATTTCATTTTATAGTCATAGTAATCGTTATAGTAATTGGTAGTCTAAGATTGATAGACTGCGATGTAGTTTAAATTTCTATAGTCTATTATATAAATGTAACATCGCTTGTTCATGTTGTATAAATGTCTATATTTGCATGTAATCATGTATGCCATCTTGGCTTGTTACTGATCCTTTCTTTCGGCACTTAAATTGAAAATCTACCGCTGCTGGCCGAAGCCAGTCTACAAAATCTGAAATAGACGTTTTACTTTCAGCGTTTGCATGGAAGCCTAACTATGCATCTAATCTTCTTTCTAAATTAGGTGTCCAGGCATTTTTTACATATATTCGCCATCGTGTACAACTTGCCCGCACCCCCTCCCCACTTCGCCCCAACACCCACAGCTCATAATAATAAAGAGAAATAAATGGTGAAGGTGTTAAAAGATTAATGTTTTTTTTAAGTGATAAGCTTCATCGTGTATGATACCTGAGTATGAGTTTTAAATAGCAAATATCTGTCCTGAATTGCTGTAGCAAATTATAAAAAAAATATAAAAAGACATTTTCACATTTATTTATGATACTTATTTTACTTTTATGACTTTTTTTTTTGCTGCCCCCGTAGTGCTGTTGCAGCTGGTGCCCTGCTGCTTCTGTTGTTGTTGTTCCGTTGTTACTCTTTTTGTTGTTGTTGCTTCTGTTGCTGCCACACTTATGTTTACTATATTAATATCAGAGATAGTGCAGCGTACAGAAAGTAGCCGGCAGAAATGAACTTCCCTCTTGTTTCTGAATATTTGAAAAAATAATCCTTTGGAGTTTAATTAGATGCTTCGTCCGTTAGGAAGTGGTTTGTACACAAACCTGTAAGAATGCAACTAAACCCTAGTGACTATCCTTAACATGATAAACCATCATCCCTAGTACCGTGATTGTTATTAGTGTAGAACCAATACCATGTATCCGTCCGTCCGCATTTTCTCTAGATGCCGTGAGATTATAACAACATGATATTGTACTTCAAAACTGATTATAAAAGTCAAAATAGAACCCAAAAAATATATTCGCTTCAGCCGGATTTGAACTCTGAACCCTCATGTTAACAAAATATTAGCAACGCTTTAACTGTCACCACTATCGCCGCATGTGAAATAACTATTGTTTACTTTATATCTTATACAATATAGTTAAAGCGTCGCGTTACGGTATAGCACTTTGAAAGGGAAAAAAATCAATTTCAAATGTGATTACCTGACTTATTTTTTTGTCAGTTAGTCAGTTTTTAAGCATTAGTCATAAATATCACAAGAAATTTATATTAATACAAGAAAACTTTCTTTTTTGTGTCATCTGCAGCACAGCCCCTTTAAAGTATTCAGAGAAGAGAAATAAACTGTCTGATAAACAAAAACAAGAAATATCTTTGAGAAGATTTTCGGTAAAGTCGAGTACTGCACAGGTTAAGTAGACATGCTTGACTTGTTAGACAAGAGTTGTAAACTTGCTTGTGTTTGAGATCAAAGTTCTGTACTTTTTACACATAGTTAGGGGACATAATATTCGAAAGTATCGCTTTATTATTACTTAGGTTTCACTAATACTTAGTTTAAGATCTACAAGAACTTCCGATATGCCAATATTGTGTTCCTGAATAATTGTGAACGTTAAAATAGACACTCAATTCTGAAAATGCTTACATAAGCGCTTCGATATGTTTTAGTGGTAGTTTTTTTTTTGTTCGTTTTATTTCTTTAATGTTTTCCTGCGTATTGTATAATTTTTCATCGATGAAACAATAGTAACTATCATTTCTTGATTATAGTTTCGCTTTCGGCCACAACATTAATTTTCATGCTTCCCGAAGGAAGAGCATATAGTCGCCGCTATGTCCGTCCATACGTCCGTCCATCCGTCCGTCCGTCCGCATTTTCTTGTCCGGGACATATCTCTGAAACTACAAGAAGTATCAACAAGAAACTTTGTAGGTAGATAGATCTAATCGAGTAAAAGTGCAGTGCATAAGAACCATAACTTTGCATTATCTAATTTTTGAGTTATTGCCCTTTGTTCATTTTTACACTTTGAACATTGTCCGGGACATAACTCTGGAACTACAAGAGGTATCAAAAACCTCTGGTTTACCTGTCACCAGCCTACTTCAGTGACCATGACACTGTCTGATTAGGACTGCCACTGTCTGAGTTGATAGAAAAATACAGAATAAAATGGAAACTGTCTTTACATTCTTCATTGCATATTTAAACAGTTTTAACCTTTTCCAGCAACTACCAATAGCATAATATCTTTATGCTGAAATTGGCAAAGACTTTATGGACACAGAATTCTGTTTCCAAAACTTATTCGGGGAGCATCAACCGGTTCGACTGGCTCTTGTTCTATACGTTGAAAGTCGGGTAAGACATTTTCGCCGGAAAAAAAACAACAACATAAGTCCTTACGATAAGTATTCCAGTCTTACGGTATAGCAACGCTAACACCCATGTTAACCATTGTAAAAAGTTTCTTTGCTGGCAGGTGAAACGTGCGGTTAAAAAATTTGAAATAAGACAGTATAGATGAAAACAAACCAAGTACAAACTGATAACGTAAGAATTTTATACGTGTTTAATTGGAAAAAGAAACACGTCATCATTTGCTTAGGGAGCTAGAACAATACTTAAGGTCTTGATCTTACTACGGTAGATATGCATGTACCTGATCACAGGTGTATGTACCATTTTTAATTGTATAAAACCTTTTACGGTTTGATATTTAGTGTTCCCTGTTATAATTCAGTGGCAGTGTACTTGCACAACATTTTGTACATTGTAGTTAAATTGTAATGTGGTAACAATGTCGGGTAGTACCACAGCAAACGCCTGTCTAGTTTAGGTGGTCCTGCTAGGGACTGTTGACCCGATGGTCCTGGGTTCGATTCCCCTACCATATACCATTTTCTCTCTTGAATTAATTAACTTAGTACACTGAAGAAACTCTCAAAATGTATCTTACCTTATCCTATAGACCTCCACCCTTGCAATATCAGACATTGCGTAACAACAGGAAAATGTGCTTTAAGAATCTATTAAGTGTATTGCAATCAGTTACAGGTATTTTTTTTTTGATGGCAACGAAATAGTGTCATGGATGAAATCGGTTATGAACAGTTACCTAACTTCAATACATGTATTACTTTTGCTTATAAATGAGATCGTACCTCATGCCAGACTTGCAATGGTAATATTTTGTTTTGTAGCACCATTTGATCTCTTTCAAATATATCTGCCTCGTCTTTCTCTTTTCTCTAACCTCAGTTGTTTGTTTTCTCTGTTTTCAGCCACTCTAGTTAAGTAAAGTCAATACTTTTATGAAAGTATATTTCAGCTGTGTTTCTGAGGACCATCTCTAATGAATGTATGCAAAACTCTGGAGATCTGCAACAAGTACTGGGTTTCTCTTAGGACAGAAGAGTTATATGCAAAAACAACTTATTCAATTGAGATAAGATGCAAGGTTGTTTACGAATAGTTTGGACGTAAATCCAGGAGATGGGGATATGCTACCTGCCATATTGTATTCTAGTATTCTTTTAACTGTTTTAGCAACTTTTAATGCCTAACGCTGTCCTGTAACTTTTAATGCCTAACGCTGTCCTGTAACTTTTAATGCCTAACGCTGTCTTGTAACTTTTAATGCCTAACGCTGTCCTATAACTTTTAATGCCTAACGTTGTCCTGTAACCTTTAATGCCTAACGCTGTCTTGTAACCTTTAATGCCTAACGCTGTCTTGTAACCTTTAATGCCTAACGCTGTCCTATAACCTTAAATGCCTAACATTGTCCTGTAACCTTTAATGCCTAACGCTGTCTTGTAACTTTTAATGCCTAACGCTGTCTTGTAACCTTTAATGCCTAACGCTGTCCTATAACTTTTAATGCCTAACGTTGTCCTGTAACCTTTAATGCCTAACGCTGTCTTGCTTATTGATTCGAATGTTGTTGCCTGTTGTGATTTAATATTTCAGAATTCTCACACCTCAAAACAAGAACTGTTTGTGTGGCAGCACGCCTTGGTGGACACTGGAACTGTATCGTCATTGCTATAAGGTCTACACAGTTTAACATATTTTCTAACATTTAGATCGAGCTATGCCCAATTTTTGTCTCTAACTGTTTTAGTAAAATCTGCCCAGCAATTTTGTTTACTTATGGAATACTGTAAGTTACGATAATCTCATGTTGTTGACATGCTTTTTGTCAAGAAATCCGCAAATATTGAAGCCCAGGATAATAAGTTTAGAGTGTTTGCTCTTTAAACACATGTTTTTTCTTATGAAGCCATGTATTTCTATTAATTGAATGAATCCATTATGCTTACAGTAAAAATGTGCATTCTATGTAACGTTGGAGTCCACAGCAGAACAGAACCGAATGAACTTTAACCTCTTTGAGCTGGAACGTCTATTTTGTTTCGAGCTTGCCTGTTGTTCTTGACCTGAAAGTAATGAACAATTTTCCTGAAATATTTAAGTTTTCCCTTTCAAGCAACCATATAAACTGGTGCTGTTCATCTGTGACTATCAATATATACCCATTTAAAACAACTTTAGTCAGGAGATGTTCTAAACACTTCACACGACGGTGAAATATTTCAAGTCCAAGAATTACAATTACAAGTAGGTCTTATTTTACCAAGGAAGATGTCTTACCGGCGAGAATGATCATAATTTGTTACAAAATCATTCGTTAAGAACATGTTACAAATATAGTGCAGTAATATTTTTTAATGATATTGCCAAAAAATTAATAATAAATAAAATAATAAAAATAGAAAAAATGAATAAAACAGAATAAAATAAGAAAGTTTTTTTCCATTACGCAGCGGTTTGAATAAGAAAGAAAGACGTATGTAAACCTTGTTGTAGAGTGAATAGAGCATAGTTCAATCATAATCCTAACGTGAATAGAGCATAGTTAAATCATTATCCTAAAGAGAATAGAGCATAGTTCAATCATTATCCTAAAGTGAATAGAGCATAGATAAATCATTATCCTAAAGTGAATAGAGCAAAGTTCAATCATTATCCTAGAGTGAATAGAGCATAGTTCAATCATTATCCTAGAGTGAATAAAGCATAGTTCAATCGTTATCCTAGAGTGAATAGAGCATAATTCAATCGTTATCCTAGAGTGAATAGAGCACAGTTCAATCATTATCCTAGAGTGAATAGAGCATAGTTCGATCATTATCCTAGAGTGAATAGAGCATAGTGCAATCATTATCCTAGAGTGAATAGAGCATAGTGCAATCATTATCCTAGACTGAATAGAGCATAGTGCAATCATTATCATAGAGTGAATAGAGCATAGTGCAATCGTTATCCCAGAGTGGATAGAGCATAGTTGAATCATTATCCTAAAGTGAATTGAGCAAAGTTCACTCATTATCCTAAAGTGAATAGAGCATAGTTAAAACATTATCCTAGAGTTAATAGATCATAGTGCAATTATTATCCTAGAGTGAATAGATGATAGTGCAATCATTATCGTAGAGTGAATAGAGCATAGTGCAATCGTTATCCCAGAGTGGATAGAGCATAGTTCAATCATTATCCTAGAGTGAATAGAGCATAGTGCAATCGTTATCCTGGAGTGGATAGAGCATATTCAATCGTTATACTAGAGTGAATAGAGCATAGTTCAATCATTATCCTAGAGTGAATAGAGCATAGTTCAATCGTTATCCTAGAGTGAATAGAGCACAGTACAATCATTATCCTAGAGTGAATAGAGCATAGTTCGATCATTATCCTAGTATGAATAGAGCATAGTGCAATCACTATCCTAGACTGAATAGAGAATAAGTGCAATCATTATCCCAGAGTGGATAGAGCATAGTTCAATCATTATCCTAGAGTGAATAGAGCATAGTGCAATCGTTATTCTTGTGTGAATAGAGCATAGTGCAATCGTTATGCTAGAGTGAATAGAGCATAGTTCAATCATTATCCTAGAGTGAATAGAGCATAGTTCAATCATTATCCTAGAGTTAATAAACATAGTGCAATTACTATCCTAGAGTGAATAGATGATAGTGCAATCATTATCATAGAGTGAATAGAGCATAGTGCAATCGTTATCCCAGAGTGGATAGAGCATAGTTCAATCATTATCCTAGAGTGAATAGAGCATAGTGCAATCGTTATCCTAGAGTGGATAGAGCATATTCAATCGTTATACTAGAGTGAATAGAGCATAGTTCAATCATTATCCTAGAGTGAATAGAGCATAGTTCAATCATTATCCTAGAGTGAATAGAACATAGTTCAATCATTATCCTAAAGTGAATAGAACATAGTTAAATCATTATCTTAAAGTGAATAGAACATAGTTAAATCATTATCTTATTATTCTTTATTGGTAAAATCAATGCAGAAATTACAGCAATGAAATCATAGGATCTTTTCCATTAATTTGTTAATATTGACGAAATTATATAGATCTATATCGCACTATGTAGGTTTTCTTTCAGATATGGCCCGCTGTTTTGTGAATTAACAGTAAAGAGATTTTTTTAGTGCTTTAGTGGTACACATATTCTTCACTAAGCTGGAACCAAAGTTTTATGTCCGTTTCTAAATGACCACTTGATGTCCATACCACAGTTTGATTATACCGGATAAATGATTACGTAGTTCGCATGTATAGATCTGAGAGATGCATAACTTAGTTTCTAGTATTGGTAATTCCTCGGGTTTCAGACATGAAGTGCGGAGATGTTCTTAATATACACTGAGTACTCCATTATTTTAGCTCTATTGTAATCTTAGATTGCGTATGGAATGTTTTTTAAATGGTATATCAGCCAAAACTAAAGATAAATAAGTCCACTGGGTAGACACAGAATTGAATATTCAGTGCGAATGGCATATCAAATGACATTTGTAGTCAATAACCCTGCACCTGTACCAGGTGGTTTTAGAATGGAAAAACCTACTTTCGGTTTCAGTAGAGAACAATTTTTCATCGCTCCCTGTTGATACCTTTTAAAGTCGTGCACAAATATGTACAATAACTAGTTGATTCTATAAGCTTCTGAAAAAATAATCTTTCGAATTCAATTAAAGCCAAATATTATTTGGCAGCTGCATAAACAGAAAATCATGTAGCAAAACAGGTTTTGTAAAAAAAAGTGTTAATCGTCAAAAGTTAGCTTTGAAGGAATGCCTCCTTCAAAGTATATTTTTGAAAATAAACTGACATTTTTCAACGATTCTTTAAATAAGTCTTGAAGCAGCCACCTCTGATGAATTCATTATCCCTTCATTAATTCCTTATCGTCACGTTTAAAAAAAGAAGATAAATCTGGAAGCCAACAGTTTACATTTCCATCTTAATCATACGAATTCTCACAGTTTCTTTCTCATTCCTTGGATGATTAAAATGACCGAACATTTTGATAAGAAAATATCACATGAGCATCTACATTTCTGAAAAGGAAAACGCTGCCCTTACTTCAAATTTTCCGAAAACAGATGTTAACCCATTCTGAACCGTTATCGATTTATACAACTTCATTCAACTAGAGACGAGTGATAGATATATTATTATTTTCTATTCAGTGATTCAACTAAAAACTTTCTCATGTCTATAACACGAGAATGAGAAATGTAGTCCACGTGTTTTTAAATACCCTGGTATATATTATGATATTCAAAATCTAGACCTTTGCTGTCGAGTTCCTTTTCACATTCTTTTTTTTTCGCAAAAAAAACAACAAAACGAAAAAAAAACCAAGTATGGTTTCAAAAAATAATTGTAGACACAGTGAAAAACTTCGAGGGTGTATATTCATAATTATAACACTATCACCGATTCGCCAACAATAAAGAGGGAATTGACCGTGATTTATACTATGTCATATGTTGAATACAAGCGCGCGCCGCTGACTTCACTGTTTTTTGCTGTTCTTATTTGTCATTGTAAACAGATATATTTTAAAAAGAAAATTTTATAAATGCGCGTGAAGTTAGCTTTGAGTTGGGAAATGAGTATTGGATATTCATTTCATAGCTCAACTTGAATTCCGAGCAAGCTGGGAGTTTGGTATTCAACGCAAAAGAACCGATTACCCAGCTGAGATCGAATTCCTAGCTAGGCAGAAGTTGGTCATTCAACCAAACGAATACCCAGCTCGGTTCGAATTCCCAGCCGGCTGGGAATTGGGTATTCGACCGAAAAAGCCGAATTGCCAGCCAGCTGATATCGAATTTCTGGCTAGGTAGGAGTTGGGTATTAGTTGGGTACTAGCTGGTTGTAATTCGATCTCAGTTGGGTATTCAGCTCTTTCGAGTCAAATACCCTATTCCCAGCTGGCTAGAAATTTGATCTCAGCTGTGCATTTGGCTCTTTCTGGTCGAATACCCAATTCACAGGCTGGTTATTTGAACCGAGCTTGGTATTCGTTTGGTTGAATACCCAACTCCTAGCTAGCTAGGAACTCGATCTCAGCTGGGTATTTGGCTCTTTCCGGTTGAATACCAAATTCTAAGCAAGCTGGGAGTTTAAACTGAGCAGGGTAATGAATATCCAATACCCAGTTCCCAACTCATAGCTAACTTCACATACTTATTTTGAAAACGGAATATTGTTTTGGATTATATTATTTTCTTTGATGTCCATCTAGGATAAACTTATATATATTTGTCAAAACATAAATTATTTACTCATAAACTAAAAATGACCTCATTGTTTTCACATTTACGCGGGAAATGCATTAGGATTGGTCTGACATGTACGATTTCCGTAAAAATGGCATGAAAATTTTTGTGCATAATTTTGCCCTTTAAACTACACTCGTACAGATGCGTAATTATTTTATCACTCAGGCCTACAGCCTTCGTGATTGAATTACTACGCATTTGAACTCGACACTGTGCTTTATTTGACGGTAGATCACTCAAACTTAAAATTTCTTATTCATGATCTTTTAAGTACAGTTTTGCACTAAACGATAACTTCCTATAAAATCACACCGAGATTTATTTTGACGCGCAAACAGAAAAAGCTTGATAAGAACTAGACACTCAACGTACTCTTTCCTTGAAACAGATTCTTTCTTGTGGAAAAAAACGTAACCGGAAGACGTGATCATGGTGAACTTTTGTGATCCCCCTCCGTGCGTCGTCCGTCGTGCGTCGTCAACAATCTTGAAACGACATATCCTCTGAAACCACTGACTGCACATTTACCAAACTTCACAGGAATGATCCTTATGTGGTCCCCTTTCAAATTTGTTCAAATGGTTCAGGTCTGTTGCATAAGTAGGTCACAGGGCCAAAAAGGAAATTTCAAAAATGCAAATTAATAAAATCTTCTTCTCAGAAAGTACAAGGCCAAGAGCTTTGATATTTGGTATATGACATCATCTATATGTCCTCTACCAAAGTTGTTCAAATTATACCCTTAGTGTCAAAATTGGCCTCGCCCGGGGGAGGGGGGTGCATAGTTTTCCTTGTATGTATAAAATAAAACTTCTTCTCTGAAATGACAAAGTATAGAGCTTAGATATTTGCTATATAGTCCTTGGGTTAAAATTGGCCCTGCCCCGGGGGTCATAGATTTTCCTTAAAAACATATAGTGAAAACTTAAAAAATCTTCTTCTTTGAAACTGCAAAGGCTAGAGCTTTGATATTTGGCATGAAACATTATTTAGTGGGCCTCTACAAAATTGTTCAAATTATAGCCCTAGGATCAAAACTGGTCCCGCCCCAGTTGTGTCATGGGTTTTCCTTATATACATATAGTAAAATCTTTAGAAAATCTTCTGCATAAAACTGCAAAGGCTGGAGCTTTGATATTTCACATGAACCATTGTATAGAGGAGGACCCATACAATCATAGTTTAAATTATAGCGCAAGGGTTGAAAACGGCCCTGCCCAGGTTGGTTGGGGTCATAGTTTTCCTTATATACATATAATAAAAAAACTTTTAAAAAACTCCATCACTAAACCATAAAGGCTAGAGCCTAGATATTTGGCATGAATCATTGTCTCGTGAACCTCTTCCAAGTTTGTTCAAATTATATCCCTGTGGTAAACATTGGGCCTGCCCGGAGATCATAGATTTTCATTATATACATATAGTTAAAACTTATAAGAAAATTATCCTCCGAAGCTTCAAAGGCTAGAGCTAAGATATTTGGCATGAAACTTTGTGGATCTCTAGAAAGATTGTTCAAATTATGACCCTAGTGTCAAATTGGCCCTGCCCTTTGGGTCATGGGTTTTCTTTATATACATATAAAAAAGTGATCTCTGAAACTGAAAAAGCTATTGCTTAGATATTGGACATGAAACATTGTCTGCTGGACCTTTATCAAGATTGTTTAAATAAAAGCTTTGGGGTCAAAGTTGACCCTGCCCCAGGGTACTCAGTGACCTATCGTTTTTGTTATTTGATAAACAGTTATGAAATTTGGACCATGTTCACAGTTTCAGATGTAGAATTTAACTTTGATATGAGCTGGCCTTGATTTTGACCTAGTGGCCGACTTTCTTGTTTTTTTTATGTACAGCTATGAAATTTGGACCATTTGCACAGTATCAGTTTTAGAATTAAAATGTGATGTTAGATGACCTAAATTTTCACCAAGTGACCTTCTTTTATCTTATTTGATATTCAGCTATGAAATTTTGACCATGTGCACAGTTTCATATGTAGATATGAACTTTGATATGAGCTGGCCTAGATTTTGACCTAGTTACCTACTTTTTCGATGTACAGCTATGAAATGTGTACCATGTGGACAGTTTTAGATATAAAATTGAAATTTGATATCAGCTGACCTATATTCTGACCTAGTGACCTACTTTCTTGCTTTTTACACACAGCTATGAAATTTGGACCTTGTGCACAGTTTAATGTGTCGAATTAAACTCTGATATAAGATGACATTAATTTTGACCTTGTGACCCACCTTTTTGTTGTTTGATGTACAGCTTTGAAATTTGGACCATGCATATAGTAAGATTAAAAAAACATATTTTGCAAGAGTATGTTCTAGTGACCAACATTGTTCCAATTCTTGTAATAAACACTAGCTTTCTCCGCTTTCACACAAATAACAGTCTAACCTCAGGTGAGCGCTTTGGGGCCAATGTCCCCCTTGTTTAAATTGTAACTGCCAGCGACAAACGGATTATTACTTATTTCATGTAATTAAACGTAAATATTTTTTCAAGTTTATGTGTGAATTGCAGAACATTTCAATTTTGCCTAAGTACGAGTCAAAAAGGTCGCACAACTTACATGTGACAAAAAGAGTGAAAACCACTGTAAAAGTCTGCAATCACTACAATATGTGTGCGTGATAATTATTACGTTAACTGACAAGGTTAAAAAATAAGTCGTCATTTGACGCGCAAACGAACGTAACACAAACGAGATTCTTTGTTTGAAGGTTTCATCCTGACACACTTCAGCTGTTTACCTTTTGTGGACAATGAAGTTGGTGATAATCCCGCAAGTTGTTGTCGTCCGACTATTGTGTTTGGTGTTCATGTTGTTCTGTGTTCACGGTGTTCTGCGTTCGCTTGTTACGTTACCTTATATAAAAATGCACCATTCGTAAAACACTGCATCGTTTAATAGAAACAAACAACATCATTATGTAAAATTGTTAAAAAATTAACCCTATTCAAAATGTCTACATTCCTGTCCCATATATGAAAACTGTTATTCAATTCACTACATGTCTAATGAAGCTGTACCATATTTGAAATTCAAATTGAAAATTGTAACAGCTGGCAATTTTGTGATTATTTAGAACAGAAACACCCTTCAAACTTAAACCCAACTTCATCTTTGCTCATTACTGTAGGACGAGACAACAGCATTTCGTTAGAGAGCCGATTTCAACAGCAGGCTATTAGTACGATGAATGCCTTTATCTCATTTAAGAAACCATTCTATTTTTAAGCCAGCAACGTTGAGACGTGTTTAAATGTTACATGCTTAGAGTAAACTGAAGTGTTTTAAAAGAAACTATAGTTTTACCTGTGAAGATTTTGTTTCACTTGCAAAGTGAATGACGATCTGATGAAATATCATTTTTCGAACGCATGCTCTTAACTACAGACGACTGGCTAAGCAATGGTAAAAAAGTATTTACCCGTACCCAAGAAGATTCCCATTACAACAGAAACATCCCAGTCGGTTCTTTCACTTAGTCCATCGCTATTTGTCAAACAATAGTGACAGAACGGGCAAGAGGTGGAAAGAAAAGCAGTTAAAAGTTTCATTTCAACATTCAAAGGAAGTTAAAATGCGGATAAGATGAGCATAAAACAGAGCATAGAAACTTAGAGCTTGAGGTGGAATGTCAAAACCGATTAAACAAGCCATATTCCTAACAAAAGCTAACACAGAAGGTTATCTGATCTTATATAATGTCGTAAGGGCCGCCACGACGGCATAGATGTAAGGTATAATTTTCTATGAAATCTGTAGAAAAGGTCTAAGTGATCTAATGGACCTAAAGGCGGACGGGTTCCTTGATATTATCCCAAACTCAGAATGGTTCCCGACTTGGTAGTTAAATGGAAGGAACTCAAGACTAACTAGATCAAAATATAAAGATTTCAAAAAATGTTACACGATGCAAAAAACAAACAGGAAGTTGATGGGATGTTTACTATTCGGATTCCGCGGAACCGAAAGAGTAGTGTGATCGCTTTTTAGAAACTATGCGTTTCCCTTGAATGACATTTCTTGCAGCTTTAAATTCATTTAATAAGTTCATGCGATCGTTGTCGGTAATATTCATTAACGTTTTCAGTCTGTTTTTGTTTGTTTTATGTTTCATTCTTATCTTCGGTACCGGTTGCCCATATGACCGACGCCCTCTGAAGAGATAAGTTATTTTACATTGTTGGGGGAGTGTAAGATACAGAAAGCATTCATTCCAGACACACCCAACGTTCTTTTGCATGCTCAGTGTATAGGGATATATGGGACCTCAGTTTAACGTCTCATCAGAAAGACTATTAGTAATGTTAGTAGAGGAGCGGGGGATCGAACTCGGGACCCCTGGTTTACCAGTCTGAGGGGTCTTTTTTTCCTTCTCAGTATAACTAGTCATCTATCTATCTATCTATCTATCTATCTATCTATCTATCTATCTATCTATCTATTTACCTGTCTGTCTGTCTGTCTGTCTGTCCGTCCGTCCGTCCGTCCGTCCGTCCATCCATCCATCCATCCATCCATCCATACATTTATCTATCTATCTATCTATCTATCTATCTATCTATCTATCTATTAATCTATCAATATCTATTTGAGCTTATTTGGCGTCGGTACTGGTTGCCAATATAACTGACGCCCTCTGAAGAGATTATTTATTTTATGTTGTGGGAGTAGTACAAGATACAGAAAGCATCCCATTCCAGAGACACCCCAGGTTCTTTTGCACGCTCAGTGTATAGCACTGATACAAGGGACCTCGGTTTAACGTCTCATCCGAAAGACTATTAGTAATGTTAGTGGGTGAGCGGGGGGTCGAACTTGGGACCCTTGGTTTACCAGTCCAGCGCGTTACCACTGGACCACATCTGCTCCGCTAGTCTCCTAATGAGTCCCCTCTCCTAATATTTCCCTGCTCAACATAGAAGTGACAGAAGATCGAAGAGAGGTCAGCAAAACTGAGTAACTTAAAAGTAATAATTATTAGAAATTGAGGGGAATTTTACAGTAATGACAAAGATAAAAGAGAGATCAGACAATTTTAGTGAATTGATAAATTACCCCAAATTGAGAGGGTTTTGACTGTCCTTTCATTTTTGCCCAGGGGGTTTTGACCACTCTGTCATTTGTGTCGAGGAGGTTTTGACCACTGTGTCATTTTTAGACCAAGGGGGTTTTGACCAAAGGGGGTTTTGAGTGTCCACCAATCGAACACCAGTTTTGCATTTTGTCGCTTGTAATTGAATATAAGGTCACCCGTAAGTTTCCCTCTAATCTTTGTAGTTTCGGACATGTTATTTTTTTTGCAATAAATAAAAGTGTTTTTTTTTTTACTTTTATGTAAAGAAAGAACATGTGACAGAAAACAGACATATAATTTGTAATTTTGTTTTCGTTTACAGACTGTCTTTTTTTTCTCTTGTGTATTTTTACGAAAGTAAAGGAATATTTCTCTGAAACACCAAGGCTAATGAGACGGTTACAATTAAGACAACATCTGTCCCAGAAAACAAACAAACAAACAAACTGCTGTTAATACATGTATATATTATTTGCTCACAATAAGACACTAAATTGTAAGTCGCATTGTCATAAGAGCTCTATATATGTAATACACAACTTTTAAATATTTCTATTGTAATAATACAAAATCATTTATTTCGGCATTTTGTCTCGCCGGACTATTTACTCTCTACCAATGATATCGACATTGTTCCATTTTGTTATTATAACATCCTTGTTAGTTCAACATGCATCGACAGAGAACATTCTTTTCTTGTTCTGTTTATGCCTTGACAAATGAGGTCGTTAAACGTATCTATTAATGACCTTTTCGGTTATTTATTCCGTGTTTCACATCCTTTTAATATTTGACATGTCGCAGGCTTTTATATATTGGGAAATATTTAGTTTTGACTGATGTAAATAATATTTTAACTTTTTAAAAAACATCCTTTTCTCTATCAACGCTCCTTTCATTTTTAGTTTTCTGAAGACAAAAAAAAACAGTGAATTGTAAAGAAATTTCAAATAGTATGATTTCAGCAATTCAAAGAATCCAATAAGAGAACATTTTCTATATTACTTCAGTTTTGAAACAACGATTTTTCCATCATAGAGAGATCATTGTCCCTAGTTCCTACAGGTATCGTTTTAGGGTGTCATCACCCGTGACATATAGTTTAACAAATCGTCTTTGTTTACATTGCATTACTATGCATACAAACTGTTCACTGTCATGTGAAAACATATCTTCTTCCCTGCCCTAACCTGCGTTAACCTACTCTTTGCTGCCCTGTAGTACTCTGCACTGCCCTGCCCTGGCCTACCCTGCACTTTCCTGACCTACCTAGACTATCCTTGCCCTTTCCTGTCCTGACTTGGCTTCCAAGTCCTGGCCTGGCCTACATTGACCATCCTTGCCCTTTCATGTCCTGTCTTGGCTTCCCAGTCCTGGCCTGGCCTACATTGACCATCCTTGCCCATTCATGTCCTGTCTTGGCTTCCAAGTCCTGGCCTGGCCTACCTAGACTATCCTTGCCCTTTCCTGTCCTGACTTGGCTTCCAAGTCCTGGTCTGGCCTACATTGACCATCCTTGCCCATTCATGTCCTGTCTTGGCTTCCCAATCCTGGCCTGGCCTACATTGACCATCCTTGCCCATTCATGTCCTGACTTGGCTTCCCAGTCCTGGCCTGGCCTACATTGACCATCCTTGCCCATTCATGTCCTGTCTTGGCTTCCCAGTCCTGGCCTGGCCTACATTGACCATCCTTGCCCATTCATGTCCTGTCTTGCCTGTTTATTTAATCATTGGCTCATTTATCTTTTTTGTCGAAAGGCACTTTCAGTTGCTGTAAACACGAAATTATTCGTACAAAGCTTGAAGCTGTGTGCACTCTACAATGCAATAAAATATAAAGACTACATCGACTTTCACGATAAAGACTTTTTGAGTTACTGATGTCGTGTAAATCGACCGTGATCAAATCTTCAAAGAATTTGTCGTTTAATATTTTTTTCGGAGTTTAAAAGTTTTGAGGCACACCCTTTCGTACTGAAATAGCTCTGAGCTTTGATGATCTATTCTTTAAAAATATAAAAGAAATAGTGAACTACTTTTCTAGTTTGCTTCACTGCTGCAAAGCTTCTTTCTTTTTTGTTTATTTGTGTCCTTTTTATATTGCAAAAATATATATAATGATTTTTATTTGTACATATTGTTGGTAATTTGTACATATTGCTGGTAATTTGAACACATTGTTGGTAATTTGTACATATTGTTGGTAATTTGTACATATTTTTGGTAAAAATCCGAATTCTAATTACATTAGAAGATAGTCCATCTGTCAGGAACTGAGAATGTCAGTTTATCACAGGTTATTATAACCGTACAAATACCATAGTAGATTTAACACTCAAATAAAAACTGAAACAGGTTTTTACTAAAGTTTAAAATGAATATAGCATCTATTTAAGCAATATTGATAGGTCAATTGCTAAGATTATGTTTTAAAACTGACTGACTGACTGATAAGGATTGTTTATCCTCGGTACTGGCCTTAGCCATATAAATCAAACAAAGACAAACTAGTTTTCTTGGTTAAATGTCACCCCAGGAAGTGTGCCAAATTTGTTGTAAATGCTTATTACATTAGAAGAAGTATGTTATATAGGCAGGAATAATCGTGCAATATTTGCATGTGTTAAACTACATTTTGTGTTACATCATACATTTAAAGTCATATGGCATTTTACTTGGTAATCTAATAGAACTGGCATTCATTCTAATTTATACCAGTAATACTTAATCTTAAAGGTAATTAAGTAAAGTTAAATCTTGTCCGTATAGTTATATATACTTCACAGATGCTACTATGTCTACATGCATCAAAATGTTTAATTGTCCATTTGTGTATATCATGCGTTATCATTAACTGTTGTTAAGGTGACTTATAGGCCTACTAGGCTGGGTGTTCTTTATAAATCGTATATATATGTATGCTATTATCATGTACGTAAACACATGTCACTAAAACAAAGATTATCTTATCTTATCTTATCTTATCTTATCTTATCTTATCTTATCTTATCTTATCTTATCTTATCTTATCTTATCTTATCTTATCTTATCTTATCTTATCTTATCTTATCTTATCTTATCTTATCTTATCTTATCTTATCTTATCTTATCTTATCTTATAACCGAGCGCGACTTATGATAATCAAATTAACTTAAATATTTATAGTCACGTGTGAGAGTGTAGATTATTTCTATTTGAAGATGTGCTACATTACCTACTGGTTGCACCCTCAAACATACGTAAAAGTGAATGCAAATACAATGAAATGGCATCTTTAGTTATATGATGCTTGTAAGTCATTAACTTCTAAGAATGCAGAATAACAGTTATGCAATTTTTATAGAAACACGTGCTTCATTCGCAAGCACGAGGAAGGTTAACGAGTCACATGTAACAGTCTGATACATTACAAATGAACAAGTTATTGGAGGTTGTTTAACACTGACCTATAAACACTGACCATCCTTATGATGGTAATGACCCGGAATGTATGTGATAAATCAAAACTGTTTTTAAAGCCAAACTTCTGGTTAAATAAGACATGTACACTGTGATAAGAATGAAATAAGTATTTGCTTAAAGATTTTTTTAATAGAAGGTCACCATTTTTCTTCTCTCCTTATGAGCCTAGCGTAACGAAACCAACCAAATGATCGATAAAACGTGCTCTTATAAATAAACGCTATTTCTCTATTGTTTTGCTTTAATAAATACGCAAGAACAAATTCAGTAATGACAAAAAGCCAGCCAAACGCTGGCAAACGGACAAGCTATTTGTTTCAGATATTTTTTCACTATTTCAATAATGGTATAGCCATAACCACACCCAGTGGGATACACATTATGATCATTTTTATCAAAGTTTTGAAATCAATGTAGTAGAAATCCCTCTAACGACTTTCTCTTGAGTTTTAACCACAAACTTCTCTGCGGTTTCGTTCTTCTGTTTGTTTTATGTTACTATATACACAGTTGCGGTTTTAACTATAAAAAGTACAATTTTATGGGATTTTATTTTCTCCCATGGGTCAGATTTATTATTCAATTGGAAAAAATGTCAAGTTCAAGATTACCGAATCACACCGAAAGTTTTCTATTGAATTTTCCCTTCTCTTACGGACACGTTTTGGCTTAGATAAAGCTTGATTTCACTCTATGTTTACACAAAGACACGAAATAGAAAAAAGAACCAGAAATATGGAGAAACACGATATTACAAAAATTTATTGGAAAAAAAAGAAAAAGAAAAACATAACAATAATTAGACGAAACACAATATAGCAATCAAAATAATGATAATTGTGACCATCAGTCTAACCGTATTGTTATTATCAAGCACAACAACATCTTCGTCATTTTCATTTTCCACAGCAACAATAGGATAAATATATTATTTTAAAATTAGGAAATAGTTTCTACTTTTTTATTTAAATAATTAAACGATCTGTTTAAATATAAGCTTGGTCCTACATAAACATATCGAAACATATGAAAACTGGTCACTTACTTCCGGTTGTACACTAATATATTAATAATATCTAAGTTTCCCAAAAAAATATATTTAACCTATCACGAACTTTCTGCGGAAGCTTACAGCTTTTCATACTTGTGTGATAAATTTACAAAATTCCACTACTGATCCTCAGATTAGTATATATAGGAAAAATTTTCTCATATTTTCTTATATCTTTCATCGGTTCGGGTAGTAATTATTTGATAAGAACATCATCGAAAAATTACAGTTTATCACATTTTACCAAACACAAAAAAAGAAAGAAAACAAAGAAAAAAATATCAAAAAAATTGCATAAAAACTTAAATCATGAGTAAGTATTTACAATTTCTTTTTATCTATTTTCTGATTTAAAACAAAGTGATGTATTAAACCGTTACTAAAGATCTAGGGAAAAAAATCAAAAATGTTTAAAGATGGGCATTGCCAAAATAGAGCTGATTCCGGCTTGTAATTGATGCAACCATTTTGGATTTTCATTGATAAAAATAGTGGGTATGACAAAAGAATGATTATTAATTTCACGGGATAATTAAGGCCTCCGCTGAGTTAAATCGAGCGAAGGTAAATATTTCTAGATATAAATTCTTATATATATTTTCTTTTTACTTAATGGACATAGTCTTTTTTTTTTTCATTATGGAGTTTAAATATTTATTTTAATATCGGAACTAGTTCTTAATCGCAGTACACTTTGGAAGTCAAACATTATCTTCAATATAAACACATGTGGCATAAACAAATAAAACATAAGATGACTATCGCACATAAGCCGATACAAAAGGACAGAAATGGATATATCTTTCATTTCCCATCAAGTGTGTAAAATGTGTAAAGGAAAACGTACAGGAGGGCAATTATTATTAAAAAAAACTGTACTTTCATTTTCAGATTTTTTTGTCAACAAAGTCATCCCCGTGTTTGTTGTGGCATCAGTAGCTTTTGCTGGGCCTCTGAAACTTGAAAAACGGTCGACAACGGAAGATGGGTTTTCTAGCCCCTGTTTCGCCCTAAGCGGGGAGGGTCCAGCTTCATTAAAGCCCCTCAGTGAAAGTATAGCCGATTTACAAGCCAGGACAGCCGGTCTCATAAATGATGCAGGCTTTCTTAAGGATTATGTAAGTTATTGTTGACTCTTGTAGAAAACGTGTTACATTACCCAAACTGAAAGTGTAAATGCCTAGTTTTGTTTCAACGTAACCATTTGAGTATTCAAGATATGGGAAGAAAAGAAAACAAGCGGACTCTTGCGAAATTGGCAAAACGCTTTCGCTATTAATAATTCACTTTTACTTTTAATGCACTTCAAGTCAATTTCCGCGAACAATTAATCACATCTTTAGCTCATCTTTTGACACGTTTGGAAATTTATAACGAATACACACTCTGTGTAGGGGAAACAACTCATATTGTCTTCATGTAAAGCAAATTACAGTAACCAACGTCGATTTTTCCGCTTGGCTCGTTCAGTCATATAAATGGGTATATTTTGTAAATTACAGGTTCACTACGTTCAAAGTCCTTAAGACTCTCTCTTTATCTGTGTGTGTGTGTGTGTGTGTGTTTGTGCATACTTCAAAGTTTAAACATGATTTAAATTTCTTTCAGTTTAAAACGCATTACGGATTTAACGACATGACAGCAGACTATTTGGATATGCAAAATTGGATAGATGATGAGGAAATGATTGTCACAGAAGAACAGAAAGAGGCGGCTATCACCGAGGTAGGAACATTAGTATATCATCTAGCTTTATATAAAGGTAGACTAAATTTTGAGCTCAAACCCATTTGGAAAATCCTGAATGTAAGTTTTAAGTTGTGTATGTTACTGGCTTTAAAGAATTGAGCAGTACACAGTACGGAAAGTAATAAAATCATTTTAAGTTAGTCAATTTAGATGGTTTGTAATGCAACAGAAGGTTCGATCATTAAAATATTATTCAGTCACGGATATTGGTGCGTCATAACTGCCCAAACCATACATATTACGTAAAAGATATTTTACGTTTATCAGGTTTCCTCCTATCTCGTTCAAAAATGAATTTACAAAAACTTCTGCCAAACCCGCCTATGAGTTTTATAATCATGCATACATTAGGAAGTTAACACATCTAAAGGAAAAAAAAAGAAAAAAAAAAGTTTCCTCCTTTCAATTTATGACCGATAAATAACGGTCACAATTATTTGAAAAACCAAATGGATTCGAAAAAATATAAATCTAATGCTATATTTCGGATTTATAAAAAAGTATCATTCACTAAGTTATAAATTTATAATAATAAAAGTCAGCATTAATTAACATTTTCCGGCAGGAATATATAAGTATGCTTTTTACCAACTAACTAATGAAACGTTCAACAGAAAAAAAATGTTAAAAACTTGGTATGATTCTTTTTTAGCTCACCTGAGCAGTGCTCAGGGTGAGCTATTGTGATCATCCTGTGTCCGGCGTCCGTCGTCAACATTTTACTTCAAATGACATCTTCTCCTAAACCGCAAAGCTATTTTTAACCAAACTTTACA
This sequence comes from Cyclina sinensis, assembly GCA_012932295.1. Classification (NCBI taxonomy): domain Eukaryota; kingdom Metazoa; phylum Mollusca; class Bivalvia; order Venerida; family Veneridae; genus Cyclina; species Cyclina sinensis. Next base: position 8,596,911 of record JAAONU010000016.1, read on the forward strand.
GAAATGTTCCTTATATTACCCTTTTCTAAAATTGCTCAAACCTTTCCGCTCCATTCCACATAAGGGCTGCAAAAGCTGAAAAAAGAAAAAAAAAACACACATCTCCTCCTACACGGTTGGGTGATATTTCACCAAATTTCACAGAAATGTTCCTTACATAGCCCTCTACTGAAATTGCTAAAACGGTTCCGCTCCTCTAAAACCAATTGGCCATTTTAAATCAAATTTGACAGAAATGTTTCTTATAATGCTCTTTTCTAAAATTGCTCAAACGTTTTCGCTCCACTCCACATAAGGGCTGCAAAAGCTAAAAATAGAAAAAAATAAATAAAACAACATCTCCTCATGAACGGCTGGGTGATATTCCACCAAAATTCACAGAAATGTTCCTTACCTAGCCCTCTTTTAAAGTGGCTAAAACAGTTCCGCTCCATTGAATGAAATGGCCGCCAGATCTAAAATTAGATATTCGTCAATATTTGGCTTCAAATGACATTTCCTCCCAAACCACTTGGCCATTTAAAATCAAATTTGACAGAAATATTTCTTATATTGCCCTTTTCTAAAATTGCTCAAACTGTTTCGCTGAACTGCACATAAGGGCTGCAAAAGCTAAAAATAGAAAAAGAATTAAAACAACATATCCTCCTGAACGGCTGGGTGATTTTCCATCAAATTTCAGAGAAATGTTCTAAACATAGCTCTCTCTATTAAAATTGCTAAAATGGTGACGCTGCATTGAACAGAATGGCCACTAGAGCTAAAAAAAGATTTTCATCAGTATTTGGCTTCAAATGACATCTCCTCCAAAACCATTTGGCCACTTAAAATCAAATTTGACAGAAATGTTCCTTATATTGCCCTTTTCTAAAATTGCTTAAACAGTTTCGCTCCATTGCACACAAGGGCTGCAAAACCTAAAAATAGAAAAGAAATCAAACAGCATCTCCTTTTAATGGCAAGGTAATTTTCCATCAAATTTCACGGAACTTTTCCTTACCTTCCCTGCGTTAAAATTGCTAAAACGGTTCTTCTCTATTGAACAAAATGGCCACTGGAGCTAAAAACAGGTTCTCTTCAACATATGGTTTCAATTACATCTCCTCACAAGCTGTTATCACGAAATGCCACAGCCCCATAGATTTTGCATATGTTGTTTGCTTAACGGTAGACACTCAAGCAAATTACTCTGGTGAGCGATCCAGGGCCATCATGGCCCTCTTGTTTTATTTTTTTTTAACCGCACACAAAAAGTAACGAGACATTTCATATGTCAATTGACTTTGTTATAAATTGAATTTCGGAACAACATCAACAAGATCTCAAATGATATACGTATATTCTTTTCTCAGCCAATTGAAGCACTGAAAACACACTTCCATTTACTTGCTGAAAACAAGTTGTATGTAGAGCAGACACGCACAGAGGGGCCCATCGGTGATAAAAGGAGCGAAGAAACGACCAGGAAAAAATTGTATGACTTTGAGATGAAGCTTTTAAACTGTATGTGCAGCATAAAAATAGCTCTTCTTTCTGCCGGAAATGACGTCAACAACACGGTAACTACCGATATTCTAAATGCATACTTCTTGGCACACGGTTCTCCTTTAGAAAACGCCACCTTCAGAGCTTACGTGACAATTCAAGACAGTCTTGAGCTGGCACAATTTTTAAACACAATGTACAAAGAAATTGCTAGATCTCTACACGATACAGAGGCGTAAACGATACATCGGAAACATATTTATCGAAATGGCTTTAAGGGCATTGTATATGAATAACGGGAGGTCAAACAATTGCTCAGTGCATTTACAAGCTTAGATTTTTTCAAACGCCAGTATCCGGCCCGCCAACAAAGTACTTTCAGCATGAAGTTAGTTTTGACGATTTGATTTTACTTGAACTCATTTTGTCCATTTCTGTTGTTGTTGTTTTTGAAAACAATCTTTTACAGCAGTTTTATTATTAGTTCATTATATTCACGATTTTACACATCTATATTTTACAAGGACAATGACAGTCAACACGGGGCCAACATTTTGATGCTAAAATAAGGACATTATCAGTTCTTGCATTTTTTTCAACACAATACCTGTGCACTGTGATTTTAAGCAAAGTTTATCTCATGCGCTTTACATGTACGAAGTCTAGAGCAGGGGGCAGCCAACGGAACGGCTAACTTTGTTTGTGAAATTCCAAAAACATCTCTTAGAATTATCAATTATTCATTTTTTTCATTATCGTCCGATATTTACATAAAATAACTAAAGGAAACATAATTTTAAAAGGTTTCACCTCATACGGGTATGAAAGGCAGTTATCGTCAGGGAAAGTAAATATGTCTTTGGATAGGGTTTATCCGGTCAAAATTGGAAATAAAGTCTCCTGGAAGTTACCACAGACAAATACACTGCTCCCGTAAGCTTCGATGGTTTTCGCTGTTTTCATAGTAACATTCTGAATAATGTCTTCTAAATATTATTCGAAGTATTCTAAAATCTGTTACAAAATCAAACAGAATTTCATTTGTGAAATTATCCTTTTGTTATGTTAGTGTTTTTAATTTATTATTATATAATGTTATTTTATGTATTTATTACCGTTGTTAACAGGTTGTGCATTTCATTATTATACCTATGATCAGATTTTAACTGCCATTTATACACTGTTATAGTTTGCAGATTTTTTTCTAAATTTACAAAAACGTATTTTTCGGTGTTATTGTTGTTTCCTTGTTGTTGATGTTTGTTTGTTCCGCCCTTTGTCTTTCTTATACGGTTTACTAAGGCAGCTTATATTTATTTAAAACGTTTGTTTTTCTTTTCATTCATGAATGGCATTTCAAATGAATCTTGCCATTTAGTCATTAGTTTATTATTATTATCATTATTGTAGCGTGTTGCATCTTGTATTTTGTATGTTATATATTACATGTAAAGTCTTCTCGAAAGTTAAGTATGATTTTTTTATACTCTCAATATATAGATTAGTCACAAAACGAATAGTTTCCACATATAATTTTACATTTAATATTACACTTTTTTATATTTTTATACCTCGACTTTTCCAGACTTCTTTTTGAAGATGGTATTTATCATTGTTTGACCTGATTATTTAAATTTCGACATGACTGGGCACCCTACGATCTAAAATTATCCAAAAGACGTTATACCCTTAAAACACACAATCATTGATAAGAGTTATAATTATAGAGTTATAAGGTGTTTATGAAAATGGATTGTGTTAAAAAAACTATTTTCCGGTCGAAATTAAAACATTGTAAATATACACTGTTTACTTGCAGAGAAACTTACCAGAGTGTAATTATCATTGGAAGTGTTATTATTTTCATGTGAAATTTTGTTTAATTGTGAAATATGTGTTCCGTAAATCAAAATATTTTTACACAAGTACATGTTATTTTATATACTGAATATATCAGGTTTTTGCAATGCAAGTGAAGTTTATGCCATTGTTCTGTAAAATATTTGCCTTTTAATTTATTTATTTATTACCAATTTGCTTTCTTGCTTTTGTTATTTTTTTATCGACTAAATTAATCGACCAAAAAAAATACTAATTCGCTATAGCTTTACTTGTGGTCAGAAAGCAAAAGAAACAAAACATGGTTCAACTATATAGCTAGTAGGTACCCTTTTATGCAAATTGTAACAGTACACTAAAAACAAAAGGCTTTTGAGACATAAAAAGTAGCATTTTGGGGGCTTAATGGGCGTTAAAAGTATATTCATATTTTATAAATTAAAATAGGATGGTCTATGGGATGCATAAACTCTGCTGCTTTATTGTTTACCTTTTGTGCATTTTATTTATCTTTTTTCTTGGAACTTATTAAATATGAGAAAATATATGTTGTTATAATGATTTTTTTGTCGGGTTCCTTGCAAATTGATATACGTTTGGTGACACAAAAAATCGACTAGAACATTTAGTTCATTCATAATTTCTTTCCTCCAAATGTTATCGTATGTGCATAAAACGAAAAGTGAATTATATTCATAGGTGTAAGTCCCCTTTCTTTTAAATGGTACATCACATACCAAAGGGTAAGAGCAATACTACCCTCGATGAATGTAGGTTCGCGATGTTAAGCGCAACAGAAAGAAGATAACAACAAAAACACAGCAGGAACTGTTCTATTCACCTTAATCAAATATTTTATCAACTGTCATCAACCCAGTTACTCCTTTTGTATCACACATTTCATGAATAAATATCGTCTGCAACTCCATGTGTAGGCAATGGCAGCCATATTGAAAGTACTAAGTAAAATCACGAATGAACACAATTGTCAAATATAATAAGGCACTCTATAAAGATACTATTGTTTTTCGTGTCATTTGTCACAAGAACATTGTTTAAAAGTTCTAACAGAAACACATTTACAATGCTATATTTCTGACTTATATGTCTATTGTCCATGGTTAACACAGTGGGGACAGAAAACATTATCACCTCTTCTGATGACCCTCACTAGTGAACAGAAGCAAAGATGTGTCCAGTGCCTACATGGTTGCCCATTTCTCATTCCATCACATTCTGTAAGGGATACACTCTCGGCAAGTTCTCTGTGTTGAAAAAGACCACAAACACAACATCTCTCAGTTTCTTTATCAGAGTCATTATCAGTTGAAGAGCTGTCTACAGCCAGATTGATATGTGGAGGCCCAGGCAAAGGACTGGATACTGATGGTCTGATACACAGCATCAAGAACCTTAGTGCTTGTGAGTTCCTTTCCTGATACATCCCTGCTTACAGTGTTTCTTGATTTTTTTAACCTTTGTCTCACTTTTTACAGATCTTAATTCTTTCTCTTTCTCCTCAAATGTATTTTACCTATCCTCTACAAGAACACCACCTTCTACTGTACAACCACTATCTTGACTGGACCGATCCTCAAACACCTCAGCTGGGATCATGCTTTGTTTAGGAACTGCACTTCTGTTTACAGGATACACACCAGTTCTCGTGAAAATAGACTGCAGGTTCTCATGGCAAAGAGCTCTAACATATGCCTTGCAAGCTATGTCACAGATGTAATATTTAGTTATAGTTCTGATGTTTGGTGAATTAGTTTGTGGCACTGGGCATGATAAATTCTCTGAAATCACCCATAACAGGCTATATCAATAGGCTGCAGAAGATGGCTTATATATGCTGGAAGGATAAACATAAAAATGATATGGTCCCTGGCCCAGTCAGCAAGAACTAAAGATACGTGAGACTTGTGTCCGTCAAGTAAGAGCAACAATGTTTCACCCCTGTCTGGTATAACTTGTATGAAATTTTCTGTCATGTAACGATAGAAAACCGTGGGAATTTTTTGTATGATATTTTCATGTTATAAAAATTTGGTGTTACTTTAGAAACAATAAAGGATTAAGAAAACAAGCGGATTTTAGGAAGAAAAAGTAAAAGGTAAGGAAATTACCTGTTTTGCTTTAGTTTGACAGACGACACGGTAGAGTTAACATCGTAGTAAACATGATGTCATATGCAAAACAGGTGAGTTGAGATCTCGCGTGCGCACGGAAATAATCAAAATGGCCGCAAACCTACATTCATCGCGATTTTACATAGGTTTCGGATATTGTATTTCCATCTCATTTTTGTCAGTAGAAAAAATAGTTTGACGCTGATCCCTCGGTACGGAATCTAGGATTAAGTCATCAGATTTTAAATCATATTCATTGCTGCCCTTGTAATGCCTACATTTATCAGGTCCGTAGTTAATAGAATTAGCAAACAGGTTAAAAGCTCATTCCCCGCATACCTCACCTATCGCATCACGAACTATGTAACTGTACCGTTACAGGAAGTACCTGCTGCGTAAAGTGTGTGAGCTTATTTAAGTAAATCATTCAATTTCTATAATAAGTTCAGTATTCCTTTGTCCTTTGCTTTTAAATTGAAGTCTTCAACGGTTTCTAGACTAGAATCTAGTATATGTTATGAAAAGTTTAACACCTATATGTCAATGACCTATAAGCTTCGTGATACCGGAATACATTGTGATGTAAGTTTTGACACGTATGTCATATCCCACTGGTTTTGATCTAATTTACTGACTTAGACACAAGTATATATTACTGATCTGATAATACTGATCTTGACAGGTGGGTTACATCGCTGCTTTATTTTACTGACCAAATGGCATGGGTTCGAATCATGGTGAAATCATTTTTTTCTTTTCTTTTTTTAGTTTTTTATAGTGTTTGGAAGTATAATATTACGTTTATGTCCACAGTATATTAACTTTTCTTAAATTTTAAAGAAAAAAGTCAGCTAAATTCTGTTAGTCGGTCGCTTTAATTCCCAAAGGGGGAAAACATCTTCTTGTCACATTTATTTAATTACAGTCAAATTTTATATTGAGACTGGGACAAAAAATGTACGATCACATAAAATGTAATTTCAAAAGTGTCAGACAAAAAAAGACAGACATAATTCAATTATTTCCTTTTTGACCTTTTGTTTAACTTTTGCTGACAAAGAAAAACATGCTTACCCTACATATAATTGGATGACTCAACAACTTGTAAAGGTCGTCAGTGAAAATGTAAAAGAAATTATATCTGTTTCAAGGAAGAAATGAAACGTGTTTGAAATAATGGTTCAATTTTCACAGAAAACATATGCATTATTATATATATTGCATAACTATCATATATTCGTAAAATAATAATTTACCGTATGAGCTGCTTCCGTTTAACTTATGATGTAGTAAGTGCCATAAGACCATTACAAGCTTCACGCAAAATAATGATGTAATATAATGCATTTTTCATTCATGCAATTAAAGACATACATACATACATACATACATACATACATGATTATTGAAAGTAACAGCTCCAGGCACTACTTGTGTCTTAAAGTGTCTGTTCTAGATAATTCTAAATAATTTTCATTTTAGAATATACAGGTACATTCTACTAGGTTCTCCTACATGTAAATAACTTGATGTGAAAAAAACCATTGCATAAGTTTAAAAAGAATAGAAATACCCATATTACAATGAGTAATTAAAACTAGAGGTTACACTATCGTGAATCCAATCAGGAAAGTTGAGAACCTAACTGTATATTAAGGCAGTTATGGCGACGTCAGTTTTCATCGGATGTTCAGTGACACAGTTATTTGTTTAATCTGCCTAAACTGTTTTCACTTCATTAAGGTGGTCCGCTGGTGAAATTCAAACTAATAACATTTTTCTGTGTTTTTATGAAGATTAACTAACTTATTGGAAGTTCATTTCTACAAAAACATCATAAGTTGCTAAAGGAACTTCTTCACAATTTTAACTGGCAGCTATACAGTCTAAATTAGGCTTTTTGACTCTGAAACTTGCTGAAATTTAGCATTAACTGACAAAAGTTCAAATAATTTAAGAATACAGAGTATTGAATAATTTATAAAATATTAAGAGAAATAATCAGTATAGACCCTATTGACAAAAAATAAAAATTTTAAAAATGATAAATATTTAACATTGGCATCTAATGTCAAATTTTAATTTACTATCCTATAAAGTCCACAATTACGAAACAATCACCTTTTTAAGCAAATTTAACCAAGAAAAGTAAAAGCATAATAACAACAAATTCATAATAAATGATATTTTGTAGATATTTTTATGGCCATTCTAAAAATGTAATTAAAAGTGTATGCCACGGTTAATCTTTAAGAGCTATAAAATAAAAATTCCTCTGCCCATCAGGTTGTAACAGACAAACAATCGCATGCATACTTTGGATTAATTTATTATATTTGATGCAGCTGATTATGTAAAATAGGTATAACTGATACAAAAACAACAAATTTAAGTATAATAACCACTTTAGATGTATATCATTTGCCGGATACGTTGGAAATGGTAACAATTTACCTCACCCACTATGTTTTTGTTTTCAAATATTATATTCGCATTGCTTAAACATGACCTTTTGCAAGGAAATGAAGGGATGAGATGTACATTTACCCTGAATTCACATGCATATTTACAACTTTCATTTAGATGATACAAAGAACATTTGGAAGTAGTTGAACATGGTTAATTACCAAACAAAGATTGTTTCGTTCGCCACATCTTATACCTTATGAACAGACCAGACTAAGATAATACATTCATCAATTCAAAACAAAAAATCTTTCACAAGTAGAGGTGAAAATAGCCTAAACAGACTAGATCAGTTTTTGACAACAACTTGTCAGGAAGGCTGCCAAAAACATTTCAAATCTTGGAGCTATATAAAGTTGAAATCTTACAGTTTTTGTTTTACAGAATCAGTATTGGTTGCTCTGGATAACAGGCAACTATATAACAAGAAGACTGTTAATTCTTTAGTTTCCCTTGATACAAATATTTACCTTGTGACATATATGCACCAAACATGATAACACATTATTGTGTACAAGTTAAATTCTAATAAAAGTATTCTACTATCATTATTAGACCTTAATATCCACCCAGAAGTACATTCTCTACAGCAGCTCCAGTAAAAAGTCTTCAAATCAATCTGTCTAAGCCTTTTTCCATCTTCATTTTATTCATCCCCATTGCAAAAGTACAAGAGAGTACTTTAAGTGATGACAGCCAGCTTATATCGAATTCCTGGCTAACTAGGAGTTGGGTATTCAACCAAATGAATACCCAGCTCTGTTCGAATTCCCAGCCAGATGGGAATTGTGTACTCGACCCGAACGAGCCGAATAACCAGTCGAGATCGAATTCCTAGCTAGCCAGTAGTTGGGTATTCAATCAAACGAATACCCGTCTCTGTTCTAATACCCATCCAGCTTGAATTGGGTATTCAATCCGAAAAAGCTGGCTGGGAATGCGAATCGAGATGGTTATTTGTTTGGTTAAAATCCCTGCTTCTAGCTAACTAGGAATTCGATCTCAACTAGGTATTCAGCTTTTTCGAATCGAATACCTAATTCCCAGCTGGCTGAACCAAGCTGGGTATTCGTGTGTTTGGAAACCCAACTCCTAGCTGGTTGTAATTCGATCTCATTTGGGTATTCGGCTCTTTCGAGTCAAATACCCAGTTCCCAGCTGGCTAGGTCTTTGATCTCAGCTGGTCATTTGGCTCTTTCGGGTCGAATACCCAATTCACAGGCTGGTTATTTGAACTGCGCTGGGTATTCGTTTGGTTGAATACCCAATTCGCAGTCTGGTTATTTGAACCGAGCTTGGTATTCGTTTGGTTGAATACTCAACTCCTAGCTAGCTAGGAATTCGATCTCAGCTGGGTATTCGGCTCTTTCCGGTTGAACACCTAAGTCCAAACTAGCTGGGAGTTCAAACTGAGCAGGATAATGAATATAAAATACCCAGTTCCCAACTCATAGCTAACTTATAGATATTTGTCAAAAACGTAAATTTATTTACTCATCAACTTAATATGACCTCATTGTTTTCATTTACACGTGGGAAAATGAATAACGAAATAGCCTTACATGTACGATTTCCGTAAAAATGTGATGATAATTTTTGTGCATATGTTTGCCCCTTTAAACTATACTCGTACAGATGCGTGAATATTTTTTCACTCTGGCTTCAGCCTTCGTGATTAAATCTGAACTCGACACCATGCTATATTTGACGGTAGATCACTCAAACTTAAAATATCTTATTCATGAACTTTTAAGTACAGTTTTGCACTAAACGATAGCTTCCTATTAAATCACACCGGGATTTATTTTGACGCGCAAACAGAAAAGGCCGGATAAGAACTAAACAGAATAAACCCGGATGATACTTGTAAAACTCTCAACGTACTCTTTCATTGAAACAGATTCTTTCTTCTGGAAAAAACGTCTCTTTGTTACATGTATGTATTTTTAGCTCGCCTTAACACAACGTGCTCATGGTGAGCTTTTGTGATCTCCCTTCGTGCATCGTGCGTCGTCAACAATTTCTTGAAACGACATCTCCTCTGAAACCACTGACTGCACATTAACCAAACTTCACAGGAGAGATCCTTGGGTGGTCCCGTTTCAAAGTTGTTTAAATGGTTCCAGTCTGTTGCATAAGAAGGTCACAGGGCGAAAAAAGAAGTTTTAAAGAATGAAAATTAAAAAAAATCTTCTTGTCAGAAAGTGCAAGGGCCAGAGCTTTGAAATTTGGTATATAAATCATCTATAGGTCCTCTACCAAAGTTGTTCAAATTATGCCCCTAGTGTCAAAATTAGCTTCGCCCCGGGCAGTTATAGGTTTTTCTTATATGTATATAGTTAATACTATAAAAATCTCTTCTGAAATGACAAAGCCTAGAGCTCAGATATTTAGCATGAAACATTGTCTAGTGGACCTCTATCAAAGGTGTTCAAATTATGCCTATAGTGTAAAAACTGGCCCCGCCCAGGGGGTCATAGTTTTTTCTTATATGCATAAAGTAAAAACGTTAAAAAAATCCTCTTCTCTGAAATAACAAAGGCTAGAGCTTGCCGTGAAACATTGTTTAGTGGACCTCTACCAAGTTTGTTCAAATTATAGTCCTGGGGTTTAAATTGGCCCTGCCCCGGGGGTCATAAATTTTCCTGAAATACATATAGTAAAAACTTCAAAAATCTTCTTCTTTGCAAAGGCTAGAGCTTAGATATTTGGCATGAAACATTGGTTGATGGGTCTCTACAATTTTTTTTCAAATTATAGCCCTAGGATCAAAACTGGTCCCGCCTCAGTGGGGTCATGGGTTTTCTTTATATACATATAGTTAAATCTTTAAAACATCATCTGTTTTAAAACTGCAAAGGCTGGAGTTTTGATATTTCACATGAAACATTGTGTAGAGGAGGACGCCTACAATTTTTGTTCAAATTATAGCCCAAGCGTTGAAAATGGCCCTGCCCAGATGGGGCTGGGGTCATGGTTTTCCTTATTTACATATAGTAAAAACTTAAACCTCTTCTCTAAAACCACAAAGGATAGAGCTTAGATATTTGACATGAAGCATTGTCTAATGAACCTTTACCAAGTTAAATTATATCCCTAGGTTAAACATTGGACCTGCCCGGAGGTCATAGATTTTCATTATATACAATTAGTTAAAACTTATAAGAAAATTATCCTCAGAAAGGTTGGTACTATGATTTCTAGCTCAGGTTTGAATATGGGTCATCTGGGGTCAAAAACTAGGTCACAGAGCCCAAATATGAAAAACCTTGTTTACACTCTAGAGGATACATTTTCAGTCCAAATGTCCTGGAATTTTGTCAGAAAAGTTGTTTTGATGATTTGTAGATCAAGTTTGGATATAGGTCATCTGTGGTCAAAAATTAGGTCACAGAGCCCAAATATCGAAAAACATTTTTAACAATCTAGAGGCTACTATTTCAGTCCAAATATCCTGGAAATTTGTCAGAGAGGTTACTTTGATAATTTCTAGCTCAATTCTGAATATAGGTCATCTAGGTTCAAAAACTAGGCCATAGACCCTAAATATGGAAAAACCTTGTTAACACTCTAGTGGTAACATTTTCAGTCCAAACAACCTGGAAATTTGTCAAAAGGATTGTTTCGATATTTCTAGGTCAAGTTCGAAAATGGGTCATCTAGAGTCAGTTAACCAGGTCCATAGCCACTTTTGTAAAAAGCAGTCATACTCAGGTGAGCGAAACAGGGCCATCATGGCCCTTTTGTTTCATTAAAGCTATGAAATTTGGACCATGTGCACAGTTTCAGATGTAGATATGAACTTTGATATGGGCTGGCCTAGATTTTGATCTAGTTACCTACTTTCTGTTTTTTCGATGTACAACTATGAAATTTGTACCATGTGCACAGTTTTAGATATGAAATTGAAATTTGATATCAGCTGACATATATTCTGACCTAGTGACCTACTTTCTTGCCTTTTTACGCACAGCTTCGAAAGTTGGAACATGTGCACAGTTTCATGTGTCGAATTGAACTCTAATATTAGATGACATAAATTTTGACCTAGTGACGCACTTTTTGTTGTTTGATGTACAGCTTTGAAATTTGGACCATGTATATATAATAAAACATTAAATAATATATTTTGCATGGAGTATGGTATAGTGGCCAACATTGTTCAAATTCTTGTAATAAACACTAGCTTTCTCCGCTTTCACACAATTAACAGTCTGTCCTCAGGTGAGTGATTTGGGGCCAATGGCCCCTTTGTAAAAATTGTTACTGCCAGCGACAAACGGATTATTACTTATTGCATGTACTTAAACGTAAATAAATTTTCAAGTTTATGTGTGAATTGGAGAACATTTCCATTTTTCCTAAGTACGAGTAAAAAATGACGCACAACTTTCATGTGACAAACCTCGGGTGAGGTCACTTCATAATCCTAACATCGGGGTAAGCATGTGTTAGGGGTACAGAGTAACCTATACGGGTTTGATAAAAAAACACTTTTGATGTCTTGTCGCTTGTAATAGAATATTACGACACTCCTATGTTTTCCTTAAATCTCTATAGTTTCGGACATTTTAATTTTTGCAATAAGTAAAAGTGTTTTCTTTACGTAAAAAGAACATGAGACAGATAACAGACATTTAACTTGTTTTTTTTTCTGTTACAGACTGTCATTTTATTCCCTTATGTATAATAACGAAAGAAAAGGAATATTTCTCTGAAAACAAGGCTAAGGAGACGGTAACAATTAAGACAACCCTAAAAATAAAAGAAACACATAAAAAATGTTATATACACGTGTATATATTATTTGCTCACAATAAGAACTTTAATTATAGGACACATTGTCATGAGAACTCTTTTTGTAATACACAACTTCCAAATATCTCTATTGTAATGGTACAAAACTATTTATTTTGGCGTTTTGTCTCGCTGAACTTTTTTCACTCTACCAATGATATCGTTTTCATTCGACTGACATTGTGCCATTTTCTTATTATATCAATATGCATTGACAGAGAACATTCTTTTATTGTTCGGTTCATGCCTTAACAATTGAGGTCGTTAAACTTCAATATTAATGATATTTTCTGTTATTTATTCCGCGTTTCACATCCTTTTAGAATTTGACATGTCATAGGCTTTTGTATATTGGAGAATATTTATAGTGGGCGGACCAACGCTCGGCGTAAAAATGCGATATTTTAGACCATAAGTATAAATCAAAGTTAACTTACCTCAGAATTTCATGACCAGTTTGAAGACAGATTACTTGTAATAATAAACATTGATAGATCTTGTATGTCTAACAATACATTGAAAGTGTCTTTTAAAAAAAAAACAACAACAACGGTTACCAATCGAATGTGTCTAGACACATATACATATACTCTTGTACTATTCTTCTGTTTTTTCTTCATGTTTAACACAACGACAAAGTTTCACATACAAGACTCATATCAACATCTGTCTGTTCAGAGGAATGAAGACATTTATAATGATACCAGGTATCACACCTATCGCAACCCACCCATAACTGCCTGCTGGTCATGCAAATTTCACAGACCTTATCGGACATAGGATCAACTACCACTGCTGTATTAGGGAAACACTCGGTCAAGGAAGCTATGGGAGTTGATGCACCTTGGTAATCAGCTGATTTTTTTTCTTTAACTTACCTTCAGACTTTGAGGTATAATTAGATGTTACAATCCTTGCCTTAATGTATGTGGTCTTCCTATGTTTAGAAGGTTCTAGCACTGGTGGTTCTATAAAAACTTTTGCAAGGCTTTCTGGTACCATCCCGATCTAAACAGGCATGTTTGGGATATCACCGGAAACTGAAGCATCTTTTGAAACATCATTATTAGCAGATGTGTACTGAACTGTGCTTGTTTTACTTACATGACCTGCCAGAGCCTTTACAGAAGATTTATTGTACGGGAACACCCCTGTGGCAGAAAAAGAAGCAGAAACAGTAGCAGGAGTAATCCTGTTTATGGCATGGTGCAGAACCTTTAGAAACAAATGCCGAGGCAAAGACCTACTGACAGCATAACCAAGGCCACACAAAATTTCGCTAACCTTAGCTTTCAAAACATAAAAATATCCCACATCTAATGGCTGCAGTAAATGCGTTGAATGGGAAGGGAAATAGAGGAAATCAATATCATTCTCCATGGCTAAGTTCACCACCCTGTCTGACACATGGGACAAGTCGTTATCAATGATAAGCAAACAGGGGCGTCTTTACCCACACGATTTGAGAAATATTTGTTCAAACCACTTGCAAAAATGATCTGTGTTAATGAAACCAGAGTCTGAGGTCTCAAACAGCCAGTTATCAGGTAACCCGTCAGAGAACGACGCCCTGGGCAGATTCTTTGAAAAAATAATTAATGGTGGTAGTGTCTGGCGAGAAGCTGGTATAGCAAAATTCACTGTGACATGACCAGACAAGGACAACTGAACTTTAACAGCTTGTCTTACACTCTTCTTGACTACGACAGAGTTGTCAGAATTTGTAAAACTACCACTGAAACCAGTTTCATCACAATTGAAAATTCTCGTTTGATCATCATACAATGACAAACGTTTCAGGGTACTATCTGACATTTCAAAGTACTGATTTAATTGATCTTGAGTTATAAAAACTCTAGCTCTATCAAGACTGTGAGCATGCCTTAAAGACAGTTCAGGGTGCCTCTTGAAGAACTTGTGCATCCACTTGTTAGAAGGTCCAGTCTGTGTGTTAATGAGAGTAGCTCGACCAGTACCGACCTCTAGCGCGGTCCTTCTGTGTAGACTGTGGTATTCTATATGAGCGGGATACCTTGTAAACAGACTTCCCCCTTTTACCTCAGCCACGGCTTTTGCCATCTGGCCGCTATCTTGATTTTTTGTTGTGGCATTTCAAAAATCTAATCAAAGGACAATTTGAAAATGAGTTAAAGGCCAAGATCTAGAATGGACTCAAAAAATTCAAGGCATCAGTTGGCCAAAAGAGATCTAGATCTATTTTAAATACTTTCTATGTTGGAGTAGTTAAGCAATGAATCAAAGTTTAAATTATACGTACTTGCTATCAAATTGTTTAAAAGAGAATTAAGGCACATATTCATAGAGACGATCTACTGCTGAAGGACAAAAATACTGTAGGGGGTCGGTATAAATCGATGCTGTAAATCAAAATACAAATTCTGTATGTGTATATGAAATATGGAAATACATCGAAAAATAATTAATCTGCATCGTTCATTTAAAAATGAACTCAGTTTTACTTATTCTATGCTATATAGAGCATATTTGTTTGTTTTTGTGGTTCTCGTGAACACCATATGTTTATATTTTCACTCGTGGCTGCGCCACTCGTGAAAATATAACATATTGTGTTCACCCGATGAAATAAATTCACATCTTCCACTAAAAAAACAAACAAATTTTCTTTTTATTTTATGCCAACACGTCAAAAATGGGTATTTTATGACATTTTTACTCAGGGCCTTCAATAAATTCCCCATGGTGAGCCCCAAATCAGTTAATGCGTACTTCGGTCAAACCGTTACTCCGCAGACAAAAAAGTGCAGACAATCTCCAATACATATGATAACTTTACTTCTGCTGAAATAAACTGAATACACTTTCATCAAATAACATTTGTTTTTCTCTACACAGTTTATCAATGTTTATTGAATTTAAGCCATACATATTTTAATAATAAAAGCGGATTAATACCGAGTGATATTCAATCAATTGAATTGAAAGTCGGCCATATTGGATATTGTCCATGTGAGTTATGTAAACAAATCAGACATTTTTAATAATTTATGGCGAATTTCATCATTGTTCACAACTAGTTAGGCTCAGGAATTCAATATTATAACTGGATTTAACAAGGTAAATAAATTTCACTCGCTGTCACTGTCTGAAATACAGCGGATTCTCTTGTATTTACGTGGTGGGGAAACAAGTTCCGGCACAAACAGTGGATTATCAAAATGGTAATTTCACTGATTCAAAACAGCGGATTATCACTTTTATCTCACTGATATTTCCCTATATTTCATTGGTAGGCATAAAATAAATATTGTATATCAAGAGAGACAATTTGAATACGGTACGGGTTTTACTCAGCACTTCGTCTGCTACAATGTTGTCACGTGACCGCACAGGAAGTCAACCGCACCAAGGATAAAGTCACGCATGATGCAAACAAATGCACCGGTGACCTAAATCAGAGATACTTTGAAACATATTTCCGTAATTCATTAAAAAGTAATTTTACGACGAGTGTTGGTATACGCCGAGCGTTGGTCCACCCACTCTAGTTTGGACCAATTGTAAATAATGTTTGAAATTTTTCAAAAATACCTTCTTTCTATCAACGCTTATTTCAGTTTTAGTTTTCTGGAGATGAAAACAGTGACGTGTAAGAAGTTTCAAATACTGTTATTTTAGTATGGTTTCAGCACGTCAAAGAATCCATTAAGAGAACATTCTTTTTCGATATAAGAACTTCTGGTTTGATACAACGTTTTTTTCCATCATAAAGAGATCATTGTCCATTATTCCTACAAATAGCGAGTTTGAGTGTCATTGTTTCCGTAACATCGTTTTTAACAAATCGTATTTGCTTACATTTACATTACTATGCATACATATTGTTCACTGTAATGTGAATAACTTATCTCCTTCCCTGTCCTGTCCTGGCCTACGCTGCCTGACCCTGTACTGTCCTTTCCTGGCCTTCTCCGCCCTGCCCTGGCCTACCTTGCCCTTTTCACGACCTTCCTCGATAATCCTTGTCCTTTACCGTTCGGCAGTGTCCCACCATGTCCATCCCTGTCCTGTCCTGGCCCAACTTTGACCATGCTTGCCCTTTCCTGTCCTGACTTGGTTTCCAAATCATTTACTGTTCTTTTTAAGTCTTTATTGTCCTGTTCGTCATTGCTCTCTACTTTACTGTATATATATTAGGGCTTGTTTTAAAAGGAAAGAAATTGTCATTTGTATCTATGAGTTTATTTAATCATTTGAACCTTTATTTTTTTTTTTTGTTGACGAGAACTTTCAGTTGCTGTAAAAGCAAAATTATTCATACAAAACTTGAAACTTTGTGCACTCTACAATGCAATAAAACGTAAAGAATTTAAACGATCTTGACGGTTAAGACTTTTTCAGTTACTGATGTATACGTCGATCGCGATCAAATCTTCAGAGTTTGTCGTTTAATATCTTTTGAGAGTTAAAACGTTTTGAGGCAGTACATATCGAAATAGCTCTGAGCTTTGAAGATCTATTTTTTTTAATATAAAAGAAATAGTGAACTACGTTTTTTTCTTTGCTTCACTGCTGTAAGCTCTTTTCATTTCTGTTTTATTTGTGTCCTGTTTATATAGGAAAAACTATTAATATATAATAATGATGTTTATTTGTACATATTTTTTGTAAGGATCCTAATTGTAATAACATTAGATGATATTCCGTCAATCAGAAACTGTTTTCACGTGAAGGTTTCGGTACTTTACAAAAGCTCCTTTGTCGAAATTTGTCCTACACCCTTTAATTGCTAACCATTTTAAAACATGTTTTGAATGTCCTTCGCTGTTAGTTTCAGATACATGTTTGTAATCAAAAACGTTTTAGCTATGGTTCAAGCTTCAATATCTAAGTAACGGTTCTGATGAGTGAATGAAACCATTCAGAACACCTGCATATTTTAACATTTCCAATTAATATGATGGATGATAAAATTACACAAAATAATATTCTTTCAAATGATAACAATCCGTTAAATATCTTTTTCCTGCATTGAATGGAAATAAACCAAGCGTAGATGTTTTACTGGCTGCTTTACTAACCCCTTTAACCATCTAGAAACGAAGCGACTTTGTACTTTATTCTTTTGAACCTGACTTAGGAACAAAGACAAAAATAAGTACTTTTGTGCAGGAAAGAGCCGTATGGAGTTTTCAGATTCAACAATTACCTTTTCTTCACGATTTAACCATTATTTTATGATTATTCTCAATGCTTCAACTTTATTAATTGACGGTTTCACCTCTTTACGATTACATTATTGTAGAGTACTATTTCAACATTTTTTTTACGATATCTTGTATTAACGTCACGGTTTCATTTTCACTATTTATCGGTTTTACGATTTCAGTTTTCTGATTTCACAATTTTATTTTCATTTCACCAGTATAGAAGGAAAAAGCCCTGATTTGATCATTAAATTCACAATTCACGAGTAAACGATTTAAAAAAATTAAGTGGCACGCTTAAACAAAAGCAAGTTAAAATTTAGATAAATGACACTCAGTATTAATTTAAACAGGAAATCCCAGACGCATATTTCACCCTTCTTCACTTCATTTTACATTTACGATACCTATCAAAATAACCTTACATATTCAAAGAATGCACTGTGTAATAACGAGGAAAATACAATTTTATTGTATCTTTAATTATATGATGTTCGTAATTGAATGCAGAATAAAAGCATGACCATTTTATAGAAACGTAGAAACGTGCTTCATTCGGCAAGCACGAGGAATTTTTTTATAGAAGCATGCTTCAATCGGCAAGGACGAGGATTTTTTTATAGAACCGTGCTTCATTCGGCAAGCACGAGGATTTTTTTTATAGAAAGGTGCTTCATTCGACAAGCACGTGGAATTTTTCTATAAAAACGTGCTTCATTCGACAAGCACGAGGATTTTTTTTATACAAACGTGCTTTATTCGGCAAGCAAGAGAATTTTTTTCTATAAACGTGCTTCATTCGGCAAGCACGAGGACATTTTTTTATATATCGAAACGTGCTTCATTCGGCAAGCACGAGAATTTTTAATAGAAAAGTGCTTCATTCGGCAAGCACGAAGATTTTTTTAACAGAAACCTGCTTCATTCCGCAAGCACGAGGAAGGTAAACAAGTCCAATATAACAGTATGCTACATTACAAATGAACAAGTTATTGAAGATTGTTTTACGCTAACTTATATAGGTTGATATTCCTTATGATGGTAATTACCCGGGAAAATATGTTAGTGGTTATAATGTTTTTGGCATTCTTTGGACAGTATAAAGCTACTTATTTGGATATTTCGGGTATTGTCTGTGATGTCATTCCGAAATAATGAAAAAAACTTAAACAATGCAATCATTTGAAAAAAAAAGTCACACACTTCGACGTAGCATGCGTATGTGTGAATGCACGACTTAAAACAAATATTTCTTTTTTAGTTATAGGCTGCTTTCATGTTCACTGTAACCGTAACCTGTTTTTAAAATCCAAACTTTTGGTTAAATTAGACATTTACACTGTGGTAAGAATAGTTTAAACATATTTTATTCTCAGAATATTTACAATTTATATTTTACAATATATACACAAGACAGCAAACAAATATTCATAATGAAAAGGATAAGAACGAAAGACATTGTCTTATAAAATTCTTCTCCTTAATTACATTTTGACGATAGATCGGTGCTTACAAATTTAATATATCTGAGAAAAAAGAAAAAAAAAACGAATATTAAGAAAAAGTAACAATGATAACAAGAAGTCAGGTGATGAGTTGATCTAGTAAGTGTTGATATTGTAGAGTAAACAATAGGAGAGAGAAAGAGAGAGTGCTTATGTGTGTGTGTGTGTGTGTGTGTGTGTGTGTGTGTGTGTGTGTGTGAGAAAGAGAGAGAAAGAGAGAGAGAGAGAGGACCTGTGAACAAAAAAGAATGACATTAGACAATAAAACAACTATTTAAAGTGTAGCAAGTTATTTTTAATACATTTATTATCTTTAAGTGAATCGTTTAGTATGGTGGATAAACGTGTGTACACAAGAAAACATTTTCGTATTTGTATGATCGGGTAGTGAGGGGTTCCCAAAAAGTAGAACATTAGGGTCAATTTCCAGGTCTCGAAGGTCATGTAGTAATGTGCGACGGGATATATCATAACGACGGCATTCATAAAAGTAGTGGAAATTATTTTCAATTTTACCACAGTCGCAAAGAGGGGTTTGAGACACATTTTTAATGAATAGATGATAGTTAAGTGAGCTGCATTTTTTACGGAGCCTCGTGTGAAGGATTTAAAGTTTTCTTTCACCATGATAGTAGTAACTTGGCGTTTGTTTTTTATGTCTGTTGAGATATCTTTTGAACGATGCTAGGGTTGGAAGATTGCGGATATCTATAGGAAGACTGTTCCACTCTCTGATAACTGTGGGAAGAAAAGAATTGAAGTAAAGTGTTGAGTTTGCGGGGATTCCAGGTGTGTCTTCAGAATTTCTTAAATTATAACGAGTGTTAGTTGGAGGTGGAATCATTGATGTGAGATAATCAGGAGCAAGACCATTTTGCATTTTATAATACAAAATAAGTCTATGTATGTATCTCCTTTCTTGAAGAGTTTGTCAGTTTATTTCAGCTTGAAGATTTTCTATTGAAACTAATTAAGTTGCCCCAGAAGCGATACGAGCACATTCATTTTGATTTGCATCCAGTTGTGCATATTCATAGTCATTTAAGTTACACCAAACAGCATCCGCGTATTCTAAAATCTGTCTTATAAAAGATATGTATATAATTTCTAGGGCTTTTCTGTCTAAAGTATACTTCAATTTTCTCATTATATTTACTCTTTTCCATGCTTTCTCTGTTATGTATTTAATATGTGAGTGCCATTTACATTCTTTTGAAAGATATATGCCTAGGTGTTTATGATCTGTAACTTCTGTTATAGATTGGCCGTTCATTTGTAAATGGGGATGGTGCTGTGTGTTACGTTTTCTAGAAATAATTAGAGATTCTGATTTGGAAGGATTAAATGAGACTAGCCATGTATTAGCCCAAGAAGAGATTCTCTGGATGTCAGTTTGTAGAGTAACAGCGGCAGATTGAGGAGTGTCCACAACAAAAGAAAGACTGGTGTCATCAGCAAAAAGGTTGACGTTGGATTGTAGATCTTGAACAATGTCGTTGATAAAGATAAGAAATAGCAGGGGTCCAAGAATTGAGCCTTGTGGAACACCAGAATAAAAAGTACCCCATGAAGATTTAGAATTAGATAGAACTACACGTTGACGCCGGCGTGAAAGATAGTCTTGAAACCAGTAATGAAGAGAGCCAACGATACCTGCATGTTTAAGTTTAGTTAGTATGCCCTTGTGCCAGACTTTGTCGAAAGCTTTACTAATATCAAAGAAAACTACACGTGCTTCAAGGCTATTATCAAGAGCTTTACCAAGAGTGTCATATATAGAGACAAGTTGGTTAACGGTGGAATCTCCAGGAATAAATCCTGACTGTGCGCTTGTAAGAAATCTGTTTTCTCGAAGATGGTTGAAAAGATATTTGAACACAAGTCGCTCAAAAAGCTTTTCAAGTGTGTTAAGAAGGGATATTGGTCGATAATTACATGGTAGAGAAGGATCGCCTTTTTTGAAGATTGCAGTGACATGTGCATCTTTCCAGGAAGATGGTACATTACAACACTGAAGAGAATAATTGTATAAGTCACAAAGAGGAATAGATAGTTCCAGTGAGCTTATTCCATCAGGACCTGATGCCTTTTCAATATTGAGGGTTTTCAGTACGTCTTCTATTTCAGAAGGTATAAGATGGATGTCAGATAAGGTATTTTGTGTCATAGTAGGTCCAATGTCAGGTACAGCTTTATCTGAGTTATCGATATATGTTTGTTGAATAAAATATTTATTTAAAAGGTCTGCTTTACTATCATTTGAGAAATAGAGCTCTTGAGTTACTGGATCTTTTAGAGGAGGGATTGTTTCAGTGGTAGATGGAGATCTGAAAGCCTTTAGAGTTTTCCACCAATCCTTAGAGGACAGAGAATCTTGTTTAAGCTTTCTAGCCAAGTTAGAGAATATTGATTTTTCGCATCCCTTATTAAAGTTATAGTTTGATTTGTAATCTGTTTAAATTTGTTCCAGTGATATTGAGATTTCGTTCGTTTTGCTTTTTTGTAAAGCCGTTTGCGTTTACGAATGTGGATTCTTATATCATTTGTCATCCATGGTACATCTGAAGGTCGTATACTTACTAATATATTTGGTATATTTAATTTTGCTAATTCAAGAATTTTAGAAGTAATGTTTTCAGTATATTTATTAATATCAGGATCAAAACAAGTTAAATGTTCTCATATCTGTACGAAGTTTATTGTAGTTGCCGCGTTTATATTCCCAGATAAGCCGTTTAAAACAGGTCTGTTTAGGTTTTTTAAATTTAAGAAAGCCATAAACAGGAACATGAAAACGATACTCTTGTTCTAGAAAATGATCACCAACTCCTGAAAGAATCATACTGTTTTTGTTTGAAGTGAATATCAGATCTATTATGGACTCTGAATGCTCAGTAAAATGAGTTGGTTCTTCAATGATTTGTTCAAGACCAAACTGTTGTGTAATGGACTCAATTTGTCTAATTGAATAAGCATTAAGCGCATCATAATTAAAGTCTCCAGAAATTATAATTTCTTAGATGTTTGAGTCGACGGCAAGAGAAATAGAATCCTCTATTAGAGTGTTATATATATTGTCGGAATTTGGAGGCCGATAGAACAAGCCAAAGAGAATATGTTTCTGGTTTTCAAGGATGAGTTCAATCCATAGACACTCTAGATGATTAAGTTCTAGATCATGCCTTCGAATATAATGAAGGTTTTCTTTAACATACAATATAACTCCA
This sequence comes from Cyclina sinensis, assembly GCA_012932295.1. Lineage (NCBI taxonomy): Eukaryota > Metazoa > Mollusca > Bivalvia > Venerida > Veneridae > Cyclina > Cyclina sinensis. The sequence goes on from JAAONU010000016.1 coordinate 8,619,548, forward strand.
CCATGTGGATTTTGGGGGCGATCTTTTCGCTCTGGGGTTGAGAAGGATAGAAGTTTAAGATCATCAGTCGGGACACTGTGACTGAGCCATGTTTCTGAGAATGCTAGAATATCAAAGTCACGAAGTTCTGTGTATATAAGGTCAAGTTTATGGCGGCGTATGCTTTGAACATTTAGGTGTACGAATGACAGGTGATGTTGAATGTCGTTGAAATCGGAGTAATTTGAGGAGTAGCCAGTAACAGAAGAAGTTGCAGAATCAGGTCCAGGATTTTCGTGAATATCACCAGCAACTAAAAGCAAAAGATGTATCCAAGTACCAATGAGTATTATATAAGATAGTTTCGTTAATGTATATGTGAATCGTAGATTACGATAAAATTTATTGAGATTTTGTAGTATTTCCTTTTTGGGATATATTACTCGTATAAGGGCTTGTTGATTCGACGAAGCTAGTAATCCGCAGTACAGAGACCATGCGAAAACTTGGGAGTTACAGATGTAGCAGAGGAAAAAAATGTGAGTAAAGATCGGGAGCAAACCGTGGAAATTGTATGTGCGAATGACGGTAACTATATCTGTATGTTTTTTAATTATGTGATGGAAGAAATGAGGGTCAGAAAGAGGATGGTTACCGTCACGAGCACGTTGTTATTACAAAGCACATATGTGAGCACAACTAATGGGAGAGGTCTTAATGTTGATACTAGAGGTAGTAGCACAGGCGAAGAACCTAGGTATGTAAGCACAGTGGAGAAGAAGAGATGATAAAATATGATGAATATGTAAGAAAGAAAAAAGTTGGAGAATATGTTTGAAATAGACATGAAACAAAATATATGGTGGAATCAATTGAACTCACAGTGTATTTCTCAAATAACATGAAGAGATTGTACTTCTTTCAATAATGTGCGTTAATTTCTTACGCACACAAAATAGAATTTCAATACTTCATAGGATTTAGAATGAACCCGCATGACCTGACATATATCGATATTAATTAATGTGAATCTCAGTCAGGTCATTTAATAATGAATTTTATACTTGGAAGTAATATATGGAAAACAGTGAGATGAAATAATTTATGATACAGTTTAAATGAATTTTAACGTTGAAAGTTTCTTTGAAAAGAAAAAAAATATTGTATGTGTTATACACTTCCAAAGAATTTTGAAGTTGATAGATCCTTTGAAAATGTAAAGAAAGAAAGAAAAAAGGTATCTTGCAATACAAAGAAAAGAATAAAAGTATCTTGCAGTACAAAGCATGTTAATACCATGTTAAATCATATCGGAATAAATAAAAAAAATATCTTAATAATGTATGACACTATTTGAAGTAAGAGTAGATAGCTTTGAAATCTATAATACCTGCCAAGAAATATACTATACCATTCACCGATATTTCGAGAACGTTTCCAAAAATAAGCTAAAGATGAGTGAAATATAGGTTTTCGAAAGATAAATGTAAATTGAACAGCTTTCATAGCTAAATTAACATAAAATAAAAAAAACACAGATTTCAAAAATATGCATATAAATTAAATAATCTTCAAAAAAAATCATAAGGAGGATTTTACTGTTGGCGATTTGAATTGAAGAAGGAAAATACACCATGTGTACTAACAGTACGTTTTGTAATACAGTTATAACAGCCAGAGGTACATGTAAAAACAGTCATGTTAACTGTCATTTACCGTAACAAAGTTTGACAATATTTGGAGTAAAAATAGATAGCTTTGAAAACTATAATATCAAGAATTATACTGCACTTTTCAGAATATATTGCGAGAACAGTTCCCGTAGCTAAGTAAAAGATAAACGAGATACAGGTTCCAAAGATATAAATGTAAGTTAAACATTTTTTATAGCTACGTTAATGATAAATAATTACAAGTTTCAAAGATATACATGTAAATAAAATAACTTTTAAAAAACAATCGTATAGAGAAAATTTACGACTTGAGTTGAAGAATGAAAATGAATAAGCGAAAAACAGGTTCCAAAGATATAAATGTAAGTTAAACTTTTTTATAAAGCTACGTTATTGATAAATGCACACAAGTTTCAAAGATATACATGTAAATAAAATAACTTTCAAAACAATCGTATAAAGAAAATTTACCGTTGACATTTTGAGTTGAAGAATGAAAACGAATAAGCGAAATACAGGTTCCAAACATATAAATGTAAGTTAAACATTTTTATAGCTACTTAAATAATAAATAAACACAAGTTTCAAAGATAAACATGTAAGTTAAATAACTTTCAAAACAATCGAATAAAGAAAATTTACCGTTGACGTTTTGAGTTGAAGAATGAAAATAGATCATGTGTACTTATAGTACGTTTCATATACGTTTCTTGTTACAATTTTTAACAGCCAGGGTACATGTAAAAACAGTCATGAAAATTTTCATTGATGATTTTAGCCAAAAAGAAACGTATGTACACAAGTGATACACTTTGAGACGGTGTACACTAGTAAAAACATCGAATATATTTAATATATACACCAGTTATAAAAACGCAAAGGTAACTCAATCTGGATGCATGAATGTACATGCATAAAGTTAATGTATATAGTAGCATGTATCAATTTAAGCTACTCGACCAGTAATTCACTAATATTTTTTATGTGAAGGAAATTCAGACTCGATATCTATTAAGATCCAATAACGATTACTTAAAAATAGATAAAAAAGAAAGGAAAAACCCACAGGTAGTTATCGCTTTATAATCAGGTTAAACCCAGTTTAAATATAGTACAGGTAAATACCATGTTTTAAATATAGCACAGGTGTGCATGTTTTGATTGTCACCAACATTTAAAGGTGAAGTCACAATATAAACAGTAAGCTTCATATGAGAGATAACTTTTTTTTATGAAACGAAAGTGAAAAAAAAAGCTATCTACTTCAAAAACTCGTAGCTTGACTTTATTTGGTTAAGTGGTACCAAACTTACTGTCCAAGAGATAGCCTTTCTGCCATGCTACGTAAAAGGAGACTTTCTATCGTACAAACTAAAAGGATATCTTCTCGAAAAATAGCGTAAAGTAAAATATACACTGCAATTTAAAATCAATTTTGTAAATCAACGTCCAGTTATAGTATTTAGTTAACCTACAGCTCTGCATGCACTTAAGATCAGGAGACGTGTATGAACGGGTTATTCAAAAATGAGTTTGTAATTTTTAGAATGAGAGTTATTTGATGAAGCATGATCGAGTACCTTTAACCTTTATACAGGTACGCATGGTTGACCTAATTATGGTATTTTTGTCAACATTGTATGAACAAGAACAATGCTTTTCAAACCTTTTAGATGTTTGTTTTTTTCAGTTAATTTATTAAAAAAACTAACTTTGAGATAGTTGACACACCTGTAATTGTGTTTATAAGTCGGTATGGAGTTGAGGAAAAGCTATTGAGAAATGAATGTTTACACATAATGTAATAATAATCGACGACAGGTGTACAATAACAATATAAGAAGTTTGAATGCGTGTACAAACTTTGATCAAACAAAAGGAACATTTTGGTGAGGAAATATCCAGAATCCAGCTTTGCGTGATGCCAGGTGTCCGGACCAGGTTCAGCACTTATCCCGATGCTCCGGGGTCCGAACCTACTCAAGCAATAAAGCTGTATTAGATATTTACTAGAGAAGTTATATTATTAATATATTACCTTATAATCAGAGAAGTCACATTATTAATATAAACGGAACATATATGTTCATTATGGCACTAGTGTTTATTACTTGTCTCTGGTCCGACGGGGCACACGTAGAGACCCGGATGGAGGATCATTGTGTTCATGAGATGCCCACGCAGTTTGGCTATTGTACAGCTCGGTAATAACTTTGTCATTCATTTCTTTGATTTCAACTTTGTTGGATGTTGCAGTTTTTTTGTAAAAAATACGACCATCACTGGTCCAGTAAGTGTGGATGACTCCGTCTTTTCGAGCGTCGTTGAGTGCCGACACAATACGTTGACGCTTTTTCGTTAGGTCTTCTGTAAGAAAAACTTTGAAGCTTTCAGTTTTTTGTGATTTTAAATTTCTCTTTTGTGTGAAAACTCTGACCTTAGTGTCTATATGCTTAAATTTACAGAGAATTTGGATACGTCCCTCTTTCTCTTGCCCAATGGGATGCACGCGCTCTATGTCGTTTTCGCTGATGGGAGGGGTAACATTGATTTTGTTACAAATGTCTACGGCTATTTTCTTATACTTTTTGTCTTCTTTTTGATGTTTTTTATCACCTGTTTGATTCAAATTTGGCGAAGAAATACTGATGGCATTTTCACTTTCACCACCTTGAATTGTAACGGTGTCAGATTCTGATTCACATTGATTTGGCTCATTTTCATTCTGCTCTGTGAATAAATATTCCTTATTCACATTAACAAATCGAACTGAATTCCGTCGCCCATACTGCTCAAGATTGTCTAATTTTGTTTCAAGGCTCTCAATGGTATCTTCAGCAAGTTCAACTCGATGTTTGAGTCTGTAGTTTTCAACTTTCAGAAATTCAATGCTTTTGTTTTGTTTGGCTAGTTCAGCGGTAAATTCTGTAATGCTCTTGGTTTGCTCTTTGATTGAGTCAGTCAGGGGACCTAACATCTCCTTGAATGCAGAACAAACATTGTCACAAATTGTTTTCATCACACAGGGGTCACATATTGCTGATTTAACTTGATCTTTAAAATTTGTAGAGTCAGACAGTTGAAAATTCATAGAGGGATTCAAACCTGTAGAGCCTGTAGGATTCAAACCTGTAGAGCCTGTAGGACTGTCGGTTTCGATCAGGTTATATAAAGGAGTCAATAGTCAATACAACGATATGTCTTTGTTTGCTGTTATCAGCTCACTATGTTTACCTGTTCACCTGTTAACCTGTATCGATAATAAATCCAGGTGTTCTAAGCAAAATTCACCTTACACACTGTTTTCTACATAGATCCAATAAATTAAAGATTTATATCCATATTTCCACAAACATATTTCCACAAAGATATAACGTTTACAAGTTCATTTTACTGCGAAATTTCAATGATTTTCCACCACTAATAACTTGACAATGCACCTTAACCGCCATCTTGTGTTAAGAATGACATTAAGTATTTGCTTAAAGAATTTTTTTTTAATATAATTCACCACTTTTCCTTTTCTCCTTATGAACTTGGCGGGACGAAACCAACAAAATGATCCATAAAATTTACGCTATTTCTCTATTTTGTTTTAGTAAATACGCAAGGACACATTCAATACGGACAAAAAGCCAGCCAAACGCTGGCACAGACAGGCAGCAGTAATTGTTTCAGATCGTTGTTTGCTATTTAATTAGTGGTATAACGGTAACTAAAAAGCTATGTGATACACATTATGATCATTCTTATTCAGTGTAGCAATACCACGTGCCTGCGACGTCAAAGTCACGTGGTATTGCTATACTGTTATTAAATATTTTGGAAACAATGTACCAGATTTCCCCTAACGACTTTCTCTTCTTGTGTTTTAACCATAAACTTCACTGCGCTTTCGTTCTTCTGTTTGTTTAATGTAACTCTAAAAACACAGTTACAAGTATAACAATTAAGAAGTGAAATCTTATGGGATTTTTTTCCATGGGTCATGGTTATAATGTCAAGTACAAGATTCAATCAAACCGAAAGGTTTCTATCGAATTTCCCCTTCTCTTATGGCAACATTTTGGCTTAGATAAAGTTCGCTTTCACTTAATGTTTACAGAAAGAAATGAAAAATGAAAATGAAATGCAAAAAGAACCAGAAAGATGGAGAAACACGTGGTTACGAAAGTTACTACAAGAAAAAGAACAATAAGTAGACGAAATACAAAGCAGCATTAAAATAATGGTAATTGCAACCATCAGTGTAAACGTATTATTATCATCGAACACAACAACCATTTCGCCATCTTTATTACCAGCAGCAACATTACCAAAACTACATTATTTTAGAATTAGGATACAGTTTCTACTTCTTTATTTTTGATACTAAAACATGCCACAGATCTATTTGTATAAACCTCGACTTATCATAAACATATGGTTTCAACTAAAATCTGGTCATTTCCGGTAAGGTAGTAGTATGTAAATTTCCCCAAAAAAGTATTTTTAACTTATAGCATGACTGTTTGAACTTCCTGCGGAAGGTAACAATTTTTCACACTCTTGCTAAAATTATATACATGAAGATGACAAATTTACAAAATTCCACTATCCTTAGGTAAGGATATATATACATATATACGAATGTATAGGCATATTTTGTTTATTTCTTCATACATTCAACAACCAGCTCTGTTCGTAATTATTTAACAAATATTATTGCATTAAAAAATCACATCTAACTAAAATAAAAGATGATCAAACAAATCTTAAGTAAGTATTATTACCATTTGTTGTCTCTGTTTTATGTATTATCTGACTTGATAGCAAATGATGTATTAAACGGTTTAAAGATGGGTAATTTTGCCAAGTTTATAACAGAGTAATTGTTGCAACCATTTTTGATTTTTTTATTGATAAATGCGTGTATGACAAAGAAATGATATTATATTTCACAGGATATTTAAGGCCCCTACGGAGCTAAATAGAGTGAGAGAAAATATTTCTAGTTATAAATTCATATTATTATTTCATTTTTACTTAATTGACATTGTCTTTTTTCAATATGGAGTTTAAATGTTCATTTTAATACCGGCAAGAGTTCTTAATCACACTTTTGAAGTCAAGCATTATCAACGATATAAGCACGTGGTTTAAAACGAATGGCATCGTACAAGAGCTGATAAAACACAAAAAACACGTTGGATATATCTTTTTTCATTTCCCATTAAGTGTGTTAAGGAAAACGTACGGGAGGTCCAAATTATTTATTATTAAAGTCAGTGTATTTTCTTTTTCAGATTTTTTTGTCAACAAAGTCATCCCCGTGTTTGTTGTGGCATCAGTAGCTTCTGCTGGGCCTCTGAAACTTGAAAAACGGTCGACAACGGAAGATGGGTTTTCTAGCCCCTGTTTCGCCCTAAGCGGGGAGGGTCCAGCTTCATCAAAGCCCCTCAGTGAAAGTATAGCCGATTTACAAGCCAGGACAGCCGGTCTCATAAATGATGCGGATTTTCTTAAGGATTATGTATGTTATTGTTGACTCTTGTAGAAAATGTGTAACATTACCCAAAACGAAAGTGTAAATGCCTAGTTTTGTTTCAACGTAACCATTTGAGTATTCAAGATATGGGAAGAAAAGAAAACAAGCGGACTCTTGCGAAATTGGCAAAACGCTTTCGCTATTAATAATTCACTTTTACTTTTAATGCACTCCAATTCAATTTCCGCGAACAATTAATCACATCTCTAGCTCATCTTTTGACACGTTTGGAAATTTATAACGAATTCACTCTCTGTGTAGGGGAAACAACCCATATTGTCTTCATGTAAAGCAAATTACAGTAACCAACGTCGATTTTTCCGCTTGGCTCGTTCAGTCATATAAATGGGTATATTTTGTAAATTACAGGTTCACTACGTTCAAAGTCCTTAAGACTCTCTCTCTCTCTCTCTCTCTCTCTCTCTCTCTCTCTGGGTGTGTGTGTGTGTGTGTGTGTGTGTGTGTGTGTGCTCTTTAAACATGATTTAAATTTCTTCCAGTTTAAAACGCATTACGGATTTAACGACATGACAGCGGACTATTTGGATATGGAAAATTGGATGGATGATGAGGAAATGATCTTCACAGAAGAACAGAAAGAGGCGGCTATCACCGAGGTAGAAACATTAGTTTATCATCTAGGTTTATCTAAATGTAGACTAAAGTTTGAGCTTAAACCCATTTGAAAAATCCTGAATGTAATTTTTAAGTTGTGTATTTTACTGCCTTAAAAAAATGAGGCTTACACAATACGGAAGGTAATAAAATCGTTTTAAGTTAAGTCAATTTTTAATGGTTTGTAATGCAACAGAAAGTTCGATCATTAAATAATTATTCAGTCACGGATATTGGTGCGTCCTGACTGCCTAAACCATACGTATTACGTAAAAGATATTTTACGATTATTAGGTTTCCTCCTATCTCGTTCAAAAATAAATTTACAAAATCTTCGGCCAAACCCGCCTATGAGTTTTATAATTATGCATACATTAGGAAGTCAACACATCTTAAGAAGAAAAAAATAGTTTCTTCCTTTCAATTTATGAACGATAAATAACGGTCACAATTATTTGAAAAACCAAATGGATTCGAAAAAACATAAATCTAATGCTATATTTCGGATTAATAAAAAAGTATCATTCACTAAGGTATAAATTTATAGTAATAAAAGACAGCACTTATTAACATTTTCCGGCATGAATATCTAAGTATGCTTTTACCAACTAACTAATGAAACGATATACAGAGTAAAAAAATGTTAAAAACTTGGTATGATTCTTGTTTTATATTTTTTTAACTGCGCACAAAAAAAGTAACAAGACATTTTAAATGTCAATTGACTTTGTTAAAAATTGAATTTCGGAACAACATCAAAAAGATCTCAAATGATATACGTATATTCTTTCTCAGCCAATTGAAGCACTGAAAACACACTTCCATTTACTTGCTGAAAACAAGTTGTACATAGAGCAGACACGCACAGTGGGGCCCATCGGTGATAAGAGGAGCGAAGAAACGACCAGGAAAAAATTGTATGACTTTGAGATGAAGCTTTTAAACTGTATGTGCAGCATAAAAATAGCTCTTCTTTCTGCCGGAAATGACGTCAACAAGACGGTAACTACCGATATTCTAAATGCATACTTCTTGGCACACGGTTCTCCTTTAGAAAGCGCCACCTACAGAGCTTATGTGACAATTCAAGACAGTCTTGAGCTGGCACAATTTTTAAACACAATGTACAAAGAAATTGCTAGATCTCTACACGATACAGAGGCGTAAACGATACATCGGAAACATATTTATCGAAATGGCTTTAAGGGCATTGTATATGAATAACGGGAGGTCAAACAATTGCTCAGTACATTTACAAGCTTAGATTTTTTTCAAACGCCAGTATCCGGCCTGTCGACAAAGTACTTTCAGCATGAAGTTAGTTTTGACGATTTGATTTTACTTGAACTCATTTTGTCCATTTCTGTTGTTGTTGTTTTTGAAAACAATCTTTTTACAGCAGTTTTATTATTAATTCATTATATTCACGATTTTACACATCTGTATTTTACAAGGACAATGACAGCCAACACGGGGCCAACATTTTGATGCTAAAATAAAGACATTATCAGTTCTTGCATTTTTTTCAACACAATACCTGTGCACTGTGATTTTAAGCAAAGTTTATCTCATGCGCTTTACATGTACGAAGTCTAGAGCAGGGGGCAGCCAACGGAACGGCTAACTTTGTTTGTGAAATTCCAAAAACATCTCTTAGAATTATCAATTTTTCATTTTTTTCATTATCGTCCGATATTTACATAAAATAACTAAAGGAAACATAATTTTAAAAGGTTTCACCTCATACGGGTATGAAAGGCAGTTATCGTCAGGGAAAGTAAATGTGTCTTTGGATAGGGTTTATCCGGTCAAAATTGGAAATAAAGTCTCCTGGAAGTTACCACAGACAAATACACTGCTCACGTAAGCTTCGATGGTTTTCGCTGTTTTCAAAGTAACATTCTGAATAATGTCTTCTAAATATTATTCGAAGTATTCTAAAATCTGTTACAAAATCAAACAGAATTTCATTTGTGAAATTATCCTTTCGTTATGTTAGTGTTTTTAATTTATTATTATATTATGTTATTTTATGTATTTATTACCGTTGTTAACACGTCATTATTATACCTATAATCAGATTTTAACTGCCATTTTAACTGCCATTTATACACTGTCACTGTATAGTTTGCAGATTTTTTTCTAAATTTACAAAAACGTATTTTTCGGTGTTATTGTTGTTTCCTTGTTGTTGATGTTTGTTTGTTCCGCCCTTTGTCTTTCTTATACGGTTTACTAAGGCAGCATATATTTATTTAAAACGTTTGTTTTTCTTTTCATTCATGAATGGCATTTCAAATGAATCTTGCCATTTAGTCGTTAGTTTATTGTTATTATTATTATTGTAGCGTTTTGCATCTTGTATTTTGTTTGTTATATATTACATGTAAAGTCTTCTCGAAAGTTAAGTACGATTTTTTTATACTCTCAATATATAGATTAGTCACAAAACGAATAGTTTCCACATACAATTTTACATTTAATATTACACGTTTTTTTATATTTTTATACCTCGACTTTTCCAGACTTCTTTTTGAAGATGGTATTTATCATTGTTTGACCTGATGATTTAAATTTCGACATGACTGGGCACTCTACGATCTAAAATTATCCAAAAGACGTTATACCCTTAAAACACACAATCATTGATAAGAGTTATAATTATAGAGTTATAAGGTGTTTATGAAAATGAATTGTGTTAAAAAACTATTTTCCGGTCGAAATTAAAACATTGTAAATATATACTGTTTACTTGCAGAGAAACTTACCAGAGTGTAATTATCATTGGAAGTGTTATTATTTTCATGTGAAATTTTGTTTAATTGTGAAATATGTGTTCCGTTAATCAAAATATTTTTACAAAAGTACATGTTATTTTATATACTGAACATATCAGGTTTTTGCAATGCAAGTGAAGTTTATGCCATTGTTCTGTAAAATATTTGCCTTTTAATTTATTCATTTATGACCAATTTGCTTTCTTGCTTTTGTTATTTTTTTATCGACTAAATTAATCGACAAAAAAAATACTAATTCGCTACAGCTTTACTAGTGGTCAGAAAGCAAAAGAAACAAAACATGGTTCAACTATATAGCTAGTAAGTACCCTTTTATGCAAATTGTAACAGTACACTAAAAATAAAAGGCTTTTGAGACATAAAAAGTAGCATTTTGGGGGCTTAATGGGCGTTCAAAGTATATTCATATTTCATAAATTAAAATAGGATGGTCTATGGGATGCATTAACTCTGCTGCTTTATTGTTTACCTTTTGTGCATTTATTTATCTTTTTTCTTGGAACTTATTAAATATGAGAAAATATATGTTGTTATATTTTGATTTTTTGTCGGGTTCCTTGCAAATTGATATACGTTTGGTGACACAAAAATAGACTAGAACATTTAGTTCATTCATAATTTCTTTCCTCCAAATGTTATCGCATGTGCATAAAACGAAAAGTAAATTATATTCATAGGTATAAGTCCGCTTCCTATTAAATGGCACATCACATACCAAGAGGTCAGAGCAATACTACCCTCGATGAATGTAAGATCGCGATGTTAAGCTAAACAGAAAGAAAATAACAGCAAAAACACAACAGGAACTGATCTACTTACCTTAATCAAATATTGTATCAACTGTCATCAACCCAGTCACTCCTTTTGTATCAATAATCACAAATTTCATGAATGATTATCGTCTGCAACTCCATGTGTAGGTAATGGCAGCCATCTTTAAAGTAGTATGTAAAATCGCGAACAATTATAATTAGGCACACTATAAAGAGACTATTGTTTTTCGTATCAACTGTCACAAGAACATTGTTAAAAAGTTCTAACAGAAACAAATTTACCATATTATATTTCTAACTTCTATGTCTTTTGTCCAGTTAACACAGTGGGGACAGAAAACATTATCACCTCTTCTGATGACCCTCACTAGTGAACAGAAGCAAAGATATGTCCAGTGCCTACATGGTTGCCCATTTCTCATTCCATCACATTCTGTAAGGGATACACACTCGGCAAGTTCTCTGTGTTGAAAAAGACCACAAACAGAACATCTCTCAGTTTCATTATCAGAGTCATTATCAGTTGAAGAGCTGTCTACAGCCAGATTGATATGTGGAGGCCCAGGCAAAGGACTGGATACTGATGGTCTGATACACAGCATCAAGAACCTTAGTGCTTGTGAGTTCCTTTCCTGATACATCACTGCTTACAGTGTTTCTTGATTTTTTTACCTTTGTCTCATAACTACACTCTCCTTTGCCATTTTGGCACGCACATGTTCAGGAGCCCTTAGTTTACTTACACGCATTTCTGACCATCTGCAGAAACCCCTTCATCAACATCATTGAAAGGGGTTTTTCCTTTGTATGCTTACCTAACTGAAAGGCGTACTGCCTGCCAACTATAATGCACTCTTCTTAAAATGTGTCACTATTTTGGCCTCCTCTGACTGGGTGAATAAGGGGACATTCCCCATTATAACAGTTTGTGGGTCCACTTTTCCTAGCACTCTATCTCTCGATGTTTTTTCAGGAACAGTAAACACCTTAGAAGTTCTCATCACTGACAGTCAATCTTCTCTAAAACTTCTATAGGCTTATGTTAATGTAGATAAGGATTACAGTGTATATTTATTTCCTGATGGGTTGAGGTTTTGCCTGAAAAATTATAAGGGGATTGCTAGATTTTTTTTCCCATAAAGTCAAATGTTACTGTAAAACCAAGATATATAATGTGTTTGGCCTAATATTGTAAATGCCTTAAGTTTGTGGTCATGTAATTTTCATTCATATACTATTTGTCATAGGGTGAATTATTTAGGTTTAAAGCATACTTGCCATATTTCAGGTTATTTTATTTCATTTCCTTTATTTATGTCCAGACTGGTGCTCCATTCTTTTATCCAATATTCATATAGTCTAAGGGAAATAACTTTTTGTGCCTATATTTATATTTGTTAGTATCTTTAACACGTGACTTTTCTATCGTATCACCTTTTAGGTCACCAGAGGTCAAGTTTTGAAAATGTAGAAAGCCAATTTTTATAGGCATCTCTTTAAAACCAATTATCTCTAAATATATTGGACATATATTCAGGTATTTATTATTTTTGTATATTATAAACATTTTCTATTAGTACTGTAAGTATTGTATTGTGATTTCATTTAGTTATTGGTGTAAAACGATTTTCAATGTAAAGTGTATTTGAATGGCCCGCTACGCACTGTGACACTTGGATTGTTATACATTGTTATCGTTTATGCGTTTTGACAGATAACACGTGTCAAGTGTTATTTTATATCTATTATGATAATATTGTATAACGTGTTTTAATGATGTTGTATTTAATTTCAGAAACAATAAAATTATATATTCATCAGTCCACCAAACAAAAGTATTGTCAGCCTTCAATTACTGAACCCAATATCCCGCAGCAATAGCCAGGGCTAGAAAAGGGGCCGGTGATAAATGGCGCCCAACCAAACCATTGATGAATTTGGAATATGAGAAGCAATATTGGAACTAGAACTTAAGGGACTGACCCCTTAATTATATAAAACGGCTGTGTGTAATTACCCGGGACTTGTCGTTATGATGGAGGGTCCAGTATTATAACGGAATTTACGGTGCACCAGGAGTAAGACTACGTACGTACATACCAAGACGGATTTACTAAGAATTTCAACGTTGGAGGATCGGATCGGAGGACTATTATACATAACACGGATTGTGCTGGACACAGTGATGACATTCATTTATATGAATGCTAGTGTTTTCCTGTGAGAGATTTTGTGTTAAATTGTGTTGGATTAATTATTTATTTGATTTACTGGGATTTATATCGTGGTAAATAAGGTATTTATAGTATTTCATGTATCATACTTATTTTTGATTGGATGTGTTTTTGATTATCATACTAAGTGAACATTTTTTCATAAGCGTTGTATTTTTGTGTAAGTCCTGATTTCAATTAAATTTGATTCGATTATTTTTTTTGATAATTTTTTCATAAGAGCACCATTCACACTTCTAGTTCTTCCCTGATTTCTACCACTCTTCAATAATATCATACTCATACCCTATATAATTTATTTCCTATAGCATTAAAAATCCCAATATAAAAATGCCTTAGTACAACGCTTTTTTATATCAGTGTACAGACGGATAAATTTATCTGTTATTACAAAGATATAAAGGATCCTCCTTTTTTTTTCGTATCATAGTGTCTACTCACTGTGTGTTGATTACCGGTAAACTACCGGTTTTTATCATACAGATACTTAGTCGTATTTACATTAAAAATTTGATTAGCAAAAAACAATCGATATTTCTGTCCCGAAACGCAGCTTATTATTAAACTATACGATGTTTTATCAACAATCCTGTCAGCGGACTCGATAGCCTAATGCGTAAGGCGTTCGCTTAGAAGTCGCGCGATCCGAGTTCGGTTCTTAGAGCAGGAACAGTATTATTATTATGAATTTTTTTTTTCTTCACAATAACATATAAAGATAAATTAATACAAACATACATAAAAATAAATATAAAAATATACATAAATAAATAAAGGACATTTAAACAGAATTTACACACACACACACACACACACACACACACACACACACATATATATATGAAATACAATTAAAATACTGTACGCATATAGATAGAAAGTTGAAAATTGAAAGTTTTTGGAGTAATCCTGCTGAACTTCAAGTACTGAAAAGGTTGAACTGGAAAATTTGAATGAGAATAATATGAGATATATTAAATACAAAATCAGTATTGCAGATATACGGAGCATCAATGGAAAATTGTGTAAAGTGGTGACATATGAATGAAATAAACTGGAAGTGGGACTGTGAAGTATAAATAAAATGAAATAAAACTGAAATAAAGAAAATTCTGTGGAAATTCTGCTGCAGAATAAAACTGATGTAAGATTTGAAAGAAAGTTGTGAAAATCAAGTTAAGTGAAGAATATACATACATGTATATAGTGAAAAGTGAACACAAGTGGAATTACACTGAATAAAAACAGAACTAAAGTGAAATAAAGGTAGAAGAACTTTATTGAAGGAGATATATAGCAAAGCGAAATTGAGTTTAGTGAAATAAAACTAAAGTAAAGTAACACATATTATATAGTAGAATAAAAGTGAATAAAAGGTGGAATAAGGTTGAATTAAAGTTGTGGTGAACGGAAGTTAAATCGAAATTCATGAAATACAACTGAATGTATGGTGTATAGAAAGTGTCATTATTGGAAAACGACCTGCTGAGATTTGTTTGAAACAGTGAATGAACATATAAAAGTGTGAAAATAAAGTGGATGTATAAACGAAATTTATAATGTATGGTGAACGATAGTGGACACGTATACATTTACTACAGCTGTGAAGCAGACATAGATTGTTGTGATAAGTGAATCAAAGATATAGTGTTGTAACATTGTTACTAGTTTCAACTTGAACTGTGAACAATTTTTTTGAATTAAAATGGCCAGATATCTATCGGAACGGGAGATCAGAAAGATAGAAAGACAAAGAAGAAAGGAGGAGGAAGAGGAAAGAAAATTGCTAGAACAACTTGATAAAGAGTTAAAAGAGAAACACGAGCAAACACTAAAAGATTTGAAAGCCCAACAAGATAAAGTACGGAGGGAGAAGCGAGAAAAGCTAGAGAGAAGGAGACAGATAATAGAGAAACAAAAGCAACTGGAAGAAATGGAAAAGCAGGAAAGACTACTGAAAGAAAGATTTATAATACAAGACGGTACTGAGGAAGACTACACTTCACAAAATATATTACAACAAAGTATATATGATGAAAGTAAAAGTGACCTAGATTTAAGCAAAGAAATGAGTGACGACAGTGATCTCAATGAACCTTTATATACAACAGTAGATGGTCTTGAAAAAGAAAATACAGACACATGTATACACTTGGGATTCCCAAAAGATGCAAGCTCCTATATTGACAGTCATCAGGAAAAGTTATTAGCAATAGAGAGAGAAATAGCGTGGTTAGATGAAAGAGCAAGAGAATGTCTAGAAGAAAATACAGAACTTAAACTGACTACGGATATAACTCAGAATAAACAAAGTCATGAAAGCTTAGGAAATACAAGAAGACATTTGGAGATGAGAAAACATATAGAGGAAGACGCACAAATAAGTAAAATAAAGGATCCGGTACATAATATTGTTCCCAAAAAGGAAGACAAAAAATACAGAGAAGATATAGTTGGAAGTAAAGATTATTATGAAAGTGATGAAGAAAATAGATTGAGAGAAATGATAGAACAGTTAAAGATAAAGAAAAGAAATGTTGATGAACAGATAGAACGGAATGAGTTGTTGAAGAATAAGCGGAGAAAAGAAGTAGAAAGAAAAAGACTCGAAGATTTGAAGTTACGGAAAGAAATGCAACGTAGAAAAGAAGAAAAGTTGCGACAACTGAAGGAAGAAAAGGATAAACTAGTGAATGAAATTGAAACAAAAGAGACAACTCTGAGTAGGCTAGAAAAAGAAAATAACTTGGAAACAAAGGAAGCCATAGAAACAGAACAGAAAGACGATGAAATGAAGGCTAAGAAAGATAAAGATCCCTACATAGGAAAACTACTGAAACCAACAGTACCTAAATTAACAGAAACGACATTTGATGAATGGAAAGTTGAAGTAGAAGTAATTATAAAGTCTGGATTATACGAGGAGAGTTTATTGAGGCAGGCGGTCAGAAATTCACTTTGTGGACAGACACGAAAAATTCTTCTAACTATTCCTCCATCGACTACTACAAGGGAAATTATTACCAAATTAGAAAGTGTTTATGGTAATGTCCGATCAGGGGAATCTGTTCTGGCAGAATTTTATATGGCAAAACAAAGAAGAGATGAAGGCATAGCAGATTGGGGTATACGACTAGAGAGTATCATACAAACAGCTATAGAGAAAGGACACATTAAAGAGAGCCAGAAGGATGAAATGTTAAAAACTAGGTTTTGGAGACAACTTTATAGTGATGAACTTAAGAATGCAACACGAATGTATTACGAAACTACAAGAAATTTCGAAGAATTGAGAAGGAAAGTGAGAATAGAAGAAAATGAAATGAAAAGTACTCGAGAAGAACCTATGAAAGAAGACAACTCATATACCAAGACAAGGCAAACAGACACTGGGCAAGAGACATCACTTCAAGATTTAGTTGAACGAATGAAACAACTTGAAACAGAAATTAGTAAAACAAGACAAAGAGAACACGATAACAAAGACAGATATAGAAATGACTATGGAGCAGACAAAAGATATAGTAGAAATGGTGACAAGTATGATAGAGAAGAAAGATATTATGAAAGTAATAGAAGAAATGGTGGAAGATATAGTAGAGATTATGGAAGAACCAGAAGAGATGACAAATATTTTAGGGGATATAGACCAGGTGAAGGAAACACAGAATATAACAGAGATTACGGAAGGAGGGATGATAGATATTACGAATACAGAGAAAGAAGAAGATATAGTCCTAGAGACAGGAGAAACGACAGAAGAGATTATGACGATAAAGAAAAGAGTGGAGAGAGTGACGACAGATTTAGTAGAGATTCAAGAGGGGGACAAACTTCAAACAGTGAAAATAGAGAGCGATTAAGGCGAGATGATACAAGAGATGATAGAGCACAGAATAGAAATAGAGAAGAAACACAGAGGAAAGATGACAGGAGTTCTTTAAACTCAAAGGCGTCTCTGTCGGGGGGCAGATAGGAGACAGTAATGAGAATGAAAGCCCTAAGAAAATTCCCTTAATATATAAAATTATTGGTAGCAACAATGTTGGAGACATTGAAATAGAAGGAACATTCACTAAAGGAATCGTCGATACGGGCTCAATGGTAACAACAATGTCTATAGATTTCTATCATTCTTTAGAGAACAAACCGCCACTTCTTCCACTAGATGAGTTTAATCTACAAGTTAGTGCTGCTAATGGAGAAACAATACCTTATCTGGGTTATATTGAAGCTAGAATGACTGTATCTTTTATAAGAGATAAACGTTTTGATGTTCCAGTACTCATTGTTCCAATGACAGAAAACAACAGAGATATACCAGTGATAATTGGAACAAATTTCATTCGCCTGTGCAGAACAGAAATAGCAATCGACAAGTCGGATATAGATCTTCCCGAAGCATGGAACTTGGCTATTAATAGTTTGACAGATGATTCAGCAGGTATTGTGAAATCCGACAGCGAGAATACCAGTGCGTGTATTTAACCTCTCTGCTAAACAGATATCGATTCCTGCCAAATCTAACTTATGCCAACTACATGAAGTCACTGTTTTGCGCCAAGCGCCAATTTTTGAAGTCTGACACAGTTAATCGAGACAATGTTACTGTGAATGAACAATCCATCAAAGAAAATGACTGCACTGAGCCTTTTGGTGTTAAACTTGACAACACTACTTTATCTACCGAAGAAAAACACAAAGTTTACACGATGTTTTCAAAATGGCAACACATTTTCTCTACAGGTCCCACAGACTTGGGACATACAGTTCTAATTGAACATAAAATCCATTTATCTGATGAAAAACCGTTCAAACAACCACACAGAAACATCCCACCTGGTTTACTTGAAGAAGTTCGAGAACATCTAAAGGAAATGATCGAATGTGGAGCAGTAAGACAATCAAACAGCCCCTTTTCATCCAACGTTGTCATAGTCAGAAAGAAAGACGGAAGTATTCGCTTTTGTATAGATTACCGTAAATAAAATGAACGTACCATCAAAGACGCTTATGCCATTCCAAGGATCGAAAATACACTTCATCTTCTATCTGGATCCAAATACTTCTCAAAACTAGATCTCAAGGCTGGATACTGGCAAGTCTCTGTCAGAGAAGAAGACAAACCTAAAACTGCATTCACGGTTGGGTCATTAGGATTCTATGAGTGTAATAGAATGCCTTTTTGACTTACCAACGCGCCAGCAACTTTTCAGCGACTCATGGAAAGGTGTATGGGTGATCTCAACTTACGTGACTGTTTGATATACCTTGATGATATCATTATTTTCTCCTCAACTATTGACCAACATCTTGAACGTCTTGATGCTGTCTTCTCTCGACTTGCTGAGCACAATTTGAAACTAAAACCAAGCAAATGTGAGTTCTTTCAATCTTCTGTTACTTACCTCGGACATGTTGTCTCTGCTCAAGGAATACATGCAGACCCTGAAAAGATTGAAGCTGTTAAATCGTGGCCAAAACCTAAAACAACAAAGGACGTACGTAAATTTCTTGGCTTTACTGGATATTATAGGAGATTTATCAAAGGATATGCATCAATAGTTAGACCACTAAATGACCTGCTCATCGGACATTCTACCAAAAAGAAAGAAAAATCAACAAAGACCAAAACACCTTTCAGATGGAACCTTGAACAAGAGGAAGCATTTAGAACAATAATAGACAGACTCACTCACCCTCCTATACTTGCTTATGCCAACTACCAGCTACCATTCATGTTACACACTGATGCCTCATCAACAGGTCTTGGCGCGGTGTTGTATCAACGACAAGGCGGTCATGACAGAGTAGTTGCATACGCCAGCAGAAGCTTGAAGCCATCTGAAAAACACTACCCGGCACATAAAATGGAATTTCTTGCTCTAAAGTGGGCAGTGACAGAAAAATTTAACGACTACCTCTACGGCAACGAGTTCATCGTACTAACTGATAACAACCCTTTAACATACGTCCAGACAACAGCTAAACTCGATGCAACTGGACATCGCTGGATGGCTGCTCTAGCAGGTTACAATTTCACAATCAAATACAAGAGCGGAATACAGAATGCTGATGCAGACGGCCTTTCACGAAAGCACGAAAACGAACTTGATAATTATGACACTACAATTGAAAAAGATGTAATAAATGCACTTACCTTTTCTGCAACCGTCAACGTCCAACAAGCACCTCTTGCCTTCAGTATACTTACACCTGCAAACTTACCATCAATGGAATCCACAGCGTCGGTTGAAATCCCTGAAATTTTGTTAACATCAGAATCACTTTCTACTAAAGATTGGAGAAAGGCCCAACATGATGACAATATAATAACTCAAGTATATACTCACCTGAAGGAAGGAACACGGCCATCCGCTAAGCGGACCTCGTCAACAGATCCTGGTGTTGTAAAATACTTACGTGATTGGGACAAACTAGTGTTGCGTGACAATGTCATATATAGACGTGGATTCTTAAACGGTCAAGAATACCACCAACTAGTACTACCAAAAAAAAAAACAGAGAGGAGATATTCAAGGCTCTCCATGATGACCTTGGCCATCAAGGTCGGGATCGGACAACATCTTTATTTCGTCAGAGATTCTATTGGCCAGGCATGGATGCATGGATTGAAGACAAAGTTCGTCAATGTCATAGATGTATCAGAAGAAAGACCTTACCTGATACAGCATCTCTGGTTAATATCCAATCTTCAGCACCTATGGAAATTCTCTGTGTCGACTTCCTTAGTCTAGAAAGGTCCAAAGGTGGTTTTGAGAATATCTTGGTTGTCACTGATCACTTTACCAGATATGCTCAAGCCTACCCTACAAAGAACCAAACTGCAAAGACAACTGCCAGAGTTCTATTTGATCAGTTTATTGTCAACTACGGTTTCCCGCTAAGAATCCACAGCGACCAAGGAGCAAACTTTGAATCTTCTCTCATCAAAGACTTATGTGACCTAGCAGGTATTGCCAAGAGCCATACAACACCTTACCACCCTATGGGTAACGGCAAAGTTGAGAGATTCAATTCGACACTGCTGAAGATGCTAGGGACACTAGAAAATCACGAGAAAGCAGATTGGAAGTCACATGTTGCTCCACTAGTGCATGCATATAATGTAACTATCCACGATAGTACTGGATACTCACCTTACTATTTAATGTTCGGTCGCCATCCAAAATTAGCAGTGGATGCATTTCTTGGACTATCTTCTGACGATGAAAACAGCAGAACACAGAATGAATACGTGAGAAAGCTAAGGGAACGCTTATCTAATGCATACAAAAGAGCAGAGGAAAATGCTAAACGTGCAGCAAGCAAGAACAAACAACGGTATGACATCAGAGCCAAGTCAAGCACAATCATTCCAGGAGACCTCGTTTTAGTTAGAAACGTTACGCTAAGAGGAAAGAATAAGCTTGCCGATAAATGGGAAGACACGCCATATGTTGTCATTAAACAGCCAAATCCAGATATTCCGGTGTTCGTCGTTCGTAAGGATTGTCCACGTGCCAGGAAGACCAGAACACTTCATAGAAATCTTTTATTACCCCTGAGTAAGAAAGTGACTAACCCTGAAAATAATAAAAAAGATTCTGAAGAAGAAAAAGACAATACTTACCTTCAGACGGTAGCAGAAGATATTGACATCCATGACAATAGCGGAGAAACTCTTCAAAATGATGATATACCATTACCCCATCCAAGAACTGATAAAGGAACTGTTAAATACATAATACCCGCTAGGAGAAGACCTTCAGAGACTGACGATGAATTTAGGACCTATTCATCTTCTGAAAGCGACACAGACAGAAGACCAACACGCAATAGAAAGCCTCCAAGATGGCAGCGTTCTAAAGATTGGATTTTTTTATAAAGTTAAGCTGAAATACAGAGATAAACAGTTATTTGACATACTAGTTGTATATATGATGAACTATTATTTTAATAGGTATACGTGTATGTGAATGAACTAATTGACTGAACTAAATTGTGAATAATTGAACACATTAATCGTACATCATTGTAGAATAAAATTGGATTACATTTTGCGGAAAGAGGATATTGTTGAGAATAATAATTTTGGATTATATCCACTTGAAAAACACATACTTACCTCATACTTACCTCAAATACACATTGTACCCCACAACTGTAATTATAAATGATATAATGTTTCATTTATTAACCTTAAGTTATGTATTGTATATATATTCTTATTTATATATCATGTGTGATGTCCTTGGATATTTCACATGGTGGTTCCTTGAAAATTATATTTTTCGGTTATTTTAATTATATCATACAAAATGGTTGGATTCATTTTGTACGATTAAATGTCGGGACGCCATTTCCGAAGAAGGGGGAGTATGTCATAGGGTGAATTATTTAGGTTTAAAGCATACTTGCCATATTTCAGGTTATTTTATTTCATTTCCTTTATTTATGTCCAGACTGGTGTTCCATTCTTTTATCCAATATTCATATAGTCTAAGGGAAATAACTTTTTGTGCCTATATTTATATTTATTAGTATCTTTTACACGTGACTTTTCTATCGTATCACCTTTTAGGTCGCCAGAGGTCAAGTTTTGAAAATGTAGAAAGCCAATTTTTATAGGCATCTCTTTAAAACCAATTATCTCTAAATATATTGGACATATATTCAGGTATTTATTATTTTTGTATATTATAAACATTTTCTATTAGTACTGTAAGTATTGTATTGTGATTTCATTTAGTTATTGGTGTAAAACGATTTTCAATGTAAAGTGTATTTGAATGGCCCGCTACGCACTGTGACACTTGGATTGTTATACATTGTTATCGTTTATGCGTTTTGACAGATAACACGTGTCAAGTGTTATTTCATATCTATTATGATAATATTGTATAACGTGTTTTAATGATGTTGTATTTAATTTCAGAAACAATAAAATTATATATTCATCAGTCCACCAAACAAAAGTATTGTCAGCCTTCAATTACTGAACCCAATATCCCGCAGCAATAGCCAGGGCTAGAAAAGGGGCCGGCGATATATTGTAGGACCGTGGGAATTTTTTGTATGATATTTTTATGTTATAAAAATTTGGTGTTACTTTAGAAACAATAAAGAATTAAGAAAACAAGCCGATTTAAGGAAGAAAAAGAAAATGGTAAGGAAATTACCTGTTTTGCCTTAGTTTGACAGACGACACGGTAGAGTAAACACCGTAGTAAACATGACGTCATATGCAAAAACAGGTGCGTTGAGATCTCGCGTGCGCACGAGAATAAACAAAATGGCCGCAAACCTACATTCATCGCGATTTAACATAGGTTTAGGATATTGTATTTCCATCTCATTTTGTCAGTAGAAAAGATAGTTTGACGCTGATCCCTCGGTACGGAATCTAGGATTAAGTCATCAGATTTTAAATCATATTCATTGCTACCCTTGTAGTGCCTACATTTATCAGGTCCGTACTTAATAGAATTAGCAAACAGGTTAAAAGCTCATTCCGCATACCTCACCTATCGCATCACAAACTATGTAACTGTATTGTTACAGGAAGTATCTGCTGCGTAAAGTGTGTGAGCTTATTTTAGTAAATCATTCAATTTCTATAATTAAGATAGTATTCCTTTTGTTCTTTGCTTTTAAATTGAAGTCTTCAACGGTTTCTAGTATATGTTATGAAACATTTGGCACCTTTATGTCAATGACCTATAAGCTTCGTGATACCGGAATACATTGTGATGTAATCATTGGCACATATGTCATATCCCACTGGTTTTGATCTAATTTACTGACTTAGACATAAGTATATATTACTGATCTGATATTACTGATCTTGACAGGTGGGGTACATCGCTGTTTTATTTTACTGACCAAAAGGGCATGGGTTCGAATCATGGTGAAATCATTTTTCTTTTTTTTTCAGTTTTTCATGGTGTGTAGAAGTATAATATTAAGTTTTTTCCATAGTATATTAACTTTTCGTAAATTTTTAAGAAAAAAAATCAGCTAAATTTTGTGAGTCGGTCGCTTTAATTTCCAAAGGGGGGGAAACATCTTCTTGTCACATTTATTTAATTGCAATCAAAATTTATATTGTGACTGGGACAAAAAATGTACGATCACATAAAATGTAATTTCAAAAGTGTCAGACAAAAAAGACAGACATAATTTAATTATTTCCCTTTTTTACTTTCTGGTGGCAGTTGTTTAACTTTTGCGGACAAAGAAAAACATGCTTACCCTACATATCATTGGATGACTAAACAACTTGTAAAGGTCGTCAGTGAAAATGCAAAAGAAGTTATACCTTTTTCAAGGAAGAAATGAAACGTGTTTGACAATTAAAGTTCAATTTTCACAGAAAACATATGCATTATATATTTTGCAAGATTATCATATACTCGTAAAATAATAATTTACCGTATGAGCTGCTTTCGTTAAACTTATGATGTAGTAAGTGCCATAAGACCATTACAAGCTTCTCGCAAAATAATGATGTAACAAAATGCATTTTTCATTCATGCGATTAAAGACATATTTTAGATGCAAATTGTACCAAAGACCAGGGACATTCTATGCTTTGTATACATGGCAACACCTAATATTGTACAAGATAAACCTTGGCGGACTTTGGTCAAACTAATGTCAGATTTTTTAAAATTAAGTAAACGTCCGTTGGATCACAAGGGTTTGTGTTTTATCACATGAAAATGTAAAATAACAGGCCATCCACAAGTAATACTAAATATAATAGTTAACTTATGTTCTGTTATAGAACGTAAGTATTCTTAAATTTCTTTGATTCAGGCGGTCAAACTAGATTTTCGTGTTGACAATGTTTGACAGGCATGAAACATTGACAAGGAAATTGTCTCTGCGTTTTATGGACTAAACTGCTTAATACAGGGTGGCCATACAGCGTGGTATATGATGTCGACAGCAGCACCTTTTTGCCTCGATTTTGAGGAGAAAACTGTTGTAAGTATATTATTTATTGATACATATATTTATTTCTTTATACATACATATAAACATATATGGGAGAGGAGCTTAACAGGTCCCTGACGTTGTGAGGGTTCTAGGAGCGAGGTAAGGCCGAACTCAGATTAAGTCCAATTGCAAATGCTTTTAAAGAGTGAGCATATGCCATAATTATCTGGATGAAAAACAATGTTCCATTAGTTTTAAATATATCGTAGTTAAACATAATCAAATTTATAAACAAGGAAAACATTGATGCACAACATCACTTCAGCGCAAAAGATTCTGAAGATGTGAACCTGCTGGATACATGCAATACAGAATATTTACATGACAGTAGAACTGTTAGTGCATTTGACTCTCTGTGTGTATTATATAGCGGAATTTTCGATACCCATTTTTTTAGATAAATTATACTTTGCAATAACGTTTGATTTTATTTAATACTAGTTTACATTATTAGTGAGAACTTACATTTTTTAAATCAGTGCACATAGGTTTTTAATGTAAATTGGCATTTTGAAAATTAAATAGTTTTTATCTATCATATGCATGTACAATTCGTAAATCAACTTTGTCTTTCTTTTTTTCAGAATAGAAGACACATTCTAGCACAGGCTCTTTAAATAATTTAGAATTTGTATCACTTCACTTAACAAAACAAATTATCATTCAAATCAGCATTCAAATCCAGAACATTGGAGATAGCAGCTTTTAGTTAGAATCATAACTTTATTGATGACACTGTCGCCAAAATTGTACTGCTATTTTCTATTTCTTAGTCCCAGACACGTGCTAGTCGCATCTGGTGATCATTTTCTATTCTCTTTATACATGTTAATTGTTAAACATAAATACAGTTAAATCATACAATCAGCGTGTATGTTTGCTTTTAAATAAATACCCAATTTGTTTAAGTTTGCGATAAACCCTGTAGCGAAATCTACAAAGTAGCGTATAGACAAGGGACAAAAGAACCTATGTAGCAAATATGTACAGACAGCGAACTGACAGGTAGCGAAACGGCTTGTATCCAACCTATACAAACACAAGCGTTTACTAAATTGTATTGCACTTGCTCTTCAGGTCATTATTAAATAAATAACTTCAAATAAAACCGGAAAAGGCAGAAATATATGATCGGAATTATATTAGCCGATATTCACTGAGTCTTAATTTCGTCATATATAGCACCACACAACACAGCAGTTACTTCCCTGAATAAAGGTTCAACTAACTTATTAATATTAAGGGACCGAATGTTAAAAAGGTTGAGAATCACCAAACATGTTTTTTTCAAGTTCATACCGATAAAATATTTCGTGACTTTTTCAGGTTGAATACCTTATTTAAATTTCAATACTATATTCGTGAAACGACATAATGATAAAAGAAATAAAACGTCAATAAAAACTAGTCCACAACATTTGTTATAAATTTGACAATATCAAATATAGTCTCAGCGCCGACTAATAATGTCCGCTTGTCTCACCTTAAAAAGGAAACCTGCATGGTACATGAATGCCTTTATCTTGAAATATCCCCAACTGCATGGTACATGAATGCCATTGTCTTGAAATATTCCCAACTGCATGGTACATGAATGCCTTTATCTTGAATTATCCCAAACTGCATGGTACATGAATGACCTTATCTTGAAATATCCCCAACTGCATGGTACATGAATGCCATTATCTTGAAATATCCCCGACACATAAGTCTTATCCGATTCATCATATCAAAGGACAGAATAATCGCTTAGAGAAATCATTGCGTATCCGTATAATCATCTTAATGTATTTTACTGGATTTATACAAAAGAGCGGATTGTAAAAACGAGTTGTCTTATAAAAGTACGGAGATTGTATAGCGTTTTATCCTTCTGTGTGCCTTTTAGTGTTAAATTTCTGGAGAGTCTTGGCAAAGCATGAACAGGAAAAATAATCACTGAAAAACTCCTAATATTGTATCCGGTATATAAACATTCAAAGTTTAAACCAATTTTTGCTTGGCTGACTGGCCTACGATTGCGTTTTTGTATGGAATTAAATAAATGTAACACACACGCAAAATGTACAGACACTGAGGTTCTCACTCTTTAGGTAAATATTCACTACTTTTTTGCGAAGAACAATCGTGATTTTTAGTCTTTTTTCACACCATTTATCATGGTACATGACCGAAAGTCGGTGAAATCGTTTAATTTATCAGAAATTGATCATACTCCCTTGTTATGACTGTCATGTAATGAAACGGTGACCGGAAACAAAAACGGCTCCTCGTTCGGAAAAAGTCACTTCTGAAAATATTCACTTTCTGTGATTACGCAACTGCACATGTAACGACCATTTATTATATTTTAAAAACAAATGGTAAAAAAAAATGTTCTCATTATTTTACAAAACTTTTACTAAACAAGTGCACTTTTTGATAAATGGAATAGAACATTGTATTCGTAAACGGGCATCTATAAATCTACGAATTCAGATAAATGTTACTCAATATTAATTTAAAGCGAAAACCCGAAAAGCATACCATGTAAAGCATTTCTTTAGTTCATTTTTACACAAATAGACCTACCTATCGCTCCAAATTACATATTCAAAATACCTTCAGTGTACAAACTACATTAACATTGTAGTATATCTAATATAACTTAAATAAATAAAAAAGTACATGATAATGTTTAAAGAAAATTGCCCATTCGGTTAACATGAGAAAGCTTAAGGAATCATACGAAACTTTCCCTTGCAAATATTAAACAAGTAGACTGGGTTTCGTTTGTCGAGTTTTAGTGGTCTCATTCGATCGTGTGTAGATTCTTAGTGACGGCATATAATCCTTAGGTCACGAAACATTGTAAGTTACTGAAAGAATGCAATCATTTAAAACAAAACATATTTTTAGGTAAATGCTCGACATAAAGAAATTAAGTATGGAAGTAGTTCGAAATGTTATAAAAATCTACACTTTTACCGACTTATGAGTGATTAAGTAGCGATTTACATCAAAATGATAACGAAGGGCAGACAAGCTTTACTTAAAATGAAACAAAAAGTATTCGCTCAAGGAGTCGAAATAGAAACAGTTGTGACATTAGAACACACGAAATGTCCGTAAAGCATAGACGGCTGCCAGAGGGTGATGGCTGTTGTAGATAACAAAACAATTATATCGTATTATAAAGGGTCCCTACTTTTAATATCTTCCTGATGTCAAAACTCTGGGCATGACATAACGAAACCACCCAAATATCAACTATTCGCGCTCGGATAAATAAATGTTCTTTTTAAAGCTACGCCAGCATGCAATCAGTGAGAACAAAAAGCTGGCCAGTTATTATGCCAATTATCTCAAATCTAAGCCCACTTTTTCAATCGTTGAATAACTATGTGATAAAGAATATGATCATTTTTTGCTCGAGTTGTCAAATAAGTGTAGCAGATTTCCCTTTAAAAATGTAACTTCTGTTGTTAAAACTTTCAACAATATAATTCACTAAGGTTTTGCTCTTCTGTTTGTTAAGAAATACTCTCTTAAAATGACAATTAAAATGATCTGTTTTCTCTCCATGGGTCGAGGATGTCATTCCACTGGTGAAAAATGTCAAGTACAAAACTACTTAATAAAGCAGAAAAGTTTTTACCAAATTATCCCTTTGATTTTCTTGCAGACACATTGGACTGGCTTCAAAGTACTTTTTTTCTCTAAAAAAATGTTTACATACGGAATAAAATGACTTAGAAAAAAGTCATATCAGAGTGTTACACACGTGATGAGAAAAATGCAAAAGACCAGGATTATGTTGAAAAGAAAAAATACAAGGATGCAATTAAAATGATCATTCCAACCAAAATAATCAACATCGTTATCATCTAGCTCAACACAAACTTCATTATCTGCATCACCGACAGCAACAGCAATGCTGAAGAATATTTTCAGAATTATCCAAAATTTACTCTTTTTTGTATTTAATAACAGAAATGGACGGGGTTTTTTTTATTATTTTTTTTTATTTTATTTATTTTTTTTTACTTTCCTTTCCGTGTAATAGATTGCCATTGTAAACTTGTCTTATCATAAACATGAGCTTTTTACCATAAACTTCAGTGCAAGTTTACATTCCTATTTGACAACCCATTTTGCGTCTTCCTTACATTATATTCACTTACACATTTGCAATGAAACTACTGTATTTTATATATTGGTTGTTATATTTCAACATGTTGTCTAATTAAACCGGCATCCTGCAAGAGCGCAAGTGCGGTGTCTTATCTGCACTGTTTGCTCATGTCTGATTTGCACTAGTTGCTCATGTCTGATCTACACTGTTTGCTCATGTCTGATCTGCACTGTTTGCTCATGTCTGATCTGCACTAATTGCTTATGTCTGATCTGCACTGTTTGCTCATGTCTGATCTGCACAAGTTGATCATGTCTGATCTACACTAGTTGCTCATGTCTGATCTGCACTGTTTGCTCATGTCTGATCTGCACTAGTTGATCATGTCTGATCTAGACTGTTTGCTCATGTCTGATCTACACTAGTTGCTCATGTCTGATCTGCACTGTTTGCTCATGTCTGATCTGCACTGTTTGCTCATGTCTGATCTGCACTAGTTGCTCATGTCTGATCTGCACAGTTTGCTCATGTCTGATCTGCACTGTTTGCTCATTTCGGATCTGCACTGTTTGCTCATGTCTATTCTGCACTGTTTGCTCATGTCTGATCTGCACTAGTTGCTCATGTCTGATCTGCACTGTTTGCTCATGTCTAATCTGCACTACTTGCACATGTCTGATCTGCACTAGTTGATCATGTCTGATCTACACTAGTTGCTCATGTCTGATCTGCACTGTTTGCTCATGTCTGATTTTGAAGACGTTAGGCATTAACGGGTTAATATAACCCGTTTAAAAGTACAATATCATGTTGTTATTTTTTCTTTTCTATATTAACTATATGAAACAAAAAACAACTTTCTTTTGAATCGCCCATTTGATATTCTCTTACGGACACATACCTGGCATCGCTTAAGTTCGCTTTCGTCAAGTTTTAACAAATAAAATAAGATTGAAAAAAATCATTTATATTGTGTCAATAATTGTTACCAAAAAGAAGAAAAGAGTAATGATAAGGAGATGAAATACAAAAGTGCAATTAAAATAATGATAAAGATAATGATTAGTCCAATCAGATCATCGTAGTCATCATTAGGCACAACAACAACTTCGTCACCTTCGTCACCCACAGCATCAACATTATAACTTTAATTTTACAATAGGGAAATAGCGCCACGCTATTTCTTTTTTTTTTTTTTTTGTTGTTGTTTGTTTGTTTGTTTTTTTTGTTTTTTTTTGTTTTTGGGGTAATAAATATGACACAGATCTTATAACCTAGTCTTATTTTTTTTAAAAAAAGAAATAAAGGTCAAGCAGACCCGGAAAAGTAATGTGTTAATCATGAAATGATTTCCTAATGATCTGTATTTGTGGCGAATGTGCTCTATTTATACAACATGGCAATATTTGGTATCCCTTCCAGACCGATTGACAGTGTTTTTTTGTTGTTTTTTTTTTTTTTTTTTTTTTTTTTTCAACGATTCGGATAGAAATAAATCAATAAATTTCAGTAAAAAAAAAGACAAACCACAAAGAGGAAATAAAATAGATTTACATTTAGATTCAATCAAATAGAAAAGAATTTAATTTTGTCTAATCTTAAAATGATCACAAAAAACTTAGGTAAGTATAATTAAATTGTCTCTTATTATTTATTTTCTGAGTCGATTCCTGGGTTTTAATTGTTGCACGTTAATTTTTTTATGAATGTAAAAAAAAAAAACTTTTTTTTTAATTTTAGACTTTTAATGGGATAAATATATGTCTGTAGAGCTCAGTTGATTAACAGTTTAAGAACGAATCTTTATAAGAAGTGGATTCGTTCTTAAGTTTGCATTTCTTAAAACTTTTGCAATAAGCATACCATGTAACTTCATTTGAGGATTATCTTCATTTAAATATAAATACACTGAACAAAATAAATGTCGCCGGCCTTACTCATTTGGAAGAAACAACAGGAGCCTTGGGTCGACAGAGAAGGGTTTTACTAAATTATTGACAGATAATGTATAAGACAAAACGAACAATTATAAACAGTGTCATAACGGGGATTAACAATACAATATCATTTCAAAAGCAATACATTACATAAAATACACATTTATGTAACAATTAAACCTAATTACCTGTAGATATAGTAAAATATAACTACATCAAAAGATGATTGTTATGTTTAGCACAAAATGGCTTGTTTATGTATTTCAATCTATAGCGGATATCGATTTTGATCGATTGTGATTGGTTAGTGAATTCGTGCGAAAATATTTGAACATTCTTTATAAGTTTAACGGTCTAAGGCAAATAAATCGAGGTAAATTAAATGTTACAACTTACGTCTACAACTAAACTACTACTACCTACGTCTGCATATAGTGCTCAGGTGATTATATGATATGCGTTTATTTTTATAATGTTATTTTATATTATTTATGTTATTGTGTAAAATATGCATAATATTTATACGATAAATTTTGGATAATACCCTTTGACATAAACAAAGAAAATAACGCAAAAACAGTTGCTAAAACAGGTGAAAGTTAGATACATCTTTTCTTTTCACATTATGTTTGTGAAAGAAAAAGTACATGAGGTACAATTTACGTAATGTTTGGTTCATGCAGTGCATTTTTTTCTCCAGGATGTCTTTCAAAAAAGCGATTTTCGTGTTTATTGCGGTGTCGGTTAATTCCGTAGAGGCCATGAAACTGGAGAAGCGGTCGACAACGCATGATAGGTTATTAAACCCCTGTTCCACTAATAGAGAGGCTGGTAGGTCGTAATCAAGACCCCTCTGTGAAAGTATAGCCGATTTAGAAGTCAGGACGGCCAGTCTAACAAATGACGCGAGTCTTCTTAAAGATTTTGTAATTAATTTTTGACTCTTCTAACCATCTAGCACGGAAAAGTTATATACTAATTTTTTTAGTATTAATACGTCCTTTTTTACGTTTCACTATCAATTATTTATGACTACTTTTCCAATGTTTTTCAATTTAATGCGTAAAAAGCAATATCCATGAACAATTAATCACATGACTTGAGTTTCTTTCGACATGTCTGGGAAATCTTGAAAAAAAATCTTAAATTGAATATGCACTCTGCGCAGGAGTAATAACACAAAAAAAAGATTTCTTACAAATGAGTATACATGTAAATATTTTAAAAGCAACGCTCAAGATCCTTTAGACTTTGTGAATACTCAAATGTTACAGATGATTTAAAATTCTTTTAGTTAAAAACGCATTACGCATTAAACGACAAGACAACAGGCTACCTGGATATGAACAATTGGATGAACGATGTCAAAATGATTGTCACAGATAAACAGAAAGAGGCAGCAATTACTGAGGTAGGATTATTAACATACAATCTAGTTGTATTTAAAGACAGAATCAAGTTCGAGTTTAAAACTTACTTTTGATAGCCATAGATTTAAATTTCAGTTATAAGAGAATCATTTAGTGAAGATGACTATTTTCTTCGGTTCTGACCAGTAAAAGAAGATATTATTGTAGTCATAGGTAAATTCCGCTGACCTGTTTCGAGCAGATTACTATCGGATTGATTCCGCTACCCTGTTTCTGCAGATTACTATCGGATTGAAATGTTCTACATAATTCTAAATAATTCTTAATTTAGAATATACAGGTTAATTCTACTAGGTTCCCCTAAATGTAAATAAGTTGACCTGGAAAAACCAAAACAGCAGTCTAGAAATAGAATGGGAATACCCATGTCATAATGAGTAAATAAAGTACAATCTAGATTTTTTTTTCATATCGTTTTCACAAAATTCTTTTTCAAAGTGAAATTGATAAACATAGAACCAATATATGTAGGATCTTATAAAAGGAAGGTATACAAGTCTTGCTGTTATAATATATTCATTAAAGGTATCATCATTCAACAAAAGTATACTCAGGTATAGACTTGAGGAATACTAAGCCTCTGGTGCACACCAACACCAACAGCATCCCCCCGCCCAATAAAAAACAGAGAGAGAATAAAAACAACATTTTTAAATATATTATAAATGGTTTTTTTTTTTTTTAATGATGGTACATCTTGACCACAACATGGGTACATCTTTACTTGGGTACATTTTGACCAGAACATGGGTACATCTTGACATGGGTACATCTTGACATGGGTACATCTTGACCAGAACATGGGTACATCCTGACTTGGGAACTACATCTTGACCAGAACATGGGTACATCTTGACTTGGGTACATCTTGACCAGAACATGGGTACATCCTGACTTGGGTACATGGTGACCAGAACATGGGTACATCTTGACTTGGGTACATGTTGACCAGAACATGGGTAGATCTTGACTTGGGTAGATCTTGACTTGGGTAGATCTTGACTTTGGTATATCTTGACTTGGGTACATCTTGACTTGGGTATATCTTGACTTGGGTACATCTTGACTTTTACATGGGTACATCTTGACTTGGGTACATCTTGACTTGGCTACATCTTGACTTGGGTACATTTTGACTTGGGTACATCTTGACCATAACCCGTAACTCTCATTATCGTCCATAAACTAGCAGACGTTTTTGTCCTATATTTTGCAAAATAAAAAAAAGCGGTAACGCAGAAAGACCTTTTGAGTGACATTTCTTTTATCCCTTCTAATCAAAAATTAATACGTAAAGAGCAAGTTTCAATTTTACAACATCCATGGGCGAAATCTGCGCAGAACACTCATATCCGTCACCAGTGAACCACCGTAAAAGCAGATGCGATAAAAGCTACGATAGTTATTAGTTGCTTAGCTGCTTTGTCAGTGTAAATTTATATCACCTTTCAAAAACCTTGTTTTTTCCTCATTTTTAGCCAATTGAAGCACTGAAAACGCATTTTAATTTACTTGTTGAACATAAACTGTACGTGGAGCAGATTCGCAAAGTGGGACCCCTTGGTGAAAAGAAGAGCGAAGAAACAACACGGAAAAAGTTAAATGACTTTGAGAAGAAGCTTTCAAACTGTATGTGCAGCATAGAAATAGCTCTTGTTTCTGTTGGAAGTGACATCAGCGACACGGTTCCTACCAAGATTCTAAATACTGAATTTTTGGCATACAGCTCGCCTTTAGAAAATGCGATCTACAGAGCTTACGTGACAATACAGGACAGTCTAGAGATTGCACAATTTCTAAACACAATTTACAAAGAAATTGCTCGATCCGGAACGATACAAAGGCGTAACAACACCACGGAAATAGATTTATCCCAATGATGACAAAGGCATCGTGAAGATATATGGAGAAGTCAAGCATTTGTTCCGTTCATTGATATCTCTGTCCATGTATACACTATAGTACATAGTATTTTAAGCGACTGACTAACAGATGGGTCGACGATGCAAAAAAAGGAAGTGTTGATACTTCTCAAACTTTACGATGTTATTGTGAAAAAAATATCTAAACTAAGTTACCGAATCATAAGTTTTCGCCGAAACACATCACAATATAAGTAATAAATATATAGTGCTACACAATTTTATCGGTAAAACATTTACTCCGTTAGTTATGGGGTAGATACTCTATGATTAATGATCCATTCATTACGCACACACCGTCCTTTTTACTTTTTATGTTCTTGTACAATCAACCTCAGGGAGATTAAAATAATTATGTATTGCAGAAGTGCATGTTAATTCCGTATCTTTCCTGGTTTTTATGCATTATTCTTAGATGTCAGGCATTCTCGAATTTTACATCTAAATTTTCATAATGTCAAGATTAATCATTCCATAAGGCGAATTGTTCTATCCTCCGGCTTTGTATGTGGTAATACATCTTTTGTGATAAATTTATATACCTCAAGTTTTCCAGACGTCCGTTTTTAAGATAAAATATTTGTCAATATTCAACATGATGATTAATATTTTGACATGACTAGACCCCTAAAGTGCAAAATGTCATATATCATGCACATACAAAACTTATAATAATCACTAAAAGTGTTGTAACTACTGAACTTTTATTTATTATTTTTGTTAACAAATATTGCTGTATATACCTGTTCATTTTACTAAATAGGATTTTCAATTAAGTTTTCTTGCAATGCAATTAATGGTGGCGAAAAGGTAGAAGATTTAATTTAAAATAATTTTAGGTTTGCCCGCTGTCCGTCCGTCCGTTTGAAGCCTATAGATCCTTTTTAAACTTGCCACATGTTTTGATTCTCAAAAGAACAGTTCACGAGTCATGTCCCATAACTCTGATCTTTCATTTAACACAGTTATCTCCCTTTTTCACACTGAAAATTTTCCAAAAATCTATATTTCCTTGAATATTTCAGCTAACTTACTGTCAATATTTGAATTTTGGTTTTATTTAGAGTGACACTGCCCTTTCCTGTAGGGGGCTTTTATTGCTTGGCAAATATTCGTACTTGTTATATATGATATTTTTTTTACCAAATTTCTTCACCTATGTGATTTTAATTTTTTTAATGGACAAAACTCTAATTATGCTTGTGATTGATTCTATTATATGTACTATTATATTTTTGAATTTATGGCTTGTGCTATATTTACCTTACGTCCAAATGAAAATACTCGAAATTTGCTTCATATTTCCCTATATATATGTTTAACATAAAGTTAACACTCTGTAGTTGAATTGACATGGACTTTGACTTAAGAATATTTTGTTGTTGGTTTTTTCTTGTATTGTTGTATTTCGCCTTCCGGTAGACATGCGTAGAACGATTACACATACGTATATAAAGTACACGCATGCAACTACAAATCATGTAAATTAAAATATCAATTTTATAACTCAAAAGGATATTATCAGTGTATATATTCTGCTGAACCGAAATAAAGTTTTCCTCACCTGGCAATGTTTATATTTCATGCAAGTATGCATATACGTTTAACGCATGTTTACCGGAAGGCGAAACCACAAGCGTTGTCTTTGTTGATATTTCGCCTTTCGCCTTTCGGGGCGAAAACACGACAACCCGAAATCTGCCAGATTTTCGTTATTTCGCCTTTCGCGTTTCGGGGCGAAAACACGAAGACACGACAAACAAAAGTCACCAACAAGAAAGATTTTTACCCGCAGACACGAAAACTTCAAAGACAAAAATTTCGTCTCTTCTCCTGTTAAAATTTCGTTATTTCGCCTGACATATTTCGTGTTTTCGTGTCTTCGCCCCGAAACGCGAAAACATGCCTAATTATCGTTATTTCGCGTTTCGGGGCGAAGACACGGAATGGCAGAAATCAGCTACCATAGCTTAATATCTGTAGACTGTAACAACATGTGAAGCATATGTGACAGATAATAATGAATAAATACTATAACTTCTTTTCATATCATCCAGTTCATTTGAAGCTTGTGTAACGGTAACGACTGGAGCTTTTCACATCACTAGAATTCATAGCTATAGATGTGTTTATCACTGTGATCGTTCAAAGTTTAATGTCATCTTGTAAATACCTTTTATCAAAATAGATGTGTACGAGTTTTGCACGTTTTTCTCGACTTTGTCATCAGAATAGTATGTTTGCCATTGATGCAACAATGGTAAATACTTTTCACTGCAGTTGCAGTGAATATATGTATTTATAAACATAAAGTTTCGAGTTTATAAAAAATAGTCTGTTAAAATAGCTGACAGTGGTATCTTAAAAATGCGTTTTTTATAGGAAATAAACCGCGTTCTATTTGTTTTAATGATGCTATACCCATTTTTGCATAAAATACTTTTTATTCAGAAATTTATTGAAATCTAGGAAATTCACACTGAATATGTCTAATTCGGCTAAAACACTGTACTATACAAAGAAGGAATGTCCAGTCATTTCCTAGTATAGTGGCCTTTTTTGTCAATTTAAGGGTTATGTTTGTATAGGAAAAACAAAGCAAATTCGCAGAAATGACAATTTGATCTTTTAATAAAATTCATTAAAAATTTCAGATACAATTTCATCAACAGAACCATTATATATATCTAAAACTGGTTGTCAGCGTAACTCGATCCCCTACCACTTAAGATGTTACGGAACCGAACATTTTGCAGAAATTAAAAACAAAATTGATTAAATGGCATTGTACATTTTGCAAAAGTGCACTAAATACACAATGAAAATATAAAAGATGTTATGACACTGAAAAGACTAAAGAATTAATGAAAATTGTCACAGAAAATGTTACGGCACAGAACATTTTGTACAATTTATAAATAAAAAAAAAATTTATAACTGAAATGCCTAAAGCATTAATAAAAGTTGTCACAGAAGATGTTACGACAGCAAACATTTTGCAAAATTTGTAAATAAAAATGATTCAATAACATTGAACAGCCAAAAGCATTAATGAATGTTTTCAGTTAAGATGTTACGGCACAAAACATTTTGTAAAATTTATAAATAAAAAGATTTAATAAACACTGATCTGCCAAAAGCTTAATGCAGGTGTTCATAAAAGATGTAACACCAGCAAACATTTTGTAAAATTGAAAATAAAAAATGGTTTAATAACACTGAACAGCCAAAAGCATTAATAAATTTTTTCACTGAAGATGTAACGGCACCGACCATTTTGTTAAATTAAAAACAAAAAAGATTTTATAAACACTGGACTGCCTAAAGCTTAATCCAGGTTTTCATGGTAGATCTATAGTGCAAAATTAAAATGATTTAATTAACACAGGACAACCTATAGGCTTAACAAAGATTATCACAGATATAATGGCACAAAACATGTTGTAAAATCTATGAATAAAAATAATTTACTAACACTGAAAATCCTAAAGCACTAATGAAACTTGTCATAGAAGTTGTTAAGGCACCGAACATTTTGCTTAATTTATAAAAATGCGCTTTCATAATAAAAAGGAATTTTCCGATCTGTCCATCTTTTTGGCCCAAATATAGTCTTTCAAGAAAATCTAGCAATGAAAACACTCATAAAAAGCAAAATGAACATTAAGTATAAAATTTTCATATTTACTTCATAGAAAGGCAGTTTCTAATTAGCAATGTGTCCATCCATACGAACAATAATAGGTACTGTTCTAATAAATGATGGCTATTTTGTTCATACGTACGAACAAAGAATGAAGTATTTTGGAAATAATTGACTTCTTTCACTGAAGATTTAGTTGCTCAGTAGAAGACGTGAAAATAAAAATGATATCAATTTTGTTCGTACGTATGAACAAATTTTGTACTTCAAAGATTGTTGTAGTAAGAAACAGTTCTGAGGAGAAAGCATAACGTTTGTTTGTACGTATGAACAATTTATGTGCTTTTCTGAATGCATAAAAAAACTGACAGCATGTTCAGAATTTGTTCTGCATACTTAACACATATTTTTGCAGTGAGCGAAAGATCTACCTTAAATTAATGATTTCATTTAAAAAAAAAAATTGGAATGATACATAATAAGCAGCAAGATTTATAGAAAGTTTGTTTAGATTTTGTTCTTTCTGTGATAAAACTGTAGGAGTAAGTAAGCCTTCAGTTTTAATGACTTCGTAGACCTGTATTTGACCACAATAAATATTTGGGTAAAAAAAGTAACAAGATGATTATGATACCAATACTGTAAGTTTATATAGTGGTTAAAATCAAGCCAGCAGTTCCTACGAAGTTTTCTTTAAATTTTCCTATAATATATTATACATAAAGGAGACGTATTGATGGCTACCGTGATAATATGGTTAAAGCAGAGGTGGATGTAAACTATTTGTTATAGGATGACATCAATACATTATACAGTCCCATAAACTGTCCTAGTTTTGTACCCATCTTGCACGTGACATACCACAAAGAATACAGTAAGAACAGTTTGTATAGTCATGAAGAACTATGACACGTTTGTGAAATACCAATCATCATTATTTTAACCCACTAAATTAATGAGATCGATGAAATGTATTGCAGAAAACAAGTAAGTTTTCTTGCAATATAATAACATTTTGGCGACACGGTAGATGTATAATTTGAAGTCGTTTTGGATTTATTTGCCTAACTGCGCGCGTTATTGCTTGTGTAATTTTAAGTCTTACTTTCAAATGAACATTAAAACTTATTTTTTAAACCTTATTCATAAATAATACTCAGTAACTGAATTAAAGCGGACTTGAGAATACTGTTTCGATTACAAAAAGATAAAACGTTTCGATTACATGCTTATTCTTGTAGATTGAATGTCTAATTAATCTTTGAATAATGTATCTGTTACAAATACAGTTTAAATACAGTTTAAATGGTTTGTATAATAAATTGCTACAGTATTTCACTGCAGCATTAAGCCCTTGTCTGAATTTATAAGTTTCTCCAATATTACCCAGTCTAATGCCTGTTTTCCATTTGATCTACAGTATATGTATGTTTTTTTCCTAAGGGAATGATTTTCTTCCAGATTTAATTTTAGATTTTGAAGCATGATAAGTTGATTTAAAACTTTGACATACCTGTTTAATTAAGGAAAATAAAAGAACAAAACTTTAATTTCACTTGTTTCACCAAGAGCAGAGCTTTTTTCTTTTGACACTATTCGGTTTTTGTGGTAAAGCAGCAAACACATCTGGTCGATACATTGACAATCTCGTTACCACAAGACACTTAGACACATTAGTAATGGGAACAAGTTTTTCATTTATTTCTAATCAGACAGATTTATAAATTGTGTTCGACTAATACAGTTGACCTTTCTTGGATAATGCTTTCCAGAAATGAATTTTTTTTTTTTATACGTAAAAGGGATTTTAGAGACTTTTCTTCCACAATTGAACTAGGAATTAATTTCAACATTACTTCAACAATTGTATCTGTTTAACGTATGATGCACTATGTGTAGTAAAATCCTACATTGTCAAATTGTCAAACTGCACACAAAAAGAATGTTGTAAGTAAATTGAAGGGTTATGGTAAAAAAAAATAGATAAAATATTGCAGTTTGCCTTTTGACAACAATATTTAAGGTAACGAAAGTTTTTTTTCGAATTTTGTTAACAGGTTTTTCTTTTTTTCATCTTCTTTTATTTTATGATCGTTTTTTTTTTTTTTTTTTTTTTTTTTTTTTTTTTTTTTTTTTGTTTTGTTTTGTTTTGTTGTTGTTTGTTTTTTTGTTTGTTAGTTTGTTGTTTTCTTTTCACTTGACCACATTTGAAATTTATTATAAGTGGTCTCGGTAACACGTGCAACACAAAAAAGACGTTCAAAATGTGCTTTTCCTAATTGCCGCTTATCAAGAAAGGCTACCCTCAAACGCTATACATTTTCAATTTCTTTAATTTACAAAACGTACATTCGTCATTACTAAACAAATGTTTTGATATATAAAACGATGCCAATAAATAAAATCAAAATCACTGTTCTGAGTATCGACTTATGAATAAATGAATGAAAAGAAATAATGTTTCGTGTTAACATCATTTATAATGCCATCGAAGGGTGCCAAATGTAAGTATTTGTATATTTTATTATTTAATTCTCATTTTTGCATACAATATAAAATACAATCACATATTTCATGAAATATGAAAGACAGAATTACTACCTAATTATTCATAAAATAATATATGGTGTGTGCTTTTGATAAATACTTATTTTACTTATGGACGATTGTGAGTTATTTTCGTACTTAGATACATTTTTCAGTTATATGTGTCTTTTCAATGTAACGCTTGCATTTTGTTCATTTTTTTGTCGGAAATGCAAAAGAAATAATGTGACAGGATAAATAGAATAATATGTAGGTTCGACTCACCAGATAAATTCCTACGCATTGCCAGATAAATTTTCTCCATAAACGGCACCAACCTACTATTCTCCATTTATGTCCTGTTATAATTTGCCCTTCAATATTGTTATTTCTATGATGTTTTTCTACCGGAATAAAATGTTCATGAAGCGGGTTGAATAATTATTCATCTCCTTGATATGTCGAGAAATACGTTCCCCTTCGTTAGGTCAATGTAAATGGTAATGAGTTCTAGGGAATTGATTCTGGATGGCTAAGTTTTTTCGTCTAAACCAACTTTTCCTATTCTCTATGTTTAACTTAAGGGAAACAAGAAAAACATGGATGCGCCGCATGAAGTCGAATCAGAAGATTCTGAAGAATGTCGGATACATGTTATTGCCCACTTTTGCAACAGAACACTGCATGTATTCACAGGCGAAATGCAGCGCTAAAATATAGTTAACAGTTGTTTCGCACGCGATAAACGTTTAGGTTTAAAGGCATATACAGGCTAAAGTTTTATGCTTTCATTCTCTTTTCTTCTATCAATACACTAAAAATGTGATCGAAATAAATACAGTGATCAGTCCCAGTAACAAAGATTTCCTCTTTTTAAATGAAAAACCGGGTGGTTTCCTAACTTGACCCACGTGGGTCTAGATAGAAAATTTAGATTTCGCGCTAAATTTCACAGTGAATGATTGGATGGTTGAAGTAACTGTCACGTGATCTACGACAAAAGGGAACGCAAGAGAAACGACGATTGGTTGTTTTTGTCACGTGACCTATTTGAAAATAACTCGGTGATTTCGTTCACGTTTTACGTTCTGTTAAAGAACGTTCACATAATTACACTCATGCATACAAACATACTGGGAATTTAAAGTTCTTCATATTGAACATGATTTGAGCAAATAATATCAGTTTTACTGTTTTGGGGCATTAATTTGCCTGTGTATCCCTTTAACGTAGCTACGACAAATTCTACAGTGTTTCATATTAGCATATAGTCCAAGTCTAATTTAAATAGCTACTAGAGATGTTTCCTATGTCAACCTTTTCTGGAAAGAAGGGATAATGGACATTTATAGAGAATAGAATATTAAATTGTTTTTCTCTTGACGTAATGAATGTAAATGTAGTTACACACGTGTTAACTATATTTCTTTATAAACTGCTATTTTTAGCAAGATCAACCTTTGTCATGGTTCAGTTGGCGATTTTATTACGGTTGTTTAAAGGTTTACAACCTAAGATCGTACATTGCTAATACAAAGATTGATTTGTTCACGATATAAATAACATCTTATTAAACATGTTTTTCACAGGGGTTTTTTATGTTATAATCACAGGCAAATATAAAGTTTTACTTTTACACGATCTAAAAGACATCTAAATATACACGTTTTTTTCACAGAGGTATCTTTATATTATAATTACTTTCAGTAAAAAGTGATTTCCATGTTTAGTTTTACTTGTTTTTTTTTTTTACTTTGTTTATTACACGATTACTTAGAGTATTTCATATATCCTTTCTTTTTCTTCATGTTTATTCGTGAACATACTTTTTTATCAAATCAGTTCCCAAAGGTTTACCTTTGGAGTTTTCATTTCGTTCAAACGTATGCCAAAGGGGCTTAAATAGAGCCTACCTTCATCCATTGATTAAACTGGCCTTGAAAAAAAAACGTTTATCTTTTATATTATCGAAGTTCAAAAACAAAAACAAAATTAAAACCAAACAAAAAATAAACAAATAAACGTTCCATCCTCGCTTCAACCCAATGTTATGAGATCAATCGATTTCTATCCAAAAAACTCTAGTCATATACCTTTATCCGTAAACGACAAGTGGTATTTTATTGTCTATTTTTAGAATAAAGGAAAACCAAAATAAGTTTTTGTTCAGTTCATGAAAATTTTGGAAAATCTTGCTTCATGTTTCGCTTTTAAAAAAGCTAGTAGCGGCTCGCTTAGATATTTATATTTAGTGACTATGGGCATCGTCGGACACCCACGTTCGATCCATTCCGTTTCACTCTATTTATCTACCGTGGGACAATTGGTTGGTAAAAATTTCGTACTCATGAATAATTCATTACCTACTTTCATTGGGTTCCGAGAGATTTCCCTCAATCTCAGCCAATGAAAGTACTCGTTACAATTTGCCTTTCGCGCCCATGTTTAAATCTTGGGAAATACGTCTATTTAAAGTAACTTGTCATTATTCATACTCTTCACACTGAAGAGTATCTATTTGTATTGCAGAATCTCATTCGACGAGGAGTTACTTCACTTTGCTAATAAATATTCATGAAAACGAATAATCGGCAGTCAATTATCCCACGGTACATAATGTAGTTGTGCGGAATA
Source organism: Cyclina sinensis (assembly GCA_012932295.1). NCBI lineage: Eukaryota > Metazoa > Mollusca > Bivalvia > Venerida > Veneridae > Cyclina > Cyclina sinensis. Next base: position 8,662,357 of record JAAONU010000016.1, read on the forward strand.
TGTACCGGGGATCACCGACGATGGACTATGGGTGACTGTGTTGCAGCTTACTCTTCTACTACCACTCACACAAAGAGTTAAATATTAACGGCATTTCGGTAACATATGAATGTTGCAATTCCACACATTGTTGAAAGAAGCAAGAAGTCATTACAGGCTTCAAAAACTGTAAGAACGGTACTAGAGAAACCATACCATGAGCTAGTCTGTATTGTAATGCGCTCGTTAATTGCAACATACCACAACCCCTCCCTTTCAACCCCCCCCCCACCCCCACGACAAAAGTTTTGATCAAACACAAGGTAGCTGTGAGCATATATCCGAGGAAAAGGTGCACTTGTGCATACCGTAGTCCGTTTGTAAGCTGCTGTTTCCTGTGAAAGCACTTATGGTTTGGTATGATACCAAATATATAATAATATGTATACAGGAAATTTCCGCTTACCGCCTGGGATATATCCTTTATCTAATATGCTCACTATAATTAAAACAACAGGAGTCCATTTCGTAGGTATGTTTGAAAGAGAATGTCCATTTCGTAGGGCGCGGTCACAATAAATGGCTATATTTGGAACATCTATTACACTTAAACATTATATAAAAGGAAACATAATATAGATATATCTTTTATATATACATGTCACCAAGAGAATACAGATAATACCACTATTAAAGCCATAATTAAGAAATTAAAAGTCCATTTCGTAGACCCAAAGTCCATTTCGTGAAACGAAAAGAGTTTTAGTGACAGTGACAACAGTTCGGGTAACGAAAAAAATAGTCGATGTAACTCTTGCTCTATATTTTGCTTAGATATTGTTTTCTGTTAATAATGATAATTTTAAATTAACAATATATAAAAACAGTACAATATCAAGGCACCTTGCTAAAACGTTTCATGTGCCTTTGCGCTTAAAGTGTGTTTTTCTTCATATTGATAATGGTCTCCGAATACGGGGAATTATGTCTGCTTTGAAAGCGGACTTTCTATTGGTTGGTTTGCGGTAATACAATATTTGGTCTCCAGCTTTTCTGAACTACAACCTCTTGAAACTGGAAGTCAGGCGGCTTTGAAGCTTCGGAAGTGTTTGGAGTTCTAGCTTGGTTTTCGTTGTTTTTCAAGTAAAATCCTATCGTAATACCGGCTTGCTGAGATAGATTATGTCCTAGAAAAAAATTATCTGTATTTTCTTATATTGTAAATAGGAAAATGTAAATATGCAAAACGCTATTTTGTGTAGTTTAGACCTAGATACTCTACCAATATAGGAAAATGTAAATTTGCAAAACGCTATTTTGTGTAGTTTAGACCTAGATACTCTACCAATATAGGAAAATGTAAATTTGCAAAACGCTATTTTGTGTAGTTTAGACCTAGATACTCTACCAATATACATGTGTATACAAATGCAATATCTAACGTTCTCAACCAAAAGCAGCTAACCAGTTTTATAAATACAACGTTTATCTCCCTTTTAAAATGTTAACAGCGTGAAATATGTGGCAATAAGACATATAGACTGTCACGGCACTGTGGCTAAGTCAAAGTTATACAAGTTAAGATTTTATACAGGTATATATATGAACACTTGTACATAATGAACCTGTATTATGATAACTCATTTGTTACTGTTTCTGTCTTAGATATTTTTCCTTCATATTATGGTGTATGGTCACACGTAACAAAGGAACTTCTCTTATATACATAATTTTTATGTACCTTATTCTAAGTTGCTGCGTTAAATAAAATGACATTTATCCATTAAAGACGAAGCTACAGTTTAATTTCTACCTACAGATTCTTTTGATTTTATGTTTTATGTAACACTTCATACTAAACAAAATGCAAATAGAAAAACACATGTTACCATGTTCATTTTTTATGATCCTCTCGTCGACCAAAACAACAAAATAGGAAAACTGTAGCGGTCGTCTTTAATCATTGTACGATAGAGTCTTTCTCTGGGGTCTGTAACTACAGAATTTGGTTATTTGTTATTTGATATTACATGACCAAATCTTTTATCGTGAAACAATTATTTTAATTACACTTTGGCAATTTATTTTTACACATTCGAAATGCTTTCTACGAAATATGTATTGTAACCACATTTTGTCAACTTGTTAAAATAAAAATTTTCTAGGTAAATATCGACGTTAGTTTATGATGTACTTTTTCAAATTCATCTACAAATACCCAGCCAATTGTCAATCTGATAATCTAATTTTTTCTGTATAAACATTGTAAAACAACATTTTTAGATATGAACGCCAATTCTATCCACCCTACTTTAATGATAGGGACATTGTCTTCCACTTTTCATATTGTTACAATCATTTCCTCTCTTCGTCTTTTCTTTCCTATCTTAAACTCAACAGTCTCACGTCAAGTCTTTGTAATTAGTATAGCTGTACACAAACGCATTTCTGCAATTAAGACAAGGTCCATGATGGTTATATCTGATACTCACAGTCACTTCATCAGTCACATAGATATGGCAGATTAAACATTCCTCCTATCATGGACACTTATAGAAATGTTGGGTTTTTACCAATGTCCACGCATTTATTTTTCATGTTGAATGTTTACTCCTCACAATTTTTTATACATTGGTGTTATCAGTGCCACAAATTGTCATGTCAAAATATATTTTCCTACTAAGAAAGCTACTTTTAACCACTATCGGTTATATATTAACATTTGTTTCACATATGATGCATTGATTATTGATTATATATCTATGATTATTTTCAAAACAACTCTCTGTCTATGGATCTTCTTTCTTCTACTACAAGCTGGAGATATACATAAGAACCCTGGTCCCGAATCTACTAGTTTTACAGACTCAGATTTTTTCGCAAGCTTTGAGCATCATCTGTCTTTTGTCCATTTAAACGTTTAAAGTGTGAGGAATAAACTTGATTTGCTCTATATAGAATTTCACGTTTTTGACATCCTGGCTTTCTCAGAAAGTTGGCTTAACGATAGAGGACCTCGTGCTCTTGTCCTTCTATAAACCTGAACGAAATGATCGCTATGGTGATACACATGACTGAGTCATGCTGTATATTAAAGACAATCTCTACAATAAGAGAAGATATGATCTGGAACTTAACCGTGTAAAAAAACATTTGCATTGAACTCACTCTTTATAATAACACTATATTATATAATATAATAGAACTTATAATTGTATCCAAGAAAAACAGTGTTATCAAATCTGGCGCAGGAAAAAACATTCTTGAACAACAGCATCGCTACCATACTCCAGTATACTGTCTCCTCAAGTTCAGTAAACCCAAACAATCTTGCTTCCAACGTACTATCTGGGAGCAGAGTCATAGTGACTACGATTAACTACGAAACGACTTTCGAAATTTTCAGTGGCAAGAATGCTATGATCTTAATATCAATAAGTACGAAGAAAATGTTACAAATAAAATTCTGAATATCGCTAAAAGTAATATACCAAATAAAAATATATATATTTGGCTACTAGATGCTCCTTGGATGACAAATACTGTTTGGTCAAATATTCGTTAACGGAAACAATTATATAGAAAAGCAAGACAAACCCAGTCACCAAATCACTGGCAGAAATTTAAAAAAAATACGAAATGAAACAATATCTCTGATAAGAGAGGCAAAGCTTACTTATTATTCAAATTTATCTGAAAAGTTAAAACACGGATCTGTATCTTCAAAGGACTGATGGAAAACACTAAATTCATTTCTCTATTGATCTCAAACAACCTCAATTCCTCCACTACAGAATCTAGAAACCCAGGTAATCATGTTCTCAGATAACCAGAAAGCAAACTTGCCTTAATCACTATTTCCTCAAGCTAACTTATATCGACAACACTAATAGACCTGTACCCAATCTTGGTCAGCCAATAGCGGCGACCATCCTTAATGACCTAATCATAAATACATCAGAAACAGACGATATACTTAGGACGATCAAAATAGACAAAGCATCGGAACTTGATGGCATTAGCAACAGAATTCTGCGTGAGGCCTCTCGTGAACTATCTATACCTTTAACTTATCTTTTCAACGCCTCCTTGCAATGACGTACAGTACCGTCTTCTTGGAAGAAAGCTGATGTCACTGCTATTTTTAAAAAAGGCGATGCTACACTAGCAAGTAACTATAGACCTATTTCATTGCTAAATACAACAGAAAAAGTTTTTGAACGCCTAATCTTTAAACACCGTTTCAATCGTTTGAAAGAAAAACAAAAATCTGGTCTGGTTTCATACCGGGAGATTCAACTGTCTTGTATCTATCTATGGTACCCTATGCAAAGCACTTGACAATGGCCTTAAAGCTCAAGTAATCTTTTTGACATAAGTAAGGCTCTCGATAAAGTCTGGCATAGAGGCATTCTTTGTAAACTTAATTATTATGGAGTCTCTGGAAATCTTTTCGATTGGTTCAAGGACTATTTGTGCAACAGGCACCTACATATTGTTCTAAAAAATGCCAAATCGTATTGGGGTACTCTATCTACTAGTGTCCCGCAAGGTTCCATTCTTGGTCCTTTACTTTTTCTGATTTTTATTAACGGCATTGTTCAAGATCTCCAATCTAATGTTAATCTTTTCGCAGATGACACGTCTTTATCTTATTATTGAAAACCCACAGATCGCAGCCCAACAATTGCAGTCAGATATTCAAAAAATTACAGCATGGTCGGATAGATGGCTCGTCATCTTCAACCCATCAAAGTCAGAATCACTGATAGTCTCTAGAAAACAAAATTCTTATCCTCCACCGCTTCAAATGCTAAGCAAACATATACCTGAAGTAAATTACCATTAACACTTGGGAATATTTGTATCCAATAACTGTCAATGGCACTCTCATATAGAATATATCAATGAAAAGGCATGGCAACGAGTTAATATTATTCAAAAGCTTAAATTTTCGTTAGACCGCAAGTCCCTTGTTACAATTTACTCATCGTTTATACGACCAATTCTTGAATATGGAGACGTTGTATGGGGAAACGCATTTCAATACGAACTTGATATTCTAGATAAAATACAAACTGTATGCGCTAGAATTATTTCTGGCCCAACAAGACTAGTATCAATTGAAAATACGGAAGTAAACTGGGATACTTTAGAACAGAGACATTGCAATCACAGGCTGATATTATTTACAAATTTAAACACGGCATTGCTCCTGAATACTTGTCTGCGCCAATTCCTGATCAAACGAACACTCGTTATAACTTGAGAAACTCTAACGATACTAGCGGTATATTAGCAAGAACAACTTTGTATATATCAATTCATTTTTCCCTACTGCTATACGTGAATGGAATAACTTACCACTAGAAATTCGTAATTTACCAACACTCTCAATGTTTAAAAACTATTTATGTCGAAACAAGCAATCAACACAAAAATATTTCTATTGTGGTGAAAGAACACTACAAGTACTCCATGCAAGGCTTCGTACCAGATGTAGCTCTTTAAACTACCATCTTTTTCTTAGAAATATATCATCGACGCCACTATGTGATTGCGGCCAAACAGAAAAAAATACACATTATTTTTCAGAATGTCAACGTTTCAATACCAACAGACAAAACTTTTCAAAGCCTTAATCATTTCAGTGTAACTCTCAATATTTTTCTTTTTGGAAACCCAGATCTTTCTGATGCAGATAATGCCACCATCTTGAAGCATGTTCAGACTTACATATCCGAAACAAAAACGATTTCTTTGATAAAAACACAGTGGAATGATGTGAGATCTCCCTCTTCTCCCTACTCTTTCTCCTTCAGTATCTCTTTTTTGGTGACTAAGCCAAATCATTTTCATGTAAATAACCTTGTATCTTTTGTTCCTTATTAATCTCTATGTGTTTGCGGAAACTTAGACTGCATACTTGTTAAATTCATATTTCTCTTTCTTCTTTTAGTTTCTGATTTTTCAGAATTCTTTATGTAGTACGAAATCGACGCACGTTAAATATTACCTTAAAGGAGAACATTTGTTAGACTTTGTCTTCCATTCTAATTATTTTCTTGGAATATATATTATTAATTTGTGTGTAGAACCATATATGTTTATATTATTCTGGAAATAAATATGTTTAAACTAAACTAATGGACATTTTTTCATATCATGGCCATTCACCGTTCCGAGGGAGATCACCCCAGCCATTTTGGTATTTTTGTCCATTTCTGTCAAACTTTCTTTACTTTAACACGACAAACATTAGCTTTGGAATTTCTGACCACTTTTGTTTGATTTAAATTTGTTCTTCAATATATTTTCAGATAAAATAAGTGTTAGAACGGGCTTTACATTCTTAACCAATCAGACACCTTTGTCAGCTTAATACCCCCGAATATATTTAAATATTTACTGGTTCTTGGCAACGCTCATTTGATGTTGTGTATAACCTTTAGCGGAAAGCGAAATTGCGTGAAGTTAAATTTACTTTAAAAAAAGGGTAGAATAAAAATAGAATAATAATTGAACAGAATGCAAACGTTAGTAGATTTAAAGTGATATTGAAGAAAGGAATACAAGTGAAAAATGGTTGAAAGAACAGAGACTTATAACTACAAGAGAATGCAGCGACCAGTTTTTTTACATTGGAAAAATATGTTAGTGCAAATACGTATATTTATTTAACTTATTTCATTTTCTTTACGACTGATTTAAATTAAATTCTATACATGAAAAGATTAAATTCATCTCATAAGCAATTCTTGCCCTGGGACTTTCCGTGTTTTGCATTTTTTATATTTATTTAAAATGTGTACTACCGTTTGATACTAAATAATATATTTGAAACGATTCCGGCCGTGGTCATCTGACAGAGCGAGGTCAGATGATAATAATCAATTATAGATTGCCACCTCTGAGGGTGGTACAACATATCAGATTGAAACTGAAAAAAATTCTAGGAGAAGATAATATAATTTTTTATTTTTATGATAATTTATTTCAGTCTTGTCATCATGTTCATCTTAAAACAATGAATGAAACATTTGAAACAAACTGAATGAATAAATAAATAAAACTATAAAACTAAAAAAATAGTGCATAAATGACACGAAGTTATACTCATGACTAAATAGCTTTGTGAATCTTCTAAAATTAACGCATAAGAGAAAAATCTTAAGCTTTCAATAAAGTTTAAGTTAGGTATTCCTTTATCCTCATAATCTTAAACATGTCTACTCATTAGTGGCTACTTTTTAAATGAAATTAAACCATACAAAATGTATGTATAATAATTAATACTGGCCGTTATTTACATATTGGTTAAAATGTTAAAACATTAAAACAAATCATATTCTACAATACATTTTTTGTCTTTTCAAGTAGAATATGATTGCAGGCTTTGGCAGATAAATAAGCAAGATTTTCACTACTAAGAATTGCAATTATTTTGTCATTATCAGACATATTTTGATATTCACTGACATATTATCCAGGGCAGAGACCAACTGAATGACTGAATGAATGAATAACGTTATTGGATTTTTTGAAAATGTAATTCAGGGTAAACTTCCAGTGAGGGATGAAAATACTTTATGACATTATGTGATGTGACAATCAGTCAGGTTACGGGTTTGTAGTTGTGTGTGACCGAAACAAAAAAACTGTTTACGTACGAAAATCGCACCTGAAATTTCACTTTCGAACACTGCGCAACATCATTTGTTGTTACAAACTATCATTTTGAAACGTAAACTATAGAAGCAAAACTTATAAAAATGCAACTCAGCATTATATTAAAGTGGATGCGTAAGACGCATAAGTTTTTCCACATTCCCTCGTTTCATTTTTTTTATTGATGAGACCTATCCTAAAATTCAAAGTTCATGACACATATTGTCAATAATTACCATGTTTAATAATGTTGAAAAAAAGTTTTACTTGTATGTAAAGATGTCATTCACAACTGATTATCGTATGTTGAATGAATCACTGCATTAACATTTTCATAGAAAAGAGCTTCAGTCGGCAAGCACGAGGAAGGTAAATGTATTCCACGAATATCTCTCTCGATTACAAATGAATTGAATTTTGAATCGTTAGAACGTTTGCACTGAACCATTGAGGTTAATAGGTTTAAGGATTGATGCAGTAACCTGGGAAAACTGTCAATGATTAGTGGAATTTTGCACAGCTTGTTTGCAAAATAATATTTTTTCTGGTAAAGTACGGCCTTACAGTCTATATTTGGCCTTAATATCTTTTTGATCACATCCCGGGGTTCAATCCATCTAACAAGTGTTCCTTGGTATCCTACCAGTTGACTAGCTAATCTTTCCGCAAGCGACTTACTGCTTCTTCACCTGAATCAGAGGTGAGCGACAAATCACCATTGCCTGAGATCAATTATCACGTAGAAATTGAGCCGGCCCTGTGGAGGTATGAACCGAAACTTCTAGATTTACAATCTGATGCCCTATCAACTGAACAATGCGGGTCAGCTTCGCCGGGATCCTTTGTTGACTCTTATTTATATCCCGAAAAGACATGTAGGAATATGGCCCTAGTATATTTCTCGCATTTTGATGTTATATACTTTTATCGGTGAATACATAACTGACAGAAATAAGAACTTAAGTCTTTCGAAATAACACATTTATTGTACGTTGACCGATTTGTGTTCGCGACAGCTGTTATCTGCATGTTTAATGTAAAATTAAACGTTAAAATATTTCTTTGAAGAGATCACAAAAGATCGACATAGTGTAATAAATATGTTAAATAATGTATAAAGATTATTAGAACTACCAAACTGATAATCATAGGAGCTCTAACAATTAAACGATGTTAATAGTATTGTTATTTTAATGCATGCACAAACACACATTCATTGAGAACAAAAAGCGAGCATCAAAAACATACAACTGGACAATCAGCTATAGATTAAACACGACACAACATTTATAATGATAATGTTTCGCCCATATAAATGAAGCAGATTTCCCCTTGAATTACATACTAAAACGTTGTTCCTCTTACGTGTTATAAGCTTTCAACCACAAACTTGACTGAAGATTTCGCTCTCCTGTTTGTTTAGTAATACTCAATGTTTTTGTTTTTGTTTCTCACCCTGTGTCAGTGTGGTCTTTCCAGTGGTAAAAAAAGTATAAGTGTTAAATTACTCAATAAAACGAAAAAGGTTTCTGACGATTTGTCCTATCAATTCTCTTACAGACATGTATTAGCTTGGCTAGAAATTCCTTTTTTATTATTTTCGTACATATAAAATAAAAACAGAGCCATAAGGATTTTTATATACGTAATAATTAAAGTTTTGAGAGAAAAAACACACGAAAAAAAAACCGAAAGAAATGATAAGAAGCCCTTTAAAATGATAATAGCGATGATACTAAAGATTATTGCAACCACTATCATCGTCAGCAGCATTCAGATAAACATCAATTTCATCATCTTTATCACCAACCACTTAGTTATCGTACTTAAAAAAAAAATAGCAAAAATGGCACACTTTCGTATTTTGTTTTCAAAACATTGACACATTTTTGTCTTACTGTTCGTGTAATATATTGCCATTGCAAGTTAGCTTTACCATAAACATATCAAAATAAAATTCGACCACCTACTACCGGTACTACAGTAACATATCAACTGTGTCAAGTTTCCCACTAAAATGTACCTTAACTAAATTCGTGACTGTTTGTACTTTCTGCGGAAGTCACATCGTTTCGGACTTGCTCGGTTCATAGACATATTGATGAAAATTTACAAAATTTCCGGTAACATTTGGAAAGCACAAAGATCTTTTGCTTATAAGTAAGACAGAATCTTACCCTCTCATTATATTTCTTCACAGCTTAATAGGTCCAGATAGAAATTTTAAAAAGTTAAATAAGTTGATTAACGTAAAATTATTTCAAGTTGAAAGAAAAAATTCTGTTTCTTGTACAAAAATGATTGGGCAGGTCTTACGTGAGTAAAAAAGATTTGTTGCCTATTTTATTAAATTGTTGTTTGTTGTAGCTAATGTTGCATGCAACCGCTACTGGAGATGGTTTATTTGAAATAACCGGGATTCACAAATACTTTGAGGATAGTCCTTTAGCTATACTATGAATATAGTCAGGGTTAATTCCGGCGTGTGTAGTATTGCGGTCACTTAGCTTTTTCTGAATCTAAAAATAATGAATGACCATGGTGTAATCGTTTAGTTTATTTTCAGAACTTTTATTGGATAAATAACGTCTGCAATTCCAACAGTTCTTTAGTTATACATCAACATCTAAGTTTTGTTACATTCATTTTGATAAATATAATCTGATGGGCACCGATTTCTTCAGTATGTTGTTTATTTTACGATATATATATTTCTTATCGCTACATATATTTTTATTAACTGTACCAGCTTCAAGCCGTATCCACAATATAAACACATCTGGTAAAAGAAATGAAAAATAAAAAATTCAAAAGAGACATTAAAACAGTTTTTGCTTAATCTCTGTCGCCTGCAAACGAAACGTAAAATAAGTTAATCTTAATGTTATTAATGGTTAATACAGTATAAATATTTTTTTAAGGAAATCTTTTTAAAAAAGTGATTGTCGTGTTTGTTGCGGCATCAGTTGTTTCTACCGTGCCCTTGAAACTGGAAAAACGGTCGACACCGGAAGATGAGTTTTCTAGCCCCTGTTTCGTCCTTAGCGGGGACTCACCGAATTCATTGGAGTCAACAAAGCTGTCGCTTGACAGTTTAACAGATTTAGAAGCCAGGACATCCGGACTCATAATGGATGCAAGTCTTCTTAAAGATTTTGTAAGTAATTGAATCTTGTTGTAAACGTTTCACCAATGGTACCATGAACGAAATAATAACTTCAAAGTTTTATTTAATAGTATAAAGTTACGTTTTCGAATATAAGAGTTAAAAACAAACTCTTACAAAACCTTTGACTCAATAAGTTTCTTTGTCAATAATTCGCGATGAACTTTCCTACAATTTCACTGTAATATGGAACAAACAATTTCAGCCAACAATTAATTACTTCTTTTGTTTATCTTTAGGCACATTAGGAAGATCTCTGTATAAGGGATATAACTCATTTTTCTACTATAACAGTATTGAGTTATCGTTCACCCTTTCCCCGCATCGCCTAACATATTTCGCTTATTCATTTTACGGGTATACATTTGTAAATATTTGAACAGGTTTACTACGTTCACATTCCTAAACACTGTGGGAAAAATCAAATGTAAATATTAGCATATCTTTTCAGTTTAAAACGCATTACGGTTTAAACGACGTGACAGCAGAATACCTGGATATGATGAATTGGATGAACGAAGAGAAAATGCTTGCCACAGACGAACAGAAAGAGGCGGCTATCACCAATGTAAGATTATTAGTATTCTTTCTAGCTGATATTAAAAAAGGGCTCGCTGTTGAGTCTGAATCGCAATGTAGAGACACAGGATGTAAATTTATAAAAGCAGTGGGGAGTTCTGTCAAGTACACATACGAAAGATATTGTGGTAGTCATGGCTATTTCCCGCTAAGTTGATTCGAACAGACAATTTCCAAATTGGGAAAAAATAGAACATAGCAGGAAGAGTTTGTGTGATGATTGTGATTGCCATGAATATCAATCCCATATTTTTGAAATACCAGTAAAGCAACTTTTGACAAATTTACAAGATCAATGAAGTTGTTAAAACTGGTGTTTTGTTTTGAAAAGCGCCTAAAATACGTTGCAATCTTGTGTTGCCATCGTTATTCTAAATGACTTTGTAAAATGACATCATTTTCGAAAATATCAATTTTTTTTTCAGCCAAAAGAATCACTGAAAGCGCATTTTCATTTACTTGCTGAAAACAAATTGTACATAAACCAGACACGCAAAGTGGGACCCATCGGTAATAAGACGAGCGAAGAAACGACAAGGCAAAAGTTGAAGGACTTTGAAATGAAGCTTATGAATTGCATGTGCAGCATAAAAATAGCTCTTCGTTCTGCCGGAAGTGACGTCAACAGCACGGTATCTACAGATATTCTAAATGCTTCTTTCTTGGCACTCAGTTCTCCTTTAGAAAATGCGACCTACAGGGCTTATGTCACAATACAGGACAGTTTAGAGCTCGTTCAATTTCTGAACACAATTTACAAAGAAATTGCTCTATCTCTGAACGATACAGAGGCATAAACGATAAAACCGAACTCGATTCATCGGAATGAGAACACGACATCGGAAATATATATTGAGAATGCAGTTGCTCATTTTTTGATTTTACAATTCAACATTAGCACTTCAGTAAATTTTTAACATTAAACACGAAAAGTAGCACTCGGTAAGGTATAATAATAGTGAACTGTACACACGGACAGACGTTGAATTTATTTCATTCTCAACAGTTAGTTTCCAACGGAAATTTTTTAATTGTTTATTTATCTATTTGTCAGAGATTTCTTGAATCAGCAACAAATTCAAACAAATTTTTATTTTTAAAAATTTACCTCTCAACTGACTGATGAATATTTAAGTGTGTGTGTGTGTGTGTGTGTGTGTGTGTGTGTTTTACATTAGTTTGTTGGTAAGGGATTTTTTATTTGTTAGATTTGTTATTAGGTTGTATACTTTTGTGTGATCTGAACTGCAATTTTTACACTTGCATAACTAACCTACAGGGATTTTTCTTTAAATATCGCTTTCTTCGTTTTAAGTGTACATGTCTTTCACAGACACTATTTATTGATTTTCTGGCATGTCTGAAGCTTTTAATGAAGGCAGCATATATCGTTTTTACTTTACGTGCATTTTTATTATTTTCATCCGATTGATTTACACATGAGTCTTGCCATTTTAACATGAATTAGGTCATTATGTTCTTGTATTTAGCATGTGATATTTTACATTTTGATCTTTTTTAGATCTAAGTTTTCATGATCCCGGTACACAATTAGGTCATAAGGTCAATGGTTTTCTCATCCAATATTACATTTCGTGATACATGCTTTTTTATGTTGTATTCTTATACCTCGACTTTTCCAGACTTCTGTTTGGACATAAAGTAATTGTCAATTTTTGACTGAATGACTTCAATTTCGACATCACTTGGCACCTTACAATCTAAAAATAGCAATAATTTATAAATAAACAGGAAATCACACTTCCGGTGAATTGTTTGATTGGCAGCATCAGTTAATTCCCCTTTAAACATAACCAAGAAAAAAAAGTCATGTGAAATATCTAAGTGGTTACAGATAGTTCCACTGCTGCATTGCACATTATGAAATCATAAACCTAAAACACATGCAATTATTGATTAAGGCTATAATTATAATGTTGCAAATGCAGAAATGTGTCAGAAAATGATTATTGTTAAGGTCGTTTTGTGTCGAAATTGAAATTATTATAAATATACAATGTGCACGTGCACAAAAACTAAGTAGATTATATTAATCACCAAAAGTGTTGTAACTGTCCTGTGGTATTTTTTTAATTAGATATGTGTTCGGTATATTTAAATATTTATATATGTAACTGTTTATTGTCACTTTTTTTATCGTGCAGTTAATTTTTATTGCAATGCAACAAGTTTATAAAAACATGCTAAATATTGGAGTGGAAATCTTTGTTATTTCATTGTTTATTTATCAGTGTGTTATCTTGCTTGTGTTATTTGAAATTTTACGTCCAAAATAAATCTGTCAGATTACTTTTCATGTTAAAATTAATTTTACGGTCAGTAGTTAAAATGACTTGGCTTGGGAGTACATTTTCACCTATATGTTAGTTTAGTGTACTTACAGTAGAGAGATTAAATGGTATTAATTTTGTATTTCATACACTTATTTCTCATTTGTCTCAGATGTTCTTCAGGAAATGTTTTGCGTATTTAATAAACATGTTGTAGGGTTTAGATGGGTAACTTATTCCTTTATTTATATAGACATCATTAAGCTTATTAAATATGAGAAACATATGTAAATTTTAATACTTCTTTTGTTCATATTTTTGTCTGGTTCCCTGCAAATCTGTATTTCTTTGAAGGCAAAGTGATTTAAGTGCTCTTGTTTAATTTATTAATGCAAAGCGTACACAAAAATAGACTTAGGCAAATTGTACAGATAGACACTGTAGTATGCTACGTCTGGTCAGGGTCTAACCAATGCTTGTGCCCAGTACTAGAATGTAGTACTTTAGTACCAGAACCAGTATTTGCAAGTTTATGCAGTACCAGTACCAGTAGCAGGTTTTGACTCAGTACTGCAGTACAAGTACAGATTTTAGGAAAATAATGCAGTACCAGTACCAGTATCTTCATGAGAATTAATGATAGTTAAAACTGAAAGACTTCGTAAATATACCAAATGTTCAACATTATACATTACTGACACACATTTATTTACTTTACTATTGCAGGAGAAATAAATACATAGTTTAGGTATACTTCTAGCCGCCATTATTCGGGTACCATTTTTTCAGCTTGGATTGATTGACTTACTTGTTTCATACCTATACGAAAACTTTTTTCCTGATACTTTTTTCCATATCAAGAGTAACTAATTTCAACCAAAAAAGCCAAATTTCAGCCAAGAGAAAGTAGCGTTTTTCAATAAAAAACTAAGGATGTCAAAAATCTTGTTTTTTATGGTACTTTGCCCTTACATGTTCCCATCTTATTTTTATTTTCATGTTTAAATATTATTATTCCCATTCAGTATTTGTAACTGTTTGATGTCATCTATTATGCAGATGCATTATTGATTAGGGACAGAACTTGTGACCTAAACCTCTTTCCTTGTTGTTGTTGAAATGGATGTAAACTTACACGATTGTCAACATTATTGGAAATAAAACGTGTTTAAACCTAACTAAGAAGTGCGTAATGTTTTTTAGATCCTCGGGGACATTTTAGCTCTGACAGAATAAATTATTAGATTTGAGCAAATAATATCAGTTTTACTGTTTTGGGGCATTAATTTGCCTGTGTATCCCTTTAACGTAGCTACGACAAATTCTACAGTGTTTCATATTAGCATATAGTCCAAGTCTAATTTAAATAGCTACTAAAGATGTTTCCTATGTCAACCTTTTCTGGAAAGAAGCGATAAATGGTTCGACGAGGAGTTACTTCACTTTGCTAATAAATATTCATGAAAACGAATAATCGGCAGTCAATTATCCCACGGTACATAATGTAGTTGTGCGGAATATGTACCGGGGGCCGCCGACGATGGACTATGGGTGACTGTGTTGCAGCTTACTCTTCTACTACCACTCACACAAAGAGTTAAAATACTAACGGCATTTCGGTAACATATGAATGTTGCAATACAACACATTGTTGAAAGAAGCAAAAAGTCATTATAGGCTTCATAAACTGTAAGAACGGTACTAGAGAAACCATACCATGAGCTAGTCTGTATTGTAATGCGCTCGTTAATTGCAACATACCACAACCCCTCCCTTTCCCCCCCCCCCACACCACCACGACAAAAGTTTTGATCAAACACAAGGTAGCTGTGAGCATATATCCGAGGAAAAGGTGCACTTGTGCATACCGTAGTCCGTTTGTAAGCTGCTGTTTCCTGTGAAAGCACTTATGGTTTGGTATGATACCAAATATATATGTATACAGGAAATTTCCGCTTCCCGCCTGGGATATATCCTTTATCTAATATGCTCACTATAATTAAAACAACAGAAGTCCATTTCGTAGGTATGTTTGAAAGAGAATGTCCATTTCGTAGGGCGCGGTCACAATAAATGGCTATATTTGGAACATCTATTACACTTAAACATTATATAAAAGGAAACATAATATAGATATATCTTTTATATATACGTGTTACCAAGAAAATACAGATAATACCACTATTAAAGCCATAATTAAGAAATTAAAAGTCCATTTCGCAGACCAAAAGTCCATTTCGTAAAACGAAAAGAGTTTTAGTGACAGTGACAACAGTTCCGGTAACGACAAAAATAGTCGATGTAACTCTTGCTCTATATTTTGCTTAGATATTGTTTTCTGTTAATGATGATAATTTTAAGTTAACAATATATAAAAACAGTACAATATCAAGGCACCTGCTAAAACGTTTCATGTGCCTTTGCGCTTAAAGTGTGCTTTTCGTCATAATGAAAATGGCCTCCGAATACGGGGACATATGTCTACTTTGAAAGCGGACTTTCTGTTGGTTAGTTTGCGGTAATACAATATTTGGTCTCCAGCTTTTCTGAACTACAACCTCTTGAAACTGGAAGTCAGGCGGCTTTGAAGCTTCGGAAGTGTTTGGAGTTCTAGCTTGGTTTTCGTTGTTTTTCAAGTAAAATCCTATCGTAATACCGGCTCGCTGAAGCGAGCCGGCAATAGATTATGTCCTAGAAAAAAATTATCTGTATTTTCTTTTATTGTAAATAGGAAAATGTAAATTTGCAAAACGCTATTTTGTGTAGTTTAGACCTAGATACTCTACCAATATAGGAAAATGTAAATTTGCAAAACGCTATTTTGTGTAGTTTAGACCTAGATACTCTACCAATATACATGTGTATACAAATGCAATATCTAACGTTCTCAACCAAAAGCAGCTAACCAGTTTTATAAATACAACGTTTTTCTCCCTTTTAAAATGTTAACAGCGTGAAATATGTGGCAATTAGACATATAGACTGTCACGGCACTGTGATTAAGTTAAAGTTATACAAGTTAAGATTTTATACAGGTATATATATATGAACACTTGTACATAATGAACCTGTATTATGATAACTCATTTGTTATTGTTTCTGTCTTAGATATTTTTCCTTCATATTATGGTGTATGGTCACACGTAACAAAGGAACTTCTCTTATATACATAATTTTTTATGTACCTTATTCTAAATTGCTGCGTTAAATAAAATGACATTTATCCATTAAAGACGAAAGCTACAGTTTAATGTCTACCTACAGATTCTTTTGATTTTTTGTTTTATGTAACACCTCATACTAAACAAAATGCAAATAGAAAAACACATGTTACCATATTCATTTTTATGATCCTCTCGTCGACAGAAACAAGAAAATAGGAAAACTGTAGCGGTCGTCTTTAATCATTGTACGATAGAGTTCTTCTCTGGGGTCTGTAACTACAGAATTTAGTTATTTGTTATTTGATATAACATGACCAAATCTTTTATCGTGAAACAATTGTTTTAATTACACTTTGGCAATTTATTTTTACACATTCGAAATGCTTTCTACGAAATATGTATTGTAACCACATTTTGTCAACTTGTTAAAACAAAAATTTTCTAGGTAAATATCGACGTTAGTTTATGATGTACTTTTTCAAATTCATCTACAAATACCCAGCCAATTGTCAATCTGATAATATAATTTTTCTGTATAAACATTGTAAAACAACATTTTTAGATATGAACGCCAATTCTATCCACCCTACTTTAATGATAGGGACATTGTCTTTCACTTTTCATATTGTTACAATCATTTCCTCTCTTCGTCTTTTCTTTCCTATCCTAAACTCAACAGTCTCACGTCAAGTCTTTGTAATTAGTATTGCTGTACACAAACGCATTTCTGCAATTAAGACAAGGTCCATGATGGTTATATCTGATACTCACAGTCACTTCATCAGTCACAAAGATATGGCAGATTAAACATTCCTCCTATCATGGACATTTATAGAAATGTTGGGTTTTTACCAATGTCCACGCATTTATTTTTCATGTTGAATGTTTACTCCTCACAATTCTTTATACATTGGTGTTATCAGTGCCACAAATTGTCATGTCAAAATATATTTTCCTACTAAGAAAGCTACTTTTAACCACTATCGGTTATATATTAACATTTGTTTCACATAATTATGATGCATTGAGTTTTATTTTCAAAACAACTCTCTGTCTATGGATCTTCTTTCTTCTCCTACAAGCTGGAGATATACATAAGAACCCTGGTCCCGAATCTACTAGTTTTACAGACTCAGATTTTTTCTCAAGCTTTGAGCATCATCTGTCTTTTGTCCATTTAAACGTTTAAAGTGTGAGGAATAAACTTGATTTCCTCTATATAGAATGTCACGTTTTTGACATCCTGGCTTTCTCAGAAACTTGGCTTAACGATAGAGTGTCAAATGAAGACCTCGTGCTCTTCTTGAACAACAGCATCGCTACCATACTCCAGTATACTGTCTCCTCAAGTTCAGTAAACCCAAACAATCTTGCTTCCAACGTACTCTCTGGGAGTAGAGTCGTGGTGACTACGATTAACTACGAAACGACTTTCGAAATTTTCAGTGGCAAGAATGCTATGATCTTAATATCAATAAGTACGAAGAAAATGTTACAAATAAAATTCTGAATATCGCTAAATGTAATATACCAAATAAAAATATATATATTTGGCTACTAGATGCTCCTTTGATGACAAATACTGTTAGGTCAAATATTTGTAAACGGAAACAATTATATAGAAAAGCAAGACAAACCCAGTCACCAAATCACTGGCAGAAATTTTAAAAAAATACGAAATGAAACAATCTCTCTGATAAGAGAGGCAAAGCTTACTTATTATTCAAATTTATCTGAAAAGTTAAAACACGGATCTTTATCTTCAAAGGACTGATGGAAAACACTAAATTCATTTCTCTCTTGATCTCAAACAATCTAAAGTCCTCCACTACAGAATCTAGAAACCCAGGAAATCATGTTCTCAGATGACCAGAATGCAAACTTGCCTTAATCACTGTTTCCTCAAGCAAACTTATATCGACAACACTAATAGACCTGTACCCAATCTTGGTCAGCCAATAGCGGCGACCACCCTTAAGGACCTAATCATAAATACATTAGAAACAGGCGATATAATTAGGTCGATCAAAATAGACAAAGCATCGGAACTTGATGGCATTAGCAACAGAATTCTGCGTGAGGCCTCTCATGAACTATCTATACCTTTAACTTATCTTTTCAATGCCTCCTTGCAATGACGTACAGTACTGTCTTCTTGGAAGAAAGCTGATGTCAATGCTATTTTTAATAAAGGCGTTGCTACACAAGTAACTATAGACCTATTTCATTGCTAAATACAACAGAAAAAGTTTTTGAACGCTTAATCTTTAAACACCTTTTCAATCGTTTGAAAGAAAAACAAAAATCTGGTCTGGTTTCATATCGGGAGATTCAACTGTCTTGTATCTATCTATGATACCCTATGCAAAGCACTTGACAATGGCCTTGAAGCTCAAGAAATCTTTTTGACATAAGTGAGGCTCTCGATAAAGTCTGGCATAGAGGCATTCTTTGTAACCTTAATTTTTATGGAGTCTCTGGAAATCTTTTCGATTGGTTCAAGGACTATTTGTGCAACAGGCACCTACATGTTGTTCTAAAAATGCCAAATCGTATTGAGGTACTCTATCTGCTAGTGTCCCGCAAGGCGCCATTCTTGGTCCTTTACTTTTTCTGATTTTTATTAACGGCATTGTTCAAGATCTCCAATCTAATGTTAATCTTTTCGCAGATGACACAGGTCTTTATCTTATTATTGAAAACCCACAGATCGCAGCCCAACAACTGTAGTCAGATATTCAAAAAATTACAGCATGGTCGGATAGATGGCTCGTCATCTTCAACCCATCAAAGTCAGAATCACTGATACTCTCTAGAAAACAAAATTCTTATCCTCCACCGCTTAAAATGCTAAGCAAAAATATACCTGAAGTAAATTACCATAAACACTTGGGAATATTTTTATCCAATAACTGTCAATGGCACTCTCATATAGAATATATCAATGAAAAGGCATGGAAATGAGTTAATATTATTCGAAAGCTTAAATTTTCGTTAGAACGCAAGTCTCTTGTAACAATTTACACATCGTTTATACGACCAATTCTTGAATATGGAGACGTTGTATGGGGAAACGCATTTCAATACGAACTTGATCCTCTAGATAAAATACAAACTGTATGCGCTAGAATTATTTCTGGCCCAACTAGACTAGTATCAGTTGAAAATACGGAAGTAAACTGGGAAACTTTAGAACAGAGACGCTGCAATCACAGGCTGATATTATTTTACAAAATTAAACACTGCATTGTTCCTGAATACTTGTCTGCGCCAATTCCTGATCAAACGAACACTCGTTATAACTTGAGAAACTCTAACGATACTAGCGGTATATTAGCAAGAACAACTTTGTATATATCAATTCATTTTTCCCTACTGCTATACGTGAATGGAATAACTTACCACTAGAAATTCGTAATTTACCAACACTCTCAATGTTTAAAAACTATTTATGTCGAAACAAGCAATCAACACAAAAATATTTCTATTGTGGTGAAAGAAAACTACAAGTACTCCATGCAAGGCTTCGTACCAGATGTAGCTCTTTAAACTACCATCTTTTTCTTAGAAATATATCATCGACGCTACTATGTGATTGCGGCCAAACAGAAAAAAATACACACTACTTTTCAGAATGTCAACGTTTCAATACCAACAAGCAAAACTTTTTCAAAGCCTTAATCATTTCAGTGTAACTCTCAATATTCTTCTTTTTGGAAACCCAGATCTTCCTGATGCAGATAATGCCACCATCTTCAAGCATGTTCAGACTTACATATCCGAAACAAAACGATTTCTTTGATAAAAAACACAGTGGAATGATGTGAGATCTCTCTCTTCTCCCTACTCTTTCTCCTTCAGTATCTCTTTTTGGTGACTAAGCCAAATCATTTTCATGTAAATAACCTTGTATCTTTTGTTCGTTATTAATCGCTATATGTTTGCGGAAACTTAGACTGCATACTTGTTAAATGCATATTTCTCTTTCTTCTTTTAGTTTCTGATTTTTCAGAATTCTTTATTTAGTACGAAATCGACACACGTTAAATATTACCTTAAAGGAGAAGATTTTGTAAGACTTTATCTTACATTCTAATTATTTTCATGGAATATACATTATTGATTTGTGTGTAGAACCATATATGTTAATATTATTCTGGAAATAAATATGTTTAAACTAAACTAATGGACATTTTTTCATATCATGGCCATTCACCGTTCCGAAGGAGATCATCCCAGCCATTTTGGTATTTTTGTCCATTTTTGTCAAACTTTCTTTACTTTAACACGACAAACATTAGCCTTGGAATTTCTGACCACTTTTGTTTGTTTTAAATTTGTTCTTCAATATGTTTTCAAATAAAATAAGTGTTAGAACGGGCTTTACATTCTTAACCAATCAGACACCTTTGTCAGCTTAATAGCCCCGAATATATTTAAAATAAAATTCAAAAT
Source organism: Cyclina sinensis (assembly GCA_012932295.1). Lineage (NCBI taxonomy): Eukaryota > Metazoa > Mollusca > Bivalvia > Venerida > Veneridae > Cyclina > Cyclina sinensis. The sequence goes on from JAAONU010000016.1 coordinate 8,683,659, forward strand.
TTAAATATTTACTGGTCCTCGGCAACGCTCATTTGATGTTGTGTATAACTTTTAGCGGAAAGCGAAATTGCGTGGAATTAAATTTACTTTAAAAAAAAAGGGTAGAATAAAAATAGAATAATAATTGAACAGAATGCAAACGTTAGTAGATTTAAAGTGATATTGAAGAAAGGAATACAAGTGAAAACAGAGACGTATAACTACAAGAGAATGCAGCGACCAGTTTTTTTTACATTGGAAAAAAATGTTAGACTAAGTGCAAATACGTTGATTTATTTAACTTATTTCATTTTCTTTACGACTGATTTAAATTAAATTCTATACATGAAAAGATTAAATACATTTCATAAGCAATTCTTGCCCTGGGACTTTCCGTGTTTTGCATTTTTTATATTTATTTGAAATGTGTACTACCGTTTGATACTAAATAATATATTTGAAACGATTCCGGCCGTGGTCATCTGACAGAGCGAGGTCAGATGATAAGAATCAATTATGGATTGCCACCTCTGAGGGTGGTACAACATATCAGATTGAAACTGAAAAAAAAAATTCTAGGAGAAGATGATATAATTTTTATTTTTATGATAACTTATTTCAGTCTCGTCATCATGTACATCTTAAAACAATGAATGAAACATTTGAAACAAAATGAATGAATAAATAAATAAAACTATAAAACTAAAAAAATAGTGCATAAATGACACGAGATTATACTCATGACTAAATAGCTTTGTGAATCTTCTAAAAGTAACGCATAAAAGAAAAATCTTAAGCTTTCAATAAAGTTTAAGTTAGGTATTCCTTTATCCTCATATTCTTAAACATGTCTACTCATTAGTGGCTACTTTTTAAATAAAATTAAACCATACAAAATGTATAATAATTAATAGTGGCCGTTATTAACATATTGGTCTGAATGTTAAAACATTAAAACAAATCATATTCTACAATACATTTTTTGTCTTTTCAAGTAGAATATGATGACAGGCTTTGGCAGATAAATAAGCAAGATTTTCACTACTAAGAATTGCAATTATTTTGTCATTATCAGACATTTTTTTATTATTCACTGATATATTATCCAGGGCAGAGACCAACTGAATGATTGAATGAATGAATAACGTTATTAGATTTTTTGAAAATGTAATTCAGGGTAAACTTCCAGTGAGGGATGAAAATACTTTATTACATTATGTGATGTGACAATCAGTCAGGTTACGGGTTTGTAGTTGTGTGTGACCGAAACAAAAAAACTGTTTACGTACGAAAATCGCACCTGAAATTTCACTTTCGAACACTGCGCAACATCATTTGTTGTTACAAACTATCATTTTGAAAAGTAAACTATAGAAGCAAAACTTATAAAAATGCAACTCAGCATTATATTAAAGTGGATGCGTAAGACGCATAAGTTTTTCCACATTCCCTCGTTTCATTTTTTTTTATTGATGAGATCTATCCTAAAATTCAAAGTTCATGACACATATTGTCAATAATTACCATGTTTACTAATGTTGAAAAAAAGTTTTACTTTTATGTAAAGATGTCATTCACAACTGATTATCGTATGTTGAATGAATCACTGCATTAACATTTTCATAGAAAAGAGCTTCAGTCGGCAAGCATGAGGAAGGTAAATGTATTCCACGAATATCTCTCTCGATTACAAATGAGTTGAATTTTGAATCGTTAGAACGTTTGCACTGAACCATTGAGGTTAATAGGTTTAAGGATTGATGCAGTAACCTGGGAAAACTGTCAATGATTAGTGGAATTTTGCACAGCTTGTTTGTAAAATAATATCTTTCTGGTAAAGTACGGCCTAACAGTCTATATTTGGCCTTAATATCTTTTTGATCACATCCCGGGGTTCAATCCATCTAACAAGTGTTCCTTGGTATCCTACCAGTTGACTAGCTAATCTTTCCGCAAGCGACTTACTGCTTCTTCACCTGAATCAGAGGTGAGCGACAAATCACCATTGCCTGAGATCAATTATCACGTAGAAATTAAGCCGGCCCTGTTGAAGTATGAACCGAAACTTCTAGATTTACAATCTGATGCCCTATCAACTGAACAATGCGGGTCAGCTTCGCCGGGATCCTTTGTTGACTCTTATTTATATCCCGAAAAGACATGAAGGAATATGGCCCTAGTATATTTCTCGCATTTTTATGTTATATACTTTTATCGGTGAATACATAACTGACAGAAATAAGAACTTAAGTCTTTCGAAATAACACATTTATTGTACGTTGACCGATTTGTGTTCGCGACAGTTGTTATCTGCATGTTAAATGTAAAAATAAACGTTAAAATATTTCTTTGAAGAGATCACGAAAGATCGACATAGTGTTATAAATATGTTAAATAATGTATAAAGATTATTAGAGCTACCAAACTGATAATCATAGGCGCTCTAACAATTAAACGATGTTAATAGTATTGTTATTTTAATGCATGCACAAACACACATTCATTGAGAACAAAAAGCGAGCATCAAAAACATACAACTGGACAATCAGCTATAGATTAAACACGACACAACATATATAATGATAATGTTTCGCCCATATAAATGAAGCAGATTTCCCCTTGAATTACTTACTAAAACGTTGTTCCTCTTACGTGTTATAAGCTTTCAACCACAAACTTGACTGAAGATTTCGCTCTCCTGTTTGTTTAGTAATACTCAATGTTTTTGTTTTTGTTTCTCTCCCTGTGTCAGTGTGGTCTTTCGAGTGGTAAAAAAGTATAAGTGTAAAATTACTCAATAAAATGAAAAAGGTTTCTGCCGATTTGTCCTATCAATTCTCTTACAGACAAGTATTAGCTTGGCTAGAAATTCCTTTTTTATTATTTTCGTACATATAAAATAAAAACAGAGCCATAAGGATTTTTATATACGTAATAATTAAAGTTTTGAGAAAAAAAAACACGAAAAAAGACGAAAGAAATGATAAGAAGCTAAGAAGTCTCTTTAAAATGATAATAGCGATGATACTAAAGATTATTGCAACCACTATCATCATCAGCAGCATTCAGATGAACATTAATTTCATCATCTTCATCACCAACCACATAATTAGCGTACTTTAAAAAAAAATAGCAAAAATGGCACACTTTCGTATTTGTTTTCAAAAAATTGACACATTTTTGTCTTACTGTTCGTGTAATATATTGCCATTGCAAACTAGCTTTACCATAAACATATCAAAATAAAATTCGACCACCGACTACCGGTACTACAGTAACATATCAACTGTGTCAAGTTTCCCAATAAAATGTACCTTAACTAAATTCGTGACTGTTTGTACTTTCTGTGGAAGTCACATCGTTTCGGACGTGCTCGGTTTATAGACATATTGATGGAAATTTACAAAATTTCCGGTAACATTTGGAAAGCACAAAGATCTTTTGCTTATAAGTAAGACAGATTCTTACTCTCTCATAATATCTCTTCACAGCTTAAAAGATCCAGATAGAAATTTCAAAAAGTTAAATAAGTTGATTAACGTAAATTTATTTCAAGTTGAAATAAAAAAATTCTGTTTCTTGTACAAAAATGATTGGACAGGTCTTACGTGAGTAAAAAAGATTTGTTGCCTATTTTATTAAATTGTTGTTTGTTGTAGGTGATGTTGCATGCAACCGCTACTGGAGATGGTTTATTTGAAATAACCGGGATTCACAAATACTTTGAGGATAGTCCTTTAGCTATAGTATGAATAGAGTCAGGGTTAATTCCGGCTTGTGTTCACTTAGGTTTTTTCTGAATCTAAAAATAATGAATGACCATGGTATAATCGTTTAGTTTATTTTTAGAACTTTTAGTGGATAAATAAGGTCTGCAATTCTAACAGTTCTTTAGTTATACATCAACATCTAAGTTTTGATACATTCATTTTGATAAATATAATCTAATGGGCACTGATGTCTTCAGTATGTTGTTTATTTTACGATATATATATTTCTTATCGCTACATATATCTTTTATTAACTGTACCAGCTTCAAGCCTTATCCACAATATAAACAAATCTGGTAAAATAAATGAATTTCAAAAATAAAAACTTCAAAAGAGACATTAAAACAGTTTTTGCTTAATCTCTGTCGACTGCAAACGAAACATAAAATAAGGTAATCTTAATGTTATTAACGGTTAATACAGTATAAATATTTTTTAAGGAAAACTTTTTAAAAAGGTTATTGTCGTGTTTGTTGCGGCATCAGTTGTTTCTACCGTGCCCTTGAAACTGGAAAAACGGTCGACACCGGAAGATGAGTTTTCTGGCCCCTGTTTCGTCCTTAGCGGGGACTCACCGAATTCATCGGAGTCAACAAAGCTGTCGCTTGACAGTTTAACAGATTTAGAAGCCAGGACATCCGGACTCATAATGGATGCGAGTCTTCTTAAAGATTTTGTAAGTAATTGAATCTTGTTGTAAACGTTTCACCAATGGTACCATGCACGAAATAATAACTTCAAAGTTTTATTTAATAGTATAAGGTTACGTTTTCGAATATAAGAGTTAAAAACAAACTCTTACAAAACTCTTGACTCAATAAGTTTCTTTGTCAATAATTCGCGATGACCTTTTATTACAATTCCACTGTAATGTGGAACAAACAATTTCAGCCAACAATTAATTACTTCTATTATTTATCTTTAGGCACATTTGGAAGATCTCTGTATAAGAGGTATTACTCATTTTTCTACTATAACAGTATTGAGTTATCATTCAACCTTTCCCCGCATCGCCTAACATATCTCGCTTATTCATTTTACGGGTATACATTTGTAAATATTTGAACAGGTTTACTACGTTCACATTCCTAAACACTGTGGGAAAAATCAAATGTAAATATTAGCATATGTTTTCAGTTTAAAACGCATTACGGTTTAAACGACGTGACAGCAGAATACCTGGATATGATGAATTGGATGAACGAAGAGAAAATGCTTGCCACAGACGAACAGAAAGAGGCGGCTATCACCAAGGTAAGATTATTAATATTCTTTCTAGCTGATATTAAAAAGGGCTCGCTGTTGAGTCTGAATCGCAATGTAGAGACACAGGATGTAAATTTATAAAAGCAGTGGGGAGTTCTGACCAGCACACATACGAAAGATATTGTGGTAGTCATGCCTAATTCCCGCTAAGTTGATTCGAACAGACAATTTCCAAATTGGGAAAAAAATAGAACATAGCAGGAAGAGTTTGTGTGATGATTGTGATTGCCATGAATAACAATCCCATAATTTTGAAATACCAGTAAAGCAACTTTTGACAAATTTACAAAATCAATGAAGTTGTTAAAACTGGTGTTTTGTTTTGAAAAGCGCCTAAAATACGTTGCAATCTTGTGTTGCCATCGTAATTCTAAATGACTTTGTAAAATGACATCATTTTCGAATATATGAAATTTTTTTTTCAGCCAAAAGAATCACTGAAAGCACATTTTCATTTACTTGCTGAAAACAAATTGTACATAAACCAGACACGCAAAGTGGGACCCATCGGTAATAAGACGAGCGAAGAAACGACAAGGCAAAAGTTGAAGGACTTTGAAATGAAGCTTATGAATTGCATGTGCAGCATAAAAATAGCTCTTCGTTCTGCCGGAAGTGACGTCAACAGCACGGTTTCTACAGATATTCTAAATGCTTCTTTCTTGGCACTCAGTTCTCCTTTAGAAAATGCGACCTACAGGGCTTATGTCACAATACAGGACAGTTTAGAGCTCGTTAAATTTCTGAACACAATTTACAAAGAAATTGCTCTATCTCTGGACGATACAGAGGCATAAACGATAAAACCGAAATCGATTCATTGGAATGAGAACACGGCATAGGAAATATATAATGAGAATGCAGTTGCTCATTTGTTTGATTTTACAATTCAACATTTGCACTTCAGTAAATTTTTAACATTAAACACGAAAAATAACACTCGGTAAGGTATAATAGCTGAACTGTACACACGGAATGACGTTGAATTTGTTTCATTCTCAACAGTTAGTTTCCAACGGAAATTTTTTAATTGTTTATTTATTTGTCAGAGATTTCTTAAATCACAACAAATTCAAACAAATTTTCATTTTTAAAGATTTACCTCTCACCTGACTGATGAATATTTAAGTGTGTGTGTGTGTGTGTGTTTTACATTAGTTTGTTGGTAAGGGTTTTTTTATTTGTTAGATTTGTTATTAGGTTGTATACTTCTGTGTGATCTGAACTGCCATTTTTACACTTGCATAACTAACCTACAGGGATTTTTTTAAATATCGCTTTGTACGTTTTAAGTGTACATGTCTTTCACAGACACTATTTATTGATTTTCTGGCATGTCTGAAGCTTTTAATGAAGGCAGCATATATTGTTTTTACTTTACGTGCATTTTTATTATTTTCATCCGATTGATTTACACATGAGTCTTGCCATTTTAACATGAATTAGGTCATTATGTTCTTGTATTTAGCATGTGATATTTTACATTTTGATCTTTTTTAGATCTAAGTTTTCATGATCTCGGTACACAGTTTGGTCATAAGGTCAATGGATTTGTCATCCAATTTAAAATTTCGTGATACGTTGTTTTCCAGACTTCTGTTTGGACATATAGTAATTGTCAATTTTTGACTGAATGACTTCAATTTTAACATGACTTGGCACCTTACAATCTAAAAATAGCAATAATTAATAAATACACAGGAAATCAAACTTCCGATGAATTGTTTGATTGACAGCATCAGTTAATTCCCCTTTAAACATAATCAAGAAAAAAAGTCATGTGAAATATCTAAGTGGTTACAGATAGTTCCACTGCTGCATTGCACATTATGAAATCATAAACCTAAAAATATGCAATTATTGATTAAGGCTATAATTATAATGTTGCAAATGCAGAAATGTGTCAGAAAATGATGATTGTTAAGGTCGTTTTGTGTCGAAATTGAAATCATTATAAATATACAATGTGCACGTGCACAGAAACTAAGTAGATTATATTAATCACTAAAAGTGTTGTAACTGTCCTGTGGTATTTTATTTATTAGATACGTTTTCGGTATATTTAAATATTTATACATGTAACTGTTTATTGTCACTATTTTTATCGTGCAGTTAATTTTTATTGCAATGCAACAAGTTTAAAAAAAACATGCTAAATATTGGAGTGGAAATGTTTGTTATTTCATTGTTTATTTATCAATGTGTTATCTTGCTTGTCCCAATTAAATCTGTCAGATTACTTTTCATGTTAAAATTAATTTTACGGTCAGTAGTTAAAATGACTTGGCTTGGGAGTATATTTTCACCTATATGTTAGTTTAGTGTACTTACAGTAGAGAGATTCAATGGTATTAATTTTTGTATTTCATACACATATTTCTCATTTGTCTCAGATGTTCTTCAGGAAATGCTTTGCGTATTTAATAAACATGTTGTAGGATTTAAATGGGTAATTGGGAGGTATTATCATAACTATGACTTATTCCTTTATTTATATAGACATCATTTAGCTTATTAAATATGAGAAACATACGTATATTTTAATACTTCTTTGTTCATATTTTTGTGTGGTTCCCTGCAAATCTGTATTTCTTTGAAGGCAAAGTGATTTAAGTGCTCTTTTTAAACTTATTAATGCAAAGCGTATACAAAAATAGACTTAGGCAAATAGTACAGATAGACACTGTAGTATGCTACGTCTGGTCTACCTAAGGCTTGTGCCCAGTACTAGAGTGTAGTACTTTAGTACCAGAACCAGTATTTGCAAGTTTATGCAGTACCAGTACCAGTAGCAGGTTTTGACTCAGTACTGCAGTACAAGTACAGATTTTAGGAAAGTAATGCAGTACCAGTACCCGTATCTTCATGAGAATTAATGATTGTTAAAACTGAAAGACTTCGTAAATATACCAAATGTTCAACATTATACATTACTGACACACATTTATTTACTTTACTAAGTATACACATTGGCCGAAATATTGTCAAATATTAGACTTTTGTTAAACATTATGCTGATGATAACAACTTTGTGTTCATTTTACACTTTTTTTATTCTTTTTGTAACAATTTATCACAATGCCATACAGTGACAATTATAATTGTACAAACACTAACACTTTGATTAAATTGCAAGTATAAAGAGCTATTGATTATCAAGTTATGATAAATTTTTATTCAAGTAAGAAACTGCCCTTTAATAAAAAAATAAATCTCATTAAAAGAGAAATAAAATCATAGCAGTAGATAGATTAAAGAGTTACTAAAGACAAAACGTTTTAATTACTTTTAGATGCTTTATAAAATTTGACGACACTTTTAGAGACCAGGATATGAGTGCTGGACACTGTAGGCACTGAGCTTTGAAACTGCCTTCTGTACTTTCAGGGAGTTTATAAAAAGTATTCCAGCTCATTTTTTTAATATTTCAAATCACATATCCTCATATTATAACTGACTGCTTCTGTTCTTTCATAACAAATGATATGTAAACAGTTCATAGTTATTGATAACAGCTCACCACCAGAGAATGATTTTGTGTACTTTCATTTTATAACATACTTTTTATGTCGATTATCATATTTAAATACTTATCCCTTAATTCCTTTTAAAATTCACAGTTACAGTATTGTGCTTACAGACACAACATTAAAGCTAACAATACTAGCAAATGATAGTGCTTGAAACACACTTTAGGCTATATGTACTTATTCCATATACGTTAACCATTTTTAATAAGCTCAATTAATTAACATTGTGTTACTGTGCCTGAAAATGGTTAGAAAACCAAAGTACTGCTAGAGTACTGCAGTACCAGTACCACTTTTTGTGACAGTCATGCATTACCAGAACCAGAAGTCGTTAAATTTTGACTGAGTAATGCAGTATCAGGTACTTGCCAAAAGTACTTAAGTAGTAATGCAATACCAGTACCAGTACTACTAGCACAAGCTTGGTCTACACAATTTGCTTGATACTTCTTCCAAGATATACAACTGAAAATTTATACAGAAACCCTTTTAGTTAAAAATGTTCTCATCCAACTGATAAGGATGGCGGCATAATTCATTAGGGATAAATGGGTTAAGAAACTAGTCTGGTTTCTTTGGACCTGATAGTCAAAAAAGACTCGGAGAATTTTAGCAAATAAAAAATACACTATGAAAAAGTCGAATAGTAAAGACTTGAAAGCAGCCAGCTGACGAAGCTAGGTAAAAGAATATGAGTTTAAATGAATGGTAAGTGGATGTAGAATGTCTGCTGTAGCAGTGGTAATACATAGTTCGAGTTCTATATGCAGTTCAGCCAATTCTTTTCGTTGTTCGTCACACAAAGGAATAAAAATTGATATATCGATTGACACTGTTGTTGTCTCTTATAAATGGCACATCATATAAAGAGGGATTGGTGCTAAACTATTGTTTCCACAAAATCGAAATAGTTCTGTGCTAAACCAATGTTTCTACATAATCGAAAAAGTTCTGTGCTAAACCATTGTATCTACATAATCGAAATAGTTCTGTGCTAAAGCATTGTATATACATAATCGAAATAGTTCTGTGCTAAACCATTGTATCTACATAATCAAAATAGTTCTGTGCTAAACCATTGTATCTACATAATCGAAACAGTTCTGTGCTAAGCCATTGCTTCTACCATGGTATCTATATAATCGAAATAGTTCTGTGCAAAACCATTGTATCTACATAATCGAAATAGTTCTGTGCTAAAGCAATGTATTTACATAATCGAAATAAGCCTGTGCTAAACCGTTGTATCTACACAATCAAAAAAGTTCTGTGCTAAAGCATTTTATCTACATAATGAAAAAGGTTCTGTGCTAAACCAATGTATCTACAATATCGAAATAGTTATGTGCTTAACCATTGTATCTACATAATAAAAAAAGTTCTGTGATGAACCATTGTATCTACATAATCTAAATAGTTTTATGCTAAACCATTGTATCTATATAATCTAAATTATTCAGTGCTAAACCACTGTATCTACATAATCGAAATGGTTCTGTGCTAAACCATTGTATCTACAAAATCTGAATAGTTCTGTGCTAAACCATTGTATCTACAGAATCTAAATAGTTCTGTGCTAAACCATTGTATCTATATAATCTAAATTATTCAGTGCGAAACCACTGTATCTACATAATCGAAATGGTTCTGTGCTAAACCATTGTATCTTTATAATCTAAATAGTTCTGTGCTAAACCATTGTATCAATACAATCGAAAAAGTTCTGTGCTAAACCACTGTTTCTATATAATCGAAATAGTTCTATGCTAAAGCATTGTATCTATATAATCAAAATAGTTCTGTGCTAAACCATTGTATCTACATAATCGAAATAGTTCTGTCTTCAACCATTGTATCTACATAATCTAAATAGTTTTGTGCTAATCCATTGTTTCTACATAATCGAAATAGTTCTGTGCTAAACCATTGTATCTACATAATCAAAATAGTTCCGTGCTAAACCATTGTATCTACATAATCGAAATAGTTCTATGCTGAACAATTGTATCTACATAATCAAAATAGTTCTATGCTGAACCATTGTATCTACATAATCAAAATAGTTCTATGCTGAACCATTGTATCTACATAATCAAAATAGTTCTATGCTGAACCATTGTATCTAAATAATCAAAATAGTTCTGTGCTAAACCATTGTATCTATATAATCAAAATAGTTCCGTGCTAAACCATTGTATCTACATAATCAAAATAGTTCTATGCTGAACCATTGTATCTGTCTAATTAAACAGTTCTGTGCTTAACCATTTCTCTGCGCCTTAATAAAGGTATTCTGTCCCTACAATGCCTTGGCTGATTTCTGTTTCCCCATTCACATTCCCCCACCCCCATCCCCGCCCCTTCAGCGTGATTATTTGGTGGATGTGCTGTGTCTTCATGTTTGCAAGTCGGCGCTAGCGAACAGAAGAAATAACGCCGAGAGGACAACCTGCCGATCGGCGCTTTTATGTGCCAGAGTCTTTTTGTGTTGCCGCGTTCTTTTGGCGCATGTGTACAACACAGAATCACGGAAAGAACATTAACAAAAAAGTTTAGCCTATTTTCAGATTGGGTATGTGGAACAATCTCTTATTGTGAATTTTATTCTGGATGTATATGAGCATAATATTGCTACCACACTATCAGACATTTTCTAGAAAAAGTGATTGCAGGAGAAATAAATACATAGTTTAGGGATACTTCTAGCCGCCAGTATTCGGGTACCATTTTTTCAGCTCGGATTGATTGACTTACTTGTTTCATACCTATACGAAAACTTTTTTCCTGATACTTTTTTCCATATCAAGAGTAACTAATTTCAACCAAAAAAGCCAAATTTCAGCCAAGAGAAAGTAGCGTTTTTCATAAAAAACTAAGGATGTCTACAAATCTTGTTTTTTATGGTACTTTGCCCTTACATGTTCCCATCTTATTTTTATTTTCATGTTTAAATAATATTATTTCTATTCAGTATTTGTAACTGTTTGATGTCATCTATTATGCAGATGCATTATTGAATAGGGACAGAACTTGTGACCTAACCCTCTTTCCTTGGTTTTGTTGAAATGGATGTAAACTTACACGATTGTCAAAAGTATTGGAAATGAAACGTGTTTAAACCTAATTAAGAAGTGCGTAATGTTTTTTAGATCCTCGGGGACATTTTTAGCTCTGACAGAATAAATTAGTAGTTTCATACCTCTGTCTACGACAAGCAATGAACTTGATTGTGCTAGTTCAGACATTAATTCTTTTTATTTTGTCCATTTTGTGTAAGTGATCTAAGCATGCGCCACAGAAACACAAAAGCACGAAAAGGAGCCGATCGGCGCGTTGTTTTCTCGGCGATTGTTCGTCTTTTCCCAAGCGCCGAAGCAAAAGGCGCCGATCGGTGCGTTGTCGCGTTTGCGTCATTTAGTCTTTTTGCAAGGATTGAAGCGAAAAGACGCCGAACGGTGCGTTGTCGTGTTTGTGTCATTTAGTCTTTCTGCAAGGGCTGAAGCGAAAGACGCCGATCGGTGCGTTGTCGTGTTTGCGTCATTTAGTCTTTTTGCAAGAGCTGAAGCGAAAGACGCCGATCGGTGCGTTGTCGTGTTTGCGTCATCTAGTCTTTTTGCAAGGGTTGAAGCGAAAAGACACCAATACACTAGAGGGAAAAAATCAGCCACCATACTACAAATAAGTTTTATATTAAAGAAATCAAAAAAGCGCTTTCTGCAGTGCTTATTTAGAAACCTTTGTGAGTATTCAATATACCATAAAATGCCTAAAAATGTCTTCCGAAGAACATTTCGAAATTCTATTTTCCCTTTACAGAGATTTATGACCAATTTATCTATGACCTAAACTTGCTCATCCAAAAAAAACTGTGAGATGTAAAACTTGACAAGTGTTTTATTTATACACAGTTTGCCTTACACTTATTGTTTTTAGGCAATTCTCATACTAATTGAAGTTACGTGCGCGTAACCGTCAAAATACAATAGGAGGGCATTTACAGTTTTTGTGTTGGTGTTATCTTTTGTTAAAAGTACAATAGCGATCAACGTCCGTTGATTTTTTCCAAGTGATGTGTAGCATGGTGATTTTAACGTTACAGTTAAGCCGTTAATGACTGATACAGTTTGGTTTTAAATCGTGCGTTGTTGGGACCAGGCGTTATTTGAGTTGTTTAAATTATTTGGCGTTTTTCATAGAAGATATATGTTTTAAGTTAACATAAATCGGAGACTTAAAAGTTCAAGTATGTACTTTTACCGTAGCGACTTAATATTCGCGGAGTTCGCGGTCGTTATGAGAGCGCGAAAGTTTCTCTCCGCGAAAATGTCGTTGATTAAAAAAACGCGAAAATTTGTATCCGCGAACATTTCTAGGAATACAGTATTATTTTGTCTAGTTTGAATGAATATTAACTGTATCTTTATGTTCCTTCCTGCTGCAATTAAGTAACTAAACCTCTCTTGATCTTGTTAAGATAGGCGATCTTTTGTTAGTGGTATTTAAAAACATTAGCTGATAAGTGAATATGCTCTTACATATTCGATAGTGAACGAAATTGTTTAAACGATTCCGCTAATTCGTTCATTTTCATTTTCTTTTTGTTTACGTTCCATTTGTAACTAATAATGAAGTTGTAATTTCTATTTTGAATTTTTCAATTGAGTAATACAAAACAGCTTAGAGTCACTGGAAGGGTCAATGGGACATACCCTACAGTTAACATATGATATGCTGTATATGTTTTTATTGATTCTTTCACTACAAATTGAAAACTGATTAATAATTGGAAAAGGAAGATATGTTCAAATCTTTTTCCTTTAGGTACTTTAGAAACTTAGAACTGCTACTGCTGTTACTGCTACTGCCACCTTCACGTTTTGCTTACTGCTACTGCTGTAACTGCTACTGCTACTGCTAATTCAAGTTTTATTAAATTTCTGCTGCCAACTGCTCCTGCCAACTTCCTATTAGCTAGAAAGTGTTCATTTGTAATAAAAAAAGGTACAACAACAACTTTAAATATCAATATTAAATATAATACAATATATTAATGCATTAATTTTGTATTCAGTATTTTGACTGTTTATTATACATGTAATATCATTCACATTTACACGATTTTAAAGTTTAGTTTAGTTTAGACTCATTTATTTTACATCGATTGCGATACAAGTTCTTACAACTTAGATTTATCACGCTCGATGACTGCTTCCTGGGTTCCATACCAGTATTCGCCCAGCGTGGAGGAATGTGAAGATCGTGAGAGAATCTCGCCTCAGACGGGATTCGAACCCGCGACCTCCGGATCCTTAGCCCTGCGCTCTACCCCTGGACCACAGTGCCTCCTCACGATTTACACATTTTTTAAAGAAATAAAATACTGTAGATTTAAGAGTATGTCTGTTTCAAAACAGGGTAGGGGCGGCTTATTTGTCAAATTCTACCTTTTCATACAGAAAACAGGAAACAATTATACAATGATCAATGTGCTTTTTCATCACAAATACATGTGTACACGGAAGAAAAGGTTAAATCACTTATTTAATGAATTGATGTAATATTGACCAATACAAACGTACAGCATAATCCACCTTTATAAAGTAAAACAAGACACAAGACCTTTTAAATATCCAATTAACGCGTATCATATAACTCACTGGTCTTTCATACTGCTCAAACAATCATAACGTAAAAAACCTGGGAAGAAAAGCGAAAACGAATATTTGTCACTTCCATCCTTGAAACGGGCCCAGGCCCAGCTCCTCTTTTGTTGCCGATTTAAGTGGTCCAACTTACTGCAATTTTGATGACGTTTTGGTCACACCAAGCACAGGAAAATTGTAATTCAAAATGGATCTTTGTTTGTTTTTGTTTTTTTTTTATTTGTAAGTATTGTGGTTATGACGAATACATCTCTTAAATTTTCGCAAAAAAAAATACTGTTGAATTGGGAAAAAATGATGACGTGAATAAAAACTTTTGAAATAGACAATTTTTGTAAAGCTGTTAAAGCGAGAAAAATCATTTATTTGTAAAGTAAAGCCAAGGTTAATCGAACATTCAGATGAAGGGAGTTAACTCTAGTATGACGTTTTAATCCTTTAATAGGCAGAGTTCTTTATCTTACAAATAATGTCAAATATTACATAGGTTGACCGATTACCCCAAGATTGACAAGTGTGTCTCGACGTATAATTGATCGTTATTTCTTACTTCCCAGTGTTTTACTGTAACAGTAGTTAATATTTTGATAAACCACTAGTGAAATTTACACCCCCAAAGTGTACACCCAGTAATTTCCCTTCGTTTATTTACAAACAATGTACATGTAGGTAAACAAACAACAAGAACAAAAAGGCCGTGTGCTAGCAACTTGAAAAATGTTTAAACAGGTAAAAATAAACACAATGTCTGAAGATTTGGATAATGATTCTTTTCGAAATTGACCATGTATCATTTATTGGGTAGATACAGACATTATGCTTTTCATCACAGTTATTGGTTGTTGTTTTTGTTATTGTTTTTTTATCTCTTTGTGAAAAGCAACAAATCTAGTACCCGGGCCGAACATTTGATAAAGACAATAGACCGTATGAGCACTTATGAGTCGTTGGGTAACAGATAATTAGAGCTCTGTCTACAAAAACAACGGGTCATGGAAAACGATATATAAATCGCTAGGAAGAGAATTAAACGACAAGAATTGCAATGGATTTCGATGCAGCTAGTGAATACAGACATTATACTAGCAACATGGACCGCTTTCCATCTAAGATTATACATAAAATAATGTTAACAGAAGGTGCCCGAAAATGTTGTTGTATTCCCTTTGTTTTTTTTATATATGCCTAGTATCATCTATTGTTAAACCAACTCTAACACCTTACTTAAGCTAACACCAACGCAAAGTAAGTCAATTCACTTTAATATATGTTCACAATAAATGTTGTAACATATCAGTTGAACCCAGACGTCGTCAAGGAAGTTCATGACGTCATGACGTCATGATGTACTAAAGACGTTCTGTAAATTTTACCAAGCAAATATCAAATGAAATAAACATTTGTTTCTTTTCTTCTTTTCTGTGATATTTTAAAGCCTGGTAAAGAAAAATATTAGATTCGAAATGCTAAAATTGTTCAAGTCTATATGAAATCTTTTGAAATTGTTCCTTCTTGTATGATATGCAGCAGATCATATCCAGAAGCCCCACGTTTAGTCATGCAGTCAGCCAAATCATGTTTCCCAGGACACCAGCGGATTTCTTTGACTTCATTTCTGGACAAGAATTCGCTGATTGCAGCTATATCCACCCGAAGAAGCTTGTCATCTTCTAACTTAGTTGAATTTACAGCTTCAATTACACTTCTATTGTCTACATAAGCAATAATTAGTATGGTATTACTGGGTAATCTTAAAGAAATTTCGATCATTTGTCTGTAATAATATCCACATTCTAATCCTTCTTGTAGACTGAGTGCTTCCGCCGCAATTGTTGATCGTACTACCCTTTTTATTTTGTTGATATGCTAGGAAAGTGGGCAACATTTTCCAGAAGTGTCCGTTAACCAAATTAAATAAGCAGCATTGCTTCCTGTTCCAGAATTGATGTTGCACATAGATGCATCTGTGAAAACCGCGATCTGCCACCTATAGAGATGCTCAGTTGTGGGAATTGAATGACAGACTTGAAGTCTTTCAACCTGTTCACCTCTTTGATCGCCCGAGATAGATCACTTATTGTAGCTTCCTTGAGTTTAGTGCTTAAGTCTATCAATTCAAATGACAAATCTGGTCTTGTTCCTTGTACTACCCAGTTAATCTGACCAATAATTTTCCTGAAAAGAGTCTGTTCTTCAGATGTTAACACTTCCTGTTTATTCTGTACTCTCTTTGTGTCAATTTGACTGTTCTCTATGTTTTCCACATATCTTCTTTGGTCCAAAATAATGGCTCTGCTCTCCTGAGAAATTCTGAACCCAATATAATCAAACTGTCCTTCTTCGATTTTCCGGCAACAAATCGCTTTCGTAAACTAGTCAGGATATTTTCCAACACTTGTCTCCAGCATGAAGAAAATCATCTACATGGCAACAAATAATACCAATAAGTTTGTCTCCAGTGTGCAGAAAAAAACTTTCCTTGATCCATCTCTGATTTTTGACACCCTAATCTAATTAACTCTTCTTTTAGACTGTAGAATTGTCTTGCTCCATCTTTGAGGCCATAAAGTCCATGTTCTAGTTTCCAGATTATTCCAGTGGCAGTGTCACTTTCCTTTGGGGGTTTAATGAAGACTTCCCTCCTGATTTCTTTGCCCTGCAGAAACGCCGACTTAATATCAGTGGTTTTTACAGTCCAGTTTTTTGCGGTTACAAGCGCCAGCAAAGTTCTAAGTGTCCCTTTTCCAACTGTTGAACTGTCACTTTGCATCACATATTCTTCCTCAAATCCCTGTACCACGAGTCGAGCCTTTGTTTGGCCATTTTTTGTGAGTTATCACCCATCTGGTTGATAAAGTAACTTGACCACAATCTTGAATTTCTTTATATGTGCCGAAGTGTTGCAGCTTCTCAAGTTCACAAACTTTAGCAGATGTGATTTCATTATTAGCATAGGTCTGTTTAACTACCAAATTTACCTCATTTGTTACCAGTTCTCATTGATCTGCTTCTAGAATAATACTCTTCTTCTCTTTGCTGATATCTTCCTCTACAATATACCAAAACTTGTTTCTTCCTGTTGCTTTTCCAGCTCTTCCTAGTATTGTTGCTTGTATCCAATAAGCTGTATCCTGTGTTCTATATCGTATATTGTCATTTGTCTTCAATGTCCTCTTTTCTGGCTGAATATCTTGACTGTTGTTTTCAATACTAGATGATGGTCTATCTGTCAAGTTTGACTGCATGTTCTCACTTGAATCTGATGATGGTATGTCCTCGTTTATGGCCTGTATTTCTTTCTGAACCAGTGTTTGTTGGTCAACAAATGTGCTTTCATTAGCATTGCTTCTATCCCCTTCTAAACATTTATAATTATTTGCATCATAAACATCAGATCTCATATAATAATTTACCTTCTGCAGCCTGTTAGGTGATACACGCACAAACACTGCACCATGCCTAATAAACACCACTTTTCCATCTTGAAATACCACCTTTCCAGGTCCAAGCCAACGCCTTTTGCCTTCTCGCTTGTAAAAACAGTATCAAAAACTTGTTCAGATGCCCTTACTTTATTCTGACTGTATGAATGCTCTCCGAACAGCATGCAAAACATTCAAATGCCTCGCGAACTCCTCACTGCTGGTGGTCCCTTGCAATGCTGGCAAATTATCACTCATAATATTTGGAATATTGGGGTTTTGCCCAAAAACAAGTTGATGACTGCTAAAACCGTTCCACATTTGTAAAGAATTTCTTGCCATGTTTGCCTATGAAAGTAACATCTGCGAGTCGACTTTCCCATAATCTGCCCGCAACTTGATCAACATCATATCAGTTATCTCACATAAACCATTCTGAAATGGACTTTGACCAGATGTTGTGCATAATTGTTTAGGATTGAAGTGATTTCTCTTATTTCATCCCAGTTGAATTCACCACCATTGTCAGTCATCAGTGAACCCATCACGCCAAATTTTCCTACCCATTCCCTCATCAATGCATCTATGATCTTTTCTGGCTTCTTCCTATCGACACAAGTTGACACTGTATATCTCGACCCCATGTCTATAATGTGTAAAATCCAACGGCCATTCCATTGCTTGAGATCCATCGCAACTTTCTCATAGTATTTTGAAGCCATAGGCATACCCACTACAGGCCTTGATGGAGTTTTTGCATACACCTTGCAAAGTTCACATTTGGTAGTAATTTGATCAAGAATTTCATTGTATTCTTCTCTCCAGATGCCTGCATCTTTCAAAAGTGCTGACAGGTGGGTGAGCAAATTGTCTGTGCAGTTTCACAACGGTCTTGTATCTGTCATCTCTGCTTAAATCACCCAAAAATTCAGTCCTGTAACACCAAAACCGCCCACACTACGCCAGAAGATCTGTTGGCACGCTCTACTACCACTTGTTAAACCAACTCTAACACCTTACTTAAGCTAACACCAACGCAAAGTAAGTTAATTCACTTTAATGTATGTTCACAATAAATGTTGTAACATATCAGTTGTGAACCCAGACGTCGTCAAGGAGTTCCTCCATCTTGCTTACATTGTTAAAACTTCTAATTCCTGTGATTAAATGAATCACAAAACAGGCAACTTCACTTAAGTAATCCAGACAAAAACACGAAAAACGTTAAATTATCCTTTTAAAGTGTAATTTTACCGATTCACTGACACAGAAAAACAATATGGCGGACATTTCAAAATTCAGAACGCGCAGGGATAAATTCTATTGCTTATGTTGACATTTCCATACAATATAGCTGTATCAATTTGAAACAAGAAAAGTTGATAATTGGTTGAGAGCATCAGATATTTTACGTTTTTATTCGTGGCTATACCATTCGTGAAATTATTTAATCTTGTGCTTACTCGAGAAACAATTTTTTGATTTCACACAGAATAAAACAAAACAAATATCTGCTCTTTGTTCAGTACTTTTTATTTTAATATGCAGCATCTCAATGCTAAATGATCATTTGTAATCCTCATTGTTTTTAGAATAATGACAAAACATGAATCAGTTATTTATTTTTTGCTTGATCATTGAAATAGCTCTAATATCCTCATCCAAACTGATTTCAACTTGCGTGGAAGATACTCCGGCAGCAAGATTGATTTAGCTGTATGTTCGTGTCAAAATTCTTACTAAGTGCCTATAACAGAACTGCAGAATATTTTGGTACAAATGTTCATAATACAGATGCAACGGGAACAGTCGTTGTGTTTGTCAAGTTATGTACCACAGCTCTAAAATTTGGTTTTATATGTGTCCCAAGTTAGGGGCCAGAAATGGCAATGTAATGATACTGACTTCGTTTCATTTAACTTATTAGTTTATGACAGGCTTTTTAAAACAAATAAAGCGACTTTACACAAATAATCACATAAAGGAGATGGCTAGGGAACAAGACTTGCGTTCTGAGGTTAAGGTAACGGTCACATTTATTGCACATAATATATTATTCTTCTCCGTTCTGTATTCGCCCTAAGATATACTACTCAAAATTTGATAGGGATCACTTATAAGAATGTGTATATTAACTACATAAGCTTGAAAGGTTACATTTTTATTGTGATTCTGAAAATATGTTCATATGACAACAGTTTGGTACCAAAAAATAAGTAAGTCTGTAAACCGTACCAAAAAATAAGTAAGTCTGTAAACCGTTGAAGCGTGACAGAAACTGAGCCGTGGGAGGGGCACGAATTTGGGATAACACAGACAGGAGATGAAATGGAACTTTTAGGAAAAATCAAGTCTATGGCCTGAACTTTGCTTTAATATCGTGGGTGGTGTCCGTTTGCTTGGATTACTGCTCTGCACCGCCCACTCATGCTGCTAATGAGTCTCCGGATGCTTTATTGTGGGAGTCAAGCCTACTCGTCCAGAAGGGCCTGCTGTAGCCAAGGGACCGTGGTTGAACTGGGCGAGCAGATACTGCAGTCTGCAGCATGTCCCAGGCGTGCTTTATTGGATTGAGGTCTGGAGACCTTGCTGGCCAGTCCATTCTCGCTATGGCTGCTGCCTCCAGGTACTCGTCGGTGACCCCTTTCTCTGTGAGACCGGGCGTTGTCGTCCATTAGAATGAACTCAGAGCCTACAGCACCAGCGAACGGACGAACGTACACATCTAAGATCTCATTGATGTTTCGTACAGCCGTCAATGTGCCATTTTGAACAATGTGCAGGTCCGTTCTTCCCTGCATACTCATGCCCGCCCACACCATGACCGAGCCCCCGCCATGACGGTCATGGGTAGCAACACATACGGGTGCCAAACGCTCATTGGCAGAACTCCATACCCACACCCGCCTATCAGTGAAGTCCACACAAAATCTAGACTCTCCAGTGAACAGCACTGGGGTCCAGTCATGTAGCGTCAACTTGTCTTGATCGCGGGCCCATTGAAGACGTGCCTGGATGTGGTTTCGCGTCAATGGGATTCGGATTGCTGGCATTCTAGCTCAAATACCAGCTGTATGAAGACGGTTCCTGATGATTTACGTGGAAAGTCTTACACCAGTGGCATTCTGGAAGTCATTTTGGAGGGCCGTAACGGTAACAAAGCGCTGACGTCGCGCTTGAACGACAATAAACCGGTCCTCACGCTGAGTTGTGGACCTCTGACGCCCTCCGCCATGCCTATGCGTGACATGGCTGTAAGTTTGAAACCGTCGCAACATCCTGGCAACGGTGCTCTTGGACACCCCAAGGACATCTGTCAGGTGCCGTTGGGAACGCCCAGCCTCAAGCATCCCTACCACAATATTCATCTCCTCATCGTCAATACGCCGTCTTTGCCATGACCAATGCTAGGTTCGATATAAACGTTGCCATGCACAAGTGAAGTCTGAATAAAACGGATGTGTACATGAAGGTACATGTCCGCGGTGTACCACTTTTCTCGTGCATCTCGAGCCATGTACAGGTAAGCAATCAAAATCTGCTGAACTGGTCGGCTTTGCCTTATGAATAAACTACATGTATGAGAAAAAATTCAGTTATCTTGAGGTTATCATTAAAAAGATATTTAAGAAATAAAAGTGATCCCCATCAAATTTTGAGTAGTATAATTTAAAAGATTTACTTTCATTGGTCATATAAAGCAGAATAATGACTAGTTGTTTGCATCTGACGGATCGCGATAAAAACAAGAATACTGACTAGCTGTTTGCATCTGATGGATCGCGATTAAGACATGGCTCTTAAGATCTGACTGTAGTGCACAATTTTTCAGATCACTCTTCAAGAGCATATTTATGTGCTCTTTATGCCAGTGGAAGAACAGTTGATTTTTAAAGCGCATAAAGGCCCCTTATCAAGAACAAGACCTTTGCTTCGCGGGTCAATGTCAGTTTTGAACTTTGATGCCAAACTTATAAAATTTTATTGTCATCTCATGCTCGTGTCTCTGGATGCAATACTCAGATCAATATAGCGGACGTGCTACTTTTGCATTACTAGCTACAAAACTTCATTCTCTGCACATATTTATTATTTCACCTAGATAGCCTTACCTTTCACATAGGCAATACTCTTCGGAGTCAAGTGTTACTTACATAACACATAAGGGTTCATATCAATGTATATGCAGATGAATCAGTTAGTAATCACTGATCTTTTGTCTCTCTTGTGTCAATACATAAACCGGCCATAAGCCGTTTTAGTCATTTGAATACAAATAGTTTGAAAGTAAAGTTGTTTATGGTTTTATAATTTACAGCATAGCGGAAAACGTTTTATATCAAGAGAAGAGGTCAAAGGGTCAAACATGTAAAATTAAATTATTTGGCATAACCCATTTGGGTGCATTTAAGCAGCAAACTTGTTTTATTCGGTCTATGTGTAAAATGTTAAAAGAGCTGTTAGAGCTGTTAAAAGCACATATAGCTTAATCCCTCGAAAGCAGGTCATTTAATGATTTTTAGAATTATTTGAAAATCTACACAAAACTAATATTTTTTTAAGAAATGTCTTGCTTACTTATTATTAACGTTCATGCCTCAGGTCTATCATTTTCAAATATCTTGTGCACTAGCAGTTGTCAGACAGTTCTTAATTTTTAACATTTACTGAGGCGTTATCTGCGCATCACAAATTTTTATATACCTTTTTTATAGGAACTGTGCAGTAGCAGTACACAGCAGTGGGAAAACGAGAAGTTGGCAGTAGCAGTAAGAGCAGTAGCAGTGAATAAAACGTGAAGTTGGCCCAGCAGTAGCAGAAGGACAAAAGTGAAAATGGCAGTAGCAGTAAGAGCATTAACAGTAGAAAAATGAAGTTCGCAGTTGCAGTACAGCAGTAACAAAATCGTGAAGTTGGCAGTAGCAGTAGGAGCAGTAGCTGTAGATAAAACGCGAAAACGGCAGTAGTTGTACCAGCTGTAGCGGTTGGAAAAACGTAAAGTTTGCAGTAGCAGTACAGCAGTAGCATTAGATAAAACGTTAAGTTAGCATTAGCAGTACAAGCAGTAACAGAAGGAAAAACGTAAAGTTGGAAGTAGTACATGTAGTACAGCAGTAGCAGCAGGAAAAACGTGAAGTTGGCAGTAGTAGTACAGCAGTAGCAGTAGGGAAAACGTAAAGTTAGCAGTAGAAGTACATCAGTTGCAGCAGGAAAAACGTGAAGTTGGCATTAGTAGTACAGCAGTAGCAGTAGGGAAAAAGGAAAGTTGGCAGTAGCAGTACAGCAGTAGCATTAGATAAAACGTGAAGTTAGCAGTAGCAGTACCAGCAGTAATAGTAGGAAAAACGTAAAGTTTGCAGTACTAGTACAGCAGTAGCAACAGGAAAAACGTGAGATTGGCAGTAGTAGTACAGCAGTAGCAGTAGGGAAAACGTAAAGTTGACATTAGTAGTACAGCAGTAGCAGTAGGGAAAACGTAAAGTTGGCAGTAGCAGTACAGCAGTAGCAGTGGATAAAAAGTGAAGTTGGCAGTAGTATTACAGCAGTAGCAGTAGGAAAACGTAAAGTTGGCAGTAGAAGTACAGCAGTTACAGCAGAAAAAACGTGAAGTTGTTATTCGTAGTAAAGTAAAACTGGTCATATCAGGATAAAACTATTTTAGATGAGATTGGCATGTCAAATTTATGGTATGAACAAAACATTATTGATATAATTCTTCAAGCAATTGAAATTAGAATAATAGACATTTACAAACAACATTGGTGTGCAAACATCAATAACTCACATAGGTTACATTTTTACAGTCTTTACAAATTTGAATTTGAACGAGAAACATATCTTCAAAGTCGAAATACAAATACACACAGAGTAACATAAACCAAATTACAAACATTTTCCCTTGAGTTAGACACAGAAAAAGGAAGACAGACAATAGGGATAATCGCATATGGCATAATTGTTCAATGAATTCAAAAGAAGATGAATATCATTTTTTACTAGTATGTCCAAAATATTACTGGTTACGAAGGAATTTTTTAAACCACACTTTTGCAGATGGCCTACAATACAAACGTTTGCAATGCGTACGTCAAATACAAATACCAGAGTGAATAATATATCGAAATATCTATATTCTGCGTTCAAAGAACGAATTTATTAACTGTTTACGCTCAAATTGCTTACTAATAAAGAAATCAAATATACTACTATCCGTTTTATAGATATCACATTTAAAAACATAAACACGAATGATTACCAATACCACAATAAAATTTATCTCTTACCAGTACCACAATAAAATTTATTTCTTGGACATAACATGTTTCAGTCTAACTTATACAGATAGAAGTAATGGAGGACTTAGAATTGTAGCGATAAAGCCATAATTCCGATTTCACAATTACTTTCAAATCCAAATACATGTATACCTATATATAAAATAAAATTTATTATTTACATATGATATCCCGTTATTCGAAATCAATTCCAGCTGTCCCGGAATTAATTCAAAATTCCCGATATTAAAATCCAGAAGAAAAAAAAACACTTCCATCTGCCGACGTCAATAACTTGCTCAGCTCCGGTTATGGGCGGGGCTTATACTCGGAAACGGCGATCAATACATACTTCCTTCAAAGCATTGACCAATCAGAGCGCATTATACTGCTGTCAACGATTTAATCCAATGTTGATACTCGATACACAATCAACACATTTAGCCATCAACAGGTGTTGAACTGGGTCAATATAATTCGATTGGGGATGTACACGGTGTAAAAAAATTGTTGGTTACAAAAGGGCTCTACGAATCTTGTAAGTCAAGCAAATTATGTCCTAACAAATTAATTGAATGCTTTAATTAAAAGGCAAACGGTTAAACATCAATGCTTTACCAATGTTATTCAACCTTTTAAACAGTGTATGAAAATGGCTAAAATATTGTTTTGGTATTTTTGTTTTAATTCTCAGATTTATTTAAAAGAAAAGGTCAAGTAGATTTAAGACAATCTTGACAAATTGAAGGAAACCAATTTCAGCAAATATTTAGTTCATTTAACATGAAGCAGCGAGTGAAGATCTTGGATAAATTCTCTTTGTCATATATGTCCGCGACCCCGCCATATTTTAATATTTATAGAAAACTTGGAGACTCTTTGTATGGCAAACTTAAAACATTCAATTGATTTATTTAGATTAAAATAAGTGGTCATGATTTGATTATAAGTACCAGTTTTTCATTGAAAAAGTTTCCTTTTCTCTAGGACTTGAATACATGTATTTCTGTCGTAGTTACTTTTGAAAGCATTACTTATATTGAATCAACATTATTTACATCTTAAAATTGTTTGTTATTTTTTTTAAAAATATCTGGTGAAACTGGAAACACACCCCAGACTTTTCACAAAAAAGTTTCTGAATTTTGATGCCACATATACATTAGTTTTTAGTAAGTTGAATAAAAAATCACTCCACATATTTGCTGTCTGTCATTGTCATTCACAAATGGAAGGGGCATGCCAGTACTAACTTCTCCCAGGAGTCTTCACAAGTTCTGACTTCTACCCAATCTTGCCTTAGGGTGAAGTCACTTCTCCCAAAATTTTGACTTTAGCTAGAGTCCTGTGTAAGGACTCAGCTCCAAAATAAATATTCAAAAGACAAAAACAAAATTCAATCATCAGAGGGAATCTGAATATAAATGGATAGAAAAGTGTGTTAAGGGAACAGATTATGCCTTTTGCAAGTGGTGCAACCGTTATGCATTAAATAAGAACAAAAGAATCACTTCATTAGTTTTCTTTGATGTTCATTTTGTCTTTCTTTTTGCGAAAACGAGTCGATAAAAAATTCCAGTTTTTAAGCTAAAATCCAGCTGAAAATCCAGTTATGAGTTACCGGAGTTATCACATGTATTTAATAAATACATAATCACATGCCTGCACGCGCCTGATCCACTAGCAGAATTGACACGATAACATAGAGTTATAGGCTGTTTCATTTATCACAAGTTTTCGATAATATGCTTCTAAGACATAAAGAAAATGAATATAGTTTAATTAAGGAAATACAAGTTATATCTACATGTATATGATTGTTTAAAACCACGGCGACGTTCTTTTCTTTTTCTTTTTTTCTTTTACAACTGATTTTAATGTAATCTAAATATATTATGACATGTAGATAAAATGGTTTGTCATTTTCCCTGTCAACCGAAAGATTTTCAATTACTTTCACTCTGTATTATGTATTGTATCGTATGTATTGGCTATAAATATGTATAAACTATTTGATGTCCAATAAAATTTATGCTATGTTATGTTTTGTTTTGTAATGTTATGTTATGTTATGTTATATTATGTTATGTTATGTTACGTAACGGTACGTTTCGTTATGTTATGTTATGCTATGCTATGATACACCACGTCACGTCGAGTCACGCCGTGCCGTGCCGTGTCGTTGTGTGGCTTGGCGTGGCGTGCCATGCCATGGCATGTCATGTTTAGCAATGTTCTTTTTCTTCCACAAGCAACATGCAAGATGAAGTGGCGTTTTCCTGCTTTTGTCATCCTTACAGTTTCCAGTTTGTTATTTATGCAACAATGATAGTTTTTACAATATCGTGAAAACTTCTATTCAGCATTTAGCAATTGCATTGTATATGCGTATGTAAATGTATTTTTTTTAGTGTATAAAGAATAATCTTGTTAAAATACAGATATAATTGCTAACTTTGCCATCTTTAAAAAGTGTGATTTTATGAGAATTGTACAGCGCTTTATACGAGTATGCTTTAAGAATCAGTCTTTAATTTTTTCTTGTTTCAAAATTAAATAACATCTCCTCTTTGAATAATGTAAGCAACACAGAGTCTTAGGAAAATATACCTGGTATAAAAATCAACGCTTTATATTACATAATTGCTTTGCCACTGAATGTTCCAAGATGGTAACCCTCGGGTTCTCATTTTCGTTAATTGTTTGTGGTGTCCCTTTTTAAATTGATCTATAAATGAATTTATGCTATTTTTTTCACCTTCGTTTTGACTGTGTACGGAAGCTGTGTCTTTGTCTCTGTGGTTTTTTCTATTATGCCTTTTCCACTTTGTTTTACAAGTTTCCTGCAATAACACTTTTGTATTTGGTATTTATATATACAACAACCAGTTTCCTGCACTGAAAAACACGCAACATTTTCAGTATAAAAGTAATAACATCATCCTTTTAACAGCTACTTTTGACCTTGACTTTTACACACACCTCTACATTATGCATAAATATCTAGGTAAAAAGGCATGTCTTCACTCATCATCATTGAAATACGGATTCCTCAATAGTAGTCTGTACCTATGATAAAAGTTAGACGTGTCTCCGACTGCTTAACGGAAAAGTGCTTGTCATATGGTTTCTTAGCTAGGAGAAGGTTGGTTTCATAGGCATACCAGTTAGGAATTGATGAATCTGCTGGATATTATTAATCGACGGTATCAGTTGTCGATATAACCAGCGTCCCTTGATAAATGTAGTTGAGTTTGTCGGGACAGTCCAGGATAAAGAAACCATCCCATTCTATAGACTACAAGCTCAGTCTATAGCACCGATACAATGGTCTCATACAAAAGAATATTTTAAGTGTAAGCACAAGAGCAGGAGCTTGAATTTGCTATACCTGGATTAAAAGTCGGGAGCGATGTTAGACCGCCCGTCCCTGTAAAAGGTAAATTTATACTCATCCTAGTCGGTTTGCATCAGTCCGTAACAGAATGAATGAATGAATGAATGACATTATAAGACTTTTTGAAAATGTAATACATTGTAAAATTCCAGAGCTTAAAAAGTACTTAAAAATATTATGTGATCTAACAATCAGTCATGTAACGGGTTTGTAGCGTTGACCGAAACGAAAAAAATGACTATGTACGGGAATTGTCCCTGAAATTTCACTTTCATCACTGCGCATCAACACTTGTTATTACAAACTATCATTTTCAAACTGTAGAAGCAAAGTGGATGCGTAAGACGCATAAGTTTTGACACAATTTCTCTTTTTATGTTTCCCCTGTCCGCGAGTGTGTGTGTGTGTGTGTGTGCGTGTGTGTGTGTGTGTGTTCAAACAAGTTTATACTCCGTGTCTGGTCCATAACTTCTGCATGCATGATGGGATTTCAAAATAAATTCGTACACTTGACCACCATAAGTAGGCAGTGAGTCGCGTGCAAGACCTAGGTCCCTATGTCAATGAATTTTTGCATACATGATGGTATTTCAGTATCAATTGTTACACTTGCTCACCATAAGTAGAGAAAGATAACGTGGAGCTATTACGATTACTGAGTCGTCGTCGTCGCCCGTGTCGTAACAAAACATTAATGTAGCTAATTATTCATAAACCATAAGACTTTGAGTTTCCATATTTGATGTGTAGCACTGCCTAGTATATCTCTGCCCTGTTAATTTAAATCATGACCCCAGAGTCAGTATTCACCCCGTCTTGTTTGAAAATCTTCCTCTCTAATTCCCTAAAATCGCTTTACACAGAGCTTTATTATTTGATGTGAGGCATCCTCTAGTAGATTTATACTTACATTGTTCAAATTATGTCCCTGTGGTGAAAATAAGCCCGATCCAAGGGGTGACTTGGTTTTTAGAAAAGACTTATATAGCAGAAAACTTCAAATTGGAAGGCACAAAGCGTAGAATTTAACTATTTATTCCCTTTCCGCCTCCACATGGGACATTCCTCTGTTAAAGTCCCCCGCCCCCACCCCCACTTTTTCATTCTTTTATTGATGTTTTGTTTGTTTATGTGTAGGATCTTGATCTCCCCACCTCACCCAATTTTTTCACTTTTGTTTTTGTTTTTCATGTGTAGGTATTTGCACTCTCACGAAAAAGTTTTTGTTGTTGTTGTTTTTATGTGTAGGTACCTGCTCCACCCTCAACCAGAGACTTCCCTACAAACACACACACACACACACACACACACACACAAAATATTATTTTTTCTTTTCTCTTTTTATGCCGTACGTCCTTGCATTTTTTTCCCCAGATTCTATCTTTATTTTTAGAGGGGATCGGGGGTAGAAACTTGCATGCTTGTTACCGATAACAAAAACAGAGGAGCGTTAGTGTTGATCCGCGGTACTCGTGTATTTGCTTGCAACTTGTAGTCAAAACCCATTGCAACAAACATTATTATCTTTTCAGTACTCATCACGTTCATATTTTGTCCAAATTCAAAACAGCAAGTTAGCATTGCCTTATAACTACATAAAACTTCATACACCATGAAAAAAGATAAAGCTAATATTTGCCAACTGAAAGCTTATTTTGCGGAGGCATCCGTGTCCTATGGACAAATGTCTAGTTTCATTGATAAGACCTATCCTACAATTCAAAGTTCATGTTATATATTTTCAATACTTACCCTGTTAAATGATGAGGAAAAATGTTTTACTTTTTATATAGATGCTATTCATAACTGGTACTTATCTGTTGAATGAATCACTGCATAAATATATTCCTAGAAAAGAGCTTCATTCGGCAAGCATGAGGAAGGTAATTGTATTCCACGAAATAGCTCTCTCAATTATAAATGAATTGAATTTTGAATCGTTTATAACTGGGAGAATGTTTCCACTGAGCCATAGAGGTAAATGGGTTTAAGATTTAGTAACTTAGGAAAACTATCAATGATTAGTAAAATTTGGCAGACCTTGTTTGCAAATAATATTTTTCTGATGAAGTACGGCGTAACAATCTTTATTTGGCCTTAATATGAATTCATTGATGGGTGTTTAATGAAGATCAATATATCCTGTCATGATTACGTTTGTATCGCCTTACATTTCAGTAAATTATCTGACCTGCTTCGCCCTTAATGCCTTTATATTGGGGTTTAACATCAGATTCAACCTCTTCTTAATCACTTCCCGGCGTTCAGTCCATCTAACAAGTGTTCCTTGGTATCTTAAAAGTTTACTAACTAATCTTTCCGCAAGCGACTTACTGCTTCTTCACCTGAATTAGAAGTGAGCGTATAATCACCTTTATAAGCATTGTCAGATCAATTATCACGGAGAAATTTAGCCAGCGCTGATGAGGTATGAGGTGATCTCCTAAATTGACAATCAACTCACCAATGCGGATCAGCTTCACCGGGATCCTTGTTGACTCTTATTCATTTCCTGAAAAGACATGAAGGAACATGGTCCTGGTATATTTCTTTTCGTGTCTCGCATTTTGATGTCATGTATATTTATCGGTGAATACAAAACTGACAGAAATAAGAACTGAAGTCTTTCGAAATAAAACATTTATTGTACGTTGACCCATTTGTGTTTGCCCCGGAAAAAAATAAGTATGGGAAATTTCAAAGGGAATAGCTCAAAAACTAATAAAGCAAGAGTTATGTTTCTTGTGCAATGCACTGCTCATTAATGAGATCTATCTACTTTTAAAGTTTCAAGTTGATAAATTTTATACTTTGTGAGATATGCCCCGGTCAAAAAATAAGTATGATAAATTTGAAAGGGCAATAACTCAAAAAATAATAAAGCAAGAGTTCTGGTTCTTGTGCACTGCACTGCTCCTTAATGAGATCTAACGACCTGTGAAGTTTGGTCTTGATACCTCTCATAGTTTCTGTGTTATGCTCCGGAGAGAATTATGACGGACGGACGGACAAACGAACGAACGGACGAACGGGACGGACAACTATACGGCAACTATATGCTCGCCCTTCGGGGATCATAAAAGAAAAAAAATCATAAGAAGATTAAATACGGAGTCTCTTTAAAATGATATCGATGATGCTAAAGATTATTCCAAACACCATCATCAGCAGCAGCATTCGTATCAACACAAATTTCATCATCTTCATCACCATCATTAACTACATAGTTATCGCACATTTTTAAGAATCATAGCAAAAATGTCACATATCCGTATTTTGTTTTCAAAGAATTGACACTTTTTTGTTACTGTTCGTGTTCGTATATTGCCATTGTAAGCTAGCTTTACCATAAACATATCAAAATAAATAAAATTCGACCACTTACTACCGGTACTACAGTAAGATATCAGCTGTGTCAAGTTTCCCAATAATCTGTACCTTAGCTAAATGCGTGACTGTCTCTACTTTCTGCGGAAGTCACATCGTTTCGTTATAGATATAGATGAAAATTTACAAAATTTTCGATAACATTTGGAAAGCACAAAGATCTGTTGCTTATAAGTAAGATAGTTTTTTACACTCTAATAATATCTCTTCACAGCTTAAAAGGTCCAGATAGAAATTTAAACAAATAAAATAAATTGATTGACGTAAAATTATTTCAAGTTGAAAGAAAAAAATCTGTTTCTTGTATAAATATGATTGGACAAGTCTTACGTGAGTAAAAACGATTTGTTGCCTATTTAATTAAAATGTTCGATGTTGTAGCTAATGTTGTATTCAACCACTAGTGGAGATCGTTTATCGAAATAACCGGGATTCACCAATACCTAAAGGATAGTCCTTTAGTTATACTATGAATCAGAATCGGGGTTGATTCCGGCTTGTGTAGTACTGCAGTCATTTTGGATTTTTCTGAATCTAAAAATAAGTGAATGACCATGGTATAATCCGTTAGCTTATTTTTAGATTTTTTAGTGGATAGATAAGGTCTGCAGATACAACTGGTCTTTAGTAACACAATAACATCTAAGTTCAGATACATTCATTTTGATAAATATAATCTAATGGACACTGAATTCTCCAGTATGTTGTTTGTTTTACGACATATATATTTTTCTTCTCGCAAGACATATTTTTAATAACTGTATCAGCTTCAAGCCTTATCCACAATATAAACAAATCTGGTAAAATAAATGAAAAATCAAAAAAATCAAAAGAGTCACTGAAACAGTTTTGGCTTAATCTCTTTCGCCTGCAAACAAAACGTAAAACAAGGTAATCTTATTGTTATTAACGGTTAATAAAGTATGTATATTTTTTAAGGAAAACTTGTTAAGAAAGTGATTGTCGTGTTTGTTGCGGCATCAGTTGTTTCTACCGTGCCCTTGAAACTGGAAAAACGGTCGACACTGGAAGATGACTTTTCTGGCCCCTGTTTCGTCCTTAGCGGGGATTCACCAAATTCACCAGATTCACCTAAGCTCTCGATTGACAGTTTAACAGATTTAGAAGCCAGGACAGCCGGACTCATAAATGATGCGAGTCTTCTAAAAGATTTTGTAAGTAAATGAATCTTGTAGTAAACGTATCACCAATGGTACCATTAACATTATAATAACTTCAAAATTCTATTTTATAGTATTAGGTTACACTTTCGGATATAAAACAAACTCTTACAAAACTTCTGACTGAATAAATTTCGTTGTCAATAATTTGCGATAAAGTTTGTTACAGTTTCACTGTAATGCGGAAGAGACAATTTCCGCCAACAATTAATTACTTGTCTTGTTTATCTTCCGACACATTTAAAAGACCTCTCTTCAAGGAAAATTAAATCATTTACCACTAAAACATAGTATTGATTTATCGTTCAACCATTCCCCGCTTCGCCTAACATATTTCGATAATTCATTTTACGGGGTATACATTTGTAAATTTGAACAGGTTTACTACGTTCAAACTTAAACACTGTGGTAACACTCAAATGTAAATATTAACATATCCTTTCAGTTTAAAACTCATTACGGATTTAACGGCATTACATCAGAATACCTGGATATGAAGAATTGGATGAACGAAGAGAAAATGCTTGCCACAGACGAACAGAAAGAGGCGGCTATCACCATGGTAAGATTATTAGTATTCTTTCTAGCTGATATTAAAAAAGGACTCGATGTTGAGTCTGAGAGAGTTCGGGATGTAAATTTATAATATCAATGGGGAGTTATCGCCAGAACACATACGAAAGATATTGTGGTAGTCTTGGCTAACTTCCGCTTAGTTGATTCGAACAGACAACTTCCGAATTGGGAAATCCATGCCTTATCTCTTTCCTTCATAAAGGTTTCTCTTAAATCAGTAAGAAAGTAACAACAAACAACAATGAAAGTGAATTATTTCTTGTAGAATTTAGCCAGAAACGCTGAAAAATGTATAATTCACAGCTAATACAAGAATATTGACATACACTAAAGCTGTTATGGTGTCTCATATTTCCGCAGAAGGTCTATGAGGCTTTTTCGTTCAGCTATTTATGTCACAGGGAGTGTAAACATGGCTCGACGGCACATTCCTTTACGTACAAAAACGGTTGCGCTGAATGTATGACTTTTACCGGGTTTCTCCCTATTAGTGATGCGTCCAAATATGCATTAAATTGAATATACGAAAATTTCGACCCAACCCTTTTTTAGGTTTATCCAACGATAAAACAAACAGAGCATAGCAGGAAGAGTTTGTGTGATGATTTTGATTGCCATGAATAGCAATAACATATTTTTGAAATACCAGTAAAGCAACTTTTGACCAACTCATATGATCGATGAAGTTGTTAAAATTCCGCTGGTTTTAAGCTGCGCCTAAAATACGTTGCAATCTTGTGTTGATATCGTAATTCTAAATGAATTTGTAAAATGACATCATTTTCGAATATATCCAAAAATGATCCAATACTTTTTCAGCCAAAAGAATCACTAAAAGCACACTTCCATTTACTTGCTGAAAACAAGTTGTACATAGAGCAGACACGCACTGTGGGACCTATCGGTAACAAGAGGAGCGAAGAAACGACAAGGCAAAAGTTGCAGGATTTTGAAATGAAGCTTATGAATTGCATGTGCAGCATAAAAATAGCTCTTCGTTCTGCCGGTAGTGACGTCAACAGCACGGTATCTACAGATATTCTAAATGCTTCTTTCTTGGCACTCAGTTCTCCTTTAGAAAATGCGACCTACAGGGCTTATGTCACAATACAGGACAGTTTAGAGCTCGTTCAATTTCTGAACGCAATTTACAAAGAAATTGCTCTATCTCTGGACGATACAGAGGCATAAACGATAAAACCGAAATCGATTCATTGGAATGATAACACGGCATCGGAAATATATATTGAAAATGCAGTTGCTCATTTTTTTGATTTTACAATTCAACATTAGCACTTCAGTAAACTTTAAACAGAAAGCTCGAAAAATAACACTCGGGGTGGTATAATAGCTGAACTGCATACCTGGACAGACATTGAATTTTATTTTATCCTCGACAGTTAGTTTTCAACGGAAGTTTTTTTTAATAGTTTTTTAACTATTTGTAAGAAATTTCTTGAATCAGTAACAAATTCAAACAAAATTTTATTTTATAAAATTTACCTCTCACCTGACTGATGAATATTTAAGTGTGTGTGTGTGTGTGTGTGTGTGTGTGTGTGTGTGTTTAACATCAGTTTGTTTGCCAGTTTTTTTGTTGTTATTTGTTAGATTTGTTAATGGGTTGTATACTTCTGTCTGATCTGAACTGCCAGTTTTACACTTGCATAACTAACTTACAGGGATTTTTTTTAAATATCGCTTTGTACGTTTTAAGTGTACATGTCTTTCACAGACACTATTTATTGATTTTCTGGCATGTCTGAAGCTTTTAATGAAGGCAGCATATATTGTTTTTACTTTACGTGCATTTTTATTATTTTCATCCGATTGATTTACACATGAGTCTTGCCATTTTAACATGAATTAAGTCATTATGTTCTTGTATTTAGCATGTGATATTTTACATTTTGATCTATTTAAGAACGTTACATCTAAGTTTTCATGATCTCGGTACACAATTAAGTCATGAGGTCAATAGTTTCTCATCCAATATTACATTTCGTGATATATGCTTTTTTATGTTGTATTCTTATACCTCGACTTTTCCAGACTTCTGTTTGGACATAAAGTAATTGTCAATTTTTGACTTAATGACTTCAATTTCGACATCACTTGGCACATTACAATCTAAAAATAGCTATGATTAATAAATACACAGGAAAGCACACTTCCGATGAATTGTTTGATTGACAGCATCAGTTAATTCCCCTTTTAACATAATCAAAACAAAAGTCATGTGAAATATCTAAGTGGTTACAAATAGTTCAACTGCTGCATTGCACATTATGAAATCATAAACCTGAAAAACACGCAATTATTGATTAAGAGCTATAATTATAATATTTCAAATGCAGAAATGTGTCAGAAAATGATTATTCTAAAGGTCGTTTTATGTCGAAATTGAAAACATTGTAAATATACAATGTGCACGTGCACAAAAACTAAGTAGATTATATTAATCACCAAAAGTGTTGTAACTGTCATGTGGTATTTTTTTTAATGATAATTGTGTTCGGTATATTTTAATTTTTATATATGTAACTGTTTATTGTCACTTTTTTTATCGCATAGTTAAGTTTCATTGCAATGCAACAAAGTTCAAAACATGCTAAATATTTGAGTGGAAATCTTTATTATTGTTGTTATTTTATTGTTTATCATCGGATTTCTTGCTTGTGTTATCTGAACATTTACGTCCCAATTAAATCTGTCAGATTAAGTTTCATGTTAAAAATTAATTTTATGCTCTATAGTTAAAATGACTTTTGACTTGGGAGTACTTATTCACCTATATGTTAGTTTAGTGTACTTTAAGTAGAGAGATTAAATGGTTTTAATTTTTTGTATTTCAAACACATATTTCTCATTATTCTTAGATGTTCTTCAGGAAATGTTTTGCGTATTTAACAAACATGTTGTAGGGTTTAGAGGGGTCATTGGGCGGGGTTATCATAACTATGACTTATTCCTTTATTTATATAGACATCATTGAGCTAATTAAATATGAGAAACATATGTAGATTTTAATACTTCTTTTGTTCATATTTTTGTCTGGTTCCCTGCAAATCTGTTTTTCTTTGAAGGTAAAGTGATTTAGGATGCTCTTTTTAAACTTATTAATGCAAAGCGTATACAAAAATAGACTTAGGCAAATAGTACAGACAGACACTGCAGTATGTTACGTCTGGTCAGGGTCTAAACAGTTTGGATGATATTTCTTCCAAAGATATAAAACTGAAAATTTATAAAGAAACCCTTTTAGTTAAAAGTGTACTCATCCAACTGATAAGGATGGCACAATCCATTAGGATAAATGGGTTAAGAAACTAGTCTGGCTTCTTTGGACCTGATGGTTAAAAAAAGACAGTTATTTACAAGGTCAACTCGGAGCATTTTAGCAAATAAAAAATACACAATGAAAAGGTCGAATAGTTACGACTTGAAAGCAACCAACTGACGAAGCTAGGTAAAAGTATGTGAGTATAAATGAATGGTTAATGGATGTAGAATGTCTGCTGTAGCAGTGGTAATACAGAGTTCGAGTCCAACTCTTTTCGTTTTTTGTCACACAACGGAATCCGAATTGATTAATCTATTGACATTGTTGCTGTCTTTTATAAATGGCACATCATAAAAAGAGGTATCGGTGCTAAACCATTCTACCTACATACTCAAAGTAGTTCTGTGGTAAAGCATTGTATCTACATAATCAAAATAGTTCTGTGCTAAAGCATTATATCTATATAATCAAAATAGTTCTGTGCTAAAGCATTGTATCTACATAATCAAAATAGTTCTGTGCTGAACCATTGTATATGTCTAATAAAACAGTTCAGTGCTGAACCATTAAAGGATTTTCAACCATAACCATTTCTCTGCGCCTGCGCCTGAATATAAGTATTCTGTCTCTACAATATGGTGGCTGAATTCTGCTTCCCCACTCCCCCACCCTCCCCCCCCCCAGCGTGAATGCTCGGTAGATGTGATGTTTCTTCTGTCTTCATGTTTGCTAGTCGGCGCTAGCGAAAAGACGAAATAACACCGAGACGACAACTCGCCGATCTGCGCTTTTTCGTGCCAGCCTATTTCGTGTTGCCGCGTTCTTGTGGCGCTTGCGTACATCACAGAATCACGGATATTATCATAGCTCTGAATCCACCAAATAAATTCATTCTTTGAATAACTTCTTCAAAGTTCACAGGGCTGTAAATCCTAGCAAAACCCCTTTTAAATGGCTTTAACTTAAATATTCTTGTAGATCAGTATATGTATTCGAGAAAAATAGCAAGAAAAGGGAGGGTTGTTTTTAAACAAGAAAGATATTTCTGCTCAAGTGAACTTACTAATAAAATAAACAAAAATATTAGCCGATTTTTAGATTGGATAGGTGAAATAATTTTTTATAATGAATTTTATTCTGGATATATATGAGCATAAAATTGCTGCCACACTATCAGACATTTTCTAGAAAAATGTTTGCAGGAGAAATAAATACATAGATTAGGGATACTTCTAGCCGCCAGTATTCGGGTACCATTTTTTCAGCTCGGATTGATTGACTTACTTGTTTTATACTTATACGAAAACTTTTTTTCCTGATACTTTTTTCCATATCAAGAGTAACTAATTTCAACCAAAAAAGCCAAATTTCAGCCAAGAGAAAGTAGCGTTTTTCATAAAAAAACTAAGGATGTCTAAAAATCTTGTTTTTATGGTACTTTGCCCTTACATGTTCCCATCTTATTTTTATTTTCATGTTTAAATAATATTATTCCCATTCAGTTTTTGTAACTGTTTGATGTCATCTATTATGCAGATGCATTATTGAATAGGGACAGAACTTGTGACCTAACCCTCTTTCCTTGTTTTTGTTGAAATGGATGTAAACTTAAACGATTGTCAAAATTATTGGAAATGAAACGTGTTTAAACCTAACTAAGAAGTGCGTAATGTTTTTTAGATCCTCGGGGACATTTTTAGCTCTGACAGAATAAATTAGTAGTTTCATACCTCTGTCTACGACAAGCAATGAACTTGATTGTGCTAGTTCAGACATTAATTCTTTTTATTTTGTTCATTTTGTTTAAGTGATCTAAGCATGCGCCACAGAAACACAAAAGCACGAAAAGGAGCCGATCGGCGCGTTGTTTTCTCGGCGATTGTTCGTCTTTTCCCAAGCGCCGAAGCAAAAGGCGCCGATCGGTGCGTTGTCGCGTTTGCGTCATTTAGTCTTTTCGCAAGGGCTGAAGCGAAAGACGCCGATCGGTGCGTTGTCGTGTTTGTGTCATTTAGTCTTTTGCAAGGGCTGAAGCGACAGACGCCGAACGGTGCGTTGTCGTGTTTGCGTCATTTAGTCTTTTCGCAAGGGCTGAAGCGAAAGACGCCGATCGGTGCGTTGTCGGGTTTGCGTCATCTAGCCTTTTTGCAAGGGTTGAAGCGAAAAGGCGCCGATCTGTGCGTTGTCGTGTTTGCGGCATCTAGTCTTTTTGCAAGGGTTGAAGCAAAAAGACACCAATACACTAGAGGAAAAAAAATCAACCACCATACTACAAGTAAGTTTTATATTAAAGAAACAAAAGAGCACTTTCTGCAGTGCTTATTTAGAAAGCTTTGTGAGTATTCAATATACCATAAAATGTCAAAAAATTGTCTTCCGAAGAATATTTCGAAATTCTATTTTCCCTTTACAGAGATTTATGACCCATTTATTTATGACCTAAACTTGCTCATCCAAAAAAAAACTGTGAGATGTAAAACTTGACAAGTGTTTTATTTATATTTATTTTTTTGTTTTGTGTGAATGAATATTAACTGTATCTTTATGTTCCTTCCTGCTGCAATTAAGTAACTAAACCTCTCTTGATCTTGTTAAGATATGCGATCATTTGATAGTGGTATTTAAAAACATTAGCTGATAAGTGCATATGCTCTTACATATTCGATAGTGAACGAAATTGTTTAAACGATTCCGCTAATTCGTTCATTTTCGTTTTGTTTACGTTCCATTTGTAACTTATAATGAAGTTGTAATTTCTATTTTGAATTTTTCAATTGAGTAATACAAAACAGCTTAGAGTCACTGGAAGGGTCAATGGGACATACCCTACAGTTAAAATATGATATGCTGTATATGTTTTTATCGATTCTTTCACTACAAAATGAAAACTGATTAATAATTTGAAAAGGAAGATATTTTCAAATCTTTTTCCTTTAGGTATTTTAGAAACTTAGAACTGCTACTGCTGTTACTGCTACTGCCACCTTCACGTTTTGCTTACTGCTACTGCTGTAACTGCTACTGCTAACTTCACGTTTTATTAAATTTCTGCTGCCAAATGCTCCTGCCAACTTCCTATTAGTTAGAAAGTGTTCATTTGTAATATATTGCTATCCATTCAAAAATGGTACAACATATCAATACTTTTATTAATGCATTAATTTTGTATTAAGTATTTTGACTGTTTATTATACATGTAATATCATTCACATTTGCACGATATTAAAGTTTAGTTTAGTTTAGACTCATTTATTTTACATCGATTGCGATACAAGTTCTTACAACTTAGATTTATCACGCTCAATGACTGCTTCCTGGGTTCCATACCAGTATTCGCGCAGCATGGAGGTGAAGATCGTGAGAGAATCTCGCCTCTGACGGGATTCGAACCCGCGACCTCCGGATCCTTAGCCTTGCGCTCTACCCCTGGACTACAGTGCCTCCTCACGATTTACACGATTTTAAAGAAATAAAATACTGTAGATTTAAGAGTATGTCTGTTTCAAAACAGGGTAGGGGCGGCTTATTTGTCAAATTCTACCTTTTCATACAGAAAACAGGAAACAGTTATACAATGATCAATGTGCTTTTTCATCACAAATACATGTGTACACGGAAGAAAAGGTTAAATCACTTATTTAATGAATTGATGTAATATTGACCAATACAAACGTACAGCATATCCACCTTTATTAAGTAAAACAAGACACCAGACTTTGCAATTAGCTGCTTTTAAATATCCAATAAACGCGTATCATATAACTCACTGGTCTTTCAAACTGCTCAAACAATCATAACGTAAAAAACCTGGGTAGAAAAGCGAAAACGATTATTTGTCACTTCCATCCTTGAAACGGGCCCAGGCCCTGCTCCTCTTTTGTTGCCGATTTAAGTGGTCCTACTTACTGCAATTTTGATGACGTTTTGGTCACACCAAGCTCAGGAAAACTGTAATGCAAAATGGATCTGTGTTTGTTTTTTGTTTTTTTTTTATTTGTAAGTATTGTAGTTATGACGAATACATCTCTTAAAATTTCGCAAACAACCATTAACTGTTGAATTGGGGAAAAATGATGACGTGAATAAAAACTTTTGAAATAGACAATTTTTGTAAAGCTGTTAAAGCGAGAAAAATCATTTATTTGTAAAGTAAAGCCAAGGTTAATCGAACATTCAGATGAAGGGAGTTAACTCTATGACGTTTTAATCCTTTAATAGGCAGAGTTCTTTATCTTATAAGTGATGTCAAATATTACATAGGTCGACCGATTACCCCAAGATTGACAAGTGTGTCTCGACGTATAATTGATAGTTATTTCTTATTTCCCAGTGTTTTACTGTAACAGTAGTTAATATTTTGATAAACCACTAGTGAAATTTACACCTCCAAAGTGCACACCCAGTAATTTCCCTTCGTTTATTTACAAACAATGTACATGTAGGTAAACAAACAACAAGAACAAAAATGTTTAAGCTGGTAAAAATAAACAGAATGTCTGAAGATTTGGATAATGATTCTTTTCGAAATTGACCATGTATCATTTATTGGGTAGATACAGACATTATGCTTTTCATCACAGTTATTGGTTGTTGTTTTTGTTGTTGTTGTTTTTTGTGAAAAGCAACAAATCTAGTACCCGGGCCGAACATTTGATAAAGACAATAGACCGTATGAGCACTTATGAGTCGTTGGGTAACAGATAATTAGAGCTCTGTCTACAAAAACAACGGGTCATGGAAAACGATATATAAATCGCTAGGAAGAGAATTAAACGACAAGAATTGCAATGGATTTCGATGCATTAAGTGAATACAGACATTATACTAGCCACATGGATCGTTTTCCATCTAAGATTATACATAAAATAATGTTAACAGAAGGTGCCCGAAAATATCGTTGTATTCCCTTTGTTTTTTTCTACATATGCCTAGTATTATCTATTGTTAAACCAACTCTAACACCTTACTTAAGCTAACACCAACGCAAAGTAAGTCAATTCACTTTAATGTATGTTCACAATAAATGTTGTAACATATCAGTTGAACCCAGACGTCGTCAAGGAAGTTCATGACGTCATGACGTCATAAAGACGTTCTGTAAAGTTTACCAAACAAATATCATATGAAATTAACATTAATTATACTTTGTTTCTTTTCTTCTTTTCTGTGATATTTTAAAGCCTGGTAAAGAAAAATATTAGATTCTAAATGCTAAAATTGTTCAAGTCTATATGAAATCTTTTGAAATTGTTCCTTCTTGTATGATATGCAGCAGATCATATCTAGAAGCCCCACGTTTAGTCATGCAGTCAGCCAAATGATGTTTCCCAGGACACCAGCGGATTTCTTTGACTTCATTTCTGGACAAGAATTCGCTGATTGCAGCTATATCCACCCGAAGACGCTTGTCATCTTCTAACTTAGTTGAATTTACAGCTTCAATTACACTTCTATTGTCTACATAAGCAATAATTGGTATGGTATTACTGGGTAATCTTAAGGTAGTTTCGAACATTTGTCTGTAATAATATCCACATTCTAATCCTTCTTGTAGACTGAGTGCTTCCGCCGCAATTGTTGATCGTACTACCCTTTTTATTTTGTTGATATGCCAGGAAAGTGGGCAACATTTTCCAGAAGTGTCCATTAAACAAATTAAATAACCAGCATTGCTTCCTGTTCCAGAATTGATGTTGCTCAAAGATGCATCTGTGAAGACCGCATTCTGCCAGTCACCTATAGAGTTGCTCAGTTGTGGGAATTGAATGACAGACTTGAAGTCTTTCAACCTGTTCACCGCTTTGATCGCCCGAGATAGATCACTTATTGTAGCTTCCTTGAGTTTGGTGCTTAAGTCTATCAATTCAAATGACAAATCTGGTCTTGTTCCTTGCACTACCCAGTTAATCTGACCAATAATTTTCCTGAAAAGAGTCTGTTCTTCAGATGTTTACACTTCCTGTTTATTCTGTACTCTCTTTGTGTCAATTTGGCTGTTCTCTATGTTTTCTACATATCTTGTTTGGTCCAAAATAATGGCTCTGCTCTCCTGAGAAATTCTGAACCCAATATAATCAAACTGTCCTTCTTCGATTTTCCGGCAACAAATCGCTTTCGTAAACTAGTCAGGATATTTTCCAACACTTGTCTCCAGCATGAAGAAAATCATCTACATGGCAACAAATAATGCCATTTAGTTTGTCTCCAGTGTGCAGAAAAAAAATTTCCTTGATCCATCTCTGATTTTTGACACCCTAATCTAATTAACTCTTCTTTTAGACTGTAGAATTGTCTTGCTCCATCTTTGAGGCCATAAAGTCCATGTTCTAGTTTCCAGATTATTCCAGTGGCAGTGTCACTTTCCTTTGGGGGTTTAATGAAGACTTCCCTCCTGATTTCTTTGCCCTGCAGAAACGCCGACTTAATATCCGTGGTTTTTACAGTCCAGTTATTTGCGGTTACAAGCGCCAGCAAAGTTCTAAGTGTCCCTTTTCCAACTGTTGGACTGTCACTTTGCATCACATATTCTTCTTCAAATCCCCGTACCACGAGTCGAGCCTTTGTTTGACCATTTTTTGTGAGTTATCACCCATCTGGTTAATAAAGTAACTTGACCACAATCTTGAATTTCTTCATATGTGCCGAAGTGTTGCAGCTTCTGAAGTTCACAAACTTTAGCAGATGTGATTTCATTATTAGCACAGGTCTGTTTAACTATCAAATTTACCTCATTTGTTACCAGTTCCCATTGATCTGCTTCTAGATTAATACTCTTCTTCTCTTTGCTGATATCTTCCTCTACATTATACCAAAACGTGTTTCTTCCTGTTGTTTTCCTGCTCTTCCTAGTATTTTTGCTTGTATCCACTAAGCTGTATCTTGTGTTCAATATCCTATATTGTCATTTGTCTTCAATGTCCTCTTTTCTGGCTGAATATCTTGACTGTTGTTT
Source organism: Cyclina sinensis (assembly GCA_012932295.1). Taxonomy (NCBI): domain Eukaryota; kingdom Metazoa; phylum Mollusca; class Bivalvia; order Venerida; family Veneridae; genus Cyclina; species Cyclina sinensis. The sequence continues at coordinate 8,726,337 of JAAONU010000016.1, forward strand.
TCAATACTAGATGTTGCTCTATCTGTCAAGTTTGACTGCACGTTCTCACTTGAATCTGATGATGGTATGTCCTCGTTTATGGCCTGTATTTCTTTCTGAACCAATGTTTGTTGGTCAACAAATGTGCTTTCATTAGCATTGCTTCTATCCCCTTCCAAACATTCATAATTATTTGCATCATGAACATCAGATCTCATATAATCATTTACCTTCTGTAGCCTGTTAGGTGATACACGCACAAACATTGCACCATGCCTAATAAACACCACTTTTCCATCTTGAAATACCACCTTTCCAGGTCCAAGCCAACGCTCTTTGCCTTCCTTCTCGCTTGTAAAATCATTATCTCCATGTTCAAAATGTTCAGATGCCCTTACTTTATTCCGTAGAGCTCGCCTAATTCTTCCATCAGCTTCTGACTGTATGAATGCTGTCCGAGCAGCATGCAAAACATTAAAATGCCTTGCGAACTCCTCACTGCTGAGGTCCCTTGCAGTATTGGCAAATTGTCTCTCATAATATTTGGAATATTGGGGTTTTGCCCAAAAACAAGTTGATGACTGCTAAAACCGTTCCACATTTGTAAGGAATTTCTTGACATGTTTGCCCTTGAAAGTAACGTCTGCGAGTCGACTTTCCCATAATCTGCCCGCAACTTGATCAACATTATATCAGTTATGGCATGCACTCTCTCACATAAACCATTCTGAAATGGATTTTGACCAGATGTTGTGCATAATTGTTTAGGATTGAAGTGATTTCTCTTATTTTATCCGAGTTGAATTCACCACCATTGTCAGTCATCAGTGAACCCATCACGCCAAATTTTCCTACCCATTCCCTCATCAATGCATTTATGATCTTTTCTGGCTTCTTCCTATAGACAAAAGTTGACCTTGTATATCTCGACCACGTGTCTATAATGTGTAAAATCCAGCGGCCATTCAATTGCTTGAGATCCATCGAAACTTTCTCCTTGAACATTGAAACCATAGGCATACCCACTACAGGCCTTGATGGAGTTTTTGCATACACCTTGCAAAGTTCACATTTGTTAGTAATTTGATCAAGAGTTTCATTGTATTCTTCTCTCCAGATGCCTGCATCTTTTAAAAGTGCTGACAGCCTTTTCTTAGGTGGGTGAGCAAATTGTCTGTGCAGTTTTACAACGGTTTTGTATCTGTCATCTCTGTTTAAATCATCAAAGTTCACAGCACAAACACTTTCCACAGGTACCTCCACCGTCTTATCTATGGGAATACAATAATGACCTGAAGTTGTCAAATTTAATGCCACCTCTTTTCCCATAATGTTAGCTGTGTCGTTTTCCAAATAGCAGCCTTTTTCATCGCTCTCCTGGAAATAACAAGGGAATATCAGACTCCACAACATCTGTTTTTATCAACACGCCTGTGCCAGCAATCACTGCAGGTAAACAGTATTCTCCTTTGGACATCAAGCATGTCCCACCTCGCAGGGATAAATTATATTGCTTATGTTGACATTTCCATACAATTTAGCTGTATCAATTTGAATCAAGAAAAGTTATTTTTGATAATTGGTTGAGAGCATCAGATATTTTACGTTTTTATTCGGGGCTATACCATTCGTGAAATCATTTAATCTTGTGCTTACTCGTGAAACAACTTTTTGTTTTCACACAGAAAAAACAAAACAAATAACTGCTCTTTGTTTAGTACTTTTTATTTTAATATGCGGCATTTCAATGCTAAATGATCATTTGTAATCCTCATTGTTTTTATAATAATGCCAAAACATGAATCAGTTATTTATATTTTGCTTGATCATTGAAATAGCGCTAATATCCTCATCCAAACTGATTTCAACTTGCGTTGAAGATACTCCGGCGGCAAGATTGATTTAGCTGTATGTTCGTGTCAAAATTCTTACTTAGTGCCTATAAAAGAACTGCAGAATATCTTGGTACAAATGTTCATAATACAGATGCAACGGGAACAGTCGTTGTGTTTGTCAAGTCATGTACCACAACTCTAAAATTTGGCTTTATATGTGTCCCAAGTTAGGGGCCAGAAATGGCAATGTAATGACACTGACTTCCTTTCATTTAACTCATTAGTTTATGGCAGGCTTTTTAAAACAAATAAAGCGACTTTACACAAATAATCACATAAAGGAGATGGCTAGGGAACAAGACCTGCGTTCTGAGGTTAAGGTAACGGTCACATTTATTGCACATAATATATTATTCTTCTCCGTTCTGTATCCGCCCTAAGATATACTACTCAAAATTTGATAGGGATCACTTATAAGAATGTGTATATTTACTACATTTACATTTTTTGTTTTGATTCTGAAAATATGTTCATATGACAACAGTTTGGTACCAAAAAATAAGTAAGTCTGTAAACCGTTGAAGCGTGAAAGAAGCTGAGCCGTGGGAGGGGCACGAATTTGGGATAACACAGACAGGAGATGAAATGGAACTTTTTGGAAAAATCAAGTCTATGGCCTGAATTTTGCTTTAATATCGCGTGTGGTGTCCGTTTGCTTGGATTACTGCTCTGCACCGCCCACTTATGCTGCTAATGAGTCTCCGGATGCTTTGTTGTGGGAGTCAAGCCCACTCGTCCAGAAGGGCCTGCTGTAGCCAAGGGACCGTGGTTGGACTGGGCGAGCAGATATTGCAGTCTGCAGCATGTCCCAGGCGTGCTTTATTGGATTGAGGTCTGGAGACCTTGCTGGCCAGTCCATTCTCGCTATGGCTGCTGCCTCCAGGTACTCGTCGGTGACCCTTGCCCTGTGAGAACGGGCGTTGTGGTCCATTAGAATGAACTCAGAGCCTATAGCACAAGCGAACGGACGAACGTACACATCTAAGATTTCATTGACGTATCTCGAGCCATGTACAGGTAAGCAATCAAAATCTGCTGAACAGGTCAGCTTTGCCTTTTGAATAAACTACATGTATACTACAGTTATTTTGAGGTTATCATTAAAAAGATATTTAAGAAATAAAAAGTGATCCCTAACAAATTTTGAGTAGTATAATTTAAAAGATTTACTTTCATTGGTCATATAAAGCAGAATACTGACTAGTTGTTTGCATCTGACGGATCGTGATAAAGACAAGAATACTGACTAGTTGTTTGCATCTGATGGATCGTGATAAAGACCTGGCTCTTAAGATCTGACTGTAGTGCACAATTTTTCAGATCACTCTTCATGAGCATATTTATGTGCTCTTTATGCCAGTGGAAGAACAGTTGATTTTTAAAGCGCATAAAGGCTTGTCTCTGGATGCAATACTCAGATCAATACAGCGGACGTGCTACTTTTGCATTACTAGCTACAAAACTTCATTCTCTGCACAGATTTGGCATTTCACCTAGATAGCCTTACCTTTCACATAGACAATACTCTTCGGAGTCAAGTGTTACTTACATAACACATAATAGTTCATATCAATGTATATGCAGATGAATCAGTTAGTCATCACTGATCTTTTGTCTCTCTTGTGTCAATATATAAACCGGCCATAAGCCGTTTTAGTCATTTGAATACAAATAGTTTGAAAGTAAAGTTGTTTATGGTTTTATCATTAACAGCATAGCGGAAATCGTTTTATATCAAGAGAAGAGGTCAAAGGGTCAAACATGTAAAATTAAATTATTTGGCATAACCCATTTGGGTGCATTTAAGCAGCAAACTTGTTTTATTCGGTCTATGTGTAAAATGTTAAAAGAGCTGTTAGAGCTGTTGAATAAAAATCACATATAGCTTAATCCCTCGAAAGCAGGTCATTTAATGATTTTTAGAATTATTTGAAAATCTAAACAAAACTTATATTTTTTTAAGAAATGTCTTGCTTACTTATTATTAACGTTTATGCCTCAGGTCTATCATTTTCAAATATCTTGTGCACTAGCAGTTGTCAGACAGTTCTTAATTTTTAACATTTACTGAGGAGTTATCTACGCATCACAAATTTTATATACCTTTTTTATAGGAACTGTGCAGTAGCAGTACACAGCAGTGGGAAAACGCGAAGTTGGCAGTAGCAGTAAAAGCAGTAGCAGTGAATAAAACGCGAAGTTGGCACTAGCAGTACCAGCAGTAGCAGAAGGAAAAACGTGAAAATGGCAGTAGCAGTAAGAGCAGTAACAGTAGAAAAATGAAGTTCGCAGTTGCAGTACAGCAGTAGCAAAATCGTGAAGTTGGCAGTAGCAGTAGGAGCAGTAGCTGTAGATAAAACGCGAAAACGGCAGTAGCTGTACCAGCTGTAACAGTAGGAAAAACGTTTTGCAGTAGCAGTACAGCAGTAGCTGTAGATAAAACGTGAAGTTAGCAGTAGCAGTACCAGCAGTAACAGAAGGAAAAACGTAAAGTTGGCAGTAGTAGTACAGCAGTAGCAGCAGGAAAAACGTAAAGTTGGCAGTTGTAGTACAGCAGTAGCAGTAGGGAAAACGTAAAGTTAGCAGTAGTAGTACAACAGTAGCAGCAGGAAAAAGGTGAAGTTGGCAGTCGTAGTACAGCAGTAGCAGTAGGGAGAAAGGAAAGTTGGCAGTAGGAGTACAGCAGTAGCATTAGATAAAACGTGAAGTTAGCAGTAGCAGTACCAGCAGTAATAGTAAGAAAAAACGTAAAGTTCGCAGTAGTAGTACAACAGTAGCAGCAGGAAAACCGTGAAATTGGCAGTAGTAGTACAGCAGTAGCAGTAGGGAAAACGTAAAGTTAGCAGTAGTAGTACAGCAGTAGCAGCAGGAAAAATGTAAAGTTGACATTAGTAGTACAGCAGTAGCAGTAGGGAAAACGTAAAGTTGGCAGTAGCAAAACAGCAGTAGCAGTGGATAAAAAGTGAAGTTGGCAGTAGTATTACAGAAGTAGCAGTAGGAAAAACGTAAAGTTGGCAGCAGTAGTACAGCAGTAACAGCAGAAAAAAACGTGGTTGGCATTCGTAGTAAAGTAAAACTGGTCATATCAGGATAAAACTATTTTAGATGAGATTGGCATGTCAAATTTATGGTATGAACAAAACATTATTGATATAATTCTTCAAGCAATTGAAATTAGAATAATAGACATTTACAAACAACATTGGTGTGCAAACATCAATAACTCACATAGGTTACATTTTTACAGTCTTTACAAATTTGAATTTGAACGAGAAACATATCTACAAAGTCGAAATACAAATACATACAGAGTAACATAAACCAAATTACAAACATTTTCCCTTGAGTTAGACACAGAAAAAGGAAGACAGACAATAGGGATAATCGCATATGCCATAATTATTCAATGAATTCAATAGAAGATGAATATCATTTTTTACTAGTATGTCCAAAATATTACTGCTTACGAAGGAATTTTTTAAACCACACTTTTGCAGATGGCCTAAAATACAAACGTTTGCAATGCTTACGTCAAATACAAATACCAGAGTGAATAATATATCGAAATATCTATATTCTGCGTTCTAAGAACGAATTTAATAACTGTTTACGCTCAAATTGCTTACTTATAAAGAAATCAAATACACTACTATCCGTTTTATAGATATCACATTTAAAAACATAAACATGAATGATTACCAATACCACAATAAACTTTATCTCTTGGACATAACATGTTTCAGTCTAACTTATACAGATAGAATAAATGGAGGACTTAGAATTGTAGCGATAAAGCCATAATTTCGATTTCACAATTACTTTCAAATCCAAATACATGTATACCTATATATATACTGTATTCCTAGAAAAGATTTCGCGCTTTTTAAGTTAGCGTTTTTCGCGTCAAGCATGGGTCCGCAAACTTTTTTAGCTGCGAAAATGTCACTTCTAACAAAAACGCGAACATTCCTAGCTTTTTCTTAACTCGAAATATATTACCATTCTGTGTACTTGTATCCATAAATCCGAATTTAGACAAATGCATACACGCATTCACAAGTTTGATAAAATAGTAATTATGTCCATTTCCTTTTATTTTCCCACTATTTAGGTTATATTTTTATAACACAGTATTTAATATTTACATCGAGGTACAAACTCCAAAAAAGCAAATGGTAAACTGATAATTTACAAATAAACGTGAACTGTTATGTGCATATTGGTTAACACGGGGGTAACACAGAGGATTCATTTGTTACAACACAGTTTGCATAACACTTATTGTTTTCAGACAGTCATTTTTATTTACAGTTACTATTAAATAATATTCTTCGATTTTTAGGTGTTAAGAATTTACGTATCGACATTTTTGCAACCAACTCAGTTATGATTTCAAATGAGAATAAATAGCTCGGGAATTTGTAAATCGGTATGGCTTAATCCTTTCGTGAAAAGGATAAGTAAGAAGTGTTCACAAAGTGTTCATGAGATTAGACATTAAATAACGAGTTGTTGAGTGATAGTAAATCGGAGACTTGAAAGTACAAGTATGTATTTTTACCGTAGCGACTTAATATTCGCGGAGTTCGCGGTCGTTATTAGTGCGCGAAAGTTTGTCTCCGCGAAAATGTCGTTGATCAAACAAACGCGAAAATTTGTATCCGCCAACATTTCTACAGTATATAAAAATAATTTTACATGTGATATCCCGGCGGAATTTTAAAAAAATCCCGTTATTCGAAATCAATTCCAGCTGTCCCGGAATTAATTCAAAATTCCCGATATTAAAATCCAGAAGAAAAAAAAACTTCCATCTGCCGACGTCAGTAACTTGCTGAGCTCCGGTTATGGGCGGAGCTTATAATCAGAAACGGCGATCAATACATACTACCTTCAAAGCATTGACCAATCAGAGCGCATTATACTGCTTTCAGTTATTTAATCCTATGTTGACACTCGATACACAATCAACACATTTAGCCATCAACAGGTGTTGAACTGGGTCAATATAATTCGATTGGGGATGTACAACGAGTAAAAAAATTGTTGGTTACAAAAGGGCTCTACGAATCTTGTAAGTCAAGCAAATTATGTCCTAACAAATTAATTGAATGCTTTAAAAGGCAAACGATTTAACATCAATGCTTTACCAATTTTATTCAACCTTTTAAACAGTGTATAAAAATGGCTTAAATATTGTTTTGGTATTTTTGTTTTAATTCTCAGATTTATTTAAAAGAAAAGGTCAAGTAGATTTAAGACAATCTTGACAAATTGAAGGAAACCAATTTCAGCAAATATTTAGTTCATTAAACATGAAGCAGCGAGTGAAGATCTTGGATAAATTCTCTTTGTCATATATGTCCGCGACCCCGCCATATTTTAATATTTATAGAAAACTTGGAGACTCTTTATATGGCAAACTTAAAACATTCAATTGATTTATTTAGATTAAAATAAATGGTCATGATTTGATTATAAGTACCAGTTTTTCATTGAAAAAGTTTCCTTTTCTCTAGGACTTGAATATTTCTGTCGTAGTTACTTTTGAAAGCATTACTTATATTGAATCAACATTATTTACATCTTAAAATTGTTTGTTATTTTGTTTTAAAAAACTCTGGTGAAACTGGAAACACACCCCAGACTTTTCACAAAAAAAATTCTGAATTTTGATGCCACAGATACATTAGTTTTTAGTAAGTTGAATAAAAAATCACTCCACATATTTGCTGTTTGTCATTGTCATTCACAAATGGAAGGGGCATGCCAGTACTAACTTCTCCCAGGAGTCTTCACAAGTTCTGACATCTACCCAATCTTGCCCTAGGGTGAAGTCACTTCTCCCAAAATTTTGACTTTAGCTAGAGTCCTGTGTAAGGACTCAGGTTCAAAAAAAATATTCAAAAGACAAAAATAAAATTCAATCATCAGTGGGAATCTGAATATAAATGGACAGAAAAGTGTGCTAAGGGAACAGATTATGCCTTTTGCAAGTGGTGCAACCGTTATGCATTAAATAAGAACAAAAAAATACTTCATTAGTTTTCTTTGATGTTCATTTTGTCTTTCTTTTTGCGAAAACGAGTCGATAAAAATTCCAGTTTTTAAGCTAAAAATCCAGCTGAAAATCCAGTTATGAGTTACCGGAATTATCACATGTATTTAGTAAATACATAATCATGTGCCTGCACGCACCTGATCCACTAGCAGGGTCATACAAGTAGAATTGACACGATAACATAGAGTTATAGGCTGTTTCATTTATCACAAGTTTTCGATAATATGCTTCTAAGACATAAAGGGTATTGAAAATGAATATAGTTTAATTAAGGATATACAAGTTATATCTACATATATATGATTGTTTAAAACCACGGCAACGTTCTTTTCTCTTTCTTTTTTTCTTTTACAACTGATTTTAATCTAATCTAATTATATTATGACATGTAAATAAAATGATTTGTCATTTTCCCTGTCAACCGAAAGATTTTTCAATCACTTTCACTCTGTATTATGTATTGCATCGTATGTATTGGCTATAAATATGTATAAACTATTTGATGTCCAATAAAATTTATGTTATGTTATGTTTTGTTACGTAACGGTACGTTGCGTTATGTTATGTTATGCTATGCTATGATACACCACGTCACGTATGTATTGGCTATAAATATGTATAAACTATTTGATGTCCAATAAAATTTATGTTATGTTATATTATGTTTTGTTACGTAACGGTACGTTGCGTTATGTTATGTTATGCTATGCTATGATACACCACGTCACGTCGAGTCACGCCGTGCCGTGTCGTGTCGTGGTGTGGCTTGGCGTGGCGTGCCATGTCATGCCATGTCATGTTTAGCAATGTTCTTTTTCTTCCACAAGCAACATGCAAGATGAAGTGGCGTTTTCCTGCTTTTGTCATCCTTACAGTTTCCAGTTTGTTATTTATGCAACAATGATAGTTTTTACAATATCGTGAAAACTTCAATTCAGCATTTAGCGATTGCATTGTATATGCATATGTAAATGTTAAAATACAGATATAATTGCTAACTTTGCCATCTTTAAAAAGTGTGATTTTATGAGAATTGTACAGCGCTTTATACGAGTATGCTTTAAGCATCAGTCTAATTTTTTCTTGTTTCAAAATTAAATAACATCTCCTCTTTGAATAATGTTAGCAACACAGCGTCTTAGGAAAATTTACCTGGTATAAAAATCAACGCTTTATATTACATGATTGCTTTGCCACTGAATGTTCCAAGATGGTAACCCTCGGGTTCTCATTTTCGTTTCCCTTTTTAAATTGATCTATAAATGAATTTATGCTATTTTTTCACCTTCGTTTCGACTGTGTAGGGAAGCTGTGTCTTTTTCTCTGTGGTTTTTTCTATTATGCCTTTTCCACTTTGTTTTACAAGTTTCCTGCAATAACACTTTTGTATTTGGTATTTATATATACAACAACCAGTTTCCTGCACTGAAAAACACGCAACATTTTCAGTATAAAAGTAATAACATCATCCTTTTAACAGCTACTTTTGACCTTGACTTTTACACACACCTCTGCATTATGCATAAATATCTAGGTAAAAAAGGCATGTCTTCACTCATCATCATTGAAATACGGATTCCTCAATAGTAGTCTGTACCTATGATAAAAGTTAGACGTGTCTCAGACTGCTTAACGGAAAAGTGCTTGTCATATGGTTTCTTAGCTATGAGAAGGTTGGTTTCATAGGCATACCAGTTAGGAATTGATGAATCTGCTGGATATCAGTTGTCGATATAACCAGCGTTTCTTGATAAATGTAGTTGAGTTTGTCGGGACAGTGCAGGATAAAGAAACCATCCCATTCTATAGACTACAAGCTCAGTCTATAGCACCGATACAATGGTCTCATCCAAAAGAATATTTTAAGTGTAAGCACAAGAGCGGGAGCTTGAATTTGCTATACCTGGATTAAAAGTCGGGAGCGATCTTAGACCGCCCGTCCCTGTAAAAGGTAAATTTATACTCATCCTAGTCGGTTTGCATCAATCCGTAACAGTATGAATAAATGAATGAATTAATGAAAATGAATGAATGAATGAATGAATGAATGAATGACATTATAAGACATTTTGAAAATGTAATACAGGGTAAAATTCCAGTGCTTAAGAAGTACTTAAAATATTATGTGATCTAACAATCAGTCATGTTACGGGTTTGTAGCGTTGACCGAAACGAAAAAATGACTACGTACGGAAATTGTCCCTGAAATTTCACTTTCAATCGCTGCGCATCAACACTTGTTATTACAAACTATCATTTTCAAACTGTAGAAGCAAAGTGGATGCGTAAGACGCATAAGTTTTCCCACAATTTCTCTTTTTATGTTTCCCCTGTTCGCGAGTGTGTGTGTGTGTGTGTGTGTGTGTGTGTGTGTGTTCAAAAAAGTTTATACTCCGTGTCTGATCCATAACGTCTGCATGCATGATGAGATTTCAAAATAAATGTGTACACTTGACCACCATAAGTAGACAGTGAGTCGCGTGCAAGACCCTATGTCAATGAACTTTTGCATACATGATGGTATTTCAGTACCAATTGTCACAATTGCTCACAATAAGTAGAGGAAGAAAACGTGGAGCTATTGTGGTCACTGAGTCGTCGTCGTCGTCCGTGTCGTAACAAAACATTTATGTAGCTAATTATTCATAAACCATAAGACTTTGAGTTTCCATATTTGATGTGTAGCACTGTCTAGTAGACCTCTGCCCTGTTAATTTAAATCATGACCCCAGAGTCAGTATTCACCCCGTCATGTTTGAAAATCTTCCTCTCTGATTCTCTTAAATCGCTTGACACAGAGCTTTATTATTTGTTGTGAGGTATCCTCTAGTAGATTTCTACTTACATTGTTCAAATTATGTCCCTGTGGTGAAAATAAGCCCGATCCAAGGGGTGACTTGCTTTATAAAAAAGACTTATATAGCAGAAAACTTGAAATGGGAAGGCACAAAGCGTAGAATTTAACTATTTATTCCCTTCCTGCCTCCACATGGGACATTCCTCTGTTAAACTCCCCCGCCCCCACCCCCACTTTTTAATTTTTTTATTGATGTTTTGTTTGTTTATGTGTACCATCTTAATCTCCCCACCTCACCCAATTTTTTTCACTTTTGTTTTTGTTTTTCATGTGTAGGTATTTGCACCCCCATGAAAAAGTTGTTGTTGTTGTTTTTATGTGTAGGTACCTGCTCCACCCTCAACTAGAAACCTCCCTACACACACAAACACCAACACAAAATCTTATTTTTTCTTTTCTCTTTTTATGCCGTACGTCTTTGCATTTTTTCCAGATCCTATCTTTATTTTTGGATAGGATCGGGGGTAGAAACTTGCATGCTTGTTACCGATAAAAAAACAGAGGAGCGTTAGTGTTGATCCGCGACACTCGTGTATTTGCTTGCAACTTGTATTCAAAACCCACTGCAATAAACATAAAACTTCATAAACCAGAAAAAAAAGATAAAGCTAATATTTGCCAACTGAAAGCTTATTTTGCGGAGGCATCCGTGTCCTATGGACTAATTTCATTGATGAGACCTATCCTACAATTCAAAGTTCATGTTATATATTTTCAATACTTACCCTGTTAAATGATGAGGAAATGTTTTACTTTTTATATAGATGCTATTCATAACTGATAATTATGTGTTGAATGAATCACTGCATAAATATATTCCTAGAAAAGAGCTTCATTCGGCAAGCAAGAGGAAGGTAATTGTATTCCACGAAATAGCTCTCTCAATTATAAATGAATTGAATTTTGAATCGTTTATAACTGGGAGAATGTTTCCACTGAGCCATAGAGGTAAATGGGTTTAAGATTTAGTAACTTTGGAAAACTATCAATGATTAGTAAAATTTGGCAGACCTTGTTTGCAAATAATATTTTTCTGATGAAGTACGGTGTAACAATCTTTATTTGGCCTTAATATGAATTCATTGATGGGTTTTTCATGAAGATCAGTATATCCTATCATGATTACGTTTGTATCGCCTTACATTTCAGTAAAATATCTGACCTGCTTGGCCTTTAATGCCTTCATATTGGGGTTTAACATCAGATTCAACCTCTTCTTAATCACATCCCGGCGTTCAGTCCATCTAACAAGTGTTCCTTGGTATCTTAAAAGTTTGCTAACTAATCTTTCCGCAAGCGACTTACTGCTTCTTCACCTGAATCAGAAGTGAGCGTGTAATCACCTTTATAAGCATTGTCAGATCAATTATCACGGAGAAATTTAGCCAGCCCTGATGAGGTATGAGGTGATCTCCTAAATTGATAATCAACTCACCAATGCGGATCAGCTTCACCGGGATCCTTGTTGACTCTTATTCATCTCCCGAAAAGACATGAAGGAACATGGTCCTGGTATATTTCTTTTCGTGTCTCGCATTTTGATGTCATGTATATTTATCGGTGAATACAAAACTGATAGAAATAAGAACTGAAGTCTTTCGAAATAACACATTTATTGTACGTTGACCGATTTGTGTTTGCTACAGCTATGATCTGCATGTTAAATCTAAAATTAAACGTCAAAAAATGTTTCTTTGAACAGATCACGAAGGATCGACATAGTGTAATAAATATGTTAATGTATAATTGTTACTAGATTTACCAAATTGATAACCATAGTCGCTCGCTCTAACAATTAAACGTTGTAAATAGTATTGTTATTTTAATTTATGCACAAACACACATTCAATGAGAATAAAAAGCCAGCAACAAAAACATACAAGTGGACAGTCAGCTGTAGAACAAGCATGACACAGAATATAATCAATGATAATGTTTTGCCCACGTTGTCAGTAAATGTAAGAGATTTCCCCTTGAATTACTTACTAAAACGTTGTTTCTCCTATGTGTTATAAACTTTCAACCACAAACTTCACTGAGGGTTTCGCTCTCTTGTTTGTTTAGTAACACACTATAAATTAAATGTTTTTGTTTTGGTTTCTCCCCCTGGGTCAGTGTTGTTTTTCCATTGGTAAAAAAGTTTAAGTGTGAAATTACTCAATAAAACAAAAAAGTATCTGCCTATTTGTCCTGTCAATTCTCTTACAGATATGTATTAACTTGGCTAAAAATTACGTAGAACCGATGGATGCTCCCCGAATAAATGCCAATTCCAAAAGGGCTATTGTTTAATATGCATTATTTTAAAGTATGAAAAAAACAAAGGGCAATAACTCCTAAATTATGCAAAATAGAGTTACGGTTCTTGCACGCTGCACTTCTCCTCATAAAGATCTATCTTCCAATAAAGCTTCATGTTAATATCTCTTATACTTTGTGAGATATGCCCCGGAAAAAATAAGTATGAGAAAGTTCAAAGGGCAATAACTCAAAAAGTAATAAAGCAAGATTTATGTATCTTGAACACTGCACTGCTCATTAATGAGACCTATCTACTTATAAAGTTTCAAGTTGATAACTCTTATACTTTGTGAGATATGCCCCGGACAAAAAATAAGTATGATAAATTTGAAAGGGCAATAACTCAAAAATTAATAAAGCAAGAGTTCTGGTTCTTGTGCACTGCACTGCTCCTTAATGTGATCTAACTACCAGTGAATTTTGGTCTTGATACCTCTCATAGTTTTTGTGTTATGCTCCGGAAAAAATTATGACGGGCGGACGAACGAACGAACGGACGAACGGGACGGACGGACAAAGCGGCAACTATATGCTCGCCCTTCGGGGATCATATAAAGAAAAAAAATCAGAAGAAGATTAAGCACGGAGTCTCTCTAAAATGATAGCGATGATGCTAAAGATTATTCCAAACACCATCATCAGCAGCAGCATTCGTATCAACACAAATTTCATCATCTTCATCACCATCATTAACTACATAGTTATCGCACATTTTTAAGAATAATAGCAAAAATGTCACACTTCCGTATTTTGTTTTCAAAGAATTGACACTTTTTTGTTACTGTTCGTGTTCGTATATTGCCATTGTAAGCTAGCTTTACCATAAACATATCAAAATAAATAAAATTCAACCACCTACTACCAGTACTACAGTAACATATCAACTGTGTCTTCCCAATAATATGTACCTTAACTAAATGCGTGACTGTCTGTACTTTCTGCGGAAGTCATATCGTTTCGTTATAGATTTAGATGAAAATTTACAAAATTTTCGATAACATTTGGAAAGCACAAAGATCTGTTGCTTATAAGTAAGATAGTTTTTTACACTCTAATAATATCTTTTCACAGCTTAAAAGGTCCAGATAGAAATTTAAACAAATAAAATAAATTGATTGACGTAAAATTATTTCAAGTTGAAAGAAAAAATCTGTTTCTTGTATAAAAATGATTGGACAAGTCTTACGTGAGTAAAAACGATTTGTTGCCTTTTTAATTAAAATGTTCGATGTTGTAGCTAATGTTGTATTCAACCACTTGTGGAGATCGTTTATCGAAATAACCGGGATTCACCAATACCTAAAGGATAGTCCTTTAGTTATACTGTGAATCAGAGTCAGGGTTGATTCCGGCTTGTGTAGTATTGCAGTGACTTTCGATATTTCTGAATCTAAAAATAAGTGAATGACCATGGTTTAATCCGTTAGCTTATTTTTAGATTTTTTAGTGGATAAATAGATCTGTAGATACAACTGGTCTTTAGTAATACAATAACATCTAAGTTCAGATACATTCGTTTTGATAAATATAATCTAATGGACACTGAATTCTCCAGTATGTTGTTTGTTTGACGATATATATATATCTTTTCTTATCGCAAGACATATTTTTAATAACTGTATCAGATTCAAGCCTTATCCACAATATAAACAAATGTGGTAAAATAAATTAAAAATAAAAAACATCAAAAGAGTCACTGAAATAGATTTGGCTTAATCTCTTTCGTCTGCAAACGAAACGTAAAATAAGGTAATCTTAATGTTATTAACGGTTAATACAGTATATATATTTTTTTAAGGAAAACTTTTTAAGAAAGTGATTGTCGTGTTTGTTGCGGCATCAGTTGTTTCTACAGTGCCCTTGAAACTGGAAAAACGGTCGACACCGGAAGATGAGTTTTCTGGCCCCTGTTTCGTCCTTAGCGGGGATTCATCAAATTCACCAGATTCACAAAAGCTCTCGATTGACAGTATAACAGATTTAGAAGCCAGGACAGCTGGACTCATATATGATGCGAGTCTTCTAAAAGATTTTGTAAGTAAATGAATCTTGTAGTAAACGTATCACCAATGGTACCATTAACATAATAATAACAACTTCAAAATTCTATTTTATAGTATTAGGTTACACTTTCGGATGTAAAACAAACTCTTACAAAACTTTTGACTGAATAAGTTTCGTTGTCAATAATTTGCGATAAAGTTTGTTACAGTTTCACTGTAATGCGGAAGAGACAATTTCCGCCAACAATTAATTACTTGTCTTGTTTATCTTCCGACACATTTAAAAGACCTCTCTTCAAGGAAAATTAAATCATTTACCACTAAAACATAGTATTGATTTATCGTTCAACCTTTCCCCGCTTCGCCTAACATATTTCGATAATTCATTTTACGGGTATACATTTGTAAATTTGAACAGGTTTACTACGTTCAAATTTCTAAACACTGTGGTAACACTCAAATGTAAATATTAACATATCCTTTCAGTTTAAAACTCATTACGGATTTAACGGCATTACAGCAGAATACCTGGATATGAAGAATTGGATGAACGAAGAGAAAATGCTTGCCACAGACGAACAGAAAGAGGCGGCTATCACCATGGTAAGATTATTAGTATTCTTTCTAGCTGATATTAAAAAAAGGACTCGATGTTGAGTCTGAACCGCAATTTAGAGAGTTCAGTGGGGAGTTCTGGCCAGAACACATACGAAAGATATTGTGGTAGTCTTTGCTAACTCCCGCTTAGTTGATTCGAACAGACAACTTCTGAATTGGGAAGTCCATGCCTTATCTCTTTCCTTCATAAAGGTTTCTCTTAAATCAGTAAGAAAGTAACAACAAACAACACTGAAAGTGAATTATTTCTTGTAGAATTTAGCCAGAAACGCTGAAAAATGTATAATTCACAGCTAATACAAGAATATTGACATTAAACTAAAGCTGTTATGGTGTCTCATATTTCCGCAGAATGTCTATGAGGCTTTTTCGTTCAGCTATTTATGTCACAAGGAGTGTAAACATGACTCGACGGCGCATTCCTTTACCTAAAAAACGGTTGCGCTGAATGTATGACTTTTACCGGGTTTCTCCCTATTAGTGATGCGTCCAAATATGCATTAAATTGAATATACGAAAATTTCGACCCAACCCTTTTTTAGGTTTATCCAACGATAAAACAAACAGAGCATAGCAGGAAGAGTTTGTGTGATGATTTTGATTGCCATGAATAGCAATAACATATTTTTAAAATACCAGTAAAGCAACTTTTGACCAACTCATATGACCGATGAAGTTGTTAAAAGTCCGCTGGTTTTAAGCTGCGCCTAAAATACGTTGCAATCTTGTGTTGCCATCGTAATTCTAAATGAATTTGTAAAATGACATCATTTTCGAATATATCCAAAAATGATCCAATTCTTTTTCAGCCGAAAGAATCACTAAAAGCACACTTCCATTTACTTGCTGAAAACAAGTTGTACATAGAACAGACACGCACTGTGGGACCCATCGGTAATAAGAGGAGCGAAGAAACGACAAGGCAAAAGTTGAAGGACTTTGAAATGAAGCTTATGAATTGCATGTGCAGCATAAAAATAGCTCTTCGTTCTGCCGGAAGTGACGTCAACAGCACGGTATCTACAGATATTCTTAATCCAATTTTTTTGGCACTCAGTTCTCCTTTAGAAAATGCGACCTACAGGGCTTATGTCACAATTCAGGACAGTTTAGAGCTCGTTCAATTTCTGAACACAATTTACAAAGAAATTGCTCTATCTCTGGACGATACAGAGGCATAAACGATACGACCGAAACTGATTCATCGGAATGAGGACACGGCATCGGAAATATAAATTATATTGATAATTGAATTGCTCATGTTTTGATTTTACAATTCAACATTAGCGCTTCAGTAAACTTTTAACAGAAAGCTCGAAAAATAACACTCGGTATGGTATAATAGCTGAACTGTATACCTGGACAGACATTGAATTGTATTTTATTCTCAACGGTTAGTTTTCAACGGAAGTTTTTTAATAGTTTTTTAACTATTTGTAAGAATTTTCTTGAATCAGTAACAAATTCAAACAAAATTTTATTTTAGAAAATTTACCTCTCACCTGACTGATGAATATTTAAGTGTGTGTGTGTGTGTGTGTGTGTGTGTGTGTGTGTTTTACATAGGTTTGTTTGCCAATTTTTTGTTGTTATTTGTTAGATTTGTTAATGGGTTGTATACTTCTGTCTGATCTGAACTGCCAGTTTTACACTTGCATAACTAACCTACAGGGATTTTTTTTTAATATTGCTTTGTACGTTTTAAGTGTACATGTCTTTCACAGACACTATTTATTGAATTTCTTGCATTTTTGAAGCTTTCAATGAAGGCAGCATATAATGTTTTTATTTTTATTATTTTCATCCTGTTGATTTATAGATGAGTCTTGCCATTTTAACATGAATTAAGTCATTATGTTCTTGTATTTAGCATGTGATATTTTACATTTAGATCTATTTAAGAACGTTACATCTAAGTTTTCATGATCTCGGTACACAATTAAGTCATGAGGTCAATAGTTTCTCATCCAATATTACATTTCGTGATATATGCTTTTTTATGTTGTATTCTTATACCTCGACTTTTCCAGACTTCTGTTTGGACATAAAGTAATTGTCAATTTTTGACTTAATGACTTCAATTTCGACATTACTTGGCACCTTACAATCTAAAAATAGCCATAATTAATAAATACACAGGAAATCACACTTCCGATGAATTATTTGATTGACAGCATCAGTTAATTCCCCTTTAAACATAATCAAAACAAAAGTCATGTGAATTATCTAAGTTGTTACAAATAGTTCCACTGCTGCATTGCACATTATGAAATCATAAACCTGAAAAACACGCAATTATTGATTAAGAGCTATAATTATAATATTTCAAATGCAGAAATGTGTCAGAAAATGATTATTCTAAAGGTCGTTTTATGTCGAAATTGAAAACATTTTAAATATACAATGTGCACGTGCACAAAAACTAAGTAGATTATATTAATCACTAAAAGTGTTGTAACTGTCATGTGATATTTTTTTAATGATAATTGTGTTCGGTATATTTTAATTTTTATATATGTAACTGTTTATTGTCACTATTTTTATCGCACAGTTAAGTTTCATTGCAATGCAACAAAGTTCAAAACATGATAAATATTTGAGTGGAAATCTTTGTTATTTTATTGTTTATCATCGGTTTTCTTGCTTGTGTTATCTGAAATTTTACGTCCCAATTAAATCTGTCAGATTAAGTTTCATGTTAAAAATTAATTTTATGCTCTATAGTTAAAATGACTTTTGACTTGGGAGTACTTATTCACCTATATGTTAGTTTAGTGTACTTTACGTAGGGAGATTAAATGGTTTTAATTTTAGTATTTTAAACACATATTTCTCATTATTCTCAGATGTTCTTTAGGAAATGTTTTGCGTATTTAACAAACATGTTGTAGGGTTTAGAGGGGTCATTGGGCGGGGTTATCATAACTATGACTTATTCCTTTATTTATACAGACATCATTGAGCTTATTAAATATGAGAAACATATGTAAATTTTAATACTTCTTTTGTTCATATTTTTGTCTGGTTCCCTGCAAATCTGTATTTCTTTGAAGGTAAAGTGATTTAAGTGCTCTGGTTTAATTTATTAATGCAAAGCGTACACAAAAGTAGACTTAGACAAATAGTACAGACAGACGCTGCAGTATGTTACGTCTAGTCAGGGTCTACATAGTTTGCTTGATCCTTTTTCCAAAGATATAAAACTGAAAATTTATACAGAAACCCTTTAAGTTAAAAGTGTACTCATCCAACTGATAGGGATGGCACAATCCATTAGGGTAAATGGGTAAATGGGTTAAGAAACTAGTCTGGCTTCTTTGGACCTGATGGTTAAAAAAGACAGTTATTTACAAGGTCAACTCGGAGCATTTTAGCAAATAAAAAATACACTATGAAAATGTCGAATAGTTACGACTTGAAAGCAACCAGCAGACGAAGCTAGGTAAAAGTATGTGAAAATAAATAAATGGTTAATGGATGTAGAATGTCTGCTGTAGCAGTGGTAATACAGAGTTCGAGTCCAACTCTTTTCGTTTTTGTCACACAACGGAATCCGAATTGATTAATATATTGACATTGTTGCTGTCTCTTATAAATGTCACATCATATAAAGAGGTATCGGTGCTAAACCATTCTACCTACATACTCAAAATAGTTCTGTGCTAAAGCATTGTATCTACATAATCAAAATAGTTCTGTGCTAAAGCATTGTATCCACATAATCAGAATAGTTCTGTGCCAAAACATTGTATCTACATTATCAAAATAGTTCTGTGCTAAAGCATTATATCTATATAATCAAAATAGTTCTGTGCTAAAGCATTGTATCTACATAATCAAAATAGTTCTGTGCTGAACCATTGTATATGTCTAATTAAACAGTTCATTGCTGAACCATTAAAGGATTTTCAACCATAACCATTTCTCTGCGCCTGCGCCTGAATATAAGTATTCTGTCTCTACAATATGGTGGCTGAATTCTGCTTCCCCACTCCCCCACCCTCCCCCCAGCGTGAATGCTCGGTAGATGTGATGTTTCTTCATGTTTGCGAGTCGGCGCTAGCGAAAAGACGAAATAACACCCAGACGACAACCCGCCGATCGTGCCTGCCTCTTTTCGTGTTGCCGCGTTCATGTGGCGCATGCGTACAACACAGAATCACGGATATTATCGTAGCTCTGAAGCCACCAAATAAATTCATTCTTTGAATAACTTCTACAAAGTTCACAGGGCTGTAAATCCTAGCAAAACTCCTTTTAAATGGCGTTAACTTACATATTCTTGTAGATCGGTATATGTACTCGTGAAAAATAGCAAGAAAAGGGAGAGTTGTTTTGAAACAAGAAAGATATTTCTGCTCAAGTGAACTTACTAATAAAATAAACAAAAATATTAGCCGATTTTTAGATTGGATAGGTGAAATAATTTCTTATTATGAATTTTATTCTGGATATATATGAGCATAAAATTGCTACCACACTATCAGACATTTTCTAGAAAAATGGTTGCAGGAGAAATAAATACACAGATTAGAGATACTTCTAGCCGCCATTATTTGGGTACCATTTTTTGAGCTCGGATTGATTAACTAAGTGGTTTCATACCTATACAAAACTTTTTTTTTTCCTGATTCCCGGAGAAAGCAGCGCTTTACAAAAAAAAATTAGAATGTGTAAAAATCTTGTTTTTTTATAGTATTTTGCCCTTACATGTTCCCATCTTATTTTAATTTTCATGTTTAAATAATATTATTTTTATTCAGTATTTGTGACTGTTTGATGCCATCTATTATAGAGATGTATTATTGAATAGGGACAGAACTTGTGACCTAACCCTTTTTCCTTGTTTTTGTTGAAATGGATGTAAACTTACACGATTGTCAAAATTATTGGAAATGAAACGTGTTTAAACTAATCTAAGAAATACATAATGTTCTCAGATGCACGAAGACTTTTTTTAGCTCTGACAGAGTAAATTAGTAGTTTCATACCTATGTCTGGACAAACAATGAACTTGATTGTGCTAGATCATGCATTAATTCTGCATTATTTTGTCCATTTTGTGTAAGTGATCTACTCTTGCGCCACAGAAAAGCGAAAACACGAAAAGGAGCCTATCGGCGCGTTCTTTTCTCGGCGATTTTTCTTCTTTTCCCAAGCGCTGAAGTGAAAGGCGCCACTCGGTGAGTTGTCGTGCTTGCGTCATTTAGTCTTTTCGCAAGGGCCGACGCGAAAAGACGCCAATACACTACAGGAAGAAATCATCCACCATACTACACATAAGTTTAATATTAAAGAAATCAAAAGGGCACTTTCTGCAGTTTTTATTTCGAAAGATTTGTGGGTATTCAATGTACCATAAAATGTCATAAAAATGTCTTCCGTTGAATATTTCGAAATTCTACTTTCCCTTTACAGAGATTTATGACCTATTTATTCATGACCTAAACTTGGTCATCCAAGAAAACTGTGAGATGTAAAACTTGATTTGTTTTGTGTTTTATTTATATTTATTTTTGTCTAGTGTGAATGAGCATTAACTGTATCTTTATGTCCTTTCCTGTTGCAATTAAGAAACTAAACTTCTCCTGATCTTGTTAAGATATGTGATCATTTGTAAGTGGTATGTTAAAATCATTCAGCTGATTAGTGAATATGATAGTGAATGAAAGTGTTTAAACGATTACGCTGATTCGTTCATTTTCTCTTTGTTTAAATTCAATTTGTAACAAATAAGCTAAGAAGGAAGTTGTAATTTCTATTTTGAATTTTTCCATTGAGTAATACAAAGTAGCCTGTGGTCACTGGAAGGGTCAATGGGACATACCCTACAGTTAACATATTGTATGCTGTATATGTTTTTATTGATTCATTCACGATAAAATGAAAACTGATTAATAATTTAAAAAGGAAATAGAGTACTCTTGATTTAAGAGTATGTCTACTTTAAAACAGGGAAGGGGT
Organism: Cyclina sinensis; assembly: GCA_012932295.1. NCBI lineage: Eukaryota > Metazoa > Mollusca > Bivalvia > Venerida > Veneridae > Cyclina > Cyclina sinensis. Next base: position 8,748,015 of record JAAONU010000016.1, read on the forward strand.
GGCTTATTTGTTAAATTCTACCTTTTCATACAGAAACCAGGAAACAGTTATACAATGATCAATGTGCTTTTTCATCACAAATACATGTGTACTCGGAAGAAAAGTTTAAATCACTTATTCAATGAATTGATGATATATTGTTCAATACAATTACACAGCATAACCACCTTTATAAAGTAAAACAAGACACCAGACTTTGCAATTAGCTGCTTCTTAATATCCAATAAACGTGTATCTTATAACTCACTGGTCTTTCATACTGCTCAAACAATCATAACGTAAAAACCTGGGAGGAAAAGCGAAAACGAATTTTTGTCACTTCCATCCTTGAAACGGGCCCAGCCCCTGCCCCTCTTTTGTTGCCGATTTCAGTGGTCCTACTTACTACAATATTGATGACTTTTGTTATTTGGGGTTTTTTTTACACTAGTCGTCGTTCAAACCGGATCTAGGTTTGTTAGGTACTTTTTTATTTGAAAGTATTGTGGTTATGACAAATACATCTCTTAAAATTTCGCAAAAATACAGTAACTGTTGAGTTGGAAAAAAAACTGATGGCGTGAATAAAGACTTTTGAAATAGGCAATTTTTATAAATCTGTTGAAGAGAGAGAGAAAAAAACATTTATTTGTAAAGTAAAGCCAAAGTAAATCGAACATTCAGATGAAGGGAGTTAACTCTAATACGTTTAAATCCTTTAATGGGCAGAGTTCTTAATCTTACAAGTCAAGTCAAATTATTACATAGGTCGAGCGATTACCCCAAGATTGACCCGTGTGCCTCGACACATTATTGATAATTATTTCAGCATTCCCAGTGTTTTACTGTATTATAACAGTAGTTAATATTCTTATAAACCACCAGTGAAATTTACAGAAGATAATTATCACTCTGCCGTACTACTTTTCCCAACAAAGTGTACCCCATTCACTTATCTACACAGTAATTTCCCTTCGTTTATTTACAAACAATGTACATTTAGGTAAAACAACAACAACAACAACAACAAAAAGGCCGTCTGCTAACAACTTCAAAAAGGTTTCAACTGAAACTGAAAATAAACAGAATGTCTGAAGAATTCGGACTTTTTAGGCAAATACCTAAATATTTTGATAATGATTTTTCATTTGAATTTGACAATGTTTCATTTATTGAGTAGATATAAACATTATGCTTTTCATCACAGTTATCGGTTGTTTTTGTTGTTTTTATTTTTTCATCTTGGGATGAAAAGCAACAAATAAAGTCCCCGCGCGGAAAATTTGGTAAGAACAAGAGACCGTATATAGCACGTTTGAGTCGTTGGGTAACCGATAATTAGCTGTCTACAACAACAACAGGTTACGGAAAACGATTTATAAATCACCAGAAAGAGAATTAAACGACAAGAATGCAATGGATTTCGATGCATTTATTGAGTACAGACATTATACTTGCCACATGGACCGTTTTCCATCTAAGATCATACACAAAAGGTGCCCGAAAACGGCGTTTGTATTCCCGTTGCTTTTTTCTACATATGCCTAGTAGTATCTACGAATTCCTCCAACTTGCTTTATAAATTGATAAAACTTCTAATTCCTGTGATTAAATGAATCGCAAAAAAAGGCAACTTCACTTAAGTAAACTAGACAAAAACACGAAAAACGTTAAATTATCCTTTTAAAGTGTAGCTTCACCGATTATCTGACACAGAAAAACAATATGGCGGACATTTCAAAATTCAGAACGAGAAGCAATAAATTTTATTGCTGATGTTGACATTTCCGTATTATTTAGCTGTATCAATTTGAATCACGAAAAGTTATTGTTGATAATTGGTTGAGAGCATCACATTTTTAACTTTTCACTCGTAGCAACGCCATTCGTAAAATTATTTAATCGTGGGCTTACTCGTGAAATAATTTTTAGATTTCACATAGAAAAAAAATATCCTCTATTTGTTTAATACTTTTTATTTTAATACGCGGCATTTCAATGTTTAAAAAAAAAACATTTTTTATCTTCATTGTTTTTAGAATAATAAAAAAAATATTAACTACTTACATTTTGCTTAGTCATTGAAATAGCTCTAATATCCTCATCCAAACTGATTTTAACTTGCGTTGCAGATACTCCGGCAACCGTTTTAGCAGCATTGTTTTAGCGGGAGTGCTCAGGTAAGCGCAAAGGTTTGGAATGCTTTGATGTAGACATAATGAATTGTATGCCTTTGAAGTAGTTATCTGTCATTCCAATCGAATATTACTAAACATTGTCTAGCTGTATGTTCGTGACAAAATTCTAACTCATTGCCTATAAAAGAATTGTATAATATCTTGGTACATTGTACATTAAACAGATGCATCGGGAACAGTCTTAATTTGTGTTTGTCAATACATAAACATGTAAAATTAAAATTTGGCTTTGTATGTGTCCCAAGTTCGGGGCCAGAAATGGCAATGTAATTAATGTAGACTACTATTCATTTATCATATAATGCGAAATACTGACTAGTTGTTTGCATCTGACGGATCGTGATAATGCCTGCAGAATACTGACTAGTTGTTTGCATCTGGCGGATCGTGATAATGCCTGCAGAATACTGAATAGTTGTTTGCATCTGGCGGATCGTGATAAAGACTTCAGGATACTGACTAGTTGTTTGCATCTGGCGGATCGTGATAAAGACTTCAGAATACTGACTAGTTGTTTGCATCTGGCGGATCGTGATAAAGACTTTAGAATACTGACTAGTTGTTTGCATCTGACGGATCGTGATAATGCCTGCAGAATACTGACTAGTTGTTTGCATCTGGCGGATCGTGATAAAGACTTCAGAATACTGACTAGTTGTTTGCATCTGGCGGATCGTGATAAAGACTTCAGAATACTGAATAGTTGTTTGCATCTGTCGGTTCGGGATAAAGACTTCAGAATACTGACTAGTTGTTTGCATCTGGCGGATCGTGATAAAGACTTCAGAATACTGACTAGTTGTTTCCATCTGGCGGATCGTGATAAAGACTTCAGAATACTGAATAGTTGTTTGCATCTGACGGATCGTGATAATGCCTGCAGAATACTGACTTGTTGTTTGCATCTGGCGGATCGTGATAAAGACTGCATAATACTGAATAATTGTTTGAATCTGAAGGATGATGATAAAGAATGCAGAATACTGACTAGTTGTTTTCATCAGACGGATCTAGATAAAGACCTGGCACTTAAGGTCTAGGTCAAGGCCTGACTGTAGTGTACAATTTTTATTAGCATATTATGCTGTGTGCATTTTAAGTCAGGTGAACATAATTTGATTTTAAAAGCGCATAAAGGCGCCAAGTCACGAACAAGACCGTTGGTTCGCGAGTCAATGTCAGATTTGAACTTAGGACTTAAGAAAACATTCCCATCTTATGTTCGTGTCTTTGGATGCAATACTCAGGTCAATATAGCGGGCGTGCTAGAGTTGCTTAACTAGCAACAAAACTTCATTCTCTGCACAGATTTGGCATTTCACTCAGATAGCTCTAACTTTTTACATAGACAATACTCTTCGGAGTGAAGTGTTACTTACATAACACAAAATGGTTCATGTCAATGTATATGCAGATGAATCAGTTACTAGTCACTGATATTTTGTCTCACTTGTGTCAATAAATATACAGGCCGTAAGCCATTTTGGACATCTGAATACAAGTAGTGTGAAATAATGGTGTTTATGGTTTTATTATTTACAGCATAGCGGAAAACTGTTCATTACAAGAGCAGAGATCAAAGGGTGGGATTGCCTCACTCCAGCCCTCAGGTCACTTGTTTAAACCTAGAGGCGAGAGTTTTCAGGGATTTTTCGCATTCTACACTTTCGGCCCACACTTTCAATCCCGAACGAAGTTAATTTTGTTTCCAGTCACTGTTAAAGAAACAGATTTAAACTAAACCAGAACAGGTTTCGGTTTTTTATTCTATATGCTGTCTGTGACACTCCGATAGTATCATACGTTCTAGGCTATTGCAGACTTTACAAGAAAGAAAATAAGTTGGAATGAACTTTCTAACATTGTAGGCATGCTCATATATATTTCTCAAAACCAAATATTTTCAATAGCATCTAAACAGAACGTGTTCATTTTATTATAGATTAACATTTTTGACAACATATGAAAATTAACAGTTTTAATTAATATGTAAGAATAATAACCGTGTCTCTTTCAACAGTTATATACTATAAAAAAAGAGTTTAAACAGTCTAGCTTTAAAACATAAAATCTTTTCAACAAGAATGCTCATACTGAAAGGAATACATCGGAATAGGTGCTAACATCTACACATCACATGTAAATATATTCTACCGATCTACCTGGAAAGTAAGTCTTCCTGCTAACTTAATTGGCCACTGGTCAAAACTTCATTTAAACATTTAAAACAAACTGTATTTTTTTTTCAAAAGGAAGAATTAAAATTTGTACCAAAACCCATACCTTTTTCGATGATTCATAGTTTGAGATCGAAATCCCAAATAATTTATCTATGTTTGCTTAATTTCTTCCCTTTATCTTGTACCTGTGTCGCTCAGATGAAGACAAGTACAGAATGTAAGCACTAAATCACTAAAAAAATATTAAGGCGAAGTTTAAAAAAACGACGAAGTTAGTGAGAAAGTATGGTTTTTGATATTCAAGGTAAAGTGTTTAATATAGTTACATTATCAAGCATGTACTAGAATAGGTATTAAAACACGCACAAGGAGATGCTAAGACATCGCGGGTCAACAACAGCATATGTCTGTAGGCCTACTGGTACGTACACAACTTTATGTCTTAGTTCTAAAAAGAAGGCATGTTAAATAGTTTATTATATAACCTATAAATAGCTTTGAAATGCCCTTCTCTGATTGGTGCAGGCGTAACTTTTTGTAAAAAAGTAACGGTAAATATCAGAGCATATTGATCGGTCTTTTTATTCTTTATTTTTTATTTTATTTTATTTTATTTTTTTTTTTGGGGGGGGGGGGTTCTTTTTTTCAAAAATAGATTTCCTGGAAACTCCACGCATCTGTTTATAATTCGGACATTTCCGGCGAAATGACTCACTTTCGGAAAATGACGGAGCCGTTTCGGCAAATTCCGTCGAATGCGCCACCTGACAGGATGTTGTGAATTATGATGTTTCCGGTGCGTTCGTTTGACAGCGATATTAGAAATGCATGAAACAAAGCATATAGTATATAATATAGATTATATAATAAAACAAATATGGACTATCGCCTCGGTCAATATTAATTTAATTTTTCAGGTACATATCACATTATATTCACCAACTAAAAAGTCTATATCTGTATAGCCGACGGTTCACAAATACCCGAACCCGCTCTAATATATTATCAAATTCTAATATTCCTTAAGGTACTGGTGATAACGTTTTAAGCCCCAGTAATTAAAATGAGTGTCAGCTGTTGTCATCATAAACATTAATGTTTCGATCTCCATTTCGTATGGTGTTATAATCCCATTGAATGGCATGAAAGAGACGAACAATATCTGTAAGTATTCTATAGTCCCGCATATGCCTTTGCGCGTGCGTGTCGATATTACGCAATGAACTGCCCATGACGTCACTGCTTATGTAAGGTAATTGCACTCCTTTGCCTAGAACAGCCATTTTTAATTGGCATAACAAAGGATATATCTGAGATTCTATATGTCTGAAATGAACTGTATAACTTGGGGAGTAGAAGGCGTGCTCCTCGTCTCTGCGCATTTGCTCAACAAATATAGAGGCAATTGACACTCTTCTGTAATCCTCCTGTAGCCTTTCTGTGAACTGCAATCAAATGAAAAGAATTTGTGAATATAATTTCTTTAAATTAGAATCTACAGCTCCCGAAAAAAGACAGTATCATTACAGACAAGTAGGCGCTGAAGTTGTATAGTGCAAAACGTCCATAGCATTTGTTTTAGTACGCAGGATTTATATTTCATAAATAGATTATACAACAATATATATATATTTCAAATGCACACTGCCACAGATAAACTATTGCAAGCAGATATTCATCCCCTTGAAGAGAAGTGACATCAACGCGATACTCCTGGCATTTTTGTTTAGTTTTCGAAATACAAAGAATTCCCCCGGAAACTTAATAGCCTACCTGTTGATATAAAAAAGAAATAAATAAACTGTATATTTTGGAGTGTTAACAGTGTAATATTTGCTTGGTCAATTAACATTCCTTAGGCTAATTTAAAACTCTACCCACGTTAAATCGACCCTTCGTATTCCATATGCTAAGCCTATTTTCATGGCGACTATACAGCTGGTTAATACTAGTTTTCACGAATGAATATTCCTCTTACCCTTTAAGGTTACACACAACTAAATAAAATCCTATAGGACACTCAACAAAAGAAATTAAGGGTCAAGGACTTATGACGGCAATTCTTAAAGACGTATCTTTTTTGCTTGCTGAAGTTTATATCCAACAAAAATTCATTATATCTGTGACCAATTTAAACTAAAAGTAGCATGTGTTTCACAAACACAGTAGCACGATTAATCCTCAAAGACAACCCCTATCAGTTTTAAAGTGTTTGAGACTTGGTGGGTGGGGTAAAAACAATGGCTTATCATAAGAAATATGGAAAACAGTTAAATTTTAGAAACGGGCATGACTTCCTCGTGCTCGAATAACCTCTTTGACACGGGTCTGGAAGCTGCGTATGAGCTTTTAGATGTCCCATTGTGGTATGAGACTTCATTCCTCAGTAAGGGCAGTAGCCAGCTCATTTCTGGTTGACGGCTGACGTTGTCCTGCGGAAAGACGGCGCTGAAGCATGTTCTATGGGTTCATGTCTGAACACCTAGCTGGCCATTCCATACATTAAACACCTTGGTCGTCAAGGTACTGATTGACGATTCTTGCACGTTGAACTGTAGAATTGTCGTCCATTAACACAATTCCTGGCCGATTGCACCAGCATATGGACGTGAGGTCGGAGAATCTCGTCAATATAACGTCTTATAGTAACTGTGCTGTTAACAAACAGGTGAAGGTCTGTACGCCCGTCGTAAGAAATGCTCGCCAAAACAATAACAGAGCCACTACCAAACTTGTAATGTTCGGATATAAAACACTCGCTGAAGCGCTCATTTCGCTGACGCCATACACGCCGACGTCCATCATGGAAGTCCAGGCAAAATTTGGACTCGTCGGTGAATAGCACATTGAGTTGCCAATTTACGTGATCTCTGGCAAACTCAATACGGGCAGCACGGTTTCTTGGCGTTAAAGAAGGATACCATAGGACGGCGAGCACGTAAATTAGCGTCGTGGAGTCTGTTGCGATATGTCTGTGCCGAGATTCGAACACCGGAGGCAGTTTGGAAGTCTCTTGTTAGAGCAACAGCTAAGTCAAACCTACGGCGTTTTGCCAGGACAACGATGGCACGGTCTTCCCGAGCAGATGTTGACCGCGGACGTCCACTCTGAGGACGTCTGGCGACGGCTCCTATGTCCAGGTACTTTTGCCAAACTCACAATTACACTTTGGCTAACACCATGCTCATAGGCCACCTTGCGCTGCGTTTGCCCAGCCAGCAGACGACCGACTGCTCTGGCTGCCTCAGCCTCCGACATGTGTCTTCTAGGCATCAGAGATTCTTCACACTAGTCAGTTCTATAGTGTAACAGATGATTCGAATCAAAAATTCAAATTAAAACCTGCTCATGTCACGTTGACTTTATTCTACACATTTGATTTTGAAGGGCGGGACCTGCACGGGATAATTGAGCTGTTACGGGTAGATAAACACATATATACACAAGTACTGGTGTGTCTAAAGCAAAACACAATTTAACTTTTACATGAACATTTTTTGCATTTAAAAATCTATGAACCTAAGTCTTGACCCTTAATTTATTTTGTTTGAGTACATTTCAATGTAACATCAAGTCCCAGTATCAATTTATTAGCTTTTGAAGATGCTACCTATGCCGATTTCTGGGAAGAACAATTTCGTTCAGTTTTTTTTTTTCTTTTTTTTTTCTTGTTTTTTTTAAAGCATGACCACTCAACTTTTCCGGTATATCGTCTCGAAGGAGATCACCCCAGTCACTTTGGTATTTTTAATTACAATCTGTGAAACTTTCCTGTTCATTTTAAACGACAAAAATAGCCAAGAATTGTGCGCAAACTTATGCCTTATTTCAATTTGTTCTTCAATATATGTGTTGCTTTCAAGTAAAATGATTTTCAAAACAACCTTTCCATTTTTGACCAATCTGACAGCTTTGTCATCTTTTAGCTCCGCACAAACCCTGCACAAAAGTGATTTTCGACAACACTGATTTGGTGGTGTATAACTTTAAACATCCGATCATTAGACTGCTAGCCAGTTATGAAAAGCAAGCGTTGTTGACCTATTTGTAGCCGAGTTTTTGCAGCAGACACGTTCTCATCCTTCGGATAGAAGCCATATTCAAACATCTCTTATTCCCATAATAACATTTCTTGCAATTGCTTATAATCTAGAATTGTCTTAGACAAGGAAGTAATGTGATCGACTACAGAAAAACGTTAAGCATCAAACTACTTCTGCTGAGTTAAAAAAAGAGCCTAGTTTAGAGATAATCCGTCTTGCCATAGTCTGAACTTTTTTCTCCATGACAATAAGTTATTTCCCAAACATTTTAAAAAATAAAGTAATTTATTATTAAGAATTTGTGCTCTTTATGTCAAATGATAATGAAATTAAAAAAGGAAATTCATTTTTGAAAAAAATGTGATGTTTCAACTTTAAACCCGAATGCTACTCATCCTTTTTAAGAGTTTTTTTTTCATTTATGATTTCCGTCCTCAAATACGTTCAAGCAACGGCGTTTTCCTTTCTAGCAGTATACACAAACTTTGCTGTGTTTCTAATGGTTTTAACAGTTTTACTAAACAATACATTTATGAATTCTTTTACAGATGCCCAGTGACTGTTCGAAGCATATTTTTCCTCAAAGGTATATTAGATGGACAACATAGTAGAAAATGATATTCACTTTCAACTACATTTTGAGAACATATCTGACTAATTCTGTTATCTCTACTGAATCCGTAAAAAACTTTTAATTTCAATATCAAAATCATGTGAACTAAGTCTAAACTTTGAATATTCTTTTTCAACACCTTTACTCAGTACGTCAATATTTCTCATACTTTAAGTCAGTTTTAAAATTAACGTAAAATTACATTTTTTTAACATTTTAATCACCTGATTGTTTTCACCCCGAGGTCAGCTGCATTTGATGTTTGCTAATGAACCCCTCATCTTGTTTTTCTTTTTCACAAAATAACTTATCAACATCATGAAAATTATAAATATCTCATACTTTTAGTTTTGATATGTTAACTTATTTTCTTGAAAACGGACAGCAAATGGTTGAAGGCTTTGAGAGCTTGATCGTAAAAGTTTTTAACAGCATAAGACAAATTTGATAACAGAAACTATCGACCACTTCAACAACTTCGTCATCAATATTCAATATAAAGTCTTCATTACTTTTCCTTCGTTCAAAAAACGTATATTTTTTGTTTTATTGACATTTATGTCCAGACCCCATTCATAAGAATATTGCAACATTGCATTAGGCAGTTAAAATTTTCAGACATGTTATTTCAGATATATTGTCTCCCTTATATCGTTCAAAAATAATATACGAAATAAGTGAGAAAGAGGTTCTCCCTACTTAACACCGAGCGAAATGTCGAAGAAAATCTGAATAGGAAATATTTAAAGAGTTTTTGATACAAGAACTAACATTTTGGTATAAAACCTTTATCATGGTAATTGTCTTACAGCTTACACAAGCTTGGATAACTTTTACCCATGAAGTAGCACAAATGATCGTGTCAAAAGCTTTTTCTTAATCAGTAAGAGCAGAAAACAATTTAATTTTACTTATATGAATATTTTCAAAATAGTTTGGAAGACAAATCTACAGTCTACTGTGCTGTGATTATTTTCAAAGACAAACTGAGTGTCATTAAATATATTTTCATTTTAGCACAATTTATTAATTTTGTTTCTCAAAACAAGAGACAATACTTTTGCAAAAATGTTCACAAGTGTCACTCTACGACTACTGTGATCACATTTCATGTGATTAAGCACGATGTCACCTTTATACCAAGCGTCTGGGTAATACCCACTTTCATATATGACATTTAACAACATACCTGTATAACATAAAATTCAATTTCTATTTTTACAAGAACGCATGTTATAGTATTTCTTTAAAATCTTATATCACTTAATAACTTTTAATATATCAAAGATCTGCAAGAGTGTTAATGGGATTCCTGTTGAGATCTTATTTTGACTTGTTTTTAATAGAGCTAGACCAATGCATAACAGAGCAGAAGCAATGCAGAGAAAAGCAGAACAGAGCAAAGAGAGCAGAGGAGCACAGTATATCGATTTATGAATGCTGAATAAAAAATCATAAGAGGATAGAGCTACAAAAGGCAAAAGCAGTCAGAGACAAAAGCAGGAAAAGTTTTTTCAAACCGTAAAAGATATAGCCTATCAAAAATTTTCTAAACGTCTCTCCGACAAGTCTGATTAATTTGACTAACCCTAAGAAAGCTAGACACTGGATAAGCTTTGCCATTAACACGTTAAGTCCGAAATTGTGCATGTAAAAAGCAACAGGAGTGCTGGTTCTACACGTCGCCAGATTACGAGAAATATCTGACCAAAGTTCCATATGAATCCTGCAATGTGTTTAAGAGACATTGAGCGGACATGAATTCTACGGCTGAAATTTTGACTTTGAACAGTAACCGTAACTTTCAAGTGATACTTTTCATGTGTGATTTACAAGTTGACTAAATGAAGCACACATATGAACAAAAATTCATTCATATCATTAGCGGTTTAAGAGATAATGAGCAAACAAAATATCCGAAAGATGTTTTATTCGAAACTTTGCATCTGTCCGAAGTTTAATGAATAATCTGCAAGGTTTAACGATGGTCCTTAAAGTGCTACAAGAGATACATGTATATAGCAGACACTTCATTTTAAACGGACCGAGGACCCCTTCGGGTGTAGAAGTATAGCCATTAAAAAAGGAACCGTTTGTACTGTTTGTTAATTTCTGGAGACCAACAAGTATTATTTCAATTGGCCTGTTAATGAATAAACTAGCATGTGCAGAATGATTTCATTACACTACTTCAAATGTTACATTTATCTGACTGTTGTTGTTTATAACAATATTTGGAGCCGATGGCTTTTATTAACTTGAATGGGGGACATTAGTGGATTATCTACCCTGAATACTATCTGATTTTCCATTGATTCTTCCATTTGGATTCCTTTGCTTTCATCGCTATTTTTTTTTTGTTTTTTTTTTTGTTTGTATGGTGATAATTAAGCCTAACAATGGAAGTCAGATTACATATTTACTTTAGCAACATGTTTTGTTAAATCTATTATGTTTTTTTTGTTTGTTTTTTGATAATCCTAACTTTTTATTTAATATATAAGACAATTTTCACAACTAAAAGTCAATACTATGACAAAGATAAACAAGGATAAAGTTAGAGCATTCCAACTGAAAGGACCAATGTGCATTTTGGTCTAAATTTGATTTTATCTGAGTAAGGGAGATAATTTGTTATGAGGAATGTCCCTCATTAAGTCGGACTGGAAAAAAAATCGTATAGCATGTACACGTACTTCTCACAAGACTCAAATTTAAGCAAAGACGTGTTGATATAAATGAAAATTTTAATCTACTGAATGAATTAAAGCCATTCAGCTGCTAAAACAAAAGGCTGCTCACTAGACCAAGAAAATTGATAGATACATGACTGACTGACAATATCTTACAAGAGTTCTAGCATTCAGCATTCTGTGATCTGGGAATCCGGGAAGTGTTGTATTTTCGTCCAAATACATCTGTAAATCCGAACTTTGTATACGTTCTTGTGCCTGCAATAAGATTATTTGGAAACTAACATGTTACAGAGAAACACTATGCCTTGCGGTTTTAAAAGACACAATTTGGTTCATCAGCTTTAAAAATAATTTTACAATGAATCGTTTTGTTTTTCTTTAAGACAAATCATTACGCCGCTTCAAACGTTTACTTAAAAAATTAAATAAATGGAATGCCTAATTTTAAGCTTAGTGAAGTTCTCAGTTAAAAATAGACCCTAAACAAAAATCATCAAAGTTTTGTTTGAAATTGATTTGACTTGACTTGTTTTATATTAAAATGTTCTAGCAAGCTAATATTTAACATTTAATTAGTTATAAATATGTTGATCTTATACTAGTGAAGATAGTGTAATTTTTAATGGAACAATTCTTAGCAAACTTGGTTTGTTTTGAGCAGATATCAAATACTAAAATCATTTTATGGTGATTTGATAAAAATGTCTAAAATATTACCATGTGATCCCTTATTATTGAGGCTAGTAACTTAACTTCATTGGCTTTCGTCCACAGTCGGTGCGCTGTAAGACGGTCCGGTTGCAGCATAGTTTGCAGCAAACTAGGGATAAGTAGTTCGGGGTCCGAGGCCAGGGATCCGCGGCAAGGTTGCATCCAGCGCGGTATAAGCTCTGTGTATGTGTGTGTCGTATACACGCCAGAGAAAACTGACATCTGGAACACTGAAGTAAGAAAAAGATAAAATTATAGAATTGACAAAGCATACAGATGACAAGCTATTTTAACATAGGGTGAGTGTGATTCCAAATGCCATCAACCCTCATACCCAAATACCTACGCCTGCCAACCGAATCCTCCACCATAAAACCAAGACAAAAAGTTTTTATATTAATAATAATATAATAATCTCTCTCTCTCTCTCTCTCTCTCTCTCTCTTTGCTAAAACAGTAAACTTATATGAGAACGAACAAGTATTTTAATGAAGTCGGACCCTGATTTACCTCTGTTTTAACACTTCGGTGAAATTTCACAATGCAATGTTCGCGACATGTTAATATTGTACTTATCACCTTAAAACATCCTAGCTTAAATGAAGAATAACAAATCCTTTGGAGTGAATTAAATTTCTACATCCGTCGGTACTGTATGATGTAATAAGTGTCTGAATTTAATGTGTGAAGGTTCTTATTATTGAAATAATGTGATCATTATTTGACCTTCTCTAAGTTAGGTTCATGTTTAAAGCAATGCATTCATGAGATATGATATACAAGTTTGTTATTATGTTATCTACATATTGCATAACTAACATGGTATACTTGTAAAACAAATTATCGTTTTCTATTCGTATAAATGTCAAAATGGCTTCATAAGCCTACCTGTGAACTGTGATCGAATCCGTTTGAAAACGTCTAGATATTGCTGATGTCATATGTTGTATTTTAAGTATGTCTTTTTATAAACGTTAATTAAATAATAATTCGTAAAAGATAGTAAATATATATATTAAATACAGCACCGAAAACTTGGTATTTTGAAACATTCGTTCAAACGACACATTCAAAGCTTGTTGTTTACAAGGATAAACCCTAAATTTTACAGTATTCATTCAAAATCATGTAAATGTGAATTATATTAATTTAAATGAAATATTTCTCGACTCCAAGTTGTTATTCAAAGATTCTAATTACAACACGTAAGCTAATGGCATTAATGTTTTTCTGTAAAAAAATGGTTGCTGTTGTATCATTTTGGGGTGAACAGTCATTTATTATAAATGAGCAATTGGCGAGTTTCTATTTACCTAAAGACATAAATTATGCTCTTCTTTGAAATATCATTTTCTTCTATTTTGTACAAAAAGAACCAAGAAATTACATACGCAGTATATTCTCTGGTATAAAATCCGTATTACAAAAGGTGCACAGTTCACCAATATATTCGACATTATATATATATTGTCGGTTCAATTGTAGGGTACGCCCCTTTAAACAAGAACATTGCAGTAACTCATAACGTAACGGCCCTGAGCGTTAGAAATGAGGGTAATACTAAAATACTGAATTACCTTTAATTGTTCTTTTTATCCCATTTTTGTCTATTTATACATTAAGAATTATTCTAGTTTTCTGAAAAAACACCTAAAACCATTGTGTCAAAACTGAGCTCAAACTTTTCATAATGATTTGCGACACATTGGTTTGGAACGTTGTTCTGCGATGAAAATGTACACAGGATAAGTATAAGATATTTCTGCAGAATATTCAAATATACATCTGATCAAACACTTGAAGACTGAGCCAACAAAAATGCAAGCACCTTTGCAATGGGACCCGGCAGATAAATTTGCAGTCGTAACTCCTTGGCGAACTACGACAAGCTTCGTTGTTAAGTACAAAAATTTCACCCCGCTGTTCACAAATTTTGTTACAGTGGCATTAGACGCTATGTTAACAAGCATGATGTACCCACCTGTTAGAGTTAATGTCCAGAAGTTTGTAATTATGTTCACAATAAATTTTAAATGCATTGCCGCAATAGGCGGTTGAAAAGGTTGCTTCTTCACAAATCAAAATCCTGGATCCAGACAAAATGCAGAAGACGGAAACCTTTCTACCATCCTGTTACATTTTCAGCGATACGATTACGTTGTTTGGGATACAGACCTAATCTAGAACCCTTCATCTATTGGCTGGTTTATATTTATCCCAAACAAGGAAGTAATCTAAAGACGGCATTGAATTCAATCATGATTACCTTAAAATGTCTTATATTGCTTCATATGTTTAAGGTTTTTGTATCCTTGTTGTAGCTTCACAAAAAAGGTTGCCCTAAGATATTGTGACAAACAAGAAAAAGATCTTCTATTTTATCACTTTAATAAGGCAGAGAGACCATATTTTTTAATTAGTTTCTTATCGGCGACTGCTACAACTGGATAGAAACCCCAGATACGTTGACCCTAACTACTTTTGAAATTTGTTTCTTGTGAAAGCTTTTCATAAAACTAAGCTTCAAACAAAATTAAGCCTTTCTTTAAATTGAACTTCTGAAATAAACCATGTTCAGTAGAAGAAAAAAAACCAAGTTATAATCCTACGCTAAAATGAGGGGTAAGTATTCAAAATAAGTCGGGTAGGCTAAAGCCTTATTTTTTTAATGTGAGAAGTAGTCACGTCTTGTCGTATTTATTTCAAGGTGTCTCGATACACAGGGTCACTGTAGGTTGCAAACCGTGATGGTATGTATTAGAAATCACGCTGTATGCCCTAGTTTAGCCTAGACTGCTGTACTCAGCTATCATGTGTCGTTATCCACAGAACGTGTTACTCACAGAACGTTTGGAGGCATGAATGCAGCACTGACCTATCTTTTACTTAAGGCTTCCATCCATAGATTAATTACGTTAAACATTATACTAATATATATTAACGTTAAACTGTTGCATCGTAGTGACAACTGAAACTGACTTCTTGATAATTAGATTTCTGATATAAAAAAACAGCAGGCATGCATAGAAATTATTAATGAACTGTATTATTAATAAATCTTACCTGTTTCTAAAAAAAGATAAAAACTCTAGGAAATATTGGTAAAACGGAAAATGTTATACCTTTCGTTGACCATTTGTATACAGAAAAGATAATCTGCTTATTTTTAACAGAATTATTAGGAAACAGATAATTAGTCAACGACGTCCTTAATGATTTCAAATTTTACAGAGTTCCACTTTTTTTCTCTTTTTTCATAAAAACTTTCATGGAATGAGACAAGATGTTTTACATTGATAGAAATGGTACTCGGACTCAATAACATTAAACGTACAAAATTTACGCTCTAAATTTTCTGTGATATATATCTGGCCTAAATTTGCAAACATACTCCGGCCGTACAATGGAACTATATTTGAATTATTTTATGCGTTTGAAATCGCTGTAATTCATATTCCTTCGTTGCGTCAAGCATCAGAATGTATGAATGTAAACAGGGTAGAGCAATATATGCCCGAAGGGAGTACTTGTAATGGGTGCTTGAAATGATTTGTTTATTTGTATTCAAAACAACATAAACGGATTCAGTGTAAAACTATGGCGAACTCCAAGCCAAATACAACACATTTGACTGCATACGTCAAACTTTGCTTTTTGTTTAACAAAAACGGTTTGGAAAATGTATTATTTACAGTTCTTAATCAGTTCAGTCGGAAACTTAAAAAAGGTTCACTTGTGTGTTTATCGACATCAAAGTCATTTGACAAAACAGTCATGACAGTAACACAAGACAGAAACCTTCTCAGGTTTGATTACATTTTTCTGTATGTCTGTCTGCCCGAAGATCATAGGATAACGTTATGTTTATGGAAGCATATTTTGTTCGAACTCCTTCATTATCTGCAAACAAATGCAAAGTTTCCTGATATGTCTTGAAAGTGTTTCTAAATGTATGTGAAACTAGTAAATAAACAGGATTAATGAAGCTGACAGGCCCACCACTAGATATAAAAACGAAATGTTGAACTATAAACTATGCTTACATATGTGTGTTCAAATATTTCGGTTTGGTTTGAAGATCGTCCCAAACAATTCAAAGGGGGAAATAAAAATAAAACTCGGTTTTTATGAGATATTTGTATTGCAACAGCGACAAGAATACTATTTGAGTAGACATATTTTAACGGTAGGTCGTCGTCGGTTCCATATATGACTCCTGGAGAAATTAGTTGTTTAAGGTTGTGAGGGATTGAGCAAGATATCTTTCCATTTTAGAGACAATCGTGGTTCCCTTAAATGTAGCGATACAAGACTCATCGGTTTAACGTTTCATCCCAGTTCCTCGTAGTTTTGTGAGAGGAGGAGCGGTGGATCGACCTCGTTCCGTCTAAAGTATGCTGTGTTATCTTTTAAGTTAGTTCTTATCACGCTCGTTAGTGCCTCGAATGTGCATTTGTGCATTAATACAAGTTATTTTATGGCAGCTTTTATTTGTCGATTAGCAATAGTGATCTATTTTTATCATGTAAACAATAATTGAATTGTTAAACAACTAACTGTGTTAGTATTCTTCTTCTCTTATGATTCTTCATAGAATTGCCAATAACGTGTTCAATGTTTCTAATTGTTTTTATTATGTAATTTTATTGTATAACAATGTTTGAAGAGACTTTAATGAACATAAATATATCACTAGAGGCTATAGTCTCGTTTTTTTATAAAAATAAAGTAATTAATGGATCGCCGTACGTTAAAACAGTCATATTTTATACAGTGGTTAACTATTGTATTTTAAAAGAGGTAGTTTTGGATATAAAAAAAAATATTGCGGGGGGGGGGGGGGGCAACAGGATTACAAAGCACACTGAAAAAGTTTGTCATCAAATTTGATAAGATCAACCTAAATGTAAAGTTAACGTGTTTAGCCAAAACTGTCCTCCACTGAATTGAAGAATATTCATACCGGTCGAGCCAACGGCAGGCATATTTTATTTCTAAATCGGCAGTACAACAATTATGCCCGTTTACAGATATATCTCAATTGGGGAATCAGTCGCGTCCGAGAATAGTATCCTGTCTGTCAGCTTAGTACCCGTTCCTCACTCCTTTCCCGATCTGCAAATTGTCCCATCAGTACCCGGTTCTCAATACAAGGAAATCATATATTTGTAAATAACAACAAAACTACTTTATTAAATCGGACTTCCTTTTATTTCATTTTCCTCCTTCTTCTTATTTACCTGTTCTGAAGTCGTAGAAATCTATTTTTATTACCTTAATTGCTTCCTTGATTCTTTTTTCCCCCATCGAAACAATTTCTTATATTGTCCGTAGAGTAAGAATGTTTCCTCTTAGTGGATTCCTGACATAATACAAACATTTTATTGCTTCCTTACAAGTTACAGTTTATATAATTTGTACATTAACCCAGCGGACGAAACCACCAAGTTACAAACAATGTGGCCTAGCATTGTATATACCATGCACGAGACATTCTTGTGGCAGCCTGAAGTGATTAATTGGGTTAAAATGAACATTTATCGAGGATGTCAGTTAATCAACATTCAAACACTGACTATATTATCAACAGTAAATTGATAAAGAAGTCGCTAATGAAAAGAGCAACTTGTTATGGTAAACAATGACGTGAAATTAAAGTAAAAACATTTGAAATATTCTCCAGGCGATTTTCGTTCTTTCTGTTGTTGTTGTTGTCGTTGTTATGTTGTTGGGAAAAAAATATTAAATATAACTGTGATTTTTTTTCTATCACAGAAACAGGATGTAATAAAATCATTTAGTGCTATATCGTGTATCAAATTAAAAAAAAGAAAAAAACAAAAACTGTCACTGTAAGATGACAATGCCCCCGAAAGTGGTGCTTTGACCTTTGAGCTGAGAACCAGTCATTCAGGGGTCAAGGTCAAATAAATATAGGTCAGTGGGAAGGTCTTATCCAAAGGGGGGTTGTGTCCAAGTATGAAGTATATCCACTTACTAATAAGGAAGTAATGGGCAATGTTAAAGTTTTTGGACAATTGGATCTTCAAGGTGAAGGTCATTCAGTGATCAAGGTCAAATAAATATAGGTCAGTAGGACGGCCTTGTCAAAAGGGGCGTTGTGTCCACGTATGAAGTAATTCCACTCACTAATAAGGAAGTTATGGCCAAAGTAAAAGTTTTTTAACAATTGGATCTTCAACGTGAAGGTTATTCAGGGATCAAGGTCAGACAAATATAGGTCAGTTGGTAGGTCTTGTCAAAAGGGGTGTTGTGTTTAAGTATGAAGTATATCCACTTAATAATTTGGAAATTATGGCTAAATATTAGCTTTTGGAAAATTGGATATTCAGGGGTCAAAGTCAAATAATGAAAGGTCAGTAGGAAGGTCTTGTCAAAAGGGGTGTTGTGTCAAAGTATGAAGTAAATCCACTTACTAATAAGGAAGTTATGGGCAATGTTAAAGTTTTTGGACAATTGGATCATCAAGGTGAAGGTCATTCAGGGGTCAAGGTAAAAAAAATATAGGTCAGCGGGAAGGCCTTGTCCAAAGGGGTGTTGTGTCCAAGTATGAAGTAAATCCACTAACTTATAAAGAAGTTATTCCCAATGGTAAGGTTTTTGGACAATTTTATATTCAAGGTAAAGGTCAATCAGGGGTCAAGGTCAAATAAATATAGGTCAATGGAAAGATCTTGTCCAAAGGGGTGTTGTGTCCAAGTATGAAGTAAATCCACTCACTAATAAGGAAGTTGTGGCCAATGTTAAAGTTTTCGGACGGACTGACGGACTGACTGACGGACGGACAGTTCAAAAACTATATGCCCTCCTTCGGGGGCATAAAAACAAACGAATTTTAAATTTCTATTGGTAACAGAAAACAGAATGAATTTATTTAATTCCCCTTTTATAGCAAAATATTACAGAATTCATTTGAGAACGAGAATGAATACCAGTGGGAAAAAACTGGAATAATCAAGTACTGGCTGGATGATTAAAATGATGTTATGTTTAAGGTCAACGGTCAACCAGAAGATAAAACAAATGATGAAAAAATCTAGCTTATCATACATGTACGTGTCCTCTATGCTGAGATTTACATAAGTCATGCACAAGTATAAGCATATTATTGTAAGCAAAGTATATAGAGTGAAACAAATGGTCTTCAGTTGCAATTTAGTTGCAGTTTAGTGGCTTTCTGCGACTATCGCCGTTGCAATTTAGTTGCAGTTTAGTGGCTTTCTGCGACTATCGCCACATAATAACCTTCGGCGCTTTGATTATTATTATGTTTGACATGATAGCAGAAACATACAATCTTAAGTGCAATATATAGATCAGTAATTCATCTTCTGAAGTAATCACGGAAGAGTCAACGTGGGGAAAAAACAGTCAGACGTCAAACTAGGAGAAACTTTATAAATGCTGTTTCTGACGTATGAGCGGCCTTTAACAGCTTTGCTGTCGAGAAAACCGATACCAAGACTGAACTCTGTATGGAACGTTCATATACCTTTGTCACATGATCACTTGGAAATATTTTCAGTAAGTGCGGTATTTCAGTCTATTTTTTTCTCTATTTTTTATCACACTTAAATGATTCTTTCTTTCTTTCTTCATTCTCTCTTTCTTTCTTTCTCTCTTTCTTATTTATCTATTGACTAATTCATTTATTCCCAATGTTTTTTATATTTTTTTCTTTCATTTGCAGTCAAGATTGAGGTATTTGATAGCAGCTCAGTTGACAAAGAGCTAAGTCTGTTTTTCTTTATTATGTATTTTCATGAGAAAAAAGAAAATATTTTTAAAAAGTCTTAACAACGTAAAGTAACGTCTCTGACGTCGTAAACATTTCACTTTATAGCAAGTTGTACAGTAAACATTTGTGGGCTTTGTAACTTCAACTTAACCCTTCAAAGAGTGACTTTTGTGTACTATCCTGACTTGTAGTAGTTGGTTATTTGTATCTCTAGAAGCAGGTAAATAAAATATCTATTGTGTTGAATCTACTTGATAAACTTATTTATTTTTGATATTGTGGGCAGTACTTCATTCTGCCTTAAGATGTCATTTATTTGCCTTTATCATATTTAAGAATTGTTGGTGACCTTCTTTTTACAATAGAAAAATCTTCTTATGACACCTAAAACATCCTGATGTTTTAAAAAGTTACCTTTGAGTATCGAGTAACTAAATCATTTATTTATCCTATGTTATTCAATGGTAGATGGTCATTCTTTTAAGCCACGCTACCGAGTATGACCATTTCTTGTGAGACGGTTGGCTGTACAGAGATTGTGGGTCGAATACTAATCCTCACCAGGAACGCTGGTTAGGTAAATTACCCGTCCGCTAAGTTTTTGACTGTCACAAGGCGCCAGTTAAACCAGTTATCTCGCAAACCAATCTTTGTTAAATATACATTTGCCATTTAAAGTGATTAATTGAAATATAATAGGATAGATCGAAAGTACTCCTTGTTGACATGATCCTAATAAAGCATTTCTATGCTATTATTACCGAAACCCAACGTTTATTTCTAAATTTCTGTCAGTGTCTGTTGATTCAGCAAGCCATTCTAGGTCAATCTTATTATGTAAATTAGGAGGTTTTTGAACGGAATTCTTCGTTTATAGTCTTTCCATTCAAGTTATCCTTAACCGTTTATTAATTGTGTAAAATTCGTGATTTTCTGCCATCCATCTGCATAGTCCGACATTGTAAAAGGTAAAGGAAGTCCTAAATATGGATCTGCTTGTAGGTCTGACAATGGCAAATTTAATGTATAGATAACGGAAATATCATAGTTTAATAACTTTTTTTCCAATAACAGACATAATACTTCTTCACCAGACATAAGTGTATGAAATTATAAATAATTATAGCTTTAATAACTTTTTTTTCCAATAACAGACATAATACTTCTTCACCAGACATAAGTGTATGAAATCATAAATAATTATTTTTATCAGCTAGTTTAAGCAAGAAAACTTACTGAGGTTTCGTAGACATCACAGAGAAATAATTAAGGTTTTAAGATTCAGTTTCACTTGGAAAATATACACAAATCTCAGAATGTGCAAAATTTATGTGTTTTCATTTTTCTCCAAACGAGCAACTTAATTTGTAATAGACATCAATTGCGTTTTTTAAAAAAGAGATCAATTCTTCCTAGTGTCTCTTGACTACAAACATGACCGTTACTAATACGCATTTAGTTCATGTATCATCAAGTCAGTTGGTATTTCTTGAGGATTTGTATATATGGGGTTGTATTTAACTGTTAAAATTAGAAGCAAACTTGTAGCTGTTTTTAACATTCTATTATTTTAGTTTTAACATGTCAAACCTGCAAGCGAAACTGGGCGTTTAAAGAGCAACAGCAATGTAAAAGAACAAAAGATTAAAATATTAAATTGACATTAGAGACAAATCCTCATGTCCAGTTTGTTATAAAAATTTCATGAATCAA
Organism: Cyclina sinensis; assembly: GCA_012932295.1. NCBI lineage: Eukaryota > Metazoa > Mollusca > Bivalvia > Venerida > Veneridae > Cyclina > Cyclina sinensis. The sequence continues at coordinate 8,769,907 of JAAONU010000016.1, forward strand.
AACTTGTCTAATTTCCTGCTATATTGTGTACAGTCAGAATGCTACAAGATATATATATCAAGCGTGACTATTTCTGTTTCCGGAAGTCATTTACGGTACTTTTAATGTTTTCACGGATATCAAACTTGATGACTGTCCTGTAATTCTGTGGATTGCTAAATAAGGTATGGTTAAGTCCGGTCAATTATTGTCACAAATTTGTCAGAAACTGCTCTGTTTCATATTGTATCCACATTCTGGAATCTTCTTATCTTAAGGTATAATTATTATCATTGATACATAAATTAAAAAACTCGTCCTAGTGGACGCTCAGGTGAAAGTCAAGATTAAGGTTACTAAAGATGAGAGAATAGTCTCCGCTAATTAGCCTTACTTTCGATGGATTTTGTGTGTTGATAGCATATGTTGATAGTAAGACTTGCAATTGTTTTGCGACGTACTCAGTTGACATTGATTTATTAACTGGGATAATATACGTGTACTCAAAACCGAAATGTTTTCGTTTAAACTTGAAACTCGTAGACATGAAGGCCCACATCGCTAACCTAAGACGACTGCTTAAGAAACTGGGTGTACTGACATAATCCCCTTCGGACAAAATCCCCTTCACATACCCGGACAAAATCCCCTCCATGGGTGGACATAATCCCCTTTATGTTTTTGCAAGGCTGGACAAAATCCCCTTACCTACCCGGACAAAATCCCCTTGTTTCATAGGTTTCTAATGCATAATAATGCTCCATAAAAATTGATGAATAATGAACTTCTGTTTTTTGATTTATAATTATGTATCAAGTTATAATTATATAAGATTGACAAGACATATTTTCTTATTTGTTCAGATCAATTTTCAACAAAATTATCATTTAAAACAATTTATTTAGTTTAGAAGTGTTCATTATAATTGTGGTAAATTATCAACTGCATAACAAATATATTTGATTAGGCAATTTCTTTAATTGTTTTAAATTGATTAGTATGAAAAACATTTTAATTAGTTTAACAGTGTTCATTTTAATTGTTTAAAATGATGTCTTAATTCACTCAAGTAAAATTCATCTGAGGGGGATTTTGTCCTAGGTAGCAATTTTATTGAGGGGATTTTGTCCACTTCAAAATTTCACACATGAAGGGGATTATGTCCACCCATGGAGGGGATTATGTCCAGATTTACAAAAATACATGAAGGGGATTTTGTCCGAAGGGGATTTTGTCTGACATTCAAGAAACTGACAAGCAGTTCCATCAATCAGTTTGGTTAACTCTAGAAAGCTTATCCTAAAAATGTTTCAGTACTACACAAAGAGTTCTTTTAGATTTATTTCTTAAAATGCTATTACTCGATTGCAAATTCAATACTTTGTGAATGCCAACGTAGTGGTGGGTGTTGTGGTGGTCCTGGTAGTGGTTGTGGTAGTGTTGCTGGTTGTTGTAGTGGTGCTTGTGACAGTGTTGGTGGTTGAAGTAATGGTTGTAGTGACGGTGGTTGCAGTTGTTGTTATTGAAGTGGTGGTGGTTGTGGTATTGTTTGTGGTAATGTAGTTGGTTATGGTGGTGGATGTTGTGGTGGTTGTGATAGTGTTTGTGGTAATGTTGTTGGTTATGGTGGTGGATGTTGTGGTGGTTGTGATAGTGGTTGGGGTATTGCTGTTGGTTATGGTGGTGGATGTTGTGGTGGTTGTGATAGTGTTTGTGGTAATGTTGTTGTTTATGGTGGTGGATATTGTGGTGGTTGTGATAGTGTTTGTGGTAATGTTGTTGGTTATGGTGGTGAATGGTGTGGTGGTTGTGATAGTGCTGGTCGTAATGTTGTTGTTTATGGTGGTGGATGTGGTGGTGAATGTTTTGGTGGTTGTTGGTTATAGTGGTGGTTGTAGTAATGTTGGTGATTGCAGTTGAAATGGTAGTGGTTTCAATAGTGATGGTTGTGTTCGCGGATGCAACTGTGGTCGTTTTAGTAGTGGTGTTTCTGTGGGATATGTTATGATTGTGGTTGTGGTTGTGATGGTAGTTTTAGTGGTTGGTGTTGTTGTTGTACTGGTTGTAGTACTATAAGTGGTGTTGATGGTTGTAGTCGTTGCTATTGGTGGTTGTGGTAATGGTGTCTGTTGCGTGTGTACACGTGGTGGTTGAAGTAGCAGTGGTGGTTGTAGAAGACAGTGTTTTGGTGGTGTTTTGGTGGTGATTATATATAGTAGAGGTGTTTGCGTTCGTGGTTGTAGCTGTTGTGCTGATGGTAACATGGTAGTTGAATTTGGAAATGTATTGGTGATTGATGTGTCTGCTGTTGTAGTGGTGGTGATGCTTATTTATGGTGGTAGTGGCGGTGATTGTTGTAGTGGTGGCCGATGTATTTGTGTGTTGCAAGTGGCTAAACGACTGAAATTGTACTGGTTGTTATGGTTGTGACAGCTGTTTTGTTGCTGTGGTAGTGGTGCTGGTTACAGTACCAGTGGTTAAAGAAGTGGTTGTAGTGGCGATTGTTGTGGACGTGGAGGTGGTTGCACTGGCGATTGTTATGGAAGTATTGGTTGTTGAAGTGGCAGTGGCTTTGGTAGTAGTTGTAGTGTTGGTGACAAAAGTCTCATCGAAGTGGCTGAAGTGGCGTTTGTAGTGGTGGTAATTATGAAAATGTTTGGTGGTGGGCGTGATAGTGGAAGTAGTTGTATTTGTGGTTGTAGTAGTGGTAGTTGTGTGATTGTTAGTGGAAGTTTTTTAAATGTGTGTGTTGGTAATGGTTGTTGTATTACTTGAGATGGTTGTGGAATTGTTTTTGTTGGTAATGGTTGTTGTGGTAATGCTAGTTTTGGTAGTGGACTGTTGATGTGGAAATGCTTCATATTGCCTTAATGAGAGCAATAATAAAAACTTCAGTTTCCTTGTTAACATCCTTGCATATTAACATTCTTGCATATTGTCATTATGAAAGCAATAATAGAAATGTTGTTTCCATGTCAACATTCTTGCAAATAACCATTCTTGCATATTGCCTTTGTGAAAGCAATAATAGACAAGAAATCGGTAGAACCGATGGATGCTCCCCGAATAAATGCCAATTCAAAAAGGGCTATTGTTTAATATGTATTTTTTTTAAAGTATGAAAAATAACAAAGGGCAATAACTCCTAAATTATGCAAAACAGAGTTACGGTTCTTGCACGCTGCACTTCTCCTCATAGAGATCTATCTACCAATTAAGTTTCATGTTAATATCTCTTATACTTTGTGAGATATGCCCCGGACAAAAAAATAAGTATGAGAAATTTCAAAAGGCAATAACTCAAAAATTAATAAAGCAAGAGTTATGGTTCTTGTGCACTGCACTGCTCCTTAATGAGATCTAACTACCTATGAAGTTTGGTCTTGATATCTCTCATAGTTTTTGTGTTATGCTCCAAACAAAATTATGACGGATGGACAGACTAACGAACAGACAGACAGGATGGACAAAGCGGCAACTATATGTTCGTCCTTCGGGGAGCATAAAAAATTCTGTTTCCATGTCAACATTCTTGCAAAAAAACATTCTTGCATACTGCCTTTATGAAAGCAATAATAGAATTTTTTTTTTCATGTCGAAATTCTTGCAAAAAAACATTCTTGCATATTGCCTTAAGTTTGTGAAAGCAATAATAGAAATTCTGTCTCCATGTCAACATTCTTGCATATAACATTCTTGAATATTGGCTTTAAGAAAGCAATAATAGAAATTCTGTCTCCATGTCAACATTCTTGCAAATAACATTCTTGCATATTGCCTTTAAGAAAGCAATAATAGAAATTCTGTCTCCATGTCAACATTCTTGCATACAACATTCTTGAATATTGGCTTTAAGAAAGCAATAATAGAAATTCTGTCTCCATGTCAACATTCTTGCAAATAACATTCTTGCATATTGCCTTTAAGAAAGCAATAATAGAAATTCTGTCTCCATGTCAACATTCTTGCAAATAACATTCTTGCATATTGCCTTTAAGAAAGCAATAATAGAAATTCTGTCTCCATGTCAACATTCTTGCAAATAACATTCTTGAATATTGCCTTTAAGAAAGCAATAATAGAAATTCTGTCTCCATGTCAACATTCTTGCAAATAACATTCTTGCATATTGCCTTTAAGAAAGCAATAATAGAAACTTCTGTTTCCTTGTTAACACCCTTGCAAATAACATTCTTGCATATTGCCTTTAAGAAAGCAATAATAGAAATTCTGTCTCCATGTCAACATTCTTGCAAATAACATTCTTGCATATTGCCTTTAAGAAAGCAATAATAGAAACTTCTGTTTCCTTGTTAACACCCTTGCATATTTTGTTTCCTTGTTCTTGCATATTAACAATCTTGCATATTGCTTTTAGGAAAGCAGAAATTGAAAATTCTGTCTTGCTTTCTGCCTTTCACTTTGAATTTTGTAAACTGCCTTGTCAGGCAGAAAATCTTTTTCAGGGATTTGCTAAAAAGTCATATCTACCAGGGCTTCTGCTATCAAAGAACTGTTAGAAATAAATATGTAAGGTGTTTGAATATACAAACTGGGCTATACAACATACATGGCAATTTGCTACACCTCAAGTGGAATGCCAAGGCTTGTAGTGTTTCTTATTTTGTAAACTTCATGGGTAAATTTATTCTGTCTAGTCACACGAGTAAGTTGGAAAAAAGAAAATAAACTTAATTTAATATCATTTATTCAACAACTTTGGCACAATACTGAGACAAAAAAAAAGACAAAATATGAAAAATACAAATAAATTAGTTCATATGTTACATTCTAAATCCTGAAGCAGGTAATTACTGCAGCATGTGTACAAGTTTTGAGAACAAAATGAACATTTATACTCTTACATATTATATACATCAATTTACCTTGTTTGATATATTTCCATTTGTGAAAAGAACAAACTATCTAATATAACAAATTTTTGTACTGAGTATATCAGATTTAGCAGTGTGTACTTAAAAAATAGTAATAATACAAAACAACAGAATTGCACTCTAAATTGCTTCTTTCAGTATAGTTTGATGTTAAGTTTTAGGTGTTCTGAAAAGTGGAAACAATCAGTTGAATGTTGTATTAAACAGTCATAAGAATGGCACTGAGTCTTTGCATACAATAACCACCCATAGGTCACAGGTTAAATTCATGCTCTACCATAGACAAAGGAATTTGACTCAATTCATGATCTACCAAACACAAAAGAATTATGATTTGATTGCCCATATATGCATGTAATCTATGAGCATTTAATCTGCACGAGCAACTGCTTTTCACTATCAACAAGACAAACAAGAATAGCTTATGATCTTCCCTGCACATCTGCAATCTGATAATGGTCTGCACTGTTAGCTTTTCTGTCAGTAAATAAAAGAAATATTCTTATAATCAATGATACGTCTCTTCAGATTGAAAGAAAGGAAAATCCATTCTAGAAATTAAGCTGGTTAAGGGAACGCTGTAAGCATAGCAAACAACCACTGGTTCTCCAGGACTGTCATTTAATCTGTATCATACACTGCCAACTAAAGATCAAAGCTCTAACCTAAGCTGGTCACAAACTGTCAACAAGGTAACAAGCAGATTTAACAATCCATCAGATATGTTATCTTAAGATATACAGTGTAATGCCCATCAAAAAAATTACAATTAAGCCATAAAAAAATCAAATCTGTGCTAAGTCTTTCAGGTGAGTAGTCTTTCAGGTGTCTAACAGTAAAAGAAACATTTTTTACCCTTCTTACACAAATTACTAGTTCACTAGGTTTGGGCAAAAGTAATTGTACACTCAGCCAAATTTTCCTGAATCTACTTGATCAAAAATAATAAAATATAAAATAATAAAAATATTTTTACCAGGAATTCCGAATATATGTCATTTTCAATTAATTTTGGAAAGTCTTGTAGTCACTTGCTTACTTGGCTATTTGATATTTTAACATATACTAATTAAATGATTACACTATAAAACTTAGAAAAAGTTAATCTTACAATGTATTTTTCTTTATATACATCTGCACATTCATATTGCATTTTTTGTTGCTTTACTCAGAAGTCGAGTGCCATGCATTTTTGTTTTGTTTTCTGATTATTTTTTACCTAGTCTCTAGGGTGTTCAAGATAGTGATATGGGTGCAAACCATAGTTTCAATTTACATGGCCTTATTCTATAAATAACACAATAGTTTCACATGGCAAACAAAATGATTTCATGAAATGTACTTGTATACCATTGTAAATTAATATGTTTACATGCTTCCACAGTATAATATCTACAGCCAAGACTGCCTTAACAACCCCCTGATTCAAGTGACATCTTGTCATATGCAACTCTATTTTAAGCCCCCAATGGTTTTTTGTATGAAAAAAGACTGAACACCACAAATGATTACTAAATTCAACAGTCATTGATTACAGTTAATGCATAAGCATTACAAAGATACAAAAGAATGAGATTATCTTGATTGTCATATCTTTTGTAACAACCCCCCCTCCAACATTTTGCACTTTAGCAGAAAATAGCAGAAAAGTCTGATTGAGGCAAAATACAAATTATAAACCTGACATAAAGGCAGCTAGAAACTGACAATGACTGTGAAAACAATTTTTCCTAGAACAACAAAAGATGTTAATTTACAGGAAATGAATACTGATTTTCATATCTTCATTTCTTAGACCAGAGACAGCTTCTTGTGGGACTGCATTAAGAGACTACCCTCATAATTATGTGACCTTATCTGCCAATTACCAGGGATAGTCACTCAAAACAGTCTTGACTGTACCTCAACAAACTTTCTCATTTCATGATTCTAGACTGATATAATGTGAAATAAATGTATCAAAAACTTAGGAATGTAAAATCTGTTGTCTAGAATTTCTTAAAGAGTCAATGACTACAAAGTAAAACAGTAGCTGTCAGATTCGAACAGACGCCCCCTAATGCACATCAGAAATTCCCAAGATCAATTCAAGAATGTCAACTTAGCACTGTGAGGGTAAAATAAATGCAGAGTAATTTACTTATCAAGCTGAACTATGTTTTAAATTCATGGATTCCATTTTTCTAGCAAAATTTATTCAGACCACTTAAAATGTACAACCTCCTGTGAACTTGACATTTGATACAGTGACCACAAAATCAACAGAGTTTGTCTACACATACCATCTAAAATCAACATGATTTATCTACAAACACCATCTAAGCCATCCTGTAAAAGGATCTTGATGGTTCAGGAAGCAATCATTTTAGAGCTAATGATAACCGATTTTAAGCATGACCCCTGTGAGCATGATGATCTTAGACGATGTGGGTCTGAAAAACATTTATAGGGTTTACCTACTCATCCTGCCAAACCATCCTGTAAAGGGATCTTGCAGGTCCTGGGTGTAGTTGTTCTTGAGTTAATGATGGGAAACTCTTTTTAAAGTGCAAGTCTCTGTCAGTTTGACCTTTGACTCTGTCAGTCATAAAAAAAAAAAACAGCGGAATAATCTTATTATCATCCCTAACTCTCCTGTAATGTTTGAAGGGCCTGACAGCTGTTGTTCTTAAGTTTTGATCTGAAACCATTTTAAAAGGAAAAGCCTTGGTGAGCTTGACCTTTGACCCTGTCTGCCTAAAAAAAGTAGGTTTCATCTGCTAAACATTCTAAAGGTCTTGGGTACAGCTGTTCTTGAGTTAATGGTCAGAAACTATAATCATAGTGTGGGCCCCTGTGAGCTTGACTTTTGACCCTGTTGCCCAAAACCCAATAGGGGTCATCTACTCGAAGTATCTACTTAGTCTATCTTTTTCTGTGTCCATGTGTCTTCAAGAGATCCAAAAGGAAGTGGTCTACCAACCGACCAACTGACCAACCAACATCTGCAAAACAATAATCCCCCACTTTTTTGAAGGGGGCATAATAATGACACAAAATAAACTGGTACTACATCAACATAACTTTTACCCTGAACCAATACTGGTCAAAGAGAATAAGTAATAAAAATTCAATATAATCCATTGCAAGAACTGAGACCTCTAACAGAATCTCTGTTTCCATGATTCATGTTAATAATCTAGCTTGGTAAACTGTTGTTTCTTTCCCCCCCAAGTTTTGATAGAATATTGGTTTTTTTTCTGTCCATTGAGTTTGTCTTCCTTTATTCATTTATATCTGTCCATTGAGTAATATGTACTATGAGATATTGCATCTGGCATGCTTTACATTGCTGACTACAGAATTTTAAAGATAGATAGCAACAGTAGGTTGATCTGGGTGGGTATAGTTTAGAGTTACTTGTTGTGTGGTTCTAAAGGCTCTCTTTTTCTCTTGTATGCTCAGTTGAATACACAACTACCTCACAAACCTAGGTATCCTAATCTAAACACTATCATAATATTCTGTTTAAACTTGCTTTTCTCACTAAGTTTCTTGAAGATCCACTAGACATTGTCACCATCTTATTTACTTGAAAGAATCAACTGAGTTTGAAATATCAATGTAACAATCAGTGCAAGTTTCATCCAAAAACTTGGAAAAACATAATCTCAAAAGCCGATGATTGTTGACAACAATATTGGCAGTCAATGAAGAAAATACTTCTGTATTGTTGATAAATCTCAAATCTAATGCCAAAGGTCTATTTTGTCTTAAAAGAAACAAATAAACTACATCTTACAAACATGCTGTCATTGAAAACTTAAAAAATCATTCAATACCGTTTTTTTTCAAATTATATCTGTAGATAATAAGGCTACAAGTATAAAGTCCAATCCACAACAGATGGAGCAGATTTAGGGAAATATAAATCAATTTATATACAGTAGTTGAAACAAGATAAATTATAAAGGGCCTTCTCAGCCTGGTCCAACTGCAAACAGGTTCTAAGTCACCTGACAGCTTGGGCCATGTGCAGTGGATTTAACATTAGCTCAAACGCGGCACCCTTCAAGTTGGCTCCACGCAAGTTAGCTTCCTGCAGGTCACACCCAGACAAATCACAGTTCTGTAATGTAAACATAAGTTAACGAAATCATAAGTTAACGAAATCAAAGTTAAATATCAGGTGAGGAAGTGGTTAAGTACATTTTCATATCATGTAAACTTTAAAAACAAATGAAATGTCACACAGCCTTGATTGCTTAGCTTGTAAAAATCTTGATGAACATGGCTATTATTAAATGCTTCCAACAAAATCTGTTTAGTTTGATAAAATGGAATGTAAACTAATACCAAAATTTACAACATGTTTTGGAGTACATGAAAACATTTGCAAATGGTTAACTATTTACTTGTTCAATTTATATATGTGATGAAAGCATCGCAATTCTACAATATGGTGTACAGATTATTTTAAAATAAGTTACAGAAATTTCAAAAGTCCGGCTCTATTACCTTTATTTAGTTGAAATATTCATGAAATTTTGTATTTATCATGAAAATTAGTAACACTTCAAACTATGAGATTATAAAAAATATTTTTTTCAAACTCTGTGTTTTGTAATTTCATTTTGTTTTGGAAAAAAACAAAAAAAGAAGAAGAACAAAAAAAAACTATTACATATTCAGTCATACATCTAGCTTGCTACAGCACAGAAAAATTAGCCACTAGCTACTTAATTCCGAATGAAATATATACAAAGATATAGAACCTGGGCCATACTCGTGTGTTATGTTAATGAAATGAATTAGTTTTCCAAATATAAAATTTACAGCACAGATTACTCGTAATCAATGTGAGCAATTCTATGTTCGTATAATCAGTTGAAACACCTGTCAATCTGTGACTGGTTATTGTAAAGTGGTAACCTTTTATAACCTTAAACATCTGTGTAAAAGGTAATTGCAGAGGAAGTGTCGGCTATTAATTTACTTTTTTATGTCTGAAGAAAATTCAATACAGCTGAAATGAGAATATCAGTACCATTCTGTAAATTTGTTTTTTTTATTTTAGCTTTCGAGAAATCAAATACTAATTATCGTATCTGATTTATAGTTCAGCAATCAAGAAACTGTTTAATTGATTATTGCTGACATCCCTAGTCAGTATATAATTAAACAATTGATATGACATGAGGTAGGAGCAGATCAGTGGTCTAGTGGTAATGCGCTGGACTAGTAACCCAAGGGTCATGAGATCGATCCTCTGCTCCTCCACTAAAATTACTGTCTTTTGGATAAGACAATAATGGAGGTCCCATGCATTAGTGCTGTCTACTGAGCGGGCAAAAGAACCAGTGATATCTCTGGAAAGGGATGCTTTCTGTATCTTGTACTATCTCCCACATTATAAAATAACTTATTTCTGCAGAAGGCGTTGGTCATGCGGGCAACAGCTACTGACAATAAATAAACTCAAATAGATAGAAAGATAGAAAAGAGGTTTATAGACTTGCAATGGGTGACATATAGTTTTGTTTCTATGGTGTAAAACAATATATCTCAATGTTTCTCCCAACTTGTCACTGAGAACTAATTCCAAGAAGACCTACGTATGTCAACAAACTTACTTACTCTAGGATGGGATTTTGACAGTATCTTTCGTAAATCACCTAGTAGTTTATTTATCTCTATGATAGTGACAAGCACATCTTCCATTAATAAATTATAAAAACTAAACAGACTGTAAACTAGTTGACTTTCTTCATAAACATCAGACAGTGTACAACAAATAGTTAAAAAACCTTTATTACATTTATATACTTATCAAATATTTCACTTGACCATCAAAATGTTTTCTGAAAGCTAAGTTTGTGCAAAGAAAAACAGTTTTCATGAAACATATCTTGTAATTGTACAACACAACTAACTACCTGTATCTCTAGAATGTTGAATTACTTTAAATACATATCAACAAAGCTAACCTCAAGATCAGCTCCAGCCAGTACAGCCCCTCTAAGATCACAGTTCTGCAGATTAGCATTCTTCAGATTGGCCACTCTCAAGTTAACACCTGCCATGTGGCTTCCTTCAAGGTTTACACTTTTCATCAGTGCACCTAAAATACAAGTTTGTTATGTACTGGAATCATTATAAAATATTCAATATTGATTTATAAACAAGACTCTGTCACAGACAGTATATCCCCACACCAATCGGTGCTTGTTTGAAGAAAGGGTAAAGTCAGAATTTGCGTATAAAGAAAATGGGAAAAAAATCAATAATAGGTTTTTTAAAGAATAAATTTTCATCTTGATCAAAGAGTAATAACTCCTTAAAAAATTGTACAATCTCAAAAAGTGATGATATGTGCTGCAGTCCATGTTGATAAACATTCTGTGAAAGTTTGGCAGAAATGGCATACAAAATGTAGGAGTTGCAAACAGAAACATTTAATAAATAATAATTATAAAAATCATCCATGGGCAGTAACTTCTTCAAAAATAATGCCATCACAAATCCTGACAATATGCTGTGCAGCAAATGATGTAATCATAATGTGAAAGCGTGGTGAAAATTGCATGCAAAATGTAGGACGAGTTGTGTATAGAAGGTAGGTAAAACAAGTTTTCTTTATGCAAGAAATTTATACAATTCTCAGGAAATCATGGAACAACTTAGAGAAACACCTCTTTTTATATCTGAGTCTTTAACTTTTTTTCAAGACTTTTATTTTGTGATACAGCAATGGCAAATAGAACCCAACATCCAAGTTTCATCAAACATCCCCATTTTGATAATAACCCTCTCGATGATGAATAACACCCTTTGGTTTTTTACTTTTCAAATTTTGGTCAAACCACTGATCAGGAGTGATAATGCCATTCTTGGTCGTTCATTTTAAAACTAAATTAACACTAAATTTTCAACTTCACCTTCAAGAAAAAATGTTATTCTTTATACATAGTGAATAACTATTCAGGGGCCATAACTTTGTGTTAAATGGTCCAACCATTACATTCCATTGACATACACATTTCCTTTTGGTAGTGACAATTCCCATAAAGTTTCATTGAAATCCAGTAAGCAGTTGCCGAGAAATAGCACAAAAACAAATGTTACTCTGATTACATACTGAATAACTAATCAAAGGCCATAACTCTGTGTTGAAGTGCCAAACTGGAACAGGCCAAGAACATGCTTATCTCCTTTTGGTATTGAAAGTTCCCACAAAGTTTCATTGAAATCCTTTCAGCAGTTGCAGAGAAATAGTGTGGAAAAGAAATACTATTTAGAGGCCATAACTCTGTGTTGAATGGTCCGACTGAGACATGCCAATGATATGCGCATCTCCTTTTGGTATTGATGGTTCCCATAAAGTTTTGTTGAAGTCCAGTAAGAAGTTGCCGAGAAATAGCATGGAAACAAATGCTACTCTGTTTACATGCTGCTTTAAAACTAATTTTTTATCCAATAACTGACTTCTATTCTTCAGTTAAATAGAAAAATTTGTCTATTTCAATGAAGTCATTATGATTCTATCTCTAGAACTTACTCTAAACTGAAATAGCACTGAATATCTATTAATTTCAAACTGACTCTTATGGGGTAATATTTAAACTTGTGAATAAAATTCATACCTTCCATATTTGCCCTTGTTCCAGCAGGGTCCTCAAAGTTACATCCCTTGAGTGATGTCCCTTCCATGTTGGCACACAACATCTTAACTCCAAGAAGATTAGCCGACTAAAATAAACAAGAGGGCCATGATGGCCCTGGATTGCTCACCTGAGTACTTTGGCTGTAGGTTTGCTGTTAAGCAGTATTTCATTTTTTAATTGAAAATATGTAAGTGCCTACAAACCAAATATGTAAAATATCAGTCAATAAATAAAGGCTCTATGACAGAAAGTAGAAATATCTATTATAAGCTATGGTGACCTTGACCTTGACCCAGTGACCTCAAACCCTACCCATGGGTAGAGGTCCATGCAAGGAACCTCTATACTGAATATCAAAAATATTGGTCTATAAATGAAGGCTCTATGAGGTACAGTAGATAAATCTACTTTTAGCCTCTGTGACCTTTAACCTAATCCATAATTTGAAAAAGCTTGATAAAGCTTGCTTCATGCCAAATTTTAAAATTCTAGGTCTTGTGGTTTCAGACAAGAAGATTTTTAAAGATTTTCTTCTATATTGTTATTTAAAACTTGTGACCCCTCGGGCAGGGCCAATAGTGACCCCAGGGACATTTTTCTAATAAACTTGGTAGAGATCCACCAGACAATGCTACACACCAAATATCTAAGCTCTATAACTTACGGTTTCTGATAAGAAGATTTTTTTAAGATTTTCCTATATAACTCTATGTAAAACAAGTGACCCCCTGGGGCGGGGCCATTTTTGACCCAGAGGACAGGATTTGAACAAACTTGGTAGAGGTCCACTAGACAATGCTACACACCAAATATCTAAGCTCTAAAACTGAAGGTTTCTGACAAGAAGATTTTTTTAAAGATTTTCCTATATAACTCTATGTAAAACAAGTGATCCCCGGGGCGGGGCCATTTTTGACCCAGAGGCCATGATTTGAACAAACTTGGTAGAGGTCCACTAGACAATGCTACATACCAAATATCTTAACTCCAGGCCTTGTGGTTTCTGACAAGAAGATTTTCAAGTTTTCCCTATATAACTCTATGTAAAATCAACTGACCCCTGGGGTGGGGTCAGTTTTGTCCCCAGGGACATAATTTGAACAAACTTGGTAGAGGTCCACTAGATGATGCTTCATACCAAATATCAAAGCTCCAGGCCTTGTGGTTTCGGAGAAGAAGATTTTTAAAGATCCAACTTATAAAATCTATTTTTAGCTCCAGTGAACAAGAAATGCAATGGACCAGAACCATTTGAACAATCTTGGTAGAGCTTCATGCAAGGAACATCCCAGGCGAGTTTCATTAAATTTGCCCCATTGGTTTCAGAGGAGATGTCGTTTGAATGAAAAGTTGACGACGGACGGATGGACGACGGACAAAGACCGATCAGAAAAGCTCACCCTGAGCACTTTGTGCTCAGGTGAGCTAAAAATAAAAAACTCTTGAAACTTTTAACCCCACAACTATGATAAAGAAGTCACTTTTATTTGAAATCTCTTATGCTGCATATTAGATATTTTCCCATATAAAAACAATCTGTATTCAACAGCCACTTGCTTGCTACCGAAAGTCATGTTCTTTCTCAATTTAGACTATCCTTTGGGGGGAGAAAAAACTGTGGGACTTCTTGACCATTTTTAAAGTGACTGACTCACAGAATTTGGCTTAAAATGTTTTTCTTTAAAATAAAAGAGAAGTTACTATACTATAGAAAAAACACAATTTTATGCTTCTATACGTCATAAAAACTAAAGAAAAAGGAATTTGGTTTCAACCGGATTCTAACTCATATACCCTTCCTATCAGTAAAATAAAGAGCAGCGAGCTAACCAACCAAGCCACTGTGACTAGTTACTTCTAAAATGTAAAATTAACAATATAAACTTATTATCAACCCTGTAACTAATGGGGTAAAATTTTTACTTATTAAATTGTGTAAAATTTTGTATAATTATGATGTGTTTTTGTAACAAAAAATGAGGCGTTAGCTTAGTTTAGGTATGTTCTTCACAATTTCAACTAGATTTTCTATATAAAGAAACATTTTCTTTATTATGAATCATCAACCCGACCGTGAGTCAGTCGCTTTTTGAGCCTGTGACATCTATCTCCATGTCTAGTAAAGTGATGGACAATACATATTAAATAATAAAGGAACCATTCCCTTAGATACAGTGGGTAGACATCACCATGTAATGGTGAAGAAATTACATGCTATTTGTCATAATATTTCAACCTACCTATCTTCAAATAAAAAACAAATTTATGAACAATAGCTTTTTAGGTAAACGGAAGATTCCTTAAAATGTTCTACAACATGATGAAAATAAACTGAAACAATGCTGATTAAAAAGATTTTTACTGATTAAACTGTCAATATGTATGCAGGAGAAATATGCCAATGCCATAAATCCAGATCTTTAACAGTATCAGCAAATTAACCCTTTACCACATGGTTAAGTGTTAAATCGCATATGCGACCAGTGCAGATCCAGATCAGCCTGCACATCCGTGCAGTCTGATCTGGATCTCCACTGTTCGCTTTTCAGTCAGAAATACTTTTATGGATATAAAAGCGAACAGTGGAGATCCTGATCAGACTGCACGGATGTGCAGGCTGATCTGGATCTGCACTGGTCGCATATGCGTTAAAACACGTATCTATGGAGTAAAGGGTTAAGCAATATTTCTGAAGTGTTGTTACAGTAGTAAGTTTGTGCATACATGTATAAACTGAACACTGAGCAGAACGTCATAAAAAAGCAATTATATTAGGTGACTTGGTGGCCGAGTGGTTTGAACGTTGGGCTACCAAGCTAGCCACCCGGGTTCGAGTTCCCGACTGATTTCCCAGGACTGGATGGTAACCTAACCGGGTACTGTTTCCAGCAGTATCGGCCTAGACTGGCCTAGACTGGGGATTGGGGAGGTAAAATACACGCACCCTGGGCTCTTCGGGAAATAAATTGTTCCATCCACACCACACCAGGTGGGGACTTTTGTTGACTACCCACGTTAAATAAGAAACCTTTACCTTTTACCTTTATAAGAAGTTGATCAAACACTGAACTGATCTTCATGAAGAAATTTAAACATGATAATAATAATGCTCTAACAAATATCAATGAATAAGAAGCAAAATAAAGCTTTATGACAACCTCCTAACTGTTTGCAGCACTGATGAAAAACTAATTAACATTTTTTTCTTACTACAGCTGATCCATTTCATCAAGTGAAAAAAAAATACTCTTATATATTTTTAGGTAAAGAATTAAAATTCTTACAAAAGGAAATCCCATCAGCAGGCTACCTTACAACCAAGTCTAGTATCAGCAGGATAATGCCAATGATAATTAAACATACTGAACAGGAACAATAAAGTATAGTTGAAGTAGCAACTTTGAACACGTACCCCAGCAATCCCATACATGCCACCTAAATAACAAAGTGACACCTAAAGCGATCCCAAGAAAGGTAATAATATGCCACTTTATAACCAAGTCTTGATAAAATACACCAAGTGGAATTTAAGAAATTGAGCAGAAACTAAAACTCTGTTTTCATATCAATGCATAAGCCACCCCCTTGACCCAGGTGATCCTTAGACCAATCACCAGTAAGGCAACACTCTATGTTACCTCTAAGACAAGTCTTGTTGTAAAAGACCTAGTGGAACTTAATAAATTGAGCAGAAACCCAAAAGTCTGTTTGAAAAGTAGTTAGCTACTCCTTGACCCCAGTGACTCCAAAACCAACAGTACTGAGATTATGATATTTGCCACCTTATTATGAAGTCTTAATAGAATATGCCAACTAAACTTAAGATATTGAGCAGAAACCAAAAATCTATCTTTCAGTATCAATGACCTTCCCCTTGACCCCAGTGATCCCTAAACCAATCCCAAGCAAGGCAACACTATATGCTACCTTATAACCAAAACTGAGCAGAAACCAAAAATCTGTTTTCATAACAGTGAGCTACCCCTTGATCCCAGTGATCTAAGTAATTGCATATGAGGTCATGATATATGAGCGTTACTTTAATATAAATTCTTAATAGAACAGGGCAAGTGCAACTTTTAAAAGATCTTAAGCAGAAAATAAAAATCTGATTTTAGTAACAGAGAGCAACCTCTTGGCCCCTGTGACCCCAAAAACATTCTTTTGAAAGGCCTAGCTACAAGCAATCAACTGTCCAAGTTAGGTTACAATAGGTTAACTGTTATTTAAACAAGCAGAAACTTCTCACTTTGATGCTGTCCATTAATATCAATGACAATATCAATCTAATAACCAGTTTTTAACCCTGAACATGCTGAAATTTTGTAATGGATTTGCCCAGCTTTGAATTTGGAACAGTCCATTCAAAGTTTAAGGGATTTCAATATCAAAATACAAAAATGGAGCTCCAACAGTATAGAGCCTGGTCAGACTGCACGGATGTGCAGGCTGGCCTGGCTCTATACTGGTGGCAAATGCTAATCACTTTCGGTTCCAGCAGGTTAAGGGTTAACTACACTGTTGGGAAATTTGATCTTTCAAGTGTCATTTATTAAGTACATGTACATGTATACTAGGAGAGTATTATAGTATTATAGTAGTTTCTTGATGAAATGTATGCTATAGTTATGAAATCATGACAGATATCTCAAATTCTGTTCATAAATGATCCCTGGTGATCACCTAATGGTGCTAACAGAAACAAGATGCTTTCTGACATACTTGTATACTTATACACTGTTCACAAAAAGTAGGGGATATTGTAGGTAATATTGTTATTGCAAGTAATTAAGAAAATCCCTACCTTCTGATGTTTACTTTATCAATAAAACAAATTCATTCACATATTTTAATCAATTTAATTTCTTCATGACATCTTTAGGTACTTTAAACAGTATCAAAAGTTATCACGTTAATGCCATCATTTTCACACGCCCTCAAAAACGTGTTGGACCACTTCTGTTGTCACAACAATCTATGCACTGAAGTCTCGAACTCCCAATAAAAGGACTGATTGTATGCTGAGGGATTCTGTCCCACTCTTCCTGCAGCACCGCACCAAGCTAATGTAATGTTCTAGGTGGAGAATCACATATTTAGACACATTTTCCAAGAATGTCCCACACATGTTCAGTAGGTGATAAGTCCGTGCTAATCACTGGCCATGGTAAGGTGTGGATGTGCTGGCCTTCCAGGAACTCAGTGACAAGTCTTGCCCTATGGGCACTAGCGTTATAATCCTGAAGATGAATTCTTGGCAATGACGTTGAGCAAATGGGCACCTAGCTTTAAGATTGTCTGGAAGATGGCAAATTCTGATTGTCTGTCTGGACACATTGACCCAATCTGACATGTGGAAGGCTTCGCTGAAGGTCTGTGGCCATCAGTGTTCTATTACGGAGAGCTTGAGTAACAACATAGCGGTTGTCTTGGACGTCAGTACATCTTGAATGTCAAATTTTTTGGATATAAATAACGTCATCAGTTGTTTGATAACATGACCACAATCAATAGACTGTGAAACATTCAAGTCAGATGCAGCCTGTGTACTTCGGGTCCGGAGCATATAAATGGCTCTCCAATGTTGACGTTCCTTTAGATGTCTCATAATTCCAATTGCAAATTTGATTGTCAATTAATTTGTTTTCGATATCTACACAACACAATATTCTGAAAGTTTTGATCAACTAAAGTCACAATTATCCTGATTTCGGTCAATATTAAAATCCGCGTGCTACCCTCATGTCTTAAAGTTGAACATGCAGCACAAATCTGAATGGAGTTTCTATAGTCATGAATGACCATTGAAAAATATACATGATGATTGCCTATAAAGAGTACGTTTCCCATATCATAATAAAACAACATAATATCCCCTTCTTTTTATGAACAGCAAAATAACAAATCAGAACTAGAGAACAAGAACAAAATAATAATGCTCACCAAATTAACAATAACCTCCACAGTTTAAGTGAAGTTCACACATTTCAAACTGTCCCATATATGGGAAACATTTGTTTAAGAGATAATAATAACCTTGATATATGAACATGGACTTTGTCTATATGAGGTTTCCTCCCAAAATACAAAGGCTGTGTCTATGGCAATAACTAATCTAGTGAGCTTGCTGTGACCTTGACCGGAAGACCGATTCCCTTTTAAGTCATCAACTAATTTCAATACTTTTTCTACTGTTGAGTTTTTTTTTTTCATTTTGTGAATCTGAGCTTTGAATAATAAACCCTCATTTCACTCAGCAATTCATTTAACTTAGGAGATTTTTCACAGTTAAAAGGTTCTACATCTTAAATTGACTGACCTTGCCCACTGATTATCAGCTACTATTAAGTAGAAGATTTTACTGTCAGTTACAAATCATGAATTAAGATCAAGGTTAAACTAGAGACTGTTTTTGACAGAAACATAAATGTCTCCCCATGTCATTTACCATGAAGAATACTTACTTATAAATCATTCCTCTGTAGAGTGTAAACAAGGTTTTTCCAAATTTAAGCTCTGTCACCTAGTTTTTGACCCCAGATGACCCATATTCAAACTTGGGCTAGAAAACATCGATACAACCTTTCTAACAAATTTCCAGAATATTTGGGCTGAAAATATTACCTCTAGAGTGTTAACAAAGTTTTTCCATATTCAGGCTGTGTGCCCTAGTTTTTGACCCCAGATGACCCATATTCGAGCTTGACCTAGAAATCACTGAAACCACCTATCTGACATATTTCCAGGATATTTGGGCTGAAAATGTTACCTCTAGAGTGTTAACAAGGTTTTTCCATATTTGGGCTCTGTGACCTAGTTTCTGACCCCAGATGACCCATATTCCAACTTGAGCTAGAAATCATCTTAACAAGCTTTCTGACAGTTTTTCAGGAAATTTGGGCTAAAAATGTTACCTCTAGAGTGTTAACAAGGTTTTACCATATTTGGGCTGTGTGACCTAGTTTTTGACCCCACATGACCCATATTCAAACTTGAGCTAGAAATCATCAAAACAACATTTCTGACATATTTCCAGGATATTTGGGCTGAAAATGTTACCTCTAGAATGATAAAAAGGTTTTTCCATATTTGGTCTTAGTGACCTAGTTTTTGACCCCAGATGACCCATATTCGAACCTGGGCTAGAAATCATCCAAATAACCTTTCTGATATATTACAAAGATATTTGGGCTGAAAATGTGACCTCTAAAGTGTTAACAAGGTTTTTCCATATCTGGGCTCTGTGACCTAGTTTTTGACCCCAGATGACCCATATTCGAACTTGGGCTAGAAAACATTGATACAACCTTTCTGACATATTTCCAGGAAATTTGGACTGAAAATGTGACCTTTAAAGTGTTAACAAGGTTTTTTCCATATTTGGGCTCTGTGACCTAGTTTTTGACCCCAGATGACCCATATTCGAATATGAGCTAGAAATCATGGAAACAACCTTTCTGACAAATTTCCAGGATATTTGGGCTGAAAATCTTACCTATAGGGTGTTAACAAGGTTTTTCCATATTTGGGCTGTGTGACCTAGTTTTTGACCCCAGATGACCCATATTGAAACTTGGGCTAGAAATCAACCAAACAACCTTTCTGACAAATTGCCAGGACATTTGGACTGAAACAGTAGCCTCTAGAGCATTAACAAGATTTTTCTATTTTTAGGTCATGTGACCTAGTTTTTGATCCCAGATGACCCATATTCGAACTTGTCCGAGTAATTACTGGGGCAAACATCCTGACCAAGTTTCGTGACAATTGGAGCAAAAATGTGACCAGTAGAGTGTTAACGAACTAAGTGTGAACGGACGACGGACGACAGACGACGGACATTCATCGATCCTTATAGCTCACCCTGAGCCAGCTCAGGTGAGCTAAAAAAGTAAAATATTTGAGCTATTCTATTGATTGGGCAACTGAAAAGTAACATTAATAGAGATATAAGCATGACTGGTTGTTTGTTTTCGTAAAACATGATGTTAATGCTTGAATATTGTGAGACAAACAACTTCTAAAATTTGTTAAATAAATGGGTTCCAATTAAAATGAATAAAAGATAAGAAGGTATCACAATTACACCTGTTGCAAACTGTTATTCCGTAACGATTGCCCCTGCCAATTATGCATTGCCATTTTATTGTTAATTGGATCATTTTTGACAGACTGGTTTTTTTTTTGCATAATCAGAATGCTTTTATTTATAAAAAAAATCAACAATGCTTTATTTAAAAAAAAACATCATTATAGAATATCCGACTTTGATTTTCAGATTCGAATATTCGGTCGATTTTTGAATGTTCAAATATTCAAATATTCGTTCCCATCCCTAATTTTTACCTAGATCTATATCTTTGTCTACTAACTGACCTACTATAGATCTAAAGAAGTTAGGTAACAGGGGAACAGTTTCACTGAGCTCATTATTACAAAACATTACAGCTATCAGACATGAACAAAATATCAAAGATGTAATAACTGTCAGACAAATCAACCTAGTTTATGTATGGAATCCATTCAATGTCAAAGGTAGAGCTTCATAAAAGGAAATAACCCTGCAGTCACTCTATGATACTGTCAGTGGTAGCTATATAGCATCAGCCTTTGACAGGAAAAGATAATAAAGTTTTCATCTTAAACACAAGCAGTTTTCCTTTGCAATTTTAAAACAAAAAGTTTTTAAATTTAACATGCACAAGGGTTACGCAAAGTCAGTCAAATTTGTCAAATTTTATTGGGACAGAAGATAACCTGACTGACCAATATGTATCTGTAAGGCGGAAAAAGGTCTATCACTTTCAATGGCATCTTGCGTAATACAGAAAAGTCATTATTTACACTGTTTCCTTCATATATAATTTACTGACTTTGTAATTTTCAATGCTATTTTTTTTTTGCTTTTGTTCTTTTTGGGGTACTTCTATTTCACCCTATTTAACTACACAGGACTTTTCACCAACTGATTGGTGATGCTCAGTCAGCCTGCACAAGTCTCCAGTTTCTAAGAGTTACCTGCATTTAGATCACATCTGTCTTATCATAACCAGAATTCTCATAATATCAAATAATCATCGAACCTTGCATGAAATAAGAGTCCTGTTAGACATGACCATCCCCCATCAAAGCTATGTTGTCAATGGAAATGAGGCATAAAGGAAGAGAAGTACAGAAATGGAAAATAAAGTTACAGGTCTTGGATAGCGCATCTCCCTATTTTGTTAGGTACTTTTGTTTGAAATTTCGAGTAAATCCCTGGGTGATTTTTCATTAATAGTCTGGCACTTTATTAAAAGAGGATTATGCTTCTAAAAAAGTGTTATGCATGGCTGGACAGGAGGACAGATAGAAATCATTATCATATCCCATATATACGTGGTCAGTTATAGTAAAATACCAGCGAAATCCTTGCAGTTGCTTTTTGAGTCATGTTTCAGAGATGTGTATAAAAACATAGTAAACAAGGGTGCCATTGTCATAAAATATGCCTGTCTATGTGTGACCTTTACCTTGGCCACAGGGACCTGAATTTAGAATGTGACACTCCGCCTTACAACGGTCAACATTTGTGCCAAGTTATATTTAAATCTCCCAATACATGTAGAAGTTTTGCTCCGGACAAGCGCTTCCCACTGACCTCCAGGTGTGACCTTCACCTTTGACCTAGAGACCTGGTTCATGCTTGCAACACTATATTTCATGATGGTAAACTTTTGTATGAAGTAATACTAAAATAACTCCATGCATGTAGAAGATATGCTCTTGACAAAATCTGGACATTTCGTCACCTCTAGTGACCTTGACCTTGCATATATCGACCAGGATTATGCGTGTAATGCTCAGTCTCAAGATGGCGAACAGTTGTGACAGAATCCCTCAATTCATGATGACTAAATGGTACTACCTCCCATGATGCTGGACAGTGGTACCAAGTATCATTAAAATCCATCCATTCACATTGAAGATATGCTCCGGACAAAACTGGACGCCGCCCCCCTGCCTGCCAACCATGGGCGTTCCCATTATATGTCCCATTTTTCCCGCTCTTGCACACTGCATTTCTTATTCATATTCTCTAACAGTTTGTGAACTATACACATAAATTTTTTTGTTTTTTTAGTTAGGTTCTGTTTAAAAATTTATTTTATTTTTCTTAAAGAAAATGATTCTTTTAAATGCACACTCCAGACAAAGGATAATTAATGAAGAACATTAATGAAGAATGATAAAATAAAAGAGTATACATACAGCATGAATTTCTACTCAGTGACATCCACCAATCTATGAAATTACAGCACCACGCTGTGCTTTGTTATATTAAATCTAATTAAGGGAGGCAATTAAAAAATTGGGCAAAATAGAGTCAAGCTTATTGCTCAATAACATCCAACATACAGTTATGCCCTTTGTCCCACAGCAAGCACAATTTAAAGGGAAAAAGGGGCATAATTTTGTAAATATTCCTATAAGAGTTTATGCCCTTGACCAATAACAGGGCCTTGTCACTCTATGTAAGTATTTTAAGTTTCAATTGAAACCCCTTGTAATGAACAAACTAATTAATAAACTGACTTTAACCAAACCTTTATGTTTAAAGGGGGCATAATTCTGTAAATATTCCTAGCACATTGTGTCATATCTAAAGAAATGCCCTTTAATAGAGCTTAAGTTATGCTGTGGACAAATGTGTCACAGATGGATGGAAGGACCACCTACATTATACTCCTGCCTATCCGTTGGGAGATAAAAACAGTACCTAGGACCCCAAAATTAGTAGTACTTACACTGGTTTTGAGGCAATGACACATTTTTCAACTCACTAAATAAATCACAGCTGAAATTAAAGATGTTTGCTCAGTTTTAACTGGACTACAACTTAAAACTTACATCAAGAACTGCTCTTGACAAGTCAGATCTCTCAAAGTTGCAGTAGGATAAATTGGCCCCACTAAGGTTTGCATTTCTCAGTATGGCGTACTTGAAATTGATTCCTCTCAAGTCTAACTTAGACAAATTGGCACCAGCAAAGTTCATACCCTGTAAACAAAAACAGAACATAAATGAAATGATACAAAAAAATCATCAGATATTACATAAATGATGAAATCTGATTCAAGTGACACACTCACAGATGGGTCAATGATGCATAAAAAAGAAAAAGTTTATACACAAAAAAATTCTGGCTGTAGTTGTGAAGAACATATCTAAACTAAGTTACTGTCTCCGTTTTTGTTTCAAAGACACACCAAATTATAAAGCTTTTCACACTTTTATCAGTAAAAAAATTACTCAGTCATGGGATAGGTACTTTGTTAATATTGTTGATTTTGACAACTTTAAAGAATATTCCGCAGTGGCTCAGTGGTCTAGACTGCAGTTCCTAACTTTACTGACCTGAAGGGTATGGGTTAGAATCCTGTTAAATCAAAGTCTTTTTTCTTCATTTTTCATTATGAAGCATAAAATTGTTTTTTCATAGTGTAACAACTTCTCTTTAATTTTAAAGAAAACATAATATAAGTTAAATTCTGTGTCATCCACTTTATGCGAGGTCACATGGTCAATATATATCATATGGACAGCCTCAGCTTACAGGATAAAATGTGATTACTTTACCCATTACCTAGTTATGTAATAACCTTTGGTGATGACAGCCTGATTTTACATGTCATTTAAACATTGAAAATGAGGGCCATGTTAGCCCTAGTTCGCTATCCAGAGTACTTTGGCTGTGGGTCTGCTGTTAAGCAATCATCAGAACAAAATAACAGGTTTTGAATTCAAGACTTTCATAGATCTTTTTTTTTTTATATTTAAAACAATAAAAAGAACCCTGGGGCAGGTCCAATTTGGTCATAATTTGAAAAAACTTGGTACATATCCACTAGACAATGCCACAAACAAAATATCTAAGCTCTAGGACATCTGGTTTCAGATAAAAAGATTTTTTAAGACTTCCCTATAATAAGCCTACGTAAAATCAAGTGACTCACTGAGTAGGGCCATTAATGACACCAGTTGGATAATTTGAACAAAATTGGTAAATCTCCATATGATGTTCCATGCAAAACATTTAAGCCCTAGGTCTTGTGGTTTTAGACAAGATGATATTTAAAGTCTAACTGTATAAGCTTTTGTAAAATTAACTGACCCCGGGGACAACCCCATTTGTGACCCCAAGGACATAATTTGAATATTCTCAATAGAGGACCTCTAGGTGAAACTGTATGTAAAAATATCTAAGAGCCCTAAGCCTTGTGGTTTCAGACAGGAAGAATTTCAATTTTTTTTCTTTCTGTTGCCATAGCAACCAGAATTCTTGATGGAATAAAACTCTTTGAACAACTTTGGTGGAGCTTCATGCCAGGAACATCCCTGCCAGGTATTATCATTTTTAAGCCAGTTGTTTAGGAGATATTGTTTAAAGGTGAAAGTGGACTTTTTGGTCACAAGAGCTCAACTTCAGCATATGCAGCATATGAGTTAAAACTAGAACTGTGTCCATAGGACACGGATGCCCCCACTATGCATAAGTGCTCATAAACAAGAGCATGTATATCCTGTATGTAAGATTTTTTCTGTACATATACCTAAAATGATCTACAGGTAACCTTATGTACATGTTAAATTAAATTACAAATGTAAAATTTATATGTTCAATTATTTATATGGTATATAGTGAAAAAATCAACAAAGGGCCATAATTCTGTTAAATATGGTCACAGCAAAAATTCCTTCCTTTACTACCATCTACACATTAAAGCTGTTCATCCCTGGAAGTTTAAGCAAAATCTGCCATCCGGTTTAAGAGGAGTTGCGTTCACAAAATTTCTATATGGTATATAGTGAAAAAATCAACAAAGGGTCATAATTCTGTTAAATTTGGTCGAAGCAAAATTCCTTCCTTTACTTCCATCTACACATTAAGGTTGTTCATCCCTGGAAGTTTAAGCAAAATCTGCCATCCGGTTTAAGAGGAGTTGTGTTCACAAAATTTCTATATGGTATATAGTGAAAAAATCAACAAAGGGCCATAATTCTGTTAAATATGGTCACAGCAAAAATTCCTTCCTTTACTACCATCTACACATTAAGGTTGTTCATCCCTGGAAGTTTAAGCAAAATCTGCCATTGGTTTTAAGAGGAGTTGCGTTCACAAAATTTCTACATAGTATATAGTGAAAAAATCAACAAAGGGCCATAATTTGGTCGCAGCGAAAATTCCTTCCTTTACTACCATCTACACATTAAGGTTGTTCAACCCTGGAAGTTTAAGCAAAATCTGCCATCCGGTTTAAGAGGAGTTGCGTTCACAAGATTTCGGGACGTACGGACAGACATACGGACGGACGGACGGACAAGTGCAATGCTATATGCTGCCCACTTTGTGGGGGCATAAAAACTGTAGATGAATTCATTAAAAATACCGTACCTGACATCGGAGTTCTTTGTCTGTCGATGTTGCTAACAATCTCATGACAAACTCTCTTCTTGTGATTGGTGTTTGGTCCTCTGGGGGCAGCTCACTCTGAAAGATTTAAAACAAAATTCAAAAGAGAAATTTTTAAGTGCAAATTATATCATTACTTGCTAACTGACAGTCACACTGCTCAAGATACTTGTTAAGCCTTTATGATGACTGAACATACATGCCCTGCGGGAGGTCAAATCTCACAGAATTTTGCTCCATGACACAGTCTCACGGCTAGAGGTGTGAAACTTCAAAAATAAGATTACTCTATAGGATCTCTTTGGCAGGGACCCAAATCTGTAAGTCTAAAAACCAAAATCTCTGTGAAAGCCCCTCTGGGACAATAACTAGCTTGCTTATCTGTGCTGTCTGATCACTTTCCGCTCTGTCTGATTTACAGTCAGTTAGATTAAAGCTACAAAAAATGTCTAAAAGAAAGCAATTACTTTGCATGAGAAATCTAGATGAACTTCATGAGGCATTAGCATTAAAACCCTATCTTGGTTTTTTATCTACCTTTGTTGCCAATTGAGCTAATATCAGATGTTATATTTGTTCATGTATGTAGTATAAAATGTTAACATTTTTCCCAATTTTTATGAAAATTAGTCTTGACTCAGTAATTTTGCCCATGTCAAATGATTCTGCAATATTTTAAAGTAAACTAATGTAGATTCCCAACAAACATCCAGTCTGAAATTACAGTCTCTTAATTTGACCAATTTTTTAAAGAATGGATTTTGTTTTGCTGAAAGTGAAATTTATTCTTCATCATGACCAGTTCATAAGAAATTAGTTCATGAAAATATCTGATTTTGGATTTGTTATAGTCACTTTAATAAATAATAATGAAACAAGGAAAGTGTCGCAAACACAAATGCCCCTAAAGCATGGCAATGGTCAAAGCCATGCTAGCTTATATCTTCAAGGTGAAGGTCATTCAGGGGTCAAGGTCAAATAAATATAGGTCAATGTGAAGGTCTTGTCCAAATGGGTTTTGTGTCCAAGTATGAAGTATATCCATTTACTAATAAGGAAGTTATGGACAATGTTAATGTTTTTGCCCAACTGGATCTTCAAGGTGAAAGTCATTCAGAGGTCAAAGTCAAATAAATACAGGTCAGTAGGAAGGTCTTGTCTGAAGGGGTGTTGTGTCCAAGTATGAAGTAAATCCACTTACTAATAAGGAAGTTACGACCAATGTTAAAGGTTTCGGATGGATGGACAGTTAAAAAAAACTATATGCCTCCCTCTGGGGGCATAAAAAGAAATTCATTTCTTTGGACTGTGTTATGGCATGAAACAAAATTTAGTTATTTATATTCAAATTTTAAGTTAATCTTTTATTATCTGACCGATAAATTTTATTTTATTTAAAAATTCTACAAAGTCCTGTCTGTGTTATATTCCCTTTTTATCATTCAAGTATTTTTTTAAATAAAAATACCTTTAGTGCAAATGTATGAAAAAAATATCTGTAATTCATCTAGTTTGCATTTAAAGAAATCAGTTTGCTTTTAAAACAACAAACTCAGCTGGGTCAATATTGAACATACTGTATAAGGCTTGAGCCAGTGTTACCAAGATACATGTATAAGGGAAATCATGTTTCATACCTCTATTATTGCTTCTAAAATATCTACCAATGATGTTAAACCAAAAAACTTGGCCTCTTCTAGAACTCCTAAAAACAGATATAAAACTCAGGAAAATAAACAGAAGGGATGTAGAACAAGAGGGCCATGATGGCCCTGGATGGCTCACCTGAGTACTTTGGCTGTAGATTTGCTGTTAAGCAGTATTTCATTTTTTAATTGAAAATATATAAGTGCCTACAAACCAAATATGTAAAATATCAGTCACTAAATAAAGGCTCTATGACAGAAAGTAGAAATATCTATTATAAGCTATGGTGACCTTGACCCAGTGACCTCAAACCCTACCCATGGGTAGAGGTCCATGCAATGAACCTATATACTGAATATCAAAGATATTGGTTTATAAATGAAGGCTCTATGAGGTACAGTAGAGAAATCTATTTTTAGCCTCCATGACCTTTAGCCTAATCTAATAATTTCAAAAAGCTTGATAAAGCTTGCTTCATGCCAAATTTTAAAATTCTAGGCCTTGTGGTTTCAGACAAGAAGATTTTTAAAGATTTCCTTTTTGACATATTAAGGGCCCCCGGGCGGGGCAAATTTTGACCCAAGGGCCAACATTTAAACAATACTGGTAAAGATTCTTTACACAATACTCAACACCAAATATCTAAGGACTAGACCTATTTGTTTTGGAGAAAAATTATTTTTCATGTTTTTCCTATATAAATCTATGTAAACCAAGAGAACCCTGGGGCATGGCCAATTTTGATCCAGGGAACATAATTTGAACAAACATGATAGACATCCACTAGACAATGCTACATACCAAATATCTAAGCTAAAGGCCTTTTTTACATATTAAGGGCCCCCAGGGAGGGGCAAATTTTGACCCAAGGGCCAACACTTAAACAATACTGGTAAAGGTTCTCTACACAATACTCCACACCAAATATCTCAGGTCTAGTCCTATTAGTTTCAGAGAAAAATTATTTTTCATGTTTTTTCTATATAACTATATGTAAACCAAGAGAACCCTGGGCGTGGCCAATTTTGACCCAGGGGATATAATTTGAACAAACTTGGTAGACATCTACTAGACAATGCTTCATACCAAATATCTAAGCTGAAGGCATTGTGGTTTCTGACAAGAAGATTTTTAAAGATTTCCTATATAAGTCTATGTAAAATGAAGTGACCCCTGGGGCGGGGCCAATTTTTGAATTTCTGCATGGAATTGATTTCTTTGAACAACTTTGGAAGAGCTTCATGCAAGGAACACCCATGACAAGTTTCATCAACTTTGGCCCAGTGGTTTAGGAGGAGATATTGTTTAAAGCAAAAGTTGACGACGCACTGACGCATGACGGACACAGGGCGATCCTAAAAGCTCACCATGAGCACAAAATGCTCAGGTGAGCTAAAAAATAATAATGACAGGTCATAATGATTATAGTAATGCAAGAGGTGTAATGTAATTTCTCTTAATCATGACTTTAACAATTTCAAGTATTACATTGTTACTAACGAATTTATTAAACTCAGCACAGGCATAACATTTTAGTAAAATTCCATAAAAAGGTTAGCCCCTAAGTATTTCAGATTAAACCTTTAATATGATTTTTTTAACAAACTTAGTCTCACCCTTAAATCCTTAACTTAAATCTATTGACAAAGTTATGAACACTAACTTGTGTGGGATAAATGTTATTAGCAGTGAGAATTAAGTACTTTCTCTCTTCAGAGAATCTAGAAATCAATTTAAAACTCATGAACACACATGCACATACCTTCAGCATTTACTGTTTTGTCTAGAATAAGTTGACCATGCCGCAGGTAGTTTAGGATTGGCTCAAAGTATGTTGGACTTCGGTCAATCAAGTAGGCTCCGGTCTCGTCAACTGAACTACACCATGATTCATCTTAAAATAAAAAGTTGAATTCTTTGTAATTGCCTAGTTATGTAAAGCATTCATTCTATCTTAACTATACATGGTCTGTCTGTTTATTCATCATCTGGACTGTTGCCTACAGGTTGCATCCTTATAATGAAATAGTTGGAAGCTTCAAAAGCTCTTATCTTAACTGAGAAGAAGTAACTTTTTAACAAATCTCCCTTATAATATAAAAATTGCTGACCTAAGCATAAATCTGGGTTTAGTCAATCTGACTTCATAATAAAAACTTTCATTTGTAATAAACTTGCAAAGAAACTTTTTTCAGTAATTTAAGCACTGAAAATTAAACAAGTGTGAGTCAGTGTATCTCTCTTAGCTTTTGGCAATTCATTTCATACATGTCAAAGGTTTCTGCACGAAACACAAAAGCTTTCCTAAACTATTTTTGGCTTTCTCAGCCTGAGTATAGAGAACAAGTTTAAGCATGGAACCTGTTTTTCAAATCTGAATATCATGGCACCTGATTTCAAGTAAAAAGAATTAATGTCTGGCATATATCGAAATATGTGATATAAACAGCTGACTTGACCTACTTTTGTTTTTACAATGCTTGTAACTAAATAGATATATACCTGGGTCATCTGAGAACATGGCTGACAACATACTGTCTGGATGCTGCTGGGTCAAAGTACTTCTGTAATACAAGATAAATAAAAGCAATGAAATGACACTTTGTTATTTCAGCTTATTTATCTAACATCAATAGTAGAACATGTTGTTACGACTTCATATTATGTCACCTACTGTTACTGACTTCAAGTATTGTACCTTCTGGAGTTCTGACAAATTACATTTACGAAAAGGATAAAATCAATGTAGACTTTATGCTCAAATACTGCAGACGGGATCTGACTTCATGATCTCCAGGTCAGAGCTCCAAAGGTCTACCAATACATCTTGCATTCCACTAGATTATTGTATCTTGTACCCCTTACCATCATCAGATGGTGATTCAAAAGTTCAAAATTTGTAAACAGACAGGAAAGGGCTGAAACAGAACAAGCCATCAGTTAAAAATAAATCTCCTTGGAAAAAAAAAAAAACACTGCAATTCTGAATACAACCAACATTTAAATGTCACATCTCTAAGCATACTTTTGAAGTATGCAAACATACTTTAAAAAATTACCCTGTAATCTATCTGGTAGAATTTAACTTAAATATAACCATCAGAACCTCATATACTTGTAATTCAGAAAATCAAACATGCAGCATCAAATTACCATGAGTTTTCTACGTTTTGAAGGGTGGGGGGTCATTTTCTCATTTCAACCATTCAGAGAAAAATATCTTTTTACAATAACTTAGTGTTTTTCATATATGTAACATCATTATCAAATTCTAATATTGTACAAAATAATGTGTATTTTTGCATTATTTATCAATCTAAGAGAGCAGAAAGATTAAATTCAGTGGCTAAAACATCATGATATTAGAATAAGAACCTTGAAGTCAAGTGCAAATTTCTAAGGGTCAAATTTCTAAGGGTGAGACAATGTACAACACAGACTGAACAAGATCAATACTTTCAAGGACTGAAAAAAATCAAATTGAACCATGTGCCTATACTTCAACACAGTACCTCTACCCATTATACAAATCTCACCCTAATTACACAGGAGATATTATTTGCATAGCAAACAACTGAATGATCATATTACTTCAATATTTGCCTAACTGCAGTTCTTCTTCCTTGCCAACAGTAAACAATTTGTAAACAGACAGTAAACTATCTTGAAGTTTATCATTTTTGATTTGATTCTTAAGGATTCAACACGTCAATATTCAGGTAAGTAAGATGAAATATTTTCAAATACTTTTTTAAAATCACTATGCTTATCACAGGGCCTTCCCCAGAGAATTTTCCAAGCGCAACTGTGAGGGGGTGGGTGCGGGAGGGGGTAATGCCCCTTCCCGCATGTCGAAATTTTTTTAATCCTTACAATGAAATGAATCATTTTGGGGTAAGTTTAATGGGAGTTTAAACAAACAAAAGGTGTTCAGTATTAACATATTTTTAATATCTTTCACCATCTTTAATAAATAATCATAAATAGGTGCATAATAATATTATAATCAAAAGGTCTACAAATTTTTCTGAGTATGAGTTTGGGACAACTGACCATGGCAAAACAGAGTTGTCCCAAAATCAGTTTTTGAGTGCGAATTATAAATAAATAGTTTTTTTTGTCATCATATCTAAAAAAAAAAAACAGAAACAAAAAATATACAGAAACATGTATTTAGAAGGAAGGAAACCTTTATGGTCTTATGAAAACTTTCAGCAGAAACTGCCTAGTATAGTCAGTATGGACTTTTAGCAGTAATAAGTTGAAGTTGAACTGTGTACATCTTTTGAAGGCAATGAATGACAGCAATTTTCAAGAGGAAAAGAAACTTTCTCAATGACAAAGAAAAATAACTGGTACAAATGATCAAATCTTGACCATTCCTCTTAATCAATAAATTAAATTTTGTAAGGTTTCTGTGTCTCCAGGATGCAGATTTCTCTAAACAAAAAGTAAAAATACGCCGGGGTCGCGAAAACAGGTGACAAACGGATTATCCGAGATATTTTCACTTTCATGGTGCCTATGGAATGTCAGAATTAATTTCAACATGGTAAGAAATCGACTGTTTATTAGAGTAGGCTGAGTTTTTGGACAGTTGACCTATATTTCTGACTGTCAAAATGAGAGTTGTCCAGGGCAAAAATTTTGTTTACAGTCGGTTGTCCGAGAAAAATTGTCCCCAGCGTCGGACTATATAACTTATAATAGCTCAAACAACCGATTTTCAATCAAGAGCAATTAATGCCACGTGATCATAAAACATATTTCTTTAAATTACTTCTTCAAAATATGGCCCATTAGCAGTCTCATGTTTATCCATGCATCCTTTCATTACACGGGATTTATTGATCGACGGCTGCTGTGTATATTAAGTAACAATTCAGTGATACGCAGTCGTCTGCTGCTCTAAAAATTCAAGCGCCCCACTTCTAAAATCAACGTGCAAGCCGAAATTCAAGCGCCCCGGTAACTTGGATCATGAAAATCAAGCGCCCCGCTGCCGGGGCGCTAAAGGTCAGCAAGTCCTATTTATTTCTCCATAGACTTACATTATAGATACAGTGTACAGGGGCCCCTGCCACATTTACAATAAAATGTGTTGGCATATAAAATTTGTTTTTCTTGTTACATAAGCATCTAATAGACCAAAAATGGTGTTTTAACATTGGCAAATCCAATCCATTTTCTCACATTTTTTTACTGAAGGCACCTACCCCTCAAACTGGGATGAAATTTAGTCATCATAACCGCACTGAGGTGCTCTTTCTAAAATGCAGATTTTAACGTACTATTTCAGCAGAATCTCTCATGAAACATTCCAAAATGTGCAAAAAGCAGTGCTTTTCATTTTTAGCATAATAATTTTCATTTGTCAACATTTACTTTTTAACCAATCAGGTTGCAGTCTCATTTACTCTTACGGTTTTCCCTGTACTTTTTTCAGCCAATCCAGAAACCGGAATGAATTAGGATCAGCTGACCTAAAACGGCCTAGGGAATGCCCTGTTATCATATAAAAACACATACATTGTATCATATATGTGTTGGCTGTATTCTTTAAATAATTATTATGATGTGCTAAAATTATGTTTTTTAAAACCATTCGGGTTTTTCTTTTGTACGCACTCAGTGATTTTATGCCCTCTGAAAAAATATAAGCAATAATTCAACTAATCAGAAAAGTTTTAAGTAATTTTCACCCTTTCAAAGAAATGATTCGACAGATTAATTAAAAAAGCTTGAACCTAATAATTCATTGTGTTAATTCATAAAAGGGAGATTACTAATGAAGAATGACTTCAATACTGTATATTAGATAATACAACACTGTACATGACTTATGTATCACATGAATATGACACATGGCTTTACACTGGTACAATAGGTAAGTATGGGATGTGTCGTATCACCGGCACTCTAAAGAAATAGAAAAATATCCCAGATATTTCCTTAAAAAAAAAAAATTATCAAGAAATATGGACAACTGAAGAAAAATGTATTTGTTTTTACCAGTTTTAGGGCATAAATATACACTGCCATAATACACAGCTAAAGGAAATAATATCTTTAATAAACTTGTGTAGAAATTCATAGAAATGTCAACTGTGAATTGTTAGTCACTGACAAATATTCCCTATGAGCTGTTTGTAATATGCTCCGAGACTTTGCTTAAAATTTCAGAAAGGAAACACAGAAGTTCAGGATAAAGATATGTACCGAAGTCTTTCTCTAGAAGAAAATGAAGAGAAGTCTCTCTTATTCTCTCGGATTGTCATGGGTGAGGAACAATGTAAGAGGTCCCCTGAAACATGTTTTGCCTTCGCTGTTCCAAGAGTTAAGGCAAAGGTTAACCCCAAAGAAAATGAATGTACATGTGCTTTTGAACACGAGTATATTCAGTACATCAAAGAAGATGGATCCATTGACTATACCATTTTTGGAAAAATTGTAAGAGCAGTTCGGACTGGAAAATGTCCACATTTACAACAAGAACCACAACAATGCAGAAAGATAAATACCGGTGTATATGACTGGCATATCTTTGCTGCGATTGGTGATTCTAATGCAACAGGACCACGTAGTTTAACATGCTATTCATTCATAACCGGATTACGACCATTTGAAGTTGCTGGTATACACGGCCAATTTTCAGCCATTACACTACCTATACCATACTTTCCATTATCTTTCGAGTATCATACTAAAGTAAATGACAAAGAACATGGTGACCAGTTTTGTCTGAAAGAGACAAGCCTCTTGAAAATGATCATAGACAAAAACAATACTGTCATACTAAAGTCATTCTGTACAGAAGATCTTTGTCAACATCATTTCATATGGATGCCATCCATTCTGTATACGATACAGCAAGAGAAAATAGAACCTTTAGACTTATTCCTTTCAGTTTTCTGTGAAAAAAGGACACCTTCAGCCTACAAATTTGCTAGAAAGATAGATGTTATTCTAATTATGCTATACGCTGTGTTATACAACCATGCCAAGTGCCTGGAAATAATTCTAAAACATGTAGATTTTTCAAACACCATGTATTTAGAGAAAAAATTTACAATGATTGATCTTGCTAAAGCTCTTGGTCATACAACATGCTCCGAAATTCTAGAAAACTGGCAAAAATCGCACTCTTACGAAAAAAAACATCTTAAAGTTTTTTCTATATTAGCAATACTAAAACTTCACAATATTGAACATTACATTAAAGATGAGGATCTATATGACATACTTAAAAAGCTTGTGCAATACGGATTTAGTATCAATCAAGCTACTAAAAGGGTCAGAACACCCCTGCATTATGTGTGTAAAACTTTTTGTTCTTTTAAAATGATTGTGCCAATTACACTGTTGAGACTAGGAGCAGATATCAATGCAAAGGATTCCAAAGGGGAGATTCCAATGTTTCATTTACTATTTACAGGAACATCCCATGCTAATTGCCTAAAGGTGTTAGTCCGAAGGTACTTGTTCTGTAATCCACTTTGGAGCAATATAAAACACTGGAAGGCATTTAGTGACCCATGTAACTTCAAAGATCTTGACCAAATATATAAAGGGCTGTGTAAAGATTTCATCGAGTGTGGATTTCTACCTAGAGGACACACAGATCTCCGCCCTCTGAAAACGCTCTGCAGGGATTCCCTGAGACAGGCATTTCCCGGTATGACCCTGCACAAATATGTGCAGATCAATAAGATACCGAATCTGATAGTGGACTTCATTTTGATGCGATCTGAACTGGACCAGAGATCTGATCACTAAATATTTCTGAAGCTTGACAAAGAAAAACAAGGTGGGGGCCTATGACACCTTTTGCTCTTGTCAGATGCCAAAATGCACCATTTCACAGAATATAAAGCTATACTTCATATTTCATACCACATAAAGTTCTATTTCCAGAGGTTATCTGACCTTTTAACAATAAAGAGCAACAGAAGTACAACAAGGGCCACGTTTGAATGAATGCCATGCCCCTGGCAGGGCCTCAAAAAGGTTAAAATTTTGTGACAGACTGAACAAAAACAGTATGTCCTCCCTCTCGGGGCATAAAAACTATGCTAGCCTAAGCTTTGTTATATCTGCTAATAATTGTACTAATACACACCTTGTGGTAGAGAACATTCTTCCACCAACATTCAGTGTGACCCACTCACGAGAACTGCATTGAGACACTTTACAGGAAGTCTTCCGTGGAGTTATAATGCTTGAGTGGTTACAGGGGAGGGCTGTAAAACAAGAATAAGCACTGTGACATCAAGTTTATGATCCACTTGATGTCATACAATATATATCATTATTATGTTCTCCAAAAGTCTTACGTATATTTACAGAATTGTTTGCAATATCTTTTTAAAAGTTCTCATAACCATTAACTTTAATCTGCAAAGAGATTTTTTTAAGCATGTACTGATCGGAACTTATTGCAGAATTTTGCATGAACTTGCTTCCCATAATTAAAGGAAAGAAAATGGACTTCTTGAGCATAATTAACAAAATGTCAATTTTTATGATCAACTGTGAAAAACCAACAACAACAATTGGATTAAGTACACTGAAACATTTAATGATTCTGATACTAGCAACATTGTCTATCAACACTTGGAGACTAATAATGAGATAGCTTATTGTACCTGCAATAAATTTTGGTGTTTAGCCCTTAACATGCTGGAACCGAAAGTGATTAGCCTTTGCCACCAATATAGAGCCAGGTCAGTCTGCACATCTGTGCAGTCTGACCAGGCTCTATACTGTTGGTAGCTCCATTTTTGTATTTTGATATTGAAATCCCTTAAACTTTAAATGGACTGTTCCAAATTCAAAGCTGGACAAATCCATAACAAAATTTCAGCATGTTCAGGGTTAGTACCAATGTTGTTTTACAAACTTGGAATGTTATCATCAATATTCAGTGTTTTATGCCATTAAATTGTACATACCAATGTGTTCAGTTATGACTGATTTTTTTTTAAACTGAATCAGTTACACTTCTAAATAAATAATCATGTCATCTCTTACCTATATACTGATTTGAGTAACTTTAATGCTTTCATCAGAATAAATAACAAACCTTTAAAATCTTCGCCTCCAGACACATAAACCACATCATCATCTCTGTAAAAAAAGTAAAAACAAAAACATGTAACTTTACATGCAGTAGCATGTCACCAGTGTTTTTAAAGTAGCCCAAAGTCTAAGAGGCTTTTTTATTCATTGTTTTTCCCAAAAAAAAAAATTAACAGGAGATCCTCAACTTTTACGATCTACCTACGGAAAGCATAGTTCATTGAAAGAATTCAATTGAATCTTGAGTAAAGATAAGTGAGCATAATTTAATCTGATCATAAGCATTTGTTGTTTGATTTTTTGTGTGTTATTTTTCATGCTCTAGAAATAGAAATAAAG
This sequence comes from Cyclina sinensis, assembly GCA_012932295.1. NCBI lineage: Eukaryota > Metazoa > Mollusca > Bivalvia > Venerida > Veneridae > Cyclina > Cyclina sinensis. The sequence continues at coordinate 8,806,941 of JAAONU010000016.1, forward strand.
TGTAACCTGCGGCTTGAACTCTGGTACCTTTGATTGCTAAGTGGACAATCTACAATTTTACCAAAAAGGCTAGCTGATAGGCAAGAAATTAAAGTGCTGTGTTATACCTCTGCTACATACACCCCCTCCTTTTCAGAATTATTCCTCTACTTCTTTGAGTATTGAAAGTCTACTGAACTTTCTAAGGGTGTCATCACATCTACACTTGTAAGTTTTTTTTATACTGGGTGCCAAATGTAACCCGAAAAATCCATCTGCCCAAAGGTGGGTTTGAATTCGAGTATCCTGTATTGCTAAGTGGACACTCTACCTTGTCAACATGAAAGCTAGCTGATAGGCAAGTACGCAGAAGTGCCATGCTATACCTTTGCTACAAAAGCAACTTTTAAAAACAAGACATGCCCACGGGCAGAATGTCAAGCCCACTTATCTTAATTCAAACCTGAACCTATAAGCTTCAGATCAAGGAGAAAGATGTATACATAGGTGAGATGTGCGCAGCACATCCTCTGTATACCCAAGGCAAGATCTTGACATTGCATCATCTTAGGTGACCTTGACCTCTGACCCAGTGACCTGGTTCATGTGCATGACACTAAGTCTCATGATAAACATTTTGGCCTAAAAAACTCAATTCATGTTATTTGAACATTCTGATATTTTTATTTGATCTTTGACCTCTTGTAACCTTGAACTTCATTTAGTGCAAGACAACTCAACTCACTATGGAGAACATTTCTTATAACTTATATAACAAGAAATCGGTAGAACTGATGGATGCTCCCCGAATAAATGCCAAATTCCAAAAGGGCTATTGTTTAATATATTTTTTTCTTCAAAGTATGAAAAATATCAAAGGGCAATAACTCCTAAATTATGCAAAATAGAGTTACGGTTCTTGCACGCTGCACTTCTCCTCATAGAGATCTATCTACCAATAAAATTCATGTTAATATCTCTTATACTTTGTGAGATATGCCACGGACAAAAATAAGTATGAGAAATTTCAAAGGGCAACAACTAAAAAATTAACAAAACAAGAGTTATGGTTCTTGTGCACTGCACTGCTCATCAATGAGATCTATCTAATAATAAAGTTTCAAGTTGATAACTCTTATACTTTGTGAGATATGCCCCTGACAAAAAATAAGTATGAGAAATTTCAAAGGGCAATAACCCAAAATTCATAAAGCAAGAGTTACGGTTCTTGTGCACTGCACTGCTCCTTAATGAGATCTAACTACCTATGAAGATTGGTCTTGATATCTCTCATAGTTTTTGTGTTATGCTCCGGACAAAATTATGACGGAAGGACGGGCGAACGGACGGACAGGACGGACGGACAAAGCAGCAACTATATGTTCGCATTTTCGGGAGCATAAAAATCCATTCATGTATAAAGACATATACTCACAAATGAATGTTTTAATTTATTATTTGACCTTTGACCCTGAAGTAAGACCTTGACCTTTGCCAAAGACGCCTGAATATTTTGCGTGACACTCTGCCTCACTATGGAGAACATTTGTCGCAAGTTATATTAAAATCCCGCAATGCATGTAGAAGTTACGCTCCGGACACGGTTATTGAGCTGACCCTCCAAGTTTGACCTTGACCTTTGAGCAGCGGACCTGGGTTTTGGGTGTGACACACCACCCCATCATGGTGAACATGGGTGTGACACACCACCCCATCATGGTGAACATTTGAATCAAACTATTTTGTAATCCTTCAAAGAATGAGCAAGATATAGTCCAGACAAATCTAGACAGACACACAGACTGACGGACGCACATACACCAAACCACAAAAGGTGAAAAGCAGCGACTACAATTTTCTACTCTATTATATATGTACCATATATTTTTTTTTTTGGAAGAGAAGAAAATTGTATGACAGTCATATAATAAATAGTTAAACCTTTTTTAGATGAAAAATACTACAGTTTACTGACCAATCAACGCGCCGAGCACCTGTGTTTTCACTTACTCTGAGCATCTAAATGTCCTTTCAAATATCATACTATTGATGAGGCCTCCTCACTGAAGCCTTTAATTCAGTTCAAGAAAACCATTACAGTAACAAGATGCAAAAAAAAACAAAAACAAAACAGCAAGTACCTGAGAAGAGACACTTCGTCTATGAGACCACCTTGCGGGGTGTAGATTTTCTTGCCAACAAAGCCCAACTTTCTGCTAGCATCCGACAGAACATCATCCAATGAAGAACTGTGGGTTACTGAGATCACCTTGAAAATGTAGGAACTTAGTTAATAAAATATTTCATGACATATGGAATGACCTGAAATCAGAAGGGACATTCACAATCTGACTGAAGTTCATGATCTCCCTACGGTTAGATCTAAGACGACGCATTTATTTCTGTCTTCTCGATAACCTGTAATTTCCACTATTGTTATTTATATCCCAGCCAATGACACTGTAGCTTATGACGCATCTTGATAGCTTACATGTACACACGGCATGTTCAGACAGCGTGTAAACTTATCTAGCATAAGGAAACGGAAAATGCTTAGATATTTTGAAAAAAAAATATTCTGCACAAACATTAATTACATTATTTTAAAAGATCTTGATTAATAAATTTACCTGAGTTCAGTGACAGCTTATACATGGCAGATAATTGTTTGGGATCCCAGCTATATAAACAGATTTTCATAAGTTGATCATTTACTTGCATGAGGGTGGAAGCGTTGCACTGATTGGCTGATGGATAGGTCACGAGAAGGTGGGACATTCAAAATTTTGTAGGGGCTTCCACAGGCAAGATGTTTGAAATGTTCTATAAATTTATGTGACTCTGCAAAGCTTTGCATGCTACATAGTCAAATGAAGCAAATGACAATGAAATAACAAGCATTCTGACTAATTATAAGTATATTGTTATGTCAGTGAAAAATGTATTTAAAAATTTCTCAAATTCATCTGCATAAGCTATCGAAGGTATACTCTTCTTCAGAGATTTTTTTCTTCTTTGACAGTGACAGCATTTTGTTTACATTAGAATTTGCACTTGATGACATCATTAGACTGCATGTGCTGAATAGAAGTCATCAAAACAGGACAATCACTGAAACAGGGTCATGGTCGATTGTTTTCTCTTAACATGCTTAATGCGAAACTGATCGTTTCATAATATATCTACATCCCCAAAGAGTTTGAAATTAATGGGAGATAGACAGATTGTCAAGTACTTAAACTGTACTGCATATCCCACTGGCTCAAAGGATATTCTAATGTGCGGTAGCCTAATTCAAGTCTTTGGATTTCCTATAACCACTGACTTTCGATTTTTGGAATAGATCATAATTAGATTTACAAGAAAAATAGATCTGTCATAAAATCTGAAGATAACAGGTCAAATTTGTGAGATGTTACGATGAAATATTGTTGTTTAATCATACCTTTCCGTCAACAGAACGTCCATTCTTAAATACTACGACCCTTTTCATGCTGTTTTCCTGAGTTTTTTTATTCCCGTTTATGAGTAAACCATCTCTCCTGTCAATCCACTTTGTTTTGGACTATCGTCACCTGAATAATAATATCTGAAGATATCCGTATGGCATAAAAACAGTCTATTTATAGATACTAAGGCTTAATCTATAATTAGAAATGAAAGCCACGGCAACAATAACTATGGTGTACGATAGTGGTCAAAATGTTCAAGTTCAAGTTCATCCTATTACTGCCAACAGTCAATACTAACAATACTAGACCGGCAAGTTCTTGATGACTGCTTCCTGAGTTCATAACAGTACTCACTGCAAAAGTTAGGAATGTCACTTCAATGTGACTATAGGTGGTCGAGTGGTTTGTGCATTGGGCTAAGAAGCTAGCAATATGGGTTTGATTCCAGGTAGTGACTGATTTCCCAGGACTAGGTGGTAACCTAATCTGGTACTGTTTCCAGCAGTATCGGGGATCGGGGAGCTAAAATACATGCACAGTGGGCTTTTCTGGAAATAAGTTGTTCCATCCATACCAGGTGGGGACTTTCATTGACTACCCCGTTAAATAACAAACCTTTACATTTTAACTTCAACTTCAACTTATTACTGCCAAAAGTCAATACTGACTTTACTAGGCAGGCGCGTGTCTGGAACATTTCAATTGTAAAAGATAAAAAATAAGTAAACAATATTTTTACTAAAGATCTTTAACTTTTAAACATTTATTGTGAACATTTAAAATCCATAAAACTTGTTCAGTCCACTGATAAAAGCTGGTACAGTTGGGTAGCCCCAATCTCAATTGGTAATTCTTTCCAGAGTCATATAGCTTTTGGGATGATGATGTGTTTTTGACTTCGAGATGCGGAATGTGTTGTTTGTATAAGGTGATTGTAATCGACATTGACCTGGGTTTTTTTGGTTGTTTTTTTTTTGTATAGCATGATCAGGCTGGCTTGGTTTTGCCTTTGTTGTAGTGTTGACTATTTTAATTCCTTAATCATGTTTGTTACACTGCTTGTTATAGTGGTAATCATTATGAACATACCTTGGGGCTGACCTCTGTATCATTTCTATTCTGTGAGTGGGATATTTCTGCCATGTGGATAAGCAGTATTCCATTTTGTATGCTGCTTCTTTGAGCCGTTTGTTTTTGCATTTCGATATTTTGTCTGATGAATCTTAAGCTGTTTTTTGCTTTGTGATGTTGTTAATGTGCGATGACCAGTTCAGCTTACTACTTATAGTAACTCCTAAATATTTTGCATTTTCTGTGGTTTTCTAGGAGTAGTGCTGTGTAGGGTGTAGCCTGTACGAAATTTTGAGGCGGATTCTGTACGGAACTGGAACAGAATTGGAACGGAATTGTTGTTTTCCGTGCCGAGTCAGGACGGAAACATTTATTCCGTGTCAGCTTTGGTGATTTGCTAAAAATTTCCAGGCGGAAACTTGTGATAAGTTACGGGCGGAATAGGCATCAGGGAAGGAAAATGGCACTTAAACTTTTTGCTGGGGCAGAAAATTTGACTTAGTTTCTGTTTGTGAATATGTTGAGGGATGAAGTAGCAGTCTTAGAATTGTTTGACCAAAACTTCTTGCCCCCAAAGGTACTTGTACATAGAAGATTTCAGAAGAGTTCAGATTATCTTACAAAGAAGGGCATCCTTTTTTCTTCAGTTCAGAGACATTTAATGATACAAAGAGAATACTTCTTTTTTAAAATAAAAACCAACAAAAAAGATGAACATTATCAATTTCAGTTTGTTAAATGAGTGCTTGGGAAAATGATATAAGCAGCACATTTTGGGTTACCATTTTGTTAAGTCTGACTAAACAAATTGTTACTCAATTAATTTGATAAGTAATCCTTTGTGACACATTTGTTACAAATACAAAAAAAGTTCTAATGTGTCCCCAGTCTGACTTGAAGAGTTTTGATTCAAAATATGATATTAATTCAAAAAAATCTGAAAATTCAAATATTCAGTCAGACAGTCTACTAATTTGTTAAATTAATTGAATTAAATTAATTTGTATTCAGTGGGTGATACATCCAAACAAAAACTTTTTATTCTCATAAAGACAAACAATTTATGAAGTATCCTTTTCTATATATACAGTATTTAACCAATGGAATATGTAAACACAATATTGAACATAGACTTGCTATTGATCATAGTCTTATTTTTTCAGAATGAAATTACTCACCTTTTAGTTCATTTGCAATGATAAACTATAAATTGCAAATAATATGCCATCAAATAACTGGATGTTTTCTTAGAGTGCAAAACACAGATGATTTAAAGTGTACAGAATCTGCAAGGGACAGAAAATCTCAGTCTGTTAGCCTAGCTAAATTCATGAAGGCTTAACTGCATCAGGGTAATTCAAATCCACATTCTGATCGCAAAATGCTGATAAGCCTTCCCAGTTGCAGGGGCCCTCTGCAGGTCATGCCTGATATTGAGGCTTATCTGAAACAAGTGTGCATTTGTAATTTTCAGTAGTTGATCCCACTGCAGCCCCTAACCTCAGCTACTTCAAGAGATAAGATCATATCAATAAATCTGCCCAGTTGTAACCGCCATTTTCTAGTTTAAAATGAAAAAGGAGTTTCATTACATATCTACAATTATGTTTAGAAATACTAAGAATATGTATGAGTGTGAATCAGACAGTGTGTATAATATATGTGCATGAAGAAGGAATTAACTGGATTTGAAAATGCTGAATTTAGTTTTGCAAAAGACAGGTTGATGAAATGGAGAATCTGAATGCAGCATGAAACTTTTGCAAAGAAAACTTTTATTGTTACTTGGAGTCATCATTAATGATTCAGGTAAATATTTCTTGTTTTAAATTGAGGTTATATATAATGTCAAAAATCTTCATCATTATAGATAAAAGTAATAATTGTAGTAGTGATGTATATATATTTATCAGATGTGTGTTGCTTTTTTCCTTGTTTTTTTTTTATAATCTTTAACAAATAAATGCTACTATTTTAGATTTAGATAATTTTTGTGACATTTATAATAAATTGAAATGTGCAACTTTGTGTTAAAAAGAAGATTAAAAGAAACATATTTTTAAAACGTTCTATTGAGTAATAAAAGTCTGGCTTTTCTTTCAGAAAACGCAAACACTTGATGAAGGAGGCCATTACTTAATGCACACTTGCCATAACCAGGCTCTCCAGGCTAAGGAGAGGTTTCTGAGGGTCTGGCCAAGAGTTGTGAGTGTTTACGAAAAAGTAAAAACCAGTCTTAAAGACCACATAGATAAATAACAGTGCTGAAAAGTATGTATATCTAATTTCTTTCAAATATTACTAAAACTATTGGCAATAAACAATGCATTAACTAAGAAGCAGTTTTAAGGAATACACCTTGAATTGTAATTTTAGCTTTCTCAAATTTGCATTGATTTAGATTTTACCCTGCAAAGGTTGAGTCGGAAACTGCAACAAAAATAAAGACAGTGATACAACAGTTTTATGGTGTATTATTAATGTAAAAATGTGGTAATTATGCTGAAAATAGGCAAACAAGTTTATTTCTGGACTCAGAATATCATTAATTGTTGACCATAAGTATCTTCAGTATTTTTTGATGGTATATTACGAATACAGTTGTAGAACTGTTTGAAATAAATCAGCATCTTTACTGCAGTACAATAAATTGTACTGCATTTATATGCAGTGTGGTTTCTTTGTAATAAAATGATACATAAAATGATACTTTTTTTTCCAGAATATATGACAGTTGTAGGAAGAACAATTATCAGGATGACGGTTCCAGGGAGCATCTTAATTATGCTGTGAATGAAAAATTTGCTAACTAAATGCACAATTTTGACAATGAACATAAATTGGTTTAAACTGTAGATAGTTATTTTTTATAGTGATTTATGTTGCTTCAACTGGATGTTAAATGCAAATAAAAGTAAATTTAAAAACTAGGTTTGATCTTGTATTTTGTCATACATGTCAGAACTGCACTTGCTAATTACAAGAAAAATAACACTGTTCTATTCTTTGTATCTGATTTTGATATTAAAAAAAGAGGTACTAACTAAATGGTAATTTGTAATCTATTCCATGAGAATTGTAAATATAATGACAGTATGATAAGCATTGCATAAGTTTGACCAGGAAAAGTTTCTGTCCTCAAGTTTGCTTCAGTTTTTTGCTTTTGATTCCGTTCCAAGATTCCGTTCCAGGATTCCATTCCAGGATTCCGTTCCAGGATTCCGTTCCAGATTCCACCCCCATCCCCACCTGCATTCTGCCTACAGATTCCGTCTCAAGATTCTGCTCAAAAATTACGCCCCAACTAATTTGCATATTTCGTGCCAAATTCCGTCCCTTTTCCGCCTGGAGTCCGTCCAGAATCCGCCCAGAATCCGTGCGGAAGGCTTATTACTCTATGTACAGTTAAGTAGGGGCAGAATTTCATTTTCTGGGTGGAATTTACTCTGAAATTCCGCCTCACTTCCGTGCGTAAAATTTCGTACAGGTGGGAAAGATGACTGGTTTCTTTTTCCTGTGTATTCTGAGTACTTCACACTTGTCTGGGTTGAACTCCATTCTTATTCCCATATTTCAAGTTTGTGCAAATCAGTTTGTAAGCTTTGTGCTGATGCTTGTGATTTAATTATTAAAAAAAATATGGTGTCATCTGTAAATATATAGATGCACCTGGCTCCTGACACTTCCTGGTAGGTCACTTATGTATGCGAGAAAGAGACATGGACCTAGAACCAATCCCTGAGGGACACCAGAAAGCACAGGGAGCCTGTCTGAGACCTTGTTCTTGACTTATTCTAGTTGCAATCTGTTTTTGAGAAAGTTCTGTATCCACCATCACTGGAGACTCTCACCTCTAGTGGGATTCGAACCAGCAACCTCTGTAGTCCGGCATTCTTACCCCTCGACCACTGCTCCTCAACTGGAGTGATTTTTCACCTAGCTACCAGTCACTTTAGAAACCAAAATGATATTCTTTTATTCTCTTACTTTACAAATTTATGCAGATTTTAACTATAGTAATTCTGATCCTAGCTTACAGGTTTCATCAGAGACATAGATAACAGAGATAAGCAGCTCCTATTTACTCCATTGAAATAGCGCACATGCCTCTCAAAAAGTGAAAAAATTAGGCATTTTGTAGCAATTAAAACTCAATGGCTATTTGTTCGACCCTTTTAAGGTATACATCATTTGAAAGCTTAAACAGTCGTCTATAGCTGCAAGTTAAAATATTGGCAACTTTCTAGCCCTTTAATTTAATATAACTTGGCAGAATATACCCACTATCCCAGTTTTTCACCATCTTTATAGTTTTGTGAAAAATGATTAAGTTGCAGTTCTCTTTAACACATGACGCATCATTTATTTTTACCAGGACTAAAATTATTTTACCTGCAGCAATGGAAAAAATGACTAGGCTTTCAGAAAATGTATAATTTGTTTCAACTTGGCAACTAGTTAACAAGTTATACTTGCTACAAGACACTGTCTTAGCAGGCACGCGTGAGACCTTAACTAGCTAGGAAGTTGCCTATCTCTGTTATCTATGTCTCTGGTTTCATGTATTAGATTTTCTAATTTTTTTCCTAACCTCTATGTAAAATTAAGAAGATTTTGACTGATTTTCCTTTATATCCGTTAGGTAAAACAAGTTAACTCTGTGAGAGAGAACCAATGTAACTGTGTTACTTAAGGTCTTCTAGACAATGCTATATGCCAATATTTCTATATATCAAAATATGTAAAAAGGTGAACCCAGGGTGATTGAGTCAACAACTAAATATTGATCCAAGGAGTAAATCTTAGCAATTTTGTCAAGATCCACCCAAAAAAGCTAAATGGCACATATGAAATATTTAGGACCAGTAGTTTGAGACAAGACAATTTTTGAAGAAACTTTGGTTAAGTTATAATATCCCTTAAGGTGGGATCATTTATCTCCTCAAGGCATGATTTTAGCAATACTTGTTAAGATCCACAAGGCAATATTTAAAGCCTTAGGCCTTCAGACAACAAAATATGTTTAGTATAAGTTTGCTTGCATATCTCTATATAATAATCAAGACATAAGTGGCCTCTATGCTGGGGCTTATATTGACACAAGCAGTATGATTTCAAAAATATTTGTAATCTTAGATCATTCCCTGTCTAATTGGATTCAATAAATTTGATATGATGTATAAATTTCAGGCCTCACTGCAATAAAAACTGATGTAATTCTGAGTGAATGACGCAATGGTATAACACAACGTCATGACATCATTTCTCTCATAAGGACGTCATTTACTATGAGAGATATTTCTGCTTTGCACAGCTCAATTTTTATGGACATTGTTTCATTATAGATGAAGATACCAAACTGATTTGTCTCTCAAAGTTCAAGGTCAAAGATCTACGTAAAAGTTCGATAATTTTTAGCAGCTTCATTCCAGTGATTTGTATTATTCGACGGGTGGGATATCAATTCAATGATTGATTTTGCTTGTTGTCTTTTGGATGATACTTTAAACTGTGGTCCCATGAAACACTGCTAAATACTGAGCATGAAAAAGAACCTGGAGTGTCTCTGGAATTTCAAGCTTTCATTATCTTGCACTACCCCCATGAGCATAAAATCACCTACCTCTATTGTTGTAATCAGCCATAATTATGGGGAACTGGTTCAAATTTCTGTAATTAATTCTACTTTCAAATTCACAAATGGTCTAAATCCAAAACTGTACACAAGGTACAACTTTCATGGGTATAGCTTCAAAACAGAAAGGTCAGTAGGTCAAGGTCAGCCAAGCTTAAACAGGACTTCTGTATGCAAGGGTTTTCTATGCTTTGACTCTGTGACCCAGTTTTATTATCTGAGATAACCTATTTCTGAACTTCACCTAGATATCATCAAGACAAACATTTTGACAAATTTTCATGAATTTTTTTTTTTTGAGATTGTAGACTGTTAACAAGGTTTATCTATGTTTTGATCACGTTGATCCGGTTTTTGACCAGAGATGACTCATTTTCAAACTCGGCCTTGTTATCGTTGATGTATTTTATGACATTTAAGCAAAAAATGTGGCCTATAGAGCAGATAGTTCAAAGTAAAGAAAACATTCTGTCATGTTTTCATTACCATAGGACAAAAAAATATCGTCTCTAGAGAGTTAACAAGGTTTTTCCGATTTGTTCCAGTGACCTTGATTTCAGCCTGACATTGACTCATTTTTGAACTTGTCCAAGATTTTATGGAGACTATCATTCTGATTTAATTTCATGACAATTGGGGCAAAAATGTGACCTCTACTCTAGAGTATTAACAACCATTAGCTGTGCTCAGGTGAGACAATAAAACAGACAGGTAGGCTGTTAAATGGACTTGACACACAAATAGTACACTTTATTCCACTGTGCAATATCATCTCTTATTCTGAACAGTAGAGTGGGAAAAAAAATTCTTAATCGATCTGTGTGACCTTAAACTTGACCTTACCCACTCTTTGTAAGATTTTAATTTACTTATTCACATAAGTAAGCTATGAAACAGAGTACTGTATGAAGTCACAAAGCCAGCAACATGTGGATACTATATATTGTACAAGAAGACTAACCTCATTGTAACAGGTATATATCACATAATTCCTCTTTATATATAACAACAACTTCCTTCTGATACATCATTTATTTCTGGGAAGGCATTACATTATTTTAGTAAAATAACATTTGACAAAATAGTACAGTTGACTCCCTGATCACAGATAACAAAAACAACTCTATCAAATGACCCAAAATAATAAGTTTGAAAACTATTACAATCAGTCAGTATACACTAAAAGTTTCCCTGTTAAATTAAGAGCTTAAGTTTAGAATTGTGGTAAGATGTTTGTTGACTATAAATTATTTCATACAGTCACAGAAACAAACTCTTGTTATTAGCAAATACTTTTATTTACTATTAATCATTCACTGAGTTGAACCATCTGAAAGAGGCCTATAATGGATATTTTTTGAACCAGAACTATAATGTCTATTATCTGAAAGAAAACTACCCCGCATAATAGATCATCTGAAACATTAGTACAGACAATGCCAATAGTCCAATTACTTTGAACAGAGTCAGTTGTAAATATTGGTTCGTGTGTTTCTATTTAACAATTTTGCAAATTTTCTGATATGCTATTAATATCAACTTTGATAAAGTCACTTTAACCCAAAATAACATTACATTAAAAATCTCACTTACATGTAAATATTTCAAAAAATGTAAGCAGAAGTGATGTATATCTGCAGGAATAGGTGATCACATTGCCTTAAACATTTTACAAGATAGCAAATAAAGTTTTAGAAAAAAATCAAGTATGTACATCTAAGTTAAAGGTTTATACTCTTTTTTTGCTCTGCCACAAAGATATACAAAATTCACTGTATATGTTGAAAGGTTTTCGAAAGTCTTAACCAGTATTGATGAAACGCATTTATCATCACTTCAAGAAATTCTAAAGAAAACTTTTAAAGTTTTTGATTCTAAATGAAAGCATTTATTAATACACCAAGACTGTTTTAACTATAGCTTAGGGAAAACATGGTAGATGACAAAACCTCACATAAACAAATAACCGAGTATAAAAAAAATCTTCTGCAAGGCACATCAAGATTCATACTAATGCTGCAAGTTGAAATTTTACCTAAATTACAAACAGCCATTAATTCTTGGTTATTAAGAAGTGTATATTGTATCATAATTTTTGATGAGCTTGACCACAATTTTTGAAACAAGCAACCTTTCTTTAACAACAGTGAAGAATTAGAAAATACTGTGCAATAAATAAGTAGCATATTATAAACTGTTACTCTGCTGGAAGCAAATGACTCTGCCTTTGTGACCAGTGCAGACCATGGACAGCCTGCACACCCATACAGTCTGACTATGAACTGCACTATATGCCATTCAGTCAGTAAATTTTCAGTAAGCACCCCAATAAAAAGCTAATGGATCTGTCCAAATTTTAAGTCAGAAAAGTCTAATTTAGATATTTAGCATGGTAAGGGTAGGACTGTATCATAGTGCACACTCCAAGACCTTTAAAATCATCGGGTTAACACAAAATCTTTAAATAGACATACTAAATATTTAAAATCAAATATGTAATACAGATTTTTTTTCAAATATTTTTTATTTGGTTGGGATAAACATAAGAGAACGATCACAATTTTATCTTTCTTAAGGCAAATTATATTTTTCATTCAAACCTTAACAAGAGCTAAATATTTGTCCAGGTTCTTCTGACCTATAAGTTTATGACAATGACCACTGATTACAAACTCTGCAAAACAAATACTTCCATATTGTTTTAAAACATTTACATTGATTCCCATAGAATATCATGAGCATTATTTTGGCTAATCTATGTGTTACAAATAAATCTTTCCAAAATTCTATGAAACCAATATTTTAGTTAGTACATATAGTTCCTAACAAAAATAACCCAAACTAATTAATGAGAGGTTCCAGCTACACCAATAGCCAGTTTGTTCAAAGTCACTAGGTTCATCAATAAAGACCTCAAGAACAGTTGTCTGAAAACAATAGTTTCTATTACAAGATGTTTAAAAACTAGTCTATGGTAGAGATATAGCAACTGTGCTCAGTGATAATGGACAGGACTAGTAATCCAGAGGTTACAAGTTTGATCCTCCATATACAGTGAGACATAAAACTGAAGTCCTATGTGTTGATGCAATACACTGAGCATGCAGAAGAAGGAGGAATGTCTATGCAACAGGACGCTTTCTGTATTTTGAACTATCCCCCAAAAATCTTCAATAACTAAACTCTTCTGGTCTTTTGGTACAATAATGTACATGTACAAACCAGTAACCTGAGAATCATTGTAGATATTGTTTGATTTTTCCATACTATATCATCCAAAAATAGGTTAGTATGTTATGGTTAACATATATTTTCAAAATTGTCCAGATGTGTAATTTCTTTTTTTTTTTTATTAACATACATGTAACTCAAATTAATATGATTATGGTCCACTGAAGAAACATTGTTGTGAAATAACTTTGAAACTCAGTCAGGGGTTTCTGAAGAGAAGATTTTTAATATGCATGTTGTTGTAGAATGAAAACTTGCCCAACCACCGTTAGCCAAAAATTTTTACTAACCAGTATGACTTGAAGGAATTTGATAAAAAGGCCACCACATGAACATTTCTGTGAAATTATTTTGAAAGTGGGCCAGACATTTCTGAGGAGAAGATTTTCACAAAATTCCACTGAGTCAGAAAGTGAAAACATGCCTCACCCACTACTGGCAATGTTTTTTAAGAACTAACATGACATATATGGATTTAATTAAGGACCACATAAGAAACATTAAAAAAACATTAAAACTGAGCAGGTGGTTTTTGAGGAGGTTTTTCAGTTTCTTCTTATGTTTGTGATGGCAACCAAAGTTCTGGATGGAAACATTTCATTTCATGAAGTTTAAAAATGGACCAAATGAGAAATATGCCTTTGAAGTTCGTTAAAATCTGCGCAGCAGTTTAGAAGATATTGTTTAAAGGAAAATGTTGATGCCCAATGACGGAATGTCACCCATCTTAACGGCTCATCCTTGGGCACTTCGTGCTCAGGTGAGCTAATAAACTTAGTGAGACAGACGGACAGACAGACAAGACTATAGTATTAAAGAAGCTCACTGCTCTGTAAATAACTATGATTCTTTAACTGTTTAATACTACATCTTGTTAAATCCTGGAGTTTACTGTATTCGTGTATCTGTGATTGTCTAAACTTACATATAAAAATATCTAACAATTAAAATATATGGCTGTACGATCCCGTATCTATAACTTACCGTATAAGTGGTAAAGTTCGCGACAAGGAAATGTTCGTGATTTTTGCAAATTCATAAAAATTGCGAAAGTATCCATGCACCGTGTAGCTAGTACTTGTTATTTCTTTTAAAAACTAATATTTCTACTTCACTGAATTGTATATATAAGCAATGCATCGATTTAATATGCCTAGAAACCATAAAAACTGAAATAGAAAGCAATTTGAAAAAAAGTTAATTTCGTTCAACATCACATGACATTTTTGGTAAATAAAAGGGTAGTAACAGATTAAAAAACTATTTTCTATAAACTTGATGTTGTTTTCACACCTAATAAAATCTCGTACAGCCAGGTCATGCAACAAAGCGATGCATTGTGTAAATATAAAAGGAAATTACCCAACTGAATGAGAGATTGTCACTTAACAAAGGAAGGTGAACAATACAAGTTTTGACTGTTTTACTGTATAATTGTTTACAACTCATATACCAGAATATAATGTTACTGTGTTAAATGTGCAAACTAGTCTTAACCTGATAATACAAAGAAAACCGTTGTAATCATTAACTAATGCATCATAATTGCAGTAAAGTGGTTTCTACGATGTGAATATATTACAGATACTAATTTCGGGATTCGCAAACATTTCCGCCCGCGAAACTTCTGAAATTGTGATTTCGCAAAATTTTTGACATGCGAAAATATCCACTTATACAGTCCATTTCAAATATAGGATCAAACAAATAGACATTACACATAACTGACAGAAATAACTATAAATGCATTAAAAACTGTAAATTACAGTTGAAACACTGTAAATGGGCAATGGACTTGTTCATTTCTTAAAAATTTATAAAATTTCAACTTATGTTGTATCTCATCTTATTTTGTAGCTAAAAATTATAAAGGGACCAATGTCATCATATTGTACCATAAAAATAATTGTTATCTATTAATGATTCTCTGACTGTATACATAAAATAACCCCCACGTGTCACGTTATCTGAAACAATATCTTACAAAATGAACATTTCTTCATATACATAAATTAAATATCACAGCAAATTTTGTTGATACCATATAAAATGAAGACATCTGGAGCTAGTTTATTCATCACTTCAAGCTCTGTTTTCAGCTCTTACATAGAGTGTAGCTTTGTACTGAGCTCTTCAATATGTTAATATTTTAAATTCATTATTTTAAGCTTTACATTAAATGCATCACATACTGAATCATTGTTTTGATCTTTTTCCATTTGTTAATGCTTAAAATTCATTACTTAGAGCTTCATACTGAGCTCAGCTAAAAATGGATGTTTTTTTTTTTATTGAAGTCTTCCATCTATTTAGAACTAAGCTCTTACATTCACACACTGACCACTATAAAAATTACCCAGTCTTAATACATATACACTCACTGAAGTAAATTAACTGTACACTAAAAATGAGTATGTGCAACATTAATAATGTCCATGTTCCAACTTTTAAGTAAGTAATTCAGCTTAGCTCACTCTGACTTGAATGACCAGTACCTGACCCAAGGAACTAGTAATAATTTGGTGCAAAATCATCAAA
Source organism: Cyclina sinensis (assembly GCA_012932295.1). Taxonomy (NCBI): domain Eukaryota; kingdom Metazoa; phylum Mollusca; class Bivalvia; order Venerida; family Veneridae; genus Cyclina; species Cyclina sinensis. The sequence continues at coordinate 8,822,847 of JAAONU010000016.1, forward strand.
CAGTTTCTGGTTTGCCAAAATATATTCATAATTCATCTTTCATCGTTGCACATTCATGTATATAAACAAAGATTTAAATAAAGAGAAAACACAAATATCAGTAACATTAAATTCTTGGTTCACAATCAACATTTACATCCTATTAGTATTTCGATATTAAAACCACTATATTAACAAATATGTGACATACAAAAATATTTTACCAGTATCAAATAATCTATAATATTTAACATTATAATAATATATTGCCATTCAAAAATGAAAGCAGGTAAAGTTTTAAAAATTGTTTATTTATTTAAATATTTATTTATCTATTTATTTTCTCTATATAGATTTCAAGTAACAGTGGAAATGTACACTACCCAAATGTGTAGCAGACAAAACTTCAGCTAAAACTGTAATGCTGTTAGTAGAAGTGGTTTGAAACGGTTTTGGCATTTTTAACAAAACAATTAAACATCAATACAAATGTAGCCCGGATTTAAGTATATGAGCCGACAGATCCTTGAGATAAAAATTTTACTTCATATGTATACTAGCCAGTTATGTACACTATTATGCCATATTAAAGCAAATTCCAAGGAAATAAGTGAGGAGTTTTGAGAATAAGGACTTCACAAATTTATCCAAAGCTATGTAACTATAAACCACATAGGGGGCCACACATTGTGGGGATGGTGTTTAATGATTGATTGTGACCTAAAATGAAGAAACAAACATGAATCATGTATATCAATTAGTGATAATGATACTACTTGACATACAGAGTGCATGCTTGTTTCTTCATTTCCGACCACAATCAATGAATAACACCATCCCCACAATGTGCTGGCCCCCTGTGGTTAATCACTGTTTTCAAATTTGCTTTTGTCGACAAATCATTTTAAAGCCTAAGGTAAATCTAGAATGATAACCTTAATATGTTGAAAGAAAGTTTTCTTAAGTTTCTCACTTCAGAGAGTATTGAAATATATAATTGGTTAATTATGAAACTTTTGAAACAATCTAGAACAAAAAAACGAACCAGGATATCTCTACTCATACAATGTCAATTTAGATGAGATTCTTATATTCAAGTTCTGTGTTATGCATCACAAAACCATCTAAAAAAAACAAAAAAAACCTGCTTACATGTTTCTAAAAGCTTAACCAAATTTTGAGAAATTTGAAAAGTGAAATAAACCATAACTCCGAGCATTTCCTGATCTTGCTATGACCCAGACACCTTTAGTTAACAACCCGTTAAAGACTGGTTAACGAACAGAACTAATAATAACAGAAGTATTGTATACATAACAAGAATGAAGTTACTGAAAGCATAGCATAATAAAATCATGTTAACATTCTTTACTCAATCAAGATTTACTTGTAAGTCAGGGAAAACCTCTGAATAAAACTTTGAGCAACTATTTTTATCCCTAATGCTATCATTTTCTGCCCCATGCACATAACCATGATATAAATAAGTTTGAGCACCTCTATAAAAGAAAAGTAACTTTCATAATTTTCCCACATAAAAATATTCAAAATAGATAGGAAAAGGATTATTAAAGTTATTAAGTTAATCTAATAATTCCTAAAATTTCTCTGAAGGAGATCAATGCCAAAGTATATCTAAGGTGTATGTAACAGTCTCCAACACTTTAAGTCAGCAGCTTTTAAATAGATCACATGCTAAGTTTATTTCAGAATGAGTTGATATATCTGGTTTCTTCTCAGCATATATAAAACTGCAGAACTGTTCTCCAAAAACAAACCAATGGAAGATACACCCAGGTCACTGTCACTTAACCAATATTCTGATACTAACTGAACAACTAACTGTCAGCTGACTATTACATACCCCCAATAATAACTTTTTTTTGCTGCAATAACTAAGGATAAGTGTAATTTTTCATCAGTCTGATTCCCTGCTCAGCCTGGTCCATTTCTGTCATGAAGTAAGACATTGATGGTACCCGGCTCAAGTCTGAGTAAGGAAGCTTTGGTGAACACAGTTTTAAACGTCTGATGTAGATAATTATTGCCATGACGACAACAATAAAACAAATGACTAGTAGATACTCATTGTATATGATATGTGATGTTGACAGCCAGCTGGGTTTGAAGTCTGACATACCATATCGTTCTATTTCTCTGTAAAGAAAAGCAAGAACCATGAATTACATTCATAAACATATTGCTTTTGATTTCAAAAGTATTGCAAGACAATGGTGGACTAAATGCTCACAGTGAATTTCAGAACTGACTCTCTCCTCTACATTGAAAATAAATAAATAGGTTAAGCTAGTGCAGTGATGACTGCAATTAACCCTTAACCTGCTGAATTTTTGTAATGGATTTGCCCAGCTTTGAATTTGGAACAGTCCATTCAAAGTTTAAGGGATTTCAATATCAAAATACAAAACATTGAGGAACCAACAGTACAGCGCCTTGTCAGACTTAATAAATACTTTATTTACAGACACATGTACCTCTAGATAGATACTTGCATGTTTGGATTTGCAAGGTGCATGTTTATAATTATAAGATGGTTATATTTCTTTTAAAGAGTGATATTGCAGAATGTTGATATTAAGCAATCATCTTACATAATTATATTATTTCATAGTAAATACAATGCAGAAACTCATTTACAGCTTATTAGTAATTAACCCACCTAGAAGACACCATCTTATAATTCTGACCAGCATACTTGCTGCAAAGTATAACCTGTGGATGTCACAGTCTTACCTTATATCTTGTTGTTAGTCTAACCTTAATGGTAGATCTTGCTGTGGTATTTTCTCATGCCTAACCTTAATGGTAGATCTTGCTGTAGTATCTTCTCATGCCTTACCTTAAAGGTAGATCTTGCTGTGGTATTTTCTCATGCCTAACCTTAATGGTAGATCTTGCTGTGGTATTTTCTCATGCCTAACCTTAATGGTAGATCTTGCTGTAGCATCTTCTCATGCCTTACCTTAAAGGTAGATCTTGCTGTGGTATTTTCTCATGCCTAACCTTAATGGTAGATCTTGCTGTGGTATCTTCTCAAGCCATACCTTAAAGGTAGATCTTGCTGTGGTATTTTCCCATGCCATACCTTAAAGGTAGATCTTGCTGTGGTATTTTCTCATGCCTTACCTTAATGGTAGATCTTGCTGTGGTATTTTCTCATGCTTTACCTTAAAGGTAGATCTTGCTGTGGTATTTTCCCATGCCTAACCTTAAAGGTAGATCTTGCTGTGGTATTTTCCCATGCCTCACCTTAAAGGTAGATCTTGCTGTGGTATCTTCTCATGCCTTACCTTAAAGGTAGATCTTGCTGTGTTATTTTCTCATGCCTAACCTTAAAGGTAGATCTTGCTGTGGTATCTTCTCATGCTTTACCTTAATGGTAGATCTTGCTGTGGTATTTTCTCATGCCTTACCTTAATGGTAGATCTTGCTGTGGTATTTTCTCATGCCTAACCTTAAAGGTAGATCTTGCTGAGGTATTTTCTCATGCCTTACCTTAATGGTAGATCTTGCTGTGGTATTTATTTATGCCCTACCTTAAAGGTAGATTAGATTGTAGATCTCACCTGATATCTCCTAAAGCTAACATGATTATATTTTCCATCATCTTACCTTCATGAAATATCTCTATTATGTTTTTATGAAGCTCTTTGAGTGAATTGTTAATTTCCATTTATATGACATTTCCAAAAACCTTAACTTAATGGTATATCTCAATATTTCTATATTTTATGAAGCCTTATATATATATTATTGGTAGATCTAAATTTGACATTTCCTGAAGTCTTCCTTAATGGTCGATCTTACAGAATGTTCTCTATAGTCTTACCTTAATGGAAGATACCTTGTTCGATGAATAAGGGCCCCAAGTGTCCACTGTACATCTTTGTTGTTGATAAACTGTACAGATTGAAGGTTTGTATATGTTTCTGGGAATTTTAGGCCTTTATGTAAAACAGTGGTCATCCAAGCTGACTTGAAACATTGCATCCTGGTGGGAAAAAAATCTTATTCAATCATCATTTTAGTTACTATGATTATTTCAACAGTAAATTATTTTAGACAAGTACAGTGAACAAATAAATTTATAAATGAATTAAATTCTTCTTATTCTTAAGTCTTAATAAATGCATGCCATAAACCCGAATATTATAACATGTGTAGTAAAAGATAAATTTAACATTTCATGAAGTTTCTTGTCCATATTTTCCAATTTTTTTTCGAAAAAAGTCTAAATATAACTAATTCAATGGCATGCCAGTCTACAATTTACACAATCTTACATATATAACTAATTTCTTACAAATATTACTTATTCAGTCTACAACTTACACAATCTTACATAAATTACTAATATCTCAAAAATATTAATTTTTCAGTCTACAACTTGCACAATCTTACAAATACTACTAATGCAGGAGCATGCCAGTCTATAAATTATCCAGTCTTACATATATTATTAATTTCTTACAAATATTACTTACTTAGTCTACAACTTACACAAATTCAATCTTACATAAATTACTAATTTCTTAAAAATATTATTACTAATTCAAGAGCAGGCCAGTCTACAAATTACACAATCTTACAAATATGACCAATTCAAGGGCACCCCAGTCTACAACTTGCACAGTCTTACATATATTACAAATTCAAGGGCATGCTAGTCTACAACTTACACAGTCTTAAATATATTACTAATTTTGGGGCACACCTGTCTACAACTTGCACAATGTTACAAAGAATACTTATTCAAGAGCACTAAAATCTACAAATTACACAGTCTTACATATATTACTAATTAAAAGGGCACGCCAGTCAACAAATAACACAGTCTTACATATATTACTAATTCAAGGGCATGCAAGTCTACAAATTAAACAGTCTTACATATATTACTAATTCAAGGGCATGCCAGTCTACAAATTAAACAGTTTTACATATATTACTAATTCAAGGGCATGCCAGTCTACAATTTACACAATCTTACATAAATTACTTATTTAAAAAAAATATTATTACTAATTCAAGAGCACGACAGTCTACAAATTACATAATCTTACATATATTAATAATTCAAGAGCATGCTAGTCTACAAATTACACAGTCTTACATATATTACTAATTCAAGGGCATGCCAGTCTACAACTTACACAATCTTACATAAATAACTAATTTCTTAAAAATATTATAACTAATTCAAGAGCAGGCCAGTCTACAAATTACACAACCTTACAAATATTACTAACTCAACGGCATGCTAGTCTACAAATTACACAGTCTTACAAATATTACTAATTCAAGGGCACGTCAGTCTACAACTGGCACAATCTTTCAAAGAATACTTATTCAAGAGCATACAAGTCTACAAATTACACAGTCTTACATATATTACTTATTCAAGGGCACGCCAGACAACAAATTACAAAGACTTACATATATTACAAATTCAAGGGCATGCTAGTCTACAAATTAAACAGTCTGATATATAATACTAATCCAAGGGCACGCCAGTCTACAACTTACACAATCTTACATAAATTACTAATTTCTTAAAAATATTATTACTAATTCAAGAGCACGCCAGTCTACAAATTACACAATCTTACATAACTAATTTCTAAAAAAAATTATTACTATTTCAAGTGCACACCAGTCTACAAATTACACAACCTTACAAATATTACTAATTCAAGGGCATGCTAGTCTACAAATTACACAGTCTTACAAATATTACTAATTCAAGGGCATGCCAGTCTACAACCTGCACAATCTTACAAAGAATACTTATTCAAGAGCATGCAAGTCTACAAATTACACAGTCTTACATATATTACTAATTCAAGGGCACACCAGTCAACAAATTACACAAACTTACATAAAAAACTAATTTCGTAAAAATATTTATACTAATTCAAGAGCACGCCAGTCTTCAAATTACACAATCTTACAAAAACAACTAATTTATTAAAAATATTATTACTTATTCAAGAGCACGCCAGTCTACAAATTACACAACCTTACAAATATTACTAATTCAAGGGCATGCTAGTCTACAAATTACACAGTCTTACATAAATTACTAATTCAAGGGCTTGCTAGTCTACAAATTTCACAGTCTTACATAAATTACTAATTCAAGGGCATGCCAGTTTACAAATTACACAGTCTTACATATATTACTAATTCAAGAGCATGCCAGTTTAGAAAATTACACAGTCTTACATATATTACTAATTCAAGGGCATGCCAGTTTACAAATTACACAGTCTTACATATATTACTTATTCAAGGGCGTGCTAGTCTACAAATTACACAGTCTTACATATATTACTAATCTAGCAGCATGCCAATCTTAAACTTATACAATCTTACATAAGTTGTAATCAATCTCAAACTCAGTAATGCTGGTGCAAACTTTTTAACACATTCATACAGAAAGAAGATACAAACCTGAATCTGTCTTCATCAGCCTTCTTGTACAGTCCTTTCTTATACCTTTCCTGTAACATGGACCAGTTCTTCTCACAAAAGTCCTGTCAAATGAAACATACAAAGTCAAAGCTGAAAAGTCAAAGGTTTTTGTGAGTGAAGCACTTTTGTAGTAGCACAAGAACTACTGGAGCCAGATCTCAGATTAAACTGCAGAAGATAAAAGAAAAGACGCAAAAATTTATATGATTTTATCCTCGTTGTTGACTTTACTTATTACTTACAGAGCAGCGTCAACCACAAAACCCCTTATTTTTCCAACTAAGTCCAGGACATATGCCACTGCAAAATGGTTGTAAAAGGGTGTAAAAGAATAAAAATAAATCTGAAAACTACATGTGTGTAGCTCATACATGTATTTAATGACAGTTCTATACCGAGTCTTTATACAGTCGACTCCACTTTTAACGAACTCAGTTATAACGAATTATCGGCTATAGCGAACTAATTCTGAAATCCCAGGCCGATTCCTTCTTTATTTTATGTTAAATCACATCGCTTATTACATACTCGCTTATAACGAATTTTCGGCTATAGCGAACCATTTTTCAAGTCCCAAACAGAGAAAAACACGTTAATTTCCTCGGCTATAGCGAACCATTTTTTTTCCAGTCCCAAATGGAGAAACAAAAACGTAAATTTCCTAGGTTGAAACGAACTGTCATAATTGAAAATCGGGATGCGCTCGATTCATGATCAGTACATAAATACCGCTATCCGATAATTATTTAATCGAGTGATTGCACAGGTAAGTTATGCCTTCAGGGAATAAAGATTTTGGAAAAATGTTCTCACAAACTACATGTATTGCAATAATTGCTTCGCTAGTATTAAATGATTTTGTAAAATTACAGTGTAAAAATGGCAACGCCATCAAAAACTGGAAATAAACGAAAGGCGATTTCTCTGGACACTAAAACTGGAGTTCTTAATGAAATTGATGATGGAAAATTATCAAAAACACAAATTGCTGAAAAATATGGATTAAAGAAAAGCACACTCAGCACTATTCTAAAAAACCGCGATGCTATAAAGTCGGCATATGAGTCGGATTGTCTATCTCCCGCTCGCAAGAAAATGCGATTTGGTAGACATGAAGAAGTGGAAGATGCGTTGTTAAAATGGTTTCGCGGAGCTCGTAGCGCAAATATTCCACTTACCGGTGAAACTTTGATGTTAAAAGCCAACGAACTTGCCAAAATGCTAGGATATGATGATTTCACTGCTTCATCTGGGTTTATAGAAAAACTGTACAAGTGTTGCTCAGAGCTTGAGGAATTTGGTTATGAAGCTTTAAATGAGAATAGAAAACAATCCAAAATAACTGATTTCTTTCGCATGTAACGTTTATAGACAATGCCTAAACGAATGCTCAAGTAGTTCAACATTTTGTTTGAATTAAATACATGTATAAATTATGCATATAAACTGTGAAACTTTTGTTTACAATAAATCAAATGCATGTGCATAATATAGTGTACAATAAATTGCCCCCGCATAAAATTACCGCTGCCGTAAAATACCGATTACACAAGTGACCGGTGACAGGTATGCTTTTTCACGGCAAATTTGTCCACCTAAACAAGTCCGCAAAAGTTGTTGCTACTTCGCTTTTAGCGAACTTCGGATATAACGAACGATATTTGAATGTCCCATTGAGTTCGTTATAAGCGGAGTCGACTGTATATATAAAAAAAAAAGAAAAAAAAATGTTTTAATGAACCTGCAGAAACTAACAAACACAAACTAAATTCAGTGTAAGAATCAAACAATAAAGTTTGAATTGATTTTGTTTCATTTTCAAGGGTTCAGAAATTCCTCAACAATTTTTACATAGCGTTTGTGTGTACATTTACGCTCAAAACACAACAATTTCCAATCATATGTAGCAAAAGCCAAGTTTCAAACATTAAAATTCTCACTTAGTACCAGAAGTAGAATAAGAACAGACCTAACAAGCCAATAAAATCAGTACAGATTGAAACTCTCAATTGTAAAAAAAAAGGATTAATCAAATAAGTTACAGACCAAATTGGTCCCACTTTTAACACACTTACTGTTGCTTGGGTATCAAATATGTCATGTTCATACTGGCCACCTATTCTGAATACATCTTCCATTGTGTACCAGAATTCAGCAAATCCATAAAACTCACTGTTACGGAATGATATATCAGGCTGGTGAATGCCATTCATTGAGCAAGGGCTGACATTACATGGTTGACTGAGATTCAAGAGTGGGACCAAAGACTTCTGGCATTCATGATATTGTCCTGTCCCTGAGAAAGTTACTTTTTTGCCATTCATATATATCTCTTTTGCAGGCAGTGTAAGGCCTCGCTGTAAGCATGGATCTGGAATATTCTGGTATGGGTCGGATGGAGATGGAGTGAGATCCTGATGAGAGCTTCCTGACAGCTCGACTTTATTTCCTCCTGATAGCTCGACTTTATTTCCTCCTGACAGCTCGACTTTATTTCCTCCTGACAGCTCGACTTTATTTCCTGAGGACTTGTTAAACAGCCTGTAACAAAAAAACAACAACAATACAATCTGATTGAATGTATAAACTTTTTAGAAACAAGACCTGTCCGCAGACAGCATGCTAAGTCAAACAGGAGGCCCAAGTGAAAAATAAATTGAGTGGGGTAGGGAAAAGGATAACCAACACCGATGAGAGGGTCATAACAACAGCCCCACTTTTTTCTTCGAAAAGTGGTGGTAAAAAAATGAGTTATTAATAACATGACAAGATTCCTAGTCCTCTTTTTTTCTCACCAGCAAAATGTTCCATATTTAAACTGAACAAGCACAATCAAATTCTTAAAAAGTTTATTTAATTTTTTTTTTCTTTTTACACGAATGTTATTATAGTGTTTCTTTTTACAGCCTGTCTATTTGAAAAGAGACCTCTTCTTTCCTAACTTTATTATAATTTACATACTTTCCATCCTTTTTCATTGTCTGCTAGAGATGGGCACAACTGGATTGACATTTTAGATGACATGCTAAGTCTCAAAAGCTTATCCAAGACAGCTCTGAGGAAGCCGAAACAAGACCACCCTGACAGATGCTTTAAAAGTAAACATCTTTTAAAACAAGTGATAAATTTTGTCAGCTGTGTGGTCAAATTTCTAACAGTTCAAGAGCCTGGCTTGACAGATCTGAGACTGGAATCAAAGTACTTGGTACACCATTGCTTAAGCGTCCCGTTACAATGATTTACGCCAAACAAGTTTTAGTTAACTTAGCTGTTTCAGTACCAGCAATTTAAGTTCATGACTTTCTGTAAACTGGTTTGTATCACCTTGGATAGTTATTTCCAGAGACAAATATTAATAAAAACAAGAGCGATTAGTGATCACGTGTTGCCTGATGATTATAAAAATCATTAAAGGGCCAAAACCCTTTTTTTATTCAAGGGCCATAGCTCGGCCAAACATCATTCAACCAAAAAACCCGTTAAATATGTGCAAGTACTTGAAGTACCAATCAATCCTGTAACATTTCATTCAAATTGCATTAGTAGTATAAGAGAAGTAGTCCAGACAGTAACTCGGACAAAAATCACTGAACTGGAAAATGCCGACGACATGCACATCTAGACTTAGTACTGATCATTTCTGTAAAAATTGGATGAAATTGCACCAGTAGTTTTTTTAATTTTAGGAGTAGTCCGGACAAGTTTTGTGACAGACAGACAGACGACAGAGAAGTGATCCCTATATGTCGCAGCTACTGTGTAGCAGGTGACACAACTAGTAAATAAAACTGTTATGAACACAATTTTAAATCACCACAGGCTTGACTGTGGTCAACATACTGTTTTGCATATATTTCAGGTTTCTGATATGGTCTGGCTGTCACTGACTCCATCAGTGCTGCCCTTTTCTGTCTATGAGCACTTGTTTCTCTGTCTTTTATCTGTGACACAAGCATGGCCTCGTACCTCTCTCTGGCTTCATTGGCACCATAACCTAGCAGGGTAATATCATTAAATCAGGGTAATATCATTTAATGTTTTATCATGTTTACTGAAATATATGACCAGAATTTTAAAAAGTTCCATAACACCACCCATCTTTTTCATATCTGATTACTTGAATGTTTTAATGAAAAATATATTTCGACACTGTAACAATCATCTAGAAGTGATTTATGTCACAACCGTTCATATGCCTGTATTTTCTCTTTATATTCTTATTCACCTGCACAGTTGTTGAAGTTTTGTACACAATTGGAATGTGCTCAAAATTTCTGAATATGAATGTGCATTTGCATGGAGGAATGTCTATTCTTTGAGATACTTCCATAGAATCTAATACTTGTACAGATATACAAATTTTAGAACAAGTGCATATCTTTCATATGACAGTATATACATCTAAGTAACAAGAACAACCTTACTGCACCAGAGATTCTTAAGAATATGCACTTGACTTGATCTAAAAGAAGTCTATAGAAGCTTTACCTAGGAAGGTAGTTACATAAACTCTGTAATTGTGGTCTATATCCGAGTTCAAGCAGCCAAGATTGAATTCAGCAGTAAGATGTTTCGGTACAGAATCAATCTGTAATATAAACATGTATGACAATTGAGTTTTTATTATACTGCTTCCTTCATTAGAAAACTACTGATTATCAAATTGTACTGTCTGACAATATTGCCAGGCCCTTGATATGGACATGTACTCTTAGGCCATAGATGTTTTGCAGTTTTTTGCTGTCCAGCAATTATAGTTCTTATGATATACATTTTCATGTCTACCTTTTTATTGTTTCAAAACGTCCTTTAGGATAATAAACAAGAAGTCACACTGAAGCAGAATAATTGATCTAAATCCTTACAAATAAACATCCTGACTGTGCAATATAAGAATTTTGATGTATGCTCTCTTACGTTGGTAGTTAATTCATAAGCAATTTGCATAGATCCACCTCCCATGTCAATCATGCCAACAGTTCTCCGTCGTACATGTTGTTTAACCTGCCCATTTTCACCTGGAATGTCTACAGCCACAAGTGGATGGTCTGAAAAATCAACGGAAAGTCTTTCTCACATTTTCTACGTGTAATTACAACAAAGCACTTAGATGAAGTAGAATTACTTATATTTATTGGCAGTGTGCCTTGTTTTCATGGCATATGAAACCAAAGCATTATAAACAAGACGTGTCCGCAGACAGCACACTCAACATTTCTCAGGGCTGAATAATAAATTATAAGCCAAGTCAAACAAAAGGCCTGTGTGAAAAATTTGGACTGAGAATGTAACTTCTAGAGTGTTAACAAGGTTTTTCCATATTTGGACTCTGTGACATAGTTTTTGAACCTAGATGACCCATTTTCGAACTTGAGCTAGAAATTATCGAAACAATCTCTCTGACAAATTTCCAGATATTTGGACTGAAAAGGTATCCTCTAGAGTGTTAACAAGGTTTTTCCATATTTGGGCTCTGTGACCTAGTTTTTGACTGCAGATGACCCATATCCAAACCTGAGCTACAAATCATTAAAACATCCTTTCTGACAAATTTCCAGGACACTTGGTGTGAAAATGTAGCCTCTAGAGTGTTTACAAAGTTTTTCCATATTTGGGCTCTGTGACCTAGTTTTTAACTACAGATGACCCATATCAAAACCTGAGCTACAAATCATTAAAACATCCTTTCTGACAAATTTCCAGGACATTTGGACTGAAAAATTAGCCTCTAGAGTGTTAACAAGGTTTTCCTATATTTGGGCTCTGTGACCTAGTTTTTGAACCAAGATAACCCATGTTCGAACTCGTCCGAAAAATTAATGAGACAAAAACCCTGACCAAGTTTCATGACAATTGAGGAAAAAATGTGACCACTAGAGTGTTAACAAACTAATTGTGGACGGACAGACGACAAAAGGCGATCATAAAAGCTCACTCTGTCGGTACAGGTGAGCTAAAAAAAAAAAAAAAAGATAATTATAATGAAAAAATAATTATTATTGAGGGGGAGTCCAATACATGGTGGTGATGGGGGGGGGGAAGGTTTATTTCTAGACTTAAAAAGTTTTTCCCTATATAAAAGTATAAGCAAAATCAAAAAAGTGGAGCTAACAAATGAACAGCAAGACAACTTTTGATCAAGCAAGCTTTACTGATGCTCACTAAATGACACAGTTCCTAATTTGGAACTAGAAATAAAACTCGGTATTGCAAACATAAACTGTTTTGTTTAAAAGATACACCTATAACAGTACGCTCTTCATCAAATGATCGCTTTTCAATTTTATTCTGTTTATAACACTCTTTCCACCACTTTTTCCCCTTAAATTCTGTTTATTACACACTTTTCACGAGATCTTTTTTTTCTCTGTTTATAACAGTGCTACAGTATTTATGTAATATATATAAAAACATATTGCTTTAAGGTAGCACATCTCTAATGGACATCATTTCAAACTTAGTTTTACACATCATTTTCCTCATGTGTACAATATAGCATTTTTTACACAGTAAGTTGTAAAACTTTTCTTCAGTGTATATGAGTGTGTAGTTTCTCTTGAAAGAAAAAGTCGGGTTTGTAGTGTACAAAGTCCTTCACCTAAAAGAGCTAACACTGGTTTACAAGTCAGCTTTATTTTTGTAAAATGTTTAAAGAAATGTACTGGTACCAGTCAAATTGAGTTTATTTCTGGGAATGTCCATTGTTGTAGGAAACTTGAATGAACAACAGAAAACTCAATCAGCATGGGATTTATTAGTTCAGAAACTGGGGATAATGGAGACTTTTATCCACAAATTGCTGTTTAACAGTACCGTACAAGAAAGGGAAAAATATTACTGGGTCAGTGACTTTAGACACTGAACTGAAAAGGCAGATCATCTTAGTAAAGCTGACTAATTATTGGAATTAAAAACAAGACCCTCTGAACCAGAATCTAGCTTATTTACCATCCTCTCCATGACTGAACTTCTGGAGAACGTAGTTTACAGCTATCCAGGCATAGACACCCTCCTGTTTACCACTGATCACTTCAAAGTTATTCTCTGCTACCACAAAATCAAACTGCTTTGGAATATCCCTTTGCAGATCTTGCAGAATGGCTTTTTGTGACCTAGACAGGTTATTTAAATGGATATAAATAATAAACTGGCAATACAAAAATGAACCAAAATACTTAAATTCTTATGTGTTATCATTTGGTCAAACTTTGCTTCACTTCCCAGAATTTGAAAAACTGTAATAGAGCATCTACTGGTTCTAAACTGTGAGTGATCACAACTAAACTATGGACTTGGCAAAACTAAGATTCTATTAGAACAAAATACCTTATACAGTTAAAGAAATGCACAGCAGATAGATGTTATCATCACTGGTTTGAAGAGGATATCCTTTAGAAGGTAAATACAGTAAGAGAAAAGTATCACTCATTATTTATACTTTCGGAATTTACAGTTACACTACAGCACAAAACTGCTACCTCAGTGAGTTCTTGTTCTTAAATGGTGGATTGTTGGAGTTAGGTTATAAATCAACAGAAAGGGTCCAAACTTATTACAAAGTTTAAATTCTAGACTAGGGTTCAAAGTTTAATTGAATTTACAACCCTGAGCTGAGGTAGGTAGTTACTTTACAAGAAGCTGAACTTACTCTTCTGGGATTAGTCTCATGCCTGCTGTGGCAAGGATATATAAAAGGGTTTCTTTATGTCGATTTTTGGGTATATGTGAACTGGCAAACTCAAGAAGAGGTCGTAAATATTCACTTGCATCCTCTGGGTGGAAAGCGAAAGTATCTAAACCTGTAACAAAAATCTCTGTTAGAAAAAAACGGACTGAAATGCACAATTTTTATGTGAATGAATTCAATAGATTTTTATCCTCAAAATTCATTGTGTGTTAACAGTTTTAAACTTATTCGACATCACTCTGATTTGGTATTAAGTTGTGGCATTGTGTTGTTTTCTGTGAGTTAAAACAGATGGTAGTCTTCATTTTTAATGTTAAGTACTTTCAAATAAAACTGATGTAGAATGATAAAGGAGGAATAGTGTGTCACTGTGGGAAAATAATGGAATTAGTAGAAAAAAAAATTTTCATGTAGAACTTGTATATTCCTACCTGGGGTGACTTTCTTTACAACTGGCTGATTGTTGTGGTCTTTCAACTGTTGTATGTTAAGTAGGTCTTTTGGGTTCCCTGAATGTGGTGGCCAGACATAGACATAAACTCGGGTTCCACTACTTCCACAATCTAATACAATCCCATAATGCACATTTGGACCATATGAGAAAAAAGGTTTGTCATGCCTGTAATTGACGGTGGGTAAGAAATGTTGAGATGTAGCTATGTCGCTGTCATCTAGGAAGTAGAAATTTATAAACAGAATTACTAGAATGATGACGCAGAACACCCCACAAGACAAAGCCATCCATTGTCGCAGAGTTAACATATCTTTCAAGCCGTTGCATTTTGGCAGGCGTAGATAAATTCTGCAAAGAGAAAGAGAAAACAATGGTGAGTACTGTAAAGTTGTAAATTAAATTTTCTAGATATTAAAAGATAAATCAATTCTACATATTTTTAAGAATGCTTATCAAATTTGTTTAATACATGCCCCTTGTTATATTTATGAATTTGAAGTTATAGTGAGTGATTTCTCCACTGTTTTCCAAAATAGAGCCACAGTTTACTCTGTTTTGATGTTAAATTAACAAATGAACCAAAACTTTTTCTGTGAATAATTCATTTTCATACTTGTTACAATACTGAATTTATCATGAAAAGATATCACTTTTTTTAATTTTATGATACAAGCCAGTAGCACCTACACAGCAGTAAACAATAAAATAACTTGCATATAATACTTTACTCTTGATGGTATATCTATACAAAAGTTGTAGTTATTCATTTAACAAATACTCTCTGAACTCTAGAAATTAAGAATATTTTAACTATGTCATTTCAAAACTGACGAACTTTGACAAAAAAGTTTTGATTTTACTACCTATCAATTTCTGTCTGATGATTGATTATCGGTATACAGAAAAAAATGAAATGATCGACAGTAGCCTGATTGATGATCAGTTTCAAACACCCATCCAAGTACTGACTAACAGTTGATTAAAAAACGTTCCAGACACTCTACATCTGTCTCTAAGAGCAAACCAAACAGCAAGTAGTTAGAAATGCCTTATATGGTGTCCAAAACAGATCACAAAAAGATATTGTTGGAATAGCCCTACTAAGCATCTGGCGCCTTCTAATAGATTTGGGCCATTCAGAACCAAAATTTCATGCCTGAATCTCATAAAGTTCAATCTCATTAAAATCATATCCTAATTTGTGCTCCTCTACTCTCCGCAGCGAAAGGTAGTGGAGCGTCAGTAAGGAAATGATTTTAGTGAGATTGATAAAAGTTAACATTAACATGCAATTGCTCTACTCTATCCATAATACGATTTATCCGAACTTTACCATCTTCAAGGTTGTCGGGCATCGCGCCATTTGCAAGAAAATAATGTACTATTGAATCTTAAATAACGCCTACCTGCCCATAAGCCCTTCTAGGCTTAACATTAAAGAAAAATACCCAGACAGAGCTTATAAATTCCTGAAAAGATCATCATTTGTATTTGACGTGGAAGACCATTGCTGGCTCCTTGCTTTCCCTACCATCCAACGGTAAATCTAGGAACCAAAATCTTGACCGTTTGACGCTTGGAAATTTTGACAACATGGCAGATGTCACAAATGTTTTTAATGCCTCTGTTAAAAGCTTAAAGTCAAGAAACAAGGCTCAAGGAAAAGAGACTAGAGCAGGAGAAAAGCCTTCTATTTTTCCAGCAGCTAAATCCCGTGGACAGTTCGAGACAACTGCCAGAGAAGTGGTTAGTCATATGTATTCGTGATGTAGAATTTTCGTATTTAATAAATGATTAGGGAATCAATGTATCAGATTGTTTTTAAAACATATTCTTTGCTTTTAAAACATATTCATTGCCTTATAACTGATCAACAGTCGTTTTTCGCCTTATTTAGTAATATATAACTTACCAGTACTACATGTACAGGGATTTCAATAGACGCGAAATCCTGTGTTTTGATGCGAGCAAAATGCCATTCATTAACTTTTGACGTGACCGGAATTCAGTCTTCAAGTTTTCCCGATGCAAGGTAATTTCAGCTGTTGTGTCAATCAGCAATACAATTCGTGTCAAGATAGAAGGACAGCACGCCCCTTATCAATACGATAGGTAAATGTTTCTCCTATTAACCAATGACAGCGTTCTGTGGGCAGAGCATCAGCAATAGTGATCAGTCAGCTGTGTGTGTATGTGCTAAATTGCCCCTAATTGATCCTATTATTACTTTTTGTTTATTTACACCTTAACGTGTTAATAGTGTAAAAGACTTGAAAGGATATATTTAATGTTTATACAGCAGTTGTCGGCGATTATCTGTAGAACAATGAAAACTGGTAACTGCGGAGTCGCAAAGTCGAAATTGATGTAAAATTGAAATTTAATTGCCGACTATTCTTTCACCTGCATGTTGATGTCATTTTTCTATTTCTGTTTGATACAGTTTTGTATTCTGCTGAAACACCATTAAATATTACAACAAAATAGCAAATATCAGAAACTAGACTTCATCTATAAATAGTAATGCTTAGGGTTCCCCCAGTAAAACTACCGACTGTGTCGTTGTATTCAAAAATGAGCGTTGAAAAAACCAATTCAACAGCCGCTAACCATTCAGAGCGTCCATAAATAGTACCGAGTGTGTAATTGACTTTTGAACAATATTTTTTCCTCGTCTTTTTGTTGTTGTTGTTGTTGCGTGCACTGAATGCAGTAGGTATTTATTTTCTACGTGCAACTTTATTTATTTCCGTGATTCACGTAAAATTTGTAATTTTTTTTTCTTTTTTTTTTGATACGTATCCTAGTTGAATTTACACACTGGTACATAATGTTTTAAGTCTTTACTTTTAAATACAGAAGAGTTTAAGTTAACTCATTTTCAATATTGCTTAGTGAAGCATATGCTAAAGTGTATTCTGTTTGATCTCTGCTTGTTTGGCTATAGTTACAAGAGTATTAAGAGATAAACTTGTATTCTTTTATATTTCATTTATTAATGAATTGTCACTATAATTATGCTAACAGTTTATTAAATGGCTTTTGATATAAAGGAAATAGTGATGAAAAGTAATATTTGTTTCTGTTATTGTATTAATAAAGGAAGCACTCGGATTCTACTGATTGTCCAAAAACATGTTTTCGCGTTCAGACTTTGACCCCAGGTTGTTAAACTTTGACCCCACTGAATTTCATTTTGAACCCTGAAAATTTCAAGTCAGGGGTCACTGACCCCTGGAAAAAAAAATCTACTGAAATCCCTGATGTAGCTGAGATCATCTATATACTTGCCATCTAGATATGGTCTCATTATTGTGCATCAGGCAGGATGCTGCCTTAAAGGCAGATATCGACCATTCAAAAAATAGCACAATATTCAACTTTTTGAGAATAATTATTTAAACTAATTTAGACAAAGCGAAAAAAGCTAACTTACCATGGGTTACTCATGACATTGTCAAGCAAATTAGGAAAAGCAACAAACTCTGCAGAAAAATAAAAAATTTTTGGTCACAGAATAGTCAGAACATAAAGAAATTCAAACGACTTAAAGCACCAGTGCAAAAACAAATAAGAAATGCTTTTTGGTTATACCTGGAGTCAATCATCAGATGATGCAGATCCAAGCCATAAGAAAAAGATCTACAACTTTATTATACACACAAAAAATGAAAACACAAGAATTGCACCATTCAGCATTGATGGTCATTCACACATTGACCCAGAGTCGAAGACCAACATATTAAATAAACAATTGGAATCAGTCTTCTCAAAGCCTTTGCCACTCAGCCTTAAGCAAATAGCCAAAAGGTTAATGTCATCACTTGGACACCCACCCATGGCTCCCATATCCATCTCAGTTGATAAGTTATTGACAGGACTTAACCAATAAAGCCCAAGGTCAAGATGAGATCCCACCTAGGTTACTCAAAGAGCTACACACAGATAGCACCAATCCTCAGAATCATATTCCAAAGATCACTAGACACAGGTATTGTTCCTGCCATTATCACTCCAGCATATAAAAAAGGGTCAAAATAAAAACCTAGCAATTATAGACCAATATCACTCACATGTATAGCATCAAAGGTAAAAAGGTAATGGAACACATCATGGATTACTTTGACAGACACAACATACGCTTCACTACCCCCCCCCCCCCCCCCCCCCCCCCCCCCCCCCACTCCTGCCCGCAACATGGTTTTAAGTGGTTAAAAGTTTAATTGACAATAGATGTTTATGTACTCACCTTTACAGACTTAAAAAACAAAAGCAAAAAAACAACAAGAAAACTGTGATATAAATTGCAGCATTTCCAAAATTTCCAGAAGATTTTGGTAAGATAAAAGCTATCCAAAGTATGTGAATGTTGAAGCATTCAAACTGATGTGGCTGAATGAGCAAGAATATTATGGCAGTTAGACCTTTAGCAAATTTAGTTTTATTGCCTTAGAAATTTTGCAATGTAAGAATATGCTTTATCAGTCTATAAGATGAATTAATATGAGCAGTTGATATATTTCACTTCCTTTTCTGCCTGCCAATTTTATGAAGGTATAATGATGTTTTGTTTTTTTGTTTTAAATTTCAGGTGTCGACAATATCTAAGCTGAGAAAGTTTCTTCTTGAACACAGGAAAGATTATGTTAATGCTGGAAGGTGAAGAAATGCTTAAATTCTAGTTTTCATTTTCATTTATTGCACATATCAATTTTTTTCCCCAGCCATGGTGGTGGGGTTGGGTTAGGGGTTGGTGTGGGGGGCATACATGGGACTTTTGACAGAAGACCGTTCCCAAGGAAGGAATATGATAGTCATAATAGTTCTGAGTCCCAAGAAAAATTTGACAGAATTTTAAATCACTTGTCATTTCATATGTAAAGGAAGTCTAATGCAGGGATGTTGACAAACTGCCATTGATCTAGGGTGAGGGTTTAGACTCAGAAAAATGTCAGATTCTCCTGGTCAACCCGCCACCCCCTCCCTGGGGCAAATCATTGATAGGTGCATAAGTTACAATTACAGCTATGATAATTATCTATGTATCATGCCCATTACAATGTATTATCTGAGGTTTAATCCATCAAAGTGGACGAAATGATCATATAAGGTCTTGCCAAAAACTACAGATACCCACCATAGAAGACCGAATGTGAAGTTTTTAATCCTATTTGAAAACAACTGTTGAACTTCAGATGTGTACTTTCAACCCCTTTCAATACTTGATGAAATTCCAGTGAGTAGTCAGCTAATAGAAAGAATTATGATTGTTCCACTAAAATAAGACGGTCAGGTACATTTGTGTAACATTGTATTATTAATATATAAGAACAATAGGGAATAGTGCACACCATGATCTAACTGCATGGATGTGTAGTTTGGTCATGATCTGCAATGGTCACAGTGTGAAATAAAATGAAGTTGGGGCCAGCAAGTTAGAGGTAAGTGTCAAAGCTAATTTCACATGATTGTCATGTATTTTCATGATACAGTCACCTGATGGGAGAGGCCTCAAGAATGACGGATACCGAGAGGGAACATATTGATACGGAAGCTCAAAATATCATCAAGAAGTGCCAAGACAGTCTTAATACTGTAAAGAAGAATGGTAGGTCACTTGACAATGTATGCTGCAAAACTGCTGCATATTGAAATGCTTTATACAGATTGTGATTCTACCTTGCACATGATATTTGATGAGTTATTTAGAAGTTATCATAGATTTGCCTAGTATGGTTGATCCATTGCCAAAAGACATTCTTGTATTTTTGATGTACCTTTTTTCAGCAGTTCCACACAGACAAAAATTAATTTTATGTGCCTTTGTTACACTTAAATGGGATTGTATTGAAATTTTTTGTGGAAATGCAGGGTTACATGCTCCAGACCTGTATTTGTAGGATTTACTTGTAGCATGAATTGAATTTTGTAGCTATATGTTTGATAACTATAAAAACTTTGATACTGGTTTACAATACAGGTTTACAATAGGAATCTTAAGGAAAGATATTAAGAACAGTTCTTTGTGTATGTTTTTTTTAAGCTCAAGTTCTTTGATCTTTACACCTATATGACCTATGACCTATACATTGCAAATGTTGCTGATTTCAGCTGATGCTGAGAAAGTGCATCCGCAAGTAAAAGAGCACAGAGAGATGGTTCTTACCTTGATAAACACCTACCTTAAAGGTATATAGCAGGATTAACTCTATCTATAACTGGCTTGTCTGTAAATTTGGACAAACAAATTTTAATATCGTATAGAAGACAAGGGTACTTATTAAACCTGCATTAATTTAGCCAGCTAAATTTCTAAAATGGACTTGTCCATCTTTCAACTTGGGCAATACCATTTACCATTTGTAGGGGTATAATTTAGTTGTAAAAATACTCACTGAATAGTGCAATTCACTGTCAGACTGCACAGATATTCATGCTGATCATGGCCTGCACTGGTCACAAAGACAAACACAATATCTGCCAGCAGGATACAGTTTCAAAACGTCCTTACTGAATGGGGAACAGGGGTGGAGCAGTTGTCCAGTGGTAAAGCACAGGACTTATAATCTACTGGTTGAAGGTTAGATCCCCTGCTTCTTCGGGTACACTTCTAAATGACTTTCAGGTGAGGCATCAAACCAAGGTCCTTTTCATCGGTGCTATTCACTGAGCAAAAAGAACCAGAGGTGTCTCTGAAATGGGATGCGCTCTGCGCTATTGACCACAACCTAAAATAACAAAAATCTGCACAAGGTGTGTGTCAAATGGGCAACCAGTTCTGATAATTACTGGTAATTAAACTAAAATAGGTAGATAGAATTATGGACCATGCAGATAATGATAGATTGCTAAATATTGAAAAAGGCAAAACATATTGCCAACAACCGGATAAACTTGAAACTTTTAAATGATATGTAAAAGATTTTTTAATCAGTTACTTCTTCCCATAGTTAGATTTTACATCTATTGGAAAGTAAGTTCTTTCAACATATTAATCCCTCTTGATGACAGCCTCCTGGGTTCAAACCAGTACTCGTGCCAAAAGTGAGGAAAGCAGAAAGTCACTGTAGACTCTCACCCTAGGTGGGATTCAAACCAGTTACCACCAGATCATGAACGCGATACTCTAACCCCTCGACCACTTCCGGAAACCAAATTGCTAATGGACGGACGCCCAGGAAGATAACAAAATATGCCACTTTGGGCCTATAAAATGACAAAACTTTAATTTTAGAGATGTCACTGTGTTGTAATTCTGAGGTATTTGCCACTACAAATGAAATGTTCATAATTGTTTGATTTCTACTTCTTATTATTGGTATTAATGGCACTAAAAAATGGCTGATACTTGATCACCGTTTACTAACAGTGCATATACACTAGTTTTATGTTAAAACGAGAAATGTTAATGTCAGTGAGCTGATTATTTTTTTTTTTTTTTTTTACAAAAATTTCTTATTTCCTCAGCTCTGGGTAAAACACATGTTGGTTTATTTATCACTGAGTTAAAAATCTATCATACAGTCATTCAGTTTCATTTTACAGCTGTATGCAAGATCTACAGTGAACAGCGAGCAGTGAGAGTGAAACGTGTCGTCGACAAAAAAAGAATGTAATGTGATTTTCATGTACTATTGCTTGTCATTCTAAAATGCAAGACTTATTTATAGAAATAACTCCATCCTTGTACCTTGATTAAACAAGTGCTATTTTTTGCTACTTTACAAGCTTTGTAAATTGAAAACTTACATTTTCCATGTCAGGTCTTGAATGGAAATACAACGTTAAGAAGTGTTAAGTACCGGGTACTATGATAATAGCCATTTGTGTGAAGCAGACGCGATTTATTGATCCATTCAGTTTTTGAAAACCAGCATAAATTATAGAAGATTGTAAACAATTTTTATACTGAACTTCTCTATGTACAAAAACATTTTAGATATTGACTATTCGCTTCAGTGGTTGAAATGAGAAATATGCTGACTTGTAAATAAATGATAATCTCTTGCTAATTGAAACTGATCTGTCTTTATATCAAAAGAATCACATGTTCTCTCAGTTTGACATGTTTGGGTCAGTCATTGATAGAAAATGGAATATTGATGCATTTCTCAAATCTAAACATTATTCTAAATATTCAGGTCATATAAATATATATTTCGCAATTTTGTCACCAGATTTTCAATTTTCAATATATTTTTTTTATTTTTAGATCACGCATAGAGCCAGAGAGAAGACTGTCACGACAGTTCTCTCGACAGCTATCAACAGAGTCAGATAATCAGTCAACGAATGCACAGAGAACATCACCTTCATCATCATCATCATCATCAGCAGATACAGACAACTCAAAAAGTTTGTATATTCACGTATTTTATTATAACAGCACATGTACATTTTCTGTGATTAATTGTATAACATACCTATACTTTTAACTTACCTTCTCATATTTGAATTAGCCACAATCAATCTGTAATACATGTAATATGAAAACAGTCTTGTTGAATACTCTTTAAAGTATGTCAGATAGAAAGAAAACTAAAGTTAAGGTGTATTAAAAATTTAAAATTAAGTATCTGGTCAAAGTGTCCCTGAATCTTTTTTTTTTTCATTATAAAAGTGTTTTTGGTTTTTTTTTATCAGAGAAACATTTCTACTCAAAATTAGCAAATTTGAATATGGTATATATCTTTTGTGATGGGCATTTTCATAAATTGAATTTACATCTCTACTGGAAGGTTAATTTTTATTTATATCCTTAGAAGTAAAAGAACTCTCATCTACTTCTAATTTACAAGATTTCTGAATATTCACTTTGTTTTAAGCATTTACATGTATCCTGACTGTCATGTATCTAGATCATTTTAAAAACTATTATAACTTTAACATATTTAAACCAAAGTTAACATGTTCACAGAAGCTGTGAGAAGAGTCCCAAGTGAAGAACACCCTAGATTTAATGACAGCGATGATGAAATTTCCCCAGAGGAAGCACAAATGGTAACACTAAATTTCAAGAGATTTAATTTACTTATGTATATAATCGTTGCAAGTCTTTAATATATAAAAGTTATTGAAAATTGTGATGTAGCATGAAAATTCAAATTAAAAAAATAACTAGACTAAGTTACCATAATTTCAGCAACAAGAACTGTAATACTGTAATTTTATAGAGGGGTAGTTTAACATAACACTTATGACTTCACCATTAAAGATGAAGCTGTTTTTCTATTTTTTAGTGATAACAATGTAACAGAATCAAGGTAACATATCCTGAAAGGACCAGTCTTGAAAGAAAAAATAGAAATATCCAAGTGTTGTGTGTCATTTGTCACATATTTATCCTTTACTCTGTAAGAGTGAATGGTTTTGCCTTTATTGACACCACCGATGATAATAAGCCTGTACTGCTGTGTGATCATGGTCACGGCACCATTCATTCTACAGTAAACAAGTTTTCAGTTAATACCCAAGTAACTGTTCATTGCTATTAGCATGGTCTTTCTAAACTAAATAATGAATAACACAAATAACAGAAATTTAGGTAAGGGTAACAAGATGGAGACTGTTTGTTGTTGTTGTTTGGTTTAGATGATTCATTTCCTACAGCATCACAAATGCCTAACAAATGTTTATAAATTTTCATGCATGCATTTAAATGTTATTTCAGTTTGAAGAGGAAAATAAAGCCATATTTGAAGAAATGAACAGTTTATCAGAAGAAATTAGGTTTGTTTTATGAAATATTTGCTTTGTGATACACAAATTCTTGTTGCAAAAGAGATTATAAGAAAATATACATTTCTAAGGTTGTAGTGGTTATATATATGTACTTAAGCTCTTTCCATACTTACAGCAAGTTTATTTGATGCACACACCATTCGAAGAATAGCAACAAGGTATTTAAATGTTGCACATGTCCGTCTGTGAGGTTCCTTTCGAAATTGGCAGTGACAACTTTAATTTTATCAGAGTTATGAGCTTTTTTGACTTGATATCTGATAAAAAGCAGATTTCTTCACATTTTAAGGATTTAAGGATTTTGCAGTAATCTGTTCATTAAATACCTACAACAGTTATACTCCCATCAACATTCCACCTGCCTCTTCTTCTGTCATAAGCATCTGCTTATAATCTGGCAACATTTGAGCTTGGCTGAGGAATCTGTGTCCCATGGACACATTTCTAGTTACAGTTACTATGTGCTGTAGTCTTCACTGTTTGACGTTTTCGTAAATTTTTTATAAAAACTGTCTTGCTTAAAAGTGCTATTATCCAGCATTGACATATAACTGACATGATACGTAATACTGTGAGGACAGCAAGGTTATTTTGGTAAAGAGTGAAAAGAAAGTGTCTAAAAAGTGTTATAGTTTGTAATTGTTTGTCAGTTAACCACACATATGTATATTGGGCCATTGATTTACCCTAGGTATGTAAATGTTCATTATGTTGATCCATTATGATGAAAATGTAGCCTGCTTCACATAAATTTAAAAGTGTTTCCTTTTTTATTTATATTTCAGTAAAATACAGGGAAAAGTGGTGGAAATTGCTAGTTTACAAGAGATATTTACCGAGAAAGTTTTACAACAAGTAAGCAGTGGAATGAAACATTGTGAAAATGTCAAGTTTTTACTGGAACAGTGTTATAAAACTCTATTAACCAACATGGCAGGAGTGTAATATTTCTTCTGTCTTTTTAAAACATATCAAATAAATATGTCACAATCAAAAGTATCAACCAACCTTATTTCCTTGTCAGCATCTTGTACCATGGGTAGGGCTTTTTTCTTCTATCAAGGTCACTATCTGACTAGTGATCAATCCCCTGGTGTTAAATTTAATATGAAAGTATTGAACACTTTCTGAAAGTCTGAGAGCTTTTTTTCTCTTTAATTGGTCATATTAACTAATATGTTTCATGATGCATTTTAAAAAAAAAAAAACAAGTCATCACACTATTTGACAAGATTAATGATGTGAACTTTGCATGTCATATGATTAACAATTTTTCAGGAAGGGGAAATAGTCAAAATTCATGATACAGCAGTTTTCACAACAGAAAATATAAAAGGTGGAAATGAAGAGATAAGAGAGGTAATATTGACTATCATTACTTGGTTATATGAGATAATATCAGCTTGTTACTTTTATGTATGAGATAATATCAGCTTGTTACTTTTATGTATGAGATAATATCAGCTCAATACTTTTATATATGAGATAATATCAGCACATTACTTTTATATGAGGTAATATAGGCTCATGGTTTGTGTGTATGCAATAATAGCAGCTCATTGTTTGTGTATATATGAGATAGTATTTTTTATCAGCTCATTTTGAAATGAGGTAATGTTTACACATGAGATAGATCTCATTGAATAATGGTGAGATTATCCAAGTTTGTTCAGTTTAGGAGATGATAATATTTCTCATTAAAATGATATTTATGTAAAAACATGTTCTTTTTCTGATATTTTCCTTTGATAAACATGCAGTATTGTAGTAAATTAGGTTTATTTTTCATATTCTGTTTATCTTATGAAAGAGGTCGTTTTTATATTGATATCTTCTATGAAGTTATACAACTCGTATTGAAAAGAAGTACTATTTTCTTTTTTGATTAATTTAAAAATTTAAAATGATTTGATCATGATGAAGCAAGTTGAATCGGTGTAAGTGTAGGTAGCTTAACTCTATGAGATATTCATTCTATTATTGTTCATTATCAGCTTATCTAATATTTACTTTCTTTTTCTTTCTTATGAGATATTTCGGATGGTTCTGATTCAAATTGCTTTAATTTTTTATGTATTAACTAAACTATACAATTGAATGTGTCATTGTTGAGATATGGAAATTTGTAAGCATCCTCTTTATAATAACACTTTTTCTTTTTCCAGCACTATTTAGTAAAAAATTTATATTTCATTTTTTCTTTTTTTTAGGCCATGAAGAAAAATGCTGGTTTTAGAGTATGGATATTATTTTTTGTACTGGTTCTCACATTTTCCCTCCTCTTTCTGGACTGGTACAGTGGATGACCTTGACATGTTCACTGATTTGAGTTTGACTGGTTACATTCATGTGTTTGCACTGGAAAACTGGATTTTTTTCCCTGCACTAGGCTGGTTTATGTGTCTGGGCAGGTTCAAGTCCTATTTATGAACTGTTACATATGGACTTCTGATCAATGAATTGCCTTAAACTGTTAAAACCAATATGCTGGATAGACTGGACCAAGGATTATCTAACATTTGCGTATAGAACATGTGGACTGGTACTTATTAAAGATTTACACTCATATATTACAAATGATATGTAAAACCATTGTCTGAAACTTTCCTTGACAGTTTTCCCTATTTTCTTTGCAGGCAGTAGAAATTCTGGGTAAAATTGTTAGGTTCAGGTCAGTGATTATAATTATTATTCATTGAACTGAGGAACTAGGTTTGTGAATCACAGTGAATACTTTAAGCTTATCTGAGCACAGCATATGCTATTTGGAAGTTTTTGTGATCTGCCTGTGTCATGTGTCAGTACCATGATTTTAACAAAATCTTCTCCGTTTCAACTTGATAGAATTTTTGTGAAACATTGTAGAGGTGTTCCATGTATCAGCAAGGCTTTACATGTTTCATGAATGTCTTCATGTATGTACCTCAGAGCTTGTAATAATCCTAAAGCAGTGTTTGAACAACCTTGCTAGAAAACAACTAGACAATGCTACATGGAAAGACAGAAAATTCTTAATTTATTTGATTTGTTAGGGTTTTTTTTAAAAGATTTTCCTACTTTTGTATGAAAATTTGACCTTTTGGATCATTTTGTCAATGGTCAATAATTACACACTCTGAAGAGGTTGAAATAAAAAGAGAATGGTGCGAAGAAAATTCAGCACCTATTGCCCAGTAGCATTTGATGAGTGATTAATGGGAACTTTGTTGCTCTCTTGATGTTGTTTTTTTAAAGACTAAAGTGCAGGAGATGTTATTGGTTGGCACCAGACAGACTGCATCAGGTTTCATAGGGCAGATACAATTCTTTTTATTTTAATGTTTAAAGCTTGCCATAAGATCTTTTTTTACTTCTTTGAAAATTAACACGTAGCTGTGTATTCAAAAATCTACCATAACAAACAGTTACTCAAAGTTTGTGTACATGACATAAAGGCCAAAGAAAATTAAGTAAGATATGAGTGAGTTATTAGATTATTCATGTTAACTTGTAAATGTAGTGAATATACATGTATTTGTTAATTTTGTTAATACTTTTTAAAGTATTGGTAATAAAGTGCAATAATAGAATTTTTCAGAAAATTTGTTATTATGTCAAAATCAAGTGAAAGATAAAAAGTCTGTAAAACTAATATAGATGTGTTTCTGTCACAAAAAATGGTTCAGTAACCGTTTGCATATGTCCTCCACAAATACATCTAGAATTTCTAGATGTATTAACATTTTCTTTTTCATGCATCATTGACTAATCTGTGAGTCAGTTGCTTTAAGTCCTATTGCTGAATGCTTATCAGAAAACAAGTTTGTGAAAGAAAACCCCCGTGATCTTTCAGCTAGACGCCCTTTATTCACTTGGGCAAAGGTGTACTAGTATAGTAAGACTAGTTTTGTTTCGGGTCCCTCTGGCCTTGGCTCTCAAAATATAGACTGAAGAAATCTACAGATAACTGTGTCTTATATGTAGCAATTTGACTGATGAAAATATCCTGAAAACCGCTATGTTGTGATTCTATTAGGTAGATACAATAATGAAATATGCTTTAGTAAGGTTATAGCGTATTTTATAACTCGATCACACCAAACATACACCTAAACAAACAAAAAAGTGTGTCCATCAAAAATATTGCCAAATGAACAAGACAGTGTGGCCACCAAAAATATCGTCAAACAAGACACTGTGGCCACCAAAAATATGGCCAAACGAATAAGACGCAGTATAGCCACCAAAATTACGCTCAAACTAGACAGTGGCCACCAAAACACGGCCAAACGAACAAGACACAGTAAGGCCACAAAAATACAGCCGCTGTCTTCACTTGGCTGCAGTGGCAAATTCAAAATAATTATGCCAGATGAAATTTTGTAGCAGTAAGGTTGCTTCAACGCATGAAAATGTAAGTAGGTTTACGAATGTCAACGCTCTATCCTTAAAAAATGTAGATCATTGATTTCTCTTAATTCTTTCATATTTACGATTTCTAGCAAAAGAATTTGAATGGTTGCCTAGTCTAGAGACGCAGCGTGCTTGCAGGGCTTTAATTGAAATTGTAGAGAATAGTTCTTATAGAATGTTTTGGGTTAATTGTGGTTTATTACAAATGTACACTTCGTAGGTGCTATATGCCTTAGGGAAAAGTATTAAACAAAATCGTGCTCTTATGTGAATTGTCATTATATTTTCCATTAAAGCAGAATGAGTCAATTAGATACATAAACAGTACTCTATCGGTTCATTTTATTGTATGGTCCCACTACACAGAAACTGATTCATTACTGACATCTTTAATCAACAAGTACAGCCTCTGTAGTGAGTTTTTGAAGTCTCTATTGCAAAAAATAAAGATTTGTAACAGCTGCACCATGACGGATATCTCTGTATAAAGTTTACACTTCCGCTTTTAGTTGTTTTATTTTCATCAAATGAAGCAAGCATATAGATAAGAGATTATCAAGTATTTCGTGCCATGCATCGGTGTTTATGCATTAACTCACAGTGTTTAGCGGTGATCAAACTTAATACATCATTGAGTATAAGCTGTCTGATTTCACGGTTGCTATGTTACGCCGTGATATTTAAAGCCAACACATCTATATGCGTCTAACATATTTTCTGTCTGCTTAAGACGTAATTTAACACATGTCACATAAGTCTTAGTAGCTTATCCATGATTACCCCGGACACCTGCGACCCTGTTTCATTTGAAGCAGTAAGAAAAGTAAGTGTAAAAGCTCTAAGAATCATTCTAGCAATGGCATTCAGAAACTATAAAACTATATCAGCTATGTATAATTGTTTGACGGCAGTATTGCAAAATATATCACTACGTCGATTTTAGAGGCCATTTTTTCATTCACGAACATGAATATGTCATGTCATTCACTTCAGCGTTCCTCCATCCTGCACGAAGCATTTTACTCAATTTTTTCCTAATGTTAGCATACTCCTCATTGAAAGCACGGTTAACATTTTCTTCTGGATCTATTTTATGATCGTAAAGTTCTACCCCCTCGAGCAGATTCCAGTCTGGTTTATACTCAGGAGCGTACTTGAACTGCGGCCATTCTGTGTATCGGTAGCGGTCCGTCCTCATAGTATAGCCCATAGTTTCGACTTTCATGTTATCTTTCGTAATGCTTCTTGGATACTGAGAAAATGATGCCGACTTTATAGGTATGTGTGGATGTGTTATTAATGGTAAAAGGCTCGAACCCTCTCGACACAGTGGGGTGAGTGAAGAGTCGTTTCGGCAAAGGGGAAGCGGTTTTAATCCGGCCGCTTCAGCTAAGGTCGGAAATAAGTCGACAAATTCCGTGAGCTGGTCGGTTTTAATGCCTTTATCTGTCAGCCCGGGTATGTGGACCATCATTGGTGCATGGGTGGCAAGTTCGAAATTAGTCTGCTTACACCATTCTCCGTGTTCGCCGAGCTGATAACCGTGGTCGCCCCAAAATGACACTACAGTGTTGTTAGCCAAGCCAAGCTGATCTAACTCCGATAACACCCGTCCAATCAAAGAGTCCGTCCAAGACAATGCGCTGTAATACGCCCGCCTCAAAAGTAACACTACATCTTGCGGAAGTGTAGTGTTTATTCCACCACTAACATTCAACGATTCAATGTCGTGATAGCCCCTGAGCCCGCCATAACTGTACCACGCAACTTTAGGCATGTTAACCGGCGCATACTGATTATCCGGTAAATTTACGGACGGGTAAAAGTTAAGAAACGATTTTGGAAAAACAAATGGTAGGTGCGGTTTCCTGAAACCCGCTGCTATGAAAAAGGGCTGGTTACCGGACCTTGCTGCCGGTGCTAATCTCCTTAAAGTCTGGATCGCATGACTGGCAATCTGTTCATCTATCAGAGGCTGTTTAATAAGTAAATCGTCGGGAACAGCAGCCCAGCTGTAGTTCTTACTTTCAAAATTTGGAACCCCGTGAAAATAAGGTTCTGACCATGAAACTGGATCGTCGCCGCCTGACGATTCGCCAGGATGAAAGATTTTTCCCATTCCAACTGTTCTATATCCATTGATCTTGAAATACTCTGGCAGTGTCGTGAAATTGCCTCCAACTTTTCTAAAGTAGGGTCCGATTACATAAACATGGGTTGTGTCCGGTCTTCTTCCCGTCAGGAGCGACGTTCTACTGGGTGAGCAGAGAGCCACCTGTACATAAGCCCTTTCGAGGAGCAAACTGCGGGAAGCTAGTTTGTCTAGGTTGGGAGTGTGCATCTTCGGGGAGACAGGCGCTGGATAATACTTCCCGACGTACGCTCCGAGCTGAGGACGCATATCGTCTGCTACCAGAAATAACACATTCTTCCGGCCTTGACAAATCGTAATTAATGTAACAATACCAACTATTATATAACTCCTGCACATAATTTTCTTTTAAACGTGCAAATTAAACACGAACATTAAGTCTAGACCAGGTTTTACGCACTACTAAAACATATGTTACTTAAGATCATATGAAATATTCCGGAAGTATAAGTCATACATTATTAAGCAACGACAGGATGTTACAAAGCTTACTTTTTAGCGGTTTATGTATTATTCTTATTACAGCCAGGGTATAACCCCACACCACACTATCTATACTTCAAACAGTGTGAATCGTTATAACACATTTGACTAAATTCATGAATAATAAAGTTAAAATCCCTACCAAAACATAGATCAAATAACCTTAAATATTATACATGTTTACAGGTAAAGGAAGATTAAATTTAAAGTTCATTACTGAATTGGGTGTAAAAGTAAAATATTTCCCGATAATTTTGTCTATAAAGGTTGAAAGTCTGATAGTATCAAATTGGAAGGGTGGTTCATCTTTTTTAAAAAAAATTTTAACCTTAGCGACAGTGGCTTCCCAAAT
This sequence comes from Cyclina sinensis, assembly GCA_012932295.1. Lineage (NCBI taxonomy): Eukaryota > Metazoa > Mollusca > Bivalvia > Venerida > Veneridae > Cyclina > Cyclina sinensis. The sequence continues at coordinate 8,854,582 of JAAONU010000016.1, forward strand.
CAGGGGAAATCACTCTTTATCTCCGAAGCAATTTCAGACAATACAGCGGTTTAATATCGTCAAAAATACTGATTTAACCAGACAAGATAAAAATCCGCATCCTTGACATACAATAAAATTGAATATTGCCGCTTAATGTAGGGCCCTAAATCTAAGTAGATTTTACAGCTTTTAGTTTTGATTTAAGCGTAAAACTTTTTTTTTTAAAAAGTAATTGAATAAATGATGGCGTTCATTTAAGATAAAGAAAATAAAGAAAACGTCATACGGGCGTTTTTATTTATTTGCTACCTCGGGTTTTGATACATTCTGTATGCTTTAAATATAAATTCTTAAATGATACAGTCAAAAAAAACTTTCATTTCGATCGTAATTAAATTTACATTCTCCTATATATAAACTCATGTATGCTTAAATATACTATAATTATACAAAATATTGAACACGCAATTCAAGCTTATAAAGATATAATAACAAATACGCGGAGTGCGTTTTGTTGTTGTTGTTTTCGGAACAAACATCCTTATAGCTAAAATACTCTTGAAATAATGTTTTAATGTAGAAAATTTCAAAACTAGACATAATTTTCTTTTATTATGTCGTTTCATAAAGAATAAAAGATTTGCCAATGAGCAGAAAAAAGTTCTATAGATCAACAGGTTTATTAAACATGTACATTAAAAAATGTAAAAGATTTTTTTTTTGTGCAAGTACATAAGACAAACATTTTACTGAAGAGTGGTAAGTGTGCCGGCTGCTGATGTACATCATTCCACTATTATCTTGTGCAATCCCTGTACGTTTTAACTAAATCCATCAAACCGCTATGGATATACTACTCCGGACAGAAATACTGCCTGCATTTGTAAAATGAAGGGCTATAACTCAGTCTTCAAACTCAGATAATAGTTTGTTAATTATTACGACAACTGACAGGCATTGTTCCCCTACCTCTATCACCAAGTTGTAACTAAATACATGCAAACATTTAGGAGTTATGTCCCTGCACGGACAAACCGTGACGGACGGACAGACAACGTCCGTCATTCGCCCACTTGTATAAGTTTTGTGAAAAATGACCTATTCAGCGTGTTTGTGTTTGTACTTTTTTCTATTACATTTTACAAAAAGATATCGTTAATTAATCAATAATGTCACTTTTAACCTGGAATGTAACGCAAATAGGCTATTTCCTATATAAACATTTCTATCATAAAAATATGAAGCCATGAAAAGAACAAGAAACTTTAATTTGGATTCAACGTCAATCGATCCATCAGTTTTTTGTAAAAAGAAAAAAGAAATATATATTTTGTAAATGAAATAAATGTTGATATTTTCTGTTCTGTCAGGTGTGCAAAGCATTGTATTTTAATGAAGGGCTAAATGCTTTGATTATTCTGTATTTTGTCCAACATGGTGGCCAACATGTTTTAATTTCTAAAAGTCATCAGTGCTTGAGTGGCTGCTATTGAAACTCCGCAACTGAATCCTAATAACGGTCAAAAATATGCTGTCGTGGTAGAATATCCAGCCAGAAAGCCAATATTTAATGATTTTATCGACGATTACGTAGTAGTTAAGTGGCGTTAAGTGAAATGATATTTTGACCTTGACAAATTAAATTCAATAAATTTAATTATTGTTCTATGTTTGAATGTTACCCGTTTTAGAGAGCCGATTGATACTTTTAAATATGTATTTATAATTCAATGCAAGAACTACTGGGAAAATTTTAATGAGTTTGAACACAGAGTAAATACTTTTTGTCCTCCGAGTGCGGGATTAAATCACCCTTTTTCAAAAGTTCACAGCATCAAAAATACTAGGTTGAAACGCATATTTTATATTGCAAACCATTTACCAACATGTTTTCAGTAAATGTATAGCTTCCATTTTTATCTTTAGATGTAACTTTAAAGACACTTGATGCTTCAGCGTAAATAGATCATGAATTCAATTTTGTGCCTTAAGAGCTGCCATTTTCCATCAAATTCCACAATACTAAAACAATAGAGTAAATAACAATAAAAAAAAAATTTACAAAATCTGATGCATTATCTACCAATTTATGTAAGTTTTAGCAATTACCAATGACTGGTTTAAGCATGATGACTCTGCAGATTATATACATAGGAAAGAATGATGCGATCCACCATTAAATGATCTCTTTAAAACAAATGCGCATGTGTGTGACCTGGCGACATAAATAACGTCATAAAATCTAGTAGTGGGTACCTATAGATATATAAAGAATCTTCTACATGGCAGATAAAGTATCATATAACATTTATTATTTTATCATTGATATCAATAAAAAAATGCAGAAAAATTAATAAAATAATATAAAAATATAACAATTCTTAAGAAAAATTCTAAGTCTGAAGGGGAGATAATTCTGGAATTATGGGTGTTAAGAACCTTACCAAATATGATGTAGCAGATGATTTGGGACAAATATTTGAAGTAAATCCCTCAAGAAATAAAGAAGTTATAGTAAAAACTGTTTTACTGCACAAAAACTTCAATCAAATATCTGCGGACATGGACGTGGATGCCTGGATGAGTTGGACAGCTCCTCATATACTCCATATAGTTCAGCTAGAAAATGAAAGAATGAAAACTCTAATTTATTGAAGATGGTTAATAATAAAAGGATGTTATTAAGTCGTTCTTATTACACTTCTGTGTGTATCAATTTATTCATCAGTTAAGCTGACTATTCCTGTTGTGCCACGTTTCCAAATATCACTAGAGTATTATCAATATCTACCCTGTGAACCTCCAAAAACTTGACATAGTGCCTTCCTGTTTTCTTTTTTTTCACGTTTCACTGTACAGTTCAAATTCAACTGTAAATGCAAATTTGATTGATTGATATCCCTACTGAATAAGTAAAAGTCTCAGTCAGCTGTTGCTTATATTACAAAATTGCCCAGCGGTGCTCTTGTTACAAAATTTTTATCAATTCAGGGGCAGTAACTCCAAGAATTCCAAGCATATTTGGAAAGAATTGCACATGCACCACTGCAGTATCTTGGTACATATTCTTTTTAGGTTTTATTTACATCAATCCACTTGTTTCTAAGAAATGTCTCAAGATGAACATTAATCTGTATTCTCTATCATTTAGGGGCAAATACTCCTGAAATACTAAGCAGATCTAAAAAAAATTGCATGATAGTTTTACCCGTTGGTATATACAACTACACAAAGTAAAATCAGCTGTTACAAAGCACTTCCGGGTAATGACTGCAGATGGACATACTACTTTGTAAAACATGAAAGGGCCATAACTCTAATATTAGAGCTTTAACTCTGCCGGCAATTGACATGCATCATTTTTCTATATTTTACAATCCCACTAAATTACAAATTTGTAGATCCATCACACCACTATGGATATACAGCTCCTGATGGACACATACTGCCTGACTATGTAAAACACCAAATTCATGATAGTTACACTAAGACAAAATTTAATGAAAGCATATAAGTTTCTTTGAAAGTTGGCATCACAGAAATTAAGTATGGCATTTATATTTTGCAGATAATTTCTTCTAGGGATATAAGTTATATGAGATAAACAGTTGGTTTTAATTTGTATTATTTTGATAAAATCACTTTTTTCTCATACTTCATTGAAAATTTCTCACACCATCTCTAAAAATGTTGCCTCATATACTTTTAAAAGACTGTTTTATTTATCAACAATACATTTGATATTTCAGCAATGCAATTCCACACCACTAAGAAATGAAAAAGATCAAAATATTTTGGACACAGTCCAGTTGGGTCACCAAAACCAGTCATTTAATCTATCCAGACTGAGATTGAAGCGACTGCCTTTGAAGTAGTGTTAGCGACAGTAGTTAGTGGTGAAATATTGGCTCAACCAACTTGGTGAGATGAAAGGTGTGATGGGAAGTATTCCCAGGAATTTTCCTCATCGATCTGAATTTGCTGTTAATTTAGTATTGAACTAACAACTTAATTTTACATTTCGTACTTTGACCCAAGTTCCTTTGCCATCAAGACAGAATGTGGCGTGGGATAGAAAAATGGTGATAAAACTTGCAAGTGAAACGTGGAAAGTCACTCAAGACTCTCACCCGAACAAAAAGTTTCCAGGCTTTCTCATGCTAATCGTCAAGTTGGGAACTAGGTTTGAACCCATTACCTTATTGTCAAGGGATCCTTCAGATAATTGTTCTGATATTTTCTTGCTAAACTAAATGTAAAAAGATTGTCTTTTCTTTTTGTAACTTTTTCATGTTGACTCAATCTGATAATGGCAAGCGTTTCTATACTACACATCTGTCACAAACATGATTTACAGAATAGAAGTACTTTTTTATCTTGATATGTAAATAACTGAAGAGTCAACTACAACGAATGTTTCCCCCTTGACAATTTATTGTCACAACTACATGTACTAACAAATATTACAAGATGTAACTCACAACTGTACAATACATACGTTTTCAGTACAAAAAGATAGGATTTTATATAACTTTTCTTTATGACAATTTCATCCTTAAATATTCTGAATTTTCAAATTATAATTATTACCCAGTTTGAGAAACACACACACACATGTTCACAAGTAACAAAATCTTCTCAATACCGTCACATATTTGTCAACAACTTCTACTCAGAGTATAGTTTCATCATAACATAGCTGGTTTTTTAAAAACTCTTTTACCGTGAAAAATCAACAACAAAAACCCATTAACATTGTAACTTTAGAAATCATGAGTTTAGACTCTGAACAAGGATCAGCCTTTCCAGTATATAAATATAATATCTATATACAGTATAAGAATTTATTATTTCAATATAAACTTGTCATTTTTTTACTTATCATCAAGTTCGATATAGCCACATAACTTGACCATCTATCTGAAGAGTTGTTAGCGGTAAACCAGTAATATCTTGTCCTGTGATTACAGATGTTTGCAGACTTGGTACGCCTACTGGTGTAATTTCACCCGCTGTTGGTTCTACTTGATTTGTGCTTTCTACTAATGAGCTCTCACTCTCCATCTGGTTTGGTTTGCTTAAATTCTCTTGGTTTTGACCTGTGGTTTTAGTACAACTGCCTGAAGAAAGGAATTCAACTGGACCGTGGGAAGCTTTTGAATCAGCAACGTTCTCCACCTTCACATCATAACATTTCAGGTCCCCGACAACAGGAGCCGTCTGAGATTTTGAACCAGTTTTTTCCTTCTTATGACTTAACAGATGTTTACAGTAACCAGATCTGTATATAAAAACTTTGTCACACTTTTCACACTTGAACCTTTTCTTCTGATGCACCGACACTTTATGATTATGCAGCGCCCCTTGACTTTGGAAGGTTTTTCCACAATCTTTACATTGAGCAAATCTGGCACTAGAATGGCAATTCTTGTGCAACTTTAAAGATGATCGTGATGCAAATGTTTTATTACACATAGGGCAGCTGTAGGGTCTTTTTCCATCATGTATATTAAGATGATCTTCGTATAATTCCTCACTATCAAAAACAGCTTTACATGGTGAACGAGGACATGAAAATTTTGCAATACATTTCTCAGGATGAACTTTTAACATGTGTTTTCGCAGACATGATTTCCTGATCATTGAAACTCCGCAGACCGTACAGCTGAAAGAACTGGAATGAGATCTTCTGTTATGCAGTTCTAAAAGTTCTGCTGTATCAAAATACATACTGCACGGTCCACAGTTCTGGACACCAGGCTGGTGTGATTTTAAATGTCGCTTCCATGAGGATCGTTGCGAGTAAACTTTACCACAATCATCACATCCATATACATTCTGGGATTCGTCAACCTTGTCAGTTTCAACCTTTATCCTAATGGGTTTTGCATGTTTTAAACTTTGAACAGACAATTTTCCTTGACGTTTCTCCAGGCACCAAGCGTCTGATTGATACTTCTTTCTCTTGAACCAATCAGTTGACTCTGCCTTGCCTGGTCCATTAATACCTGCTTCTGATTCACTCACCAACAGATCAGATGAGAAACCCTCATTCTTTACTGCATCTGTACTGTCTGAATCATTGTCTGAACTATTAACAGTATCATCCTCCATAACACAGATATTTGCCTGAAATAGACAAAGTTCTTATAACGTATCAGGAAGTTAAATCAAATTTAGGGTCAAAATGAAGAAAGGGGAAGACTAAGTAAATTTCTCTTTGAAAACCATCATTTCTACATGTACTGTATTAAGTACTGTCATTCTTTGTTACTGTAGACTGCTGTGTAGATGCTTAACTATTTTAGTCAATATAAAATTCACTCTTTTATTCAAAAGAATTATTATTAATTTCCTTTTTGGAAGGTTTTACGCAATTGTTATTTTAGTCAAAAACTTTAAATTACAGTTACACTTATCCTGTCTTGAATGTAGGACCACATGCACATTATTTCTGAAATCCTATCCACCCATGCAGTGTTTCTCAATACTGCAGTTAACCAGTTAACAGTAGTAACATTTCATCTTTTTTTATTCCCTACTTAGATGCTTAGAGATTTGTGCAGTTTCTTTTTAACTGCCAGATTTAATTTTTGTGTTTTGTTTTCCTCCAGCAAATGCCAAACTAGGTAGCAAATTTGTAACCTTCAAACTATATTCAAAGTTACTTAACCATGTCGACAATGACTTTAAGAGAATCTGTAGTCAATTTGTATACCCGAAAGTGTAGTTAATTGAATAACAGTCTCTGTCTTATCTACAAAACACTGAATAACCTAGTAGTTGTTTTTGAAACAAAAACATATGTCTCCCCTCCTCCCCACACACACACACACACACAAAGCTGAACATTTATTAGGTCCTTCTCATGATACATGAACTTGGACATGGTGTTTAATTTTAATAATTTCAAAATTCATCAAGCAATGACAAAGTTATGAGGCAGACATGAAAAAAGACCCTATTTTTGACCTTTGATCTCTAAGTGTGACCTTGACCTTACAGGTATGGAACTTGTTCGTGTGCATGATACATCACCTCATGGTGGTTAATATTTCTGCTAAGGTACAATGTATTGCAAAAGCTATCAAAGAATGACAAAGTTATGGAGCAGACATTATTTGTGGCATCCAGACTTCAAGCCTGACAAAAAACACATCAAAATGTCTCCCCAACTACTATGTAGCAGGAGACATAATTAAAGTATTTTAAATTGTTTACAGAAGCTATCAAGATGTTATTTCGAAATAATATTAACAGTGTTATATATAAGAGTAGATGTTGCTTGTGTTGAATGTCTTTTATGCCCTTGCAAAAGCCATAAAAAATCACATTTAAATTTCGAAAGTGCTTTTTTTTAAGAACATATGAAAAAAAAAGGACCAGGTGTCTTAAAAGATGTAGGACAAATTAACCTTTATTCTTTCATGATAACATAGTAGACACTTTGAACTGATGGGTCCTCCTCCACGACTGTTCTACCCTCCTCCATCCTCAGTGTTCCAGCAACAGCCCCATCTATCAGTAACCCCTGATCCCTTAGTGCCTGTGCTATTTCATTACTTATAACTTGCATTCCTGCATCAGTGGAAATAGTTGTAAATCCAGAGTCCACATTCTCTTTAGGATCTGAAACCTGGGAGGCTAAAACATCTGACGTTTTATCACTACTATCTAATGATTCAGGATATTCATTCTTCACTGTGGTTATCGGCTCTCCTTGTGGAAGTTTGTTCACTATCTGTTCATTACCATACAGTCTACATCTTCTTCTATGCTTTGCAATCGATGAGCGCCATTTCACCACAAAGCCGCATTCACAGGTCAAAGGTGACTTGGAGTGTATAGCTTCTATATGCATACTCAAGTTTCTTTTATGACAAAATCGCTTATCGCAGTATGGACATCCCTCTTTCTGTTCTTCCTCCTTGTAACAGTGGTCCTGATGTTGTCGTAAATTGATACGCGAGAAGTACATTTTATGACACTTGTCACACTCATATGGCTTTTTGTTCAGGTGGATTTTATTTGTGTGATACTCCAAAGAGTATGGTCTAAGGAAAGCCTCACCACATTCCTGACATTTGTACTTTCTTGCTGTATTCTTGTGTTTTACATTTATATGTTCTGACAAATTGTTCTGTCGCAGAAAAGCTTTTCCACAGAAATCACACACGTATTTCCTCTCAGTTGGTCTAGGCTTTTGTTTTCGTTTTTTCGTACCAAGGTGGATAATGTCACAATGATTTTTCAGTGAGTCACTGCGTGTAAATGCTTTTCCACATGTGTTGCATACATGGTTCCTATTCACCTCTGAACAGACTATGATATTGTGTCGTCTTTTCTTGTGACTTATGTATGATTTAAAGTCGTCACACCATTCTTCGCAGTCCTCACACTGAACTCTATCTGCAGGGTCCCCTGATGTTGGGTGCTTATCTTTCTTATGAAGGTCTAATATATGTTCACTTCCGTAAGACAGATGACATTCATTACATTCAAAAGATTCATCAAATGTCATCCTGTGTTTCATAACCTGATGTGTCTTTAAATTAAATGGTGTCTTGTATGCTAGTTCACACTGATCACACTGGTACAAGTTCTTTTTGCTTTTATTTCCAATCTCTGTACCTCCTTTGTTGCTATCACTGTTACAACCAACTCCATCTTTCTCCATATCCGTTTCTTCACTACCTTCAAATTCAAAGAATTCCTCTATCTTATTAGTCTCCTCTACAAGAACATCTCCAAAGCCCTCTCCAGTTTCATCTCTTACAGTAGACAGTTCAACATTTCTACCTGCAGTCTCTTCCTCTACTTCACCTTTACACACCTTGTCTCCTAAATGTTTATTCAGTTCCTTCTTGTTAAGAAATCTGACCTTACACAAACCACATTGATACTGTACAGGGCCATAACTGCCCTGATTTTTGCCCTTTTTCCCTTTTTTCTCTAGAGTATCGACTGGTTCTTCAGTCTTTACAATAACATTCTGATCGTCCGTGAGCTGGGACTCAAGGCTGGCTAAATTGTCTGTGTTTGATTCATCACCCTCATCATCTATATTTATCTCTTCATCACTACAGACCATCTAAAAATAGAACAATACAAATGATGAGAGTGAATGAAATAAACACTATGACAGCTCAACCATTCTATTTCATTACTTACATGGGAAAATGTAGTGGTCGCCTTTTGTTATCATAACTCAATGGGAAACTTGTCAAATGCTAAGAATGAATTCCAACAAACTGAAGCAAGATGCTATTCAGGTCACATCAGAAGCAAACATTGCAAAGATGCATAGTGGATTACACTCATTTATTAGTTAATCTAAATTTCAAACCTCCAAAATGTTGTTATTCGGTATAACCACACATTCAATGATCATCTGGCACTATCTCTTTTCAAAAGACAGTTTTTCCCATGTAGAACATGCATTGTTATACAGAAATATAAAGAAATCATTTAAATAAAGTTTTGTATTTTATCTTATTAAGCTCTACAAAAGGATGTACATGTAATAATAATATCAATTACTGCACTAATATATTTGTGATTAGATTGCTACCTATTTAAACTTCTTTTCATAGGTTTAGGTTTATAGTTTGAGTCTCTTTCATATGCATTAAATATATAAATAAAACATGGTAAAATTATTAAAAGATACTTATGACATATTATACAAGCTAAAATTCACCAAAGGTTTTCTTTATAAAAAAAAAAACAAATACATACTTGTTCATTCTTAGGAACAATATCTTCAGTACCATCAAGTTTGGCAATTATATCCTCATCAATCATGTCTTCATCCCCATCTACAACGAAAATGCTGCTACAGTTATATTCACATTATGACTTGGATGTCAGCACATGATTAAATGAAAATGGAGTTTAAAACCCTAAAACAATCAGTTTTTTTTTTTAACATGTCTAAAATTTTGCTTCAGAAAGCTCTTGGGCAATCAAGGTCACAGAGAACAGAACGAGTATTTCCACAGTACAGTGGTAAGGCAGGCTTTGGTAGTTTGTTGGCAAAGAGATGTTTGCATGGGAGATCCCATGTATGAACCTTTGACTGGGATGTGTCCTTGTACCTACTCTTGCTTTAAGTACCTCTAACTTTCATGCCTAATCTAGCTACTATTGTTGAGATGTAGCTCTTCATCTTCACGAAATTAAGTTCATCTTCACTAGTCTAGATGTCTCTTTAGCATTATCCAGCTTGTGATATGTTTTCACTAAATGCTCTCTAACCACAACAGTCTCTCAAAAGGTTATTGTAGGCATAAAAAATCATTATATGGCAACATTTAAAGTAAGAGAAATCATCGAATAAGAATGTCAATGAACTTGACCTTGAACTTGGTCATAAGCATGACAAAGGTCAATGAACTTGATCTTGAACTTGGTCATAAGCATGACAAAGGTCAATGAACTTGTCCTTGAACTTGGTCATAAGCAGGACAAAGGTCAATGAACTTGATCTTGAACTTGGTCATAAGCATGACAAAGGTCAATGAACTTGATCTTGAACTTGGTGATAAGCAGGACAAAGGTCAATGAACTTGATCTTGAACTTGGTCATAAGCATGACAAAGGTCAATGAACTTGACCTTGAACTTGGTCATAGGCATGACAAAGGTCAATGAACATGTCCTTAAACTTGGTCATAAGCATGACAAAGGTCAATGAACTTGTCCTTAAACTTGGTCATAAGCATGACAAAGGTCAATGAACTTGTCCTTGAATTTGGTCATAAGCATGACAAAGGTCAATGAACTTGTCCTTAAACTTGGTCATAAGCATGACAAAGTACCAGGCTGTTATGATTATTTTTGTTGAATTTCAAAAATTCCTCTATGCAAAACAAAGTTATGGTCAAAACTAAAAACTGAAGGTACCAAACTGTAACATGAAACTGACTTCGAAAACTGAAAGACTACTCTGTGTCAACTGCATGGGTATGGTGGAGAATATGTGTATAAGTGTGGTTAAACTGTTGCCATTAGTTGGCTGGTATCACCAAAGACACAGATGATTCAATGAAATATACCATTTCCCAGAATGCAAGGGCCAGTTACATACACACATATCCATTGAATCCTGAAGTTCTGTACAAGGCTTCTTTCAGTTCCAGTCAGTGATGGCTGAGAAATAACCCTGACAGGAATTGTGATACCAACAGGAAAACTAAACTGTGGCTTTAATAATACCACTCTGCAGGTAGAATAAAAACATATTCGAGAACAAAATGGTACCTGAATTTCTTGTGAGTCTTCGGCTTTTTTTCTTCACTTCTTTGTTTTCATTATCATCATCATAATCATCATCTTCATCACCATATTCCATGTAGTCTTTCAAATCATCATCGTCTACCAATTCGCCTGGTTTATCTGAAAGCAAAATTGAAAAACAAATTCTGCTTCCCTTAGTTCCCTTCTAACCTGACATTAACTATGACATCATCATCAACAAGACCCTTAGGTATACGCACCCTCCCAACAACTAATCATCCTTTTGTTGGAAAGGGCAGACATCAAGGTTAGTCACAATGATTAAGTTAGTGCAGACACATTTAATGAATATTAAATGATTTACAGAAATCTGAGAACACAATTAATTATTTGTAAGTATAACTCGATATTGTTCGACTAACCACCTGTGTTCATTTATTATTATCACTCCTATTTCTTAATATTGTTGAGCATAAGTAAATAACTTTTCAACAGACTGTTTTTAATGTTTGTAGAGAGATAAATTAGTAAAAGTGCAATGTCAGAGTGTTACAACTCAATGTTCTCTATTGCCAAAGGCATCTTTAAAGATTCTGTTTCCACCATTTCTGCTCAGTAACTAATTTCATCGTTTAACTGTGTCAGAAACTGACTTGATACTTGGTATATTATTTGAACTGAAAGAGCTATCTGACATACAATAATACTTCTTTACTTGCTAAAGAAAATAACTCTAAATTAAAAGGATTGGAACCATGGAACTGCTTATAAAAAATTAAATTAAATTAGAGAAATTTGAAAAATTAAAGTTAAGACATTTACCAGTTACACTATGGACATAACTTTAATTTAAAAAAAAAAAAAAAAAAAAAAAGTTCTGTCTGCAGACAGCATGCTCCACTTTTCTCAGTGCTGGATAATAAATTTAAGCTAAGAAAAAATTTTTTTTTGGTGTGTGTGTGTATACCCCTTCCTATCCAATGTAAGTAAATATTCTAGGCTATGAAGTTTTTTCCTATTTAAGTCTAAGCAAAATCAAGTGACCCCAGGGACATGGGTACCAACAATCTTTGTAGGGGTCTTGCTGGCAATAAAGTATTCCAAGTTTGAAAGTAATATCTCAACAATTTTTCAGAAATGCACATTAACAAAAAAGTTTAACCAAGAAATTGCAAGTTGGAAAGGGGGCATAACTTTGCAAAAAAAAACCTTGAGGGTTACCTGCTCTTTAGAAATGGTGTCATATTTTTGATAGTGAACAAATATTCTAAATTTGAAGTGAATAACTTTGATAGTTTTTGAGAAATGGACTTTAACAAAAAGATTAACTGACGCCGACACCAACAAGAGGGTCATGACAATAGCTCCACTTTTTCTTTGAAAAGTGGAGCTAAAAAGAGCAATAGCTCTGAAAATAGCAAGGTAAGAGATATGGTTCATTCACCATTAGAGATATAAGCAAAGACCAATATGTCTTCAGACAGCCATGGGAGAATCATATTTATTCTACTCTGAACTTCTCCTTAGTGCCATCTAACCATTCATCAAGTTTCAAGTTACTGACAAGTGATGGTCTCCACATATTAATTAGAAATTTTAGTAAAGAGTTACAGAACTTCAGGTAGCCATTGGAAAGTTATGTTTCTTTAACTCTGTACTTCTCTTCAGTGCTATCTTACAATCATTCAACTTCAAAATTTTTGATGCAGTGATTAAAAAATAACATTTTTTTTTTTATATAAAAGCCCTTAGCTTCTTTACCTTTTGTTAAGGTAACATTCTGCTCTGTAGAAGAGGTAACGGTTTTGGTGTCAACTGTAGATTTCATTTTACTTCTAGTCTCTCGAACTGGTGGCACATTTAATATCTTAGATTTATGTGACCTTGCCTTCTGTGATCTTGTAGCAGGTCTTGAAGGGACTGTTTTAAGTCTGGTAACTTTGGGTCCTGCAGGGGAGGTTACTCTAGTGTTCTTACAGTTGTTGCTATCTTCAGTCATACTTTTGGCAACCATTCCCCCTAGCTGACTAGTGAGCTGCAACATATCTGAAAACAGAATCATTTTATCAGAATCATTTAATAAGTAGAATGACGAAACTGATTTAGATTATATTTTAACATTACTGTTTTTTCAACACTTCCTTTTTCTGAAATGAATAAGAATATGGAAACTCTCAATATGGCATGTACATGTATATGGGGTAACATGCAAATTTTCAATGTTTATTACTTTAATGTAATAAAAATACTTCTAAGTTATTCAACTTGTTATACCTGGCTTGAGATACTTCCAACCATTGTCTAAGAACAGCTTTTTCATGGCCCGTTCCTGGTCCAATGAAACATACAGCATCATAAGGTACGTATCCATGCCAAACTACCTGAAAAATTGGTAACATTGAGTATTTATATAGATTTCTTATCAGAATAGCTTAACAGTAAACTGTTTCAGGAAAGACCAGGATATTCAAATTAGGGCAGAAACAATATTTAAACAAGAGTGCCACAAGGCGAAGCAAAATAAGCCCGTCAATTGTAATTGAGCAATTTGTTTCAATAACTTCTTGTGCACTGCAGTCAGTCTCAATGAGAGCTATCCACCTATGAAGCTTCAAGTCAATAGTTGGTGTTGGAGTTGTGCTCCGGACAAGAAAATTAAACAAAGGGGAATAACTCCAAAATCAAGAAGTGCAGAGTGATGGTTCTTGTGCAATGCATTCGGTCTCAATGAAATCTATCCACCTATGAAGTTTCAAGTCAACAGCTTTGATAGTGTTGGAGTTATGCTCCGGACAAACATCAGGACGCCGCCTGTCCGCCAGCCCATTCACCCGCCCGCCTGCCATGGGTGATCAATGAATAATGTTAGTAAAGTGAGTGTATAATTCAACTCAGTTATAATTATTAGGAAACAGGTGTTGTAAAAAGGGTCATTTATTTGTATGTGTTAAAAATTTTGTCAATACATTTGAGATCATAATTACAGCTGAAAGCATGCCTTTCTTTAAAATGAAAATGGTCCATTTTTTCCTGGAAACCCCTTAGTCTTCTGTTCAATTATAAAAAATCACAGTTACAATGTTATGCTCCAGCAAAACAGGAACTTTTTAACCAATATAGACATCAGACACAAGGCGAAACATAAAAAGTTTTATAAAGAATGATCTGTACTTTAAAGACATGTTTCATCAAATTAATACTATATTCTCATTTAGAAGCCATTGGACACTCATTTCAGAACTATACACCAATATCCTGATGCAGTGGATACAAGGACCACAGGAGCATGAAATTTTATTTTTAGTCCTTCAAGAGTCAAAACTGTATTTCTTGTTTCTATTCTGTATATAAAAACACAAGGAATGAAACGCGCCCCTGTTCTGCCTACTAAGAATTCAGGTTGTATCAGCTGAACTGTGCTCAGGTGCAGATATCTATCAGTCCTGTCACTCAGTAGACACTAAAACTTACCAAACCAAATCGCTTAATTTTTTTAGTATGCTACATAGAAGCAGAAATCAACTGGTTTTCATGCATTTTCGAACAAAATCAGTTTGTTGCCGAAGCCATTGTGTGAAGTCACGGAATTCCCAAAAATTGTGGCGATTTTCCAGGAAGATCTATTTCTGGATTTAATATATAGAAAGAATAAATGCAATATCAAACTAAATATATGTTTTTATAATGAAATGATGGTAAAATGCACCTGACAATTACTTTTGGGATGCATAAAAGTATAGTACAGAAAAGTTTCTTCAGTTCAAAACTGCTTTTGATCAAGAAATATTTTGGAGATTACAGTCTGCGCAATGATGTCATGCAATCGCTTCGGCGACAAGCAAATTTTGTTGAAATGCATGTAAAGCAGCGGTTTTCTACTAGTGTGTAGCATACTGACAAATATTAGGGGTTTGTTTTCGGTTAGTTTTAGTGTCTGCTGAGTGACAGGACTGATAGATATCTGCACCTTGCCACATTTTAGCTGCTGCAGCCCGAATTATTAATGGGCGGGGCAGGTGGCATTTCATTCCTTGTGTTTTTAAATGTAGCTAGATTAACAGTTTTGACTCTTGAATCGCACATTTTTTTCTCAGTATTTTGGGAACATAACCCATACCCTTGGGATTGGGAATTTCAGCGATGTTTTGCTAAAAATTGGGAAAAATGCATGGCTTCAGTTTTGCAAGTTTCAAATGACCACTAACAATTACTGTCTATGGTGGAAACTTTCAATCTTTACAAGTCTATTACAGTGAAAGATCTCTTGTTTTTGTAGATTTTAGTTATTATTTTTTTGTCTTTTGAAGTTTCAATTGGGAATTTCTTCTGATTTTTTGGGAAAAAAAGATACTATTTTCAACTGGGAATATGACCCAATATCGGCTATAAAATAAGCCTTAAAAAAAACCTGGAATGACTAAAATACAATTTCAAGCTCCTGTGCAAGGACTAACTTCACCAAGTCATGGAGAAAACTTGCACATAATGCTCTGATAAGTGTGATGCAGTATGAATAGATAACACCTACATACAGTTCAACTTCAACTTATTACTGCCAAAAGTCAATACTGACTATACTAGGCAGTTGCAAGTATTTCAAATCCAGATCCAAAGAAATGAATTATCGTGTTTATTAGTATAGTGACCGTATAACTGAATGTTGCCAGTAATTTTAAACACATTTTTACACGCAAAATATTAGAACGCAAAGGTACGAACAGTTTTGACGACGAATCTTGAAGTAACCACTTCATTTGTCTGCACTATCTTATGTTAAGAATTATTTAATTACACAAACCTAAGAAGTGTCAACAGCGTGAAATATATTAAAATGAAATTGGTATTTCATTTAATTGCGAACTCGAGATAATCCAGCCGACTTCTAAATTTATAAATAAGTCATTTTGGGTTGTTGTTGTTGTTGTAGTCGAAACTGTGCCTGTGCTTGATTTCTGGTTATTTGTAATATTGAATTAAATCGAAGAGGAAGTTGAAAGCTGTGTTCGCACATTACACTTGATATCCCTACAGGAATGTTCTAAAAATAAGAAATCATATAAACTAGCTTTAAGACATTTTTAACTCTCTTCTTCAATCTTTATTTGGCCATGCATTAATAAGGTGTAAACTCTCATTAATTGAGGATCGCTTGTTTGAGACCCGATACTTACCTTACTTTTCATGTGAAAAAGTTAAAATTTCTTGCACAGGATACAGGCTTTGCAAGGACACGCTCAGAGACCTAATTAGGTCTTTTGTTAATGGTACCCGTGTAACTGTAGTCTGTTCCTCCTCATGGTAGTCCTATAAATAAGCTGAACCGCGTTACTATTCTAACTTTTAACATTATCCTTTGGTGATATTTTACATGTAACGTGTCACGTTGCATGATAAAAATGAAACATAAAATATCATAAAAAGATGAATGTTAGAGGTGAAAAAAGTAACGTGGTGGCCTGTTTAGGCCTTAAGGACGTACTATTCCCCAATAAGATGTCGTGTTATTCACCCATGCCCACTAATGATGATATTTATATAAAGAAACAGCTTTGTCTAGTCTTGCAAATCGTCTCATTTACGAGCCGTTCGGAGATCTATTTTCATGTGTGCCCTAAACGTCGTGAAGGATATTGATAGTCATTTGAGTATATATCAATATCCTGATCGGAAAGGATCATTGACCTCCGGGACTAATCTTGCCATCATGTTGGCAATTAATAACCGTATGCTTTGTGGCCAAAAGCAGGCATCTGTCAAATGTTGAGTTTGCAGATTTTAGTAATAAGTGATGAGCAGAAAAAACAACAACATATCGCCGTGTTCTTTCTGTCAGTAACAGAGCTTTTTGAAATACGCAGTCCGAATAAATGTGGTTTCATTAAAACGGCCCAAATAAACTTTTAAAAAATGCAAAATTTCTGTTTCAGACTATCACACTAATGGCACTCATGATTTTTGTAGGTATCTTCCGGTGTAACATTAAATTTCGACCCCGTTGAAAATTGACCCCATGGGTCATTTTTCAACGGATTCGTGATCAGTTTTCAACGTTGAAAATTGACCCGTCCCGTTAATTAATGACCCAACCACACGTAAAATATTGACCCCCGTTGAAAACTGATCAACTTTAGGCAGGTCATATTTGAACGTTGAAAATTGATCCCAATATTCTTACGCAATATACCTATTACCATACAGATGAAAGATTTATATTTCTGTATTCTTTTCATATTTTAAAGTGATAAACATTTAGTTATTCATTCAAGCGCGCCACAAGCTAATAAGACTTCTAATTACTTGCCAATTCATCGATAATAACTCTGATACTGGTCAGAAATAGAAGTTAAACCCAGCTACCCTTTTTTGAATGCTTATTTACAAACTGATCTACTACAGTCGGGTTATATTTCTATCTCTCGTCAATTTGGGGTCGTTGGCTCGAATGACAGGTGGTTGTTTATCAATTGTGTATCGGACGTATTTAAGAGAAACTGCCTAGTGTAATATTAGAAACTATACCAGTTTTTTTTGATGAGCAATTTGGCAATATTTTTGGAAAACATTTCAAACAGGTCAAACGAAACAAAAAAGACTTCTCAGAAAACTGTCAGATTTGAAGAAATTGTCCTATCGGGCACCTTTAATTCCAAGCTTTTAGCGTAGAGTAAGACACTTTATGACTTTGGCCGTTCTGTGACATAGCCGATCTGCTAGAAAAATTAAGGTGTAGTTATAAACAGGATAAAGAGGATAATATTACCGGTAACCAAATTGTTGATCATGATGTAGAAAGTTTGGCATATCCAGTTGGGCACTGTTACGATCCTGTTATAGTAATAAACGGGACCTCCGTGTCCGAGTGGTTAAGATCGCTGACTTCAAACCACTTAGTCCTCACTGATGTTTATTCGAGCCTCATTCGGGACTTTGAATTCTTCCAGCTGGCTTACGGAAGGTGGTTTATTCTACGAGTTGCCCTCTCTTGATGAAATAATGCACGGAGGGCGCCTTAGGTCTTCCCAACAAAGTTCCTATATGTTAAACCCTATTCTTTACTAGTGTCGTATTAAGATAATTATATAAAATGAACTAAAAAACAACCAGTTGAAAAAGTAATTTCAATGCTAAACTCGTACAGTCGTACATAGTGTTTTTCTTTTTCTTTATTTATAGCTATTTTTATTATTAATCACTATCCTATATAAATATGATGTTGTTAATATGGCAATTTATATCTATTTTTACATCTATTACCGTATATTTATGTAGTTATTTGAAAAAAGTAGGGTAGACTTAAACATTAATTTTAAGCTTGATACATAAAATGTGATGGAAACTGATAATATATATAATATATTGTCAGTTTATTTTTCATTTTTTTTAGTATTTTCAAATCCTACAGTAATGATTTATTGTTTTTTTAACTCTTGTCTAAAGCAGAAGTTTATTCAAATGCAAATTTTGCCTCCCTTTTTTCAGAACATTTTCATGAGTTACTACTGCAGGTATTTGACACTAACGTTTACTATATAAAACAAGAGGGCCATGATGGCCCTGGATCGCTCACCTGATTACTTTGGCTGTAGGTTTGCTGTTAAGCAGTATTTCATTTTTTATTTGAAAATATATCAGTGCCTACAAACCAAATATGTAAAATATCAGTCAATAAACAAAGGCTCTACGACAGAAAGTAGAAATATCTATTATAAGCTATGGTGACCTTGACCTTGACCCAGTGACCTCAAACCCTACCCATTGGTAGAGGTCCATGCAAGGAAGCTATATATTGAATATCAAAGATATTGGTCTATAAATGAAGGCTCTATGAGGTACAGTAGATAAATCTCTTTTTAGCCTCCATGACCTTTAACCTAATCTAATAATTTGAAAAAACTTGATAAAGCTTGCTTCATGCCAAATTATAAAATTCTAGGCCTTGCGGTTTCAGACAAGAAGATTTTTAAAGATTTCCTTTTTACATATTAAGGGCCCCAGGGCCAACATTTAAACAATATTGGTAAAGGTATATTACACAATACTCAACACCAATTATCTAAGGTCTAGACCTATTTGTTTTGGAGAAAAATGATTTTTCATGTTTTTCCTATATAAATCTATGTAAACCAAGAGAACCCTGAGGCGTGGCCAATTTTAACCCAGGGAACATAATTTGAGCCAACTTGGTAGATATCCACTGGACAATGCTACATACCAAATATCTAAGCTGTAGGCATTGAGGTTTCCAGTAAGAAGATTTTTAAAGATTGCCTTTTTTACATATTAAGGGCCCCTGGGGCGGGGCATTTTTGATCCCGGGGCCAACATATAAACAATATTGGTAAAGGTTCTCTACACAATACTCCACACCAAATATGTAAGGTCGAGTCCTATTAGTTTCAGAGAAAAATGATTTTTCATGTTTTTCCTATATAACTATATGTTAATCAAGAGAACCCTGGGGCGTGGCCAGTTTTGACCCAGGGCAAATAATTTGAACAAACTTGGTAGACATCCACTTGACAATGCTACATATCAAATATCTAAGCTGTAGGCATTGTGGTTTCTGAGAAGAAGATTTTTAAAGATTTCCTATATAAGTCTATGTTAAATGAAGTAACCCCTAGGGCGGGGCCAATTTTGACCCCAGGGAAATAATTTGAACAATTTTTGTAGAGTTCCATTAGAGGGTGCTAAATGCCAAATATCTAAGCTCTAGGCCTTGTGGTTTTAGACAAGAAGATTTTTAAAGTTGTTCCTTTAGGTTGGTATGGCAACCAGAGTTCTGCATGGAAATGATTTCTTTGAACAACTTTGTAAGAGCTTCATGCAAGGAACATCCATGGCAAGTTTCATCAACTTTGGCCCAGTGGTTTCAGAGATGTCATTTGAATGAAAAGTTTACGGACAGACGCCGGACGGATTGCGATCACAAAAGTTCACCTTGTCACTCTGTGACATGTAGTAAAAGTTTGTGTCAAATTCTTGTGAGTTTTACCAAATATTGCTATGTAATATTAGTTTTAAAGTCATTTTGTTTATTGTCTGTAGGCAGGTGAGAAGAAGTCCTCGACATTTACCAGTATTTTGTCTTATGCCAAACGAGGAATTCACTTCCAAAAGGAAATTTTATACTGGAAATAATATTTGTGTTAAAGTCATGGCTCTTGATATAGGTCATAGTCAAACCAAATACATAGCTCATTATCTTGAAAATTGTGATCTTGTGACAATGTCATTTTCCGGTGCCAAAGTGTGTGAGTTGTGGGAGAAGCTAGAGGAATATGTAGTTGCTCTAGATGTGAGTATATTTTACATTTTCATTTACATTAACTGTTTTTGTATGTGCTGAAGATGGAAGTTTTTAAGCATTATATGCAAAGGGAATCATGTAGATGTTGACACTTTCCATCTGTCTGTCTGTTTGTCGGGGCATAACTTAATATTGCATTGAAGTAACATTTAGACACTTACATCATAATATGTAATTAGGTGACTAATTCTGTAACTTATTACATTGACAATAGGAAAAAATGTGAAACAGTAGAAGAATGATAAATTCTATGCTGTGGTTCTAATGTTACAAAATTCAGACAATACTTTCAATTTCAAATGCCTTATTTCCATAAATCTGCCCCGTCTGAAAATGTGTAAAAATAAATGCTGTTAAGTATTAGAAGAACACTGGCTGTCATGGACCATCCTTGATCTAGATGCGAGCAGACTCACAATACTTCCCTGTTCACACAAATAAATGACAGAGTCTCCTTGTCTCATATTAAATGATACTTAAAAATTAATTGATTAACATATTATATATTCAAAACCAAAATGTTTTTTTTTAATTTTGTTCAAAACTATTAAAAAATACTATCTAACAATATCAAACTACTTCTACAATACATTATTTTCTCTTGGAATTTCAGTTTATCTGAATGATTTATTTTCTATTTTTATTTTGAAAATATATTAAGAAATATTCCTGAAGTACAAAAAAAATGTAATGTGTAATTATAGAAAACATAATGCTCAATATATTACTTTACAGATTCTCATTCATGTAATAATCAAGTAAGGCTAAAGGGTAATTGAATTCAAATAAACATAATAGGTAGTTTTGCAGTTTGTATTTGTCATATACCGAGACACTTATTTTGAATTTTAAAACAAGTGGTGTTTAAGTATCATCTTTTCTTGGACTTGTCTTTCTTGGTACTATTAACTGAACAATGAAAGATTAAGAGCCATCGTCGGAAACCCACGTTCGATCAATTCCGTTTCATTCTATTTATCTACCGTGGGACAATTGGCTGGTAAAATTTCGTACTCATGAATAATTCATTACCTACTTTCATTGGTTTCCGCAAGATTTCCCTTGCGGAATCTCAGCCAATGAAATTACTTGTTACAATTTGCCTTCCGCGCCTGTGTTTAAATCCTGGACAAATATGTCTATTTTAAGTAACTTGTCATTATGCACCTGCAAATAATTGATATTTACCTTAATACCATCATGCAAAGGAATAAAAAGCTTTACATATTAAGTTGATATCTTGGGTGAAAAGAGCAAAGGTAACAAATATATGTGTGCATGTTAGTTAGTTAATGCATTCCTATATGTTATAAAAGTTGATGATATAATGGCCAGTCCTTTTCCAATCCAGTTTACTTTCAACACCTACTTGTAGTGACAATGAACAATTACTTGATGTGAGTTTAACTGTTAAGAGTAGTTTTAAAAAAATGTCCTTATATAAAGTTTAAAATAATTTCATGAAACATTTTTCGCTTTTTTTTCAACGATATAGGAAATATTTTATTTTGAAGTGGCAGTGTCATCAAACCAAGTAGATTATTCTTATCTACCAGACTGTGACATGAAGTGTTTAATATGAATCCATTTGTTTCATACTGTTTTAATTTCCCGACGGAAAATTATAATAAAGAAGATATGTTGGTAAGAGCAAAAAAACTAATCTTTAATTAGGAACTTCCTTAATGTACATGTAGGCGTGAGGTAGTAAGTATGATGAATCTTTTTTTTACATATGTATAAAAAAACTAAACATACTGTTAGAGGAGACTAGCTTTCGGTAGAATATGGTGCCTGTTGGCTTATGTATGTAACAAGAATTTCAAATATTCTCTTGGTAAAAAGTTGATAAAATTTAATCGAATGATCATACACCTGGTCAACATTAAGGATTTGTCAGATCCCTGCCCTAACTCCCACACAACCACTTTCGGATTCATTGCAATGTGCAAAAATACCGAAAAAAAATAAAACTGACATAGTGGCTCATAATAATTGTAAGATGCTAAATTAAGTACACTGCACATAACATCCTGTGAAATCTGGTGACACTTTTTGAAACTGCCCTTGTCCAAGAAACAAGCCACGCAAATAGCAATTCTTTATACACCAAGGATCTGTTTGCAAAGACTTGGGTTCCTTCCGTAACTCTTTATCTATCTCTCCATTCGCTCACTCCTGTGAGACAGTGCTTGGAAAGAAGCCAAATGCAAAAACCAGCCTGCTACATGTGTAGCCAATTCTCATATAACTCTTCTAGTTTTTTCTAAAACTTGAAGAAACGAAAATGTTAATCAAAGCATTAGAAGTGCCGAAAGACTGTCGGCTGAATAGGAGGTTAGGTTTCATGCCGAGGCACACATTTTGCTTTCGTAATCATCCCTATATTTGGAATAGGGAAAAGTCCAGTTTTGATATATACGTGTTAGCATTAATTAACATTCAAATGGCCATGGTATGAAACAAAGTCAACCATTCATTTATAAGTCGTTTTGCTCGCTCACAATATCGGTAATACTGATCATAAAGATAAGGCATTGAAGACTTTAAGACAGAAAACCAACATAAAGACAAAAATAACAAACAAATAAGTTAAACATTTGTTCCTGGCTTTCTGTCATTTACTTCATGGCCGCTAACGGAATCTAAACGGAGTGTCAGGTTACAGTGGTTTTCCTTAACAGTTGTCAAGTGGTAATGTGCTAGACTAGTAATCTAGGGATCGCAGGTTCAATCAGCTGCTCCTCAACTAACTAAAATGATTGCGTTTTGGCTGATAGATTAAACCGCGGTTTGTTGTGTTAGTGCTAGACACTGACCATAAAAAGGAACCAAATGTCTTTGGAGTGGAATGTATCTGTATCTTTCTATATCTGTATCTCTTTCTGCATCCCCCATTAGATGCGACAACCCATCCCTCACAACCTAAAGTAACTGAACTATAAGGACTACAAATTCATTTCTCCAAAATGAATTTTCAAAGATGTAGGCCATTGAGACTTAAGGTCTCAGAAAATCATTGTTAAAAACAAACAACACATTATGAAATCACTTTCTTTCTGGAAGTGCATTGTTTTTGTTTCGTTTTAGCAAAGCTTCGATAATCATGTCAAAATTTAGCAGGCATAATAACATTAACAAAAGTCAAAGAAAGTGCACACGACATGTATGCAGCAGCTTTCCTTTGGTTCTTCAGCTGCAGGAAGTAGAGAGTATTCTTCTGCTCCTTCTAGTCGTTCTGCACATATCGCTTCACAATGACACATAATTTCAACATGCAAAGCAAATGTGCCATTGTTATTTTCATCTCTTTTCATGAAATTCATGAATTTCATGACCTGAAATAAAGTACTTTTTGCATTCAGGTATGATAAAAATCCAAACAAATAAAATCTTGAAATCTCAAAAATCCTATGTGTGTGTGTGTGTGTGTGTGTGTGTGTGTGCCTACTGATAAGACTCGGCTCAGATTGAGCCGATTTCCCCCGGTTTTTCGTATGACTGAGTGAGACAAACTTTACTGTATTCAAAAAAGGAAGGTACTCTCTTAAATCATCATTTGGCTGAATTCTACAAAAAATTGTACTTTAAGGATTAATTTCTTTTTCTAAAAATTTAATGTGTTCAATCACGGATGCTGTTTAACTTATCAAACTATAAATACAACAATGTATATTGAATAGAATCATACGTACTTTCATAAAACATACAACACATTGTCTTACCGACCAACCATTTTCACAAAAAGTCTATTTTATATATGATTTCACCTAAGTTTAAAAAAGTAGTGGCAATATCATATTTGTGATACTCTAGAAACTCTTCAAAACATAACAAAACATGTGATTTATTTTGGTTAAATGAATAATAATATTTCAACTGTTTACAATTTGTCAAAAACTAATACTTAACTATGCACATGTGACTATTAAAGTTTGATAAAAATAAAAGCTGTTGAATATAATCTCTTTACTGCCAACAGAAAAGAAACAATTTGTTTTTATCTGCCTTATTTTTGTTGTTTTCTGATGTTATTTATTTATTGTAGCTCTATTCATTTTTATTTATACAGAGGTTTCAAATACTTATTTATAAGAATTGGTATCACTTTTTTCTTATCTTTTCAAACCCTTAACAGTTTTTATCAATTTGAGAAACTAAAAAGCATCTCCCATCTCCTGCAGTAAAATGAGCCTTTGTTGTTGTTGTTGCTTTTGTAGAAACATATGGATGATTTGTAAAACAAAACACAGCTAAATCAACTTTCTGCTTTTAAACTATGTGTTAAACATATAATTCTGTGAATGAATGAATGAATGAATGAATGAATGAAATGTATCTCAATACATGTTGTCATCAGTCATGTCAGAAAGCCTGGCCATCAATGAGGTAATAAAACCATACCATCCTGTGCCTGATGACTGTCTAATATCTGCTGGACAACAAAGAGATACAGATCTGTATCTGCCAGTGGTGTCTAAACGTTGGAATGTTTTAGTGCATTTTAGTAAATGGTACATATTTAACAAATAAATTTATTTTAAGGGGCTGCACCCTTGATTTTAAATTATTAATTGAAATTTTTCTTGTGGTCCTTTAGAAGGCATTGAAACTATATGTTTCAAATTAACTACTTTTGTCATAGAAAGATGCCCAAATGAATTTATTTTCCATTTAGTGAACATTTCCTTTTTATGTATAGTGTCTCTTAACGTATTATTTGATACATTTAACTGGCCTGTTGATGGTGTAGAAACTGAATACAGATATATTTCATTTTTCAGTATTTTTTTTGTATTATATCATTCATAACTGTGTCATTTATGCAAACCAAACTGATTGTACTTCCATGTAAAAAAAGATCAATAAATGTATATATGTAAGTCATATATGTTTTTATTTTGCTGCACAATGCATGTGTTAAGTATTCCTGTCACATTTCTTTCTTTTTATCAACACTAACTATACAAATAATCACAGAGATACGCAATTCGAATCTTTAAGATTATTAAATTTACTCAATACACAGTACAGAATCAATCTAGTTAGATACTATTAGCAATAATTTGAAAAAAGGTCAGTATACCCACAGACCTGCTCTCAGAGAAAAAAAGTAAAACAACTATAACACATTACTGTTCTTATCCAGGACTTGGAAATATTAAATTCAAAAGCAAATTTTGTAAAATGAATATATTTAAAACATCAATTTCCTTTACATTTGATTTATCGAGATTTGAACATTCTTGAAGTTGAACCTACAGTTTTCCAATAAATAAAAGAATCACAACAATAACTGATTACTGTTCTTTGAAAATACTAAATACGAAATAAAAAATAAACTGACAATATATTAAATATATTATCAGTTTCCCTCACACTTTATGTGTCAAGCTTAAAATAAATGTTTAAGTCTCACCTACTTTAGTTTAGTTTAAACAATATTTTATTCAGAGAAAACATTTACAACATGCGATATAAACAACAAATCAAGGATCGAGTAGAAAGGTCCAAGCTTATGTAAAACTCTCTCCTTAGTATAAGTAATTCTTCTAACGCAGAAATGTCGATAACAGTTTATGTAGAAACGTACTTGCATTTTTTAAATATTACAACTACTGTAAAATATTTTTTGGTTTTCATAAAAAAAGGAAAGATAAATAGTCAAAGTAGAAATTCAAAGTAAGACGGGAAAGATAAAGATAAGGATAATGCGTGGTTATTAAGTTACTGGAGAATTTTAGGCCACTTCCATGATAAGCATAATGCAACTTTCCAAATGTAGAAATATTCAGTATGTGATAGAGCTAATGAATAAGTAAGTGTCTAGGTTATAGCATGGTTAATTTGAGCTGTTTTTGTTATGAATTAAAATCGTTTGGTAGTGCGAATAAAGTTGTGGATATATCTAAAGATTACTGAGTTCATTTCATCTGAGATATCTCTATTACCATACAGTATCAATGACAGTGAAACTGGATATATAGGTTCCATTTTATTTATGAGCTCAGCACGTGCATGTTGGTACATTGGGCAGACAAAGAAATAATGAAAAGTATTTTCAATACCACCGCATAAACAGTGAGGGTCAGCCACGATATTTTTGGAAAATAGATCGTCATTTAGAGAGCTGCATTGAGTTCTAAGTCTCGAATGAAATATTTGTAATTTTCGATCCCCACTATAGAAGTACGTTGGAATTTTTTCCTTATTCAGGTTAAGTCTGCGTTTAAAAGTGTCGACCGTTGGAGATTCTCTTACATGTTCTTCTAATTGATTCCAATTATTAACTACTGAGGGTAAAACGAGTTAGCATAAAGCTGTGTATGACAAGGTATTGGTCTGCTGTTATTAGCATTTCTAAGATTATAATTTGAAATCTGGCCTACATTGTTAGGTACTAGAGAAGAGAGGTAATCGGGTGTGATATTGTTTTTCATTTTGTAAAATAGTGTAAGTTTATGTTTCTGTCTTCTTGTTTTTAGTGTTTCGAAGCCTGTTTCTTTATAGAGTTTAGACAGGGGGACAAACTTTGTCGCACCGGTTATTATTCTGCAAGCTTCAACTTGAACTTTTTCTAATTCATTTTCGTCATGTTGAGTTAAATTATCCCAAACTACATCAGAATATTCTAAAAGGGGTCTAACAAAAGATATGTATATAGTCTCCAATGATTTTCTATCTAAAATATACTTCAAGCATCTCATTATGTGTATTCGTTGCCATGCTTTTGATTTAATGATTTCCACGTGATCATGCCAATTTCCATCATTAGAAAATGTTACACCTAGATGTTTGTGAGTAGAAACTTCAGTAATTTGGACTTCGTTCATAAATAGAGGAGGATGTATAGGTTTGTTTATCTTTCGTGAAATCAAGAGGGATTCTGTCTTTTTTGGATTGAAGTCGACAAGCCATTTATTTGCCCAGAGTGAAATTTTTTGTAAATCTGAATTAAGAATTATACTAGCCTCAGCTGCGTCGTCCACTACTATATAAAGACTTGTGTCATCGGCAAATAACCGAATTGAAGAACCAATATCATTTACAATATCATTAATATATATAATAAACAGAAGAGGTCCCAGGATTGATCCTTGTGGTACACCTGCTGATATATTAACAGTCTTAGAAGAAGTTCCAGAAATTACAACTTTTTGCACTCTACCTGATAGGTAGTCTTTAAACCAATTCAAAAGTGTGCCTTTTATGCCGACAGATTGCAATTTAAGAAGTAACCCCCGATGCCATACACGATCAAAAGCTTTAGATATATCACAGAAGACTGCTCTGACCTCTTTACCTTCGTCAAGAGCTTGAAAAAATGTATCATAAATAGAAACGAGTTGATTTGTAGTGGAATCATTTGGAACAAAACCTATTTTTTTTCAAATAACTACATTAATATGAGGTAATAACATAATTAATAGATATAAAATTGCCACTTAATACAAAATGAAAAATAAATAAACTGACAATATATCAAACATATTATCAGTTTCCATCACACTTCATGTATCAAGCTTAAAATAAATGTTAAAGTCACACCTACAGTTTTCAAAAACTACATAAATATAAAGTAATAAAATAGTTAATAGATATAAAAATAGATATAAATTGCCATATACACAACATCATATTATAAAGGATAGTGATTAATAATGAAAATAGCTATAAATAAAGAAAAACTATAGTCCACATATACCCTCAGGCCTGTTTCCATGGCAAAATATACCTGGTCAGCAGAATTTGGTCAGCAAAATAGACCATGTGGTCAGCTTGCTGACTGGACAGCAGTCAGCTAGGTCTGGTCAGTAAAATAGACCTACCCAATGATCAATTTGCTTAGGAACGATGATGATTTATCTCATACTGAGGTGACTTTGATATTTGTGCATCATAAAATGTCTGTTTATGATGAAATAATTTTCATGCACTTTTTATTGTTTGGCAATTGAGCCTGTAAATATAAATAACTTGCGACTTTATGTAAATATTTTATGTTTATTTAAGATGATGTATAGGCCCAATGGGCCGGGTGTATTTAATATGTTATTACATTTGAATACACATGTCACTATAAATTAATTACTTACTTACTCACTCATAAAACTGACATAATTTATCTCCTTTGCTTTGTAACACTGATAACACCTGATACCATGCATGTTACTTATCACAGGGACATGGTACGCATATACATGTACTACATACAAGTTCGTAAAATGGCCATATGAGTTATGATCGGAAAAGATGCTTCCTGTGTGGAAGTCTTGATGTGTATGTCGAACTCCGACCACACACACCCATCCATTGGAAATAATTGTGTTAAACTTTCGTTAACAGTTCCCTGTCCAACATATAGACGATCTTGCCTACCTCAGCGAAGTTGTCAGTTTGAGTCAGGGTTTGGCCTTGTGAAATCATTTTTAAGAAGCCTTCCTAGTGTTTCTCTACCACAAACAGACGATCTCCAACGTTTAACTTCAATTTAACTAACCGTTAAAAAATGACCCCATTGTTGATCAAAATCTAACAACTGATCAGGTCTCAACAACGTTTTGATCAAAATTTAATGTTGAAATGTTTGCAGTGTCAGTTCTCAACGTTGAAAAATGACCTAGGGTCAGTTTTCAACGTTGAGAAATGACCCATGGGGTCAATTTTCAACGGGGTCAAAATTTAATGTTACACCGGCATTTTGTTTTTTTTCATGGAATATCGGGTGGCCACTTGCATTGTATAATGCATGTAAACTTGAGAGCTTTAAGTGTAGTCCTAAACTCAGTATAAAAGAAGAAAAAAACTGAGGCATATGCAGAGGAGTTCATGCTTCTTCTTCGGCAAAACGAATCACATTTGACATTATTCATTAGACTTTTGCCAAAAGTGCTGAAGAGCACCATCTGCTATGGTTACCGAAAAGAATCCCTTTTGAATGTCAAGTTTCTCTGTAAAAGAAATATTTTGGAAGTCCTAACAATTGAAGTGAAATACTAAAATATGACTGAACCACGCATAAATAAATAAATCTAAACTATTGTAATAGTTTAGTGCTGGCTTTGACATTTAATAAATACGGACAGGGAGCGGATGGGTGGTCCAGTGGTAAGGCGCCGGCCTGGTAACGCAAGGGTCGCGAGTTCGATCCACCGCTCCTCCAATAAATCTTCTTATTGTCTTTCGGGTGAGACGTTAAGCCGGGGTCCAATGACTCAGTGCTATACACTGAGCATGGAAAAGAACCGGCGGTTTTCTCTGGAATGGGATGTTTTCTGTATCTTGCAATATACCATACAACCTAAAAATTACCTAACATCTGCAGGGGGCGTCGGTCATATGGGCAACCGGTATCGACGATAAATAAACTCAGATAGATGGAGAACAGATAGTTACAGTCTCTTTCATTCCAACTGCAGTCGTCCTCCCTCAGCTCCACCCCTGCTCGACTGAAAGCACTTTAGGACTTTTACTTTGGTGTGTTCTGTAAATTTGTCACGACTGCAAACTTGAAATTAAGTTACTACTCCTATATTTTATTTACGGATGCACTTTACTATGAGCTGTTAAGTACATGCATACATGCACATACAGACATGTTTAGTATTACATTTTGCTGGTTTGTGTGTGTGTTTCATATGTTTCTGATAGGACTATTAAAATCTCTAAATTGTTCTATTTGTTGACTTTCGCTATGATAAAGAGCTTAATATTAAATTCAGCAACGTAAATAAAATCTTGGTTTCAATAGGAGTTGAAGAATATATAAAACATATTATTCTAACACTATCCGCAATTCCCCGACAATAAACAAAAAAGGAATTGAGCGTGATATATCATATATATTATAGCACGCTGAATAATTTTTAAGCGTGCGCCCGCTGACGTCACTGCAAACTACTTTCGGCTGTTCTTATTTGTCATTGTAAACCGAAATTTGTTTTAAAACATTTTTAAAGTGAAATATTGTTATGGACTAAATTATCTTTTTTGATGTTCATCTATGATAAAACTATAGATATTTGTTAAAACGTAAATTATTGACTGATAAGCTAAAATAACCTTGTTGTTTTCATTTTCACGTGGGAAATGAATCGCGGGGTAAACGGAATAGCCTGTCAGGGTCAATAACCGTACAAAATGGCATGATAAGTAGTGCACATCATTGTGTCCCTTATAACTATACATATGTGTTAGAATGGAAATAGATTTTAAAGTTTTTGTGTTCTACCGTCGAATATAGCACGGTATCTCGTTCAGATGCGTAATTATTTAATCACTCAGGCCTACGGCCTTCGTGATTAAATTAATCCGCATCTGAACTCGACACCGTGCTATATTAGACGGTAGAACACTCAAACTTAAAATCTATTTCCTAAATAAAGAAAGCATTATATCTATTATATAGGTGTTTATTTACATACAAGCATTCGTATTAATTTGTATAAGAAACGAAAAGACGTCACATAGTTCAATAATAATCTGTAAATTATTTTAGTACAGATTATTGTATTCATGTAATACAAATTCGTTGACTTTAAAATGAATAAATAAAAACGCCTTCCCAATAAAATGCGACACATCCTAGTTGCAAATAACTTCTTAGAAAACAATAACAAACACAAGTTTTAAAAATGTAATTAAAAAAGTGGGCTAGAAAGCTTGGAACGGGGATGTTCGTTTGAAAGAGGCTGTACTCCAGATTTGATATAAAAATATTTTTTACATAAATTAAATATCTAGATGCCGTGAGATTATAACAACATGATATTTTACTTCAAAACTGATTATAAAAGTCAAAATAGAACAAAAAAAATCTATTCGCTTCAGCCTGATTTGAACCCTGGACCCTCATGTTACCAAAATTGTACCAACACTTTTACTGTCACCACTATCGTTGCAAGTGTAATTATAGTTATTTACTTTAAATGTTATACAATATACTTATACCGTCGCGTTACGGTATAGCACTATGATAGGAAAAAAATCAATTTATAATGTAATTATCTCACTTATTTTTTGTCAGTTAATTAGTTCTTAAGCATTAGTCATGAATATTACAAGAAATTTATAATACAAGAAAACTTCCTTTTTTGTTATCTGGAGGCCAGCCCCTTTAAAATAATGAAAGGCTTAGCGCAACAGGTATTCCCCGACACACAAGTAAACGACAGAAACTTCGAGTCTTTTAACTCATGTTCTGTATATGAAGACCATTATAGTTGACTATTTAAAAGGCACTTAGTGTTGAATTCTTTTCGGTTCAACATACTGAACGATCACCTTTAGATATTTCAATATTTAACCCTTACCATGCTAAATATCTAAAGTGGTCTTGTACATTTTGATCCATTAATTGTTTGTGAGGGGTGTTTATTAAAAATTTACTGACTGAATGGCGAATAATGCAGACCATGGTCAGACTGCACGGATGTCCACGCTGATCTTGGTGTGCACTGGTCGCAAAGCAGTCAATAGCCTCCAGCAAGGTAGGGCTTTATACAAGAACTGTCGTGACCGTTGATCACGTGATTTTTTTCGGGAGATTTGTTTTATGCACGTGAATAACGTTTTGTAACGCGTGATGAACAGCATCGTCTTTGTAATGAAAACAGTGCACTTAGATTTCTTTTGGAAACGGAACCGAGCCCTTAACCAAAAAAATATATGTGTATGCGGGATAAAACAAAGATGGGACAGTGACTAAGCTTAGT
Organism: Cyclina sinensis; assembly: GCA_012932295.1. Classification (NCBI taxonomy): domain Eukaryota; kingdom Metazoa; phylum Mollusca; class Bivalvia; order Venerida; family Veneridae; genus Cyclina; species Cyclina sinensis. The sequence goes on from JAAONU010000016.1 coordinate 8,886,825, forward strand.
GATCTGGCCGTGATGAACATTTAGGAGAATTCTCCAGGGTAGTCTTCGAACAGTGTTTCAAAGCCATTATAGCAGAACTTTCTAGGTAACGATATTTTTTCTCCTCGGTTTCGCTAAGTGACGATGAAATCAATTATATAGTGCGTGTGTTCACTAAATACAGCCAAACACTTGTCATAGTCTGTGACTAAGCGTATTCAATTGTTGTTGTTATTATCTCACATAATGTTTACAATCCCTATCTTAGTTCACGTATCTTGGGTCCACAACAGAGTAAGCACGATACAGTTTGGTTGATTTCTTTGGTAATGGGTGCTCGCTGTAATACTGTATCAGTTCTTCTACATTGGAAAAGTACTCCGCATGGTCAATGGTCACAGCAGAGTCCTGAAATTAATACGCAGTACGATGATCGTGCAATATTTACTTGAAATATATATATTTTTAAAGGTGAAGCTAAGATTAACTGTACCGGAATTTAAAGGCTCGAATCATTACACTGCAGTCAGTTAGTTCTTTAATTACAGAATTATCCTAAACCCCTACTGCACAGACGTTATTGCTCTATGTCGTAGGGTATGGCCGGTGAGTTCGAATTGTAGCCGATGTAAAAAATAATAGTTATTATAACGATTTTGTCTTGCTGAAAGATCATTTACATAGATAATCACATCACTGGCTAGGATATTGCACGGTGGACCTTCATGTAAGGTAAGTCTAAAGATAGTCTCTAATACAAACCTTTGAATAAATCTTAAACTCTTTAAGAACACCATCTATATTCACAGATAAAACCTAAAACACATGTAGAGATAGTTACTAGTATGCCAAAGACCTTTAAGACATATATGTTACACAAACATAACTATTTTCAGAATAAATATGTAATGCACAAAACTCAAAATTACTGTTTCTTATATGAATTATGAACAAAGTTCTGCATCCACACCCTTTTTACCGTAAGTATATATATATATGATCTGAAACAATATATCATATAAATGGTTAAAAATATAGTTTCAAGATATGGTAAAGAAATGACACGTGTACTTCAAAGATTTTTCGTTCTATCTTTTCTAAATGAAAAAAAGGAAATAAGTCTCACAAGGTCTGTTTTAAACATGTTTTAAGATTCGAGCGACGAGCTACTGGCATGTAAGAGTTTATTCACATACATTGTAAACATCGTTTAAACTTTCGAGTCAAAAATATCAGCTAGAAACCATACCTCTTTGCCGTCTTGTCTGGATTTCCGAACCAAATATGTCCCTTCTGGTCGTAGTGTTAACACACTGAAACGTATCAGCAAGAATATCACAGGATTGCCAGAAAAAAATGGTTGTTTAGAGTTATTGGTAAACGTTTTCTCTTTGTAAAAATGTGTCGATATTAATAAGTAAAAACGTCATAAAACATAGAGACGGACCAGTATGCATTGTGTGACATTGTCTGAATCACGTGACTAATGTACTGGGCCTTTTGTAACTAGTACTGTAGTTGACTTGAAAAAAAGTCTTTATCGTGAGATGGCTGAAAGGCATTTAATAAAAAATCTATGTTGGTATCAAGACAAAATTTATGTGATCGGCTACAGGACAGATTATTGTTTACTGCCCATTTCCCATTTACCTTTCTATTTCATCTCGATCGGTACCCTTATATTCAAAAGCGGACCTGAGCACCGCATTCTGAAAAAAGACCAGAAATGTGGAGAAAAGCAATGAGAAAAAGATAAATTTAAGAAACAGCGAGTTAATCTTAATAGAAAGTATAAAAATCATATTTTCCCATTATATATACCTTGCAAAGATAAAACATGAAAAAAAAATACTGCAGTGGTCAAGGGGTCGCTAGTTCGAATTCCACCATGGGTAAGAGATTAAAGTGACTTTCCACATAAAATGTTTCGATGCGAACACTGGTCTGAATCAAGAAAGCAGGTTTAAATTAGGACCCAGTAACTAGGTTTTACATATGCGTGTGAATGAAAATCACAACTTCTATTGTCATACTTTTACCTATATTTATATTGTTCACAAGCTTCTTAGGGAGGAAATAGATTTATCATCACTACTTCTGAGGAACAACGGGAAGGAATTACACCTAAATTTTAACTGAATCGAAAAGTTCTTGTTTTTTCTACATACAGATGCGGGTAAGGTGGCTGACTTCTTCTTCACAGCTACTTTTGGCGAGGTAGCGGAGACTGGTGGTTTTGGTTTTGGATTTGGTTTTGGTTTTTTCTTTATGTCAGCTTTTTTCTTTATATCTGTAAAATAATCGAAATAATTTAAAAGTCAAAACAGTATTAATTCATTAATTTTGTTAATTTGTTGACGAACCAGTATCACAAAGCGTTTATCTGTTGACGTTTGCAGGTGCGGAGCGGGAATCGTGGATGGTGTGCAGCACACGTTGGTGTTGGTATGGACTTTGACCTTACCAAAACACTTTAAAACACTTCTGGGCCAAGTAGGTGGAGCATGTTCATTCCCACCCGGCCCTGACTTACGATTGAAGGCATGAGTTTTCTGAAATATGTTTTTTCTGGTTTAAAAAGCATACAGTCTGCTTGTCTCACCTGGTTTTGGCATAGCAGGTTCGTCATCTATCATCGCGTCTTCTATTGTGTCATAATCTTTCTCTGGAATAAAAAATACAGTTAAACGTTATAGTTAAATACCATAATATGCCGACTGGCGCTTAAAATGTGGCACACAGCTCCCAAAAAAGGCTAAAAACCACGTTTTGATCATGGTTTAAGTTGGAACCCTGTAGCAACACAAGAAAAATATTTACCTACTTTTGTTTACCGGATATAAAGTTGGACCGTAAAGTGCAGACGTTTAAAAATTGCACTCATCGCTTCCGAGATTTATTTAAAAATCTCATAAACATGTAAACCATTTGTAATCCCTCAGAGATTAATTATAGGGTTCAAGCCCTATAACTGATCAAAGTGTTTGCTGAGAAAAGAAAACGAGGTTAAACAGTGGCGAAACTTCCTGCAAATTACAAGAGATCCGTCTATCAATGTGACCGATGCAGCCCGTGATAAGCCTGTACACGTGTACACCTGTCCATCTGTGTGCCTGCACACTGCGCTTGCACATCTGCACTGTCAGATCATTATCTGAGGTTCGAAATGAAAGTTTTCAGCGGCGAATAAAACTGTCCAAAGTGAACAACGAGTAAATCTGTTTAGGAACTTTAACAGGAAAATAAAGAACGTATGAAAATAGAGGGAGATAACCCTACCGCCTCCAAGATCATCCGGGTTTTCTTCATTGCTCTGTACCGTAGATTCTTCTAGAACTTCAACCGGCTTCTCTAGATATATGTATTCATCTCTGTTCTCGTTTGTCCTAAATATACAAGCGCAAAATGTACATGTGTGTTTTATTTACTACTTTAAAGTTCGAAAATTATGCAATTTGACGTTTTCTTTTAAATAAAGTAGTATTGGTATTAAGCAAATTAAAATATAAAAAAGTATATACGTACAGCAATGGCTACCTGTTTATTTAGAAACTTGTGTTTTTGTTGTTATTTGGTGTTCTGTGATACCGTAACTTTATTCTTTATTCGGAAAAAGATAGCGCTGCGTTGTATGGTTATACTTTTTTATTAAGTTTGAAAACGCTATATTCAGAAAAGATGAGATGAAATGTTATTTTTTCTTTTTAATTATTTTTTTGCGTTTGTTTGCAAAGAGAACATGTACGTTTTCTACAACTTCCTGTTAAGTTAATCAGATATAGGCCATATACGTAGCAGTGTCAGTGCAGATGGACTAAAACCGCGTTCATGCAGAGGATTGAAATCCATCTTAACAGTCGAGACACTCTTAGAATAAATAATTCACTTTACCGTTTCACGATGAAAATAGCGTTTTAACAAGAACACGACACCTCTTCTCTAAACATTTCTACTTCTTTTTAAAGGCATTGTTTAAAAAAATTTATATTGTTTATAAAGTGTACATGTAGATATATCCAGTTCTTTCGGTTCAAGTGTTCTTTTAAGGGTTAATCGACTCCGCAGTTGAGTCGCTGACTTCAATTCACTTAACCTCTATTTGAGTCAGGTTTATGGGTTCGGGCCAAGCTATCGACCTTTACCATTATAAAGAATGGGCGTTTAGTATTGGCCATTCACAGGAATGACGGTTAGGTAAACTGCCCGATATTACTTTGACTAGATTGCGTTAATCTAATTTAAACTTGTTAGGGGTTTGGTATTTGTCAGGTTGATTGCATGATTTTCAGCTGTTCATAACTAGATTACGTGAAGTCTTTTCATAGTACTGACGAAATATTTTATCATACGTAAGTCTATGACGACTTTGTCGACCAAGCTGATTAAAATCGTGGGTGGGTGGGGCTCTCTTAAAATTTCAGGGAGGTAGAAATCGGCAAACGTTTTACACTTACAATTGTTCTGTTACGTTGTGAGCTTTCATCATCTCCGCCTTGAGAGATTTCATCCATTCCTGTCATAATGAAAATGAACAGCTAGAATCATTTCAACTTCACCTCTCAGTACAGTGCATAGGACAAGGATTTCTGTACTGGGTAAGTATTTCATGCTACAAAAGAGCGACCCCAGAGAAAATCAATTCAACAACATTTTCGAACCATAATTTAAAGACGAAACAAAGTATAAACGAGCATACGGAAGTATAATTCTACAGAACTACTTTTCTATGTTATCTCTTTAACTGATTAAATCGCGTTGCATCTGACAGATAAGACAGGGCATTTCACTTCCTTTACCTTAAATGCAAACTTAAAAATACCCTTTCTATAAAGAATGTCACCGTTATCTCCAGGCACTAAGCATGTGAGCAAAATAAAAATGTATAATAAATGAAAGCTAACAGAAACAGCGGGGGTTGTAATATCGCCGTTGTCTTTATCTTGCACCAAAACAAAAAAAAAAGCACACAAACTCCTCTGATAGAAAAGATGAATGTTATAAAACAGGTATTTCTTTTATCTCACCTTCCTCTCTTGGTCACTGATGCATGCAAACAAAAGAGTTTTGCCCCTACTCTGATCTACAGGTAACACACTAAACGACCACCGCATAGAACTATTGTCATTTCGAATTGTCCTGAAAGATTTTTTATTAATATTACTCCTCTGCTTTCCTTGTATCTCCACTACTGATTTTCATTTTTTACTCAATTTTTATTTTCCATTTCTCTTCCTCTTTTTTTCCATTCTTTCTTCTTTCACTAATCTCTTTTCTAGATCTTTATTTTTTGTTTATCTATACAACGTTATGAAATACATTGGAATCTCAGTACAACTTCAACAAGCTAATCTAAAAAAAACCCACACACACCTTGTGCGACGTTTGACTTTTACATGTAGTTTCTGAATGCAATAATGTTGATTAAATGATAAAACACAAGCAAAAACTCTCCACCTCTAAACCAGTGTCCCCACCCACCAACGCCAGATGCTAACATAGTACATTTCAGTGATATCCCTTTTTTGTTACACAAGTGAGAACCACATGCGAGGAGGTTAACAAGAGAGTAAGAGTACCTCATGCTGCCTACCTTAAGAAAAGCCTGAGTGTGTATGAAGACTTGGGACGGGATGCCCACTCGTCCTTGAATATATAAATACATCCTCGAGACAGAATCACAAACGTCTGTCTCCCTGTAATAATTTTTTTGAATATTACATTTTTTTTCAGAAGAAACTGAAAACAATAACGTTTGCGCATATTTATTCTATATTAAGCAACTGCGCCCATTTTCAACTACAATGTATTATATAAAAGATGCTTGCAAAAACTTTTTGAGAAAAAAATATTGGAAATATTTAAAATGTTATTACTCTATACCCAAGAGGCATTTTTATATATAAACATAATATCTTTCTGTAAAAGGCACAAACAAACATATTTTTTTCTTTTTCAAGAGAAAATAATCAATAAATGATCTTTCTCCATCAAATACCATTAGTAACAACCACAGCATTTTTTTTCTTCCAAACGACGTTTACTCTGAAGAAAGTGCATAAATGCATTGTTTCTGAATGCAAATAATTAGGGAAGTTTTTACCTGCAAGGTACACTTACATCTTAGGAATTTGAACAGTCTCTCAAATAATCCTTGTTTCCTAAGAAAACCTGACTTTGAATAATTTCCAATACATATCATGTCTTGTGCCCCTGAAATAAACAGTACATATTATTAAAAACAACAACAAAAACAACAACAACAATAGAACAAAAGAAATGGGACGATTCTGAACAGAGCAGAACATAGTATGTAAGCTTATCGTCATCAATAGCAACAGAAAGCAAACAATTGTTTAGACTAAGTTTATAGGGAAAAATAGTTCGATTATAAATCATATGAATATAAGCCTGTTCCGTAATCCAGCTTACTACTTGATCATTTATCTATCTCTCGGAGATGTAGCCAAGCACTTATAAATTATATATAAAAAGTGATGAAGACTGGCTTGTAATCAAAAGATTGTTTCTGAGTTCAAAGTTGGTCCATATTAGAGGCACTCACAGAAATCTAAAATCTATCATTGTTACTTTGGTTCATTTTTACATAAAATATAAATAAGATTCCTCAAAATTTGTCTAAGCATAACACCTTTGTATTTTTAAACACCCGAGTGATGTCTGCAACAAAACAAGTATCACAAAATTGACGGATAAGTTGACATAAAAAACCTGAAGTGTATAGAATTCTCTAGAACAAGAAACGTGTTAACATTATTTTACGCTTTCGATGTTTTGTGTCAAAATATTTTCTTTGGCAGTTGTTGAAGACAAAAAGAACTTTAAGTACTAAAGCATCAAAAGTTTGTGTTAATACACTGGTAAATGCCCTATAATAAACGATTATTTTTTTATGTTACACTGGAAAAATTCCCTATCAAAAGTGTTTGTTGTTGAACTTGATAATGCCTTATTTAAAACTTACAGTTCTTACACTAACAAATTCCCTTTAATAAACGTTTTTGGTGTTACAGTAGTAAATGTCCTTATTAAAAAGTTCTTGGTGTTACACTGATAAATGTCCTTAAGTTCAAAAGTTCTTGGTGTGACACTGGTAAATGTCCTTAAGTTCAAAAGTTCTTGGTGTTACACTGATAAATGTCCTTAAGTTCAAAAGTTCTTGGTGTTACACTGATAAATGTCCTTAAGTTCAAAAGTTCTTGGTGTTACACTGGTAAATGTCCTTAAGTTCAAAAGTTCTTGGTGTTACACTGATAAATGTCCTTAAACAAACGTATTTATTGTTACACTGGGTAATGTCCTCATTAAAAGTTCTTGGTGTTACACTGATAAATGTCCTTAAACAAACGTATTTATTGTTACACTGGGTAATGTCCTTTTCAAAAGTTCTTGGTGTTACACTGATAAATGTCCTTAAACAAACGTATTTATTGTTACACTGGGTAATGTCCTTTTCAAAAGTTCTTGGTGTTACACTGATAAATGTCCTTAAACAAACGTATTTATTGTTACACTGGGTAATGGCCTTTTCAAAAGTTCTTGGTGTTACACTGATAGATATCCTTAAACAAACGTATTTATTGTTACACTGGGTAATGGCCTTTTCAAAAGTTCTTGGTGTTACACTGATAAATGTCCTTAAACAAACGTATTTATTGTTACACTGGGTAATGTCCTCATCAAAAGTTCTTGGTGTTACACTGATAAATGTCCTTAAACAAACGTATTTATTGTTACACTGGGTAATGGCCTTTTCAAAAGTTCTTGGTGTTACACTGATAAATGTCCTTAAACAAACGTATTTATTGTTACACTGGGTAATGTCCTCATCAAAAGTTCTTGGTGTTACACTGATAAATGTCCTTAAACAAACGTATTTATTGTTACACTGGGAAATGTCCTCATCAAAAGTTCTTGGTGTTACACTGATAAATGTCCTTAAACAAACGTATTTATTGTTACACTGGGTAATGTCCTTTTCAAAAGTTCTTGGTGTTATACTGATAAATATCCTTAAACAAACGTATTTATTGTTACACTGGGTAATGTCCTTATTAAAAAGTTCTTGGTGTTACACTGATAAATGTCCTTAAACAAACGTATTTATTGTTACACTGGGTAATGTCCTTTTCAAAAGTTCTTGGTGTTACACTGATAAATGTCCTTAAACAAACGTATTTATTGTTACACTGGGTAATGTCCTTTTCAAAAGTTCTTGGTGTTACACTGATAAATGTCCTTAAACAAACGTATTTATTGTTACACTGGGTAATGGCCTTTTCAAAAGTTCTTAGTGTTACACTGATAAATATCCTTAAACAAACGTATTTATTGTTACACTGGGTGTGTCAAAAGTTCTTGGTGTTACACTGGTAAATGTCCTTAAACAAACGTATTTATTGTTACACTGGGTGATGTCTTCATCAAAAGTTCTTGATGTTACACTGATAAATGTCCCTAAACAAACGTATTTCTTGTTACACTGGGTAATGTCCTTATTAAAAAGTTCTTGGTGTTACAATGATAAATATCCTTAAACAAACGTATTTATTATTACACTGGGTAATGTCCTTATTAAAAAGTTCTTGGTGTTACACTGATAAATGTCCTTAAACAAACGTATTTATTGTTACACTGGGTAATGTCCTTATTAAAAAGTTCTTGGTGTTACACTGATAAATGTCCTTAAACAAACGTATTTATTGTTACACTGGGTAATGTCCTCATCAAAAGTTCTTGGTGTTACACTGGTAAATGTCCTTAAACAAACGTATTTATTGTTACACTGGGTAATGTCCTTTTCAAAAGTTCTTGGTGTTACACTGATAAATGTCCTTAAACAAACGTATTTATTGTTACACTGGGTAATGTCCTTTTCAAAAGTTCTTGGTGTTACACTGATAAATGTCCTTAAACAAACGTATTTATTGTTACACTGGGTAATGGCCTTTTCAAAAGTTCTTGGTGTTACACTGATAGATATCCTTAAACAAACGTATTTATTGTTACACTGGGTAATGGCCTTTTCAAAAGTTCTTGGTGTTACACTGATAAATGTCCTTAAACAAACGTATTTATTGTTACACTGGGTAATGGCCTTTTCAAAAGTTCTCGGTGTTACACTGATAAATGTCCTTAAACAAACGTATTTATTGTTACACTGGGTAATGTCCTTATCAAAAGTTCTTGGTGTTATACTGATAAATGTCCTTAAACAAACGTATTTATTGTTACACTGGGTAATGGCCTTTTCAAAAGTTCTTGGTGTTATACTGATAAATGTCCTTAAACAAACGTATTTATTGTTACACTGGGTAATGGCCTTTTCAAAAGTTCTTGGTGTTATACTGATAAATGTCCTTAAACAAACGTATTTATTGTTACACTGGGTAATGTCCTTATCAAAAGTTCTTGGTGTTATACTGATAAATGTCCTTAAACAAACGTATTTATTGTTACACTGGGTAATGTCCTTATCAAAAGTTCTTGGTGTTACACTGATAAATGTCCTTAAACAAACGTATTTATTGTTACACTGGGTAATGGCCTTTTCAAAAGTTCTTGGTGTTACACTGATAGATATCCTTAAACAAACGTATTTATTGTTACACTGGGTAATGGCCTTTTCAAAAGTTCTTAGTGTTACACTGATAAATGTCCTTAAACAAACGTATTTATTGTTACACTGGGTAATGGCCTTTTCAAAAGTTCTTGGTGTTACACTGATAAATGTCCTTAAACAAACGTATTTATTGTTACACTGGGTAATGTCCTTATCAAAAGTTCTTGGTGTTATACTGGTAAATTTTTCTATAGTAAACGTTTTCATTGTTACTTTTGTTATTATTTTGTTATTTCACTGGTTAATTTCTTTACGAAACGTGTTACTTAATACACTGGATAATGCCTTTATCAAAAGTAATAGTTGTTACACAGACAAACGTCCTTTAATAAACATTTTGTTGTTACACTGGTTAATGTCCTAAAATAAACGGTTTTGCTGATAGTGTGGTTAATGTCCTTATCAAAAGTTTGAGTTGTTTCACTGGAAAATATTCTGTTATAATTTTTTGTTGTTACACTGGTTAATGTCCTTAACAAATTGCTTGCTGTTACACTGGTTAATGTCTTTTAATAAACGTTTTTGTTGTTACACTGGTTAATGTCCTTACCGAAAGTTTTTGTTGTTTACTGGTACATGCACGCGAGAAAACAACAGCTTTTGTAGAGATATTTAAAGGAAATCTGGTTGATTAAGAAGTGAATAAGTTTTTGAAGTCTTTGTGTAATGATGTTGCTAAGCCCATGGAACTTGCTATATAGGAGACATGTTGTTTTTGGATCAAATGTGTCACACAGTCAATAGAATGTTAAAAAGGTCACAAGGCATACTGCAAATCACCTAAGAATGACCAGAATTCAGTTGATGTTGAGTTGAATAAGGAATAAGGAACTGATTCCTTATTCCTTATTTGACTTGAACATTTTGTTTTCATAAATGGTTCGATGTGGATGCCTTATGCAGTGATTTTGATGATTAGTCCTTTCAATTCTTGCAGGTTTATAAAAAGTGTTGCAATAGCTGCGTGTATTTGCGTATATTTTGCTGTTCCTTATTCGGATTTGAATAAGGAATAAGGAACTGGTTTCCTATTCCTTATTCGTTTTGTAATTTTTTAAGTACTCTGCCACGCCAATGCTTTGATGATAATATGGTGAATGATTGCTTATTTGAAAATGTTTTTTTATAAATCCTTTGATATTATTGCTATCTTTTTTGCATGTGTTATATCTTCTGTTCCTTTTACAGTGTTTTCGGTGTGTTTCTCGGTTTCTGATCAAGCATTAATATTTTTTGATAGGTTCTTCTTCTTCTGTTCCTTATTCAAAGTTGACTAAGGAATAAGGAACTAGTTCCCTATTCCTTATTCGAAAAAGGAATAAGGAATAAGGAACTAACTTTATATGTACATAGAATTCACTACCTGCTACCAAAACAAATATTCCTATCTATTCAAACATAAAAACATCCAGGTTAATAGTTCAGTGATCATTTAACAACAAAATTACATAACTACCGTGGTATGACAGTTGTTTTTGATTTTCTATTTTAACAATTTTCTGTCCAATGCTCAATATTTCGCAGTGAATCAAAGTTATTAGTATTTTAAGAATATACGTTATTCATCGTCTGTTTTCGCAGGTCATGTTCTGGCCTGGCCTAGTTACTGAAATTAGAAGAGAAGAAATAGCTATGATTTATTTAACATTTTTGGTTGTAAAGAGCTGCGACTGGTATGCTTTAAATATTGATTTATCTGGTTATACTTACATATTTTTCTCTATCTGTTTAGACTTTTAATCTCCAGAGCGGATTTACAAACGTGGCGGAGTTTGCAAAAACAAGATCGTGTGCGACACATGACCAGATTACAAGTAACTTTTAAGGGGATTCTAAGACAATCAATCTATCAGTTTGTGTAAACTTTGATTTTTTTTTCAACTAGAAACTCCAGTCTGAGCTATAAGCTTTTACTACTTGTTCGATTGTTTCTTTCAGAACTGTAGACCACAGCCTACATATGAAGTAGCCTACATTGCCTTTGTGTGCAGAAAAATCGCATATACAAACCAGGTGATCATAGAGTATAAGCGGCACTGGTCGCGTTCTACGTCACGAATCTGAACAGTATATATCTGAAATAACACATTCAAAGAACAAAGATAATTGCTTAATACTGTGGTATAAGATACTGCTTAAGACAAATTGGCACTTAACCCTGAACATGCTGAAATTTTGTAATGGATTTGCCCAGCTTTGAATTTGGAACAGTCCATTCAAAGTTTAAGGGATTTCAATATCAAAATACAAAAATAGAGCTACCAACAGTATAGAGCCTGGTCAGACGGCATGGATGTGCAGGCTGGCCTGGCTCTATACTGGTGGCAAAGGCTAATCACTTTCGGTTCCAGCAGGTTAAGGGTTAAGCAATAATGCTGAGCCCAAATCTCTGATCTAGCGGCAATGGTCTCGCATGATAATTCAAGGTTGCTGGCTCGATATCTTACTTCACCAGTTACAGCTGCAATGGCTCTTCCGGCGAGATATTAAACCTAGTTTCCATAAATCAGAGCGATGCGTTTCAAGCAAGTACCATTGCAACCACAGTATCCCTATTCTATCCCCTATTGCAACAAACCCTGAAGCATTGCTACTAACGGGAACTGAACCCAAGAAGGTAGATATTGAGAACTGTTTGTGGTTAAAACGGACTTACCTATAGTTGTTTGTGGCGATTCAAGAACACTGCTCTTCCTCGATGACATTGTGCTTTCTAATATTACCTACAAGTTTTGTTAACTTACATCTTAACACTCCGATTGTTTTTAAATATGAACGTCCGTGTTCACTTCACACACTCTCATTAAATTCCTTCCTTTTTAACTAAAAACTTCAATCAATATGGCCCCTAATGCTCTCGTGGTTTTATTGATCCAAGTTAAAAATCAGTTTAAATATTCCAGTTGCTCAATATACCTGAATTTCTTTTTGGTATAAATAAATACACAAGTACTCACGACACTGCCTGCTTAACTTCATTCTTATCTAGTATTTTGTTTGTATCTTATCAAGCAAAATATATAACGTTCATATATACACACGTTCCTTGGTCGCGTGCAAACTTTTACAATTTAGTAGCTAAATACTTCCTGGATGAAAGACACCATTTAATACCGTTTGTGTAGTTTATGTAAATATATGCAAATTGTGTGTAAAAATAACTCATTCAGATTTTAAGCAGACGAGGATTTAATCATAGATAGATATCTTTTATTATGAAATAAGTCATTTATGACCCTTGATCATCGCACCAATAAATCTGTACAATCAACAACAAATTATATACTTATACAAAATATACATGTAGTTTAACACATATATACTTATAGCAATATAGTTAAGTGGTCCCGTTCAGTGGTCGATAACAGAGGTAGACTATTCATTTCATTACTGGTTAAATTTACAGTACAAACAATGAACGAGTGTGTAGACTGATCAATGAAGACCGAATGTTAGCGTTTATTGCAATAAAAGCGCTGCAAGCACTGGGGTATTCACTGCTGTTAGAAAGCAATGTCCGAGGCAGTGTCTAATCGTGTTATATCGTAATGACAAACCTACAACCATCTATGACCAGAATAGTTAAATATATATAAGAAGAAAGAGCACATTAAAATATGTCAACCTATCGGTGCTTTGATTTATGTCCACTTTGTTGATAACCTGGCACTGACTTCAACAATCTTATCAATGGATGATCAGAGATTACATAGCTAAGGGTTTATGAACTGGACTATTTTTGCAGTCAGCATCGGTCAGCTATGCGATATTCTTTGTGCGTCTCTTTGAACTACTTTGTATTCCGAAGCAGATTTTTAAAACGGAAACGCTGTCAGGTCAGCAACTTCCGTTGTTATAGCTTCGGTAAAATATAACACTGTTTTCCCTGCAGTGAATATAATACAGGCTGATAAAAGTATACCAGGTCGCAAAGTAAGAAAACAACATTTGTATATGTATTTATGAAATAATCCTCTGAGTACTCAGCACTATGAACACTATGAATGACAAAAGGAGGAAAAATGCATGCTACACTTCCCATAACGTTATCGTCTTAAGGTTATGTACCACTTTGAAATGATTCATAATTTCTATGACTCTTGATTGAAAGCTCATAAGTTTGCGTAGGTTTAAACAAACTTGGAGAAAATATTGTCAATAGGCCTAGTTAAAACCCGCTTTAAGTACACATTCAGTTATAGCAGTATCAATGCTGTGTTCCATGTTTTCAGTGCAGTAGTCATGCTAGTAAATGTTGTAGTTATGCTAGTAAATGCGGTAGTTAAGCTAGTCAATGCAGCGAAGCTAGTCAATGCTTTACTCAAGCTAGTCAAAGCGGTGAAACTTGTCAATGCAGTAGTCAAGCTGGTCAATGTGGTGGTCAAGTTAGTCAAAGTGGTGAAGTAAGTGAATGCAGTAGTTACCGGTATTCTAGTAAATACGGCTAGTAAAACCGGTAGTTGTGCTAATAAATGCGGTAGTCAAGTTAGTAAATGTTGTAGTCAAGTTATTCTATGTGGTAATCAAGCTACTTAATGCGAAAATCACGCATGTTAAATCGGCGAAGCTAGTCATTACAGAAGTCGTGCAATTAAATGCGGCAGTCAAGCTACCCAATGCGATGAAGCTATTCAATGCGGTAGTCAAGCTAGTAAATGTGGTAGTCAAGCTAGTCAAAGCGGTAGACATGTTAGTCAAAACTATGAAGCTAGTCAATGCAGTAGTCATTCTAGTAAATGCAGTGGTCAAGCTAGTCAAAGCGGTAATCAAGCTAATAAATGTTGAAGTCATGCTAGTAAATGTGATAATCAAGCTAGTCAAAACGATGAAGCTACTAGTAGTCAATGCAGTGGTCAAGCTAGTTCATGCGGTAATCAAGCTGGTCAAAACGATGAAGCTACTAGTAGTCAATGCAGTGGTCAAGCTAGTTCATGCGGTTATCAAGCTGGTCAAATCGGTGAAGCTACTAGTAGTCAATGCAGTGGTCAAGCTAGTTCATGCGGTTATCAAGCTGGTCAAATCGGTGAAGCTACTAGTAGTCAATGCAGTGGTCAAGCTAGTTCATGCGGTAATCAAGCTGGTCAAATCGGTGAAGATACTAGTAGTCAATGCAGTGGTCAAGCTAGTTCATGCGGTAATCAAGCTGATCAAATCGGTGAAGCTACTAGTAGTCAATGCAGTGGTCAAGCTAGTTAATGCGGTTATCAAGCTGGTCAAATCGGTGAAGCTACTAGTAGTCAATGCAGTGGTCAAGCTAGTTCATGCGGTAATCAAGCTGGTCAAATCGGTGAAGCTACTAGTAGTCAATGCAGTGGTCAAGCTAGTTCATGCAGTAATCAAGCTGGTCAAATCGGTGAAGCTAGTCAATGCGGTAGCCAAGCTAGTTAAATCAGTGAAGCTAGTTAATGCAGTAATAATGTTAGTGAATGCGGAAGTCAAGCTAGTCAATGCGGTAGTCAAGAAAGTAAAAGAGGTAGTCAAGCTAATCAATGAA
Organism: Cyclina sinensis; assembly: GCA_012932295.1. NCBI lineage: Eukaryota > Metazoa > Mollusca > Bivalvia > Venerida > Veneridae > Cyclina > Cyclina sinensis. The sequence continues at coordinate 8,901,938 of JAAONU010000016.1, forward strand.
AATACGAATAATAACGGCCAAAACTCTAACGAAAGAGGTCTGTATAGAATTGTGTGTATTATTTTTTTGCACTATTGGTCGGAAGTGAAAAGTCCCTTCGGTCGACAATCTGGGAACATTTATTTTTTGACCGTGCTCGATTCGCTGTCCAGAACATGTTCCGCACATGTTCCAGAACACCTATGAATGGAATGACATGGAACAGGGAGAAGCATTTTTAAACTGGCGTATAAGTTGAATGGTTATTCAGTCGATTATTTATTAGAAAATAGCATAATGATGATAAACCTGTAAACTGACAATTGTGTCGCAAATCTTGAGCATAAGTTTCAAAGACGGTATTGCTCTTCTCGCATGTGGCATATCTGCGATATTCGTTTAACGTGTATTTTAAATGTATTGTGTTTTAAATGTCGTGTTTATTGTAATATGTGCTAAAGATTTATGCCAATTAAATCTATAGGGTCGAATCGTTGGAAAACCTTACTTACACTATTGAGATCACATTTTTCACCCAAACTAAATGAAACTGGTCAGAATTGTATTTTTCAGTTTTGTTTTCACATTTCAACATGTTGCCTGTTTAAGCCGGCATCCTGCAGGATCAGTGGTCCAGTGGTAACGCGCTAGACTGGATACCAGGGGTCGCAAGTTCGACCCCTCTTTCTCTACCAACATAACTAATTCTCTTTCGGATGAGACAATAAACTGTGGTCCAGTGAAAAGAGGCAGAAGTGTCTTTGGAATCGAATGCTTCTGTTTCTTGCACTATCCCGTAACGACCGTAGGAGGCACCGTGGTCCAGGGGTAGAGCGCTGGGCTCCGAAACCGAAGGTCGCGGGTTCGAATCCCGTCAGAGGCGAGATTCTCTCACGATCTTCACATTCCTCCACGCTGCGCGAATACTGGTATGGAACCCAGGAAGCAGTCATCGAGCGTGATGAATCTAAGTTGTAAGAACTTGTATCGCAATGGATGTAAAATAAATGAGTCTAAACTAAACTAAACGACCTAAAATAATCACCGCTTCTTGGGGCGTCGGTCATATATGTAATCGGTACCGACGATCAATACACTCATATAGATAAAGTAATACACAATTATCACATCGCCTGCTGACTTACAGGCATTTTTTGCACGTGCAGTAAATGAATTTGAATTTTATTCCTGAAAAGTCTAATGATGTTATACTTAGGTCCGCAAATTGGGCCGCAGATAGAATCGCACGGCCGAAGAATAAGGATGTGCGAAAATCTCCGGCTCCTGGCCTTATTCTGGGTGTCAAAACAGTTTTAGGGATTTTCCCGTTTATATGAAGTCTTTGATTTAATGTAAATAACTCCAAAGTGATTTACAAATGAAGTCATTTTTAAGAACAATAACTTGAACATGACTAACTAAATAGTGCGATCCTTTTTTTTACGGAATCCCGTTCGGGCCACGTAAATTATCACCCGTTTGACAGGCGAGATTAAAAAAAAACATCCTGTCTCGCCCTTTCAGTTGAACATACAGATGTATTATACCACTGAAAATTTAAAACATCATGCGGAAATACAGCCGATATTTAACATTAAAGTTTTTGCATGTATCACTTTCGCGAAACTCAAAATAAAATGTCACATGTCACATGTTAAATGTAACATATCACATAATCACTCTTTGACTTGGGTAGATAAATTCTACAGTATAGTAAATAAGTATAGTCAAGTTGTGTCCCATTATTTATGAAACCATCACTTTGAAAGGAAATAACTTCTTATTGACTGTAAATAAGATTGTTGTGGGATTTTAGGGCTTTTTTGTTATTTCGTTAACATTACTTAGTGCAGTAGGCAAGAAATCAGACTGATCCAAAAGCGATAGAGAAATCCATCGTCGGATACCCACGTCCTACCAATTCTATTACTCCCGTACAATGTGGTGTGAACAGAATAGAGTACCGTGGGTATTCGACAAAAGTGTCACTAAGCGTTTCAGTATTACGAAAGAACGAAGATAATAAAAATATGCGTAATTACTGAATACACAGAAAAAAAAATGTAGAAGAAATTATTATGGACATCTTTGTTAGCGATCACGAAATTAATTAGAATTTAAAGCCCACGGCTATATAGATTATTTTGTAGATAGGACTTTTTTTCAATTAATATAGAATCTGTACGTCGATTGTTCTGATAAGTGGATGTTAAAATTACCCAAAACAAAGGCATACATGTAAAGTTAACAGAAAGTTTCTAAAGACTGGAATCAAAATGAAGTTGTATGGTATGTTCTTTGCATTGTTTCATAATCAATCTGAAAAAAATATTCAAAGAATGCATAGATCGAAGTAATTTCTTAAATAAGTATTGCATCTTTTAATAAAAGTAAGATGTACGAGTATTTCTAGTCAATCATTGCTTCAATTTCTGTGACGTAAGCGTAAAGAAAGACTATCTCCTACCTGTTATTTTTTTAAATATAAAATTGTTAAAAAAGGTGTACTGCTTTTTCATTACAAATTTTTAGCAGGACTTGAGTTAATGATTATATAGAATAACTATCGTGACGGTAAAACGTTCCTCGGCTGATCCTGATTACAACAATTCCCTCGTGTTGTATGTTTGCCGGTATGATTATTATGAAATTTATTAAGTAAAATTGTTTTATAATATACGTTTTAATATGCATGTAGAAATACCGCAGACAATTTCCCTTAAAATACAACTGTCTTTATAAGATTGCAATTACCGCATTCGATAATATCACTTTTTGTTCATATAGGTAACGCGCGACGCCGCTATAACATATTGCCATCAAATCTGTTTGAAAATGTTTGAAACTCGATGTCGTTATTGCATACGTCAATATAAAGTAACTTTTACGTTAGGAAGGAAACAACAATAATGTAACATTTCATTTTACTTGGAGGCTAAATTACTTGCTTTAGTCTTGTATTCTGTTGATCGCACTCGAGGCTCCATCTCTTGTGTGATCAATGAATACACAACGAGTCCTAATGATCTTAACACCGAGAGTAAAATATTAAATACAGTATTCAGATTGCATGTCAATATCACATATACATATAGATAATGCAAGCAAAGTTTATATCTCTTACATCTTTCAGGTGTTTTGTTTTTCCTGACCGTGTTTCTGGCTCATGAATCTCGAGCAGGTAAGTTTGCTACAAGTATTTTTTTCTTTAAATATTACACGGGCAGTTTTTATCCATCCAGCTGCTAGTTCAAAGATTTCAACCTAAATTTATTTTGTTTTACCTTTTATTACATGTTTTTACATTTCGTGGGCTGTATTCTCTAAATGTTCGTCATACTCAAAGTCGCTTGAATCCAAACAAAAATATGAACAAAAAGAAAAACATGTCACATGGTTTAACAATTCCATGCAATATATCATAGCGAGTTCAAAGTTATGGTTCTCAAAATAATACTATGGACAAGAATTTCCATCGTGATAAAAAAAGATGTAATGTCCTTTCATATGGTTAAAAATTACATACGATTTAGTATAGAAAAGAAATGTCGGTACATCATATTAGTGTCTGACTTTCATGTAATGAACTTTTTATTAAGACATTTTGTAGTTATCGTGATTTGAAAGTTTGTTTGTTTGTTTATTACAGCAACTCCTCCACCCGCTACGACAAAATGGCCGGAAATTTGCCGTGTAATGTCACTGTATAGAACCTGCGACGACACCACTTTCCGTATAGCATGTGCATCACAGTGCAGCGATGTGGCTGGTGGTAAGAAACTTCTGAGGGGCTTTTTTCCCTCCTTTTAAACGATTGTCAGTCATTATTTATGGGTTACTTGAAGCGTGTAGCAGAAAAATCAAGCAAAATAAAACAGATACTACACAGTCTTCACACAATGTGAACTTTACGTACAGTCTTGTAAAAGTTTCACACAGTCAGTAAGGTTATGCAGAACAATAGGTAAGCTTCACATGATGTGACTCTGTGGTATAAATCGATATCAATTTCACTCGTGTATGGCGGTTACGTACAACTTATTGTACGTTCCACGGAAATAGTGTATCCATTTAACGTCATTTAATTCCGCCTTTCTTGCCAAGGAACATCACCTGTTTTACCTTTAATATTTACTCAAGACCTTCCAGGTACTCAATACATTTCCATGGTAATGAATAAAACATAGTCGACCAGCTAATATCCTGAACCATTACCCAATAAATACAAATTATTCATGTAATGAATGAGAAGATATTACATCCATAATGCTTTACCACCTCTTTGAAGAGTACGCATTTTGTTGATTTGTGCATGGATTCAAACCCCATTCAATTTTTTAATCTTTATTTTTATTTGCTTTTTAAAACAAAACTTATATGAGATTATTTTTTTTTTCAATTTGAATATATTTCAAATGTTATAAAAGCTTCAAGCTTGGTAAATGAATGAAAATTAGGTATCACTATTGTCAAATTTTAATTTCTCCAAAACGACAAAGTTAACATCTTGTATATTTTGCTTCACTGGTCAGAAGAGAATATAAATTTAACCACTTACACCTTATTTGAACGATATGTCTTGAAGTTAACATCAATATCATCCTCTCACTATGAAGTGGGTGGAGTAATTAAGTACCATGCTATGCTTGTAATTTTTTTGTCAGTATTCGCTCTACTTTGTGTGTGTGTAGTTTTTTTATGTCAGCCGTCATTAGATGTCAATCCTCTAAATGATTAAATATTAATTGCTGTAGATTTTGTTATCAGAATGACAGGAGTAGATGTGGTCCAGTGGTAACGCACTGGACTGGTATACCAGGGGTCCCGAGTTCGATCCCCCACTCCTCCACTTATATTACCAATAGTCTTTCGGATGAGACGTTAAACCGAGGTCCCATGTATCAGTGCTATACACTGAACATGCAAAAGAACCAAGGGTATCTCTGGAATGGGATGCTTTCAGTAACTTGCACTACCCTGACAACATAAAATAACTAATCTCTTCAGGGGGCGTCGGTCATATGGGCAACCGGTACCGACGATAAATAATCTCAAATAGATAGATATCAGAATGACTCTCTAGTTAACAGATCTATAAAGTATTTTTAAAATGTAAAGATAATACTTGTCATATCATGAAAAGCTCATGGTTACACGGTAAATGTCTATCTTTTATAATAATTATGCTTTAAAAAACTTAAGTCAGTGAGGGTTGAAAAAGTTTATTATGGGTTTAATATCTTAATACGTAAATATCATCCAACTTGTCCACATTTGACGCTTATACAAATGTATGTAAACTTTATCCTGTGTGAAAATTACGTACAAACGGACATACAATTCACATTGTGTAATTCCCTTGTAGATTTGAAGTGTGCAGCCTGAATGGGGTCTTCGTTGGACAGTTAGCCCTGTAATAAAAGCCTGTTGAAGGTTAATTTAATACCCTGAAAAACAAATCATGCTTATATTTGACATCTGAGAAAACGCCGTTCCCGATAAAATGGATAAAAGTTTGATTTGCATATGATTACAGGTTGTGCCGCAAGAGGTTTGACATATATTCCTTCAAAAGGCACATGTTATGGTATAACGCAATCTGGCGAGAACTTATGGCCGTTTGCTATGGTAAGTGTCAAATATTTAAACTTTACCCTCCTAAATGTTTAAATAGACTCGTTAATGCTTTAGTTTAGACACTCCCATTTATTATTAGTAGGGGATATATTTTGAAAACTTATTTATCAAACCCTTTTTCCGCGATCTCGCGATCTTGATCCGTGTGCACGGCCGTTCAGTTCGCTTTAATTTACAATAACAACATTTTATTAGCAACTCGCATTTGACTAACAGAACATGCACAGATGCATTGTATACACAAAAAAACAACAAATGTTTTACTTGGTGTGCCATGAACTGTCATGGAAACAAATTTTATTTGATTCAATAGTGCGATGTTTGCATAAAATTACATATTGACATGGCCTGTGGGTGTTCTTCAAAAAAGTCCAAATTTTGTTAAAAATATAGTCATTGAAAACTGTATTATTGCTTTAAACATTCTTAGTAAATATATCATTTTATCATTTTATACTTGTGGAAAAAGAAAGCGCAAATTTTATTTATCTTGTATTGGAAATGTCCATGTATGTTTTTACACTGATTAATGATGTTATGAGCTCTTGTTTTAATTATTTAGGATACTCAAGCTCATTGCGTACTTAGTATTAACATTGTAAATATCGACACATAAGCTGTCTTTTAAAATTGCAATGTGCATTTTTTTAAATCTTTTTGTATAGTTCAAATAAATGCTGGGAGCTGTATATTTCACTACATTTGCTCATTTAAGGAACAGTTACTCTTTGAATTAGACTATTCACATTTATGTTTGATTTTTGTATATTCATTTGTATTATATATTCATATTTCAGAGTTCATGTCTCGCGTACGGTACGAAGTTAGCCGTTCTGAAGGACGCGTCCGACGCCGAAGTATTTACATACATTAACGGTATAGTAGGTAAGGGTTTAAATAAATTCTACAATATTTACATATCTTAAAGGTTTAAAATAAATTGGACGAGAAAAAAACGTAGTAAGGTGGGTATTTAATGTAGGTCGAGCAAATTGCCAAAAATACCCAAACAAAAGTTTGACTTCCACAAAATAAAGTAGATTAGTTTAAATTAAATGTTCAAAAATATTCAAAAGAAAGACTGAATTATTTATTACACTGTATTGCTAACAATTAAGTAATTAATTAATAGTGAGAGCTCAAAGAAAACATCATTTGTAATAAACATTACTGCATGGCTATGATGACTATAAATAACACATGAGTAGCTAATATAGATAATAAAGCACAAAGATTCATGAGGTTTAAAGGTATAATAAGTAGCCCAAAATACTGTTAGACAAACAATTAAACGAAACATACTCAAAGAGTTACTCACTTGTGCCAAAGACTTCTTTAAGCGAACCGGGAATTAGACCAATCCCAAAAGAAGAGTTTTTGCAGCTGAAATAAGTTCAAAATACTTTAAAAATGAGTAAAAGTTTTTATTGCAAAGAAATGTCAACCAATTACTCAAAAGACTGGTCACTTGTACCTTGAAAAAGTACAGTAAGAACTCTGGGAGTAGAAGTTAGCAGAAGTACCAGAAGATAGGTATAATTTTGGCAAGGAGTAATAAAAAAATAAGATAAAACTAGAATTGAAGAGAAAAGTTAGCTACTACAGATGGAGGGATATTGATTTCATCTTGTCCATCCGTCCGTCCGTCCGTCCGTCTGTCTATCCTTCTTTCCTTCCGTCCTGTCCGTCCAGTCGTATACCTAAGTAACTAACGAGTAACTAAAAATGTGTATAACCGTTTCCGATCTGATCAGTAACACCAGAGTTATATCCCTTTGATTAATTTTCTATACACGTTATTAGACAGGGAAAACTGAAAACTGTCACTCAATACAAATATATGTAATCGGTATAAGTAAATCGGTAAAAACTCTTGTTAATATCTAAACCCTTAACGCCGACTGCAATGATATTTGGTATTTGGCATTTCCTTGTAGTCATATACACAGAATATTGAAACTTAACTCCCTCTCAAAAACGACAATGCGATGGACTTAGAATGGTTTGTGGTCTTTAAAACGGATTCTTTAATTATGCCCATAGGATCTGAAATCAGCATGACCTGAGGTGCCATGTTTTTTAACAGACTTGTATAAGAAAAACAGTACGAAATACCCTTTTTCATCCCAAAAGGCCTAGATATGCTAAGATGCGAAGCAACTGACATCGTATAGTGGTCATCTGATATATATGGTCGGATTCAGATATCTAATACATATATAAAATTTTCATGAGCAAAGTTCAATTCTCGTAAACAATACTCATCTATATAGCTTGTGATTATTTTTTCCAAAACATGTATATATGTTTAAAATGGGGTTTATTTTTAGACTCATATGTCATAAAAGTGAAGAACATTTTATGGCGGGTAAAATAAGTTCAACAAAGTTGCCTTTTTATTTAGTTATTATCTAAAATTCGTTTTTACAGTACATCATGCGATGGCACGTACAGCAAACTCTACAGTTGATATTTGCAAGAAAATAGTTTATCGAAGTAAAATTGGGGAAAAGATAATAAGTAAAACGAAGGTGGATTGTAGCGAAAAGAAAATTTAAAAAACAGAATTTAAGTAAATTAGCAAGCAATGTTAAAATGGCATAGAAAGAGAAAAATTTCATATAATTGACAAAATTAAGGGACCAATATAAAAGGGTCAAGTAAGGGCCATATGGTTAAAGAAGAAGAACAAAGATTGAACTAAAGGTTTAGAAATATAGATTTAGCATGGAATGCATAAAATGATAAAAAAAAGTCTTGCAAACAACAACACCAAACAAATTGATGAAAAAAGATGGCCAATATTTAAAAGAAAGACCTTAAAGATGAGTAAAATGGTACAAGGAATGGAAAAAGAAACACATTAAGAGCAAAGAGCAAGTGTATGAAGGCTAAATTCTCTAATTTGTAGAATAGCAAAGAACAGGAAAACAAAGATCAAACAGTTTAGTCTCCTTATTTCTTAACAACTGAAAGAAATATATCAAGAAAACTAGTACCGCAGGTTATTATAAATCGTTCCACAGAATCTTTGTTCCGCTTTTACTGTTTCTGTTTTAGACAATCTTTTTTCTTTTTGTTCCAGGCGGGACTCAAAACAGGTTTCTGGTTGGTGCTGTCAGTATTGGTAGAGATGACATATGGGTGAATGTTGACGGTACAGAGGTGGACGATAATTACTGGATTTCCTCGAAACCCACCTCCAGCAATTTCCTGTGCATGTATTCCGAGAAATCAAATAGTTTCAGGAAAACGTCTGATTCATGTGGAACAAACAGGGGGTTTATCTGTGCTGGCTATTAAGTAATAGTTTTTTTCATACTTCAAAACTGAGTGTGGTTTTAGAATGAAATGCATTATCAAAAATCCTATTTTCTTTTCACCAAATTTTGGCGGCAAAGAAACAGTATAGTAACTTTTTAAATCAATACATATAATAAAATATTATATTATATAGTATGGACTGACTATAGAAATTTTCAAAGACTTATGTCTTGTCTCAAACTGATATCCTGTTATCTTAAAAACACAACACCTTTGCAACAGCAAGTTCAAAAGACAAATCAAATCAAGTAATGTCTCAACTATTTCTCTTTTGCATCTGCGATCTGAATGGATAGAATCAATTTAAGTTGACTCGATGTGACGTTACGTTAATTAAGTGTTAAATGAGGCAACGTCATAATACTTCGTACAAACATTGTTACGTCTACAGTTAATGGGCTCACGCTTACCACGGCTGTATGCACCTTCATCCTCAAAAACTTGGTCCTATTCTGTGCTGAAAATCAGACATACCAAAAGTATTGAAAATTATAAAGTCAGCTATTTAAGACCAACATATTTTATGTTTATAAATGTGTATATGCTCTTTTGCAGATGACCATGTGCGTTTGGAAATGTATATCAATGAGTTATGTTTTGGCGGAGAGGACGACAGACCATATCAAATGCAATACACTATTATATTTTGCGATTTGAGACTCACAACTTTTTAAAACAAAATAGAAAAGTGCTCGTTATTTCACACCAACGATTGTAATCGTCCTAAAATTGCCAGGAAAATTTGGCTTTTATTGATATGAATGAATTACATTTTTGCGAATTTTTTTAAACATAATTCATTATTAAGTTTGTAAAATTATATTCATCAAAACTTAAATGAAATTATACATATTAACACTTCTTTCTTTAGACAGATTCTTCTGAAGAGTCAAGTGATCTAGTTTCATACGATTTACTCACATATTTCTTTTTTTGTTTCGTCTTCAACCTGTTTATTTATTTTGTCATTATTGTAAACGGATCATTTGGGAATAAATGCGATGAAAATAAAAATATTGTTTTCAGTTATCAAAGCATTAATTATCGATACAACATAATACAATACAAAACAATGCAATGCAATGCAATGCAATACAATACAATACAATACAATACAATACAATACAATACAATACAATACAATACAATACAATACAATACAATACAAACAATGCAATGCAATGCAATGCAATGCAATGCAATGCAATGCAATGCAATGCAACGCAACGCAACGCAACGCAATACAAAACTATACAATACAATACAATACAATACAATACAATACAATATTTATTTATTTATTTATTTATTGTCGGTTCAAATGTATAACATGGAGATAAACACGAGTTATGTATAGCTTTTTACCGAAATTAAAGATAACAATTATAACTTATAACACAAATCGGAAAGACAGTATGACAAAAGTAATGTAAAAGTAACACGAACTAAAAAAAGTAAAGAAAAGCATAAGTACAACAAGACTTGCATCTAAACAAGAAAGCATAATGCGCAAAGGACTATGCAAGACAAATTATGGAAAGAGCAAGAAGAACATATACATCACCTTCATGCACTTTTTACAAAAAGCAAACCTGATACATACATAAAAACATGATAAGCAATACACTGACTAAAATAAAGGAAAGCATAGGTACAACTTAAACTTAAAAGCCGTCTACCTAACAATAAGGCATAGTAACCTAAGGACTTAGAAGTACAAAAAACACAAAAAATCATTTCGACTGGACCACTGATCCGCTCCGGCCTCTTGTCACGCTCCGCGGATATAATTAGTAACACGTTCCGGGTGAAGAACCGTCACTTTGAGATTGCTCCCCATAACGATGTAGTTGTTGAGATTGCATTTTGTTTTTGATCGAAAGAGAAAGTAAAAAACAGTTTGTTAAATATATTTGAGGCAAAATATGTGTGAAAATATGCGTAACTTGAAGCAGAGAATCTAAACCTATGAAAAGGCCTTAAAATAAAATTTATTTATGTCAAATAAATCTTTGAAAAACATTATTTTTATGTTTTATTTCCATCTTGGTTATTCCCTAGGTTTTCATTTACAACGTCGACTATCTAGTAATCTGCAAAGACGGTGCTTATAAATGTAGTGGCCATGAATGTAGCTTTGTTATGTCAATGAAATGTTGGTTCTAAGCAAGAGAAACGATATGGGACATGCATAATGATTCTAACATGTTTGCAAAAGTAATCGTATTTAGATTTTTTTTAAACATAAAATATAACAAACACCCTTGTACTCAGTACTGGTGTCGGAGTTGTACGCGTACAAAAGTCAAGATGTTTTATCTGCAAAAAGTAGATTGTTTAATTATATACAATTAACAAGATTTGAACAGTTTTGCCTGTACACCGTCTGCCTTTAGCCAATCAAAGCGAATTATACATATCACATGATAACAAAATGGACGTCAAAAAACTTCAGCAAGGGATGCGTAAATGGACTCGCCCAACCGCCATGTTTGTCGGGTTACTTATTCGTACAACTGAAAAATACCATGATCAATTTACGAACTCAGTACCAGTCTTCAGGCTCTTGCAAGATAAACACAGGATAATCGCAATATTTTTGGCTACATGTCATTTCTAACTAGAGAATGTAGTCTAAATAAGAGTATGTTTTGTTTGTTTTTCCAAAACTTGCACTTCTAGAAAAAAATAAATGCTTGCTTCCGGGCGATTCTAATCAGGATACAAACTCCCCGCAGCGGTAACTTCCCTTGATCAGTACAGAAACAGTAGCAAAGCGTGACGAAACCAGTGCGAGGAGTTTGATCAGTTATATATGCCTGATAAGAGGCAGGGCAATATCGTATTTTTTACCTTAAATTTATTCTGTTTAAATTGCACATGTAATATTCTTACATTCTTTTCACTGCAAAGCATGTTATAAAATTATCAAATTAATTAATGATGAGCATGAAATTCATGCATCTATGGATAAGACGTCATACGTGGCTGAACGGCGATTTCAAGCATTTTTGGAAATGCTAATACTTGTATTTTGTACACTCCACGTTAAACTTGAGCTCGTTTTACACATTTGTTGGGATTTCCAGGAGTTCTAAAATTAGTACAGAGCTGCTGTGAGGCTTGGAACAGAGTAGGGAATTTACACTGTATACATCAGCAAGAGCAGCAGTTCCCGTATAAATCTTAATCATACATTGGAAATACATTTATACAGATCAGACATCCATGTTGGGAAAACACATAAAGTTTTTGGTCTATTTCAATGAAAACGATAACAATACTTACGCTACACGATCAATTCCAAACAGATAGAAACTTTTACATCTTTTACATACATTCAGACGCTTCTTTCGTAGATGACTGCTGTCAAGGGATGTTTGGTGCTTTATATATTTTTTTCGTAAAGTATAATTTTAAATGATTTTTGTTTTTACATGTACCTTTTACAGTGTCGTCTATATTCCTTATATCAAAACCGTGTGTTGGGCTTCAATTTGAGAGACTTCCCGGGTTCTTTCAGCAGTAGTCATAAAGAGTCGTTAAATGCAGTGTAGGTTTAACTGACATACCGACATGCACACTGACGTTATGTTTATTCTAATAATCTCTTCCCAAGTTATCTGCATGATACAAAACTGTTCTTCGTCAAAATGGAAATATTTCCATAAACAAAAATGACATCACGGTGTCCCACTTTTGGTCGCTTCACAAAACCCTGTTCTTTCAGCGCTACCAGCGCTCTGATCGCTGCACTAATAAAATTATCAGCTCTGTAGCGCTCTGGATCTAAAATATTTTATTTTTCTATTTGTCTTGTCTAATCGTTGTATATGCGTTGTATTTCATCTTGTTGGACAGAAGACGTACCACAAGTTCCCGGAAGCATTCAAAACATTGTCAGATCTTACTTTAGCAAATAGGCAAACATTTCAAAAGCACAGTTTTCTTTGTAGTTTGACAGTGAGAATTACAGAAATGCAGACTGTTATCATTCACGTTAATGAAAACTTTACGACACCTGAAAATAAATAAATTTTAAATTTAGATTTCTTAATAAAAATATTCATGAACATAGAAATCAGCATTAAAATGAAGTTTCTTTATTGTTACGAAAGAAAATGCATTTTTTTATAACCGAGCGGGCACCTTTACTTATAGAAACACATCAGTGTCCAGTAAGTGAAATAAGGCAAAGGTCAATAGGGAAATAACCATTGTTGAAACAAAAAGTATGTTTAAAATACGGCAATCCATTATGTAAGACAAAAGTGAATATTTGTTAAAATTTGTTATGTTGTGGAGGAAAATGATAATAAAAAAGACGAATATTTTGAATGGCAGCCATTTTGTTCTTGTGTGCCAATAGTGGGTCAGCTATTGACCGACTATAGTGTATATATAAGTGGGTCACCACGTGACTGCGCATATTCACTGAAGAAAACAACAACAGAAAAAAACAACAGAATTTAGTGGGAGGTGAAATATTAAATCTTATATCTCACCTTGCATTATTAATAAAATCTTATAGACAAAGGTCAGCAAAAAAGTCTTTACTTTACAAGATAAACAATGTACCCTTATCAAGTTATCATCAAGTTCTTCGATTTTTATTAAAACATGTGAGGTTAACAAGCCGGAACGGTGAATAAGAACTGCTTCCAAAGTCTTCATCTTTTCCTTAAAATTAAATATCTATACTTGGCGACACTGGCTTTCCACATACGTAAAGATGTTTGGACTGTAAAAACAAAAAGAATTGTAGTTTTATTTATAGACTGGCAAAATCGAAAAAAAATGCAGTTTGCCTACATCGTTGCAACAACCCATTCCTTGGTTTTACAGACTAAACAACAACGTATCTAAATGTAAATTCAACATTGCAAGTATTTTTCACGATTTTTCTGATATTTTTTTTTCCAAAACCATTCTCTGCGATTATCTGGTTGGTATATGACATGAAAGAAGTGCATAAGAATAATGACCAAGACTGTAACTAGTCAAGACATTAACTTAGTCTCAGGCCGGCTGGATGAAAATGAGGTAAAGATACATCACGAGCAAATCTAGGTTTATATCAACCTTTGACAGAAGTTTTCCCCTTTTTTTCGCGTAGCTGTATTAAAATTGATTTTGACCTTCATTTGTAACTAATGAAAATGTTAGATACAAAATCTTCAGCTGAAGAAGGAAGTTTGTCATTGGTTACACACAATCTTCAGCTGAAGAAGGAAGTTTGCCTTGGTTACACGTGTTGCTTTTATTAAAAAAAATAGGGCAGAATTCGTTATTGTTTGATTAATTGCGTCTGAAAATAATGCAGTGATCATAACATTAATATGGCCACAAATCTAATATCAAAACGTTTTAACCACGAAAAAAAAAATAAATGGAATAAATAACATATTATAAAAGATGACTAAATGTTTCATTTATTTCAGTGAAAATGATATTGTCACTTTTAGTATTAAACTCAGATTTGTTTCTTTTAGCCTAAACTGTTATGGAAATATGACATTTACTACGCGCGTTCAGTATTAAACCAAACACTTATGGGGCATTAATTGTACACTGTATCTGCCCCTATCATCTTTTTGAAGATATTTCTTGTTAAATGCTTCCTCTCTGTTGTACATAATTCAGAAAAGTTCAGATACTGAACTGACACTTAAAAATTGTGTAATTATTGATTGTAATCACATTATAAAAACAATACCACATTAAACACAGAACTCTTGTCCTTTGTCTTTTCTTAAAGCGACTGACTCACAGCTGGGCCGACGATGAAAAAAAAAAAAAAGAAATTTTTTTTTTTTTACATCTTGAAATTTTTGCTGCAATTGTGAAGAACATAATTATTTAAACTAAGTTACTGATTCATTTTTTGATACAGAAAAAACATCAAAATATAAAGTTTTACACACTTTTATCGGTAAAAAATTTACCCCGTTAGTCACGGGGTAGTTACTTAAGTTATAAGATTAGTTTTGACGCAACCTTATAAGAAGGCTCTGTGTCTCAGTGGTCTCGATCGTCGCCCTATATTTTACTGACCGAAAGCTCGTGGGTTCGAATCCTGATTAAGTCAAAACTTTTTTTTCAGTTTTCATGGTTTATAGAAGCATAATATCATGTTTTTTTTCCATAGTATATTAAATTCTCTTAAATTTTAAAGAAAAATAAATTCAGCATAATTCTGTGAGTCAGTCGCTTTAAAGTTAATACCCCCGTTTTCGTGTGCGAGTTTATCACCATCATCATAATAATAACCAAATATCAACAAATGATTTGCAACAAGAGCTACTAAACCAGTAACACCGTCATCATCCTCTTGATCGTCACCATTTTGTTTGTAATCATCTATGCACATAGATCTTTGTAAAAGATTTATACCATAATAAAGTATATTCCACGCTTTAAATTTAACATTTCTTTTTTTCTTTATTTTTAAGTCGTGGAGAAAAGTTTTTGATGCTAGCAGTCTTGGATTATTGCTCTTGTTTTCTGAATAAAATATGGTTTTCAGTATTTTTAAGGATTTCAGACTTGATGTATAACCCCCGTTATTACATCAGTTTGATACAAAAAAGAACGCATTCATTTCGGTAAAACAATTTCTTATTCATCACATACATATTGAGCCTTTTCAAGGGGTAGGACCTAAATCATGTAGCTCGGTGCTTTAAGCGAGAAAAACGTGTAGTCTATGACTAGTGTCGTCAGTTTTCGCGTAAATATTCAGGAATTTGGATAAATCATCAACAGCTATGGGGATTTTCTTGGAATATTTGTATACTGTATACGACTAGTACCTAGCCATATATGTATGCTAACTGTAGCTGCTATTTGACAGAAGAAGAAATGTGTTACAAAAAAGTTATTGAAGGGATGCCAACAAAGTTGTCCCATTTTTGTGTGATTCTGCAATAATTTGGTTAGGTTTTTGAACTTGTCAATCCATTCTGCACCATTGAAACAATATTTTAGTAAACAGGCACACAATTAAAACAATTACAACCAGTTAGGAACATGTATTTTATATTATGTTCATTTTTTTTTTAACTTAAAGACAATAAACGTGTAGTTTGGGTCACTTTAAGACCATATTGTGTAACCTCGGTTCTTTATTGGTGTTAAAGTTAAGTTTTTCAAAATAAGCATGTTGAAAATTTTTACAAAGAGTTCTGTTTTGTATATTTAACTTTATGTTTCTGATAAAAAAAACCCCAAAGTATTTCCTTTTTTAAGCTAAGATGATTCCATAAATGTTGCTATTAATTTGAACACTGGCGATTTTAAGGCTGGAAGGTTATGTGGTGCTTTTCATTGTAAGATACAAATACAATATTACAAGTAAATTTTAAACTATGAAAGATTTTGACATGATCACAAGTCTGCAGATTTTTTTAAAATTTCAAAACTGACAATTTTGTAGATATTACATACATGCAAACATTATATTTATAAAATCAAAAAGGACTTTCTCAGTTGTGCGAAAACAAATTGTCAACTGACAGAAATTAACTGTATATACTTGGTACATATAAAAACTGCCAATGTTCTAAGCTCCATATAGTCATTCAAAGGTGAATGGTTCAGTCCCTGGACTCAACAAAATATCTCTGCGACATTTATTCTTGGATGCCATATCTAATCTTCATTTGCATCTTACCATTATTTCAGTTAAAAAGAAACAAATTAGAGATACATGCAAATTAGACAAGTAAGATTTCTTAAATCATTTGTAGTTTTTAATGGAGTTTGAAAAATATTATCTTACTTCTTCCGCAATCATATCAGTCAATATTTCTTCTGCTTTGACTGGACTGTCATTAAACTTAAATGAAATAATGAACATAAAGTTCTATGGCAACATCATCATCTATCCGTAAGCAAAAAAAAAGAAAAAAGAAAGAAAGAAAATTTGATGTAAAATGTATAAAATGTACTTGCATAATTAGTTGTTCAAATGTTTACATGATTACAAAGTTTTTTATGAAGTCTTTGTCTACATTACAATGCATAATTTCAAATGGGTCATGCAATCCATTCAGAACAGCTTTTCATGACTGAAATAACTGGGAGAGAAATGAAGTGTATATTTTCGTATTTATTCATAATATTAAAAACACAATGTCAAAGTATAAAGATGAAGTGAAAAGCATTTTATGAAAAAAATAGACCTGGCTGAAAAAATAGACCTCATCACCTTGCTTAAACTGCCGTTTTGTAATTAATTAAATTACGTTGCTAAAAATTGTGGTTTTAAGGTATTTACTGCAAGTGATTAGTCTTTACTGATGAAACTTGGAAAGGGGATGAAAATGAAATAGTTCGCAATAGGTAAAATGATCACTGACCCCTTATCTTCAAGTCGTCAGGTATCTTAATATATCCGAGATTTAATTCTATATTTGTAAAAAAAAGTAAGTTATCTTTGGAGGATCTATTTACTTCTCATGTATGGTATGTATGAATAGCTCTTAAGTATATGTCATAATGCTTTTTTGCTATGATATCTTAGTTATGAGCTGTTGCCCCAAGTTACAGAGTGTAGAGTTTATCATTCCGGCATCTACAATTCCAAGGTGAATTTGTGCTAAAATATTCTAATCTTTTTAATCTTTTAATTCTCGCTGGATATGAAACAAAATCTGATTATGATATTAAATTATTGCTTCAACTCACAACTGTAAGAATTGTTTATTGTTAACATTTATTTAGCTGTCTGTAAAAAAAAAAAAAAAAACAATCTTGAGCGAATACATATATTGAACGTTAACTTCGGTTGTATCAAAAGACATTCGATTGCTTTCACTTTATAAAATCACCATGTGTAGTTAATGTAATGCCTTTAAACTGGACAAACATTGGGTTTTGAGTATGATTATAGTACAAGATAACTGTTAAATTTAACCAGTATGCTAGTGACAGAAAGATATTTTATGTATAAGAATACCGGTATGTAGTTATGAAAGAACCGAGGTTACACAATATGGCCTTAAAGTGACTCAAACTACACGTTCATTGTCTTAAAGTTTAAAAAGTCGAACATAGATGCATTATGTATGTTCCTAACTGGTTGTTAATGTTTAATTCTGTTCCTGTTTACTTTAAATAACATTTTTATGGCGCAAAATTATTGGTCAAGGTGAAAAACCGAAGCAAATTATTGCAGATTCACACAAAAAATGGGACACCTTTGTTGGCATCCCTTCAATAACTTTTTTCTAACACATTTCTTCTTCTGTCAAATAGCAGCTACAGTTAGCATACATATATGGCTAGGTACTAGTCGTATACAGTATACAAATATTCCAAGAAAATCCCCATAGCTGTTGATGATTTATCCAAATTCCTGAATATTTACGCGAAAACTGACGACACTAGTCATAGACTACACGTTTTTCTCGCTTAAAGCACCGAGCTACATGATTTAGGTCCTACCCCTTGCTTTTTAATCTGAAAATCAATGTGTACATTTTGTGCTGTTATATTATATAATATTGTGTCATTTATCTATATTGCTCTTGTCTGATCTGATGATATACATGCTATCAGTAAATTTAATTAATTAAGATTTTGTAACTAACTTCCAGAAAGCTGCCTCTGGGTAACTGAATTAATTGACAACATGTCCAAAAAATAAACCTGTCGAGAAAACATTCCGTATTTTTTCGGGGATAATACAGGTGTCAGGCAAGGTGAGGTATTTTCGAGTTATCTTTTTGTTGTATGGATTTTAGGTTCCTTAAAACTATATGTTTATCTTCAGGAATATAAGAGTGAAAGAACTTGTAGCTTGAACATAATTATTTAATTCACTCAAAAATACATATGTTATCCTGATGTTGATTCGATAATTAATGAAATTATTTAAGTAATTAATTATCACGAGGAAAATCGGGTTTGACTGAAAACTGAATTTCCAGAGATTTTAAATGAGAGTAGCGCGAGTTGTTTCACATCTTATAAATATTGTTCACAGAAATCAAATGTAAGCCAGACTTGAAATCAGTTAGTGTAAATACTTGAAACATTAAAATTAAAAAAAAAATATCTATTAATTAATGGTTTTTTGTTTAGAGTGGTATGGAACGTTTAATGAAAACTCCACTTTATTCAAGTGATTTCTATCTTTTGTGTTGTTTTTCACACTGTAACATAAGGTGAAAGCTTTCTTCCTTTATTTGAACTGTCATTTTGAACGTGAATGTGATAACCCCTACTGAGCATAACACAAATTTCAAAATTAAGAAAAATATATATTAGAACATTTATTAGAGTTCATATAGATCATTCCGTCATTTTACAATACCAAACATGACTGATAAATTTCGGCATAAACAAAGCTTGAGCATTCTTGTGTAGTGGTACATATTTTAGAAAACGTCTTAAGTTTCTTCACACTCAGCATTAACATAGATTGTAAAGAGAGCTATACAAAGCTGTTTTCGTTTATCCCGATACACCATATCGTGGACCTTTTTGTAAACTAAGAAATCCTACTTATTTCACTGTATCTTCTTTGTGCGTTTTCATCTGTTTGTGATTACATCATATTAATGTTCTGTGCAGAATATATAAGTAATCTAAGTTTAAATCAGTATCTCATGTGTGTCTCAGTAGCATTTTTCTTAGTAAGTTTTACAATTGAATTCCCTGTTATTTTTCAGTGAACCAGAATGTACACAAAATCATTGTAGCAACAATTTTGTTTGCTTCACAGATAGTATATGGTAAGAAAACTAAAACAGCCATTCATAATTGACCGATGGACCATGGACGTACTATATTGTTGTTTTTGACACACATTTTGAAATTAAAGTTATTTTTGTCCATTGTGAACAGTAATAGGGTAAACATAACTGTCGACGATTTATTGTATCTTTCAGCCCTTCCAGAAATAAACTTTTTTAAATTTCTTTAAATGATTTACTATAAAGGTCACGTGTTTTTTTCTTCGTAAAGGATCAATGTATTTCATTTAAGGTAACTATTTGATGGCGTGTGCCACCCCAGGCTTGTTTCTGTCCACAGATCAGCAATATTGTTTTGGATATGTGCCAGTCAGCAGAGAATGGAACTATCATGTAGTGAGTACAGAGTTATGTCCCTTTCTTAAGCAACATTACTGTTTCAGCGCACCAAATAGTATGCTTAATGAGGAAGACATTGAGAAGGCCTTACCTAAGTTTCCCGTCGTTCTCATAAGTACTTTTTTTTTTACAGTTAAATCTTATAGTTGGTAAATAGGTTCGGCCAGAAAAGTCGTTTTCCAAACAAGTACGGTAAATCGACTCTTGTCAGCGAACATTGGGGAATATTTAGAGACGCTTGTCAAAATTATCATTTTGTGAAAAAAAGACGTGAATAGATTCGTACGTGTGAATGGAATTTCGTAATTTTCAGGTCATTTGTGATGGTTATGCCACAAGACTGGTGAACATAGATAGCGCGGACAAACAAGCACAAGTCGAAGCGTTTTTAAGTGCAAAGAGTCGTAAGTATAGATATTTAATGACTTCTATGGTTTTCATATGATAGAAACCATTTATAGGACATATCAGTAACATCTGGATAACATATAATTGAATAGACATAATTTTATTAACCCAGTCATGCCGAATGTATTATGCTCTCCTTGTGAGCTGGATGAGTCCATTTTCGATAAAAGGTTTTCTGGTATTTTTCAACTTCATTCATCGCGTATTGCGGCATCTGATCTGGGTCTGCACTGCTTGCCTATATCTAATGTATTGACGCCTGGCATTTATGGGTTAACAGCAGTACGAAACCTTTTAGCTCTGGCTGAATTTTCATGAACACTGTTTGATATTCTTCACAACAGAATTGCAATTTCTGAACAAATTTAATACGGGTTTCTTTGTAAATAATCGTTTAAAGACACACGGTGTGCCTGACTTCATATGTTTTATCAGTCTTCTATGATGGAGCAAATCCAATTATCAGTCCCGTCTCATAGGTGGCACTGTCTGAGTGTATGTTATCTCAGGTCAACGTAACCTATCGAAATCTATAAAACAGCAATCACAGTTATTGTAAATTTTTTCACGGTCACAATGTACAGTAGTAGTATACTACGCCATCGCGCACCTGTCTTATGCTCTCTTGCGGACCTTTTTGTCAACAATCCATCGCATGAAAGGTAAAATGGTCTTTTTCAATAAGAAATCTGAAGAGTTACAAAAGAACACGTTGTGCACCGAAAATTGGCTGGTGTGCTTCGTATTTACGTAAAAAAAAAATTGTAATGTAAAGTTCTAGTTTAGGCCTGAAAATGGGTGAAAGTTTTTTTTTCTGAATACATGCTGAAAAAACTTTCACCAGTTCTTAGGCCTAAACTAAAATTTTGCATTGTAAATATTCTTTACGTAAATAATCCAAACACATAACTTTGTAGTCAATGCTACATACTTTCCGAAATTTTAAAGACTTTATCACATATTGTTTAGATATATGACCTTACCCCTACCAGCATTTTCCAAAGTTTACGGTGGAAAACAATAAAATTATAATAAGAATGTACAAAAATTTTAAAAGTGGGATAACATAAACTACAAAAGTAACCTTAAAGCTAAAAAAGAAGAATTAGGATATTATTTAAAAATCCCTCGAGAAAAATTCAAGGTCTGCTTCTGGGAGGTCAACTGGAAGATCGTGTAACCTAAATGTTTTGCTTCTTATCCAATTTTTTATGCTCAATAATTTTAGTATTAAACAGCGACTATTATGAGTTTTAGCCCAAATAAGTCTTTAAAACATCACTAAAGCGGGGGAAGAGCCATCAATCATTTGTAGAAATGGTCTGTTCAATTTGTTTTTTAGTCTCGTCAAGTACCAATATCTACATAGGATTGACAAACATAATTGGCGACAGTTCAAACTGGTTGTGGTTTGGCGGGAATATTACATCATACACTAACTGGGCCACAGGAGAACCGGCATCTGGAAATAAGTGAGTACAGAAACTTCAAACATTTCGTATAACATACGTATACACGTGGGAAGAATGACCGTCCCTTTTTCATAGATGTGATTTTTTTTTTTTTTTTTACTGAGCGAAAAGTTTCTGTCCGCGTTAAATGCATCTGTTAGGTTAGGTGACTTTAAGAAGTGACAATATTTATAGAACAGAACAGAACAGAAATTTTATTTAATTTTATACAAACAGTGTTTAAAATCTACAACTTTTCCTTGGGTTAAATGTTGAGAATTTCAGAGTCGCGAAATTTTCGACTAGCAGAATTTCAACAGGCTGTTATGCATTGCACTATTACTACTAATATCATGCTATTAAAGTTATATATTTAGACAGAAAAATGAAACAAATTGTATAGTTGTTTGTCTTTTTCCTAGGTACAACTGTGCTTATATATCTGTTAACGACTATAAATGGTACGCACAAGGTTGCTTGAATGGCCGCTTTGCAGTGTGTGAAAGAGAGGTATGTGTATTCTCCTTACTCTGTCGATGCTCGTTAACAGAACAGAACAGAACAGACACGACATATATTCAGTCTGTTTTTTGTTCGAATTCACAAACAGAAATAGTTATGTCGGAGTGTCAAGTGGTCAAGTTTGTTTTAGAAATTTGAAAAGTAAAGGGTAAACTTATTTTAACCTGATTTTGAGACAAAAATTGTAACAACATTATATGAATATTATATATATTAAAAATGAAGGTGAGTTTTTTAAAAAAAGTTTTCTTTTTTTTTTGTAATGAAAATTGCAGACTGCTGAAATTATAATACGGTGAGTGTATAGGTAACAAAAGTTGACAGGCATTCTTGCACGTCACCTTCTATTTTGGTTCATCGGATACTATTCGTGTATAGCACATTTGTTTCAACTAAACTTACCTTATAATACATGTATAACGACTGTATAATAAAATATTTCAGGCGACGGCGGCCGATGTAGCAGCAGCAGCATCCCGTTGAAAACACTTTTTTGATCTTTGCTGCAGAAGTTGATAATTAACAACACAGGCGTAGCTGAAGGAACCTGAGGACCAGGGGTGCAATGAGACAAATTGTTTTTACTGAGCATAGTATATTGTAGCAGTACTAGAATAAATATTGTTTTGAACAGAGATAATATTCCTTGTTTTCTTCCAGTAATTGCTAGACATTAATAATATTCTTTCCGTTATATTGAAACTCGCGTTTTTCAGAGTTAAGTAAGACTTTTAATTTCTGTATTTATATCTTATCCATTATAATGGCTTTATTGCTGGTAACTTGAGTTTGATCGTGTTTTGTTACTGATCGGGTGGTCGTAAGACTACAAAGTCAAATAAGCCATAACGTTCAGTTCTACAAGATTTTATGAACTGTCATATACCCCTATACCTGCACTTCTGAAAGGACTTTTCAGAACTAGGATTAAGGAAGTCCCCGGACATAAAACAAAGGATTTATATTTCTTTTCGATTCCATTAAGTCAAAACATGACTTATCAGACAAAGAGACAGAGCTATGTTTACCTCTCTTATCTATTCCCCAACCACACCCTCTTACACATGGTGCCACAGTAACTACTGCAAATCAGTAAAGCAGAAAAGCATGACCAAATGCACAGCTACACTAGGTACTTAACATTTCTATAAGGTTTTATTAGAATCTGATGATGATTGTAAGAGAAAATGCGCTGATAAAAGTTAAAAATGAAAATCTAAAATGTCCATTAACTCTTGCTAAAAATCAGTCAAGTGGAAAATCGTGACAACAGGCACAGCTACGCTAGGTACTGAACACTTCTGCAAGGTTTCATCAAAACCCAATCATGCAAGTAGAAGGAGTTGCGCAGACAAACTTTGTGACATACACCATCTAGCCAGACATCCATCTATCAATCCATCCAGACGGCTAGCACATAATCAAAATGTCTCGCTCAATCTACGTGGGAGAGACATAACTATAACATGACAAACGAGAGTGAAAGAATAACCAGATTACTTACTGTCGAATTGACGAAGTTTCAAAATCAAGAGTATTTCTATCAGTATTTTTCTTTCTGAAATTTCGAGTAAAATTCAAAATGTGATTTGGCCGCTTTATGCATTTTTTATGATCAATTTTATTCTTTGAATCTCATTCACGTGTTAATCACATTCATTCGAACAATCGCGCACGTGTTAATCACACTCACACGAACAATGACACACGTGTTAATCACATTCACTCGAACAATCATGCTGTTAATATAACGACGCATGCGCTAAATCAATTTGATTTCATTAATGCACCGTAACAAGAAAAACATTAATGCACAGCACCAAGTCGGCAAAGTGTTGTATACATGTAATTCTACCCATACAGAATATTCAAAACTCTGAGTGCACCTTGTCTAAACCAACGCTCTAACCACTTAGCCCTGACGTGTCAGGGGTAGAATCTATATTATCACAGGTGTGTATTCAGTTGTAATAGACATGCTTTTCTGTTCAAAACTATAAAAGAAACCGGAAAAAGCAGAATAATCTAAGTCATAACAAAATGATCCTTAATTTTGTCCTAATTATGTTTCTCTTCACCACGCTGCTATATTACTTCCCTAAATGAAGGGGAGATTACTGCTTTGGCGCGATTCTTTGTTCAAATATTGAACTCACTTTAGTACTATTAAGGGATCAAATATTAAGTATGTTGATTATTATCAAACAGGATATTTTCATTTGCATACCGATGAAATGTTGTTTCATCATTGTCTCAGATAATACCTTGGATCAATTAAAAAATTATGTTAAAAAAAAGGAAGAAAAAAATGAAAAGAAAAAAAACGTCAATACTGACTTTATCCCAAACATCTTCAATGACTTTGACGATATCAGCACAACGTATACATCAAAATCAATCTTATTTAAATATTACACAACATTAATAAAGATAGAAAGAAAAAGAATGGAAAAATGAATGAATGTAAGAAGGATGGAAAAAATGAATGAAAGTATTAAATTAAGAAAGAAAGAAAGAAAGAAAGAAAGATTTTTTAAACAATAGATATTGTACATTACTTAGATAGAATAAGAATGAACTCGCATAGCCTGATTTACGTTTGAAAAAGTGTACTCTTCACATTATTTTATTGTTGAAGTTGTCAGTAGGCCTGAAGACAATAACATGACTAATACGAAGAAAGGAAATTACATAAATAAAATTAATTAATTAACGTACAACTTATAGAACGACGCCTCTGGTTATTTAAATATAATTGAATTTGTAACTAACAAATAACTTTCTAGCCTTAATTATGATTATTTTAGATACTTTTGTTCAAAATAAAACTGTCTTTTGTAAATGTGTCGGAAATTTTTTTTTACAACTAAGACATTTTTACTAAGGAGGCGCCAAAGATAAGGTACAATGACAAAGACATATTTTTTTTAAAATTTATTTAAGTATATTTTGTCAATTTACTTTCTTCACTTTTCATAATGTAAACCTTTTATAATGCAAGTTGCATTTGCCTTTCATAAAGGAATATAATTAATCTAAGTAAAATCTTAAGTCAAATACCTTAATCCATAGTTTCATAAGATTTTTATTCGGTCTGGTCTGTAATTTGGTCTATACCGAGTATCAATAAAATTGTTATATTGTTTCGATATATGCAATATATCATTTTATTTTTTCCTTTGGGACTGAGACGTCATCAAAATAAAGATACATTTTTGTAGAAATTTCTAACTATAACCTGATTATAAGCCCAGAGGCTTGTAGCTATGATATTGGAACGTAAGCAGCTGATAGCTGTGCCTTGGTAAGTTGTTTTTCTGTTTTTAGTTTTACTATGTGATGTCACTGTCACAATGTGGCACGTATTAGTTTTAGAAGAAAAAAAATATAGGAAAAAGCATGAAATTCAGTCAAATCATTTTTATTCATTATAAGAGGACAACCGCAGGGTTTCAGGTCGATAATATATACACTGTACTTTTCAAAGAATCAAAGTTAGATAACGCGCACTCGGAGAATGGTCAATTACTACAGTTACACTACCCGGAAAAAAATCGTTGCGGAGATCTCCTCTGCATACCACCACGGACAAACTTAAGATCATTTCAAGCCCTTTACACATGTATGAACTTGTTTCAGAATTATTGTTCCTTTCTTTTTTTCTTTATCTATCTTTTTCAAACTTTTTATTTAAAAGGCATCAATAAAAAAGAAAACAGCTCGAAAATATAATTCCATATTAACTTTTACCATCATCACGTGACATGCCTGGTGGTAGGGATTACTTAAAGGGATGTAAATTGTGCGTGAAATTTGCCAGGAAAGTGTAGAGCAGAAAGAATTGTATTTTGCCAATTCTGGATAGCATTTAAAAGACGAGAGACACTTGTGTCCTATTAGAACCAACAAACAAACCAAAAAAAAAAAAAACTATTTGAAAAAACTCAGGCATTTTTGATATTTTGGCAGACTACTAAAACCAGAAACTAATTATGGATCTGAAATGTATTGCAGATGTATGACATACACAGCAGAATCGCTGTTTTGAAATAGCTGCATTCTAATTCTTCTGGGTTGTTTGATTTTATGTAGTTCGAAGACATTTGACCTTTATTCCAAAGATAGTTTGGACTGGAGACATTGGTCATTCTCAGTGTGTGGCTGACGACAACCGAGTATTTTACAGCATTAGATGTAACCATGTGTCTATTTCAGTAAACCAGAATGCACTCGGGTATCGTCCTTGCAACAACCGTATTTGCCCAGTTGTTATGTCAAGGTAAGCAATTTGAAATAAAAAAAATTTCTGCAAACAAAACACTTACAACAATAATAGTTGTATTTGAATTAGTACATTTTTTGAAGTCATATTTGCTTATTTAAAAATACTCAAAACCTCTATATTTTAACCTTCAAGATGATAAAAATTCTTCTGGATTTCATAAACAGACATATTAAAGCGGTAATTGCAAGGTAGTCTGAAACTAAAGGCGGATGATTTTTATTTACCTTCATATAATCATGACTTACATTATGTGTTACAAGAACTTGTCACAGTGCTCACCAAGTTAGTGTCTGACTATTTATGTTCGTAAGATTAATTTCTGTTATCAAACAACAACCATTGATTGCTTATCAAGATGATACAAATACTCAACCAGAACTGTACCTTACTCTTTGATCTGAAATGATTAAGATATTAGTTGTTTAGTTATAACTCACAGGACTTCGCTTCCCTGTTTCTTCGAATTGTCTTTCGGATGAGACTTTAAACCGAGGCCACTTGTGTCCGTGCTATACCTTGAGCATTTAAAGTAACTTAACATTCAATATGTAATGTAATGTAGTGTTATATTTAAGTGACAGGGATGTCTCTGTCTTTGCACTGTCCCAATAAAACCTTAAATAAATAAACACTACTGGGGGTGTAAATTATATAGGTAACCGATACAGACAATAAATCGATAAGTTTGATTAAAATAACTAGAAAGAATAGATTAGAATTGAAAGAGGGTAACTAGTCGGAGATAAATTCGTCTGAGCTGGTTTGTTTGGTTTCAGTGACAGAAAATGTTGCATGGTTTTATATAACACCAGCGTGAACTATGTTTGGCTTTATATAAACATGAGTAGAGAAAGTAAAGTATTTCTTCTAGCGTATTTGTCTTGTTTTGTATTGGAAGGTTTCACTGCTTTGACACCATGTGCCACTCCAGGACTGTATCTTTCAACAGATCAGAACTATTGCTTCGGTTATATACCGGTGACCAGAGAGTGGAATTATCATGTGGTGAGAACTGGTAAATTATTTATAAGGAAGTAGCGTTCATATATTTTTTGGTGAACAGATGTTCATATCAACCAAAATGTTATTAGGAAACACATTTTACAAAGATTAAATTTATCAATTAAAAGACGAAACCCTTTCGGATATAAAGGGTCCTTTCTTTCGACTGAAAGAAGAAGAAGAGTATGTACCGAAATTTTGATAAGTTAACAGGCCATGACTCTGTGCAGACTGCATCCTGTGTATGAAAAATTTACAGCAGAGCGCCAGAGAACCGACACGCCTCGACACGCCTACGAGAAGGTTCATTATGTAAAGAATTGTATTATGTTACTTATGACAGAGATCTAATGCTAGTCGTCGTTCAACTGTCTGCTAGATATTTACTTTTTCAAGTTGGGATGGATCAATTGCTCAGTGGTTACGCACAAAACTTTTAACGCAGGGGTGGCAAGTACAAATGATACTACTTCTTGCAGACGGAATATTAAACTGGGGTCTTTAAGTTGAGCATGTAAAAAACAGAAGTGTCTCTAGAATGGACTAGATTCTATATCCTGACTATCGCTTTATTGCTAACAAGCTAATTTGAAAACATTCGGTATCTGGTGGCCCATGGCAATATAAATATTCTTAACTTAAGCCATTAGCAAATAGAGAAAAAGAGAATATTTGTTTCTTTTTGTGGAAGATGAGAATTTATTTCATCGAGTGAACACCATATGTGATATTTTCACGAGTGGCGCAGCCACTCGTGAAAATATAAACATATGGTGTTCACGAGATGAAATAAATTCCCATCTTCCACTAAAAATCAAACAAATTTTCTTTTTATTTTATGCCAACACGTCAAAAATGGGTATTTTATGACATTTTTACTCAGGGCCTTCAATAAATTCCCCATGGTGAGCCCCAAATCAGTAAATGCGTACTTTGGTCAAACCGCACAAAAAAAGTGCAGACAATCTCCAATACATATCATAACTTTACTTCTGCTGAAATAAACTGAATACACTTTCATCAAATAACATTTATTTTCCTCTACACAGTTTATCAATATTTATTGAATTTTAGCCATACATACTTTAATTATAAAAGCGGATTAATACCGAGTAATATTCAATAAATTGAATTGAAAGTCGGGCATATTGGATATTGTCCATGTTAGTTATGTAAACAAATCAGACATTTTAAATAATTTATGGCGAATTTCATCATTGTTCACAACTAGTTAGGCTCAGGAATTCAATATTATAACTGGATTTAACAAGGTAAATAAATTTCACTCGCTGTCACTGTCTGAAATACAGCTGATTCTCTTGTATTTACGTGGTGGGGAAAAGTAGTTCCGGCACAAACAGTAGATTATCAAAATGGTAATTTCACTGATTCAAAACAGTGGATTATCACTTTTATCTCACTGATATTTCCCTATATTTCATTGGTAGGCATAAAATAAATAAGTTTATCTGTTTTGGCAGAGATTTGTGTTTACTTCAGATAAAGATATCACGAATATGTGAACCCAACTCCATCAAGAGATAAGGCGAATGGAAGCTTTTGAGGTGTAACAAACTAAGTTAGTATTGTTGCCATGCATTCCCCTTAATGCCATGATGCTTTTTAATTCTTTGTTTGTTTTTCTGTTTTATTCTTTTATTTTTTAAACTTCACTTGTTTTACTTATTCAAAGGTCATTTGCGACGGCTATGCAACAAAGCTTATTAATATAGACAGCGCAGAGAAACAGACAATGGTACAAACGTTTGTGAATGATCTAAGCCGTAAGTAGAAATAGAAAAAAGGTCAAGTTTACCATTTCTAAGCTTTGCCTGGATTGGCTCAAAACTTATAGAGAAGTCTAAAAACAGGCAAAGGTATAGACGTTTGTGACTGATCTAAGCCGTAAGTAGAAACAGAAAAAAATGTCAAGTTTAACATTTCTAAGCTTCGCTTGGATTGGCTCAAAACTTATAGAGAAGTCTAAAAACAGGCAAAGGTATAGACGTTTGTGACTGATCTAAGCCGTAAGTAGAAACAGAAAAAAAGTCAAGTTTAACATTTCTAAGATTCGCATGGATTGGCTCAAAACTTATAGAGAAGTCTAAAAACAGGCAAAGGTATAGACGTTTGTGACTGATCTAAGCTGTAAGTAGAAACAGAAAAAAAGTCAAGTTTACCATTTCTAAGCTTCGCCTGGATTGGCTCAAAACTTATAGAGAAGTCTAAAAACAGGCAAAGGTATAGACGTTTCTGACTGATCTAAGCTGTAAGTAGAAACAGAAAAAAAGTCAAGTTTAACATTTCTAAGCTTCGCATGGATTGGCTCAAAACTTATAGAGAAGTCTAAAAACAGGCAAAGGTATAGACGTTTGTGACTGATCTAAGCTGTAAGTAGAAACAGAAAAAAGGTCAAGTTTACCATTTCTAAGCTTCGCCTGGATTGGCTCAAAACTTATATAGAAGTCTAAAAACAGGCAAAGGTATAGACGTTTGTGACTGATCTAAGCTGTAAGTAGAAACAGAAAAAAAGTCAAGTTTAACATTTCTAAGCTTCGCATGGATTGGCTCAAAACTTATAGAGAAGTCTAAAAACAGGCAAAGGTATAGACGTTTGTGACTGATCTAAGCTGTAAGTAGAAACAGAAAAAAGTCAAGTTTAACATTTCTAAGCTTCGCATGGATTGGCTCAAAACTTATAGAGAAGTCTAAAAACAGGCAAAGGTATAGACGTTTGTGACTGATCTAAGCTGTAAGTAGAAACAGAAAAAAAGTCAAGTTTAACATTTCTAAGCTTCGCATGGATTGGCTCAAAACTTATAGAGAAGTCTAAAAACAGGCAAAGGTATAGACGTTTGTGACTGATCTAAGCTGTAAGTAGAAACAGAAAAAAAGTCAAGTTTACCTTTTCTAAGCTTCGCCTGGATTGGCTCAAAACTTATAGAGAAGTCTAAAAACAGGCAAAGGTATAGACGTTTGTGACTGATCTAAGCCGTAAGTAGAAACAGAAAAAAAGTCAAGTTTAACATTTCTAAGCTTCGCCTGGATTGGCTCAAAACTTATAGAGAAGTCTAAAAACAGGCAAAGGTATAGACGTTTGTGACTGATCTAAGCCGTAAGTAGAAACAGAAAAAAAGTCAAGTTTAACATTTCTAAGCTTCGCATGGATTGGCTCAAAACTTATAGAGAAGTCTAAAAACAGGCAAAGGTATAGACGTTTGTGACTGATCTAAGCTGTAAGTAGAAACAGAAAAAAAGTCAAGTTTAACATTTCTAAGCTTCGCATGGATTGGCTCAAAACTTATAGAGAAGTCTAAAAACAGGCAAAGGTATAGACGTTTGTGACTGATCTAAGCTGTAAGTAGAAACAGAAAAAAAGTCAAGTTTACCATTTCTAAGCTTCGCCTGGATTGGCTCAAAACTTATAGAGAAGTCTAAAAACAGGCAAAGGTATAGACGTTTGTGACTGATCTAAGCTGTAAGTAGAAACAGAAAAAAGTCAAGTTTAACATTTCTAAGCTTCGCCTGGATTGGCTCAAAACTTATAGAGAAGTCTAAAAACAGGCAAAGGTATAGACGTTTGTTACTGATCTAAGCTGTAAGTAGAAACAGAAAAAAAAGTCAAGTTTAACATTTCTAAGCTTCGCATGGATTGGCTCAAAACTTATAGAGAAGTCTAAAAACAGGCAAAGGTATAGACGTTTGTGACTGATCTAAGCCGTAAGTAGAAACAGAAAAAAATGTCAAGTTTACCATTTCTAAGCTTCGCATGGATTGGCTCAAAACTTATATAGAAGTCTAAAAACAGGCAAAGGTATAGACGTTTGTGACTGATCTAAGCTGTAAGTAGAAACAGAAAAAAAGTCAAGTTTAACATTTCTAAGCTTCGCATGGATTGGCTCAAAACTTATAGAGAAGTCTAAAAACAGGCAAAGGTATAGACGTTTGTTACTGATCTAAGCTGTAAGTAGAAACAGAAAAAAATGTCAAGTTTAACATTTCTAAGCTTCGCATGGATTGGCTCAAAACTTATAGAGAAGTCTAAAAACAGGCAAAGGTATAGACGTTTGTGACTGATCTAAGCTGTAAGTAGAAACAGAAAAAAGTCAAGTTTAACATTTCTAAGCTTCGCATGGATTGGCTCAAAACTTATAGAGAAGTCTAAAAACAGGCAAAGGTATAGACGTTTGTGACTGATCTAAGCTGTAAGTAGAAACAGAAAAAAAGTCAAGTTTACCATTTCTAAGCTTCGCATGGATTGGCTCAAAACTTATAGAGAAGTCTAAAAACAGGCAAAGGTATAGACGTTTGTGACTGATCTAAGCTGTAAGTAGAAACAGAAAAAAAGTCAAGTTTACCTTTTCTAAGCTTCGCCTGGATTGGTTCAAAACTTATAGAGAAGTCTAAAAACAGGCAAAGGTATAGACGTTTGTGACTGATCTAAGCTGTAAGTAGAAACAGAAAAAAAGTCAAGTTTAACATTTCTAAGCTTCGCATGGATTGGCTCAAAACTTATAGAGAAGTCTAAAAACAGGCAAAGGTATAGACGTTTGTTACTGATCTAAGCTGTAAGTAGAAACAGAAAAAAGTCAAGTTTAACATTTCTAAGCTTCGCATGGATTGGCTCAAAACTTATAGAGAAGTCTAAAAACAGGCAAAGGTATAGACGTTTGTGACTGATCTAAGCTGTAAGTAGAAACAGAAAAAAAGTCAAGTTTACCATTTCTAAGCTTCGCCTGGATTGGCTCAAAACTTATAGAGAAGTCTTAAAACAGGCAAAGGTATAGACGTTTGTGACTGATCTAAGCTGTAAGTAGAAACAGAAAAAAGTCAAGTTTAACATTTCTAAGCTTCGCCTGGATTGGCTCAAAACTTATAGAGAAGTCTAAAAACAGGCAAAGGTATAGACGTTTGTTACTGATCTAAGCTGTAAGTAGAAACAGAAAAAAAAGTCAAGTTTAACATTTCTAAGCTTCGCATGGATTGGCTCAAAACTTATAGAGAAGTCTAAAAACAGGCAAAGGTATAGACGTTTGTGACTGATCTAAGCCGTAAGTAGAAACAGAAAAAAATGTCAAGTTTACCATTTCTAAGCTTCGCATGGATTGGCTCAAAACTTATAGAGAAGTCTAAAAACAGGCAAAGGTACAGACGTTTGTGACTGATCTAAGCCGTAAGTAGAAACAGAAAAAAAATCAAGTTTAACATTTCTAAGCTTCGCCTGGATTGGCTCAAAACTTATAGAGAAGTCTAAAAACAGGCAAAGGTATAGACGTTTGTGACTGATCTAAGCTGTAAGTAGAAACAGAAAAAAGTCAAGTTTAACATTTCTAAGCTTCGCTTGGATTGGCGCAAAACTTATAGGAGAAGCCTGAACAGCCAAGTAAAACTGCAAGTTCGAATTACTTCACAGGTCCAATGTGATAGTAAACAACTGTTGTTTGTTTAGGATATGTTGACACGTTTATATTCTACCAAATCTACCAAAACATACCATTTCCTATCTGGTAGCTTCTCTTAATAATCATGTTGAAAGAATCACATCATTAAATAGGTTATTCTAAATAACCGTGTAAAGAGTTGGCAAGGCTGATGATAATACGGTATAAAGCAAAACAAGCTAAACGCAAGGTTTACAACTTCACACAGAAAAAAGCATTTTTAATTGATTTTGAGAATATTCTTTGTAGTGTGAGTATACTTGATTTTTTCCAGGTCTCAAAGTCCTAATCCTTTTCTAATTTAGTAAAAGTCCTATTCCATTTTTCAGTCAAAGTGATATTGATGATATTGTGGTAAAAGAGCTTGAAATATCCATTTTGGGAAGAAAAAAATTGCTTTCAGCCAGAAGAAATTTTTTTTTTATCAATCGTCAGTACTTTTCAAAGGTACACCTTTAGTCTGTATATGGAATATTCTTGACAACGACAACGTACAAAGGTTTCATTTACTGTCTATTAAATAAATTTCAGTTTCGACATCTTTAAATATCTTTATTGGATTAACAAACATACTTACTGACGATACGTACTGGGTGTGGTACGGGGGAAACATCACATCTTACACAAACTGGGCAGATGGTCAGCCCGTGGTTTCTTACAGGTCAGTTTGTTATACTATACTGTTTAAGCACGGGAGAAGGAACTTTTGAGCTAGAGTCGCTTTCGTATCCTTTGTATTCATAATTCTAAGAAGTTATATGTGTGCATAAATGTCATTTTTCATTTTTCATAGAAAAGATTTTTAACGAAATAAGATAAAAAATATGACAAAGATAATGATAGTACTTATAATTATTGGCCCTCAAACCAAAGGGCCAGTATAATGTTTCCTTGTGCAATGTACATTATCTAAGGGAATGACGCAACTATACAACATTGATCTATTTTTCTTTTAAGGGTAAACTGTGCTTACATGACCTTAACAGACTACAAATGGTATTCAAGCAATTGTCTAAGCAGCCGCCTCGGGTTGTGTGAAAGAGATGTAAGTTTTGTGTTCTTAATCAAAATGTCTCTCATATTAGGTAGACAAGCGGTAGAACCCTGGACCCCGATCCGGAGGTCACTGCTTCAAATTTTATTAAGAGTGAGCGTCTCCAAAGTTTGAAACTTGGTCATGTGGTTTCAAGAGTTAGGTCACCAGCCTAAACCAAAGCAAAACTTTGTCGACACTTAAGAAGTCACATTTTGTATCTCGTCTATATAAAATCAACACGGAATGTTTGTTGGAATAACGTATTGGTTGAATTTGGTTGAATTTGAAAAAGGGTCACATTAGTTGAAAACTAGGTTACCAGATCAAATCTTATTTTTAGTTTACTCTTTATTTCAGTTAATCTGAATGTTCCCAACTTAGGTCATGTAGGATTTTACACAAGCTCGCCTGGACAAATCAAGCGAAAATATTGTAAACACCGTATTATTGTTTTCAGTATCAGTAAATTTATTACACAAATATAATTATTACATTTTACCATATCGTAATGAAACTGACTCCGAGTGTTTGAACCGTCTGTCTCTTGGAAAAAGATTTAATTCGAGAATCCTTGGGACAAAAACTAGGCAACCATCTGAAATCATTCGAAACCCTTTTGAATACTGTAGAAGTCAGAGTTTTATCCAAATTTTCATGCAGCTTAGCCAGATGTTTTGTTATGAACTCTTGAATGAGTCTGAAACCATGTTTGGTAAGAAAACAGATCAACAGCTCAGCTCACTTGAAATAATGTAAACACTCTAGAGAGAACATATTTAGCGCAATCTTCAAAGCATTTTGGAGAGAATGTTTGTTTTTAATAATTTGATGGATTTAAAATACGCGGGATCATGTGAATCACAATCTAGATAACTTATTTTGCCCAGTCTACTTAAAACTTCGTTTGAATATATTGTCTTGATGATCTCTTCCGAGGAATTTAAAACTGGGTCAAGCAGATTGAAAAGCATGGACACCAATTCAGATAAGTTTAGAATTGTGTCAACACTTTAGATGTCAAATTGTTTACCCAATATTCGCTAAACTTGATTGCAATGATTTTATAGATGAATTTTATGGAGCGCTTGGAATACGAACATGCAGGCACAAGCCTAAACCTAAGTTATGTGGTTGAAAAAATAAGTTTTCTTGACTTTGTATGACATATATTTGACTTTTAAGTATTGAGAGATATAGTGATATCAATATTCATATTTTATATATGTGTAGATTTTAAAATTTAAAAAAATCTTAAATTTCAGGCTACAGCTGCTGACAGAGTAGGTTCTACGTAAAGCAATACGGATGAGAGCTTTACCTGATTCAATGAAGCAACAGTTGACATGATATACAGCTGAATAAATGTATCAATGTACTGTTAATATCATTTACACATGCTAGTTCAAAACATACCAACGGATATATTCTATAGTTCTATTATTTGATAAGGCTGTTTTCTTCCCTGAATTTAGAACTGTAAATAACATGATATAGTACAGAGCAACTATTATTTTGGCTTTCTGTTTTATTTGCAAGAAGTTGCTGTAATGCTACACTTTAAAACTAGGAACAATTTTCCAAAAAACTTGACATAAAGATATAAGGGTTAAGGTTTATTATTTAACGTAGGTAGTCAACAAAAGTCCCCATCTGGTCTAGATGGAACGACTTATGTCCAGAAGAACCCTCGGTGCGTGCATTGTACCTCCCCGATCCCCAGTCTAGGCCAATACTGCTGTGTAACACCGCACTTTGGGGTCAAACGCACTTTGGGGTCCGACCCAAAAGTGCGGTAAACTTCACAACGCACTTTGGGGTCAAATGTACTTTGGGGTCAAAATCGACAAATGAACCCCAAAGTGCGTTAATATGCGACATATCAACGCATTTTGGGTTCCAAACTTCTGAAGGTGTCATCTGAGTTCTGCTTGAATACTAAGTACTGACTTATTTTCGAACTGCAACCTTGAAAAATTTAAGGTGGAGTTCAAGATGACGGTCGATACTTAGATACACAACTGTGCAATGAAATAATCTTACTTAGTGCCTTTTAAGTTCAGATATAGCTGTGATCGAAAAAAACAACATTGTATGTATTGCTTATTAAATGTAAGTGATAAATGTTTTATGAATTTACCACTTTAAATATCACGAAAATCGTGACTATATAACAAACTATTTAAATTGTAAATGTATTCGTAATTATAACAGATGTTTCGAAGAGCATTCTGTTCTGTCAGGCTTTTACTAGATAAGTTTTGGTGCCGTATTGAACCCCAAATTAAATTTGAGTTTCTTTTTTTTAACCGAAATGAGATTCCGTATTTTCAGTTTAACCAGGACACTGACTAAACCCTAACTACGATTTTATAGTGCTGTACTTAGCAAAAAAAAACTACGATTTAATCCTCTTGTTTGAGTTGGCATCTTATATTGGAACAACAGCATTCAAAACTTATCAGAATATTTCCTTAAAAGTGTTTTTTTTCCCAAAGATTTTGCAATGCACATTTAAGACTAGTCACCAAGTTTCATGTTTGTGAGTTAAAGTCTCAACATGGTGGTTTTTTCATAGATCTTAAAGCAAGGAAATATTTTTTAAGCCTATTAAATTTGCTTTTCTCCTACAAAACACAGGAAAGTGATCACTAAGATCAACTGGCAGAGTTTCAGATTTACAAACAGTTTTGGGAGTTGTTACATAAATATACTCTAACAATGTGAAAAATGTTTTTAATATCCTGGTGAGATTCCTAATAATCTGTTAAAAATAAAACTGCTTAGCTCTTGTCGGAAGTTTTTAAATCAAACTGCTTAGCTCTTGACGAAAGTTTTAAAATCAAACTGCTTAGCTCTTGTCGAAATTTTTTAAAATAAAACTTATTTCATTTCTAAAATCACCTGAGTCTTATCCCCTTTCTGAGATCTTATCTGAAGTGAGCTTCGTTACCTGCCCTTAAGGATATTATTTAAGTTACATAATTTAGGGTTGAAATTTAAAAAAACAATGTCGGGTAATGAATATGTTTGGTTTCGCACTGTCAGTGTAAAATCCTGTTAAGAAATTAAGAAATGCTTTCCCACTTCTGTATTTTGCGTTCTACAATATAAACGCAAAGTAATGTATTTTGGTGGCATAAAACAGAAATTAAAACAGAATCAGTTGATTAATTTTAGAATTTTTTCCCCGCTCCCTTTTTGTTACTATGGTAACGTTGATTCAAACCAGAGTTTAAGCACAAAGAAGAACAAGAACATAGTAACAAAGTTCTTTTTTTATTTCTCACTCTGTTTATTCTATTAGTTTGAAGAAAATATAAAAATGGACGGAGGAAATAAACATATTACACGTATTCACAAACATGATTTAAATTAAAAGAATCATGATCAAAGTTTTATTTTTTACGATATAAAAAATAACAACTAGGCAGTATTATCAAAATGAGCAGTGGTATCGTTTAACCGGGACTATTGCTGAAAAGAACGTAAATATCGCTTTATATGAAGGTTCCGGTCAAATGTATAAGAACATCAAAAAGAAAACGTTTTCTTAACAATGCTCATAAAGTATTTAGACATGTTTTGCATGCAACATTCCCTTCATCACATCAAAAAAATATTTTTCTTCGCTTTCCCTTGGGTATTTTAAGTAATTCATTTTGCCTGAAGAAAAATATATAATTTAAAATCATGAATATTTTGCTTAAAGCCATGAAATGTATCAACAAAATAAAATGAAAAATGGAAGACAATTTGAAATAAAAGAGAAAAGAAATCTGCTTATTATAACAAACTAATCTTTCACCTAGACAAACACGGAAAAATAAACATGTATTGCTACTTAAAGAAAAATATGACAAGAAACTCAGCGAGGTTTATTTGCAAACAAACAACAACAACACAAAAAAAGAAAAAAAATGTTTTGAGTAGTTGATAGTAGATTTATCACAGATTGAAGAAATATGTTGTATGGAAAACAATACGACGTCAAACCTTCAAACCTCCCATGTCAAATCACAGAAAAGTACTTGTACAAACATGTGACAGTTGTATAAACATGTGATAGTTGTACAAACGTGATAATTGTACAAACATGTGACAGTTGTACATATATATGACAGTTGTACAGACATGTGATAGTTGTACAAACATGTAACAGTTGTACATACATATGACAGTTGTACAGACATGTGACAGTACAAATATGTGATAGTTTTGACATAAAAGTCCTAACAGATATAAAAAAATCCCTTACTGCTTCAAATGACAAAACATACAAAAAATTTACAAAAATGCACTATTCTTTGAATGAAAATTGTGATTCTTTTTAAAATCTTGAACTTTATTAATAGAATGCTTTAGCTGAAAAAATCGATTTTATAATTGTACGTCTTTTCGAACGATAAAATAAATTTAGAAAACGGAACACTACTGATATATAGAACGTGTAAACTATGCATATTATAACAGATTTGACTATATTGACTTATATAAGTGTTTAATAGGCTACTTTTATTTCATGTTTTCACGTTGGCTAGCCAGTCACTGCACCCTCGAAAGACGTTTCCAGGAAACGTATGAAACGCTATCTGACCTCATAAAAGCATACCACGTGATGTAGAGATATCCGCTATTATTGCCCTTAGAATACGCCTTTAAGTTTATCTTCCAAAGAACACAGAGGATCTTTCTTTTGATATTTCATGCCATTTTCATCCTGATTTAAAGACAAAAACAATATTTTCCCGATGAAAAGAGTTCACGATGTTTGAGACACAGTTTAAGACTATGAAAAACATTAAAGAGTTTGAATCTCTTGACACTTTTGTTACGAAAAAAAACAACAACAAAAACCGTCATTCAGTATTTTCTCTGTAATTGACTGAGTCCGTGGTAAAAGGAAATGATGTTGTTTTGCAAATAGTTTCTTGTTCCTCATGGCATATGGTGCCTGTAAAGAACTTGGTTTTTTGTACAAGCTAATCCTTTTCAAGCGACAGTGTAATTTCGCACAATAAGCTCTATTTCATTTGGGAAAGATCAGTTCAACATTCAGACGGTAAAAATCTGTATAACATTGGTCATTTTCAACTGAAACTTAGGATAAACTCTGAATTATTTGGGAGCCTGCCGTTCATGAAAAACAACAACTCCAAAATCACTTATCAATAAACGTATCATTAAAAATCTTTGCCTGACGATTGTTATAACACTGCCGAATAAGGGTTATTTCAATCGCTGTTTGACCAATATTGTCAAACTGATCTCTGAATTTGAAGCAGTCAGGAGAGTTACACCCGCTTCAATATAAATAAAACGAAAATACGCTTTGAGGGTGCACGTGGCGGCTAGCCACCGTGAATATATTGCAACCGACGTTTATACTTCTTTTAGTCTTTGGCATATACCCAAAAACTATTTCAGTGTTCTAATGTTTGTGAAATAAACCTTGCTTTCATTTTAACGTCTCCATAGGATACACGTTCACGCGTTTTCGTAACAGTGACAGCTACCAGGAACAAAAAGTATTGCAACAACAAAGGTTATCCGATGTTTTTTGTTTACAACTGTGGAGACCTTAAAATTGTATATATACTATTCCTATTCTGCTAAAAGGAACAGTGATAGAAAAATTCTCGTTTGGTATCTATCTAAAATGTTTATTATGCAGTATTGACAATTTCAAATATGCGTAAACACAAAAACAAAAGCACTTTACCGGACAAACATAAGGCAGTTTGTCACGTAGCTCTGGTGGGCGAACGTTTCAAGAATGTGTGTTTTTGAAAACATGGCTATAAATGAACATCTATATCAGCAACAAACATAACAGTCGAAACGTGCATGTAACTATGAAGTGATAGAAAAATAGCACTTGTATCTCCTTGGGTTTTTTTGGGGGAAATTCTAAGAAATTTAGAAAGTCTTCGAGTGTTTTTAGCTTACTTGATAACCGTGAATAAATGTTTGCCTATATTCTATATGTGTTATTTTTATAAAGGGTTTCTGTTCATTTCAAATATGAAGAACTGTGTATTTGTTGTATTTTCTAATACTGACTGTCCGGAAGATCACTGTGCCCAACTTTGTTGCTGAAAAAAAGAAAATACGTTAAGAATTGATACTGAAATTCCATCATCAACTGAAGAACTTAAGTCCACAGTATTTAACGGTCGGAATGTTACATGCTCAGAATTTTATTGGCGTCATTGAGTGTTTCTTTCATTGCACAGACATAAAATACTTTATCCATTATAAAATGTTTGGCAAATACTTGAAGTTTTCAATATAAATTACCGCATGGATTTTTATTTACAAAGTGCGTACTCATTCTAGTTTTTAGCTTGAAAATCAATCACTCCTTATAACATAAACGGGATTAAGTCCCTTCAAGGTGTATTTCTTTTCTTGAGCAGATGATAACCTTAGGTTCAGCTCAAATATTTTCTACAAACTTCATATCTTTTCCTGAACTTCTCTTGTGGCAGTATTGATCTGGACAGCACAAAACAATGTCAGATAAACTCATATAGATACGTAGATATCGTAGATATCTTGATCATTACTTACAATCTTCAATTTACTAATCTACAAACCTTCTGGAAAGATGCATCGTGCTGGATTCGTAGGCAAAATTGGTCTCGCCTTGCTTGCTACAATGTAAAGAAAGTCTTGTATTATTGAGCATAATGCTATGTATATATCAGTGAAAGGGATATCAGAAAACTGTTATATGCATATACAACACCAGTGGCAAATGCTGGTATAGCACAGTATACGTGTGACTGATAAAAACTGAGACAATACTGACAGCCAGTATCATATCATAATAAATTGAAATTTGGTCAAGCAACCAAAAACCATGTTAAACCATGTCTGTACGCCCAAAGGTATTACAAGTCAAATGTTTGAACGCCGCCAAATGGAGTGGGGGTTATATAATTAGTAATGTTGGATTAAATGTATGGTGGTTAATCAAATCATATCTTTTTGCACTCTAATTTTTGTATATGGCTGTCATTTGTTGTTGTTCAATGCTAAAAAAGATGATTCTACGTCAAGTCTATAGGCATTGTTTCCTCAGTAGGGAAATCGGCTGCTGTCACATTATGCTTTTTTGAGTAAAGGAGTGGAATTAAACCGAAATCATTGACCTAATCAAAAGATAATATTTTTTCCTACCTCTTTAATTCTAAAATATAAATTTGCATATGCTTTTACAGTTCACGTAAGGAAAAAATATTTCGAAAAAGAAAATTAATTCGAACCCCTGCTTGAAACTACAAGTTCGAATGGTCAATACCACTGTCACGTCCTTACTAAAAATAATGACATCGTAGTCATTCGTTTAAAATCGTAACTATTTCCGTAAATTTAGACTGGTTCGCGATCCAAATCAAAAGACCGCTTGTTACAAAGAACACACTATGAAATCAGTTTACAGTCTAAATGGAGTTTCGTCACCCTTTGGAAATTTTACTTACTGCATTCCAATATACACGCCGCCAGGCGGCGTGTAACAATTAAATGACTTGGTGATACCTACCTGGGCTCAAACCAGTACTCTTACCAAAACTGCTGAATGTTTAAAGTCACTGTTAACTCCAATCCCTGGCTGGGTTCGTACCAGTTACTTCCGGATTGGGAGTCAAACATGGTACCCCTCAACCACAGCGCCTATCAGGAGTTAGGAATAATTATACTCGCATTATATTTGGAAGAAAGAATTCACCATGCTATGTTAACTTACCCCTGTCCCTCTTCGTCGGATTTCATGGTACGGTAATGTTTAGCAAGTTTCACAGAAAATACTATACTCGGAACGAAGAAGAACAGACACCAGCCAATGGAAAACCAGAAACCGTTCTGAAAACAAAAGATAAAATTTTTGACAAATAAGAAAAGGTGTATTATTTACAGTTATCAAAATGCATTTTCAAGTTAAGGTCTTTCGTGTATTATTTATATACATGCACATTGCAAATAGGAAACACTCTTAAAACTATCCACCACGGAATATCGAACAGACATCGTGGACGGAAATTTTCATTTACCATGTTTAACTGATAAATCAAGCTATATGGTCGTTCCTTAAAACTTCATTTTTATTATTTCCAAGTTTATAAAATGAATACTTTTTTGAAATGAAAAGATGCGCAGTGAGTGATCAAAATTGTAAGACGTTCAAGATTATGAAGGTTCGCCTGGAGACAACTAACAATGGCAAAAATCACCTGAACGCTTCAGAATAGAAGCTCACTGCAAAAGGTCACTGCCCAGAAGTTATCATACAGAGGGGGTAGAAAAACTTAGATTTAAGGTTGTATTTTTTTGTATACAGTTTCAGTGAGAACCGTTCAATAAAAAAACGCGCTACTTTTCCTGTTTTGAACATTTACTCTCGGTCTGTTAGTGCTGATAGCAGGAACAAATCTGGTCGACACAAGTCTCCTTTACGCACAAGAAGTTAAAACCTGGGTTTTCAAACTTATTTGTTCAGAAATGTAGACTTATGTTATTACAAAGGTACTATAAAAAAAAAAAATAAAGACAGCATTATATTCTGTAGAGTACTTACGAAGGCATCGACGATATATTTACATACAGACACAACAACTACAGAATCGTAAAGATTCCAGAGGGGTGTACACTGGCCAACTTTGTTTCGGACCTGGGTGAAAAAATGTAAGACTTATTTTCAACAAACATTTATCTCCACTAAAAAGTGATCTTTATACAATGTATACTGAAATCTGATTGAATACCTTGAGACATGAAATATTGTTATCTAATGCATATCAAATGCTTCCGTAAAAAAGGTAAAACATGTAATTTGGTGGAATGAATTCCTTTGAAACATTTCTACAAAATAATAATCAACCAAACAATGAAACCCTAACGATTAATTGCAAGACCAATTTTTACTGTTCGTGTAGACCCATTACTCTCTAGGCTTGAAGGCTGAATGTTTACACAGACAGTCAGTAAAATCACCACGAAACGCCTGTACAATGAAACAATGGGTTTCACTAGATGTTATATTACATCCAGGCGTTTTGCAATGTATATATGTTAACATTACATTAATGTGTTCTTATCTCTGGTTTTAATGTTCATTCTAGTAAATTTTCTGTTTAAGTGCTAGAAGTTTATCTTGCACAGGGCATTTATAACCTACCGCGTCTTTCGTGTTGCTGACATAATCATTAACAATTTTTGTGATTGCCTCTTTGAATTTGTTTGTAATCTAAAAATAGAAATATTACAATAAACACAACAACAATAAAAACATTCAGAACAGATCTGCATGAAAAAGACATGTGTACTAATATGAACTACATTTCTCTTTGACACTGCTTTCTGACCAAGTGTAACATTTTTGACACTGCTTTCTGTCCAAGTGTAACATTTTTGGCACTGCTTTCTGATCAAGTGTAACATTTTTGACACTGCTTTCTGATCAAGTGTAACATTTTTGACAATGTTTTCTGACCAAGTGTAACATTTTTGGCACTGCTTTCTGACCAAGTGTAACATTTCTGACACTGCTTTCTGACCAAGTGTAACATTTTTGGCACTGCTTTCTGACCAAGTGTAACATTTCTGACACTGCTTTCTGACCAAGTGTAACATTTTTGGCACTGCTTTCTGACCAAGTGTAACATTTCTGACACTGCTTTCTGGCCAAGTGTAACATTTCTGACACTGCTTCCTGACCAAGTGTAACATTTTTGACACTGCTTTCTGACCAAGTGTAACATTTTTGACACTGCTTTCTGACCAAGTGTAATATTTTTGACACTGCTTTCTGACCAAGTGTAACATTTTTGACACTGCTTTCTGACCAAGTGTAACATTTTTGACACTGCTTTCTGACCAAGTGTAACATTTTTGACACTGCTTTCTGGCCAAGTGTAACATTTTTGACACTGCTTTCTGACCAAGTGTAATATTTTTGACACTGCTTTCTGACCAAGTGTAATATTTTGACACATCTTTCTGACCAAGTGTAACATTTTTGACACTGCTTTCTGACCAAGTGTAACATTTTTGACACTGCTTTCTGACCAAGTGTAACATTTTTGACACTGCTTTCTGGCCAAGTGTAACATTTTTGACACTGCTTTCTGACCAAGTGTAATATTTTTGACACTGCTTTCTGGCGAAGTGTAACATTTTTGACACTGCTTTCTGACCAAGTGTAACATTTTTGACACTGCTTTCTGGCCAAGTGTAACATTTTTGACACTGCTTTCTGACCAAGTGTAACATTTTTGACACTGCTTTCTGACCAAGTGTAACATTTTTGACACTGCTTTCTGACCAAGTGTAATATTTCTGACACTGCTTTCTGACCAAGTGTAACATTTTTGACACTGCTTTCTGACCAAGTGTAACATTTTTGGCACTGCTTTCTGACCAAGTGTAATATTTCTGACACTGCTTTCTGACCAAGTGTAACATTTTTGGCACTGCTTTCTGACCAAGTGTAATATTTCTGACACTGCTTTCTGACCAAGTGTAACATTTTTGGCACTGCTTTCTGACCAAGTGTAATATTTCTGACACTGCTTTCTGACCAAGTGTAACATTTTTGGCACTGCTT
The DNA here is from genome assembly GCA_012932295.1 of Cyclina sinensis. NCBI lineage: Eukaryota > Metazoa > Mollusca > Bivalvia > Venerida > Veneridae > Cyclina > Cyclina sinensis. The sequence continues at coordinate 8,946,728 of JAAONU010000016.1, forward strand.
TCTGACCAATTGTAACATTTCTGACACTGCTTTCTGGCCAAGTTTAACTTTCTGGCCAAGTGTAACATTTTTGACACTGCTTTCTGACCAAGTGTAACATTTTTGACACTGCTTTCTGACCAAGTGTAATATTTCTGACACTGCTTTCTGACCAAGTGTAACATTTCTGGCACTGCTTTCTGACCAAGTGTAACATTTTTGACACTGCTTTCTGACCAAGTGTAACATTTTTGACACTGCTTTCTGACCAAGTGTAACATTTTTGACACTGCTTTCTGACCAAGTGTAATATTTCTGACACTGCTTTCTGACCAAGTGTAACATTTTTGACACTGCTTTCTGACCAAGTGTAATATTTCTGACACTGCTTTCTGACCAAGTGTAACATTTTTGGCACTGCTTTCTGACCAAGTGTAACATTTTTGACACTGCTTTCTGACCAAGTGTTACATTTTTGACACTGCTTTCTGACCAAGTGTAACATTTTTGGCACTGCTTTCTGACCAAGTGTAACATTTTTGGCACTGCTTTCTGACCAAGTGTAACATTTTTGGCACTGCTTTCTGACCAAGTGTAACATTTTTGACACTGCTTTCTGACCAAGTGTAACATTTTTGGCACTGCTTTCTGACCAAGTGTAACATTTCTGACACTGCTTTCTGGCCAAGTGTAACTTTCTGGCCAAGTGTAACATTTTTGGCACTGCTTTCTGACCAAGTGTAACATTTTTGGCACTGCTTTCTGACCAAGTGTAACATTTCTGACACTGCTTTCTGGCCAAGTGTAACTTTCTGGCCAAGTGTAATATTTTTGACACTGCTTTCTGACCAAGTGTAATATTTTGACACATCTTTCTGACCAAGTGTAACATTTTTGACACTGCTTTCTGACCAAGTGTAACATTTTTGACACTGCTTTCTGACCAAGTGTAACATTTTTGACACTGCTTTCTGGCCAAGTGTAACATTTTTGACACTGCTTTCTGACCAAGTGTAATATTTTTGACACTGCTTTCTGGCGAAGTGTAACATTTTTGACACTGCTTTCTGACCAAGTGTAACATTTTTGACACTGCTTTCTGGCCAAGTGTAACATTTTTGACACTGCTTTCTGACCAAGTGTAACATTTTTGACACTGCTTTCTGACCAAGTGTAACATTTTTGACACTGCTTTCTGACCAAGTGTAATATTTCTGACACTGCTTTCTGACCAAGTGTAACATTTTTGACACTGCTTTCTGACCAAGTGTAACATTTTTGGCACTGCTTTCTGACCAAGTGTAATATTTCTGACACTGCTTTCTGACCAAGTGTAACATTTTTGGCACTGCTTTCTGACCAAGTGTAACATTTCTGACACTGCTTTCTGGCCAAGTGTAACTTTCTGGCCAAGTGTAACATTTTTGACACTGCTTTCTGACCAAGTGTAATATTTTTGACACTGCTTTCTGACCAAGTATAACATTCATAAAACTGGAAGAGAGCGCTCATTAAGTCTCATAAAAATAAAGTAAATGAATTTAAGGAAGAACTACCTGCCATTATGCATATTCACTTGGTACCTATAATTTTGTCTTGTTAAGCTTCTAATGTTTCCGGATCCTACACACAATGATGTTGTTTTTTTACAGCGTTAGCATTTACTCAGAATCTTCTCGAGTAACACATAATTTACTAAGTATATAGTTCTCTTTATTTGCGTGCCATAAATATTAAGAACAAGTTAATACCTCGTCAGTCTTTGCACCAATTTGACTGCTTGTGGTATTGACACCAGAAACAAATTCGTCTCGCCAAACCTGAAATATTGTTTTTCTATAAGATCACTCAAAGACACTGAGACATTGCCATATATAACATAATGCCAAGCAGTTCATTAAGCCATATAAATCATTATTTTTATACATTTCATTATGCAATATATTTGATAATGCCGTACAGTTAATTATGTCATATAGTTCATCATGCCATATAGTTCATAATGTCATATTATTTAGTAAGCTATATAGTTGAGTGTGCCATTTGTTCGTTATTTGATATACATGTAGTTCATCATGCGCTATAGTTCATTATGCCATTTGGTTCATTATGTGTTACAGTTCATAAACCCATTAAATAGTATTTTAACATTTTTTATAACATTTGAATTTCCTGCTGATATCTTGTACAAAATAACAGAAATGCAAAGTGAAAATAGCATACCTGAAGACATCTTCTTGGCACTGAAATGGTGTGTACAGCAGTTAGGTACAAAACAACATGTTGAGCAAACACGCATACTTAAGAATCAAAGGCCTTGCTTTACCCAAATTAAATGACGCATGATTATGCGAACACGGAAGTTAGAAATTTGTTATTGCAAGGGCAATAACGCCGACGATTGAAGCCCAAAGAATAATAAGAATAAGAATAAACTTTCAACGGATAAATGTCACATACGTACAGGTAATTCATTTTTCATGTTTTCTAAATCTTGCAATGCCTCTCCCAGTCTTTGCTGAAACAAAATGATACCATACTAAATGCTTTTATGCCTCAAAAGAAATGGACAATATCGCGTACCTCAACCAATTCGTTCTATTGACATGTTGTCCTTAAAAAATAATTCATATACCTTTTTGACAAAAGAACAAAATGAAATATAGCTTAAAATAAAGGATCTTACCTTGTAACAGACAAACATTTATTTTGTCAAAACATATTTAATTACTTGAGTGGCAGGTCTATTGTTTTAAGAGTTTTTGTCTTAAATACTTCAAGCTCATAAGAAAAGAATGTATTATAATTAAAATGAAAAGTAATACTGCAGCACAATTAAAAAGTATTGTGTAATGTTTTATTAGATTTAAAATGTGTTCATGATTAACTAATGTATGCTGTCTTACCATTGTTAATGTATAATGCGCAACCGCCGGGTCCTGTAACAGTAATAGAAACAAATATTAAACAGTAACATGTCAAAAGTACGCCATTTTTGTCCCTAGTATAAAAACTATAAATAGACTGGTCACGTGAACATATTCCTTCATTTGTTTCTGTTGAAAAAATGACGATGAAAATTTCTACAAAAAATGATGCTGATAATTATAAAAAAGATGAGTATTTAAACTTGTTATTTATATGTAGACTACTTAGAATTTTCGTTGTAGCATTCAATTTCAATTACAAATTGTGAAAAAAGAAGAAAAGCAAACTAAATAGCGAGAACAATCTTACCCCAACTGGCAATCTTGAAAGTTCCCCATTCTGAAACAAGATATTGAAATAAAGATTATATTTAGCCTCCGGAAAACGTCGAATTTCGAACGAAAAAAATTAAGTTGATAGAAGTCAGTATAGTAAATTTATATCTTAAACTATAATATTAGAAAGCAAACAGTGAAATTTTGCATTAATTCTCGGTATTACTTCAAATGTTCTTTGTAATTACATTACACATTATGTAAGCTAACAGACCTTTCGCAACAATAAAAAAACCTTATTTAATTAAACGGGACTTGAACTTTTAAGAAATTTAGAACTAAATCAACAGCAGGAAAAGAAACCAGTTCATTAAAATTTGACGTCATAGATTAACAGAGTAGGGACCCTGGCGTAATGTGAATATATGTATGAGCTTGAGATTTTAATCTCAAAGTCAATCTTTGGTCAATCCGTTTCCATCGTTTCCGATGAGGAATAAAAATACAGTATCTTACAAGTGTTTGAACAGCGCCGTAGTTTATTGACGTAAGCACGGTTTCGAGTTCTTGAAGGCTAGCATCTGCTTTTTGAACGGCATGTCCTGTGTCTAGATTGCCATTTCTGAGGCCTTGAACAGCTTTTTCCATCTGTCCGTCGATTTTCTGAAATTGGAAAGAAGCCCTGAATGTACAGACTGTAAATTCATTTTTTTCGACATATTGATCTGGTATTTAACTATCGATATATCAAACATTTTAAGAATGCACTTCCGTATTAAAAGCCCTTTGGTAAAATATCACCACAATGTGCCAACACTAAAGGGTAGTCCTTAACGACAATCACACTCCAAATGCGATTCTACATACAAGGCATATTTCAATTACACAAACTATTATGTTTATATGATATCAAAACATAATATTACAAATGTAAAAGATTAGTCCGCCCCTTATTGAATTTGATGGAATAAAATGCAGGGTAATCAATTTAAAGAGCACAATTTTTCTATCCCGTTAAACTGAACGTGAGCTGAAAATAAGATGGTTTGGTCCGGGTTGAAAATTAGGCAAATCCCTTTATGCATCAGCGAAGTCATGGTTTTAATTATGCTGACAGAAATGTTTCAATCATTTATTCTCGCGACTTCTTTTACGTAGTCATATGCACATTAAAAATATATTAGTTAAACTTCAGAAGCGAAATAATTTTAAGCAATTTTTATTGTAGCGATATCTTATTTTGCGGTGATCGTCAAATTTTTGTACTTGTGGTGTAATTGTACTTCGGTATTCATTCACATTTACGGACACATTTACTTAACCTCAAGTGTAAATAATAAATACAGAAGCACAAACCCCGAGTTGTTCTTGCAATTTGTTGTCCAGATCACTTATGTTGAACCCTTTAGAATCTAAGTGAAAGGCCTCGTAAGCTGCCTTTCCGTCTCTGCAGTCCCTATATCAACGTGAAAAAATATACATTTAATAACCAAAAATATATGCTGTATTACATTAAGAAATTAGGTTTTCTTGTACCATTAATCTAACTTTATATAAATGCAAATTAAATGATAGTTTATATGATATCACAACAATAGTTTATATAATGTCACAACAGTAGTTTATTATGATGTCACGACAAGTGTAAGGTTCGCCAGTGTACTCATAGCAACTTTTACATTCATAATCTTTACTCTGTTAGCTTCCAGGCAATCATTTAGCTTTCAATCACTATATATCTAGCTGGTGGAACAATAACCGTCTTAGACATACAAAGCCAACTGACACCAATGACATACAAATACTACTGCCTGGACGCCCTGTCCACTTCACCAGGACAGACAATGCGCACCTACTTTCTTCTTACAGTGTTTCCATAGCAGTATTTTTCATTATTTAAAACAAATTGCACTTTTGAGGAATTGTTCAATTATTATTGTTTTCAAAACGGTTATATGAGTGTCAGTGAGGAAATCTTAACTCTAATCTTTGGACAACAGAATTTGTATACTTGCTTTAGAACCGTTGCTATTGGTGCGCCAAATATTCCTTTTGTATCGAACTGTTTGTCGGCTACCTAGAAATCAATGCGTTTGAAATATAAAATATACAAATTTTATTATACAAACAAACAGTGTCAATTACTAACGTTCTACACGGAGTATAATTTTTGAATTCTCCTAAAATACTGAAAATGTAGGATATAACTGTTATTGATAAATAAAACTGTTTCAAGTGTACCAAGCTGTTAGACCTTATATTATTTTGAGTACTGGTAATTGTTAAGCAATGGCGTGATCTTGGATTCCAAGTTGTATTGAATTTGGATGATCATACAGAACAGCTTCATAATAAAACGTGAAAGAACCAATGTCAAATATATGATTCCTGTCGGAATAACGACCACAACAAAGGTATTATATAGATTAATAACAACAATGATAAAGATTAAATATCATGTTTAAATAGCGTATATATGTATGTAAAAATCAAACAGAAAAAAGGAAAATCTTAATATCTAAAATGAATATATAAAGATGAAATAACTTACTTTAAGTAGTTCGAAATCAGGTGGTGAGAGTGGCTGACACATGAATCTTTCTAGAATTGAGCCAACAGCAAAAGTTAACGTAGTTAACAACATTAGCAGCCAGGAAAACAAAAATATGAAAGCCACAGATCTGGAAAGATAACATTTTCATGTCGTTAGAAATCAAACTACCTTGAAGCTGAAGATTTTCAGCTTTTTGTTTGATCCTATCATAATCTGTTATGTCTATAAAGTCAGTTCCTTATTCCTTCTTCGAGAAAAGGAATTAAAGAACCAATTCCCTATTACCACTAGATAATATTACACACCATATTTCAGAAGTCTCAAGTTTTCAGTTTCTGACACGAAATTTTTTAAAAGATCTCCAATATAAGTCTATATAAAAAAATCTGACCCCACTGTCAAAGTCAAAAATTACCACAGGAACAAAGTTTGAATAATCTGAGCAGAGGTCAAATAGATAAAAATATTCACAAAATTTGAAAACTCAGGGCCATGTGGTTTCATACAAGATATTTCTAAGTAAAGTGTAACACACCTCGGACGGGACCAGTTGTAACATCAGGAACATAATTTGAACAAATCTGGTAACGTCCGCTGTATAATGCTACATATTAAATTTCAAATGTTTCTGACAAGAATATTTAAGAGATTCCCTTTATACGTACATCATAAAACATCAGCCTCTAACCCCCATCGGGCAGAGTAAAATATGACCCAGGGGCAAAGTTTGAACAATTTTAGTAAAGGTCCAATAGACAATGCTTCATGGCAAATTTGAGAACTCTAGTCTTTGTGATTTTATGTAAGATGAATTTTAAAAAATTCCCTGTATATTTCTAGATAGAATATGTGACCCCTAGATCGAGGCCATTAGTGGCCCAAATGACATGATTTGAACAAACTTGGTAGAGGTGACTGGTCTACTAGAAAATCCTTCATGTCAGATTTCAGAACTTTGGGCCTTGTAGTGTATGTTTGTGCGTGTGTTGTTCATATGCTCAGGTAAGCTAAAATAGTCTTAGAGCTCTTACGCAATCAGAAAGTTTCCTCCAGCGTTCGATACGCATCCTCTCTTCGACGGAGCTGTTCTCAGACCCTGGCCTACTGAGCCAAAAGCCAGGCCGAAAAACTGCAAACTAACTATAAGCGTAACAACCGCTCCTAGGACTGATCCTCCGATATGCCTGAAATAATTATGTAGACAATTAGTATAATATATTGTTACAGACAAACAGATGATAGATAATTTCATGCCGTACGCAGAACCAGTGACTTCACCCACGTAACTTAACCTGTCAATGCAATCGCAGCATATAATTCAATTTGTATTGTAATTACACTGGCAAACTACAAACGTATTTCTTACACATTGATTTAAGCAAGACATTGAACAGCCATACAATACAAAGCAAAGTTTCTGACTTCAAAACACTTTTTGTTTCCTCATATTTTACGTTTTAAGTTAAAGTAGCCTATAAAATATATAGCCTTTCACAGTGGTGTATAAAACGCATTCTTCTGTTATAATCATCATTATCATTATCATCATTAACACCAACACAAAAACAGCAACATTATCAGAAAACAACAAGAAGAAGTAACGACAACTAGAGAACAACAACAACAAAATGACGTAACCTGTATTTGTCATATTTTTGCGCAGAATCCGTGAAAGATCTCGCCTTGTCTTTGTAAGACTGAAGGTCAATGCCATCATTTGCCTGAATCAAAAAGTAACCGCAATCACGTGACATAAAGTACATCGCACAACATTTAACTTTAATCACTGCGCCGGTTAGTAGTTATTGGTACGCATTAATGAAACTTGAACTGGCCGCGTGGCTGCGCCATGCTAGAACAATACCTACTGATAAACAAAAACGTATACTTTGTAACCATTAATCAAATTGAACTGGTTAGGTGAAGGGCAGCCAAGCGAGTTATTCAATTTTATGACAGTAATACGAAATTACTGATAAAAACGAACCGGCTTACCGGTTGAAATTTTACATTGTCTAGTCTACTGACAATATTCGATTAAAGGTATGTTTTGTCATGTACCCCTATTATTTTGTGTCACTTATGATGGCAATAGATGTCTAAAAGGGTTTCGTTTGTTAATGTGAAATATATGTGTTCTACAATATTTGAATTCAGTTAAAATATTGGTTTAAAATGAGTAATATGCTGTTAGGCGATTCGGTCGCCATCTTGTTAGGTAGTCAGTCAGTAGACCTGTACATGTGTCAGTCATTTCAGTCAATACCACTTGTAATACATTTCCCTTGCTGACACACAATATTCAGATATAAATTAATCTTTTTACCCAGGCAGTTTGTGTTTCGGATTTACCCAGGCAGTTTGTGTTTTGGATTTACCCAGGCAGTTTGTGTTTCGGATTTACCCAGGCAGTTTGTGTTTTGGATTTACCCAGGCAGTTTGTGTTTCGGATTTACCCAGGCAGTTTGTGTTTTGGATTTATCCAGGCAGTTTGTGTTTTGGATTTACCCGGGGAGTTTATGTTTCGGATTTACCCTGGCAGTTTGTGTTTTGGATTTACCCAGGCAGTTTGTATTTCGGATTTACCCTGGCAGTTTGTGTTTTGGATTTACCCAGGCAGTTTGTGTTTTGGATTTACCCGGGGAGTTTATGTTTTGGATTTACCCGGGCAGTTTGTGTTTCGGATTTACCCAGGCAGTTTGTGTTTTGGATTCACCCAGGCAGTTTGTGTTTCGGATTTACCAATGCCGTTTGTGTTTTGGATTTACCCAGACAGTTTGTGTTTCGGATTTACCCTGGCAGTTTGTGTTTTGGATTTACCCAGGCAGTTTGTGTTTTGGATTTACCCTGGCAGTTTGTGTTTCGGATTTACCCAGGCAGTTTGTGTTTTGGATTTACCCAGACAGTTTGTGTTTCGGATTTACCCAGGCAGTTTGTGTTTTGGATTTACCCAGGCAGTTTGTGTTTTGGATTTACCCTGGCAGTTTGTGTTTTGGATTTACCCTGGCAGTTTGTGTTTTGGATTTACCCAGGCAGTTTGTGTTTTGGATTTACCCTGGCAGTTTGTGTTTCGGATTTACCCAGGCAGTTTGTGTTTTGGATTTACCCAGACAGTTTGTGTTTCGGATTTACCCAGGCAGTTTGTGTTTTGGATTTATCCAGGCAGTTTGTGTTTTGGATTTACCCTGGCAGTTTGTGTTTTGGATTTACCCAGGCAGTTTGTGTTTTGGATTTACCCTGGCAGTTTGTGTTTTGGATTTACCCAGGCAGTTTGTGTTTTGGATTTACCCGGGCAGTTTGTGTTTCGGATTTACCCAGGCAGTTTGTGTTTTGGATTCACCCAGGCAGTTTGTGTTTTGGATTTACCTGGGCAGTTTGTGTTTTGGATTCACCCAGGCAGTTTGTGTTTTGGATTTACCTGGGCAGTTTGTGTTTCAGATTTACCCTGGCAGTTTGTGTTTCGGATTTACCAAGGCAGTTTGTGTTTTGGATTTACCCAGGCAGTTTGTGTTTTGGATTTACCCAGGCAGTTTGTGTTTCGGATTTACCCTGGCAGTTTGTGTTTCGGATTTACCCAGGCAGTTTGTGTTTCGGATGATCGTTCGTCATGGTTTCCTTGTATATCAAGTGCTTATCCGATATGGCATTATTCGCCCCATTTTTTTGGTAACATCAGATACTACCAAACACTTACCTCATTCTTAAAGCTGTCAATTTTATCTACGAAATTCCTCACTTTAACATCCATCTCATTGAATGAGTCACCTACATGATTTTTCAAATCTGGAAATGCAAAATGAAACTTGATATGAACTATGATGACATGAAAACACAGAGTGCAAAAAGAACATTAGACACTAGGACAAAACCAAGTAGATCTGACGTTTCAGAACACACATTCAGGCAAACAGTCATGGGTTTAAACTTATTTATTTTACATAGATTGGGAAGCAAGTTCTTGCAATTTATATTAATCCCTTTCGGCTGACCGCTTCCTGGGTTCAAACCAGTACTCGGGTGAGGAATGCGGGGTCAGTGTCAACTCTCGCCTCTGGTGGGATTCGAACCAACGACCTCCGGATCGGTGGTACGGTGCCTCTAACCGTTAGACCACTGCTCCTTCTCGAAATAGTCATGGGTAACTGCCCATAAAGGAAGTATAAATTTGAGAATACATTAGTCTCGGGTGGACATAAAGAAATATAATGCAGTAAAAATCCCTTTGTACGTTTTATCAAACTCTATTCCTTGACACGTGCATAAAATGTATAAAATAGCTACCGCCAAAGTTTGTACTGGTAAGCTTGGTCTTCACGTTATTACCAATTTCTTCTTTTACCTACAATTATAAATGTTATTATTTAAATGAGGAAATGTGAAACCTGTATCTTCAGAAAAAAATGAGGCTTTTAAGTACTACCATAGTGTTTTTTGTTGACAAAACTAGAGCAAATTTATTAAAATATCTAATTAGATATTTGGTACTGAACTCAGTGGAAACCCTGTGCTCTTTTTTGACTTACAAAACTGGGTAACATCTTGCTGTCCTGTCATGCTCGTGTCTCTGTAATCATTGACAGAATAGCAAACAATGGAACCGAGACGTTCCGGCTACAGGTAACACTCAACTAAAAGATTCTAAATGTTTTTAAAAAAGGAGCATCTTTTAAAGATATTTTTGTCCTTTTAACACGACTTGGTATTCGAATTAAATTTTCCCAGTACAATTTTCTAATCATTATAAATGAAAAAATAGGATAAATACACACAAAGGTTCATTGTTTCCAAATACAAATAGGATCAAAACTTTTGTAGTAAACATCTCATAATAAAGCGTGTTACATATAATTATCCGAGCGTTTGATATTTGTGTTAAAATCTTTATCATTACGCAATAACTTTCGTTCTGAATCACGAAAATATCAACTAGCCGTTCTTAACAAAGAAATTTCTGGAGAAAACTTGATTTCTATTTATTGATGAGAATCGACATACCTAGTACCAAAGTCAAATCCCTGCGTGACAGGGAATATCTAACATTTATAAATAAAACATGGTGAAAAACTTTTTGAGAATGTTTGTGAAATATTTCTTAACAAATGAAATGGAGGGACATACAAAAATGTACCATTGGCATGATTACAGTAAAAGGAAACAAAGTGTGCGTTACCTGCTTGACGGCATCATTGTCCCGAAAAGCCTTGAAGGCGAGTTTTTGTGACGACGTTAACTGAAAAAAAAAACGGAAGAAAAATATCTCATTTTTGATAAACTGTTTAAAAATATTCTTTATTTGATTGTTTCATTGATTGCAATGGCATGTATATATATTGTTTAATTGTATCTATGATCATTTGGATATGATGATGTACACTGTAAAATTAAAATGAAATAAAATTTCTGAGCTGTTCTGTTCATAAAATCAAAATCATGAAGAAATTTATTCTTTTTTTTCCACCTTAGAGTTATTTAGTCGTAAACAATATTACATTTTTATTCTCGTCAAAAAATAAGACATAAAACAATCAATACTTTGGTAAACAGTCCCTAGTAAAAACCTCATTACTCATTATTCATACCTCATTAATAATATTCTCAAATCTAAAACAGGCTTTGCAGTTTTGCAAGAATGGGAGAGTATAAATTACTCAAAGGCCCTATATTTGATACCCACTTAATTATTGTGGCTAAAAACGCGACATAAGAACAGCTTAATGGATGGATGTGAAAATACTTATGTATTGTGCAAGTTTGATGACGGTCCCTAAGACTTTGGAGCAACGCATAAACGAATGACGTCATTCGACCACAAATCACTTTTGAATATTATTATATTAATATTTCTGAGGGACATAGGGGCTTTCAGTTTACTTACACTTTAGACTTAAAATATTAGGCTTAAAACATTAGGCTTGAAACATTCTCGTATTGTCATATACCCTGATTTATCCGTTTAAGTAGGGGGTTTTGAATACCAATACAAAAATATAACCAAGACATAGAAAACACAATGAAGCATGCAAACACAAACACACACACAAATGCGACATAGTATAAAAATGTAGAAAAATATAAGTAAGATAAACAGTCATAGGGTAGAAATAGAGAGAGACTTCAAAAAGAACACATTTATTATCCGAAAATAGGATATTTACTAACTTACACATATTAGGCCATGACTGTGACCGAATATATTAATTGCAACATCGGCCAAGATCACCAAGAACTGCTTCGGTTGGGTTTGATTTTTGAACACTTTATGCATTCTTAAACATTTGTTACACAATACTTTAAATAAATTATTTTGCCTAATTTTTTTAAACTTGTTAAGTCATTTTATAACATACATCTATAAAACAAAACAAAAACAAAAAAGAACTCACACCGCCACTGCTCATAGGATCGTGTTGTAGTGTTCCGCTGAGCTGACAAATTGTGCAGCTCGTTTTCATTGCGGTGTAAGCTGTCTTCGCTTCATCAGTCAGAGTGGACACGGTGTCAAACGCCTTCACAACTGACTGTATGTCTATAAAGGGAACAGTTACGTGTAAAATATAAAATCAATGGATCTCGAATATTTTCATAGACAAAAGATATCTTAACGATGATTTCCACATTGTTTATTGCTTATTTTAACTTATAGCTAAGTGACTTTATTCGTATATGTCGAAGAAAACAAAAAGGCTACTTGTCTTTTGCTTGAAGTCCCAATATCTCAAAATAAATTATATTATTTTCAAATTCAAAAAAGCATGCGAGAATTAATATTAATACAAATGGTTTGTAATCAGAGGGCGTTTACAATTACAATCCGTAAATATACTTTTGAACTGTCCCTAAGTGAATGACGTCATTCGACACAGAATTTAAAAAAAAAGGAAAATGAACTACTGCATGTAGTCAAATATAATGTACACATTTCTATGTATAAAAATTACTCTCATCATGCGGCAGTGATTGTAAATCTGTAGAAATTTCGGAAGTAAACGAAAACTGCCTTTTTTAGGTTCAAAATCCGAATAAAGGATTAAACGGTGTTGTTATGATTTTTTAAATTCAGATAAAAAACTAGAACCCGATTGACCATTTAATGTTCTCACAATGAACATTTCTAAGAAAAAATAGGGCTTTAATAAAATGTAAATTTCCATTTAAACATATTATTTTATACATAGCAAATTACAAACTGAGCACAATACATTCAATTTTGTAAGACATGACATGACATAACTTACGGGCATCCATTTTGTCAAGGGCTCCATTCGCCAGCAGGTTTACAGCAAATCCACTTATCTCATTTGAAAGGGCTGAATTGAAAACATATTTAATAGTGTTAAATGACAGAAACAAAACGGATAAAAAGAGGAGGAATACATGCCAACACATGTTAACGTATGTATACGAAAGAAGAAAATATTTTTAATTCATGCTGTAGTTTCCTTGGCTGCTTTATATAAGTATTATTGAAACTCGTACAGAGTCATGATATATGACTTTTGGTAGTATTTGTAAAAGAATATCTGCTTAAATTGTAACTAACAGAAATCATGGAGTGATCGCATGATTAAAATATGAACACAGTGCTGGTGCTGGAAAATGCTATAAATATCTGTTCAATTATTATCAGTTTCATATCAATTAAAACCTGTGCGTAAAATAATTGTATTAGATACTATAATTCAAAACTGTTATAAAAATTACTTCAAAACCATAGCCTCTGTGGTACGATTTGATACAGTGGTACGATTACATACAGTATTAGGATTGCAAAAACGGAACGGTTACAGACAGTGATATGATATCGGTTTTGACCATTCTTTCACCACTTCACTTTTTTAAAAATTTGTTACCTTACTTTAGTATTGGTCAGTTGGAACCATCACTGTAGTTCGTATTAAAACTGTTGTGAAACTTCACCTTATTATTTTTTTATACTACTGAACTGGAAACACTAGTTTCTGCATTTTTTTACTTAAACTTTATTGCATGCACTACTATTTAGTCTGTTTTGATTAACTCCTTTGAGCAATATTAAAAGTGTAAGAATATGTCATAAATTTAGACAGCAAAAACAAAGAGTTCTTACCATCCTGGTCAAGTTTAGTTTCGATGGCGTCCCTGGTTATCCTTAGATTTTTTATTCCTACAACTTTCGCTTGCTTAAAAAGGCAAAACGTAAACAATATTAATTCATCTGCAAAAAAAACACATCTTAATGCAGAGAGGAAGGTACTGCAGAACATCTATATACGTATATCAAAAGCTACATTAATTCTTTGACTAATAAGCATGCCAATATTGAAGAGAACTAGAATCAAAATGTTCTATGGAAGCTCACATTTCTTTTTTGAGAAGCAAAAAGTTCTGGTATAAATTTCTGTTTCCGGAAAATTTTAGTTTGCCATGCTATTTAAATATGTCGTGTTGATATTGTCAAAATAAACAGTATTTGAATTTTAGAGCAAGAGGTTTATAATGTGATGTGAATCGGTAACTTAAACACAGTAAGAATATTCAAACACTTTTATGACGGTATTAGTTTCACACAGTGTGGATCTTACGTACTTTTTTCAATTTTACTCAAGAACATAAAACAAGAATTACCTCTACAGTAAAGTTAAGGAACGTGTCTATATCATCAAGGTTGTCCTCAACAATATCACCCACTTTCTCCAGCGCAGTAGTCATGCGGTCATTAGATACATAGGTACATATATTACCAACCCTGTAAAGTAATCAAAGTTTTACAGCAGGTACTTTATCAGTCTAGTTGTTTGTACTCGAATCTAGCAACAACTCAAGGGAGTTTTTCCTAGTTGTGTTAAATAAAAGGCACAACGGTTACTTAGTGCACTAGCCAAAGAACATGTTGACGAACTTACGAGGTAAAAATACAGACGTTAGTTTCTGTTCATTTGTGACGCCAGGTTTAAAAGCTTATTTTATTCACACTTCAAAAGTTATTGCATTAGTCATTTATGAAGGTAACAGATCCAGTAATTCTGCATTTATTTCATAGTATAATTTGACAAAATAACGGACGAAAAAAGGCCTTACAAGGTAAAAACAGTTGTTACAAAGAGGATACAGGCGAACATGCGGCGTCTGCAGTGAATACCGTCAGAGGCTTCCTGGTATCGTTTCCCGCCACAGTTGCCGCACAGACGACAACAACAGAAACAGACGCCAACAAGAGGCACCGTTACTATAAATAGAATCCCAACAGCAATGGCGGCCACGTATCCTTTAAACTCGTTCAAAAGCTGAAAGGAAAGATGTAGTAAGTAGTATAGTAGGACTTTTCTCCAGTTTTCTAGTTTTATTGTTCCGTGGTAGAATGTCCACCAAGCGGAATAAAAGTATTCTTTAAGATAAAACAAGAAATTTCGGCCAGTAGGTCGCAACAAAGTTGTCAGAAATAATAACAAAAAATGTCGATCTTTTCATATAGGTTTTTTTTTTTTTTTTTTTTTTAAAAAAGGGCAAAAGAGAACGAAATCTTTATTAATTTTATCAACTTGTTCATCGTTAGCTAATGAGACTTCAGCGAACAGGTTTTATAGTATCGCTAGACCTGTTCGCTGAAGCCAATCCCGTATCGAAAGTCAACCAGAACTGTGACATATTTATGTCACGCTGTAATTTAATAAATTTGCGTTATCTGGACAAAATCTTTACATATACGGGTAATTCAATCTATTTTGCACACTTCTGTCTATGTTTGGGAATAAAAAAGGTTTGATCGATGGAATAATGCCTCAAAGTTTATCAGCTCGGTTAAATTTTGTGAAATTTGCTGTCCTATCGTATGACTTGCGAAACTTTACGTTCGGTTACCTTCGCGTGGTTTTATTTCTGGAGAGAACAATGGATAGATACAAAATTTATTTGTTTATGAAATGGTGTAATTTATTTGACCCAAATTTGATTAATAAGGGTGATTTTAATATTTATTTACTGTTCATAAACTGTCATAATTCTGGTAGCCTTTGCAAATGGGGTTGACCCATTACTTTACTGTCGCGCAACGTCAAAAATCATAAAAGCGACAAATAAAGTTATGGAAGCCAGAACTAGTTCATCGTTATAGCAAAGAACCCCATATACTATATATTTACTTAAACAAGTGCCGGCTTCTACAAGTTATATTTTTGTTGAATTAAGTTTTAAAATTTACCCTTTAACCTACTAAGTGAATAGACAAGCGTAGATCTTTCAATTATTCGAAGTACATCGAACCAGCGATGCAGAGCTCAGTACTAGTTGGGCTACTGGATTCTGTATAGTTAAAATTTGCTTGTTTTCATTTGTTTGAAGTGTTGAAGCAATTCTACAGCCTACCTACTCGAGACTAATAATACATTTTCATCTCTCATTGTTTGCAACTTATCTGTCATTTATCTCCACTTAAACTGACTGACCTTGACATTGAAATATTACCTTTTGCGCCAGCTGGAGCATGTCTTGTGATCCTGAATTCGTGATAGTTTCTGAAATATGTAACAACAGACAATTGAAAGTAATTATCAGGCAGTTATTACAGATTAGGTTGTCAATATGGTATTTCAGCTCAGAGACCCAAACTTTAAACTGCTTTGTACAATAAGGTTATTGCTCTATACTACAATCCGTAAGATAAGTTTTAAATGCATGCAGTAAAGATGACCAAATCAAATAACAGAATAATTTACATTATTCCCTGGACAAAGCTGTAAGGGTCGTATCTGTCTGAACAACTGGCTGTTTCACGCCAGACATTTAGACTATTCCAGCTTATACGAACAATTATATCAAGTGCTGCGTTACATGATTACTAACTACTACAAAATAAAGTGTACAAAGTGTTTGTAATATAGTTACCCCTATGATACATTCTTTAACAAGCTAGTTCCCACAAACTGGCCTTAGCAGAAGCCATTTGAACCTTCGACCTCATAATCCTTAAGCGAATGCCTTTGCCACTTGGAGACAGTAAATACGGTATTTTAAAGAGACGGGGTGTTGAAGTCACTAGTAATATATTTCTTTCATTTTTTTTTAAATTATGTGATACCGTTGATGTTTCAAGTTATAATGGAAGGCTTGGCATGTAAAGGGAAATAACTGTCGTGTGAATGAAACCAATTGATTTAAAATTTGCGCATTCAGCGGTAATCAGTACAAAGAACCTCACTCATTCAAAGCAGTTGTAACTAAACAAGAATGCGCTGCACGTAATAAGCAAAGCTTGCACGTGTTTTTAAAGAAGGTTTCAGAACATTTAAATGTTTTATGTCGTAAAGAATTTCAATGAAAAAAAAATGATTTTCAACTAACGTACAATAATCTAACTGCATACTCATCTCCCACTGGGCTATAGTTAAAAATCGTTCAAAGAGATTATTGCATGCCAGATTTGATATCAGTATCTAGGAAGATTAATGCCTTGTCTATGAACGGTAAAATATTTGGATAGGACTTCAAATTTTAATCTTAAAAAGTCTATAGCTGATACCGCTAGATATTGATACATTTGTCGTTGTCAAGTACGCTCAAGTTATTTGTTTAGTTCGTACTTTCTAACAGTTGACAACTCTTCGTTCAATCGAGTACGCTCAATTGTTTTAGGTTGTTGTTCTGATGAGTACACGATTTTTTTAGAATATACCATGTAAATGTTACAGTATGTATTTTATTAAATTGAATAAAATAGTTTTTCTTTAGAATAAATCTCAGAACATATTCAAATTACTCTCTAGACAACCTTAATACCTTAACCAATCGCTTATGAGACAGTTATTCTTCATAAAAATGGGCAAAAACTTAAGGCATCCTGGTACATGTTGCTTAGGTGTGTTTGTCCTAAAAGTACAGAACCGTCTTCTTGGCTGATTGATTAAAGACGTTGGCTTCAAATCATTTAACCTTTCACTGATTGGTAGTGATGAGTTCGAGCCCAGATACATGCCCATTTCACCTTCTGTGAGAAAGTTAGCAGTTTCTTACAGCAGAGGATGTTTAAATTAAGTGCCCGCCCGATATGACTTTGACAGTAGAAGATGATTAAACTTAAATAAAACCAGTCCTAAATGCTCCTCTCGCGCTGTGGCTTAGATTTGTACCCAAGATGTCATACTAAACAAAGTTTCCTAAGACAAAGTCTTATTGTGGTCGATAGTTAGTACCGGATTCTCAAACTTTGGGTCATTGGTTCGAATCCCACCAAACTTGACTTTTCGCATTCCATACTCTCAGCATGAGGACTAGGTTTGGAACCTAGGAAGCAGTCATAAAGTGAGTTCTATAAAAGTTTCAAGAACCTGTTTTCAAATAGATCTGAAATAAAAAGGTTTAGTCTATAGTTAAAGATTTGAATTGTACCATCATGCAAATTGTCTTGCCTATTCCTATTCTTGGAAATGTTTGTTGTTTCTTCCGCTTCAGAGTGAACTAAGTAAAAAGAGAATAATTGATTGCTGAGTCTATCGCTAGCATTCATGAGACAATCAGCTTTATCTGTTATTTGACATTAACACCTGGTTTTTCTTTGATATTTATTTCATTAAGCTTATAATACAATGTTTTTCTTTTTTCACAATGGAAATACGAATCTTATGGGGCTAATGTTTTAATTTACACTGATAATGAATTACTCTAAGTTATTAGCTCCGCGTTTTTTAAATCCACAAACAAAAAAGTTGTTCTAGGTTTGAAAAGAAAGAAGTACAAAAAACAAAAAAAAAAACAACAAGAGGCTTTAAAACGCGTCTTTTTTGTTTAAATGATGGAATGCAAAATCGTCTGCTCTTGAAACATGAATTAACATAAATGACGTGAGGTTATCTCTTGTTTTCATGTTACCGAGGAAGTATAAATCTTTTGTAATCAATTACACATCAATTTAGTTTTCTCTGAAGAGTGAATCATTTAATAGAAATAAATTAATAAATTTTTATTCCAGTGCAGGTTGCTAGCGCTTTCTAGGGTATTTCTGCACATAACAGCAAACAGACAGACATATCTTTATTTGCGAATGGATAAATTCTTTATGATAAATTGTTTCGTCCTTAAACATTCATATAAAGATAAATAAAGAAGTGTTAATTTCTCACAGATTGTGTTTGGTGTGTATATGTTTTCAAAGCGTTTGGAAAATCTTCAAAGCTCTTGAATATTTTCCTGGACCTTTCGGTAACGTCCATCTCATTAAAAAAGTGTTATATTGCATTATTTGTAAAATGCATGGATGATTCGTCGTTACGAAAATCACAACCTGAACATATTACAAAAGTATTTTTGAGGAAGAGACTTTGACATCTAAATTTAATCCTATGGGTCGACAAATAATTAAACAAAGAAGCTAGCTGTAAATTTTGAAGTATTTTTGTCATAGTTTCACCGATTTTGACACTTTTACCTAGTTTCAATAGATGTTTCCGAACTCCAATGTGGGTTTGTCCCACTAATCCGGGGTACAACAATCTTTTACGTTATGGCTTCGTACCAACCTCACAAAGGTGATCACTGTTGCGCGATTTACGTTGTAACTGTACAGTTTGTTTGTTACACCGATTACTGAAAAAACCCAATATTCTATATTCGGGGTAACTTAGCGTTCGTATAAATTGCATTGCTAACAAAAAGAATGACACTTTAACGTACAGAAAAATGCACCACATTAATGTTAATATCAATTGCAATCATAAATGAGTTTATACTAAACATATGAAAAGGGCAACCTATTATGTTTAAAGTCAATTGCGAAAAAATGACTTTATACAAAAGCATACAGAAAAATATCGCAATCATATATATGTTTAATAGTCAAATTGCCAATAAAATGATCTTTATACTAAAGCATACATAAAAATCGCAATCATATATATGTTTAACAGTCAAATTGCAAATAAAAATGATCTTTATACTAAAGCATACAGAAAAATCGCAATCATATATATGTTTAATAGTCGAATTGCGAATAAAAATGATCTTTATACTAAAGCAAACAGAAAAATTAGTCCAATTGCAAATAAAAATGATCTTTATACTAAAGCATACAGAAAAATCGCAAACATATATATGTTTAATAGTCGAATTGCAAATAAATATGAACTTTATACTAAAGCATACAGAAAAATCGCAAACATATATATGTTTAATAGTCAAATTGCAAATAAAAATGAACTTTATACTAAATCATAGAGAAAAATCGCAATCATATATATGTTTAATAGTCAAATTGCGAATAAAAAAACGAACTTTATACTAAAGCATACAGAAAAATTGCAATCATATTTATGTTTAATAGTCAAATTGCAAAAATAACATGAATTTTATACTACAACGTAAAGAAAAGGCAAACAAAGAATTTTTATGCTTTATGCCAGCTTGCAAATAAACCATTAAGGCAATGGGGATATATAGCGAAATCCCATCTAACATGAACCGTTCTCGGTTCATTTAATTGTTGACATCTTTCCTGTAGGCCGTATGTTCGATCCCGTCAAGCCATTTTTTTTTTAATTTTGCTTTTTCAATTTAGTTATGCTTATTAACTTTACTTTATTAGAGTCAGACAAAATATCTTTCGTATTTTTGTGTATATACGCCTTATAGTATGGTAAATATATGAAAATTGAGGTTAAATGATACTAAAGGTATACAACTAAAACAGTAACACGAGTATGACTTGAAGCACAAATAATACTTTCCGAAATTTTCTTTCATACCTTTACCACACCATGAAGTGAAAGGGGTTTATTGGTACCATGTCTGTAATCACATTTCAGTAATTCTATTTAATGTAGTTTTTTGTGTTTCATTCTAAACAGTTATTAGGTTTGTATTACTGAGAATAATTATTTTCTTTATTATTGTATTTTTTTGGCCAGACTCAGGAAAAACACTATTTTTGAAACGACTGGTTTTTTGTTTGATAAAAATATTTAGCCCGCCGAGGTTTGGAGTGAATACCTTTCATCTCTTTAACATCTCTAGGTTAAAGCGTTTTATAATGTCTATAATTTGTCATAAGATAGTTTATGAAATTGAAAGATATCACTAATTAATTCATCAACATTATATGTGTATATTAAACGTGTACCTTATGTTTGGTGGTGGTGTGCTATTTATATATTGCATATAGTTGATGAAACATTCTGATTCAATTTAGACACATTGCTGAATATTATACAATGATAATTTATAAAATTAAGAAAAATAGCAAAAATAAATAAATAAATAAATAATAAATAGATAAAAAATAAATGAATAAAAGATATGTAATAATCTGCAGTCATTATAAAGTATATCTGATGTTGATTTTTAACTTTAACTTTCATATATACAGCGCGATTGTAACTTTGATGAATTGTTTACATTCTTTGCTTGTTTTGAATTAAGCCGACAGTAATGTCATTTAAAATGAGACATTAAAATTTATACTGCTGGCTTGTAGAAATAAAAGAATAATCAAATACATTTGCACGATTTTGTTCAGAAATAAATGAACATATTTTGTGTGTGGAAAATACGGTGTGTTTTATAAGTTAAGTAGAAGATGGGTTCCCCGACATTTTACTTTGCCGTTGATGTGGATAAGAATCTGGATAACCCAGATGTGACAATGCAAAATGTACCATGGATACTGAAAAATAAATGTCACTCTTACCATTTATAAAGTCTGCCGGGAAGCCGCCAGGTAAGGCTGTGTTGATGAAGCTTCTTGCAAAATCAAACATAGGTCCCATACCGCCGTCATCATATTCTGTCCCGGCTGCCTTGTAGTCAGGTGTGGCCGGCAAGGGATTGAGCTTTACCATTCCGGTGGAACAGACGGATAGTTGTGCTACCAGCACGAAACATGTCGCTAATAAATAGAACGTCCAAGACATATTTCGAAAAACAAACGTCTTTAACTCACAGATATAGTCTTTTGCGTAGATTGTATATCAAATATATATAAAAGTTATATCACAGTTAAAGAACAACAACAACAAACATATAATGTTCGCAGCAATATCAAATCAGTACGACTCTGTTCTTAGTCCGTGTTTAATCAAGAAAGCGTGTTTTGTTCAAATAGGAACGATACGTTTACATCCTCGAGTCTATCCCAGCTGACTGGACGTGCGAAACCCTATTTCTTTACTCTAATCGTTCCCTACCTCTTATCAGAGAATTCAGCGAATTCAGCTTAATATATTTGATATAGTATCATGGCAGTATCAGCATAAATCACACAAGTTCACTTAATCTATGTCTTCAAAACCGTTAATCCTCGCGCAAATCCATAGCTCAACTAAAAAACAAGCAAATTAAGGAAAATGAATGTGAGTTTTGTTACATGTTGATAGGTGCATTTATTAACAGGTAAATAATTAACCGGTAAAATTAAAAATAGTTGAGTCATAAGATATGACATATGTATCTTAGCTATCCTGCCCCCAGGGTATAAGGGTGACAAATGTTTTCCGCATTACTTATCTGTTATACAGCAAACCTGATTAAACTTTTTTTTTTCGATTTTAGCATCATAGTGTCAACTTATTAATAAAAATCTAAATATAAAATGCGCCTGTTTTCGTGTTCATGTTTGTAGAGAGAGTTTGGTTGCTGGATAAGGTTGATGTTGGCAATAAAATTTGGCTGGAATATAAAATTTTAAAACATTGCTTTTCTTCGCCTTCACGTTTGAGAATTTAAGGTATTGGTTAAAAGTTATATTTCAGATTTGTGGTACGATAGTATATACTGTATCGACTACATCTAGTTAATATACCATGGTCGTCACTAAAGAAAAGTCAGCTGGAAAAGAAATTCTGCGTACACGCTTCCGCATAGTAGTTTTAATCACTTTGCCTATTGGGCTGGTCAATGGCGCGATTTCGACTTACTTCAATAGTTTCTATCTCCACTAATGCTACAATTATCATATGAATAAGACTGATGTAAAGGTGCTATATAGTGGCTGATTTGTGCCATGTCGTATGAAAGTGTTTTCTGTGCGACAAGGCGAAAGGTAAAAAACAAGACGAACGGTGACTTTGCCGTGTTTTCGACCTTTTGCATTCACCACCTCCCCTCGCCCCAGCCCCCGCCATACGTAGACACGAAAGGTATGTAAAAGAGTATGTAAAAGAAGCAAAAGTTTGTCTGACATGCAGACTTTTCTGTATCTTAAACTATTTCCTTTAACCTAAACTAACAAAGCCCATCAGTTACCTTCGGACCGAAACGACGTACTTGTTGTAAGAAGCCTGTTCCGACGATTAAAATCAAGGGAGACGACATATTTCTACGCTGGGGTTATTTTTAGGATTCTAGTATGTCTTAAAAGTTATGTAAATTTAAACGTTTATCGTGCTCAAAATTTCAGAATACGGCTGATTTCCAGAGAAAAGTGATTCTTTAATGTCATATACAGTTCGCATGATAGTTTAAACATTTAGCTCGGTTGACAACATGTCAACGTAATGAGACTACCTCTTTATATTAGCGTAAACAAATCTTTTAGTTAATGAAGCTTTGTTTGACAAGTTTAGCCTTCTCGTTTGTTTTAACTTGTTCATGTAATACTCAAGATGAACCTTTTATCTGTTATTTATCTTAAACTGTGGGTGAGACAATGAAAGAATGCAATTGAAATTGAATTGAAGGTTGTACAGAGTACAAAAAAAAACCCTAAGGTTTTGCGTTTACAGGAAATGCAGGTTGATAACGATTTCCGGGGCAACAGGGTACACAAGTAATTCAATATTAATCAAGTTAAAAATTTCTGTATTATACCCGTGTTAATCATTTACAGACTTAAAAATGTTTTGGAATTAGTTTAAACATACATGCATTTTATTTTCAAAAGATAGAGCATCATATACGGGTGTTTATTACACACCAAATATAATATATAATTGAACAAAGGGTTAGCTCACAAGTTCTGATAATCTTTTCCAGACTAAAAGTTACACACGTTTGACGGTTATAATTGCTTAAAAGAAATATATAACTTAAAGGTTGAAAAAAAATCAAATTCATATATATATAAGACGATTAGAAATGAGAAATATACAAAAAGTAAAAAAAAAATACAAGAAAGAAACAAATTCTATTTTATGGAAAAAGGGAGATATGTCTATTTTTTGCAAACAATAATTAAGCAAAGTATGTTTGAAATGCTACATTGAATTCTTAACATAGCATTTAATACAGATGTTTTCTTCTTTCACCAATGAATAATCTGGAACAGAGGAAAAATTCTGAATACAAATACCTAATGGTCTCTTGAAACCGGATGTGTCTAAAGTACGGATTTCAAGTCTACCAGAGGTTAACAGCCGGAGGAATAAATGTCTATTTGTAGATATGGGTGCGTATAGAATTAGTTCCATAATCTTTTGTAAGTAATACTCAGAATTTGATGAGACAGTATTCTCGAGTCATCCTTAATGCATTTTATACATAGTAACCAGTTTAAGGTTATCTCGGCGAGCAGACAAAGGTAACCAGTCGAGCTTTCTGGAGAGTTTATGGAGGGAAACACATTAAGATAATCCTTTATTTATTCATGGACATCCACTCAACACAATGGATGCATACTCAAAATAGGTCTTATATAAACAATATAAACTTGGTTAAATGTTTGTCGTTTAACAGAAAATTTAAAAAAATCCTCATAAAACATGAATTGTTTTTACATTTTCAGTATGTTCATGTCATTTTCCATCGAAACGAAGAGTCCAACATGCTAACAATAATACACGAAGAAAACGGGAATATTGTCAAATAAAATATTGATATTTGTAATATTCATTTTTATCGTAAAACAAGAATAGCTTCAGTTTTGTTTAGATTAATGTCTACTTACCATTTGTTTTACCAAAGAAGCACAAAGAGCTGAATAAGGAGTAAACTGCGAAGGTGTAAGCTTTACACCTATGTAAGATCCACATATAGGTAATGTGTGAAACATTAACAGGTTGAAAATATCTATAGAAAGTTTGTATCATATCGTTAAATTAAATAAACGTAAATATTACATCTTCATCCTAGTACGATTAGCAGGAGCAACAGCGGGATGAAAGTTGTGTGTGGTGTTGATCTCGTTTTGTTCTTTAGATTTATATTGTTTACGGCTTTACAGCTACCGTACAAAAATACCAGGTTTTTCATGTGTTTGACTAGTGTGGTCTATAAGGTATTTACCGCAAATTAAAACATCATGAAAAAGTTAGATTAACAGTTTGTCATTTAGGCAGTATAAGGCAGTTGAAGATGTCTTTCCAGGAACACAACTTTGCATCATATTGATAAATATTGCACATGTACACCATTACCAGATTTGTCTGTCATGCATGTGTGTGAAAGACCCGTCGCTAAGAGTGCAAGACCTTTCATACAGTGTATGCAAGCCCTGTTATCTGTGTATGCTAGACCTTCTATCATGTGTATGCTATACTTGCTTTCCAGAGTTTACTAGACTTACTATCCTGGGCATAATAGACCTGCACTATTATGTATGCTAAGCCTACAATCCCGGGTTTGCTCGACCTGCTATCCTGTGTATTCTAGGCCTTGCTTTACCTGCTATCCTGTGTATTCTAGACCTGCTATTATGTGTGTGCTAGACCTGCTACAATGTGTATGCTGGACCGGCTATAATGTTTTTGCTAGACCTGCTACAATGTGTATGCTACACCTGCTATAATGTGTATGCTAGACCTGCTACAAAGTGTATGCTAGACTTTCTATATTATGTGTGATAGACCTGCTATTATATGTGTGCTACACCTGTTATAATGTGTATGCTAGACCTGCTATATTGTGTATGCTAGACCTGCTACAATGTGTGTGCTAGACCTGCTATAATGTGTATGCTATACCTGCTATAATGTGTATGCTAGATATGCTATAATGAGTATGCTAGACCTGCTAAAATTTCTATTCCAGACTTACTATGATATATGTGCTAGACCTGCTATAATGTGTGTGCAAGACCTGTTATAATGTGTATGCTAGACCTGCTATAAAGTGTATGCTAGACCTGTTATAATAAGTATGCAAGTCCTGCTATAATATGTATGCTAGACCTGCTAAAATGTGTATGCTAGACCTGCTACAATGTGTGTGCTAGACCAGCTATAATGTGTATGCTAGACCTGCTTCAATATGTGCTAGACCTACTATAACGTGTATGCTAGACCTGCTACAATGTGTGTACTAGACCTGCTATAATGTGTATGCTAGACCTGCTACAATGTGTGTGCTAGACCTGCTATAATGTGTATGCTACACCTGCTTCAATGTGTGCTAGACCTACTATAACGTGTATGCTAGACCTGCTACAATTTGTGTACTAGACTTGCTATAATGTGTATGCTAGATTGGATACAATGTGTGCTAGACCTGCTTCAATGTGCATGCTAGACCTGCTATAATGTGTGTGCTAGACCTGCTATAATGTGTATGTTAGACCTGTTATAATGTGTACGCAAGAACTGCTATAATGTGTATGCCAGACCTGCTATAATGTGTATGCTAGACCTGCTACAATATGTGTGCTAGACCTGCTACAATGTGTATGCTAGACCTTCAATAATATGTGAGCTAGACCTGCCATAATGTGTATGCTAGACCTGCAATAATATGGATGCTAGACCTGCTACAATATGTGTGCTAGACCTGCTACAATGTGTGTGCTAGACCTGCTACAATGTGTGTGCTAGACCTACTATAATGTGTATGCTAGACCTGCAATAATGTGTATGCTAGACCTGCTATAATGTGTGTGCTACACCTGCTATAATGTGTTTGCTAGACCTGCTATAACGTGTATGCTAGACCTGCTACAATGTGTGTACTAGACCTGCTATATGTGTATGCTAGACTTGATACAATGTGTGCTAGACCTGCTTCAATGTGCATGCTAGACCTACTATAATGTGTGTGCTAGACCTGCTATAATGTGTATGTTAGACCTGCTATAATGTGTACGCTAGATCTGCTATAATGTGTATGCCAGACCTGCTATAATGTGTATGCTAGACCTGCTACAATATGTGTGCTAGACCTGCTTCAATGTGTATGCTAGACCTTCAATAATATGTGAGCTAGACCTGCCATAATGTGTATGCTAGACCTGCAATAATATGGATGCTAGACCTGCTACAATATGTGTAGTAGACCTGCTACAATGTGTGTGCTAGACCTGCTACAATGTGTGTGCTAGACCTACTATAATGTGTGTGCTAGACCTGCAATAATGTGTATGCTAGACCTGCTATAATGTGTGTGCTAGACCTGCTATAATGTGTTTGCTAGACCTGCTATAATGTGTATGAGAGACCTGCTATAATGTGTATACTAGAGCTGTTATAATGTGTTTGCTAGTCCAGCTATAATGTGTATGCTAGACCTGCAATAATGTGTGTGCTAGATCTGCTTTAATGTGTGTGATTGACCTGCTACAATGTGTTTGCAAGATCTGCTATAATGTGT
The DNA here is from genome assembly GCA_012932295.1 of Cyclina sinensis. Classification (NCBI taxonomy): domain Eukaryota; kingdom Metazoa; phylum Mollusca; class Bivalvia; order Venerida; family Veneridae; genus Cyclina; species Cyclina sinensis. Next base: position 8,973,935 of record JAAONU010000016.1, read on the forward strand.
ATGCAAGACCTACTATAATGTGTATGCTAGATCTGCTACAATATGTGTGCTAGACCTGCTATAATGTGTATACTAGACCTTTAAAAATGTGAATGCTAGACCTGCAATTATGTGTATGCTAGACCAGCTACACTGTGTATGCTAGACCTGCTAAAATGTGTATGCTAGACCTGCAATTATGTGTATGCTAAACCTGCAATAATGTGTGTGCTAGATCTGCTATAATGTGTTTACTAGACCTGCTATAATGTGTATGCTAGACCTGCTTCAATGTGGATACTAGACCAGCTACAATGTGTGTGCTAGACCTGCTACAATGTGTATGCTAGACCTGCAATTATGTGTTTGCTTGACCTGCTATAATGTGTATGCTAGACCTGCTATAATGTGTATGCTAGAACTGCCATAATATGTGCGGTAGACCGGCTACAATGTGTATGCTAGACCTGCAATAATATGTGTGTTAGACCTGCTATAATGTGTATGCTAGACCTGCAAAAATGTGGATGCTAGACCTGCTAAAATATGTGTACTAGACCTGCTACAATGTGTGTGCTAGACCTTCTACAACGTGTGTGCTAGACCTGCTATAATGTGTATGCTAGACCTGCTGTAATGTATATACTAGACCGGCTATAACGTGTTTGCTAGACCAGCTATAATATGTATGCTAGACCTGCAATAATGTGTGTGCTAGATCTGCTTTAATGTGTGTGCTAAACCTGCTACAATGTGTTTGCTAGACCTGCCATTATGTGTATGCTAGAACTGCTATAATGTGCATGCTAGACCTGCTACAATGTGTATGCTAGACCTGCTGTAATGTGTGTGCTAGACCTGCTATAATGTGTATGCTAGACTTACTATAATGTGCATCCTAGACATTCTATAATGTGCATGCTGGACCTGCTATAATGCGCATTCTAAACCTGCTATAATATGTATCGTAGACCTGCTACAATGTGTATGGTAGACCTGCTATAATGTGTATGCTAGACCTGCTATAATGTGTATGCTAGACCCTGTTTAATGTGTATGATAGACCTGCTATAATGTGTATGTTAGACCTGCTATAATGTGTATACTAGACCTGCTATAATGTGTATGCTAGACATACTATAATGTGCATCCTAGACATTCTATAATGTGCATGCTGGACCTGCTATAATGCGCATTCTAAACCTGCTATAATATGTATCGTAGACCTGCTACAATGTGTATGGTAGACCTGCTATAATGTGTATGCTAGACCTGCTATAATGTGTATGCTAGACCCTGTTTAATGTGTATGCTATAACTGCTACAATGTGTATGCTAGACCTGCTATAATGTGTATGCTAGACTTTCTATAATGTGTATTCTAGACCAGTTATAAAGTGTATGCTAGACCTGCTATAACGTGTTTGCTAGACCAGCTAAAATGTGTATGTTAGACCTGCAATAATGTGTATGCTAGATCTGCTTTAATGTGTGTGCTAAACCTGCTACAATGTGTTTGCTAGACCTGCTATAACGTGTTTGCTAGACCAGCTACAATATGTATGCTAGACCTGCTATAATGTGTATGCTAGACCTCCTATAATGTGTATTCTAGACCAGTTAATATGTGTATGCTAGACCTGCTATAACGTGTTTGCTAGACCAGCTACAATATGTATGCTAGACCTGCAATAATGTGTGTGCTAGATCTGCTTTAATGTGTGTGCTAAACCTGCTACAATGTGTTTGCTAGACCTGCTATAACGTGTTTGTTAGACCAGCTACAATATGTATGCTAGTCCTGCTATAATGTGTATGCTAGACCTGCTATAATGTGTATGCTAGACCTTCTATAATGTGTATTCTAGACCAGTTATAATGTGTATGCTAGACCTGCTACAACGTGTTTGCTAGACCAGCTACAATATGTATGCTAGACCTGCAATAATGTGTGTGCTAAATCTGCTTTAATGTGTGTGCTAAACCTGCTACAATGTGTTTGCTAGACCTGCTATTATGTGTATGCTAGAACTGGTATAACGTGCATGCTAGACCTGCTACAATGTGTATGCTAGACCTGCTATATTTTGTATGCTAGACCTTCTATAATGTGTATTCTAGACCTGCTACAATATGTGTATGCTAGACCTGCTTTAATGTGAATACTAGACCTACTATAATGTGCATGCTAGACCTTCTATAATGTGCATGCTGGACCTGCTATAACGCGCATGCTAAACCTGCTATAATGTGTATGGTAGACCTGCTACAATGTGTATGCTAGACCTGCTATAATGTGTATGCTAGACCTGCTATAATGTGTATGCTAGACCTACTTTAATGTTTATGATAGACTTGCTATAATGTGCATGCTTGACCTGCTATAATATGTATACTACACCTGCTATAATGTGTATGCTAGACATACTATAATGTGCATGCTAGACCTGCTATAATGTGTATGGTAGACCTGCTACAATGTCTATGCTAACCTGCTATAATGTCTATGCTAGACCTGCTATAATCTGCATGTTAGACCTGCTATAAAGTGTTTGCTAGACCTGCTATAATGTGCATGCTAGACCTGCTATAAAGTGTATGCTAGACCTGCAACAATGTCTATGCTAGACCTGCTTTAATGTGTATGCTAGACCTGCTATAATATGTGTGCTAGACCTGCTATAATGTGTATACTAGACTTGCTATAATGTGTATGCTAGACCTGCTATAATATGTGTGCTAGACCTGCTACAATGTGCGTGCTAGACCTGCTATAATGTGTATGGTAGACCTGCTACAATGTCTATGCTAACCTGCTATAATGTCTATGCTAGACCTGCTACAATGTCTATGCTAGACCTGCTTTAATGTGCATGCTAAACCTGCTATCAAGTGTATGCTAGACCTGCTATAATGTGCATGCTAGACCTGCTATAATGTTTATGCTAGACCTGCTACAATGTCTATGCTAGACCTGCTATAATGTATATGCTAGACCTGCTATAATGTATGTGGTAGTCTCGCTATAATGTGCATGCTAGACCAGCTAAAATGTCTATGCTAGATCTGCTATATTGTGTATGCTAGATCTGCTACAATGTTTGTGCTAAACGTGCTATAATGTGTATGCTAGACCTGCTATAATGTGTATGCTAGACCTGCTAAAATGTCTATGCTAGATCTGCTATAATGCGTATGATAGACCTGCTACAGGATGTTATAAAGACTGTTGTTACATATAAACAGAACAAAAAAAAAACAGAGAAAAATATTTTTTTTTCATTTCGAAATTTGTAACCGTATATCAAGATCACGTGACCAACTGCCGTAGATAGAGTAAAAAATGCGGCGTCTTGTTATCAGTTCGAAATTGTTATTAGTGACAGGATAAAGTACGTACAATCTATGAAATTAGTTCATATAACTCCACTGGCAAACTGAGATGATCTAACAAAATACCGAGTCGAGGCTGTCTAATGCAATTTTAAATGATAAGATCGACGAATTAAACATCAAATAAACTTTACCAATTACCAATTAAATTTGATTAATCAAAAGCATGACATATTGCTGATATAAAACATCTGGCACGAAATTTCTATTTTTACAAACTTCTATTTAACTAGTTCAGAAAAACTCTTATTTAACTAGCTTCAGGAATGCTTAGTAATATTTATTCTTGATGAGTATACAAATTGTTTAGTTTAATAATATTTTATTGCAACTTTCGACATAATACATATTCAAACATGACATATAAAGTAAAATAAAGATGCAAATGGATCGGGCTGCACGTTATAACAACATTAGAAACAGCCCTTTCCAAGAGATCAAGATACAAATCATAATATCCGATTATGTAAAAAGTTCAGATGGTATAATAGTAAGTCAATATTAACAAAATAATATTGTGGTTAGAATGAGGAAAATGAAAGAAAAACACATAAAAACAACGTAAATTTAGTGTTCATTTTAGTTCTAAAACAAATTGTTAGCCAGTGCCATAGTCTTTTATCAGCTGACCAATACAAACATGCTTTCATTTGAACTATACTTAAAGAAGGCTTTTTCAAAATATTCGTCAAGAAAAGTTCCAAATAAAATGTTATAATATGTCTGAAATACTAAACATAGAAGACACATTTAGAAAATGACTTAATAGTGATAAATAATTTGAAGCAACGTGAATATTGCATTACAAACACTGTTTATCGTGTGACAAAAAAAAGAGAGATTCTTTTCAAAATAAAGTACTTCCGTGTTTATCTGTCAAAGTAAAGTCATTTACCAATAACCCTACCCGCCTTTTATTAATTCTTCTGTAAAATAAGTGTAAAAACTCGAAAATGTTTACTTGGTAAAATTAATGTCGTAAGATTTTTATTTTTTTCTTTTCTTTGTCTGACCGACTGTTAATATTCTTATTTAGCAAAATTTATAAATTTTGCATGCATATTACAGCAAACTAATCATGAAAGGTATCCACGTCACACCTGTGTAAGCTTCAAAATGGTTTAAGCCGAGGTAGATAATTATGTCCGTGATTGTAACCGTTTAATTGTGTTGTGTGTGTGAATTTTACGCATCGTATGAATAAGCTCACTAAAGTCTAAAAGCTTTGACTTAAAAACTTGTTAAGGCAGCAAGTTCTGTCTAACCCTGCGCAGTTTTTGTCAAATACCCTGTAACCACCTTCTAACAGGACACGTCTGCATTAGAAAACCAAGGGGAATAACTCCTGTTTGCCAAAAACTCTACCGTTTACAGCATTTACTTCCCTTACAACCATTTTTTCCGAGGGACATACTATGATACTCAACCCAACATATAACCTTTTCTATACTTCGTTCATGAAACTAAAAAAAGGTTTCCAACATAAATGAGGCACAAGATCCTATTCGTCGGACTTTTATAATTATCACCAGTAGTTTTGAATTGGAAAAAAGAAAACAAATCATAATGATAGTAAGCTTGAATGTTGTAAGAAGTACAAACCATTTTTTGTTTTGGTTTTGAAGACTTCTTGAAAACACTGAATACCTTATATATATTTAATTTACCTGTTTACTATACATTTACATGTATGAACGACGTTTCATGAGCACTTTTCATGTAATAACTGCAACGTCAGTAAACTAAACTTCAGCATTCAGTAAATACCTATCTTAAATTCTAAAGGTAACTATTTCATGTTGGATTCTTCCGCATTGGCATATTTCTAAGAAATCTATTCCTGACACTTCTGTTTGACATATGTATCAACCATAATACTTGTCAATTCCAAGTTTACGCTGGATACTCTCTTATCAAAGTCGGATCGAAATTACTTCGAAATTCTGCAAAATTGTAAAATAAATATTTAAAAACAAAGTATGACTAAAAACAAAGTTGTAAATATATTTATTTATTAAGAGTGGGTGGACCAACGCTCGGCGTATACCAACGCTCGGCGTAAAATTAATTTTTAATGAATTTTGGAAAAATGTTTCAAAGTATCTCTGATTAGGTCACCGGTGCATTGGTTTACATCATTCGTGACTTTATCCGGGTGCGGTTGACTTCCGATGCGGTCACGTGACAACAGTGTAGCAGACAAGTGCTGAGTAAAACCCGTACCGTATTCAAATTGTCTCTCTTGATACAATATTTAGCATAAAATAGGTAAAAATGAAGTCAGTTGTAAATGAATGATGCAGATTAATTATTTTTCGATGTAGTTTACATATTTTATATATACATGTTTTTTAATTTACAGTATCGATTTATACCGACCCCTACAGTATTTTGGTCCTTCAGCAGTAGGTCGTCGCTATGAATTTGTGCCTTAACTCTCTTTTAAACAATTTGTTGGCTAAAGTTCGTATGATATCAACTTTGATTCATTGCTTAACTACTCCAACATAGAAAGTATTTAAAATAGATCTAGATCTCTTTTGGCCAACTGATGCCTTGCATTTTTGAGTCCATTCTAGATCTTTGCCTTTAACTCATTTTCAAATTGTCCTTTGATTAGATTTTGAAATGCCACGACAAAAAAAAGTTCACGATAGCGGCCAGATAAGGTAAAAAAACGGGGAAGTCTGTTTACAAAGTATCCCTCTCATATGGAATACCACAGTATATACAGAAGGACCAGGCTAGAGGTCGGTACAGAGATATTGAAACTTATTTTGGACGTTCTTCCCGTAAGCACATCAGAGGAGAAATCTACTCTTGTATATTATTTACTTTACATGTCTGAAAGAGGTTTTCCTTTATCTAAGAAGATGGTTAGGAATCTCACAAGAGAAATTATAAAGGCGTCTGGCCGAGCTACCCTCATTAACACACAGACTGGACCTTCTTTAAGGCATGCTCACAATCTTGATAGAGAAGATCAATTAAATCAGTACTTTAAATTGTTAGACAGTACCCTGAAACGCTTGTCACTGTACGATGATCCAACGATAATTTTAATATTGTGATGAGACTGGTTTCAGTGGTAGTTTTACAAATTCTGACAACTCTGATGTAGTCAAGAAGAGTGTAAGAGTGTAAAAGTTCAGCTGTCCTTGTCTGGTCATGTCACAGTGAATTTTGCTATATCATGGCCAGACACTACCACCATTAATTATTTTTTTCACAGAATCTGCCCAGGGCGTCGTTCTCTGACGGGTTACCTGATAACTGGCTGTTTGAGACCTCAGACTTTAAAAGCTAAGGTTAGCGAAATTTTGTGTGGCCTTGGTTATACTGTCAGTAGGTCTTTGCCTCGGCATTTGTTTCCAAAGGTTCTGCACCATGCCATGAACAGGATTACTCCTGCTACTGTTTCTGCTTCTTTTTCTGCCACAGGTGTGTTCCCGTACAATAAATCTTCTGTAAAGCTCTGGCAGGTCCTGTAAGTAAAACAAGCACAGTTCAGTACACATCTGCTAATAATGCTGTTTCAAAAGGTGCGTCAGTTTCCGGTGATATACCAAATATGCCTGGGATGGTTACAGAAAGCCTTGCAAAAGTTTTTATAGAACCACCAGTGCTAGAGTCTTCTAAACAAAGGAAAACCACATACGACAAGGCAAGGGTTGTAACATCTAATTATACTTGCCAGTAATACCCGTGAGGGGAGTCTAGGCAGTATCGAAAGATAGATAGATACTTCAAAGTCTGAAGGTAAGTTAAAGAAACAAAATCAGCTGATTACCAAGGTAAATCAACTCCCATAGCTCCCTTGACCGAGTGTTTCCCTAATACAAAAGTGGTAGTTGATCCTATGTCCGATGATGGGGTCTGTGAAATTTGCATGACCAGCAGGCAGTTGTACTGGGTTGGTTGCGATAGGTGTGATACCTGGTATCATTATGAATGTCTTTCTTCCTCTGAACAGACAGATGTTGATATGAGTCTTGTATGTGAAACTTTGTGGTTGTGTAACACATGCAGAAAAACAGAAGAATAATACAAGAGTACATGTATATAATTATGTCTAGATACATTCGATGGGTAACCGTTGTTGCTTTTGTTTTAAAAAGACACTTTTAATGTATTGTAAAACATAAAAGATCTATCAATGTTTATTTTTACATTAAAATAATCCAAATTTGAACTATATGTTTGTCAGTGTTGTGTTTCGAAAAAAAAACCAAACGTTTATACTGTTATGACATTAGAGTACATGGGCTGTAAAATGGGTGAAAATTAAGGTTTTTGATAAATCTATTGAACCAATTTGCTTGTTAAAATTTGTCAGATAGGTTTTCAACATAAATTTAAAAAGGAAATATCTCGATAAACATACCTTGTTCTTTTTGTACTGTACGCAGAGCTATGGTACAATTTCACTGCAACCGCACCAGTTTATCAGAACTATATTTAGATCCCGCCAAATTCGTCATCATGTAATTTCCGAAATGTAAACAATTGTTATTGGAAACACTGTCATCGGTCTTCAAACTGGACATAAAATTTTGAGGTAAGTTGACTTTGATTTATACTTATGATCTAAAATATCGTATTTTTACGCCGAGCGTTGGTCCACCCACTATATAATTATTGGTAAAATGTTTTTGGTCTTTTTTTTATATATTTTGATGAACAATTACTTGTGGAACATTTATTTTTACCTACAAAGCAGTAGTTAAATTTAAGGAAGATGAAAAAGGATATAGCACTATTTTCGCTTGCTATTTAATTTCAATGTAGAGCTGTTAGAAAGAAATATTTTTATTTTGTTCACCCAACTGTTAAAAAACAGATCTTAAAAGATATCCAAAATTTCGCATTTTATATTTACAAAGCTTCTGAGCTACAAGTAATATGAGACTATAAGTATTAATTACATGTATATTCAATACTGTACTATGTCATACGAACAATGTACTTTGTAAATGTTTTATCTGTAAAACTCTTCAAATAAACTAGCCTAAATCATTGCAACTCGTAATTGCAATTTATTTATTACAGAAACTCTGAAATGTATCTTATTTCTTCAACATCTCGTATTATGAAAAGTTTGCCATCATGTTTGTCAGGATTTATAACATAATAAATTATCTATCTTTCTATTTTATTTCAATCCAGAAAACCTGTAGTTTCGTTGCGTCTTCAAATTGATTATTGTATATTTTGTTGTTCTTGTGTTTAAGTTCTTTCTAATGTAATCTACAAATACGTTACTGATGATGTCATCTGTTTAAACTGATGACATTTGTTGCATTTAAGTTCCTTTAATATTTTTTACGGATGACGTCATCTGTTTAAACTGATGACGTGTGTATCATTTAAGTATGTCATCAAACCAGTATCTCTTAATACTGCCGAATTGCCTTGTCAGTCGTTATTTTTTTCTATGAAAAATACTTCAAAACAATTAATCATTATCAATAATCCGTGTAGTACACATTAAATATTGTAATGAAATGTTGGACTAAAGTTTGTCCCACTTATACCGCTCATCACGAAACTCGCGGTACAAGGCAGTAGAATCAAATACAACAGTATAAAAAAACTTACCTGATATAAAGCGTTCTTCAACTGTAAATTTAGTTCAATTCCTTCATTTTGTCACATCTTATTTTCAAGTGAATCCTTAAAATCCTGATTAAATTAAATAATACAATGTATATAGTTCCAGCCATCTTGAAAAAATACGTCATCAAGAAACTCGCGGTAGTTACACACTGCTTTTTTCAACTTAAAGTTATTGATAACTCAATGACAAACGTCTACTTAAAAATTCAAACTATCCTTAACCTTTTAACAAGAAAACAATCCACAAAAAGAACAAGAAAATATGTTAATAGATTTTTCTTTCAGTTTAGTGTTATTTTTACTACAATGTTGGCAGTAAAAGTTGACACCTCTCCTGATGAAAGCAGTTCCACAGCAGTGAGTGAGGTGAACCCAGTGTCCACATTTATCACATTGGGCCCATTTAAGTATGACTAGCTCTGGGTAGCCCTTTAAGTGGGGTGGGAAGGTGCATTTACATACACAACATGGAATGTCATCTTCTTCATACTCATCACTAGAGTCTAAACTTTCTGTCTCTAAGTTAGTTGAACTACCTTTTGTGTTCAGTCAAGAAGTGGATGGTTTAGGAAAGAATGCTTCTTTGAGATAAGTAAGCTGCTTATTGATTTTACATGTTCTTGCTTCTTTTCAGATTTTACTTGAATATTTTTCATGTTTTCAACATATTTTTCAGACATGAGATTCCCAACAATCTTAACTGGTGGTACAAACTTTTTTTCGGCCTTTGCTTTAGAACACTAGTAATCTTCTTGCTATTTAAAAATTAACAGCTGAATCTAAAACAGGCTTCTTATTTGTTTCATCAATAGGGCTGCTGTTTTCATGTTTTTCAGACACTTCATAGATTGGTTTGGGATTATCTGCATAAGTTGTGGCTGGTGCTGTTTCAGAAGAAAGTATAACTTCGGGACAAAAAGCAAATATACCAGCTTTTTTGAAAGCACTATAAATATTTTCAGGGGAAAATGCTTTTGCATATGATTTTGCTGTTAGTTTAGCCACCTCGTACCTAGAAATATGTCGTCCAGGGTTGTTGTGCATGTAAAGTTTACATTCATTGTAATAATACATCTTCATGGGACCAAATATTCCAACATCATGGGGTTGGGTGAGATGAGTGTGGTGGAAGGACAAACAACACAACATTATGTTCGTTTGCCCAATTAGTTAAAGTTAAAGACAAATGAGCCTTGTGTCCATCATACAAAACAATTGTCTTAACATCACTGTTTTTGGTAAGACCAACATATCTGCTGAAATGTCCCATCATGTAAGACTCAAAAAGACGTCTATTGACAAACCCACTCTCTGACATGTCACCTGACGAGCCAGGAGCAGCATCGTTCAGAAGCTCAGGCATCCATCTTTTCCCAGGGAAAATATAAAATGGCGGAACATGATTTCCCACTGCATTAGCTGATCCAATGATAATGACATTTTTCGACTTTTCAGAGACTACACTCTGTGGTTTAATAGGCCTATGCTCAGTTGAGAACCCATATATACGTTCAGGGTGTTCAATTAGGTTATATTCTTTTAAGACATGATCGAGTTCACTGAAATAGTTATTAATAGCTTCTTCAGAAGCACATTTAGCCCTGCTCAAAGACAACTTTTGAGTTTGACAATTTTAAGATCATCCCTCCTCTTAAGAAAAGAGTACACCCATCCCTGACTCAATGAACCTTTGGTCTTCACATCCTTGTTGAGAGATCTAGCATAGTCTGTTGCAATCTGTTGAAGTTTGGTTATATTATAACCGTATCCTATAGAAGACATGTAAACAACATGACACTTTAGGAACCTTTCCTCTTCTTCTGTAAAAAGACGGTTGGTACCCAGCTGACAGTCTATATCTACATTGTGCCTGGTTCTATCCCTAAGAGTGCTCTCAGGTACATTGAAAATTCTGGAGGCACGATAAACAGAAACTTCGCTCAGAGGGGCTTGGTATGTTCTCTTAAGATTTTCCCTGTCATATGGGTTCTGCCTTCCAGATTTTACTTTAAGTTTCTAAAAACATTAAAAGGAATATCTTTCTGTTTGAATACTTTATAATTCCATTATAAAATTCAGTTTAATTGGGCGCAAACAAAAAATGTTAATCAAGCATTTTTGACTAAAATTTAGTTAACTTTAACCTCAGGACACAGTCTGTCTAATTTGCATAAACATTAGGTCAAGTTTGACAGACAATATGTAAACAAACTGAAGTTTATGGATTAATCTGGTGATTATTGAATGGACTTTTGTTATGTTTTTGCAGAAATCAATAAAATAACAATATTGTGTACATATACTCACCCAGTTTTGACTAATTTTTGTTGGAAAATCAGTTTTTTTGGCGAGAAAAAGACATATGTCAACTTTGACAGATGTAAACAACGCTCAGGTGGCGCTATGCAAATACCGCGAGATTCGTGATGACGCGAGTTTAATGATGGCGGGTATAATTTTGAAACCTACTCACAGGTTTTAACATAAATTTCCTGCAACTTATTGGCATTTTTATATTAGAATACAAATATCTCCAGACCCATTTTTTAAATTTTCTCTCTTTTTTTTTGTTTCGTCAATTTTCACCTTTTCATGAATTTCTCCATAGACTGTCATGCAAATGACGCAACGTAGTATTTCCAAAATGGCGCGCCCATACGAATGTCAAATGGGGATCTTCTCAAACTAATTTTGAGGGAAGTGGCATCCCAGTTTGCTTTACATCTTATGTTTTAATTTAATGTAGACAATGGGGCAAACGAAGGACCTTGCGACCAGATTCCATAGCAAATTCATTGATGACAAACTTTGGACGTGGTTTGCTTCTCCAGACAATTTCTAGCAGCTCAGTCTTAACCATGTCGTCTGTAAATGGAATCTGTCTTTCTTGTTACCATACTTTGATGTTGGCCTTTCTTGTAGCAGTTGTCGGTGACCTTGTGTCATCCGTTAACACTGAATGATACGATGCATTATCATCGACGATTGTACTTGCGCCAGGTAGTGCCAGAAGCAAGGTATTCTTCCACCAGTTGAAGAACTGTTCATGGTTTATTTCATTATGATAAACACCAGATTCATTCTGACCCAGAATACTTCTCTAACTCCCGAAATGAGAACCACATTCTGGCAACCAGCATCAAGTACAATCAGATGCTTACCTTTACCGGACGGGATAAACTTACATACATCTTCCTCATTACTTTAGTCCTAACAATCTTGACATATCATTCTCACTTCTATCGCTCCACTTGCCTTTTACATAGTGAATTCCATTCACGCAAGTCTCATCCACTTACACAATCAAATCACCTCCTCCCTTGCCCTATTTTTTATCTCTCTCAGATAATTATGCCTATTTCCCCTAAAAAATCTTTTCCCAACACCGCCCTTGTAAAACCTGGAAAAGACAAAAACAGTTGTAGTTTTTTTTTTACTTTTATAGATCTATTCTGTGTTTCTTTTCATGGCGTGTTTTAACGAAACCTTATTTCAATTTTTTGAAGAGCACTGTGTTCAAAAGCGCAATCTATAAATTTAAAGGGAAGTAAAATGTAATCGGTGTTCTAATCCAATAATGGAAAACACTGATACATTATCAAATTTTCAGTTAACCATTTGACTGAACTCAAGAGGCATTTAAAATACTTTTATATGTGAATTAAACCTACATTTTTTTCATCTTAAAATTGAACATACAAAAGGTATTGAGAAATAACGGTTTTTATTACATCCACACTAATGCACCTGTCATTATTTTGCCCGCCCGGTGGGGCGGCGGGCTGACCCAGGGGAATTTGACATCTTAAAATGTTTGGAGTATAAATCCCCACCCTAGAGACAACCATTTTTGTCTAAATCCCCACCCTTGAGCCTGCTTGGTGCATCAAATGCCCCGGGTTAGGGGAAAGGGTAAATATCTAAGAGATCAATCAATAAATAAAACTGTTATCAGAAAAACAATAAAAAATATAAGTATAAAGGCTTATCATAAGGAAAATAATGAATCTAGATTAATGGGTCTCTGAAGTAAGGTAGGTAAAGTCCCAATGAGTATATATGTATCAATTTCAGTTTAATAACTTTGATAGTATTCAAATGATTGGACTTAGAAGAAACTTAGGTGCATAATTCTGAAAATAATGCATCCAGGGTTATAGGCCTTCTTGGTATGGTAGTGGTAGTCCCACAAAATACCCGTACCTAGTTTCAGTTGAATATCTTTCATATCATAGAATGTATGACTTTTAAAAAACTTAAACCAAAGCGGACACGGACACACAATCGATCGTATAAGCTCTTTAACCCTTTATCCCATGAATACGTGTTTTAACGCATATGCGACCAGTGCAGCAGCCTGCACATCCATGCAGTCTGATCAGGATCTCCACTGTTTTCTTTTCAGTCAGAAATTCTTTTATGGATACAAAAATAGAAACAGTGGAGATCCTGATCAGACTGCATGGATGTGCAGGCTGACCTGGATCTGCACTGGTCGCATATGCGTTAAAACACGTATCTATGAAGTAAAGGGTTAATATTTTCCTAGAATAGTTTAGCTACAAAATAAACCTAGTAACCTAGTTTCTGACTCCACATCACCCAGCTTCTATAGGGATAAGCATGCTGACCAAGTTTAATTATGATTGAACCATATTTGTTGCCTCTTAGAGTGTTAAAACACTAAAAGTTGAGGACAACAGACTTGCGAAGACAGACATTCACCGATCACAACAGCTTCGTGATCACAACTTAAACTTATTTTAGTTTAACATTAAATTTAACACAAAAAGTCATTAAAAAGGACATTTTTCCTCCTCCTGCGGCCAAACCTTGGCACTTCCACATTTATACCTGAAATAGAGGGCATTTTTATAAGGTTTCAAACTTTATTAAGTTTCATTTAAATTGGACCAAAAATGTTATAAGATTTGACCTAATGCCTTAATTTTTGACCCCTCATGACCTAATTTCGAACATGTTCTAGATTTCATAGAGATGAACATTAACACTAAGTTACATTAAGAATGGGCCAAAAATGTGGCCTCAAATGTGTTCACATTCTTTAACTAAGATTTGACCTAGTGACATAGTTTTTGACCCCACATGACCCAGCTTTGTACTTTGCCGAGATTTCAGCCATACATTATGACAAAGTTTCATGGAGAAACGACAATTATAGCTCACCATGAACACAAAGCTACAAAGAGAACTGACCAAATTTTCTGAAGCTGGGTTGCATGGTGTACTTACAATCTGGTGCACTCTCCTCAAGAGCCTGGATAGGAACAGGAGCCTGGATGGGAGCTTGAGTTGGGATAGGACCTTGAGCCTTGATAGGTGCTTGAGCCTGGATAGGAGCTTGAGCCTGGATTGTTTAAAAATTAATAATTTAGTAGCACAACTTAACAAAGATTTCCAACATATATTTTGATAGATAAAACAATAGGTTGTTTTTAATTATATTGGAACAAAAATGGTACTGAATTTGTTTTTCGTTTTTGTTGAAAACACATTATTTTCTAAAAAATCTGCTAGTAGTCTATCAAACTAATCTTGCAAAATAATGGTGGGGAATCACGTGATATGGAGACCACATGACATGGTATTGCAGCAATTGATAATCTTTCAGATTCAGGTGTCCACGTGAGAATTTTTGTCAATATCTTTTGTTTAACAGAAAATATTTTGTTGAGAGCATGCAGAGTATGCGTAACTGACAAGACTTGCAGTAACCACCAGTGACATTATAAACAACATTGTACTTTTTCAGGAGAATCCACCAATTTTAAGTTTAAAGGAACATAATGCTTTTGTGAGTAAAATTTCAATTACTGAATAAACAGATCATACTCATCCTCTTATTGTAGAAAATGGCTCATTTCCGCATTACTATTTTCTTACTTAATAATTAATTATCATATTCTAACAAGGCTCACGGGAACTACTGACTTGGAGTCCCGTGACTTCAGCCTTAGGATTCGGACTCCCTTACACGGACGTGCAGGCTCATCTGGATCTGCACTGGTCGCATAGGCGTTAAAATAATTAAAAAATAAATAATTAATAAAATAATTCTCTATGTGTGTTTTCAACATCCGTTTTGTGTCACTTGATCAGTTCATTCATACTGCAGTTAAAGGGATTATCTCACTCAATACGAAATTTTCTGCTGTAATCGTTTATATTCTACAGGCAAAGTGAACGTTCTTTTGTGGATTTAGTATTATTTAATAATACAAGATATGCGAGTTTCATGTGATGACGCCTCTCAGACTTGCAAAATAAATGGGTCTATTCGCGAAAACAGATGACAAACATGAATACCGCTAGGCTTCATGCATACTTTGTCTGGGTACAGGTGAAAATAAATGGAGAATACAATCCCTGTATACCTTTGAATATAAATCCCAATTCTGGGGCAATCTTTTCGCCCCATGCCACTATCTTCTCAACAGAAAAATTTGAAAAGTTTTCCATCGTGCTGCGTTCCGACATGAAAACACGAATAAAAATATCGCCGTCGTCTTTAGACCTTTCGCGGTTACTCCCCTTTTTTATTTTGTGGCGTCGAAATTCCCGAGTCCCGGGATGTAAAAACCGGCCAAAGTCTATTTCCCGGGACCCGGATTCAATAAGTTTATCAAATTCCCGCCTGTCAGGAATGGTCTTCTGTCTAAAGCCCCGTGTATGCCCGCCGCCCCCCCACGGGCGGGCAAAATATTGACAGGTGCATAACTTGAAACCCATCTTTAAGACTGTGCGATGCAATGTTGATTTTGATATATCTGTATCATGCGACTCCAGCCTTGTCTGTAAAGACCTTAGGGTAATATGTTCCGAGAAGAAACCGTAATGAAACATTGAACAAGCGTATTTACGTATTACTTTTCTACCATAGAAAATAATTAATTAAATCGGTTTTAGACATGTATATGTAACAATTAATTATATCTTTTGTTTGAAATGCTTATTAACTTTACTTCATAAATGCCACAGCTGTTCAACCGATACATGTTTATTCTATATATATATTCCATGCTTTTTGCTATACCTTTCCCGAATTACATTCGGGAATAATCCTTCTCACTAACAAGTGCAGAGTCGAAGTTATCCAGCTTACATCTGGCTGTTGGTCTGCTGCACATGGTAGTAGCCGGAGACTGTAAGTACATTGTATTGGTTTATACAAGATAACATTATTATGTCATAAAACAAAACACTTCTTTGACAGAACATTTTGCCATCACACACCTCCACCACTTAATAGGCATATTACCTTCAAGCGGTTTGAGACATAAATGAGTAATGGCTTTGTTTGCACTGTTTGAATTTATTGATGTAAATGGGATAAGTTTTTTGTAGCCAAGGATTTTGATCAGGTTTGCACTTATTGCAATTTCATTAATAATCAAGATAAAAACTTCCGGGCGTACGTGTTTGAGTTAATTGGAACCGGCAAAAGCGATAATTATGAAGCGTCACGCATTCTAAAACGGAACACTTGTGATGGTCTAGTGCATAAAAAAAGGGTTCCACGAAACACACCTTTTCTGATAACTTGTTTTGTTAGATTTTGTATTAAAGTGCATTAATTTTGTTCACACTGTGTTAAATTTATGTAGGCTATAATAAATTTTCGTATTCGTATTCGCATACCTTCCTATAATTGTAGATACACAACATCCGAGTGTTATTCTTCGATGCGCCAAGATCGGAGTTTGAATCTCGCACTGGGAAGTGTATTTTAAGATGCTTTTCATCTTTCTGTTACGGACTTTCATGTTCGTAAGACACTCCAGGCGCCCTTCCAATACCGTTCAAAAGCTCAAATTTCCTAAAGGCCACGAACAAACTGAATGCCTCATGGGTACTAGTAATTATGATAACAATAATGAATAAGCAAAACATCAACAAAACATGACCTACACAAATCTCAGACAGTTAACTGTACTGTAAGTGAAATAGTATGTTTTCATGCTAATCACCCAGCTTCAAAATTTCTAAGTGAATTTATGGCCAAACATGAAAATGGCCGCCAGGGAACTAATGGAGTGAGCTTCTAGTCGTATACAAACTGACAAGTGTAAAGGAGTCACCCTATAGGGGAAATATTGAAAATGTAAAAAAAAAGATAACGATATTTATGTTACTCAGTTTTTCTCTCCGGTTTTCAAAGAACAAGTATTGATCTTCAAGCTTGTCGTCTGATTAATCTGAAAGCAATTAAAATATTGAGAATACCCCTCCACAACTTGTACAAGTAGACCATATATAATAATGCACTCATGATAGTTTATGACGTCAGATATAAGAAGGTGCATATTGAAAATTGATTGGATATAAAGATGCCTGCTATGTGTTTCAAAAAGTCGTTAGTGTCAGTTGTGTAAGAGTTGGACAGAACGTGTGTAGTTCTTATGATTGTATTAATCTGAGTTGTCAATGGCAGGATCATATGATGAAATTCAGTAAACTGACGAACTTTAAAATCACGTTTATTTGAACTATACGATTTGAAATTACTGAAATCCTTGTTATTGTTTCACTTGACAAATTCAACACTGACTTCTTATTTTAAAAAATCACACAGGAATTCACTCGTTGATATGGATTTGGGGTCTTAGATGTCGTTTTGGAGTGTGTTAGTAATGATTAGATTTAACATTGCAGTTATAATTATTTAAATTGGAATATTCTGTCAAATGGATACATTCAAAGGGAAAATATGACAAATATACAAGTAATATATAAATAAGTGGATCTTATGCCTCTTTTTTCAAATAATTCAAACTCAGGTGTCTCCAGATAGCGGCCTAATGCAAGCCTGTGGCTACTTCTTATCGTCTCGGAACATTACTTAGATTCCAGGCATGACCAGTCTGTTTCTCTCTTTCAAAAGATCTTGAGAGACCTCAATAATCCTTCATTTTTTTTCATTTTTCAGTCTTAGTAGATGCAGCAGTGTTACTATTCGAAAAGTTCGCGAGCAATCGTTTGCGCTGATAGCAATGGGTGAATATCTTTTATTTTCTTTTATCTAACCTATTTCTCAGTTTGTATATATATATGTAGAAAGATATATCAGCATATAGTTATACTTCATAGATCTACTAACAAACAATTTTTATGGCGTTTAAACAAATACTTGTGAAAATTCCCCTTGTACTTTCGCGAGCGACTTCCCGCATTTCTTCAAATAAGAGAGCCATAAGAAATGACGTCAAGATATAAACAAAAAGATTTGCCAGGGAGAAAAATCGACGGAGGTTTATATGAAAACGGGAAATTTAAGAAGAAAATCCTTGAAATTCCTGAGGGTGACTTTTTTCTTTATCGAAAATATGCAGTTTATTTGTCGAAATGATGACGATAAACCATAGTTCAAAGTTGGCGCTAAAATGGATTTTAAAATGGGATGAGAGAGACTTAAAATAGTCTGTAACAGAGATATAGTAATCAAGTGTTTCATTTGGGGGTTAAAGTTTTGTTTCCTTTTTTCGGGTGCCTAAATAAGTCAGACTCACATAAGTATTTGATTTGTACACCAAGTCAGAATAAATTGATTGCAGTACTATAATTCTCATAGAAGAGTTGGTAAGTCATTTTTTTACAAGAGGCTACTGTCAGTAACCAATTACAATCTTAGATACTCAACTGCTTCCGAAGAGATTTTAAGCCGCCAGGAGGATGAATATTTAGAATTTGAATTTATACCGACATATAATGAATACAATCAAAATATTTTTATAGACTTTGAAATATTTAGGAGATTAAAAACTTCAGTTTAATTAATGCTGCGATGAAATGAAAAATAAAATGTCTATTTTGTAAGTTCTGAGGTGGAGAGTATACAGCCCATGTTAAGTGAAACTTTGAAGAACCTACGTGAAGAACATTGCAAAGAACACAATTTACAGCAGTTAAATTGCTTTACTACCGTATGTGCTAAGCTCTGCAAATGAATTGTCAAAAAACCCTGTACAGACTCAAGGAACGGCAAGATCCTTAAATCTTTCTGGTACATACTGATTGACTTTATCAAGTATAGTGAAGGACATCATGCAGCTATCCCTTAACTGTAAAAAATAGTATTTTTCATTTTGTTTCAATATATTATGCATTTGCCTTGTCTCGTTCTATATAATTTCTAAACGGAGGCAGAAATCCGTATTCTTGAGGAATTTAAAATTATAAGTATTGAAGATACTATCAACAATGTTCAGGCCTATTGTATCTGTGAGTACAGTGAGCAGATGATAGCACAGTCTACTGCCAGTTTTTACGGTGGATGCTTCGAGGTGAAAAGCTTGGGAAGAACAAAAGTTATCATTCCTACTTGTGACGTTACTATAAGACAGTGACTTCTACTAAGGGTTCACGACAGTACTGGATACATTGAGGGACATTGAGTAATTCTCGGCACGAGAGCAGACTGTTAACCAACTCGAAATTTATATTTGCAAGACGTTTCATTATAATTATATGCTTAAATCTCAATCAAATATAAGGAAGGCGGAGTAAAATTATACTTCCACCATTTCAAGGAATGACATTATGACGTCATGAAATTAGAGTCTTGGTGCTCAGGATTAACACAGAGTGAAAAATGACACAGATGGGATACATGTTCGCCCTCTCAAAGGTTCAACATTTTGTTTATAGCTTAAAACATGAGTCGGTGCTCTTAATGTTGTTTCCCATGTTTTTCCACTGGCGGCCTATCCGTTATTTTCCCATATTTAGGATATTTTACTGTGACACTGCCAAGCCATTTCAAACAAAGCTAATCCCCTCTGTAACAGTTCTATATTGTATTCTAGCAATACGAGAACAAAACTTTTGATCATTTGCCATTTTTCAACAGCAAGTTGAATAGGTGTGAAAACCACCAAAACAATTCCTTCTTTATTGTTTTTAAAAATTGACCTAATCCATGAGAATGTTAAACATAGAAACACCAATTTATATTACTTAAACTTAAATTTTATTGTAGATTTGCTTCTATACTCTTGAAAAATAAGAAGACCAAAACCTGTCGTTGTGAACGGACATACGCTCCCGAAGCCATATTTAGGACAAAAACATGTTTTTCACTGGAAAGGAAGGCCAGATAGTAAAAAAAAGTGTTAAAGAAGAAGAGTGAAAGTTGGACGGAATGTTAACAAACACATATCAGTAGTTTGGTGTACTGCAGAGCTCATGAGAGCACATAAAATTTATATAAACGATATAGCACTGATTAAAAGTAAAAGGCCTAAAACAACTTCAGCTATAGTGCCCTGTTTCAAAGGTCACTGCGGTACATTCTGTACCAAATACACGCATGCACAGGTACAAACTGCATACTGATAAACATTATTCTAAAGGTCTTACTGATCCTAAACGTGACTTTTCAATGATACCACAGGCAAAATACTCCGGTTAGGTTTAAAATAAAATAAAATGAAATAAAACAAGACTATGTTTGATTCAGAAATGGTGTGATACTGTTAAACAAGTGGTTGTCTGAGCCAGTGTTATATTATTGTTCTAAAACTGTAGTTTGTAAATATTCTGCATTTATTACAGTGCTATCTTTCCCCTTACTGTTCTCGCACAAATAATAACATATAAATCAAATGTATATAAAAAATACAGTCTTTGAAAACATTATCACCAATTTTGTGGTTTGAACAGATGTCACCACAATTTTGGGGTCATTATTTAGAGACGGGCTCTAACTGGGGTGCTCAAGATTAACACAAACTGAAAAATGACACAGATGGGATACATGTTAGCCCCCTGGAAGGTTCAACATTTTGTTTGTAGCTAAAAACATGAATCGGTGCACATAATATTGTTTCCCATGTTTTTCCTCTGACAGCGTAGCCGTTATTTTCCCATACTTAGGATATTTTACTGTGACACTGCCAAACCATTTTAAACAACCCTTATGCCCCTCTATAACAGTTCTAGATTGTATTCTAGCAATACGAGAATCAAACTTTTGATCATTTGACATTTTTCAACAGCAAGTTGAATTTCCTTATAGGTGTGAAACCACCAAAATAATTCCTTTATTGTTTTTTTTTTTTTTTTTAAATTGACCTAATCCATGAGACTGTAAAACATAGCAACACCAATTTATATTACTTAAACTTAAATTTTATTGTAGATTTGCTTCTATACTCTTGAAAAATAAGAAGACCAAAACCTGTCGTTGTGAACGGACATACGCTCCCGAAGCCATACTTAGGACAACAACATGTTTTTCACTGGAAAGGAAGGCCAGATAGTACAAAAAAGTGTTAAAGAAGAAGAGTGAAAGTTGAAAGGTATGTTGACAAACACATATCAGTAGTTTGGTGTAGGCACACGTTTAACAAAAACATAAATAATCAAACATATTTATAGTTTGGAGGTTACTTATCTGTAAAATTGCTGGTGTCAGACATTAATTGTTATCAGATTGAATTGAACAGGAAACCCAGGAATGGTGACAGTAATAACAATGGAAGGTTCTACAATCAGCCCCTAGTCTAGTGGTGTAGACATGGTCCAAGCAAGATCCTGATATATGTGTAGGTGTGGTAACATGTTGTTAAAATCCTTTAGATAATAGTTCTATTCACAACCATATCACGACTTTTGACATACACGTGTGGCCTTTGAGCTGGAGGCTTGAATCTTGCGTGCGACACGTCGTCACGATTTCTAAGACATTTTTGCCAAGTCATTTTTAAATCCTTTCAGGGATGTCAGAATTGTTTCAGCTGAGCATCTGATTCTTATGCAATACACGTCGCCATCATGTCCAACACATTTATGCCAAGTCATTTTAAAAATACATCCAGGAATGACAGAATTTTTGACAAAACACGATCATCTAGTCACATCCATACCACGAATTTTGACATAAAAGTCTGACCTTGTTGTTGAGGCCTGATGCTTGAATGCGACACGTTGCCATTATGTCTAAGACATTTATGGCAATTCATTTTAAAACTCATTCAGGGATGTCAGAATTGTTGACCAGACACGACCATCAATGCACTTTTATGAAATTTTATATCATGACTATGGACGTACAAGTGTGATCTTGACTTCTGAGATGGACATCTGATTCTTGCGACCATCAATGCAAATTTATGAACATTGCCTTTCAAGTCTAAATGTGACCTTGACCTTTGACCGACAAACGTGGGTCTTGCATGTGACACATCGTCTCAGTGCGCCAAACATTTATGCACGGTTATTTTAAAATGACTGAAAAAGTGATGGATGGAGAAAAAACGGACGAACGGATTGAGGGACAGAATGACAGACGGACAGAGAATTAAAAACTATTCAAAAAGGGAATTGTTCAAACAAGAAAACTATTTCTGCTCAAGTGAACATACCCATAAAATGACCAATAGTTCTGACCTAATTTTGTGAATATGTTTAACAACTTCCTACTATCATGAATTCCATTCTCTGAACAGAAAATTTCTACCACACCATCAAAGAAAAAAAAAGTCAGACAAACTTATTCATGCAAAATGAAATGCAAAGATTAAGCAAAAATGTTCCGAGCAGCCAAGAAAACGGAGACTATTTGTAGTCACCATTATGCGGTGCCATTTTTTAAAGCTTTCTGAATAAGTGGTTTTAAACATAAAGCGTGACGAACGAGTCGTCCTTCGGTTAAAATTAGTAAACCAGCTATCCTTGAACACACACAAGCGTTTATGAGTGACCCCGCATATAAATACGATTTATAAATTTGCTTGTATTTTTTGGCATTTACACAAAGAAGTGTTTTATTCTTCTTAATTTATGTTTCTTCTATCAGAAAGCTTTTTAATTAAATCTCTTAAGAGGGTTTTTTAGGAAAAGAAGGAAGGAATATTCAACAGTCAAAATTTAAAACATTGTAAATTCGCCACTGGGCATCAATTATACTAAACGAATCATATACAAATAGCCTGATGCTATTATTTGTGACACAGCCTGTTTCTGCAAACCCCCTTGTTGAGCTGTTTTATGACACTCGACGAGAGGGCAATAATATACAGAAAGGAAAACACTTTTTTAATCCCCTGCCGCGTAGCGGGGAGGGGATTAAACTTTTAAACTCATTGAAAGTTTTTAAAATAACTTGGCACAAACGATCACCATTACCAGGTCGTTACCCCCCAAGGTCAAGGTCACATCTAAAGGTCGCATCTCGTGTCCGCTCCGTCACTATAAAACTGCTTGAAAGTTTTTAAAAAGACTTGGCACAAATGATCACCATTTTGACGTTGTGGAGAGCGCAACAATTAGCTCGCTATCCCTATGGTCAAGGTCATACATAAAGGTCATACACAGACCATTTCCTCATCTGGCTAGTGCTGCCAAAGTAGACATGATCGCCCAGGTACAAAGTCCTTTAAAATTTTAGTAAATTATGGTGTATATATGTATAAATATAAATATATATATATATATATATATATATATATATATATATATATATATATATATATATAAATATATATATATGGTGTATATCAAGAAACTATGTACCATTCGAGTCAATAAAACATTCTTCTTCTACTTCTCTAGGGCTTATATTTAAAAACACACTATAGCATGATCACATTGTTACATAAACCATCTTTATATAAAATGTAAACGTGACAGAAATACATACCTCAAAAGAAATCTGCACAGCACCGATTGAAACATTAAAACTTCATTGTTCATGAGGCTGTGAATACTTAACATTTCAAGAGAAAACATGAAATCGTATGATTAAAAAAATTTACAAGTCCACCCATTCACAAATATTTTTTTTCTCACTATTTTCCAAATCCTCAATATGTCATCAGTTGAATATTTTGCAATTTCATCCTCATGATTCCATCATTTACAAATGTGAGGTCCAAATGCAGCTGCCCATTTTCCGAAGAAATCATTATCCTATGTCATATTGGGAGGTCTAACTTGTTATCCATTCAAGTGTTCTACTGCGGCAGGGGATAAAGCTGTCCTTCTTTATATTTTATAGGGTGAATAAACTGACAGAGTGAAGAAGATGAATGGCTTAAGACGTTGTCTTTCGTGCTGAACAATTGCAATATTCTATTTTTGTAAAGTGTTTTTGCAAGTAACAGTGAATACAGCAATGTGTGCAGTACTTATTTAATTTTATTTGTGCAATTAAGCTTTACTTTATCATTAGGTATTGCTTGCATACGCGTTGTTAATATATGGAATCAAAGTATAATAGAAGGTAATGGTTGTCCTTTACTACCTAGGAAGGGCGTGTAGAATGTTTTAATATGAGTAATAAGTAGACAGTTTCACATTTATAAGCTCTGAGCTAGTTGGTTCATAATAAGACGACGTTAAGAATCCCAGGGAAGGCGTATAATGATAAAAATTACAACGTTTACATTATTTAAAAACACCTATATTATATCAGTCTGGCACTGTGTTGCTTTACCAGTAATTCCTCGATTCGATTAATCATCATGAATTTAACAAGCTATTGTATTTCGCTTTAAACGTGTTGAGCCATGATTGAGAACAATACTCAAATGCATACATTATAACACGTTACCTGTTAAAACTGTTTTTGTTATGTCTGTAATCTAGACCTATGAGAACTTGCTGTTTTCGATAGGAACTAAATACAAATTTACTTTCTTTGGTTTCTTTTGATCTTTAATTGCTTTGACAACCATCTTATCTCATTACATGAAGGCAGAGTCAATCTTTACAGTGTTTCAGTCATTTCATGACACTTACTGACTCTAACTTGCATTCTTTTTTACAGGTAACGCAGCGAATTTGATTATTCTTAATGTGAGAACATAGTCCTGTCTGACACCTCTACAAAACACAAAACCTGTCAGACATTATGAATGTAAGTATGAGTGTACTGTCTACGGCCTTCCTGCACGTAATATGTACTGCAAAATGTTCTTGGCAACTATTAAAAGCTAACGCATTTATGAAAAGTTCATTCATTTCAGAAAAAATTAATTCCTTGGTATTAAAAACAATACTGAATGTCTGAACCGAAAAATTTTCTGAATTCTTATTTGATTTTCTTTAAAAATCGTACTCAAAAATGAATTGCAATGTCCTGTATTCTGCATGTTAACAAAGCGTCTTCTGATTTTGTCTAACACTTTAGAGTGTCTGGTTTTAATGAATAGTTTAATGTGTTAGTGATCTGTTCAATTTTCTTAAAGCACCAACAACAAACTTTTGATGAAACAGTAGATCTCTCGTCTGTATTATTGACTCCAGCATTTTGCTCAAATTTTTAAGTTCGCCAGTTTTAATAGAGCTGCTTCTCTGATGATATAATGAAGATGCACACACAGCAACTTAACAGAGCATGTAGCAGTGTGACATCAGTTTAAACATGTTGCTAAGCATATTTACCGATAGATAGTTGCGTAGTATATCACAAAAAAGGTAAAGGTAAAGTTTTCTTATCTAACGTGGGTAGTCAACAAAAGTCACCGCCCACGGTGCGTGTATTTAATCTCAGTTGCTACCTGGAATCGAACCCTGGTCGCTAGCTTCATAGCCCAACGCACAAACTACCCTTTTTCCCCAAAATAAAAATATATAAATAAGTGTAAAAATAGATATTGACAATGACCACCGGCCTATACCAGCTGTAACATTAAATATAATATATTTAACTTCTGGTGTCTACATTTAAATTTAAATATATATAAAAAACATTCTGTTCTGTTGGTTTTCCACTCTGTCTTTAAATACATAATACATTTATATTTAAAGATTACAGATAACATTCTTTGAAGTGGAATTTTCTTAGGATATACCTTTCTTTTACATAATAACATTCTTTGAAGTAGAATTTTATTGGGATTTACCTTTCTCTTACATTAGTGGAACATGTCTGCGTTCAGTGTTTGGCCGTTCAACGATTATTCAGTAAGTGTGAATAAGTTTGCTTTCACATCTGCAATAATTAGATCAATATATTAATTACTGGTCTTTTCCGACTGAAATTGTACAGAACTTTATCTTTGTTGTTGTTGTTGTTTCTGTTCCAGAATTGTTTTCCTAAATTTCAGTTGCCAACTCCTTCTTTTAACTGCAAAAGACCATCATATAAAATGTTAAAACAAACCTCGTGATGTTTTCTATAATCCATTTTTCTATCTTTCAGCACTTGTTCATAATCTAGTAATCATTTTTCAATGACCCAAGCAAATGCAATTAATAGTTGTGAACCACAAAAAAGTGCATTTTTATAAGTGATGGCTGTTTTTCTGATGTAAAGTCTGACCAGTCATCTGTTAACTTCGGTAGTTTACAGATGTTGTTAAAAGCCTTTTCACTGCTGAGGCAGAAAATCTATCCAGGAAATATGAACACTCATCTTCATCTATAACAATGGTAATGTTGTGTTTTACCAAACTTCCTTTTTTCGTCAGTATACAGTGTCAAGTTGTGTTTTGATGGTAGCACATTTGCTAACTGTTCTTTGGATAATAACTAATTTTGATGTTACTTTTTACAGTCTACAGTTGTTCTCTTTTTTTCTTTCTTTCCTTTTAGTCTGCACGAACAAGAACTGCCTCTCAAATTTCTGGAATTTAATGATGTGCAATATTTCAGTTGCCAAGATTCATGACACACTCAGAAAACTAATTGTTTGTTTATCAGAGCGTCCATTTTCTATCTTTTCCTGAAATAAATATTCCATATAATCACAACTTTTCTGGAGGTCCTTCAAATTTTTCCTCAGCTCTGTATTCTTTGAAACAAAATTTACGTTTTGTTCTTTGATTTCAAATATATTATTTATAGTGTCAATACATTGCTTATTCAAATTATCTTTCTGTTAAGTTCATTACATTTACAAGTGACATTCTCTTAAGCTTATGATTTTCCTCTTACCCTTTGAATTGATGCATTTACTAAAAGTTGCCCTATCTTTTTTTATTTTGATTCAGTTTGACCAAGTTCAGAGTTAACTGTCTCTTCCATGTAGTTTACTGGCGGTATAGGTCTGCTTGTTTTCATCAAATGTTAGAAGCTACCATTTTTGTACGAATTTTTTAACGCTTCTTCAAAACTTTGGTTATCCATAATCACAAATCAGTCGATGAAAACCGTCGTTACAATATTCATTTTTGGTACAAGTTACCAATCTGAATATGCAAATGTATAAATCAAGTGACTGACCTTCCGTGTCTAGCACCATGTCTCTCCACCAGCCAGGAGACTGTCTCATCCTCTTTCCTTTTCTTCACTTGATAAGGTCCACTGGGCGTCAATTATACTAAACGAATCATATACAAATAGCCTGATGCTATTATTTTTAGGCGGGCCGTGCCCCAGTCTTATTGAATGCATTATTGAAGATGTACATGAGCCGCATTTTAGACATGTTTAAGATCAGCAATTATATGTGTACGCACATGACAGAAATTGTTTCATTGGCATTGTTTATTTATTTAATTTTATTATTATTTTATTTATTTTTGCACATGTTCGTTGATTTTGTATTCCGTTTATATTATATTTATTTAAAACTGGCTAAACGAAATTTAAAACTTGGCAAAATATTAGCTATTCCCCTTCACACGATTGTTTGGAATCCCTTCAATTATCTTGTTATCAGGGAAAACATATTAAGTTCCGAGATCGGTTTTTACAGCTTGTAATAATAAAAAACTAGAAAAGTGTCAATAGGACACGGATGCCCCACATCCATCGTTGTCACAAAATTTTGACTAGATCAGGGGCCATAACTCTATCTCTACTGTGTCATTCTGTGAACAGAACCCCATATTCACAGCAATTCATTCCGATCAATGCAACTGTAATGTTTATCAAGTAACTAGTGTTTACACAACACATGAAGTCCCCTACCAGCTCCGCTTTGACTTTAAAATCACGTGAAAGCCATAAAATTTATTGCATTAGTTTGTTGCATTAAGTATTTTCCTATTTTATAGCCATGGAAACAAGTGCTATTTAAGAAATAATAAGTATCCAGGCGTGGTTTATCGTAGAATAACCAACGGCCTGAGTGATATATTCCTACGCATAAGAACTCAAAACGTGGGTTATTCTACGATAAACCACAACTGGATACATATTATTTCGATAACACGACCAAACAGTAAACCACATTGTGAAATATGTGTTAAAAACACTTGCGCGGTACGCTCCTGGGTTTGGCCGTTAAAATTTCCTCCGTCGATATATGTAAAAGTTAGCTTCCACATAATAATTTGATCTATCCAATAAATGAACAAATAAACAACACACTTTTCATCAGTTGATAATTTCTTTTTTTATTTCGAACTAAAATTGCATTTTATTAATAAATTAAATGTTCAAACAAATAAAAGATGTTCCTGTTCTCAGATGCTAAAAATAGCATATGTAAAACGTCACAAGGTCGCTTACACAAAAGTCGGCATACGTGTGTGAATTGTAGCAAATACTGTGTTACATGACCATCAAATTTCTTGTCAATCACCCTCCAGTCCCCTAAACCACGGCGAATTTCACAAATTGTGCCCATTCTAAGTAAATTGGCTTTTTGTGCCATTTTGCAGCAGAACTTTGTTGTTGTTGTACGCCGGTAATATACTACGATTCCTACGGTAGTATTTTCAAACATCACGTGACTTTCATTCATAAAAATATTATGCGTGGGGTGACGGCGGTTCACGGAACAGCCAAAACAACAAGCGCACGCGCGTGGTTTACTGCAGGATAACCGAGTTTATTTTCTTATTTGTATATATAGGCTAGTTTTAGATCGTGTTAGAATCATGAATGACCAACACTTGAAGAAATATATTAGAAGGTGATCTATGAAACATTACTATGCAATTACAATATTGGCACTCGGACTGCAGTTTCTGCAAAGGAAGATTTTTCTTTACACGGTCTATTTCTGTTGCAATGGGACACCAGAATTTTTATGCACGACACAGATTTAAAGTAATCTGATACTTCTTTCGAGGGACAATTGTGTGAATTCATTTTGAAATCGGGCTATCTGTTTCAGAGAATAAAATATTTTAAGCTTCCAATATAGGAAAATCTAGCCCCTCGCCGTGGCGGCCAGACCATGCTTTTTGACGAACCAACATGGCTTGAAGGAATTTGGTAGCGGGTGACCAAAAAACATTTGTTATGATTTTTGTTTTTAAAATCTGCTCAGTGGTTTCTGACAAGATTGTTTTCTTTTTCGGTTGCCATGGCAACCAGAGTTATGCGTGAATCAACTCAATTTGAGGGAATCTGAGAAAGAATCTTGCCCGGATGATTTCTATGAAGTTTCAGCAAAACTGACCTTTCCGCAAATACGGCAGAAATGACGTTATTGTGGGAACAATCATTACGTCAATACAGTCAACGTCATTTTGGGCCAATCAGAACACTGAATCGTCGTATGACTTAACGAATATTCCCGTCATTTTATGCCCGTCGAGCAGTTTGTCAGGCATAAATCGCACATACAACATCATTTCAAACGTTTTGCAATGTCAATTGGCCCAGTAGTTTAAGAGAAGTCAGTTTGATGCAAAAGTCGCCGGACAACGGTCACCTGTGTGCTCATGTCAGATAAAATGGCTCTCGCACATATAGGTCAGTTCTAAAAAGATACTAACTGATCATATGCAGGTTTAAGATTTT
Source organism: Cyclina sinensis (assembly GCA_012932295.1). NCBI lineage: Eukaryota > Metazoa > Mollusca > Bivalvia > Venerida > Veneridae > Cyclina > Cyclina sinensis. Next base: position 9,003,584 of record JAAONU010000016.1, read on the forward strand.
CAATAACTAGGAATTTGCACAGTGCCTCCAGGAGCTGATCTTTCCTGTCGTGTCTCCCAGCCAGGAATCCATTTTAAGAAACGCGTATTATGTTCTCTAGAGGCGAAAAACTCGATTGCAGTCGTTGATGCAGCAATCTATAATAACATTTTAGTAAGTTAGTAGATCCAACAAACAACATGCTAATCACATGTACGTATACGTGTGTCAAAGTGAAATGAATATACATGAGACAACCCGCCTGCTAAAATACTTGATCCATGGAAATAATGTATATGCACACTAGGTACGACTAATGAAGAGGGCATTTCAAATAAAACAATGATAAAACTAGTACATTCTTCCATCATGAAAAAATAAGACCATTGGTCATGGAAAATTGACATGAAATGTATTGCGAAAAAATATTGCATTAATTTTTTGAAAAAAAAAGTCCTGTAAACTTTTGGAATTCTAAGTCTGTACAATTTCTTTATATTCAACAGTCATGTACCTTTTGTAGTTGATCTCTTATTTCCTCATCCTTGAACATTTCCAATGTTTGGGATGACACAATTCAGTCCTTACTTAGAGCTTCATAGGTGAACGGGTGGAGGAAATCTTGTGTCGGCCCTTTATTAACCATCATATACGCCAACATTTCTCCGAAGACTTTGTAGAAGTCCTTGTCCAAAGCTAAATGTACAATTTTAATAAGTGTCTATACTGTCATTATCCCTATAGCAATCTCTTAATTGTAGCAAACTAGATTTTTTTGCAAAAAATCTACAAGTCAGTGAAGTCAAACAACACAATATAATATCAACGCCTAGTTCATTGAGAAAAAAAGTTATGTACATTAAATCATAAATTACTCTGTGTTAAAGGGTCTGACCGGAACAAGGCGACGATATGCGCATCTCCTCTCGATATTGATTATTCCCATAAAGTTTCGTTGAATAACAGCCAGTTGGTGCAGAGAACTAGCACGGAATCGAAATTCTGACGGACGGACGGAAGGACAACGCCAAAACAATATCCCCTTCTCGATTCCATCGGCGGGGACTAATAAGATACGAAAAGGCGACTAATGACGCTGCTAGACCAGTAGCAGGCAGTCCCGCTATGGTAAAACGGCCCAGATCAGAAAATAAAGGTTTTGTTGAGCTCCATTATACAATTTAACAATGACCGATCTCCGTAAAAGTGTTTGCACAAACTTAAAACTTCATGAAATGATTGCTGAGGGCACGCATATCATTTGCTTTCATCATCATAGTTTAAACAAAGTATTTGTTAGTGCCCCAAGGTAATTTTCCGAGAGCCCAAAATTAATAATAATGCTACACATTAAAAACGTCATTTCGACGTCGTAACCTGGGCCGATAATGTGTTGATGTCATATCTTGAATAATTATTTAATATACAAAACATTGTTCAATTGTGAAAATATTTAACATACTTATCAGTGTAAAACTGAATTTATCGGCGATATAAATTTGAAATCTTTATCATGTTCCGTTGCCAATTTATAAACAATTTACGCGTATTTTTTGGACATACCTCGTTAACTACAAACAGTGGATGCGTTTTACCAAAAATCGTATCTTACGAGGAATTTACGAGACTCATTTCTCGTAACTGTAAAGTTACGAGAAAAATTACGATTTTTTTATCAATGGTCTCGTAAGTCCGCGGCTCGTAACTCGTAAGTGGTTAATAATCGTGACGCAGTCAATGTATTTATGTCAATGCTAGTCTCGCGCAAAGTAGCGCGCACCTGTCTTTTACTTCGTCTGCAGAAATGTCAAAGCGACGACCGAATTGGAGATCTGCAGAGACAGAAAAACTTGTGGCGGCATCGATAGACCTGCTGAGTGGCACGGACAAACAGAACAGAACGATGAGTTTTGGAGGAGTGTGGCCGAGATGTAAATTCCTTTCCGTTTATGTAAACATAGGTATAATTATAAAATACGCATAGATCTGGTTTATTGGTTTTCTGACAATCAGAAGAATTACAAGATTAGAAGATACAAGTAATTGTTGTAGCGATCGAATATCATCATAACTTTCAGTTCTTTCTTCGCATTTCACCTTTTTGGAAGACTCGCTTTAAATATATTCTTAATATCTTGTCAGATACAGTGCCAACCGCAGATTTGGCCAGGTTCCTATGTGTACACTTCAGGCCCATAATGCTATTCGAAAATGGCTTCCGATTGTTTACGTGTACATGTTCGATTACACGTGAATACCTGGGTGACCTTTGGCGAATGCATTTTGGAAAATAAACCATATAGAGTGTTATAAAACACTGTTATACAAAATATTGAGAACTTTGAGTGCCCTGGAAAGATTTGGAGTTTTTACTTTATCTGAAGAACACATGTCTGCTATGTCGAAATAATATGTACATGTATCTCCTATAACCAGAGTTATAGTTACGTCTCTGCTATAACAGTGCATTTATTAAACATGTAACTTTTAGAGCTGGGTAAAAAAACTGGTCTAAGTTAAGTCTTTCTTAATAAATCTTGTGTATATCCTGGAGCAATTACTCATATCTTCGACTTGCCAATCAGTCGGTATATAGGCTGTACCTGAACTAACACACTGACTAAGTGATCATATCAATACACAGTTTCCACTTATAGCTTTAATATAAGAGAAACAAGGATAATTCCATTAAATGCGAGTTTAATATAGCCCAGTGAAACAAAACAAAAATGGGTGGTTTCCTAACGTTTTCATGGTAACTGCACTTTTAAATTAAGAGAGCTATTTTTAGAAACCCTTACACCAAGAAATCTTTAAGGGACAATATATATAGACATGAAATCTGCGTCCACATTATTTCACATTTAAAAATCCTTATCTGACTGTGGATTGATGAATGTTAACTCCTAGTCTAATTGTAAAGATCTACATTTGTGATTACAACAAAGAACATTTTAGATGTATAATGTTTCAGAGGAAATTGAATTACTGTCTTGTTTTTCAGATAGATAGTTAAAAAAACATTATAACTGACACCTGACCTATTAACAACAGCAGGGCCAATTAACTATTGACTTTTAATTTTCAGTGTTAATTCTGTTGGTAGTAACAACAGATCTGAGGAGGAGATGGCACGGTAGTGGACAGACTTGAAGGTGACTCTTTTTACTACTGGTCTGGATTGAGTTTTTCCATTTTGAAATGACCTATGGACGTTCATCACATATTTATTGAGGGAAACTGTTAACAAACACAGTTGAAATACCAACACTTGATATGAAACCCTGTAATGGCTTCCCATCTGCCTTATACTTTTTTCCTTTTTTTCACAGTATTGAGGCTACAATTCCTTCACCACTTTTCAGTTCCATTCATTTTTTCCTGAAATCATTCTAATTTGTGTATTGGAAATATGTTTTCACAAACCATGTAACTTTTGATTATGGAGCTGCCCTTTAAAGTAATATTGTTAATCTAATGCAGCCCATGCAATGACTTTGAGAAAAACAGTTTTTGGTACATAATACATAAGTTATAAATAATGTAGTAAAGATGTTTATACTACATTTTTGGAAAAATGATATTGTCGCTGTATTTCAAAGTTGTTCTGTATGTACCTTGTAGTCACACATACATTGATGTTGTTTGTATTCGTATTGTATATTTGTGTATAGGCTGGAGGCCTTTATCGCAATAAAATAGTTTGAGTTTTGAGAATGTAATATTGTTAATCTAATGCAGAGTCAAATCAAATTGAAAGAAAGGAAGAGAAGGATAGCAGCAAAACAGACAGCAGGTTTTTATTGCTAGGTTTTCTTTGATTGCATAGCCAGGCACTTTATTGGCACTTTAATAGCAGTGTGTATATGCACCAAAATATGGTTAGCTGTAATGAAGAGCCTAAATGTCTGTATATCTCAGGGGGCTTCATCAAATTTTTTAGTTGGAAGGAATACATGTTCATATAAAGTAGACAAGGGATTTGCTGCCAGTTTGTTATTAAATAATAATGATTTTAAGAAAAGTAGTCAGGAGAATATCTCAAAATAGCAGGGGGAAATTCCCAACTCCCGCCTCTTAATGACACACTTGATATTTTAAAGCTGTAATAGGTGTCAATAAGTAATTTCTCAATGGATAACCGCTATATCCCCAAGTAAATGCCCTGTGTTTGAGATTTCTAAATGTTCCAACAAATAAATATTAATGGTGTTTGATTTTTTATCATCAATTTGCTGAAGCTAAATAACAGTTATAAAAGGGATTAATTTCAACTTTCCATGACATTCGTCGCAATCTGCAATGTTACAGTATAGTTTGCTCTTACTGAGCAGAAGTTCAATTGATTTTTTGAGTAAGTAGGAGATGGTCACCATGAATTTGAAAATTGCGTCCAATCAATAACTGGAGTATCATTTGGCCCACAGCCTTCAAACTTGGTATTGTCTCTTATTAGAAGATCCCTGATCTTTTTGGGATCAGTATGTCACTACCTAATCAATAACTGGAGAAAGCACTGTCGTACAGTTCTCAGCCTTGGTGTAGAGGTTAGCCTTGACAGGTTGATGACACCCTTTGAATGATTTTAGGTCAATGTCACTGTGACCTTAAGCTTGTTTGAGCTCATTGGATTACAGTCCTCAGAGCAGGTGGTGAGGTTGGTCATGCCCTAGATGACCTCTTCTGATTGGTCATTACCTGTAGATGACCCCTTTTGCTTTGGCTTTTGAGGTCACTTCGTTTAAAGTCAATGCCGATGTGACCTTGACCACAAAGAGCTTGTCCATTCGGTAACTAGGGAAAACTGGCATGCAGTTTTCAGATCGGCCATGACTGTTAGATGACCCTTGTCTATTTTGAGGTCAGTAGGTCACGATTGCAGTGATTTTCACAAAAAAAAGAGAAAGTCAACAGTCTTCAGCTTTGGTAGTGTTGTTGGTTATGACCTGTAGATGACCCATATTGATTTTGAGGTGAAAGGTCAAGATGATGTTTAGAATTCCATGTAACATCACTAACTATGTCTCCCACCCTTATTGTTTTTGCCTTGTCCATCTGTCACACTTCGTTTCCGTTCAATAACTAGAGTACCTTTTAAACTAGAGTCTTCAAACTTCAAATAATGATTACCCTTAATGAGTTACAGAGGCCTATTTTTTTGGGTAAGTAGGTTTAAGGTCAAGGTCACAGTGACCTAATATGTGAAAATGGTTTCTGCTCAATAACTAGACTTCTTCTGACCTAGTGTCTTCAATCTTCACAGAATGACTGTCCTATTGAGTTACATAAGCCTATTGATTTTGGGTCAGGCGGTCAAAGGTCAAGGTCAGAAAGACCTTATATGTAAAATGTCTTGAAAGTTCATATAATGATTGTCCTTAGTGTGTAGAAGAAGCCTGTTGAATTCGGGGTCAGCCGGGCAAAATTCCAGGTCATAATGATCTTTAACTTGAAAATGGTTTCCACTCAATAACTTGAGTTCTTTTTGACCAAGAGTCTTCAAACTTCATTGGATGATTGTCCTTATTAAATAAAAGAAGCCTATTGATTTTGGGGTCAGTTGGTCAAAAGTCAAGGTCACAGTGATCTTTTAACTTGAAAATGGTTTCTTGTCAACTTAAGTTCTTCTTAACCCAGAGTCTTGTAACTTATTAGTTTGATTGTCCTTGTTGAGTAGAAGAAACCTTTTGATTTTGGGGTCAGCTGTCCAAACGTCAAGGACATAGTGACCTTATCTTCTGCAACAATAGTATTCTTGTTATACCACAGCCTTTTTCCAAAACACTCATTCCATTCTCCAGTTCAGAATTCTCTTCCTCCAGCAAGCTGACCTCTGTCATCTCGTCTGTGCCCGTTCAATGATGCACTTGGGGAAACAAGCTATATTTTTACAAAATTTTCTAGTTGGTTGCTGATATGGAGGCCTACATGTGTCACACAAATCTCTTGTCAACCAAAATTTGTAGGGAAGCGAGTCATTGTTACATTTTTTTAACAGTTCCATTAGAAACTCATTTTAAAATTTTGAAAACATACTTTAAATTTGACATAAAGATCTATGTTTTATTTTTTAAAGTTACAGCATGGAAAAATGGAACAATACATGTACAGACATCAGGTTCATCTTGGCCCTCTTGTCTAAATTTACATTTGTGGAAGACGTTTACCTTCAAACCACAACTGTCAAAAATTGCTGCATCATGCTGCGAGCCCGGCCACTTCGTAACAACATCGATGAACCTAAAATGGAAAAATTCCTGTAAATAAATAAAATTTAATAGAAGACTTTACTCTGGGTAAAAGCTTCGTACATTTAAGGCTTTCATGAGAATGTTCAAAATATGATTTCTCTGATGACTTCTGAATGGGTAAACAACATATCATTCAATAATAATAAGTACAGATTTAAACAAAATTTATGAAAGTTTATTCTTTTACACATTCAAATGTTTTAAAAACAGACCACATTATATTTACCTCATACTACTGTCAGCTACTGCCTGTATGTGCAGAGCATGAAAACCCTTCCTGCAAATATAGAGGTCAGGGTTGCTAACTGGGGCTATGATTGGTACCAATGTGTCATCAACAGCCCCAACAACGTTAGGAATGCCACATCTTCTGTAAATCCTAGTGTCATTTTATCTAAGTCTTCGGTTGTCTGTGGGAACCTGTAAGAAAGTTATTATGATACCAGTTTTCAGTAATTTCAATACTACAAAAAGAAATTAATTATACATGTACTGAGGTAAAAATATATTTAAGAACCCTGACAAGATGTAATGGTAACATATTTTAACATAATACAGTATAAATTTGTGCATTGCACATACAATATGTTCTTTCTGTGATAAACTGGCACAGATATATTAAAACATTTGCATTTAAGGGTTAAAATACACGTAATTCAGATTGTAATACAGAAACTATTATTTAAAAAACAATTGATATAATATAATAGATTGATTTATGAATAAGGTACTTATTCAGTACAGCTATATTCAGGGGTTCCACTAGCTGCTGAAACTCAAGGGTCTTTCTAATAATATTTAACCAGATTTTACTGTTTTCAAGTCAAAATAGCCATTATTTAAAAAAATGACTCTCAGCTTAAATATAGGGTCAAAATTTGAAATTTGGTAAATTCCAAGAGTCAAAACCCTTGCTCCTAGGTCAAATGGAACCCCTGTATATAGCCCAGTCATTAGAATGTGATGACAATTACAGTATATGTTACTAATCCCTTACTTTTGATGGTTTCATGGTTATCCATATTTGGTGTTACTGTTGAATTTCACTATACTGCTGCCTGAATGTAAATATTTAATTTTGAGCTCTGTGTAATAATGATGTGCAAGTTCATTAAAACTATGTTCTGTTGATCTTGTTCATTTCTCCCAAATATTTCAATGTGCTGCACCTACCTTATGTTCACAACATTTCGGTTGATAGCCTCAACAACACTTTCAACAATTTTTGATGCTGATGTTTTACTGATCCCATGTCATCCAGCTGTCTCTGACAGGAAATCCCCTTTAGATAGGTATCTCAGCCCTACTAACACCTGTAATTGTGAACTTCAGTTTTGTCAAAAAGGAATGTTAACAGCGACAATAAACACCTATATGTAACATCTACATGTTACACTTTACCTGCCACAGTTAGGACTTTGAAGATGTACATAGACTGGGTTAAAAGTTAAATGTACAATTTATCTTTCAACAAGTGCCAAGAATTGTATGAGCTTCAATTAGAGCAAAGACCTAAAATTTCAGCTTTCAAAGCAAGTTCTTATTTATACGGATTTTGGAAAAACCAGATTTTTGTTTTTCCAACAAGACACACCGTGGTAAGGGTATGTAGTTACTAAATGGATTATGCTGATGTGTATGCATTATGTTGTGCACGACTGAAATGCATCTTTTTAAGATGTATGGCACTGACAGGATCACTCTAATTAAAATGCTGTTGTTTGCCACCAAGATGACACTACCTTGATAATATAACAGTATAGTATTAGAATGATGTACAACATGAACATTACCATATCCACACGTGATTGAAACATTACCATATCCACACGTGATTGAAACATTACCATATCCACACGTGATTGAAACATTTTTTTGGCCTTCTGTATGAGCTTATCACTACTATGGTGTACATAACTACGCCCCAAAAATTTATGGATCCGGAGCCCTGCGCTCTACCCCTGGACCACGGTTTCTCCTCTTGAAAAAATATGTTTCAAGCACCGGTGTATTATACTATTGCTGGAAATCGGTGAATCCATTTTTCAAAATTATGCATCTGATAGCTAAATTGACGAGACAACTTCACAGAAGTTGCACGTAAATCCAGCAGCCTGAGCTGTCTAATACAACACCAGCTGATCAATGGTGGGTGGGGTTTGCCAGAGTTGTTGACAAAATTATGGATTATCAAAGACGCAAATCCTAGAAATATACATCTCTGAAACTACAGTGCAGTTAATGTCTATTAATTTACAGCAAATACACTGTTATACATGTCTTTTTTTAATTTTAAGGAGAGGTTTTATCCATCTTATTTCGTTATCATTTTTTCAGGACGCCATCTTTGTTGATTCGACAGAAGTAGCGTCCCTTAGAAAATCATGCATATTAATAGGGGTTTAAAATAGAAAGACATAAATAAATACGGAATTTTCCACCTTATGATCTATGATGCAAAAACAGATGTTATGTTATAAATAATATTAGATACCTTTGTAATGGTAGGTATGGCGTTCGATCGCCTTGTATTGCATTGTATCTCATGGGAAATGCCGTTTGCCAGGGACTCTATCAAATATCAACGTTGCCGATTATTCTCTTCAATCTCTCTGTCAGTCAAGTTAGCGAGAATAACGCGTTGGTGGAAAGTACGAGGCTGTCTTCGGTAAATTTGAAATACAGGTAGCAGTGCCGCCATATTCATGAGATAGCAAAGATACGAGACTCAAAACCCACTCATAAAGTTACGAGAAATTTGCGAGAAACTTACGATATTGTAATTACGAGGATATTGATAGAACGGTGGAAAGAGATACAAGGACGTTACGAGAAAGTTACGAGAAAAGACACGAGAAACATTCTCGTAAATACGTTGATAAAACGTAAAAGCATACATGGAGCGTGTACAGCGAGCATCTTGGATCCATCTTTCTCAACAAATATTGGTTGCTGACTCATTTCTTTTTTCAATAACCTCATGAACTCCCTGGTCAATCCTCCGTTATCAATGCCGTCCTTGCCTCCCAATTTTACATGCAGGTCTGCGCAAGGGTCAAAACTGCGTCTCTGGAAAGCTCGTATGGCGCCTTTAATGACATTCTCGCGTGTCACGTTCACCATATTCTTCTTTCGCGACCGGTCTACTACAGAATTTAGTTCAAGCAGAATTTCCTCTTTCCTTTTTGTACTGTCTCTGTGAAATAAACGGATTTTAATAGTAATGTAACTATGTAGCGCGCCTTATTATAGTTGTTGCATATGTGAAATCTCTGTCCTGCACAGTTAATGTCAAGAATAATTAGACCTATTTTATTAAGTTTAGCTATTATACATACATGTATGTTAACGTATTAGCTCCAGTATACCATGTGTATTATGCTGGGTGAAATACACGTCCAAGTTAAAAGCAAATGACTATTACCAAGACGAGGGATTAGCTTCTAAACTAAACCTATCATTAAAGGTGACTTTTACGACCAAATTACAACCTGGATGGGGTTTTCTGTTATCTAGCATTATCAAAATCATCTGAAGGAGATATTACGTGGTCATATACGTGACAAGTGTGGTTCTTTGATATACCCTTGACCTAGCGACCAATAATCAACAGACGTCAAATTGACGTGACCAACATCCACGCGAACTTTAAAGATACTTGGAGCATGTGTCGGACAAGATTTTGATATTCAAGGTCACTTTGGCCATGACCTGATCATTTTTACTGGGCATGACCAACCCCCACATCGGCTTTGGATTTCTTCTTAGAACAATGCGTACTCAAGTAATTGAACGGCCTTTCTTATATATTTAAGATAACTGTGACCGTGACCTATGACAAAGTGACCTAAAATATAATAGGGCTTATCTACTTGTCATGGCCAACTTCCACATCAACGTTGAAGTTTCTAGACCCATGCGTTCTCATGTTATTTATACCCTAGGATATATTTTCACTTATTGAAGTTATGCCTTCAGAAGTGTGCTAACCGTTGCATTTGTAGATACATTATTTCATATTCAAACAAACAAACAAACCATTACTTGTTTACTTACTCTTCTGAACCGGATGTAGTTCTTGAAACTCCAACATTTTCATGGAGACTGGCCTAAGTCGCTGTTTGAATGTCTTTGTCATCGCTGCTATCAAATTTACTTCTGCCGTTGATAACCTAAATGGATATCCTTTTAGACATTTTGAGCGTGTTTGTTAAACACAAATGCCTCCGACTCAGATTCTTGTCAGTAACAATATTTCAAAAAATGTTTACCTATTCACTCAGTTATGGACAGAAAAATTGCCAAAAAATTGTAAACACAGTTATATAACTTGACAAAGTCATGGCGTTTTGTTATTGTAAAAAATATAAGATGGAAAGTGATTGCTATGACTTGTGATGAAGTTGAAAAATATTCAACTTTATCAAATATATATAAATGCAAGACTTTACCTTGAACACAGTGACCCCAAACTCCATTCAAACTTATAGGACCACCTTAGGTATGTCCCTTGTAAATATGAGACATTGGTACAAAGGCTGTATTAAAAAAAGTGTAAAAAATCTATTTTCAGCACCGGTGACCTTGTTCCAACCGATCCTTAACTCAATCCAAAGGATGCAAGTTATATGAAAAACATCAGTCAAAAAAGTAAAGGCTGTTTAAGCAAATTTGTAGAAATCTATTATTGGCACCATTGACCTTGACCCACTGACCCCTAACTTAATTAAAAGGAAAAGTACCATGCAAGTTATCTTTCTACCAAATATGAAAGATATTTGTTTATCAATAAAGGCTATATGGGCAAAAGTATAATAATATATTTTAGCACTGGTGACCTTGACCCAACTTACCCAAAATCTTCCAAGGGAAGAAGACCACGCAAGTTATCATCCTACCAAATATAAAAAAAAACATCAGTCAATGAATAAAGGCACCCTTGCCCTTGACCTAACTGACTCCTTCCTCAATCATGCAATTTATCTTCCTACCAAATTTGAAATACATCTGTCAATAAATAAAGGCTGGATGGGCAAAAGTGTAAAAATCTATTTTTAGCACTGGTGACCTTGACCTAACTGACCCCTAACTCCATCCAAAGGAAGAATGCCCTACAAGTTATCTTCCAAATATGAAATAAATCTGTCAATAAATAAAGGCTGCATGAGCAAAAGTGTAAAAATATATTTTAGCATTGGTGACCTTGAGACAACTAACCCCTAACTCCATACAAAGGAGAGGACCTCAATTTTATGTTCCTATCAAATATAAATGATATCTGTCAATAGAATAAGGCTAATAAACCTGTAAAAATGGGAAAAACTATTTTAGGCATTGGTGACTTTGACCTTGTAACAAATGACCCCTTACAACACCCAAAGATGGAGGACCTCCCTTTGCATATTTGTATGAAACACGAAATACATCAGCTTAAAAATAAAAGCTGTATGAGCAATAATGTTTAAATTTATTTTTTACACCAGTGACCTTGACCCTAGAGACTCCTAACCCCACACAAAATAAGAGAACCATTCAAGGTATCCACCTACCAAATATGAAAGATATCATTAAATAAATTAAGCAATTATGAGAAATTTAAGATAAATCATACTTGCCGGAATAGGTTAACCAGACAAGGTCCTATTTTCAAAGAGAAAAGAAAGAAAAATAAATGGGAAAAATGGATGGCACAGTTATATAACTTGGCAAATCATGTACTTTGTGTTGATAAGTAAGTGTGGAAATCATGAAGCCTTTAGTATAGATAGAACTTAAGATATTTCCAACTTGCCGGTTTAGGTTAACCATTATTCATTTTCTAATTGCTGAAAAGGGCAATAACTTAGTAAATATGGAAGCCATAGTTATGTAACTTGCCCAGATCATGTACTTTGTGTTGATTAATAAGTATGTAAACTATGAAGCCATTGGTACAGGTAGAACTTCAGAAAAATCCAACTTGCTTTTCTAGGTTAACCTCGTACGGACAGCTGGACAGACGGACGGACAGACGGTTCAATTACTATATGCCCGGGGGCATAAAAAATCTTCGTAAGATTGAACAACGGACACGAGACTTCCATCTGATGTTATCGTTAGTCCTACTCCTATGCGAACTCGATTTACGTTTTCAAGTATATTTCAAGTAACTCAAAAATGTTCAAATCAGGATTTTTTTAATGTTGCCTTCTTTATAAATGTTGTCATTTAAACCAAGTGGGTAAGGTATTTGAAGTTTTTGAATCCGTTAATGTTCTAAAAAATCTTTGCTCTGACTTTAAATGCACTAGATGCACTGCTATCAGAAGTACGATGTTATATAGATTGAATAGAAATATCTTGTAAACGGTGTCCTGAATGACTGAAATGTTGATATAAAAATCTGTTGGTTTGGCTTTTGTTTCAAATTTTTGAAAAGCGTTGACAAAATCGTGTTTTAAAGGGTGTTCTTTTTGTCCAACATACTGAATCCCAGTTACAAAAATTTCAAGTTAAAACATATACGACAATACCATATCAGAATTAATATTAATAGAAAAAGTTCTGTCGTAAACGGTTGATTCAACAGTAGAATTTCATTTTAAATGACTGCAGCATTTGCACTTGTAAAAAAATGGATAGTCTCTGTGTCTTTCCTAGTTAAATTTAATTGGTGTTGATATATTATACTTTCGAAGAATATGTGGTTAAATAAGTGTTACTTTTAAATTATTAAAAAAAAATAAGTACATTGAACATTTTGCAGACCAGCCATAGTAACAGAACTAGCCGAAGAAAGATTAATAGGTGTCAAACGAACTGACGGTTGCAGACATTTTAGATGGTATTTTGGACAAAAGATGCAGAAAGCAACCTCAAAGGTGAAAATGTAAATTAATTTTTGTTTTGCGCAATGTACTTTGCTGAAGGAAGACCATTGCCAGAAAAGCAAAATGTTAAATGTTTCAAGTGACGTCATGGCCTACGTTATAATGACATAGCTTTCACGCTTCTGGTTTATGTGTTAAATGCACTGCAACAGTTTTTACGGGCTGTATTCTATTCCTGGAGTATTAGATGACGAATACACCGCCAAAACACTTTATCACGTTTAACTGACGTTTAACTGACACAGGAAACTTTCATCTAACTTTTTTCATTGACAGATCTTGAAAAAATTTTGAATTCATCCATAACTTCCTCCGAAATGACTGTTACTGTTGTTTGTCAGCAGGTAATAAACTAAGATAAGATCACCAAATAATTTGATTTTAAATAGCAAATGTGCACTGACAACGTAACTTTTCAGAGTGAAGGTAATTATATAGTGTATATTTACACATTCAGTTGATACATGTTTTTAAAAACTATGACTTTCATCAAGGTAAAAGAATTTCTTTCATCCTGCTTTGCATGTTTCCAGGAAATCGATAAAAAAAACAATGTAGCGCAGTTTTGGTTATAAAAAAGGAATGCTAATCAGTGATAGCCACACCTCCCGGGAATATTTGAATTTAAATAGTCTGCTTGACGTTATTTTTTCTTCTAGAAATGCACTTTTGAAAAGTTATATATTTTTGTCAAGAGACTGGTCAGAAATTATATAATGCACAACTGTGTACATTTTCTTCAGGAACTAAGATTTTGTTTGTATATTGTCTCAGAAAAAGGGTCTATGATCTGCACTGAAAAAAAAAATTGTAAAACTTTCCCCAGCGTCATCTAGTGGTTTGTATAGTCCAGTTACGCCTTTAAAAAAGCCACAAATCATTTTTGGCTTTTCTATGTATGTCATTTAACTAATACAATGGTTCCTGTCAAAGAAATATACAAGAATCTTTAATTAAACTAATGAATCTTCTTGTTCTCATACCTCGATTTTAAAAAGGAACTTGACACACTTCCAAAGAAGATAAAAAGATTATGTATATCAGAACCAAGCATGACCAAAACTCATGTTCAGCACCAGTGTGGAACTCACAACAAAAGAATTAAACAACAGATTGAACAGACACAGTATTTACAATGCAACACCATTTGTTTGTAACAATCTTTATAAACCGAGGAGATCTATGACGAGAAGTTTTCAACATAGTCCTATTATATCATCACAAATAATTGCAGATGTTTTAAGCAATCAACAGCCTAGTTGCAATTCTAATTTGATAACATCCCATAAGTGTGTTGGAATACACTACACAATCAAGTCAAACACAAAAGTTAACAACTCGCAAAAAGACATGCCCCCCCCCCCCCTCCTCCCCCCAAAAAAATAAATAAATAAATAAATATATATATATATATATATATATATATATATATATATATATATATATAACATATTCAAAGCAAAACTTTATGTGCTTGATTAAATCTGTCTGATTTTATTTGATATGTTCAAACCCCCCAATCATGCAACAACTAAACACAAATTAGATAGGTTGGGATAGTTCTTTGTTATTGTTGGTTGCGTTATTATTTTAAACTTTGAACGAGGACGTCATCGGTAATTAAAGTCTTATGCACCTATATTTACGTACAATGGAAAAACGATTCATACTTCTTTTATACATTTTATTTTAATTTAGATTTTCTCTTTAAAAAGGATAAGTTTAATCTATGTAAACAATAAAATAATTACAGTAGAAAAGTATGTGTAAAGGAACGCAAATTCCTGAGATGTAAGCAATTTAATATTGCTTGAAGTGTCTAAAACTGACGGGGTTATTTTGCATATTAAAGCGTTTTGTTTTCAGACTCCGATTTGAGGTAGTAATTTTCTCAACTTATCATGTTACTTTTCCAGTACGAATGGTTTAAATTAATAAATGATTAAAATTCTTTTCTTTTTCTGCTTTTTAACATCTTAAATGATTTTTATTATCTTGAAACAGGACAAAAAATGTCAAAAAAATCTTTAAAACAGTTCATGCATGTGTACATATCTGACAGCGAGCTACGGTTAATTCATGGTGACAGATATCTTTGCTGAAGAAGCATATTCTATAATCATCGTGAACAGTGATCAATATCTAAGAATCAGATCTTATCAACAAGACGCATGTATCCAGAAATACAATCATTCCTCTCGTAAACGAAAGAGATTAAATGAATTGCGATGAAACACAACGACCTGGTTAGGCATTTCGAGTTATTTATTCACGATCTTTGTTGTTTTATGTGTAACGTTTCTTATTAATACTCACATTGAAGATCCTTTGGTCACACGTCATAGGAATATATTTAGTTTTGACACTTCAACACAGAGTTATGGCTCTTGATTAGCTATTCAGTATGCAGTCAGTAACATTTGTTTCCGCGCTTTTTCTCGGCAACTACTTACTGGATATCAACGAAACTTTGAGGGAACCACCACTACCATAAGAAGCTGCATATCGTTGGAATGTCCACGTCGGACCATTTAAAACAGAGTTATGGCCCCTGAATCGTTATTCACTATATACAATGAATAACATTTTTTCTTGAAGCTGAAAATGAAATGTTGTGGGTATTTTAAAATGAATGAACAAGAATCGCATTATCACTCCTGATAAGTGGTTTCACTTAAATTTGAAAAGTGAGAAGTAAGAGTGTTTTATTAATCATCGAGGAGGTTATTATCAAAATGGGGATGTTTGATGAAATTGGATGTTGATTTTTATTTGCCATTTCTATTGACAACAGTAAAAGATTTAAACATAAAAACATATATTTGTAGAAGTTGTTCCATGATATCCTGAGAAGTGTATAAATTTCATGCATAAAGAAGGCTCCTGTTCGCAAATCCTAAAATATTTTGCATGCAATTCTCACCAAACTATCACATATAAATGTTTCCGTCATTTGCTGAAGCGCTTATTGTCAGGATTTTGTGATGGCATTATTATACCCCCGAAGCAAAGCATATACTTTTTGAACTGTCCGTCCGTCGGTCCGTCCGTCAATCCTCCATCAGTCCGTCCGTCTGTCCGAAAACTTTAACATTGGCCATAACTTCTTTATTCGTAAGTGGATTCACTTCATACTTGGAGACAACACCCATTAGGACAAGACCTTCCCACTGACCTATATTTATTTTACCTTGACCTCTGAATGTATTTCACATTGAAGATCCAATTGTTCAAAAAAACTTTTAACATTGGCCATTGACAACTTTCTTATTTGTAAGTGGATTTAATTCATACTTAATTCATACTTGGTCACAACACCCCCTTAAACAAGGTCTTCCCACTGACCTATATTTATCTGACTTTTGACCCCTGAAAATCCAATTGTCCAAAAACTAACTTTTGGCTATAACTTCCATATTAGTAAGCGGATATACTTCATACATGGACACAACACGCCTTTGGACAAGACCTTCCCATTGATCTATATTTATTTGACCTTAATCCCTGAATGACTGGTCCTCAGCTCAAAGATCATAATACCGCTTTTCGGGTCATTGTTATCTTACAGTGACAGTTCTTATTTTTGAAAGGGTTATTGTCTTTCGATGATGTTTCGATGATTTTTATTAATTTGATATAAATGTTGTTGTGCGTAACCCCTCCTACATTTTGTATGTAATTTCCAGCATTCTTTCACAGAATGTTTAACAGCACGAACTGCAAATTTTGCGATTGCACTATTGTCGAACTAGTTATTGCTCTTTTATCAAGATGATAACCACATAATTATTCTTTGAAAAACCTTTTATTGTTTTTTTCCCATTTTCTTTATATGCAAATCCTGACTTAACCCTTTCTTCAAACGAGCACCGATCATATACTATCTGTGACAGTGTCTTGTACTGAACTTGTTTTTGATTTTAGCAAGAAGAGAGAAAAGGTTTTGTTAGTTAAACTGTATTTAGTGTTTGAACAATCAATTCTGTTTAATCTCTTGTAAACAGCAATATAATGTAAATATGCAATATTATCAAATAAATGATTAAGTCTTATTATTTTGCAAAATTCTATGGATCAAATTATATATGACTCTAGTTCTTAAGCACAGATAGTAGATATTCACTGTTTTCATAAATATTAAACTTTGAGTAAAGTTTTTTTGAATAATTATCGTCACATTTGTACAGTAGAATTATCTTATTTGTTTTAAAATGTTTCAACCCTCTTCCCTTTTTTCACCAATACAATACATAACTGTCAATAATTATAAAACTTATAACTTAATAATCACTTTCTTTAACTTAAAAAGACGCACATACCATATTTGTGAATACTTCGACTAATAATAAAGTCAACATATATTGCAAAAACGTGTGTATGTTGTTAGTATAGGTGGTCGCTAACTCTCATCATGTCAGTTAAGATTTAACGTTAATTAAGGTAACTCTTTGTGGCCTGTCGAAAACATAATAATCATACTTTATTTTTAATACAGCCTCTGATAAATGGACTCTATTGGGGAAAAACACAATCTTATTTAATATAATTTTGAACGTGCGTACAATAGTCGGCATGAAAATTCAACAAATAAATGGAAACAATTAAATGAGACATTTTGGTTTACATGTTGCTTTTGTTAGAATAATATGGTGACGCTTTGGTTAGCTTGCAGTCACAAAGAGCAGATATAAATGAGCTAAAGCAGATAAATTTCATACTTCCAATTATCCAATTAAGAAGTAATAAACACATATATAAATATGCACAAGTGCTGTTTTTGCAAACATGTCAGACCTGATTATAAAATCATAAAAAAAACTTTTAAATACTCTAGATGCCTTTTTTTGATCAAATCATCATTTGATTTGACATGTATTTGTTTTTGGGTAAAAAAACTAGGTTACCAGGTCATATTTAAATAGCATCTTTCTTAACAGTCTAGAAGCCAGATGTTTTACCCAGTCAGCATTAAAATTTGTCAGAACGTTCTACTTGATAAACAGATGAGCGATATAGAGACATTTTGGTCCTTTTGTTATATATATTCGCAATATATGAACATGAGTCAAGTAATATTCTTTTTATTCCGACGCTTGCTAAGGGCCCAGGCTATGTAAGAGCGATACCGTAAGATGATATATAGGTTAATGTTTGTTATCGAAACTTTAAAATGTTATCCGCTCTAGCTCTATTTAATGTATGGAAATATGTTTAACGATACTATTTATGTTTCCACCCAATAATAATAAAACTATGAATAACTAGTATGAAACTTTATGTAACTGAAACATATACCGGTTTAACTGCTGATCTAATGCGAACTTGCTCGAATATTTATAACTCAAATAAATGGACTATGGTTATCACAGCAAGCACACTTGGATTTTTAACCCGTTTACAGCTAGTAGATTGAAACCTTTACAGGCCAGATCATATATATAAATTAATAAGGAGGAAGCACATAATTATGCTATGGGAATTCAAAATGGTATCAGTTAATTTCTAAGTCTGTTAATTTAGGGTGTAGATTGCAAAATGTTGAAAATATTAACATAAATGTACCGAAACCTTAAACATTTTGTTAAAATTTCGAACTATGACTTACAATTGGAAAGAAAGATAAATACATGACTGTACTAAAGTAACAGACTAATTTCCTTGTAAAGAAGTCTTAGGAAGTCCAACGATCTTTTCCTTGTTTATAGACGAGTTATCTTCTAGGTCAAGGCCACGGTGTAATTCAGGTATTATTATAGAAAATACCATTCTAGTTTATTATATGTTTATTGTTTGAGCTCGACGTGGCAAACAGTTAAAGAACCGTCATAAGATTACCCAGTTTTGCAACATTTTATGTAACACATTGTTAAGAAAACATTACAGTAAGTATTCAAATTTGCACATTGGGCATAATTTCCTTCCCCTGTGACACGTCTTGTGTTGAAATATATATTTATGTTTGAATGTTTGGCCTGAAATGTTGCATCTTGAAATGTTACATTACAATATATAACATATATAGTTCTGTCAAAATAATGAGATATATCCTACCGTTTGCCTTTAATTCAAGCATCAAGCGATTTTTTTTCAAGTCTATACTGACATTAGTCGAGTTTTTAAAAAGCAGTTTTAAAATGATAAACATGCACCATTTTTCTAATCAGTTAATACTTAATTCCGTGATATTTTGTAAAACTTCTTTTATTGTATAGCAGAAAGGTCGCATTTAACAGGTACAAAATCGTATCGTAATTTCAAAACTGTGTTTTTATTATTATTCCAGAAAAGAGAAACGAAGGAAAGATATGGAGGTAAGTATGTTTCACATTATGAAACAGGAGCGAGAATTAGCTTTAAACAAGGTTAACTTTGCCTGTACGTTTCATTGTATGTCAAGGATCAAGTGAAAGTTTTACATATATATGGGTGGGGGGGGGGCGGGGGCTGTGTGAGGGTGTAAAAAAAAACTTCTTAACTGCAGTGGCAATTAGTGTATAGTGCTTCAATTTATCCATTATAATTAAATTAACAAACTCAGCCTACCATATTTGACGAAAATCAAAGCTCACATACTTTTCTCTACACTGTAAAAATATTACCGTTGTTTTGCTTTTCCGTTGTAAAGCGCTTTAAGGCCTTCATGGTCCATTGTTTTTGTCTTTTTTTGTTGTTGTTTTAGTTGTGTTTTACTTATTTTACTCATTAGCATTTTTTCCAGAGTAGCAACACTTTTAAATTAAAAATGACCCCCACACATGATAGATTAATAACAATGAATTTATGTATGTCAAAGTTATAATGACTTATACCCTGAATATAAACACTTTTCAGGTTTGCTACCTGCTGAAATTCTTCGAATGGATGGTAATTCAATTGAACTATACAAGCGCGCCTTAAATGAAGGAAAAGAAGCAGTCCACAATATTCGCGTAATGGTTGTTGGTCATACTGGCGTCGGAAAAACAACATTAATAAAACGTTTGTTTGGTGAACACGTAGACATCACTAAATGTGAGAGCACCGAAGGGATAGATGTCCATGTTAGAAGATGCAATTGACACTGAAAAATGGAATATAATAGACAAAGGTAATGTTTCCAGTAATTTTAAAACCCACAGTTTCTAGAGTTAGTAACAGTTTTTTATGTATCATGATAATGATAGATACATGCTTAGATAAAAAAAACCAATAAAGTGGTAAACAATGCTGCATTATGTTAATAACAACGCTTCCTGTATGATATGTTAAGATGGATTCCGTTTGAAACATTTGAACGGAATTTTTGTTTTCCAAGTGAAGTTAGTAGGGAAACCTTAATTCCGTGCCGGATTCGTCGATTTGCCGTATAATTCCGGGCGGAAACTTGTGATAAATTACCGGCAAAATGAGAATCGCTCATGGAAAATGAAACTGAAACAGTTCTTCTTTTAAGAGAGTTGGGGTGGGGGGGAAAGGTTAGTTTCGACTTAATTTCTAAAATTGAAGATAATAAATGATGAAAAAACAATCTGAATTTTTTGGGTCAAAACATTTTCAGCCATAAAAAAGTACACTTGAACAATTTCAAAGCGATACAGATTCATTCTTATTGACAGCTTTACAGCAACCAAACAAATATAAAGCTTGATCTCACAGACGCATACTCTTACGTTCAGTTGATATTAAAAGTATACAAAGTTTTTTTTGTTTTTTTTTGTTGTTTTTTCTTTGTTTTTTTTTCCCCCCCGGCAAAGGCGAAGGGGATATTAGAAATGCCCTTCGTCCGTCCGTGCGTCCGTCCGTCCGAAACAATTTTGTCCGGAGCATAACTCCAAAACTGCTTGAGGGATTTTATTCAAACTTCATACACTGACAGAGCGCATTGGTAGGTAGTGCAATGTGCAAGTGGAAGAACTCTACCTTGCCTTTTTTTAAGAGTTATTCCGCTTTATCAGATTTACTTGATAAATTTTGTCCGGAGCATAGCTCCAAAACAGCTAGAGGGATTTTATTCAAACTTCATACACTGACAGAGCACATTTGTAGGTAGTGCAGTGTGCAAGTCCAATAACTCTACCTTGCCTTTTTTTAGAGTTATTCCCCTTTATCAGATTTACTTGTTTACATTTTAAAAATCCCATTATATACATGTATATCTAATTCTTGAATTCTTGAACTTACTATCCCCTCGCAAAAGGCGGAGGGGATATTAGAAATGGTCTCTGTCCGTCCGTGCGTGCGTCTGTTCCAGTTTTGTCCGGAGCATAACTCCAAAAGTACTTGAGTGATTTTCTTCAAACTTCATATACTGAAAGAGCACATTTGGAGGAGGTGCATTGTGTAAGAATAATAACTCTACCTTGCCTACTTTTAGAGTTATTCCCCATTATCAGAATTAATTGGAAAACTTTGTCTGAAGCATAACTCCAAAAGTGCTTGAGCGATTTTCTTCAAACTTAATACACTGACATAGCACATTAGTAGGAAGTGCAGTTTGCAAGAACAGTAACTGTACCTTGCCTTTTTTTGTGGGATTTTCTTCAAACATTATTACATTGAGTGTTTGAAAGTACAACCTTCAGGTAGCTTCTTCCCGGCGGGGGGATTAACCATGTGTAACATGGCTCTTGTTTTCATTAAAAATGAAAAATAATGTATTGAACATTATAAGTTAAATTTTTCAACTCAGTGCTTTGGGTAAACAGTATTAGAAGCACAGTTTGTTTTACCATTTTGTAAAGTAACTTTTTTTACTCTACTTATTTTATTGTAATCCTTTTTCACACAGTAATACAACATATTTAATGCTATCTTTTTAACTATCAGACTTTAACCTTAAGTGGTAGCTTTAAAAAGTCTCCCCGTCTAATGCGTTCTTACGTTGCATTGCTAGGTGGTTCGTGTCGATGGGTGCAGGGTTCAAATTCCACTGGGATAATTCACAACAACGCTTTTGTATCCCAGTTATTTGTATAATTGAAGGCGTTTTTTTGGGGGGGAGGGGGGCGGGGGGGGGGGGGGGTTAATGCAATGGCCGAGTGGTCAAATGTGTTCTTACTTTGCATTGCTATGCGGTTGGTGCCGATCTTTGGGGATCGAATCCCGATGTGAACTTGATTATATAAGATTTGATTCTGACGATGATACTTTAAATGTTTAAATATTCTATGTCAGATGGCATAATAAATTGTAAAATTAGTTGGCTGAAGATTTTTCATAGATTCAATGTTAGTAACACCAAACTCAAGTCCTTTATTCTAAAAAAGACCAATAAGTTATGAAGTAACCCATTCAGTAAACAGTGAAATATGTCGCTCAGTGTGTACACACACTGTTCAACGTAGACTGTTATTAAGATATACAGTCAAACTAATGTAGAAATTCGCTAAGAGAGGAATAAAGTCAAATACTAATGATACTAGTGTATACAGTATGCAATTTGACAGTGCAAACACACTGCTTATGTTTAATGTTTTAGACCAGAAGACAGAAAAGGTGTGCCACCGCTTGATTAAAGTGCTGAAGAAGTCAAACGCTCACAAAGAAACTCCTAAAAGAAAAACACAGGCACTTGCTGAAGATCGATATAATGCTATTAGTTCTGGTAAGGAGAATTTAGACAACCAGAGTGTTTTACGTTGTCTATGATATAGATAAGATGTTTATCGACACTTCTCATAGTAGTTTTTTTTAAAGCTCGTTTTCCAGAAGTGACTGTATTCGAGTTATTTTAAATGTTTGATTTAAATTATGTTACAAAATATAACACGATATAATAATTGTATTTCTTTTGTTATGAAATGAGCATTTTTTATCTGAAAATATCTCTACTCTCTATTTTATATTGCTAAGAGGATTTTTAAAATAGTACACTCTGAAGTTTGAGCGTAAAGTTATATTGTATTAAGGAACTCTATAATTTTCAATTATAAATTTCTTGATATGGCAGACGAGGCTCAACTAAAAGGTCCAACTTTGAAGAAAAATGCGTCTCCAGATGAACATTTCTTAAATCATTTGAAGGTAAGGAAGACTACATCATAATTGTTAATAAACATAATATATGTGTGTTTACTTACTTTCAAACATCGAACAAATTCAAGTGTACTGCAGTGGGAAATTTCTGTCAGAACTTATCCATATTTGAATTATGTTGTAAGCATTTCTTGGCAGTGTAGATACTTTGAAGGAACTGTTGAGATGTAAACACTCAAATTAAACATCATTGAGTCACGTGGGGCCTTAAACAGAGTCAGTAATTTAAATTTAAAGAAAACATTGTTAACAGTCACATTTTGAATGCATTTACAATGATCTGTGGTCAGTTTAAATGATTACGATTTCTGGGTCGAATTCGAATACGTTGCACACGTGTCAAAAACTAGGCCCTGGATAAGTTACGGAGTATGTTTACAGAGTAGCATTCGTTTCCGCGCTATTTCTCGGCAGCTTCTTACTGGATTTCATCCAAACTTTATTGGAAACATCAACACCAAAAGGAGATGCGCATATCATTGGCATGTCTTGGTCAGACCATTTTGTGGCCCCGAATAGTATTTTGTTAACAAGCTATTTCTCTTCAACTACTGAATGGATTTCAGCAACCCTTTGTAGGAAGCCCCAATACAAAAAGGAGATGCGAACCTCATTGGCTCGTTCCTCTAATTTTTTAACTGTGTTTTATGACTGTGATTTTTCCTGATATGCGTGTTTTTTTTTCACTTTTTTATGATGAAGTTTTGGCACTAATGAAATACAGATAAAAGGAAAGTCACTGGGCATTCATAACAAAACCTGCATAACTAGCCAGTGGGCATTCATTACAAACCTGCGTAACTAGCAGTAGGAGAAATCAAGTTTGATGCCATGACAATATTACCCGCTACAAGATCTGGAAAACAGGCAACATGCCTACCCTATTGATTCAATCATCACAATCCCATGTAAAAAAACAACTTATACCAGTTCCAACATTAGTAAATTACCGAATTCTTAGTCTCATGAGCCATCCAATACTGGTACTAAACTCGCACATCTAGTCCTGTCGATGTAACGATTCAAATGAAATGGCAGAGATGCAACTAAAATTCTATGATTTTAAAGTATGTCATAAGTACTTAAATTTTGTTCAGAACACGACTCTAAAAGTATTCAAGGTATCCACATATGAAACTTCATAGGTACATAAATGTCATTGAAAAGAAGAGAAAAATAAATTTGGCTTTGTCCGTCTAGCTGTTTGTTCGTCTGTCTGTCTGAGCGTCACGCAGTTTTTTTTATTTTAAATTTGGAACGTATCTACGAAATTCTTAAAGGTTCTTTTAAAGTTATAAACCTAACACTTTTTATGTAGTTAGATTTCGTTGAGTAAAAGTGCAGTGCATAGGAAGTGTAACTCGTCATTTCATCACCTTAGAGTTAATACCCTGTGTTATTTTTAATACTTCATATTTGTTTAGACCATAACTCAAACGTATTTGAAGTATCAAAATTAAACTTCATATGTGCATATAAGTTATTAAGGAGTTATGCAGTGCATTCGAACATATTGCTTTACTTGTTTAGACCCAGAATTGCTGTTGTTCTGCTACTTTGTTTTGACACCATTTCTCTAAAACGACGTTTCAGTCTAATTTCAAGGTCAAAGGTATGTCAGAAAAGTTGATAATACTTGTCAGTCTCATTCCAGTGATTTGTATCGTTCGCCGGGGGATATCATTTCAACGAATTTGCTTTAAAAATGTACAACGCATTTAGAGGTATTCTATGGTTTCATTTTAGGAATTGATAGAAGACTTTATGCGATACGATGTGGACGATTTATATTCTGACGGAGCTGATCTGTCTGTGTGGGACTTTGCTGGACAATTTGTCTTTTATGGAATACATCAGGTCTTTCTTAGCAGACGAGCTGTATACTTGCTTGTGACAGATATCTCCAAACTTCCAGAGGACGATGTAGTTGGCGATTGTTATGATAGTGGGGGTTTCAAGAACTGGACAACAGCTGGAAAGGTTTACTGCCTGTTAGATAAAGTATTAAAATTAAAACATTTCAATAAAATTAAAATTATCATTAAAATTCATGTGTTAGAAGTTTTCAAGTGTTTAACTTTATTTTTTGCTTTGTACCTTTCTGAAATGTGATATGATATCAACATAACTTAAATTGGTCATTATATTTCAGAATTTGTTGATTTCTGGTTAAACTCTATTCACGAATTTTGCTATTCTCCTGACAAGGAAGGACCTCCAGTTATACTAGTTGGAACATTTGCTGATAAGCTACATCCAGTAAGAAACATTTGTTTCAATAAACATTTGTACTAGAAACAAGAGGGCCATGATGGCCCTAGATCGCTCACCTGAGTATTTTAGGCTGTAGGTTTGCTGTTTAGCAGTATTTCATGTTTTAATTGAAAATATGTAAGTAATGTAAATATAAATATGTAAACATGTAAACTTCAGTCAATAAATAAAGGCTCAATCACAAAAAGTAGAAATATCTATCATAAGCTATGGTGACCTTGACCTTAACCCAGTGACCTCAAACCCTACCCACGGTATATATAGGATCCATGCAAGGAAAAATTTGCCGTAGCTTTAAAACAAAAAAGTAGGTCAAAAATATAGGTCATGCTATGATATTTTTGAAATCGGATCTGGTTCTGTATATATGATTTACTAGCAGGTCTGGTTCTATATGTATGGACATTAGCAGGTCGGATCATGTATGGATGAAACAAGCAGGTCTTATCCTGTATGCATGAGTTCTAGCATATATTATGCTTTTTGTATGAATACTAGCAGTTCTGATCATGAATGCATGAAAACTTCCAGTTCTGAACAAACTAGAAGTTTGGATCCCGTCTGTATGATTACTAGAAGAACTTGTCCTGTATGTATATCTATGAAAGCATATACATCTAATTATCATAGTATTCCGTTTCCCTCAAAAAATGTATTCCTGGTGTAACATATTGGTTCTCCCAAACATAACAAAAACTTGTAGTTTGTAACTATAAACGTGATTTTGTTACCCAATCTCTTTTACCCATTAAGTTATCGTAAAACATTATATAACATATATCGTAAACTATAACATTTTAATATATGTTCTGTCTGGCATTTTCACATTGATTAGCTAATACTTAACTGAAGGTTTAACAGTTTCAATATACAAAGGATATCTGCCACAATCTCCTAATGCATTAGTGTTTGTGACGTTCAAATTAGCACACATATAGCTTTTGTAAGCATGCAAATGTACTCTTTGTAGTTCATCGTATTTATCTAGCACTCAAATTTAAGAGCCGTATAAAAGCAGAGAACAGTGATTTGTGTCAAAAAATTTGAACAAATATATGTTTCGGTGACTTACCACATTTAAACAAGGCACATGACATCGAAATCCAAACCCTTTTACCTTTAACACAAAGTGCGTGAACCATCATGTTTATTCAGAATTGTAGTGTAAACGTGAGACCAAAATAACACAAACTGTTTACAACTTCCAAAAAATAATTTTTATACTTATTTTGTTCCACTCTAGACAGCCTGCCACTATGCTTAACTACAATTTCTTTGTTTTCTTTACATTTACTGTTAGTAAAATATCACAATAAACCGAGAGAAGATTTAGTTGTTTCTGTAATTCATTTACCGTATAAGATATTGAAGCAATATCATCGGGGAACATTTATGGAAAATAATATCAATAATATCAGGATGCAACTGTATGCCCATGGCATTGTTATTTCTAGGAAAACTTACTTATTCGTCATTAAAAAGAGAAAATAAAATCCGCTTGCCAAACAACCCTGTTTTAAGCCAAATTTAGACAATCAGCTTTCAATAAGTTACCTTTTTCTATTATAAACAAAGGGTTTGCCATAAACGACCTGTATACAATACTGAAGAAGTTTAGTCGTGACACTAAAATACCAAGATAAATGGGACTTAATACTTTTGTAACGATATACACCTATGATTATTTTTCTTTGTTCATTTTGGCAGTGATGAAAAGCTGAATGACAGTATTATCATTGACCCGCAATGGTTGACTGACGCTTTCAAAAGCTTAATCACCGCGAGGATGTTTTGCAGCAGAAAGTCAAGAGTGATATTCAAAAAATGGTTGGAGTTTTATGAGTCTGCCATCTTGACGAAAGAGCTTGTGGGTTTGTAGGCTTTGCCATTTATTCTGTCAATCACTACACAGACCTTTCAAAACTAGAGGAAAATTATTCATTCTTTTAATTGCAAATTTGTTCGACAGTTATGTTGAAAGAATGACTAACTCTTGGGAACGACTAAGCTATTCGTGGTAACGAGTTAGCTTTTTCGAGGGAACGAGATAGCAAGATATTGTGCTACTTTATTTTTCAATAAAATACAAAACGAAAAAAAAATGCACTTTTTTATATTTTGGCATGGTTTGCTTATCTTTTTCTGATGAACCACTTAAATGGCTCTTGAATAATGCTTACCAAACAGCAGGTTAGTTCTAGTGAACCTTGTATTTATGTTAGTTCCATATTTCCTTTTTCTTTGCCCCACGTTTTCTGCATTTTAAAATAAACATTTTACAGTCTTCAGTTTTCTGTGTTATTGTTCTTTTTTTTTACAAAGACATATTTGCATTAGGATGTATAGTGCACAAACAAATGTGTTATCCATTCCATTTTTATCTATTTATATCACAATCTATGCAATGTTATTTGGGGTACAAACTATATACATTCAAGGTATTACTGACACTTCGTACGCTCACTCAAATAAATAGTTCATTATCATTTGCTGGATAAAAAACAGACCATTTTTACAATCGGTCAAATATTACCAGTAAGTATTCTTGAGCACAACCAAACATCTCTACCTTAAAGGTATCCCTGAAAATGATGAAACTTAACTGTGAAAAGATAATTTCCTCAGTTTTATGTAAGGCTGTGCATCCATCAATTTCATCATCATTATATAATATCGTGACTTTCCTACTTGATATGCAGTTTAAAGAGTTGAATTGAAATTGTACATTTCTGTATCAGTCAAACTGTATTGTCTTGGTGACTATATTTTAAGTCACCTTAGCATATGCTCAAGGTGAGCTTTTGATTCATCCTATGTCCGTCGTATGTACTGAACTTTTTTATTTCAAATGAAATCTCCTAACAACATGCCAAGTCATTTTTAACCACAATTTACAGAAATATTCCATATATAGCCTTTTTTTTTTTTTAATTTTAAATTTAAATGGATCCTCTCTGTTGCATACAATGGCTGCAAAAGCGGAAAATAGATTAAAGATCAAAAGGACACCTCCTTTTAAACCACATGGTCTTTTTTCCACCAAAATTCACATAAATGTTCTTTCAATAGCCGTTTCTAAAAAAATAATGAAACTGTTACACTCTACTGAATTTAAGCCTTAAGGCAAAACTAGCTTAGAATAGAACTAGATGGGTGTTCAGTGAAACACTTGTGTCGCCCTTGGGTACTCTGTTAGAATAACTATAAAGGTAAACAAGAGACTGCTGGAAAAGACAGCATGCTAGTCAAAGTACAATAAGACCTGTCAACAGACAGCATGCTCCACTTTTCTCAGTGCTGGATGATTAATTATAAGCCAAGTTAAACAAGAGGCCCAAGTGAAAAAAATTCTTCTGGGGCAGGGCAAGAACCTAGTCATACAATATTTTAAAAAATTGGGTTAAGTAGTTATGTATTTAAAAAAAAAAAATTGGGGCCCCGAGGTGGGGAGGGGGCGGCAGGATGGGAAGTCAAATACCTATTTATTAAAATTGAAAAAAAATCAGGCCCTGGGGGTGGGGAGGGACTGGTTTGGGGGTTGGATGGGGAGTCTGGATGGGGAGTCAAGTACCTATGTATTTAAAAAAACAACAAACAAACAAACAAAAAGGGCCCCAGGGGGTGTGGGGTGGGGGTGGAGATGGGGAGCCAAGTACTTATGTATTAAAATTTAAAAGAAAAGGCTGGGGGAGAGTGAGGGTGGATGGAAAGTTCAGAACCTATGTATTAAAATTTAAAAACAAAAAAGGCGGGGGGGGGGGGGGGGGGGGCGGGGGAGTGAGGGTGGATGGAGAGTCCAGTACCTATGTACTAAAATTTAAAAAAAGGGCCGGGGTGGGGGAGGACAGGTTGGGGGAGGTGAGGGTGGATGGGGAGTCAAGTACCTATGTATTAAAATTAAAAAAAAAATAGGGCCCGTGGGGGGGGGAGGAAATGGGGGGGGGCGGGTCCCCATGCAGTGGGGACGGTGGGGGGGGGGGAAGTACTTACCCATCTCATGTCAGTTAATATTTTATTTTTAGGCTTAAGAAGTTTTTTTCCTATATATAAGTATAAGCAAAATCAAGTGACCCCGGGGGGTGGGGCTAACTGTGACCCCAGGGACATGGGTACCAACAGTCTTTGGAGGGGTCTTGCTGGTGATCAAGTAGTCCAAGTTTAAATCGAATATCTTTGACACTTTTTGAGACATGGACATAAAGAAAAAGATTGACCAAAAAATTTTAACTTGAAAAAGGGGAATAACATTGCAAAAATAAATTTGAGGGTTATCTGCCCTTGAGAAATGGTGTTGTCTTAAGTGATACAATTGTAAGCATTACAATTGGAAAGTCTGATGAAGAAATATTAAGAAATGCCATAGTTATAGCCAATGTTATGTTTAAATGACAAAATCCAAGTACAAAAAGGGGCATAACTCTGTCAATTATGACTTTGACCTACAGATTTTGGCATCATCACGACCCTGTTGTCGAAGGCAATAAAATTTGAAAGTTTGATGTCGAAATGTTAAGAAATGGCAAAGTTATTGCCAACGTTAAGTTTTCATGACAAAATCTAAATACAAAAAGGGGCATAACTCTGTCAAATGTGACTATGACCCAGAAATTTTGGCATCATCCCGACCCTGTTGTCATAAGCAATACAATTTGAATGTTTGATAAGATAATGTTTAGAAATGGCAAAGTTATAGCCAACGTTAAGTTTTCGTGGCATACCGACGGACAAAGCGATCCCTATGTATCGCCTTTTCTTCGAAAGGTCGATAAAAAAAACAACAAATTTAAACGGCATTATCTTCATAACTGCTTAGTCTTTTAACACCAAAGTTTACATATATTTTGTAGGTCTCTAATGAAAGTTACAAAATGGTTTTACTACGTTATACTAAAATTACAATCACAACTATAAAGGTTTTTATCAACATTCGGCTTGAATTCACATCTAACAAACCAATAAGCAAATGTCCATCAAAATTTGCATAAATGTTCATTTTATAGCCTTTTTTCTAAACTTTCTGAAACAATTTGGTCCATTGCACATGCAAGAGTTTAAGAACAAAATCAAAAGAAATCTCCTCCTAAACGACAAGGTTTTTTCCACCAATTTTTACAGAGATGTTCCTTTTATAGCTCTCTGTCAAAATTGCTTTTATAGTTCCGCTACGTTGCATTTAGAATGAGCACGAGAGCTAAATAATAATATGTTCGTCAACATTTGGATTCAAATGATATCTGTTCATAAATCGCGAAGCCATTTTTCTATCAGACTTTACAGCAATGTTTCAGACCAAACAACATCTTCTTCAAAATGTCATAGAAATGTTACTTACCTTCTTTAAATTTGATCGAATTGATCAGCTCATTGCAGGTAAGGGCCAAAAGAGATGAAAATATAAACAATTTTAAACGACATTTCCTTAAAAGCAACTGTTCTTCCACTTGAAATGCTTTTTATGAAGCCCTGTTTCAAAATTGCTAAAATGGTTCTGCTCCATTGCACAAAATAGCAGCCAGACCTCTAAATAAATGTTTGTCACCATATAGCTGATATGTCCACACAAACCGCTTAGACTTTTCTTATCAAACTTGAAAAAAAAAGAAAAAACAAGTTCTTTATGAATGTCCTTTCTTAAGTACACTAACATTTAACAAACAGAAAATAAATAAGAATGACATCTTCTAGACGGCAAATGTTTTTTTCGCACAACAAAAAAATCCTATGTAGCCCTCTATTAAAATTGCTCAGAGGTTTTATGGCCACCGGTATTAAAATAGATTGTTTTTGTTAATATTTGGATTAAAATGACATCTCCTCACAAGCCTCAGTCACTTTTCATCAAGGTTTACAGAAATGTTCATATAGCGCATTTTCTTGAAATAGTTCAAACGGTTCTGCTCCATTGCACATAACTGCTGCGAAAAATCAAACTATTTTGTTTAAATCAAACCATCTGAACCGCAAGATGTTTTCCACCAAAAAACAGGTCTAAGATTCTTTGCCAAAACATTAAATAATGATTTTGTATTAGACTTCAATGATTGACTGGTTTATTTTTTTCTTTTTGCAGAGGCTATTTGGGATAAGGAAGAAAACCCTGAATTTCATGATTACAAGGAACTTTTATTGGATTATCTTGAGAAATTGGGCTTCATAGCAAAACCGCTTCAAGAACACAGTAAGAACAAGGTATTGACAAAGCATAAGCAACCTTAAAATGTTAGTCTTCTTAGTTGCTCTGTTAAGCGGATTGCTAATTATTCGAAAAAGTTGAGTTTGAGAAAGGTACACTGGACGTGTGAATGAAGATTAAGTAAATATTTGTATTTCGAAACGTTATGAGGTATGGAGTTAGTTAGGAAATGGTGGCTTATTGTGTGAATAATTGATTGAATGAATTTGTTTATGAGTGACAAAAATATTCATCGTCTTAACAAACTCTTTACCCTATGCATAATTAATAGCGATCGGGGGCTTGCAAATGAGAATGGCAGTTTTCGCTTGCAGATACCGTCCACGTTGAAAAGCATTAGATACAGCGAATCATAATCCAACCTTTGCTATTATCACTTTTTAGTATTGTTATTATTTCATTATATTTAACAATCAGTTAGTTTTAAATGAAAGGAAGGAAATTATGTCATAACCTTTTATAAGCCTTTATATCTAGAACATAATAATAATAATAATAATGATAATAAAAGTATTAATAATAATATCTAATCGCATGATGTTTATTCAGCATTCTAACACTATCCGCAATTCGCCGACAATAAACAAAGAAGGAATTGAGCGTGATATATCATAGGCAGTTTAGCACGCTGAACACAAGCGCGCGCCCGCTGACGTCACTGCGAACGTTACTGTTAAGTAGTGTACATACTTGCGCCCCTTATAAATATACCTACGTGTTTGAATGGAAATAGATTTTAACATTTTCGTGATCTACCGTCTTATATATCACGGTATCTCGTTCATATGCATAGTCATTTAATCACTCAGGCCTACGGCCTTCGTGATTAAATTACTACGCATCTGAACTCGACACCGTGATATATCAGACGGTACATCACTCAAACTTAAAATCTATTTCCTAACTAATTATTGCTTCTTGATAGTGCGTTTCATTTGGTGCAGTTAGACTGCCCGAAAGCAGTATTGCATGACTGAAAGAAAATGTTTAAGAAATTATTTTGCCATATTTTATAATGTATCTTGTTCTACCCGATTAAATTTAAACAATAAAAGCATCTAAACTTTAAAAAAAGAGATCCTTATCAAGAGCCACAGCGCATATACTCCGGCTGTTGCGATTTAGTTATGTTTGCCATTTTATAAATTTTACTGAATATTGCTTCTGTGAACATTTACTCCTATAATTCCCATATAATGAAAATTTACAGGTGCCACAATGCACTTCATCAGGCTTTTGCGATTCAATTGTTTTTGGCATAGTTATTGCCCTTTGTTAAACTTAACTTAATATTGTTT
This sequence comes from Cyclina sinensis, assembly GCA_012932295.1. Classification (NCBI taxonomy): domain Eukaryota; kingdom Metazoa; phylum Mollusca; class Bivalvia; order Venerida; family Veneridae; genus Cyclina; species Cyclina sinensis. The sequence continues at coordinate 9,036,462 of JAAONU010000016.1, forward strand.
CTGTGCACAACTCCTCCTACATATCGCAAGCAGATTTCATGCATTTGTCACCGAGTGGTCCTTATTTAGTGCTGCAGCGCATATACTCAAGCTTTTGTGATTCGATCATATTAAGTAATTGCCCTTTGTTTTATTTGATTTCCCTTCCGTGTACTGTGCACATCTCATCAGACAATTTCCATTCGTCTACATTGAAACATTTACATTATGATTCTTATCAAATGCAGCAGTGTATGTACTCCTACTTTCGAATATTTTTGCGGAGTAATTGCCCTTGTTTATTCGTTTTGAATAGTTCCACATAACTTGCACCTTATCTAGTAAACTATGTGAAACCAGTTAAAGACCCTTACATGTCACAGACCAGTAGGATCTTGTTTGCATATATTTATTAAAACATTGATATATTTTCACAAATGACACACCGCCCTGCTTGCTTTAAGGCCCAGAGTCAGTAGGGAAAGCTTTCTTGTGAATTAAAACCAGTACAGGAACTGATTTTAAAATACAACTACACAGAAAATTTTTTTTGCAAAGGAAGTACTTTAAAAATATTGAGTAATTACATAAAACAAATGCCAGTAACATTATACAATAGGAGTAGAATGTTTCTTAATTCCAAAGAATTGTTATAAGAGATAGATTTATATTATAAACCTGAGTTATATCCATGATGCGTTGATGCTAATAAAGCAGAATAATTTCTTTTGGATATTGTGAATGAATTGTCAAATGAAAAATGAAAAATGCTATTGTATAAAATTTGTAACAAATGACAATAAACACTACAATTGATATGAACTGCGGCTTCTAAACAGTATACCCTTATTTGAAAATCGGAGAATATTGGCTTAGGGGGCAAATGTTTTCTTGGTGAAAGTAAAGTCTAAGTAGGCTACTGACACTGTTGACAAGCTGTTTTTGTGTCGCCTGCTACGGAGTAGCCGCGACATATAGGGATCACATCTCCGTCGTCCGTCTGTCCGTCCGTCTGTCCGTCCGTCACAACACATGTCCAGACTACTCCTCAGAAACTACTGGTGCGATTTCATCCAAACTTTACAGGAATAATCAGTACCAAGTGTTGTGCATATCATCGGCATTTTCCAGTCTAATGATTTTTGTGAGAGTTATGGGCCTTTTATAATTTTTATTTTTAAAGTTTGTCCGGACTACTTCTTTTATACTACTAATGCAATTTGAATGAAACTTTACAGGATTAATCAGTACCTCAAGTACTTCCGCCTGTCCAACGGGTTTTACGGTTGAATGATTTTTGGCTAAGTTATGGCCCTTGAATGAAAAAGGCATTTTAGCCAAATAATGAATTTTGTGTTGCAGGCTTCACAGTAGATGCAACTTGCTAAAAAGTAGCCAAGACATAAAGGGATCACTTCCCCATCATCTATCTGTCTGTCCGTCCGTCCGTCTGTCTGTCTATCACAAAACTTGTCCGGACTACTCCTCAGAAACTACTGGTGCGATTTCATCCAAACTTTACAGGAATGATCAGTACCAAGTGTAGTTGTGCATATCTTCAGCATTTTCCGGTTCAATGATTTTTGTGAGAGTTATGGCCCTTTAAAAAATTTTATTTTTAAAGTTTATCCGGTTTACTTCTCTTATACTACTTAAACAATTTAAGTGAAATGTTACAGCAGTGTTCTGTACCTCAAGTACTTGCGCATGTCTTACAGGTTTTTCGTTTGAATGAGTTTTGGCTGAGTTATGGCCCTTGAATAAAAAATGCGTTTTAGCCTACAAACTGTCCAATCACCTCTTAATACTACTGTTTAATTGGCTATCATCAGGCGACACATGTGATCACTGATCGCCCTTGTTTTATAAATGAGTTGAAAATTTGCTAATGAAGGGTTCCATAATCAAGTAAATTAATTCTGTCATCTTCGTTTTCCTTTAGTATACAGAAATACCTTTCTTCAACATAGCCGTAAAAGAATAATGTATACATGAACATTATGCATCGAAAGCGTTCAGCTAACAACTGATAAAAATGCTGTTTTCTTGCATACTGTGAAATCATTTAAATTCGAGGGCATAAAATTTCGTGGTTTGCCGGCAGAAGGCAATTTCGTGGGGTCGTAAATTCGTGGAATTCTATTGCCAGGTAAAAAAAAGTACGGGGCCGAAAATTCGTTGATTTCAACATTCGGCATTTGAGCTTTGAAATTGTTGACACGTGAAAGTTAACGTTTTTCCACCTGACCAAACAACCGAAGATTCGTTACTATGGTAATTAACCTATCGATCGGTCTCTTCAATTAACAAGTGTCAATTATACTTTGTGAAATGTTGCGCATCTTTTTCATTGTTAAAATTTAAGGTGTGTAAAAACGGTCTTTATGATTTTTTAAGCTGTGAAAAACGTCGGCCTTCCGTCTTTGAGAATGCAACCTAAATTAGCGCCAATTAACCTTTTTGTTTGCAGCATTGTAATTAGTACAACAAAATACAGTAGTCAATTTACTATACTATGTAATAAGTTCCAAAGTAATAATAGTTTACTCAATATCAGTAAAAATAAACATTTCATTCAGGGACCGTATAACTGCAAATATCATCCGCAGTATAGTGCGGTTTGACAGACACGTGACGCTACGTCACTACAATTTCTAATTTCAGTTTGGATGCACTTATCAAACAAACAAAATACGGGTACACACCTGAAAAAAATCATCTATCAGTTTAGTATCCGATTCATACCTATGTTTATCGTTGATTCATTGAATGAAGTACAAAAAAGCCGCGGTTTAGCCCATAACTTGTCTACGGAAGATGTACCAACTACAAACCACGTCTCACACCTTTTTTTGGTGCTGCTGACTGATTGGGCATACTTAACATTATCTTTGGCACGATTTGTTCGTCGGGACTTGATTTCGTGGTTTACCTGAACCACGAAATCCACGAAAATTAATCCCTCACGAACATTAATGATTTCACAGTAATTCCCTGTTATTCATCTCTTTAAAATGAATTGACAGTTATGTGCATTTTTAACATCATTCTTTACTTTTTGTTTTTATTTTTACTTATTCTTAACATCGTTATTCTAAAGAAAAAGAATCAAAGAATGAATTCCATCATTTTTTAATTTATGTAAACAGCTAATATTGAATGTCGGCCATTAGGCTGCTACATAGTTTTTTTCAATAAAAAAGTTGTTCTATATTCATTTTAGGAAATAGACTTCTACTTTGCCCCTTGTGTTCTGAAAACACTTCCGCCAGATGATTGTCTGGTAACCAAAGGCTGTGAAAACAGGACTTCAACCAGTACGCTTTGCTTCAAGACAGCTTCGGGATTTCTACCAATGGTAGTGTACAACAAGCTTCTGTGTGCTTGTATAAGTGAATGGCCATTGTCAAAACGGAAAGATAAGTCGATGATATTCCGTGGCTATGGTATATTCGATCTGAAAGACTGTCACACATTGCATATATACTTCTGCAACCAAGAAATACAAATCTGCTTGACAAGATTAAGTGCAACAGGCCAAGAGCCTGAGAAAAGCTTGTGCTTGGAAGTGAAAGCATTTGTCCTGAACCTCCTGCTAAGTAGATTTAGGGTATCTGGTGATGTTCAGGTATTCGTTAAATGTCCGACCGCAGATCTTCATTCCAGTAATGGTGAGTTTGCTCTCGATGATATAGTCCATAAATCCGAAGTTGCTAGCAACTGCAGACCAGATCAACATGCATTACACGCAGAAGAACTGACAAAGTATTGGCAAGGTTTGTCTTTTCTATTTTTAGTTTAACATTCATGATTGTCAACTTTGTCATCATTTTTATATATAGTACTTTTTAACTCACCTGAGAACAGTATCCTCGTGGTGAGCTTTTGCGATTGCTCTGTGTCACTCGAATGCAGTCATTTTTTTTACTGTAAGCAACACCACCTGCTAAGCCACTTGGTCAAGTTGATAAATCTGTCAGGGAAGTTCATCCTTGAAACTCCAGCAAAGTTGGTAAAATAATCTATTCCATGCAAAACCCCGGCTGTTATAGAAAAAAGTATACTTGACTAATGCGACTAGGCCCGAGGCTTTGAAGTTCATTGTGTAGCATTGTCTAGTAGACATCTAGCTTTTTCAAATTATTTCGGGGGGGGGGGGTCATGAATGAACCTGTCCGAAGAGTCATATATTTTATATAGAAACATACAAAGGACAATCTTTAAACGCCTTCTTGTAAACAAGGTCATGATTTCTACAATGTTGAACAAAGCAATTCTAGTGTATCTTTTCCTAGATTGTTCAAACTTTTTTCCTTGGGTCATTTTAGCTCGATTTTCAAAGAAAAATAGTAAAGCTATCGCCATGTCTTGGCGGTACTTTAAGGTATTTTCTCAGAAACTGTCGAAGCTATTTACTTCAAATTCGAATACGTGTCCTCTGTCAAAATGTAACACATTTTTAAACGGTAGATAACTCTCAAATTTATCTCTGCAAACGTATGCCCCTGTTTGTGTCGCCTGACTAAAGTCATATAAGCACGCAGGTTTTACTTTCGCCGTCGGCGGCGTCCCAATTTGCTTGTCCGGGGCATAACTCTAAAAGAACCAGAGGTATCGACTTGAAACTTCATATGTGAATAAATCTCACTGCGCAGAGGTATAGTGCCAAAGAACCATAACCATATTTGCATATTTTTTTTACTTATTGCTCTTAGTAATCTTTCCATACTTAATTCTTGTCCAAGGCATAACTCGAAAGGTGTTAAAGGTATCATAGGTGAATTGATTTCATTGTGGGGAGGTGCAGTATTTAAGAACTATACACTATACCTATTTCTAACAATATTTTAGTTATTGCCCTTTTTAATTATGCTCCCCAAAGGGAGAGCTTATAGTCGCCGCCTTGTCCGTTTGTCCATCTGTCCGTCCGTTTTGTCCGGGGCATAACTCTAAAAGCAAAACTTGAAAACCCTTAGATATAATTTGTTTAAACTGTACCCAGTGGAAGAGGGCATTAAGGCGGAGTGCAGTGCCAAGGAACCATAACTATATTTTGCCCCGTTTTTGAATAACCTCCCCTTTCAGAAAAATTTCGTCCAGAGCATATCCTGAAAACCTTCAGACATAATTTGTTTAAACTGCACACAGTGGTAGAGGGCATTGAAGCGGATTGAAGTACCAAAAAACTATAACTCTGTTTTGCCCGTTTTTGAATTATCTCCCCTTTTAGAAAACTCTTGTCCGGAGCATAACCTGAAAACCTTTATACATAACTTTTTTTAACTGCACACAGTGGTAGAGGACATTGAGGCGGAGTGCATTGCTCAAGAACCATAACTCTATTTTGCCCTGTTTTTTAATTATCTTCCCTTTAAAAAAATCTTGACCGGAGCAAAGCCTGAAAACCCTTGGACATAATTTGTTTAAACTGCACACAGTGGTAGAAGGCATTGTGACGGACTGTAGTGCCAAAGAACCATAACTCTAATTTGCCCCGTTTTTAAATTATTTCCCCTTTTAGGAAAATCTTGTCCGGAGCATTACCTGACAACCCTTGGGCATAATTTGTTTAAACTGCACACAGTGGTAGAGGGCATTGAGACGGAATGCAGTACCAAATAACTATAACTCTATTATGCCCCGGTTTTTAATTATCTCCCCTTTAAGAAAAATTTGTGCGGAGCATAACCTGACAACCCTTGGGCATAATTTGTTTAAACTGCACACAGTGGTAGAGGACATTCAGGCGGAGTGCAGTGCCAAAGAACCATAACTCTTTTTTGCCCCATTCTTGAATTATTTTCCATTTTAAATAAACTTGTACGGAGCATAAATAGAAAACTATATGAGATGATTACTTTAAACTTTACACACTGGTATATTGCATTGAGTAGTAGTGCAGTGCGGAGGAACTGTAACCTTGTTTTGCCAGGTCTTTTGAATAACCTGCCTTTTACAAAATGTTGTCTGGAGCTTTACTTAGACACTATAGCTGTGATAATTAATTTAAACTTAACATAGTGGTAGATGGCAGTGAGAATGAGTGCAGGGCACATAAAGCATATCTAAATTTTCCCCAACACTCTGTTTGGATGAAAATGCCATCAAGTCTATTTCATTAGCCTTGAAGGACTCAGTTCAAAATGAGATCTGCAGCATGATTAACAGCACAATTGAGTCAATTGTTAAAGGCGTTGTTGACGGCCTTCAGTCACAAATCAACTCTTCAGAATTAGAAAATGAGTCCCTCAAAAAAGTGAATTCTGAATTATTAGATCGCGTCGATTTCTTAGAATCTCAAGTTGATGCAGCTGAGCAATACAGTAGACGAGATAGTGTGAGAGTCTCGGGTATAGCTGAAGCAAAAGATGAGGACACCGATAAATATGTCATTGACATGGCCACTGCAGTAGGATCGACGATATCTACAAATGACATATCTGTTTCCCACAGAGTCGGCAAACTCAAATCATCTGGAAAGCCTCGCGATATCCTGGTGAAGTTTGTGTCCAGACGAGCTCGAGATAATTTCTTTAAAAAACGAGTTCTTCTAAAATGCAATGGCTATGAGGGAAAATATGTAAATGAAGACCTTACTAGATACAGGTCCAATCTCCTATATGAGGCACGGAAACTTGTGAAAAACAAAAACATTGGAGGAGCCTGGTCGTCTAATGGAAACATTTTCATTAAAGCTAGTGAAAACAAAAAAACAGGCGTACACAAAATCACATGCAGAAGGGACTTGGATCCATTTTTTTCATACACCTTCGATGAACCTGACGCCAATGTTGACTAATAGTTTTCGTAAATCAGTATACTAGTACCATAGCCTAAATCCGATAACGCCAGCGCAGCTTTTGCATTATAAACGTGATTGTGACAGTTTTTCATCTGAGTGTAAAGGTGACCGTAGTATAAACATGTCCTGGTATAAATATCTATGCAAAGTTCTATCTTCTTTTTGTTCGTAAGAAATTTTTTTTTTCGTCTTGTATGTAAATAACCTGGAGTGTTAGCCATACAATTTATATATGTGCTGAATTTCAGATTTTTATCGTTGCTATTTGGCGCTGAAACATGCACTTTTAATTTTGCGAGTCATCTCGAAAAGCTCCTGTGACACGCACTTGTCAGTCCAAATCCATTCTTGTCTGTTGATTAAATATAAAATTATGTGGTACCAGTATTTAAGTATTGCTCAGATAATTGTCACTGTATATCTATCTACTCCACAATATCTTTACGAGCAAGAAAATGTGTTCAAATGCTTTATTTAAGTGATTATATTGGGTTCTGAGGTAAGCTACATATTTGCTTGCCGATTAGCGAGTATAATATGTACAATTACTTGGGTAAGATGACAGCTGCCTTCTTTAAGGATTTTGATTACATTATTCGACTTCATCTAAGTAAAAAATGCTACATTACGTATGGAATTCATTTTCTATTACTTATATTATCTACATCACTTATGAACGGGATGTAAGACCTATGTATTTGTTTCTATTTTTTGTTTGTGACATAATCGTTTTTTTGCCTTTGCATAATAATATCACTGTCGAAATGTTCACTACATCTGCTTGTGAATTTGTATGTAATGACGTAAATGTATGAAATACATGTTTAAATATTAACTATTTTATTTGTGCGTGATGTAAGCTTTCGATGTTATTGGCTTGCCCGGTCGTGAAATTCAATATAAAAACATCTTAGATGTATTTTGTCCTTAACTTTTATTATATTCACGCAAATGCATGTAATGTATTTGAAAACAATTTAACTATTTTATTTGTGCGTGATGTAAGCCTTCGATGTTATTTGGCTTGCCCGATCGTGAAATTCAATATAAAAACATCTTAGATGTATTTTGTCCTTAACTTTTATTATATTCACGCAAATGCATGTAATGTATTTGAAAACATTTAGGTGCGGCGAAAATACTGTATAGTGATAGCAGTAGCAGTTTTTTTACAATACGCCTCTTCTGTCGCCCAAATAACTTTGTAAATATTTAAAAAAAAAATGTTTTTTGATTTTTTTTTCTTTTATGAAATATGTATGCTAGGACATGTATGTAAATATGATTACTGTCTGATGTATTTTTTTTTGCAATTTCAACCAACAAAGTGTCTCTTGTCATCATTTCTCCTGTGATGGACATTTTTCTTTTTTCTCCTTGATTTTTTTCTTTGTAATTCAAATGGTAGAGATGATTGACATTATTAAGCTCATTTGAAATCAAAATAATACCAAAATTATTGAAGTGTACTCTGAAAATCACTATTACACCCCAAATTTTTGTCTTTAAATTGTAGATGTACTAGTTTTCTCTTCTCAGATTTTTCTTGAGCTAGACCCGTCCTTTTTCTAGTACTCGTTATCAACATATATGGATGCTTAGTCGATCATTTATGTAAAATTGAAACCACTCTGTAAATTACTGTTATGAGTCTTGTTTGTTTTGATATTGTAGTATATAATAGCATGCACAATCATTCATTTAAACGATTTATCTATTTTTATTCTTTCCACTTCTTCAATACACTCACGTATCTTTCAAATTATGTATTACCTTAGCATATCCATTTCCTTACAAATTCCATCTACACACTTAAAATGATCTTTCTCAATTATTCTCTCTTTGTCTTTTTTATCTTAATTAATTTCTATAAACTCACACTCTGTCTAAACAATGTCTCACAAAAATGTTGTTATATAAAATCTCTTATATCTATCTTCTCGGCAATGACGGCACTGAACAAATATTTGCTTTTTTTACATTCCATAACATGATTAACCATGCAAACAAAGCCGTGTTGCCTACTTACAGGTATAAAGGTTTGCTACCCATTTCAACCCATGTCGCATTCATATTTTCTGTTCACTACGCACTTTTGTTTTCACTATTATAATCTCTGATATATTCAGGTTGTGTTTCTAGCAATATCAAATACCCTCAGAGAAAGCTCATAGCAAATAAGCGCTTTGTTACAAACGTGCTCTTTACGTACTATTTATTCATTACATTGACAATCTTAGATTCTTCTGTATGGTTACTAATCCTACTACTAAAAGCGGGTGATATTCACAAAAATCCTGGACCTACTTTAAGAACAAATTCTGGAAGCTCGCCTTTTCCAAGTGTATCGACTGAAATTGCAATTATATCAAGCCACCTTTCCTTTGTTCATCTAAATGTTCAGAGCTTGAAACCAAAACTAGATTTTCTTTACACCGAACTTAATCAATTTGATATTCTTGCCTTCACGGAAACATGGTTGAACAATTCTATTATCTCAGATGACTTAATACTTCTGAATTATAACATACCAGAACGCCGTGATCGTATTGGAAATCCACATGGTGGAGTTATTATCTATGTTAAGGATAGTCTTCATTACAAGAGAAGACATGATTTGGAGCTTAACCATCTTGAATGCGTTTGGATCGAACTGACGCCCTGCAAAAACAAGCATGTTCTGTTTGGAGTGTTTTATCGACCTCCTACCTCTGACACGATATATAATAATCTTATAGAAGATTCTATAGGTTTAGCAGTCGATACAAATATTGATGAAATTATTATAACGGGAGACTTTAACTATAATGTCTTTAATTCACAAACAAATCGTAAAATACTTTCTATGACACAACAATTTAATCTTCAACAGTTGATTGAAGAACCAACTCATTTTACCGAGGTATCAAACTCTTTAATTGACATTGTCATGGTAACAAATCCCAAGAATGTTCTCTATTCTGGTGTTGGCGAACACTTTCTCGAACAGGACATGCGCTAACACTGTCCTGTCTTTGGTATACTTAAATTTAAGAAAGCGAATCGTAAATGTTTTCAGCGTCATGTCTGGAAATACGAGCAAGGCAACTACGACCAATTACGTTTTGATATCTGTAACTTCAACTGGGACACTTGTATTGACCCGGATATAAACAAATATGCTTGTAATATTTCTTCCAAAATTTCCTCAATTGCAAATAATAATATCCTCAACAACACTATTACAGTAAGACCAAGTGACCTTCCATGGATCACAAATACAATCAAGAGACAAATACGCAGACGTAAAAGGGCCTACCAAAAGTCAAAAAAGACGCAATCCACTTACCAATGGCAAAAATTTAGAACCCTCAGAAATGAAACCACTCTTCTTTTACGTGAATCCAAATCTGACTATTTTTTCAAACTTTCTGAAAAGCTCAAGAATGGCACATTCAGCTCTAAGGACTGGTGGAAAACACTTAAATCTTTTATCTCGACACAATCAAGTAATTCTATCCCTCCTCTACAACATCCAACTACCCAAATACCTACTTTCTCTGATGACGAAAAGGCAAATCTTCTGAATGACTATTTTCAAAAACAAACATTCATAGATGACGGCAACCGAGAAGTACCTGATCTCGGTCCTACTATATCGCACACATTTCTTTCTAATATTGTTCTGAATCCAGATGAAATAAAAGACGTGTTGAAGTCTCTTGATGTTCATAAGGCTACAGGCCCGGACGACATAAATAATCGAATTTTAAAGGAAGCATCCGTTGAGCTTTCACGTCCGTTATGTGATCTCTTTAACACTTCCCTACAATGTAGTAAAGTACCAACTGCATGGAAAGAAGCTCATGAGATTGCTGTACATAAAAAAGGCGATGCTTCACTACCTAGTAATTACCGTCCTATTTCTCTTTTAAACACAATCGAGAAAGTCTTGGAACGTATCATTTTCAAACACATCTTCAACCACTTAAAGGATTCTCAATTTCTTACGCCTAGTCAGTCGGGCTTTATTCCCGGTGATTCGACAGTTAATCAATTGACCTTTATCTATGATACATTTTGTAAAGCACTAGATGACGGACTTGAAGTCCGAACAGTCTTTTTCGACATAAGTAAAGCCTTTGACAAAGTTTGGCACAAGGGTCTTCTAGCAAAACTTAAAAATGCAGGCATAAATGGCCCTCTTTTTTGCTGGTTCACTGATTATCTCGAAAACAGACGCCAACGAGTTGTCATACCTGGTACCTTTTCCTCATGGGCGACCATTAAAGCAGGTGTTCCCCAGGGATCAATATTGGGTCCTCTTCTGTTTCTTGTATTCATAAATGACATTGTTATAGATATTGACTCGTCTGTTAACCTTTTTTCCGACGATACTAGCCTTTATATTATAGTTGATAAACCTGACACAGGGGCAAATTTCTTCAAAGTGACATAAATAAAATATCTTCCTGGGCGGAAAAATGGCTGGTAACATTTAATCCTGCCAAATCTGAATCACTTCTTATTTCTAGGAAAACTAACCGACAAAACCATCCACCTTTGTTTATGTTAGGCCAGAAGATCCCTGAAGTTGAAGAACATAAACATCTTGGAATATTTCTTTCTAACGATTGCACTTGGCATTCTCATATCGACTATATCATGAACAAGGCCTGGAAAAGAGTTAATATAATGCGCAAATTTAAGTTCTCCCTTGACCGGAAGTCGCTCGAAATCATATACACTTCCTTTATAAGACCAATTCTGGAATACGCCAATGTTGTATGGAACAATTGTACAAATTATGAAATGGACCAGCTTGACAAAATTCAAAACGAATGTGCTCGTATTTGCATAGGGGCTACAAAACTCATTTCTTTGGAGCGTCTACACAATGAAATTAAATGGGAATCTCTAGCAGAACGAAGATATAAACATAGACTTCTTCTTTTCTACAAAATGGTAAATAATCAAACACCAGAATATCTTTCCTCCCTTATCCCACGAACTCATGAACCACGCTATAACTTACGCAACTCAGAAGATATCCGAGGTATCCAAGCCCGTACATCTCTTTATTTTAGATCTTACTTACCCTCGGTCATTCAAGGCTGGAACTCATTGCCACTTAATGTTCGGCATTCAACATCGATATCATCGTTTAAAAACTATCTGAATAAAGAAACTCAGAAAACTCCTTCTTACTACTACGTAGGTCCGAGAAAATTACAAGTTCTTAACGCGCGACTTCGTACTAAATGTAGTTCGCTGAACTATCATCTTTTTCTAAAAAACATAGTTCCTTCACCCTTATGTATTTGCGGTCAAAAAGAAAACTCTTTTCATTTTTTCTTTGAATGCAGGTTCTATACTGTTATCCGTGCCGTTATGTTCGACAAACTTCAGAATTTCAACATAAACCTCGATACCCTTCTTAACGGAGACTCATCTCTTACGGACAACGACAATACCTTTATTTTTACAACAGTGCAAACCTATATAGCAGACAGCAAGAGATTTTCTTAATAACAGAATGTATTTCCTTAACATACTGTGAGACATCCCTTCTAATTGCTTTTTCTGTCTTTCCTATCTTCCTTCTCTCCTTAAATTTATATTTTAAGAAGCTGTTCCACTTCCTATGAAAACCTTAATTTTATTTAAATTGTTAATTTTTCTCAGCTTATGCATTTTTTTTCGCGTCCTTGTTAGTCCTATTTTTTTCCAATAAATGAACTCTAAAGCTCAGAGCAACATACTAATACAAACTGTTAACCATAGTAGAAGAATTCTATAAGACGATGTCTTTCATTCTAATCCTATCCTTATGACTATGTTAATTGTTAGTATTTTCACATGTTATTATATGTACAGATTATTGGAATAAATATGTTTAAACTAAAACTAAACTAAATTTTCCCCCGATTTTGAATTATCTCCCTTGCAGACTGAAAAAAGGTATAATCGGTAAACATTCACTTTATTTGTTTATGAAAAATAAAATGTGCCCACTTTATGACTTTGCCTGTATGTTCTTGCCTTGCACATGTCCTTTTTGGCTCCTGTTTCGGGGAGCATTTGTCGGTTTTACCGATCGCCTTGTTTTTCATACTTAATTCTTCTCCGATCCCCCATTCCATAGAAAAAAGTTAAATAACTGGTTTGCTATTGTCAATGGGCCATCCGACTCGAGTTCTAGTTCTACCTAGAACTGTTTACGTTAGCCATTCTGTTAAGGACTCCTTCTCAAAAAGAAAGGTCTTACAGTAAAGTACTAAACCTAGAACTCAACTTTTTGCCTATATGGGATGTGTAGGCATTCCCCTACCCCTGCGTCGGTAACCATCTCCCACCCCAACGTTAATCTCATCCAGTCAGAAATTGTTTTCTTTTTCAATTGTTATTGCTTCTTTAATGGGATGAAAAGCTTCTTGCCCCCACCGACCCCGTCATTTTTTAATCATTTCTTCATTTCTTTTATAGGTTGATACTTCCACCCCCTGCACGGGACCCCACCTCTTACCCATTGTTTTTCATTTCCTATTTCTTTTATTTTATTTATCAATTTTTGGGGGGAAGGGGGTTGGTACTTGCAAGCTTGTTTTCGACAAATAGAACAGCAATGATGCCACTCCGGGATGCTCTTTTATACTGTTCCCTTTACTAAGGAGCACAATATACCATTTGGGCCTTTTGTTCAGAGACAGGTCTTGTAAGCTCTGCCCATAGGTCTGAAGTTTCAAATTGATTTGTATAGGCACACTTTTTAAAAATGTTTTTCGTCAAAAACTGCAAGGCCGAGAGTTTTGAAAAAATGGCGTGTAGCATTATCTAGCAGACAGCCATCAAGTTTTGTTTTCTCACAATATGTCCATTGGGTCACTTTGGCCGAGCACCTGGGGTCATATGTATAAAAAACTATAAAGGAATGTCTTTAAAATTATTCTTGCATGAAACAACAAGGCTCTAAATTCTATATTATTCTCGGACAGGTTGGGGTTGGGGGGGGGGGGGGGGGGTAAGGTGTATGGCATTTACCTGTTTAGACAAACACTTGAAAAATCTTTTTGTCAGAAACTTCAAGTCTGAGACTTTTAAAAACTGCCGTGTGACATTTTTAGATATCTATCAATGTTGTACAAATAACATCACCGGAATCATTGAATAGCATTGTCTAATACTTACATAGCAATTTTTGTTGTCAGGTCATGGCCCCATTTTCAAACTTGAGCCCGCTCCATGGGTCACACAATTTTAAAAGGCCTTTATAGGGAAAAATTTAAACAAATTATTGTACGAAGCTATTCTGACTTGGAGTTAGATATTTGGAATACAGGTTCACTTAGCGTTGTTCTACCTAGATTGTTCAAACTATACCCCTATCATTATTAAAATGTCTGTCCTTTGGCTTACTTAATTAAACATAATAATACTTCTGTCGGCAAAACTCTGAAATGCTCTTCTCTGGAACCACGGGACCTTTCCCTAAGGTATTTTGCATGGGGTACCATCTAGATGTCTTCTATCATGTTTGTGCAAATTTATGCCCCTTGGAAACAGAATTTATATTTCAAGGTAGATATTGAATCTGTAATTTGGTATATATACAGGTAATGATAGGACCTTGATAGAAAATGAGATTTGTTCAGACTTTTAGCAGATGTCTTAGATCTAGAAGTTCAAAGAATTTGTTCATAGATGCATATTAAACCTGTGTTCATAATTTTCAGGAAAGTGGCTAGATTCCACAGATTTAATGTCATTATCGCAGGCGATTTCAAAAACATCTGGGCAGCCATTCAAAAAGGAGTATGACGACACACTCAGCCAGAGTATGGTAGCTGTTATTCATGAGCAGATGAAATCTGTAGGCGTTCTTATATCTCACGGAAATGTAATTGGAACAGTCTTCCGTGTTGGCTCTCAGTACGTAATGACAGCTGCACATGTCGTGCCGGCAGTAATAGGTACTTTTTATTGATATTTTGTTTGGCTTGAAATTATTGAAAGATAGCCAGCTTAACACGGTCTGTTTATAACGCTGTAAATATGCAAATGATATTGCAACTTAGTGCTTGGATCCTTTTAAAGTGAGAATGGATGTTTATAAAAGTTCAGAAGTGAAGATCACAGAGGATTTTGCAGAGGATTATTTACTCTCAGTTTTTAGCACGCCTAAGCATATGCTTAAGGTGACCCTTTCGGATCTCCGTGTGTCCGTCGTCATTTTTTTACTTCACATACATCTGTTTCAAAACTGCAATTCCATTTTACCACCAAGATTTACGGTAAAAGTTTTTAAATTGCTTTTTTTCTAAAATTGCTTGAGTAGTTCTGCCCCGATGTTGCAAAGGCTAAAAAAATGAAAATTTCAGCACCATCTCCTCCTAATTCATGAAGTCTTTTTCCAATACATTTCGCAGAACCGTGCCTTATATAGCCATCATTGAAAATTGCCACTTTGTTGCAAAAAAGACCGCCAAAGTTAAGAAATAAACGTTCATTAAAATGTGCTAAGATGTTTTGCACCTTTGCACAAAATGGCCACCAGAACTAGAAATAAATTTGCATCATCATTCGATTTCATATGACGTATCCTAGCAATTTTCCATCACATTTTACAGAAATGTTCCAGATATTGCACTTTCGTAAAATTGCTTACACGATTCTATTGCAGATAAGGGTTGCAAAAGCTAAAACATAGTAACAAATTCAAACGACATCAATGACTTTTTCTATAAGATTTTATCAGAGTTCCATGGTCCGGGAAAAATCAGGTTAAAATTTGTGTCAAGGTCTGGAAAATGTCAGTTAGTGTTTAAACAGGTCAGGAAAATTTTGAAAATAATCTTACGTCAGGGCAAAGTCAAGGAATTCTATAATCGAAGGATAATTGTCGAACAGCAGGGGCGTTCAATTCATTTCTCTTACACTGCTAAGCAGAACATGTTATGTCATTAATGAGCTTGCAAAAAAGAGATAGTTAGGAAATTAATACCTATGGTGAATTAGATGGTGATAAATCATATACCGCCATCCAAAACCATCTTAAATAAAAGTAAAAAATATAACTAAATAGAAAAAAATATTTAATTTTACAAATGAAACAAGCTTAGTCTTTGCGTCATGCATGTTTATTTATTGTGACAAAACAACGAGGTAAGGTTTGACTTTGGGTATGGGGGGAGGCATCGAACATTTTAAGTACATTTCATGCTCATAAGATGACATGTATTAACTGCTGCATTGGCGCGCCTCACTTTATTGAGGGAACATTTTTTGGTTATGACCGACGCCCCGCCCCACCAACCCTACCTCTGCGGAGATTATTTGTTTTATGTTGTTGGGGAAAGTGCAAGATACAGAAAGCATCGCATTCAGGAGACACCCTGGTTCTTTTGCATACTCGGTAATACATGGGACCTTGTTTTAATGTCTCATCTAAAACACAAATAGTAATGTAAGAGGAGGAAAGGGTATTCTATCTTGTGAACCATGAGATACAAATCCCGCTCTGTTGAACCTCAATTTTCACAAAACGCAATCGTCACACCGTGTGACAAATGCGTGCGAATACGTCACAAAAATAGTGATTAATACGTTCGGACACATTTTTCATACGAACTTAAAAACGCATTTGTCACACCTCATAATCTTGTTTAAAATATGAGAAAAATTGTGAGTTTTTTTACTCGAACGTATATGTCACACATGTGAGTTTTTTTTTTTTTACTTCGAACGTATATGTCACACATGCAAAATTTAGTTGACAGTACAATCATGTTAAGACTCCAAACAGCTTCTCAAGAAACGGCACTCCGTCCGTCTGTACACCCTTCCATTGACTTGTTTTTTCTCTTTCCTTGGTATTTGGTGGTCATTTGGTTCAGAATCGGAAGAATAACGCACGCTTATCGAACGACTATCAGGATTTTCCGTTACCTTTACAACTATTACAAACAATCACTTAAATACTTGGAATATTTGTTTATTATCAAAAGGGAATTTCATTTCAAAAGGGCAAGTTACACTATAAGTCATGTCTGCAGAGTACATGTAATACGACCCTGTTTAACTATCGAAATGCGAATTAACTTCAAAAGAGAAGATAAAAATAAAATTCGTTTCTAAACAGTTATTAGCCCGTTTTAACGTAGGATTATTATTTTATTTCTTTTGATTTCTGAAAAACAACTTTTATAGTCTACACTTGAAACATAAAAATACTTGCTTATTATCTAAAGGGCAATTTATCGTAGGAAACCTTAAAAATTCTACAGTAATGGGTCCTTCTTTACCAAAAAAAAGAAAGGGAAACAAGGAAATTTCCAATGGTGATAATCGGTTCAGAACGAAACAATTCATCTTTATTTTACAGTTTTCTCTGAAAATCAATATCATCTAAGATTTAGAGTAAGGGTGGCGCGTTCGAACCAAACAGCCTACGTTATATGACAGGTGTTAAGCGTCGTGTGGTTACTGTAACTTCTCTTCAGTGTAGTCATCCGTTCTTGATTACTCTCAAAATTATACTTGCAAAATTACAAAACCCGCAAAATGTTAAACATAGTTGGGACCAGTATAT
The DNA here is from genome assembly GCA_012932295.1 of Cyclina sinensis. Taxonomy (NCBI): domain Eukaryota; kingdom Metazoa; phylum Mollusca; class Bivalvia; order Venerida; family Veneridae; genus Cyclina; species Cyclina sinensis. The sequence goes on from JAAONU010000016.1 coordinate 9,053,810, forward strand.
AAGCGTGCTTAAAACTTTTCTACTGAGAATATGGATGGCACGTTCTATGTCTGACAATTTTCATGGTTTGATAGGCACTTCCGTCGTATATGCCTAGCTTTGGAATTATTCCCCTTTAATAGGAAAATAGTATTAAAGGTACTGATCGGATAGATGTTTTACGTTAAGCTATTTAGCTCCATTAACTTTTTTTATTTGCCTCTAAATGCAACCTACCCCTTGTGGCTCAGGGGCGCCTTTTAAGGTTAAGGGCTAGAATTGCAGCCACCGTTCAACCCTGCGTGATCGTAAGAGGCGACAAAGTGGGTTTAAACGATTGGAGTCTACGTATCTCGTAGCTCCAGCAGATGGGGGTGGTTTTGACCCCGGGTGTTGCTTTTAAATTCGTAACACCCGAGGTTAGCCAAAATCATCTTTCCTGTTCGGCGCCATATGACCTAAACTGTGTTGCGGCTCCGTAAAACCCAACAAATCAATCAATCAATCAATCTAAATGCAACCTGCAAACTAGACACTAGACGACCGACTCAAACGCTCATTTCTTTTAAGGTCAAAGTCAAAATATAAATATATGTAGAAGGTCCTTGTCTCTTGTAAGAATTATGTCTGATACGAGGACGACTATGACGCAGTTATCTCAAGAGATGGTCTTTTCATCATCACCATCATCATCATCAAGATACAGTATGCCTGTATCTCTTACCATCATTTGAAGATAATGGTTCGTATGTATTAGTTGCATTAAAATAAGTATCTTGTATGATCCACAAAGAAATGTAGAACACAAAGTGCAAAAAGTGTAAAACACAATGTAATAATGTATACAATCTTTATTATTTTTAAAACCTAAGTTGTCAATTATTGTTTTAACACAAATTGAACAATCATTGAGAATATAGTAACAATATGCAAATGAACAAAACAAAGAAAAATTAATTCAGTGAACAGTAATTACTGCATAATTGAAGAAACAAAAATAAAAAGTATGCGATGTTACTCAAGTTGAACTTGATATACTCCCGTTCTTTTTTCCACGTTTTTGAACGATTTAGAAGGCAGATTTACTAGGGATAGGTTTTGATATGTTCAAAGTATTTGTCGATTTTATATGCCGATGGTATTGTTATTTTTGCCAATACAAAAGCAGAGATACAAAAAGTCTAAATATTCTTTCTGATTAAACTTAGTGTTACCAATACAAAGATAATGATATTTAGAATTTGTGGTATATCAACCGAAAATTTCAATTTTATCTATAAAAAGACTGTTATTGAAATCGTAAGTAAGTTTACATATTTAGGTATAGTATTTACAACATGGGGCTCTTTTGCAGAAGCACAAAAAACTATAACAGAACAAGCAGTGAAAGCTATTTTTCAAATGAACAATTATATAATTATTAATATTTCTGTTGTACATATATTAGAGATATTTGACAAAATTATAAGTCCAATTTTGGACTATAGCAGTGAAGTATGTAGTTTTATAGTATGTTTTGCAAAAGTATTTTAGGTGTGAAGAAAAACACTCAAAACGAATTTATCAATGGAGAACTTGGTAGAGTTTCTTTTCAAACACTTAGACATTATAATATTTTGAAATACTGGACAAAAATTATGCATGCAAAAAGTAATAAATATGTTTTTAAATTTATAACCTACTAAAAAGTGATTTTGAAAAAAACTTGTTGTTCTTTAGTTAAGTCGCTCTTGTGTAATGTAGAGTGTGGGAAATGTTGATATGTTATATGCGTTGTAAAACAAAGACTGAAGGATCATTTTATTCAAAACTGGTAAAGCCGTTTAGAAGATTCTAGTAGATCATTATTCTACAGACAGATGTCATGTCTTAAAGTACAGCCATATATCTATTTGATGACTATTAAAATTTTTTACTGCGAACTAGCACGTCTTACAGTATCTTCAAATAGATCATATATTGAAACTGGTAGATGGACGAAAAGAAATTGCACGCCTCTAAACGAAAGAATTTGTTTTGCATGCAATATATAAGAAGACGAGTAACATTTAATATCAGAAAGTAATGTATAATAATGTTGATTTTAAGAAACGCTTTATCCCATCCTATTACTGAAGTCGTCCAAGTACACATGCATGCAAAAATAATAGTTGAATTGTTCAATACTGGTAAAGAAAAAATAATTCGAAATCTCACAAATTTTGAATTCAGTGATTTACAGCTTAGAAATGAAAAGATATATTGCCTTTAACAATATGCATTTGATATGTTATAAAATGTAATGTGTATAATTATATCTCTTGTAGAGTTTTAAAAATGTACAAATTAAAATAGTTTTAAACACCGAATCGGAAAATCCTATACATGGAACGGCAAAACACAAGTGATCGCTGCTATTTTAAAATTTTGACGAGGCAAATACTTAATTTTCTATCTACCACATTGTAATGTTTTCTATTACTGAACCGTATGCATTGATAGATGATGTATTCAAGGTTTCGTCATTTTCTTGAAAAGATTAGGTAATAAAGCAAAATAGGCGGTACCAATTTTTCATTTTTCGTCCTAAGTAACAACTGAAAAAATTGGTACAGGCGGTTATTTTGTTTAATTTAATTGGATTGAAAAGTGACCCTGTCCTGGGGATCCTATAAGTGTGTGTGTGTGTGGTGTGTGTGTGTGTGCGTGCGTGCGTGCGTGTGTGCGTGCATGTGTGTGTGTGTATAACATTGGTAAAGATTTGATGTTTTACCATTTTTCTTTGAAATTAAGAATTCAATAAATTTAACAAGACATTTACTTGCTTTACGTTTTTTTTTTCAATTAATGCGATACTGACACAGATGTACGAAATATGATCAATTTCTATAGTAGAATGTAACTACAGTCGTGATTGGTTGACGTTTTCATATTTGCTGTCAGTGTCAGTTCTTTATTCGGGCGGAGCTTATTGTGTATATAATGTGTAATATGTGTATTTGTTTGTCATCTATCAAAACATGTCTACGTATGTCATCTATCAAAACATGTTACGGCTTAATCCAGCTAATTTGGATGAAATACAGGCAAATGAAAAAACACCCTGACCAATTTTTAAGCGCTTATGGAATTTTAAGCGCGTCGGGTTTTTAGATTTCAAAATTTCAACACTTTTATAAACTTTAATGAATCTGCTGTAGAAGCACCAGGTATTCAGTACCGTTTGAGGAAAGAATGTATTTATGATTATTTATGATTGCGATCTTGACGTGGCTGTGTTACAAATATCAAACCCCTCAAACTTACCAACAAAAATGAACCTTTATAGGCCATTTCATAGTCCCTCAGGAAGTAGCATTACGAATGTATCCTTGATAGGGTATGGACACAAGTATCATTCAAAAAAATGTGTGGATCCAAATTGTGAAATTTTGGCTCCAAGTTCTCAGAAAATAATGTAGGCATTAGAATGGCTTAGGCATAACAATGAACATTACAAGAAAGTTATGAGGCAGTCGGGACAAAATCCTGATTTAGTAGACTTTGGATATGCCGGTTTGGAGAATCATACAAAAATTGTCTTCAACTGTTACATGGAATTCGGTGGATCAGGGGCCCCAGCGTTGACAAACAATGATGAAAGATCTATGAAAGTATACTGCATGCTAACACATGGTCTGCCAGAGTTCTTCTTCAGACTTCCATCACAAGATCAAAAGACATTTCCAAATAGGTTTCGTCTTGAATTGGGAACAAAAATGACCAGTATCTATGATTGGATAAAGGCTACCCAGACTGAAAACTTCTTTAAGGATCTATTTGATTAAGGCAATTTCAATTGGTGTATAAATTGTATAAGTTAATGAAAAGATGCCAAATTACTCGGTGATAATCAGATGGAAAGACATTTAAGAGTAAGAATATTGTTATTGTATAAAGACGCACATATTTGTGTCATACAGGTGATTATCACATTACTATATGCACATATCCGAGCAGCAAAAAAAATCTTACACATAATGGAATATAAACCTGTTTGTCCTCATACATTGATTTTATGAGGATTTTACCTTTCAATGTCGAATTGTTAGAATTATCAAGAGGATATTCACAGTGCTTTTCGCATAAAAGACCTTTACTTATTGTCATTCTACATGTTGAATTCTACATGTGTTTAAATTCATAATTAGTTCTCTGTTTAGTTGCCCAACGCTTTTTTGCTGAAAAGTTATTGTACTTGTATTAAACTGGTGTTTTAGTGTAAGTTTTAACTGAGTTAATTTGTTAGCTCACCTATGATCTAGACAGCCTCTACCAAAATAACATAAATCATAGCTCCGGGTCGAACTTGGTCCAACCCGCGGGGTCATTGCATCTTGATAAATCTTCTATAGAAGAAGCGTATGTGATAGTGGCTCAGTCCACCCTGTGAAAGAAGCTACGTGGAATCAGCCAACCTGGTATAGAAGATCATTTGAATTTTGTACTCAAAATAGATAAAAAAAGTAATTTATCCATCACAAACTACTTCCTTCCAAGGATTCATTTCTAAGATAAAGCAGATTCAACAGTTTTGCAATGAGACTTTGATTTGGTCATCTGCAGGTGACCTTTGCACATAGGTTTGATTGTTTTAATGTTGAATTATAGCTGTAGTGTTCATGAAAAAGTTTACTATCTGTAATATATGAATGTTCTCTATAACATAATAAATGACCAAATTTTCCTATTTTTGTTTTTTATTTGAAGATATAAGAAAATGAAAAAAAGACATTTATTATGCAGAGCCTTAAATGCAGATGATGGTAAATTAATAAATTAAACTTGTCTTATCTCCAGCTTGTTCTACCTAGCATTTCTACATACTAGTATTTAAGTATCAAATAACCACACAAGTCACGTATTGTACATTAATTTATGGTTTGTGAAAAGTTGCATTTAGCTTCAGAAAAATAAATACGTTTCTGGATAATGACCATAATGATCTGGGACAGAAAAGGTAACCAATCTTAAAAGTGCATTGACATGTTGCATCGCTATAAAACCAGAAGACACTGATACACCGTCATAATAGATACAGACCGCTGAAGTTAAATTAAAAATGGCTTACAGCCTCACTACCAGAACGGCAAATGTATTACTGAATACAAAATAGTACTGTTTTAGGAGATGTAGATTACGGTCATACGTAGGTGTCAAATATCTTTTAGATATAAAGTCAAACACATCAGCCCTTAAGTCTGCTGAGAAGGTAGAACGAAACAGAAAACAAAAAGAGTTCGATAACATAAGTTTTTGTCCTGTGTAGGCCTTGTTATATCTGTGCTATATTTTGTACTTTTGCTTTGCCACTTGCTTATTAGTAGTTTCAAATAAGATTTACAGTGTTTTTAGGCTTTTAGTGAAGATCAGCAACTCCAGCATAGTTTTATTAATCGTTATGCACGACTTCTCTTTCTTTTTTTCTTGATGATATTCCCCTTTATGTTGACTGAGTAATTTCAGAAGCTAATCAATCAAAGCCTATGTGATACTGTTTTCATCTTTCCGACTCAAAATAAATCTTATCTACTGTTTGTTTTATTGTAGTAATATGTATATAATTATACCAAGTATCTTCTTAAATGGACATACCCTGAAATTAACTAATGATACACTGCATACTTATTACTATTATTACTAGCTCATTCTCTTTGAAAAGGCAAAAAAAGTTCATTACTTATAGAAGAACACGTGTTAGAAATGTGTTCGTATGCATATAGCAACAAAGTAAATATAGAATTTTAGTACTAATCGTTACAGCGTATAGATTAGTACTTTTGTCCTTACGTTATTGTATAACAAAACCGGTTCTTGTACGGTTGAATGCTCGAGTGGTTCAATATAAAGCGAAGGGCGCTAAAATAAATCAGTTCTAGCGAGTCTTCCGAAGTGGTGACTTCAAACTTTCAAATTCAATGTTTATTAAAGAATTATAGTAAATTTTATTTCATATTTTAATGATAAAAACACTGTTCTGATATATCGGTAAATCTGTTTGTCGTCAATAGCATTATATCCGTATGTATTATTTGTGAATCATTAGCAAGGAAAGTCGGGGGGTTGAGGCACCTTTTCTGTTTGCAGCATTTGGATATCACTACCCCCCCCCCTCCCCTTCAAAAAAAGAGAAAAATATACAATATTAGGAGTAGGGGTTTGGCAGCCGGCTCGCTGTGGTCCTGACTTTCCTTTTAACATTTAACAAAGACCACACCTATATATTTTGTCAAACAGTATACAATGTTCCGTAAGAGATACTTTATAGTGCATTTGAAATATTGTATTTGTTCGTATAAATGTTCACTGTGAAATTTTGTCAAAATGTCACCACAATATAAGCTCCTCGCAAATCGCAAAACAGAGTCTTTTTTTTTTAATTAGTAAAAAAGTAGGAACTGCATTTGTAATGAATGGTTATCCACCAAATATATATGTTTTCGTTTGGTTAACCTGTTGCACTTATATTTTTGACTGACACATTTACGGTAGGTAATCATGTAATGAATAATTTAATTCCATTCATATTTACATGAATTTAAATAACATGAAATTAAGGGTGTTAACGAGTACGTTACCGGTTAACCGAATACTCGATTAAACGTCCGAGCATCGGTTACCAAAAATAATACTCGAGTACTCGGTGAAACAGAGATATTTAACCAATGAAGAAACACTTAAACCCATCAGATGTAATCCAAACATTTTTGCCATGGTGCAAAAGTTAAATGGTAAAATGACAATATATTAAGTGTTTGACATAAGTTTATTAAAATTAACAAAAATGTTGCTAATATCGTTACGCCCCTCACGAATTATTAAACTCAGGTACCAGTTTTGCTAATCAATAGTCAGGTAGCATTACAGATTTTCAAGTTCTTTTGAGAAGCTGGTCAAAATAGCGAAGAATTCAGCTATTCTTTATCATCCTTATAGTATGTTGTCGAAACTTCTAATGTCAAAGCCTCTAAAGACTTAAAAAACAAGTTACCTTCATCGGAGTTCCATTTATAGTGGTAATAATTACACAGCTTTGATATACGTAGGTCTATATTTCTATTGCCACGCTGAACTTTGCAACATAGTTGATCACATTTGTTTATGTAGACTCCCAACCTCCACCGCACCCACCCCAAAGAAAGATTACATTACACTACTCTTTATTTACATTACTTTTTGTGGTTCTAATTGAAGTCCCAAGTAACAGTGATATACACTGAGAATGGAAAAGAACCAAAGGTGTCTTTAAAAGGGGGTGTTATCTGTATCCTGTACTATCCTTCACAACTTAAAATACTAACCTTTTCCAAAGGCATCGGTCATGTAGGCAACCAGTACCGACACTAATAAACTCAAATAGTAAAAAGGAAAGTGTTAAGTGTGTCTGTAGTCTACTAAGTAAACCCTGTCAGATCTCAATTTGTTCTCTAGGTGAATGATTTTTCCTCTGTTTTATATGAAACACAGACATCCTGCTTAGCTAGTACCTGTTGTCGACACAGTGTATATTTTAACAATGCACGTTCTGGCATATTTTTTTAAATCCGAAGACGACCAGCCTTTCCAATTCATTCAAACTCTTATTTGAGAGCAAATGATTTAAATGTCGACTCCCATGTAAGAGTCAAGGTAAGAAAATTAACGAAGATATTTATTTTGCAGTAGTTTTGAGTACTATGATATATCATGAGTCGCATAGAAAGAAACTTAATGTTTGAACATTTTCTAAAATAAACACGACCTACGACGTTATGAACGTATGGTGTTACATGCAGATTGACATGTTACGCAGCTATTGAGTTAAAAACGGTTGTGAATTGCAAATATAAAATTATATTTGACTGGTTATCGCACATTTCATATTCCACCTGAACGAATTGGTCTTTTCTCACGTCACCTTGTTCTTAAATATGTTAAAATTGCACAGTTCAGAATCCACTTCTTTTTATTTTTGTTGATCTGATGAATATGTTAGTTGTGTGGTTCATGGTTTTTAGTTGATTCAGTCCTAATACTTCATTTGCGCAGATTATTTTTGTTTAGTTATATTGAAACATATTTGATTTTGTTATATTGTGTAACAGTCTGTATAGAATATCAACGAAGGCATTGTCTCCATGTCTAAGTAGTTTAAAAATGTGTTATTAAGCATAGTTTTATTTGACCATTAGTTTTCTTTTATACTGGAGAAGCTCATTTGGGAAACAGCGGTATCACTGCTTGCTGTTAGAGTATAGTTAACATTTGTAAGTTCCAAATTCGTAAACTGTGTTACCTATAATGCTTGCTCTGTTCACGTTCGTTAACGAGAATTAAGCTTCTTTCAAAAGAAGCATGACAAAGGTTTATCAGCGTGCTTTGGAAATAAGTGTCTGTCTCATTCAGTATATCAGCTATTTTGTCCCTTTTACGATGGAACCACAGCAGTTAGTCATGTCATGCCTCTCAAATATTTGGACTGGTTTGCTTTCTTTCTATAAGAGTTTATTTATCGTACCGGTATGACCGACGTTCCTGGTACATGTTCGTTTTTTTTATGTTCTAGTAAACAGTGCAAGATACATACCTCTGGTTCTCCAAGCTCAGTGTATAGTACTGGGACTTCGGTTTAACGTCTCATCCGCGCCAATTTGATCACTGATCCAGCTGGAGTCAATTTATAAGCAGATTGCAAAGGTTAAACAGGAGACTGGTTTTCAAGATAAGGGCTTAAAATCTTGAGGTTTATCTTAGTCGGCAAAAATATAAATAAAACAAAAAATTGCCCATTATATTTCTTATTATCCTTTTCATATGTTTATGTGAAATTTCAAGATCAAGCTATAAACGAAAGTATGTTTGGCACAACATTCGTAAACTTGTTTAAGCTTGTCATACAGGTATTCTATCAGCAATTAACATATAAGCATTGCAGAAAACAATCTAAAAACATTAACATTACGAAGCTTTCAATATTAATTGTTTAAAATGCAAGTACGTTTGCGGAGTGTATACATTAGTTATTGTTTCTTTTGAACTTAGCGACCTAATTGGTGCACAATATGCCAATTTCAACTTTTCTTACATTTTATACAAAGTGAAAATTGTGGTTCTAATGTTTAAAGTCCCAAAACTGTTAACTGTCAGCGTGCTTAAGGACAACCAACGATCTGAATGTTTCAGCAAAAGCAACACTTGTATGAGAAAAAACTTACAAAAAAGAAGGAAACTATGAACACTGCATTTTATTCATGACTTAAACATCAGTCATAACCTTAATACATTGGTATCTATGTATTAAGGCGTCTCAAGTACATAACGTAGGATAAATCAACAACAACAACAAACAAAACAAGTTATAACAAGTCACTATAGTAACTTTGGGTTGACTGAACAATTCTTTAGTACAAAAAAGTCAATACCCTCTTAATAAGTACACATAACATCATTGACATACATTGATCCAGCATTCAACCACAATTCTGATGGACGAACAGTATACAGAGATGCTTTAAAATTCAAAAAAGTTTCTTGAAAATGATAACCATTGGAGAGAGCAATTATAGTGTATGCTCGAAAGAAACCAGCACCAACAGCACAGCAAAAAAACAAACTGATTTACATCAAAACAATGTAACTAACATCCAGACAACTAGAGATGAAGCTAACAGTCAGATTAGCAAAGAATCATTAACTGAAAGCAAGCAAACTAGATACCCTTCAAAACGATCATGGCGATTGCCATTACGATTTGGAAAATTTCATCTTAGTTCACAAGAAATAATGAACTCTAAGTAATCAAGAAATTTATTTTAAAGAAAGTAACTAATTTCTAATCTCTTTTAAAACATGGAAGAAATACGACACTATTCTAGTTTTGATAACTGTGACGTCGTTGCTAAATGACGACTTTGAAGTCGTTGTTTTGCTATGAAACGAGATGGTGATAAGATTCAGAAAGATGAATTATTGTTAGTAATTCACAGGCATAATAGTGACTACGTTTACTTCTTCGCTAAAAGACAGGCATGCCGCAAGGGCACACCATCATCATTAATGGACAAGTCATCAGTGGTCGTCTGAATTGTTCACAGGTTCTTAGTAACATAATTATTGCCACATTCATGTCTACAGAAACCCAGGTGAACAGTTCGCTGTCGCTAAAGTTCGTTATCAAAATCAGTTTTATCGTACTATTGTGATGTTGTGGGACGGTTTCTCTTATCTCTGATCTTTATGGTATTGATAGTTAATGCAGCGAAGTATCGGGATGAGTTCCTGACACCTGATATCGACCTTGTCTTCAGATGATCGGTTTTCAGGCAGTGCTTCAGGATGGCATTGCAAAACCTCATCGGACTAACTGTATCGCCGATTTTCTTCGCCAGAACAATGTGTTTGAATGAACTAGCTAGCATACGCAACAGATATGGCAAAATATGGAATATTCTAGAAAAACTAGCGAGAGCAAATCACACCCCTTCTTAGAAGTTCGGAGAACGCCGTCGTTGACTCACTCGGGGGTGGCAAAAAATTTCACATCAAGACTTTTTGTCCATTCATAAAACGACGCTGAGTGGCATGCGTGGCAGCTCGAGGTGGTCATTCTCGTTGTTAACTGTAATGAAATGTTGCTTTATTTTATTTTCCATCTTCCATAACATTTCTTACGTTACTGTACTGTCCTGCAATAAATTCGTAAATCTCTTGTTAATGTAATGGTGCGTCTGTCGTTACAAATGATGATTTTGGGTAGAAAATGTTTTATTTGTATACCTTACACACTGTAAAATGTGGGTCTTTCCTATTTTGAGTACCATATACTGTCATTCCGTATATTCTGCAATTTTTATGACACTGTATGCAATTTCTGCAACAACAAATTCGTCTGACCAGAACTTGTCTAAGCCTTGCAGGCGTACTACACACTAACGTGAGAACTGAAAGTGACTGAAAGACCGTTGAATCGGAATATGGAGCAGGGGAAGATCTTTTGAATTTTACATCTACATAGGGGATTTGCGAACATAAACTGAACAGACCGCCCCAATTTGTCAACAATGAACTTAAATGCATATTCTTGTAAAATGCCAAATGGCAGTGACAGTTTTAACAGCCTATCTTGACTTGTTTGTTGCCTGTTTTCTTCTTAGCATTGGTAAACATTGACCCCGATATCAGCAAACTGAGCATATCAGTATAAAACCCGCAAGTTATCAGAGATTACTCTTGGTACTACGCACGGTACTTTCTTTTATTACATACAAAATCATATTTGGGTATGAACCAACCCGAGTGTAAATATCAGTTCCAGAAATCTCATGCCAGCGTTACATATTCTTTGTAGCATATAACTAACCCATATTTTTATTCATTAAAGGGTACCGAAAGTAAAAAATTTCGAATGTATATTTTACATCAACTCCTCGTTTTATTTCATAATCGAAGATATTACGAAAATCTGCGATTTCCAAACACACGAATTTTGACTTTTAAAATAAAAAATTGAGGTTGTCCCTCGGTTTATAGATGGCGCCATTTTTGCAAAAATACATGGCGAGAGAAAGCGAGACTTAAGATTTGTGACTTATGATTCTACCCATTGGACAAAGGCGGAAGTGTACACATCGTGACTCGTAGATTTCATTTAAATAAATTGTTGTATTTATATTTGGATAAATTGTGTAACACATCATCTAAAACAATTAAATTTAATCATACAAAGTTCTATCTGTACACAATACACCTTGTTTAACTAATATAAACTGTCAATTCGTTTGAAGCTCTATCTATATGCAAAAGATCTAATAAACGAATAATAAAAAGGTATCGATAATCGATGGTGATCGAACGTGTTTTTGTTTGTTCAGATATATACGGATATAATGTATTATAATATTGTTTAAATTTCATTTTTTGGGGTTCAGACAGTGGTAGAGTGTTGATGAAATGATGTACCTTTTTTGAAAACAGTTAAATTCATTATGAGAAAGTTGCAAAGGATTTTTCGATTCAATACAATTTTCCCTTTACCTGTGTACATGTATATACCATTATTGGACCATTATTGGTCATAACAAGTGTTCACCTATATGTAGGGGATTAGTGCAATTAGTGTGATATACTTTTGTCACTATATAATTTTATACTTTTGTCACTATATAGTTTTGTGTCTAACAGCCTATGTGAAAGGATTTTGCCTATTCTGTTGCCAGTCCAGTGAGTAAAATGAATAACTCGTGCCTCCAAATGTTTGCTTCTTTTGTCATTTTCAAAGCAAAATATGATGTCATCTGATCAGACGCTTCGAAAGAGTCAACCTAAAACACATTTGAGCTCTCCTGAATTTGAAGTTGAGACTAAACGAACAACTTATGCTCAGGTAGTCATGTCATCTCCAGTTTCATCTTCTAGTGAGTCTTCTCTTTCAGCTATACCCAGACTCAGTATTCCGGATGAAGAAATGGGTAAAATTGCAGATCTTTTAGTTGAGACATTCAAAAGTCAGATAGAATCATTAGTAGATAAAATCGTTCCCGGTGTAGTTGATAAGCTGAATGACAAAATTGAGTCCCTAGAAAGTCTCAACACTCGTGAAATTCTGAATTTAAACGGAAAATTGATTATCTTGAAGCAAAAATAGATGACCAGGAACAGTATTCTCGCCGAAAATTACTTCGAGTGTCCGGAATACCTGAATCAAAAAATGAGGTAACAGATGAGATTATCTTATTTATGTGTAAAGCTGATACCTCTCTTTGTAAAATTGACAGATCACATGGAGTTGGTAGACCAAAAAGAGCTAAATCAAAACCAGGTTTATCAAAGTCTGTCGATGTAAATGACAAACCTAGGGATATTATTGTTAAATTTACTTCGTACCGCTTCCGCCAAAAACTTTTTCTCAGGCGCTCTTCACTGAAAAATCATGGAGATAAAAACATTTTTATTAAGTTAACGAAGACCTCAAGCGAAAGCAAAGTAATCTCCGATTCAAGGCACGCGAACTCGTGAAATCGAACCATCTTATTGGTGCTTGGTCTTCCGATGGTAAGATTCTTGTGAAAGACAATAAATCAAAACTCCATCGCATTTTAAATGTTGATGACCTTGACATGTTCATTCTGGATGAGCAACGTACGGAAACAACCCCAGATGCTGCATATGTTTCTTTTCTCGTAGTATTTTTTAACATACTTCTCATTATTTTTTCATGTCTTGTCAAAATTGAAACTTTTACTCAGTCTGTCTTTTTGAAAGTAATCTTGCTTATACACAGCCCTCTATTTCAATTATCAATTTGTTTATCCTACCACATAGGTAATGGAATAGTAGGATATAGAGCGGCTGTGGGATTATTTTATGTAAAGACAGATGCATGTCGCACGAAAGTAAAATTTTGCTATAATTTTGAAATTTAAACATTGTTTTTAATTTTCTTAAATGTTTTCGACATAGTTTTATCTACTCAATGCTCACTACTATATATAGATCCCGTAGCTTAGAACACTATGTATTTTGCTTATTACATTAGCTGGGGATATTGAAATAAACCCAGGTCCTTTACGTAATAACAGTTGTATGGATTATCTATCTTTTCGTTCACCTGAATAATAGATCGATTCGTCGTAAAACTGATTATATAAAGAACCTTTTTTTAAAATTTTGATATTTGTTTTACGGAAACTCACCTGACAAGTAATTTTGATAATGTTGAACTTATTCTAGAAGTTTTTGAAAACTCATTTTTTCGTAAAGATTTTAATGCGTATTCTAGTGGCTTACTGGTGTACATTTCAAATAATCGTGTCTCCCGTAGAATAGCTAGACTTGAAAGTAATGCTATTCACTATATTTGGGTAGATATCAATACAGGAAGGATGAAGTTTCTTTTAAGTTGTATTTATAGACCACCTAATACCCCGATTTCCTTTTGGGATGAATTTGATCGTATGATCGAACAAGCGTTTGATTATAATCCTAACATAGTAATCTTAGGTGACATCAATCAAAATCAGTTACTAAATAGAACATACTTAAAACAGTGTTTACTTTTGTACAATATGGAAAATGTTATAAATAAGCCTACAAAAATTACTGATACTTCATAAACATTAATTGATCCTAAAATTGTTTCTGACTCAATCAAAAACAAAATGAAACCATTGCAGTCCCGTCTAATATAAGTGATCACTTTGATACTAGCGTAATATTGAAAAAAAAATTGAGTATAAAGGTATCAAAAAGGCATGTCTGGCGTTATAATCGTGGTGATTTTTGTAAATAAAAATTTTTATTGAATACGAAGATTGGAATTTCATTGACACATCTACTGTTGATGTGGCAACTGTGACCTTCTTAAACAGACTTTTTGAACTGATGAAACAATGTATTCCTTACAAAGAAATTACAATCCGACTATATGATAAACCATGGTATGATTCAATTTCAGATCGTTTTCAATTAAACGCGATCATCAGCGTTCTATTGCCACCAAGTCAAATTCTTCACATCATTGGAGTAAATATAAGGCTCAGCGAAATCGTGCTAACAACATGCAAAAATACGCTAAAGAAAGCTAACTGCTTAAATGAATACCTTGCTTCTGTATCTAAAATAGATTATTCTTCTGTTGACCTTCCATGTTTTCAGTCGTTAACAGACAGAGTGCTAGACAGAATTGTTATAAATGAATACGAGACCAGCGGTATTATACGTAATCTAGTTACTAGGAAAGCGGTAGGTGAAGATTTGATAAGTCATATACTTCTTAAACGTACATTTCATACTGTATCAAAACCGATTACTATGCTTTTTATTTGATTATTACACGACTGTTCCTTCCCGAAATGATGGAAATCAGCAATTGTTATGCCTATGTTTAAAAAAAAGGAGATGGTAGTATTTCTTCAAACTATCGTCCTACAATATACATGTATATCATAGTTTAGTTGTGTCGGTAAAGTTATGGAAGGAGCAGTGTACAAACATTTATATAATCACTTGATTTCTAATAACCTTATATATTCCAAGCAGTCAGTCATTTTAAGGCGATGTTCCAAAGTATACCAATTAATTGACATGTATAATCAATAGCAAGAGCAATATACTAAACAGTTCACATGTATCGTATTTTGTGATAAATAAAAGGCATTTGATCGTGTCTGGCATAAGGGACTTTTATTCAAATTAAAACAAAACGGTATTCACGGAAACCTTTTAGACTGGATTAAAAGTTATTTAGACAATAGAACCGAAAAAGTAGTAGTTGGTTCATCTATTTCTGCTGAAGTTTCTGTTACTGCCGGTGTATTTCAAGGCTCAGTCCTTGGTCCTCTTTTTTCCTTGTCTACGTTAATGACATAATTGATCAACTACTAATTACGGACGACACATCTTTATCTTGCACAACTTCAAATATTAATGACTTAAAAGGTATAATTAATCATGATTTAACACTGATTCACGCTTGGTCAAAAAGTGGTTAGTAGACTTTAATCCCAACAAAACTGAAGCTATTCTTTTTACGACAAAACCAAATGTTACAATGCAAAATATTATGTTTGTCAATATTCCTGTTTCTTTCGTGAAATGACATAAGCATCTTGGGCTTACACTTAGTTCCGTTGGTAAATGGCATAAACATATTGAAAATGTAACAAAATCTGCTTCAAAGCTTTTATGTATTATGAGGAAATTATTTTTTTTAAACGACAAACATTAAACCAAATATATTGGTTAAAAATTATCTTTTTAAACGACAAACATTAAACCAAATATATATTGGTTACATAAGACCTATTTTAGAGTATGCGTCCAGTGAGTAGGATGAAAGAAGCAGGTCGAATAGTGACAGGATTAACTAAATCAGTCGCACTCCATAAACTTTTCAGTAAACTTGATTGGTTGCCCTTATCTGATCGCCAAAATCATCTGAAACGTGGTACTATGTATAAAATGCAGAAAAGGTGACTGTCCTGATTACCTGAGAAATTTGTTGCCAATAGTGTCGTCAATTTCTGAGTATAACCTACGAAATAGAGATAATTTTGAAATAAATTCCAGACGCACTCAGATATACACACGGTCATTTATTCATTCAGCTGTTAACCTCTGGACTAATTTACCTCTTGAAATCCGTAATTTAGACACATTATCAAAATTTAAGAGGGCACTACCTAATTTTTACTCGAACTCTTCTTCTGTCCAAAAGTATTTATTCATTGGTAATAGATAAACAGCTGTGGTCTATTCTAGGTAAAGAAATCAATGTAGCAATCTAAACTCACATTTATTTCGTAATCGTTTGAAAAATATGGAAAATTGCTCATGTGTTTATCCCAATGAAAATGTAGAACACTACATCTTTAATTGTCCCTTTTATGTTCAACAACGAGTAAAACTTTTTCATAGTCTACGCGCCCTTCAACCTCTTAATTGCAAAATGCTTCTTTATAGTCATTCAAGATATTCGTTCGATGACAACTGTTCGATAGTTATTGCTATACATAATTATATCAGAGCGGCAAAACGTTTCAATTAATTATCAGAAAGATAAATTTTTATCTAAACATATCCTAGTATTTTTATCTTACAAGACAAGACGTTTTCTCTTCATTTATTAAAATGCTTTTTTTTTCATTTACATTATTTTTCTATAGTTTTCCAACTAAGTTTCTTTAATGTATGAATGTGCATTTTTGTTCTTCAAACGTTCTAATTATTTCCATATATATGTATAGCTGTAAGTAACCAAACCATCATAAATTTATAATGCGGTTTTTTTCACATGCCATAATTGCAACAGATGTATTTAAAGAAGGCCATGAAATAATTCCAAATGAATGTGCTTTCCTTTAAGATCGGTAAACTTATTACAACCCAATAAAAAGTTATATTCCGATTCCAAAACATTTTGGGGACATAATTTGCATATTCTTTCGCTTATTTCTATTCTTTGGTACCTACCGGTTTCAATATTAAGAGTATGAGAGTTCAACCTAAAGCTTGTCAAGGTTTTTCGTAATTTTTTGTTTATTACAAATGAAAGATATATCTCAAATTAAAAGTTTTCTTGTATCTGCTATATGTTTCAAACTTTTGTGAGTTATTTCTACCTTCCATTTAAGTTTGGATAAATTGGTCTCTGATTCGTTGCTTCAAAACAGGATAGTACTTTAATTGATCATTAAAATTGTCGTGAAGACCAGGAAATCAAAGATTATTTATAGTTTCCACCATAGAATTACTCCAATTGTTTGGATCAAGATCAAGCTGATCTAAGACAAATAAAAAGGAGAGTGCTGAGACATATTATATTTTAAGCTAAAATTTAACAGCTCTTTATGAATTCGAATATATAAATTAACCATACAATAGTACAGTAAGTGATAATTATGCCAATTGTACTGTGATAGTACTATATTAATAAGTTAGACGAAATCTCCAATTGGTTTACTATAAAATAAGTTAGACGAAAATGAAGTTAGACGAAAACTCTGTAAACAGAACTGGACAAGTCGTTCAGCGTAATTCGTGCTTTTGGGCACAAGAATATACACGTGGCCCTCAATTACCTTTTATGAGCAGTTGCTAGTCATTACCTTTTATGAACAATTGATAGTCTTTGTTATTCAGTAATAGAAAAAATGGAAATTTTACATTTTTTTTCCGTCCTCCCAACCCAAAATTTTGAGAAAATAAAACATTTGTAAATCAATTAATAAAAAAAATAATTGCCTTATAGAATTCAATACAGATTAAAATTTCTCCTTAAACTGACTAGTACACTTGATGAATTTATCCTCCTTGTTTGGAATTTAAAGGCATTCTAGTTCGGAAGAGCCGTATATATGTTTGGTCAAAATTTGTTATACAAATGAATGTTCCTCTTAATAAAAATATAATCTTGATCTGCTATAACTTAGCAAAGGCTTTTTTGTTTGGACTAATTCAATGCAGTTAACATTGTGAAAAAACCAACAACAACAAAAAAAAAAAAAAAAAAAAAAAAAAAAAAACAATGAAGAGCATTACGATTCGAATTGATCGGAAAAATTCATATGAATAACAGATACATAGATCAGGTTTAATTATTCTTAAAATGAAATAGTTGACGATAGAAGCTATTGAAAAATCTAAAAAAAAAAACAATTTAGAAACGATTCATGAAGTTTTGCATCTTACAGACTAAAAATAGCATTAATATTCATACGGAAAGATCACAACAGTTCTATGAATTAATGCAGAAAACCCTTAGTCTACTTTGACTCTATGTGAAAGGATAAAGACAGACATAAACTAGTATAGTGGTTTACATCATTTTAGGTACTAGCGCTTATACAATGAAAAGATTATTATCATAAGTAACATAAAGAGAACAATCCTTATTTTAAAATTTTAATCTTTGCTCAATAACAAACCTCATCACCATACCATATAACGAGAACACTCCACATTATAAAGTTTAAATCTTTGGTGGGATACTAGAATGGTTCAACTTTAATTTATATTACGTTGCATTTATAAGTTTAGACTCATTTATTTTACATCGATTGCGATACAAGTTCTTACAACTTAGATTCATCACGCTCGATGACTGCTTCCTGGGTTTCATACCAGTATTCGCGCAGCGTGGAGGAATGAGAAGATCGTGAGAGAATCTCGCCTCTGACGGGATTCGAACCCGCGACCTTCGGATCCGGAGTCCTGCGCTCTACCCCTGGACCACGATGCCTCCTCATATTGCATTTATTAGATAACTAAAGGTAAGCGAGAAGGACGGCCACATGCCGATTCTAAATAAATGTGAACTCAAAACATTTAATGTAGTCTTTTGTCCGATATTAACATAAGATATGACTGTTTCCGTGTTCGTTTGAAAGGAAAAGCACATAAAACTTAATTCGAAGCTGAAATTCGATCCATGATAACGAAAAGTTTTATTGGTCATGTCAAAAGCTTGTTTTTATTTATCTTTTCAGTAATATATATGCTTTTAAATGATACCTGTTTTCAAGATCACAATTTATGCTAAAGTATGTTCTGTCATTTTAACTCTGATGATTCTTTAATGTTATCACGGATTTTTGAGATTTGTCAGGATTATGGAGCACATCATGTTCTGTTGAAAAAGCAAGGAAATGAATGTGAACTGGATTTTTATAAATTTGTGTCAATGAAGACGCAGAATTTAAATCGAAAGCAACATTCCATAGAGCTGGCTGAATGTTACAAAGTTCAAATACTTTTTCTTTTTGTTCTTGATTCAATTTTAATTCTGTTACCGTACTTTTGGGAGCCTTTTTTCTAAATCACTAGCTTAATCCAATTCATATGTTTCATTTTTCTTGATACATGCTGATAACTGGACGGTGTATCAGGAACTCTTTCAAGTAGTAACTCTTTCAAAATTACCGTATGTTTTACATACCGAAATAGAATAAGTTCTATTTGGCCTACTTTACATACCTGCTTGCATTTTAACTATGTCACACGGTATGTTTAGTAGATATGTTCAAAATATATCTGCTAAAACATAGTGTGCGAATTCCCCTTTTTTACATGTATTTTCTTTAATTCATTGTTTATTAACACAGAATGCCTGATGCAAGTATTTTTTAAACCATATAGACTGTAAATTTATACTATCTAGGTTTATCTGAAATCCAAACCCGACACGCTTCAGTTCCGAAATGAAAATATTGTAAAATATTTGTTTTTATTATACAGTAAAATATACACGGCTGTAACAGTTTACAGGCCTGTAGAGTGCAGACTACATTCTACCTGAGTGTATTTCCTTAATACCTATTTGACATGAACGTCCCAATAGGCTAGGTCACTTTTCTCATTGGAGAACTTAAACGTACGTGGTCTCTTACATAATAAAATTATCTTTACAAAACGAAGATAGAAAATCACCTCGGATAAATTTAGTTATCCAGTTAAAAAGGAGTACCTATTTTTCGCTTATGAATGTAAAGTGCTATTTTTAACGGATGAACGTAAATAATGTAACGAATCATTGCCCTAAAATCTTCTTCATGTGCGTTTGCATACTTTCTAAAAATCCTAAAATAACTGTTTACAAGAGGGTCTTGATGGCCCTATACCTCTCATCTGAGTATGACTCACTACTTTATATAGATCCCGTAGCTTAGAACACTATGTATTTTGCTTATTACATTAGCTGGGGATATTGAAATAAACCCAGGTCCTTTACGTAATAACAGTTGTATGGATTATCTATCTTTTCGTTCACCCGAATAATTGATCGATTCGTCGTAAAACTGATCATATAAAGAACCTTTTTTAAATTTTAATATAATTTGTTTTACGGAAACTCACCTGACAAATAATTATGATAATGTTGAACTTATTCTAGAAGGTTTTGAAAACTCATTTTTTCGTCAAGGTTTTAATGCGTATTCTAGTGGCTTACTGGTGTACATTTCAAATAATCTTGTCTCCCGTAGAATAGCTGGACTTGAAAGTAATGCTATTCACTATATTTGGGTAGAAATCAATACAGGAAGAATGAAGTTTCTTTTAGGTTGTATTTATAGACCACCTAATACCCCGATTTCCTTTTGGGATGAATTTGATCGTATGATCGAACAAGCGTTTGATTATAATCCTAACATAGTAATCTTAGGTGACATCAATCAAAATCAGTTACTAAATAGAACATACTTAAAACAGTGTTTACTTTTGTACAATATGGTAAATGTTATAAATAAGCCTACAAGAATTACTGATACTTCATAAACATTAATTGATCCTAAAATTGTTTCTGACTCAATCAAAAACAAAATGAAACCATTGCAGTCCCGTCTAATATAAGTGATCACTTTGCTACTAGCGTAATATTGAAAAAAAAAAATTGAATATAAAGGTATCAAAAAGGCATGTCTGGCGTTATAATCGTGGTGATTTTTGTAAATTAAACAATCTAATTGAATACGAAGATTCGAATTTCATTGACACATCTACTATTGATGTGGCAGCTGTGACCTTCTCAAACTCTTTCAAAATTACCGTATGTTTTACATACCGAAATAGAATAAGTTCTATTTGGCCTACTTTACATACCTGCTTGCATTTTAACTATGTCACCCGGTATGTTTAGTAGATATGTTCAAAATATATCTGCTAAAACATAGTGTGTGAATTCCCCTTTTTTACATGTATTTTCTTTAATACATTGTTTATTAACACAGAATGCCTGATGCAGGTATTTTTTAAACCATATAAACTGTAAATTTATTATCGCCGTTCCTGGACGGCGATATATACAATTAACAAGATTTGAACAGTTTTGCCTGTACACCGCCTGCCTTTAGCCAATCAAAGCAAAGCATTTCATATCACATGATAACAAAATGGACGTCAAAATTCTTCTGCAAGGGATGCGTAATGGACTCGCCCAACCGCCATGTTTGTCGGGTTACTTATTCTTACAACTGAAACATACCATCATGAATGTACGATCTCAGTACCAGTCTTCAGGCTCGTGTAGGATAAACACAGGATAATCGCAATATTTTTTGCTACATGTCATTTTTAACTAGAGAATGTAGTCTAAATAAGAGTATGGTTTGTTTGTTTTTTTCCAAAACTTGCACTTAAAGAAAAAAATAAATGCTTGCTTCCGGGCGGTTCTAATCAGGATACAAACTCCCCGCAGGGGTTACTTCCCCTGATTAGTACAGTAAAAGTAGCAAAGCGTGACTTAACCGGTGCGAGGAGTTTGATCAGGATTTTTCCTTGTTTTATATATGCTTCATTAGGGTTAGGGCGATATCGTATTTTTTATTTAAAATTTATTCTGTTTAAATTGTACATATAATATTCTTATGGTATTGAAGAACTGTATCTAGCTTTTGTTAAGTATACATTTTTTAGTAATAAATAAAGTTAAAAAACTACGCAAATAGTCAATTAATTATGCGTAGACTGGTTTACAACAAAGCAATATTTACAAGGTTTTAATGCTGCAAATTTTAACATGATGTATAAAGATATTGGGATGTTTTTCATTAAGAAGCCAAATCGTCCGCTTTCAAAAATAGTCCAGCTACAATAAAAATCACAATGTATATTTAATCTACTTTATAATTTCTGTGTGAAAATTATCAAATATAACTTCGCTTTTCAGTGCAAAGCATGTTGTAAGATTATCAAATTAATGAATGAAGAACATGAAATACATTCATCTATGGATAAGACGAAATGCATGGCTGAACGGCGATTTCAAGCATTTTTGGAAATGCTAATACTTGTACTATCTAGGTTTATATGAAATCCTAACCCGACACGCTTCAGTTCCGAAATGAAAATATTGTAAAATATTTGTTTTTATTATACAGTAAAATATACACGGCTGTTACAGTTTACAGGCCTGTGAAGTGCAGACTACATTCTACCTGAGTGTATTTCCTTAATACCTATTTGACATGAACGTCCCAATAGGCTAGGTCACTTTTCTCATTGGATTACTTAAACGTACGTGTTCTTTTACATAGTAAAATTATCTTTACAAAACGAAGATAGAAAATCACCTCGGATAAATTTAGTTCTCCAGTTAAAAAGGAGTACCTATTTTTCGTTTATGAATGTAAAGTGCTATTTTTAACAGATGAAAGTAAATAATGTAACGAATCATTGCCCTAAAATCTTCTTCATGTGCGTTTGCATACTTTCTAAAAATCCTAAAATAACTGTTTACAAGAGGGTCTTGATGGCCCTATACCTCTCATCTGAGTATGACTCACTACTTTATATAGATCCCGTAGCTTAGAACACTATGTATTTTGCTTATTACATTAGCTGGGGATATTGAAATAAACCCAGGTCCTTTACGTAATAACAGTTGTATGGATTATCTATCTTTTCGTCCACCTGAATAATAGGACGATTCGTCGTAAAACTGATTATATAAAAAACCTTTTTTTTTAAATTTTGATATAATTTGTTTTACGGAAACTCACCTGACAAATAATTTTGATAATGTGTAAGTTATTCTAGAAGGTTTTGAAAACTCATTTTTTCGTCAAGATTTTAATGCGTATTCTAGTGGCTTACTGGTGTACATTTCAAATAATCTTGTCTCCCGTAGAATAGCTGGACTTGAAAGTAATGCTATTCACTATATTTTGGTAGAAATCAATACAGGAAGGATGAAGTTTCTTTTAGGTTGTATTTATAGACCACCTTATACCCCGATTTCCTTTTGGGATGAATTTGATCGTATGATCGAACAAGCGTTTGATTATAATCCTAACATAGTAATCTTAGGTGACATCAATCAAAATCAGTTACTAAATAGAACATACTTAAAACAGTGTTTACTTTTGTACAATATGGTAAATGTTATAAATAAGCCTACAAGAATTACTGATACTTCATAAACATTAATTGATCCTAAAATTGTTTCTGACTCAATCAAAAACAAAATGAAACCATTGCAGTCCCGTCTAATATAAGTGATCACTTTAATTTGATACTAGCGTAACATTGAAAAAAAATTGAATATAAAGGTATCAAAAAGGCATGTCTGGCGTTATAATCGTGGTGATTTTTGTAAATTAAACAATCTTATTGAATACGAAGATTGGAATTTCGTTGACACATCTGCTATTGATGTGGCAGCTGTGACCTTCTCAAACTCTTTCAAAATTACCGTATGTTTTACATACCGAAATAGAATAAGTTCTATTTGGCCTACTTTACATACCTGCTTGCATTTTAACTATGTCACACGGTATGTTTAGTAGATATGTTCAAAATATATCTGCTAAAACATAGTGTGTGAATTCCCCTTTTTTACATGTATTTTCTTTAATTCATTGTTTATTAACACAGAATGCCTGATGCAGTTATTTTTAAACCATACAAACTGTAAATTTATACTATCTTGGTTTATCTGAAATCCTAACCCGACACGCTTCAGTTCTGAAATGAAAATATTGTAAAATATTTGTTTTTATTATACAGTAAAATATACACGGCTGTTACAGTTTACAGGCCTGTGAAGTGCAGACTACATTCTACCTGAGTGTATTTCCTTAATACCTATTTGACATGAACGTCAAAATAGGCTAGGTCACTTTTCTCCTTGCATAACTTAAACGTACGTGTTCTCTTACATAGTAAAATTATCTTTACAAAACGAAGATAGAAAATCACCTCGGATAAATTTAGTTCTCCAGTTAAAAAGGAGTACCTATTTTTCGTTTATGAATGTAAAGTGCTATTTTTAACAGATGAACGTAAATAATGTAACGAATCATTGCCCTAAAATCTTCTTCATGTGCGTTTGCATACTTTCTAAAAATCCTAAAATAACTGTTAACAAGGGGGTCTTGATGGCCCTATACCTCTCATCTGAGTATGACTGTCTTTAACGAAGTTGTTATGGCCATGGTTTATTGACCACAGATGACCCATATTCGAACTTGAGCTTGAAATCATTAAAGCAACCTTTCTGACGAGTCCAGGATATTTGGACTGAAAATGTAGCCTCTAGAGTGTTTACAAAGTATTTCTATAATTGAGCTATGTGAACTAGATTTTAACCCTAGATGATCCATATTCGAAATGGACCTAGAAATTATCAAAACAATCTTTCTGACAAATTTCCATGTTATTTGGACAAAACAAATTACCTCAGGAGTGTTAACAATTCCAACCATTAGTTTTCAAGTTATGCTCTGGACAATGGAAACCAACAAAGGGCAAAAAGTTTGAAAATAGTGAAGATAGATATATTATTCTTAAACACTGTACTTCCTCTCGTTGAGCTTGACAATTGTATGAAGTTGCCTTAAATTCAAACCATTCGTTTTCAAGTTATACTCCGGACAACGAAATTGCAACAGACCGCCCGACCGACTGACCAACCACCGGGTTACTTCTATAAACCCCCCGCCAAAAAATCCTTTAGGGCTTACGGGGTATAAAAATAAGTTCAGTACAAGACTCTGTCACAGATAGTATATCCGCCGCCGATCGGTGCTTGTTTGAAGAAAGGGTAAAGAAATTGGGAAAAAATCAGTAATAAGTTTTTCAAAGAATATCTTTGTGGTTATCATCTTGATAAAAGAGCGATAACTCCTTCGAAAAAAGTGCAATCGCAAAATGTGATGATATGCGTTGCAGTTCATGTTGTTAAACATTCTGTATAAGAAAATGCTAGAAATCACAAACAAAACAACAACATTTATATAATAATTATAAACAAGAGCGCCGCAAGGCGGAGCAAAATATGCCCGTCAATTGAGCAAACTGTTTCAATAACCTCTATCCACCTATGAAGTTTAAAGTCAATTACTTTGATAATGTAAGAGCATGGTCCAGACAAACGTCAAGTACGAAAATTGAACTAAGGGGAATAACTCCAAAATCATGAATTGAACAGTGACGGTACTTGTGCACTGCACTCGGTCTCAATGAGATTTATCCACCTGTGGAGGTTCAAGTCAATCGCTTTGATAATGTAGGAGTTATGCTCCGGACAAGAAAATTAAAGAAAGGGGCAAAACCCAAAATCGTGATGACCGAGCTACGGTTCTGTACACTACACTTAGTCTCAATTAGAACTATGTATCAAGTTTCAAGTCAATAGCTCTGATAATGTAGGAGTTATGCTCTGAAAAAACAAAATTAAGCAAAGGCGAATAGCTCCAAAATCATGAAGTACAGAGTGATGGTTCTTGTACACTGCACTCGGACTCAATAGAATCTATCTACCTATGAAGTGTCTAGTCAATAGCTTTGATAGTGTAGGAGTTATATTCTGGACAAACATCAGGACGCCGCCCGCCCACCCGCCATTGGTGATCACATAATACGTCCCGTCTTGGACGGGCATATTAAATAATCGAAAGACAAAATAAATGGAATGACAAGAAACACACATCAAATACAATCAAGATATCTTTTTTATTCCTTAATCTGTCTGAAAAAAATGTGTTTCAGGTATTAAAACAAAATCATGGTAAGCTAAATTTACTTTAACAAAATCATTTAACGTAAACATAAAAAAGTCAACAAAGGAATTTGCATGAGATTTATCCCTTTATCGACTCAGAACACAACTTAGTCCAAACAAAGTAAGCACTCGGCCGCCTGTTAAACTGAGGTCTGTTAAACTTGCAGTGTATTCACCATAGATTAAAAGTCCGTATTAACAGAAAGATGCTATGAATCTTGAAATAAACAACCCAGAGCGGGATTCGAACTCCGATCATAGCGCATCGAAAGCCAACACTAACCACTGAGCCAAAGAATCGATTCCCTGACGCAGATGACAGAAGCTGTATCTATAGAATTATAAGAAGGTATGCAACAGACCATAACACATACCCTCTTGAGAAAGTCATCATTTATGTTGACAAATGGTGTTATGTATTTTTAGATCAGAAGAACACAGAAAAATCTTGAAAGATTCTTTTATTAACTTTATTTTGTACAACTTAGTCTATGAGAGGTCATTTCGGACAAGCCCCCATCTTACGAACAAGACAATCCGTAACAGAAAGATGCAATGCATCTTGGAATACACTACCAAGAGCAGGATTCGAACTCCGAACTTAGCACATCGAAGACCAATACTCTTACCACTGAGCCAAATAATCGATTCCCTGACGCATTTATCAAAGGTTGTATTTATACTATTATAGGAAGCTATGCACTAGACAGTAACAATGTTTAGTTATTATTCTAACACGATCTAAAAATAGGCTACATAAACAAAGAAGAAAATAAACTCGGGTTATCCTGCAGTATACCACGCGCGGGTGCTTGTTGTTTTGGCTGTTCTGTGAACAGCCGTCACCCCACGGATATTTTTTTTTATGAATGAAAGTCAGGTGATGTTTGTTAATACTACCGTAGGACTAGAAGTATTACCGGCGTACAACAACAACAAAGTTCGGCTGCAAAATGGCACAAAATTTTGTTTGAACATTTAATTTATTAGTAAATTGCAATTTTAGTTCTAAATAAAATAAGAAATTATCAACTGATGAAAAGTGTCTTGTTTATTTGTTCATTTATTGGATAGATCAACTTATTATGTGGAAGCCAACTCTTACATATATCGAGGGAGGAAACTTTAACGGCCAAACCCAGGGGCGTACCGCGCAAGTGTTTTTACGATCGTAAGAAGTAGTAAACACTTATTTCACAATGTGGTTTATTGTTTGGTCGTGTTAGAATCGAAATAATAAGTATCCAGTTGTGGTTTATTGTAGAATAACCCGCATTTTTTGTTCAATGCGAAACAATATATCACTCAGGCCTTCGGCCTTCGTGATATATTCCTACGCATAAGAACTTCAAACGTGGGTTATTTTACGATAAACCACGCCTGGATACTTATTATTTCTTAAACAATTACAGTATTTTTACTGTTGCGTTCAAATTATTCAAGTTTCGACAAAAATATGCATAATATATTTATTTTCTCGTTAAATGCACCTAAATGTCTACGATTAGTAGATGATCTATAATATAACGCAAAGAATAAAAAGAACGCGTGTTTGTGTTGTTTGCTTCGAGTCCTATATTATCTCTTTCGCAGAGACCTTTATTGTCCTTTCTCAGAGTCCTATATTGTGTCTTTATTACAGCCCTATATTTATTTTACTTTTGTAATATTAGTCTTTTAAGGTAAGACGTTTCGAATATAATAAAATATTTATAGAATAATAGAATAGAATAGAAGAAAACAAAAGCAATACTGTGATTTCAAATACTATTGCTTTAGAAATAATGCTGTTATCTGCTAAAATTGCTTGCGATTGTAAGTACTTCATTTTGAAGCTTTAAAACCATTGATAGACGTACGTAATATCTACCTAACTCAAACATATTATTGAAAGCGTATTCCTTTAGCGAAATGATTTAAAAAAGAACATTTTGTCATATCTCTTACACTAAACTTATTTTTATTTGCAGGAAGGAGCCATGAATAGTGTGGTAAGTTTATTAATTTTTTTACCTATCACTAGTGTTTGAAAGAGGTGGAACGTGTTTATCCCTACGAAAAGCAAGGCGCTGCAATAAACAAGTTTATAAATTGATTATCCTATATTATGCATTCTTCATAATTTTATGAACATTTTATATTTAAAGATAAGCGAATCTTTTCTTTTTTATCAATATCTTACTTTAAAGAAAATAGTTTTATTTTTTATCAGTTGGTGATTGTATGCCAAACGTAACGTCGCGATACAATATTAGTGTAACGTGCACCGGGTCTGGTAATAGTTTCTCTTAATACAAACAATAGTTATATCCTTTTTTTCCTAAGGCTTCTTTCTCTTTGATTATGAATATGAGTGAATCTAAACAAGAAACAAAATAAAATGATTATGTTTAAATGTTAAGTACATGGAAGTTTCAACTTTAATGGGTAACTTTCTATAAGGACATTCTTTCCCCGTACTAAGTTTGCTAATACCGGTTCATATCCTGCTAAAAGCACAAGAAGGCACTAAAAGATCCTGTGAAAGATTACTATTTCTTATGAACCCTTTAAACAATTTACTGGTAATGAAACCTCAAAGTTTGAGACACCTTATACAGTCTACGTTTATTTCCAAGCACTAAGTACTTGTGAGATTCAGGAATTAGTTGTATAATCACTCTCCGAAAATCTTTGCTTCATTACCTAGTGAATATCCTCACTGTATCACTCACTCTACTGCCGAAGCGACGTCAATCGAAAAACTGAACATACTACCTGAAAATCTGAATATTAATATATTATCAGCGTTTCTCATGCGGAATTAACACATGGTTGGTTACATCTGACAGTGGATTAAACCTTTTGTGAACAGTACTATTTTATGTTTTATCTATCATAAAAGGGATGTCAGGTTTAGAACCTTATTTTACTTGTGAAAACTTAACATGAAAGAGTAAAAGACAGGTTTAATCATCAAAGATTTAAATAAAAAAGAGATTTACATATCCGTTAAAATAGATGCAACTGTACCATACAGAACTTTTTTCTTTCTTTCTTTTTACTGCCGATTTAAATGGTTGGACTATATAAAAGGGAAATAACTGTGCTAAACCTTGAGTTAGTTAAATAAAGGCACAAGTATTAGCATTTCCAAAAATGCTTGAAATCGCCGTTCAGCCATGTATGACGTCTTATCCATAGATGAATGTATTTCTTGTTTGTTATTCATTGATTTGATAATTTTATAACATATTTTGCAGTGAAAAGCGAAGTTAAATTTGATAATTTTCACACAGAACTAATAAAGCAGATGAAGTATACATTGTAGTTTTTATTGTAGCTGGGCTATTTTTGAAAGCGGATGATTTGGCTTCTTTATGAAAAGCATGTCAATATCTTTATACATCATGTTAAAATTTGCAGCATAAAAAACTTTTTTTAAATATTGCTTTGTTGTAAACCAGTCTACGCATAATTAATTAGCTGTTTGCGTAGTTTTATACTTTATTTATTACTATAAAAATGTAAACTTAACAAAAGCTAGATACTATTCTTCAATATCATAAAATATTACATGTACAATTTAAACAGAATAAATTTTAGGTAAAAAGTGCCCTGACCCTAAACAAGCATACAGAAAACACGGAAACTCCTCCAACCGGGTACATCACGCTTTGCTACCTTTACTGTACTGAAGAGGGGAAGTAACCGCTGCGGTGAGTTTGTATCCTGATTAGAATCGCCCGGAAGCAAACATTTATTTTTTTTCTTTAAGTGCAAGTTTTGGAAAAAAACAAACAAAACATACTCTTATTTAGACGACATTATCTAGTTAGAAATGACAAGTAGCAAAAATATTGCGATTATTCTGTGTTATCCTGCAAGAGCCTGAAGACTGGTACTGAGTTCGTACATTGATGATGGAATTTTTTAGTTGTAAGAATAAGTAACCCGACAAACATGGCGGTTGGACGAGTCCATTTACGCATCCCTTGCTGAAGATTTTGACGTCCATTTTGTTATCATGTGATATGAAATTATTCGCTTTGATTGGCTTAAGGTAGGCGGTGTACAGGCAAAACTGTTCAAATCTTGTTAATTGTATATATCGCCGTCCAGGAACGGCGATAATAAGTTAGACAATACTAAATGTTATAGTAGTAAATGACTACTGCCGGTTGGTAACAATATAAGATAAAATAGTAGAAACGTGTTGTTAAGAAAGGAATTGATTTTTTTCTATACATTTTTTTCACTAAAACGAATTGCACATTTTGGAATATTATTTTATCTTGAACCACTGCCTCGGTAGGACAATAAGCCTCAGCCTCTGAAAGGTTGTTTTGTGGTCTCCCGTTTGCGAGAAAGAGTTTAGAAGTCACATTCGTGTTGAGATTATAGCAACCTTATAACAAAGTCAAGTCATAGTATCGATATCTGACGATGATACTTTTTTAAAAATGTGTTGATTGAATATTAAAAAATGTTGGGGATGTTCACATGAGATCCTTTCCATTTTGAATCACAACTCCGTTATATGCAACAAACTATTTTTTGGGCGTTTCAAATCAATTTAATAACAGCCTTCCTTTAAACTCCAATACATGCTCGAGCGAATGATAAAGTCGATCATACAACGAAACGTGTTTCATAAATAAGAAAGTAAAACTTGGTCATATTCGATTGACTTAAATCAATGAATTACGTGAAAAAACTACGTTATGATTTTTTCAAGACTGAATCAGATACATGCATTAAAATATGTAAGTTTCCTTGAGAATAGGGTCAAGGTCGTTCACTTCGAAAGCAGGTGCTGGTTGACCAGGTATGTGTTAGCTGATAGGTATTTTCTATTTAATCAGGACAGTGGTACTCTAGGAGGCAGTACAGGGCCATCGTGACACACATTTTTATATTGTTTTTGTTGTGTATTAGGCTTAAAACTATAACTTAACACTGGGAGTTTGTATACTAGACTAATTTAATTTAGGTAGACACATTCCCTAAACATATAAATCTGTAAGTAGAAACTCAGGTCATGGAAGTGGTTTATGTAACATCATATATTGAACTTAATCGTTGTCCAATGCGGATTTCATGGCACTTTTGCAACTTTGGAAAAAACTTTCCG
Source organism: Cyclina sinensis (assembly GCA_012932295.1). Lineage (NCBI taxonomy): Eukaryota > Metazoa > Mollusca > Bivalvia > Venerida > Veneridae > Cyclina > Cyclina sinensis. The sequence goes on from JAAONU010000016.1 coordinate 9,084,892, forward strand.
CTAAACCGTTAGTACTCGGTTCGTACACAGCTGATGTTTTGTGTACACATTCTTTGTGAGTGAGGTTTGATTTTCTTGGCAATCCGTGCATTGCTTTGCCATACATTCAAAATCACTGAGCAACCAAGGTCACCATACGTAACCTCGACTAATATTTTTCATTTTAGCTATGCCTGTGTCCTTCGTGTAATTCATTCAGTACTTTTTGCACGTAGTTTCTCGGTTATAAAAACACGAAGTCCTCACATCTGACAGTGTTACGGTCTAGTGCAATATACCTATAATTGTATAAATGGAACCTCTGACATCTGCGACAGGGAGTCGATTCTTTGGCTCAGTGGTTAGATTGTTGGCGTGTCACGTAGGAGATTGGAGTTGGAATCCCGCTCTGGCTTGTTTATCTAAGATTTAATGCATCTTTCTGTTTCGTAAAATGGGGGTTCGTCCGGGATTACCCCTCTGGGACTTAGTTAAAATGTATATAATAGAATCTTTCAAGAATTTTGTCTGATCTTCTCATTTAAAAAAAATACACAACACCATTCGTCTTCATGAATGATGACTTTATCAAGAGAGAACCGTGTATACATTCCTATAATTGTATAAATACAACCTCTGACAACCGAGTCAGGGAATCGATTCTTTGGCTCAGTGGTTAGAGTGTTGGCCTGTTTCGAGGGAGATCGGAGTTCGAATCCATCTCTTGGTTGTGTATTTTACGATGCATTGCATCTTTCTGTTACGGACTTTCGTGTTTGTAAGAACAGTTATTCGTACTTTCTACTGTCAACTCGTCCCTCCGATTGTTTTACATAAGTCATGTATCTGTATGTTTATTTCTGATGTGATTTTGTGATTACTGGCAATCGTTCTATTTGCTGCAAACTGAGCACTTACTTGGTACCAGATTCATTTGCTGATTTGCATGGCAATCTTGACAATCCATCGGCATTATGGTTCTGCTGTGAATTTTTAAACTCAATGTCATAATCGCATTATTGGAGTATTATGGCACACTCTTGGAAACGTGCCGCGGTGGCCATTGGAATGCCTTTCGTGGACTGAAGATCGCTAGTAACGCCTGATTATCCGTGCCTATTTTAACTTCCGTCCGATAAGTAGTTGCGCCACTTCTGCATAGTAAACACTATACACAGAATTTCCTTTGAATCAGTGCATAGTTAGAATCTGATTTGTTCAATGTGCGATTTGCGAATGTTGTTGGCTTTTTGTCACCACTAGGCATGATATGAGAAATTACAAAGTCTAGTCCATAAGCTGATCTATCGGAAGCCATTGTGATTGAGAATGATGGATTATCGCGCGTCTAGACGTTATCATTTGTTTATGTTTCTTTTGTCTAAATAACTTTGAATTTCAAGTTTTTGTATAAGAACGCACATTTGTAGCTGTAGCCCAGTGTATTTATTTTACTTGTAATTATGTTGTAGTCTTGCAGATTGGTAGATCTGGCCTTGTGTCTCTAGACTGGTTTAATAACTTCAGCTTAGGGTATATACATCATTGTTTACTGTCTGTGTGATATATGTTCACCAAACTATTGTATATTTCATGCGCAGTTCGAGTATTGTTCTATTGTTCGTATATCGTATGAGTGATTGGAGTGAGAACTTTTCAGTGAATGCTCAGTCCTATTCACGTGCATATCACCTCTGCACTACTAACTTCCCGCCATCGCAACTTTGTATCCGCGCAGAACTACTAGGGACCTCAGTGTGAGAGGATGGTCTCGCGACCATCTCTCTTTTCTACATTAAGTTGTACCTATTACTTTGGTACCCTTGCATTAATTTATTAATTAATGAAACCACTGACGATTCTGGTAAGATTCATTGTTGTAATCACTTATTTAGAATCGTGTATTGTGATATTCTTTACTTTTGTGCGTATCCGATCTTTTGAAATGTTGTATTGTCTAGAATGTTGTATTCTTCGTCTTATGAATGTATTTTGTATTGTTTCAGGCTCTTTATACTGTCTTCGTCCGTCCGTATGTTAATAAATGGTATATCAAACTCCATCACCGTCGTAGTTATACTACACCCCGGTTACAAATGGCTCCCCGACGAGATAAAACTGCGAGACGTTGACGTTCATCAGTTCATCAAGTTTATTAGTACTTCTTCAGCAGAGAACTAAGCCAGGCATCGTCTTGAACGTACATGTACGATAATCTGCCAGTTTGTCGGTTCAGAAACCGAAAATTCGACAAGTCAGCCGACTTTGTTCGATCTACGATCTCCGTGGACTTGACGTTCATATGTGTTATACGGCCGTAAATCTGTAAACCACAGGTTAAAATGAATTAACTGTTTGCTATCCAGTAGTGATAGATACGGATTATCCATTGACTGATTTTTTTTCTTAAATCAGCGTTTTTCCGTAATTTCGAAATTTGTAATTTCGACGGATTTATTTATTACATCCAGTTCTGTTGTGCTTGCAGACAGTGTTTCACGTGATTTCTGTGCGAAATGTGATCATCTACACGCTTGTGGACTATTTTCCAAGCTCTTTTCCAGTTTTCAGGGCAATGATGCATTTTGTCAGTTTTTCCCCCCACGCCCCCACCTCCACCCGTAAGTTGGAAAAGGGATAATTTCTCTTCATGATACATAGGACTGTGATCACTTATAAAGTGCATCCAGAATTTGGACTAGTTACAGCACGGAGGATTTGTTTATAGCATTATTTTGTGTATTGACTCGATTGACAGTTGGCGGAAGGATACAATTAGGACTGCTCTATTTTAGTAATTTGTGTTGTGTTTGTTATTAATATTTTATGGATTAATATGGAGAATTGTAAGTATTTTATGATTTTATTGGTTGCAAATTGTTTTTAAACAGGTATATTTTTTTAACCTGACCAGATTGTTTGCCTGTCACCGCATAGTTTTTGTATTAATACGGTGTAATTCAGTGTTGAATTTCGTTCCAAAATTTTACGTCACACAGCGCAATTTTCAGTTTACACGTTTAGTAGATCAGTGTGTTTAGGCCTTTTTGGATTCTATTTTCTAAAACGCCGAAATATTTCGTTACAGGTATAAGAAACTTTGTTTTTTTTAGAGTGTCATTGATTCTTTGGTAATCTACATTGTTTTTTTTTCTTTTGAGTTTTTGTGAGTTTTGTATAGCGCTGTCAGATTCAGTTTCTTGGATTTTTGAGATTTTCATAAATTTCAGTAAAACTAGGAATTCTATAACATTTTATTGATTATCGTTGTTATTCATGTAGGATATTTATTTTCCTGGTCGGGATAGTGTAACGTAGCAAACTAATTTATTATCTCTGACAGTGTAATTAAGTTATTGTCATTGTACAGTGTTGAAGAGTCAGTGGTATTTGAGGGTTGAATTTTGAGAATTGAGATATATGCTGTAAAGCATTGAGTATATAAAGTTTTACTATTACAAATATCAGATTTTTGGGCCAACAAATCAATTTTGACATAATTAGTCTGACATATTTTAGGTGGTATTTCCTAATATACACTGCCTATAGGTACTTTTGGTTGAATAAATTATTTTACTGAAGTAAAGGTAAAGTGAACCTTACGAACTATATATTTAAGTAAAACCAGTATTTTCAAACCAGTAATACTTATTTAATTCTGGAATCAACAGTAAAAGTTTGATCTCCAGTATCTTTAAGTGTCTTTACCTTCTCTGACTTACTCACTTGCATGCATTTCACTTTTGCACCAAACCTTCCATTCCGGCAACATTGAATCGAGAGAAAGAGGAAAGGTATGTGTTATAGAATTATTTTCAGTTATTAAATGTGTATGTTTATATGTTGTCCTGAATTTTGTGTGTCAACTAGTTTTACTAGTGTTTAGCTATATTTAGCATATTTGGACCATTTCAGCTGAGATCTACAATATATCAGTATATCAATTATTACTTATTTAAGTTGATCTAGGTAATTTCAAGGTTTTCAAGTATTCACAGCAATTTTCTTTTTCAGGAAATAGCTGTCACCAGGAATTCACAGCGGCTTTTGTCATTAAGATCATTTTCATACAGAATTTTTTTTTATTTTCAGCTCTGTGATAGATTTACAACATTTGCTTGAACAAGATATGGACAGTTCCTTTTAAAGATTTTCCCTTTCAGGTCAAAATATTCATTCATTCATTACATCATTGGTTTGTTTACATTCCAGAGGTTGACCTTGTGCATACTCCAGTTGTGGTGAGATCTTTGACCCACTTTCACACCTGTTTCAATTGTTAGGGGATTATAAATCCTAGGATAGTGTAGACTATATTGATCATGTGACATTTGTTTTGATATTTATTTGGCAGTTCAATATTTTGGCAATTTGGTTTAGATTTCTTGTAAATTGAAATTAAATTAATTTGTTAGAAAATTTTGACTCAGGATTTAATATTTAATACTAGTATCGTGTGATATTGACTTAGTATTTTCAAAGTGTACTTAGTGTTGCATAGTGTTGTCGTAGTGTGTTTAGTGTTACATAGTGTTTTCAAAGTGTGTTTAGTGTTACATAGTGTTTTCATAGTGTGTTTAGTGTTACAAAAGTGCTTATCATTTTATTGTGTTGCAATTCAGTGATAGTTTATTTGCAATTTTATTTGAATAGAATTATTTTACGCTTGTATGGTGATAGTGATTAAGTTGAAATACTTAGTATACTTAAAGAATAGTTTCACTTAGTTAGAATTAAGTAAGGGTGATTACTTAGTAGTAACATACTTTGAAAGTGATATATTTCAATTGATATTTCACTTGATGTACCCTTTTTGATTGTGATCGCGCATAGTGTATGTACAAGTGTCTAGTTCGATAGTGTTTTCGTGAACTGTGATATCGAACTTTGACATTACAATTTGAGTGAATAGTGAATTGCAATTTCGCAATTAAAGTAAAAGTATACTAAAGTATAACTTAAAGTGAAACTTTGAAATATATGGATACTTTTTGATTTTTGAAGTGCATATAAGTGGAGTTGACTTTGAAATTTGTGTTGTGGTGAAAATTTTCATCTATAGTTATTACACGTGGATTGATACTTAATCTTCAATCATGGCTGAATCTAAGGAAACTTCGGATGTTAGTAAATTGCCCGAAGGAGTATCAATGGAAGAAATGCTTAGTTTTATAAGCAGCCGTTTTAATTTAATTGCAAAGGAGGAGACTTCAGTTCAGAAAACTGTGAAGAAACCGACATTGTTCGAAAAGATTTCAGCGATTAATACTGGAGCTATCCCGAAGACTTCAACTTCAGTCGCTACTACAGTTGTATCTACAGGTACTACAGTTACTTCTGCTGTTGGATTAACGTCTACAACTGTTTCAGCCACTTCTGTACCACAGGGTTCCAAGTTGTCTGCAATTCCTTTTACATCTACTCCTTCATTCCAGTTCCCGTCCACTTCTTTTGCTACTTTACAGCCAGCTTTGCCCAAAATTCCATGTTTCTCAGGTGATGAGCCTATGCCAAAAGGTGAAGTACCTTATCTTGTTTGGCGCTATGAAGTTACTTGCCTCACAAGTAATGGAGAACTTAGCTCTGCACAGATTTTGCGTGTTATTAGAAGTTCACTACGCGGCTCAGCCAGACTTATGATTGTTCCTCTAGGAGAGCAAGCCAGTGTACAGGATATTTTAGAGAAACTGGATGCATTGTACTCCAATGCCTTGTCACGTGAACAGCTGATGACTGAATTTTTCAACAGTTCACAATCTTCTAGCGAGAGTGTTACTGCATATGCATGTAGACTGGAGACACTTCTCCAAACTATCGTTAATAAGGGACACCTTCCCTACCTCGCTAAAAACGATCTCCTTCGTCACAAGTTTTGGACTGGTTTATATTCAGAAACTTTGAAGTCACAGACTAGACATAAATATGATTACATCACAGATTACAACCAGCTACTACGAGAAATTCGTCAAGTTGATAAAGAAATCTTGGGTACACCACCTTTAAATTTGAATCCCAACACTTCAACAAAAGATTTGTCAGCAAAGAAAGTTCAGCATAATCCCATTATTTCTGCAGATTCTGATCTTCAACATCAAGTTACGGCATTATCTTCAAAAATTGATTCTATGGAAAGCCGCATGGAGGAATGGGAAACAAAGATAGATCAGAAAATTGATTCCAAGTTTGATTTGATTTTACAGAAATTGGATAACCAGTCTGGAAATAGAAATTTTAATAGGAGAGGCAGAGGTAGAGGATTCAATTACTATAACAACAGCAACAATAACAACAACAATAGTAACAACAACAACAACAATAGTAGTTTTAACATCAGAAGCTCATCACAGAGTAGAAATCAACATCAAGAACATCAGCATAGTTCCAACAATTACAGTTCTGGAAATAATAGAGTTAATTTTAACAGAGGCAGAGGCCGTGGACGTGGCTTTTACCATAATTCTGGAAACAAGATTCAGAGTCAGCCAAAAACTTAACCGCCTCAGTAACGGGCAGTACTGAGGCCGGTGATAAAAATCATGCCCACAAAGAAAAATTATCTGAACCTGAAGATATTTTAGTTAATCGATTGATCGGTTCAGCAAATGAGGGATTTGTTTTTGTGAATGGTGTTAGATTTAGTTGTATATTGGACACAGGTTCCATGGTGACCACCATCAATCAGTCTTCTTTTCATACATTGTCACCCAAACCTACTTTGTTGTCTTTGGATACTCTTGGACTTTCACTATGCATTGCAGACGGTACTTCTTTGAAATATTCAGGTTATTTTGAAGCCAATATTTCCATTCCATTTTCATGTTTCAACATTGATGTTCCAGTTCTCGTTATTCCAGACAACGACTTCAATGTAACGTGTCCTGTAATTGTGGGAACCAATGTTCTTCGCCGTTGCAGAGAATTTGTATTGGATACTGTGGATTCGGATACTGAGATCCCAACGGAATGGAAAACCGCATTTGATATTTTAAAACCTAAGACTTACTTTGTCAAAGCTTGTGATAAAAAGACCGTCAATATTGGTCCATATGAAACTGTTACAGTAAATGGAATAGTGAAAAACCTTGACAACAATATTTCTTCAGTAGTAACTGAGACACCACAGTACACAACCGGATTTACAGTTTGTCCAAGGATTGTCAAACTAAATCAGAGATCAACAGTTAAAGTTCCTGTCAGGATTTGTAATATGACAGCAAAAACTTTGTCATTTAAACCAAAAGCTACACTTTGTGAAATCTCTGAAGCCAAAGTAGTGGATGATGTTACTTCATTTATTCCAACAGATACTGCTTCATCTGAAACATCTGAACTTGATAACATGGGAATATCTGTGGATACATCTTCACTGAGTCCAGAACAGGTCCTCAGATTTTATCAAGTCCTTGGGAAATGGAAACACATTTTTTGCACAAGTACCAAGGATATTGGTAAAACAGATCTCCTGAAACATAAAATAGTTCTTGAAGATTCTATCCCATTTAAGGAGCCGTACAGGAGAATCCCTTTGAGGAACACCTCCAGCGTCTTGAGGCTGTATTTCAACGTTTGGAACAACACAGTCTAAAATTAAAGCCGTCAAAATGTGAATTCTTTAAAAAGTCTGTCACCTATCTTGGACATGTTATTTCGGATTCCGGTATAGCAACAGATCCTGGTAAACTTTCAGCTGTAGCTGATTGGCCTGCCCCTACCGATGTAGAAACCTTGCGAAAGTTCCTAGGCTTCACAGGCTATTATAGGAAATTTGTAAAAGGTTATGCCAAAATTGTTCAACCGCTGACCTCTTTACTTCAAGGTCATGGGCAAGGACCAAAAAGATCCAGGAAGTCCAAAAAGAAACATAAAATTGCTGCTGAATGGATCTGGGGTGAAGCCCAGCAACATGCATTTGAACTTATTAAGGAAAAGTTGACTTCACCACCTGTACTTGGATATGCAGACTACACATTGTCATTTATTCTGCATACTGATGCCAGCGCCTTAGGTCTTGGAGCCGTTCTTCTTCAGGAACAAGACGGAAAGGAGCGAGTCATCGCTTATGGAAGCCGTACCTTAAGACCAAGTGAACGGAACTATCCAGCCCACAAATTAGAGTTCCTGGCTCTAAAATGGGCAGTTACAGATAAGTTCCACGACTATTTATACGGAAACAAACTCGAAGTTAAAACGGACAACAACCCACTCACATATGTGACTACCACTGCCAAACTTGATGCTACTCAGCACAGATGGCTACAACAGTTGTCCAACTACAACTTTATTATGACATATCGCAGTGGCAAATCTAACGCCGATGCTGACGGTCTGTCTAGGCGCTCTATTTTCCAGGATGAGCTAAAGGTCATATATCAGGCAGCCATTGTTTCTGCACCCCTTGCAAGTTGTATTTCAGATGTTGCTGCTCCTCATGTGGCCAGTGAGGAGAAGTTATTATCAGAAAATGTCTCCAAAATTGATTGGAGTACTGAACAACAAAAGGATTTCACCATTTCACGTGTAATCGACCTAGTGGAAAGCGTCTCCAAAAAGGAAGGAAAGATGGCATTCCAGAATGAAGTTCCACCTGTACAGAAATTGTTGCGGGAATTCGATCGCTTGTCTGTTGACAACGGAATTCTGTACCGGACAGCTTCCCACGATGGTCAACCTGTAAAACAACTGATGATCCCCGACTCCCACAAGAGAATCGCCATGCGCGGTGAACATAATGACGCAGGTCACCAAGGAAAGGAGAAATCCCTTTGGCTTGCGAAACAAAGGTTTTATTGGACAGGTCTGGAAAAGGATCTCCAACAGTGGATTGACAACTGCGAGCGATGCATTCGTCGAAAAACACCAGCAAATAGACCATTTGCAGATCTGGTTCCAAGTATTACTACAAGGCCAATGCAGTGGCCAAAGCGCTTTACGAGGGATATTTTCGCTACTATGGATTTCCAGAGCAGCTACACAGTGATCAGGGTCGGAATTTTGTTAGTAAGACCATTAAGGAGCTGTGTAAGCTTGCTGGAATCAAGAAGTCAAGAACGACTCCCTATCACCCTATGGGAAATGGACAAGCTGAAAGATTCAATCAGACTCTTTTGAAAATGTTGGGAACCCTGGATAACAATAAAAAGTCTGATTGGAAATCATACATAGCACCACTTGTTCAAGCGTACAACGCCACAAAGAATGATGCCACTGGATATTCTCCGCACTACCTCATGTTTGGATGGCACCCTCGGCTGTCAGTTGATGCATACTTGGGTACAGACCCCACGAAGGAGAATGCCGGCAACCAGTCTTCGTATGTATCTAAACTGCAGAATAGGCTTCAGTTTGCCTACAGGACTGCAGCCGAGGAAGCCAGCAAGGTAGCTGCCAAGAATAAACTGAATTATAACCGCAGGGTCAAGGACACCAAACTTGAAGTTGGAGACAAAGACCTCATCCGCAAAGTTGGTATCCAAGGAACCCATAAAATAGCTGATCGATGGGACAACGATGTATATGTCATCACCAATATTCCTAATCCTGACATTCCAGTCTACAGAGTCCAGTTGGAAGGTGGCAAAGGACCAGTGAAGACTCTACACCGTAACATGTTGCTGCCCTTCAATTGTCTACCTGTGGAGGAATCTATTGGATCTTTCAGCCAAGGTACTCGTCAGAAGACCTCAAGAAGAACTGGAAAATTGAACAGGTCATCCCCTACAGACAACAATAGTGTCAGAAGTGACGACATGGAATCGGATAGTAGTCAAAGTTCTAGTGGTTTCAGATATATTCCACCACCATTCCGTCCACCAAACTATCCGAACCCAGCTCCCAGATCAGTAACTCAAACCACGTTGGATGAAACGACCATCCAGAGTGCCACCCATGGAGTACCGGAGACTCTACAGACTCAGGAAACCACCTCCACTGGGCTTGAGCAAAATGTTACAGAAGAGGTTCCTTCCTCTACTTTATTTTCTATGGATGTGCCGGATTCAACTAATCCAACTGAGGACCATGCCTCAACTGGGGATACTGGAATTACTTCCACTGAACCGGAGCCTGAGAGAGAACCAACCATTGAACCTCGTCCGGTCCGTCGAAGGAAGCCCCTAGACAGATATGGATCATGGGTCACCCCAATTATTGAAATTCCACCTCAAGAAGACATAGGCTTTAATGACACAGGACAATAAGTTTTTGTGTAAATGTGATATTTTTATAATACCACACCCAATTTGCACTGTTTATGCATAAATAATATTGTTTTCATTTTCTGTTTGCAGTAATAACAGATTTCTTTATATGAAAACCTTATTTCATGCTACTTTCTTTGAAAATTTGTGTCAGTTCATTTTGCTCTAATTCATATTGTTGTATTTCAGAAATCACAACAGGTTAGCAGCAACCCGGCTTTAATGATTTTATTGTTTTAATTCTATTGCAGCTTCCATATAGTGGGAAATCTGTAATTATGCTTGTTTGTATCTTTTGCAAGGTATCTGTGCTTCCCATGTTGTGCATTCATTATTTCATTGCACGGTACCTTTAGTTTATTTCAGTTATATATTGTTTATTTTACACTGTATACCATTAGATCTGCTTAATTCAGTCATGTACCTTTAATGCTAATAAGATTGAGTATGTCCCTTTAATTATATTCATGTAGGACTTACCAGTACACCTTTAAATCTAATTATTTTCAGCATTTATCTATAGCATTTCATAAATTAAGTTACAGTTGTATAACAGTAAGAATAATAGAAGTGTATAACTAGGTCAATAGGTTAGATCTTAGTTTTTGCCAGATAAGAATTGAAATTGTATTTTACTAATAGAAATCATTTCACATCAATTTCAGAATTTCTCCATGATGTTCAAGCTTATATTATTTTGATTAAATTAGAATTTTGTATTTCAGACTTCCACTCTTCATACTTCGCAGCTAAATATATTTTCAGAATAAATTCAAATAGTTATCAAGACAGTAATGGTAGCAGATATTGGTATTTGGCCATATTTCTATTTTGATTTTAACAATAGATGTTTTTTCTGTGTTTTAAGTATGTGTTCAATGTTGTTTTTTTTCAGATCTACCAGCAAGATGTAATAATTGTTTTGCAAAGAAAATATTTTTATTTTATTTTGTTTACTACAGCAGATTCTAAAAATGTCTGGAGCCATTTCTCTAAAGAGGGGGAATGTGTAGCCCAGTGTATTTATTTTACTTGTAATTATGTTGTAGTCTTGCAGATTGGTAGATCTGGCCTTGTGTCTCTAGACTGGTTTAATAACTTCAGCTTAGGGTATATACATCATTGTTTACTGTCTGTGTGATATATGTTCACCAAACTATTGTATATTTCATGCGCAGTTCGAGTATTGTTCTATTGTTCGTATATCGTATGAGTGATTGGAGTGAGAACTTTTCAGTGAATGCTCAGTCCTATTCACGTGCATATCACCTCTGCACTACTAACTTCCCGCCATCGCACCTTTGTATCCGCGCAGAACTACTAGGGACCTCAGTGTGAGAGGATGGTCTCGCGACCATCTCTCTTTTCTACATTAAGTTGTACCTATTACTTTGGTACCCTTACATTAATTTATTAATTAATGAAACCACTGACGATTCTGGTAAGATTCATTGTTGTAATCACTTATTTAGAATCGTGTATTGTGATATTCTTTACTTTTGTGCGTATCCAATCTTTTGAAATGTTGTATTGTCTAGAATGTTGTATTCTTCGTCTTATGAATGTATTTTGTATTGTTTCAGGCTCTTTATACTGTCTTCGTCCGTCCGTATGTTAATAAATGGTATATCAAACTCCATCACCGTCGTAGTTATACTACACCCCGGTTACATAGCCATGTCCTTAACAAATTTAGCATAAAAGTTGCCATACCGATCCATGCATGTAAGTGTCGTGCTTTTGCGTTATAAAAGCATTGCGTCAGTTGTGTCTTGTGTGTTGTGTGGACCGTATTCATTGATGACATGTTTTAGACTTAAAATCTTATCTTATTCTTGAAAAATCGGCACTTATGCTATCTAGGTCGTAGATTGAGGTCATGCAGTCACTTTTCAAAAGATCGGATACGCACAGAAGTTAATAATATCACAATACACGATTCTAAATAAGAGAGTACAACAATGACTCTTACCAGAATCGTCGGTGGTTTCATTAATTAGTAAATTAATGTAAGGATACCAAAGTAATAGGTACAACTTAATGTAGAAAAAAGAGATGGTCGTGAGACCATCCTCTCACACTGAGGTCCCTAGTAGTTCTGCGCGGATACAAAGGTGCAATGGCGGGAAGTTAGTAGTGCAGAAGGTGAAATGCACGTGAATAAGACTGAGTATTCACAGAAAAGTTCTCACTCCAATCACGCATACAATATACGAACAATAGAACAATACTTGAAATGTGAATGAAGTGTACAATAGTTTGGTGAACATATAACACACAGACAGTAAACAATGACGTATATACCCTAAGCTGAAGTTAATAAACCAGTCTAGAGACACCAGACCAGATCTACCAATCTGCAAGACTACAACATAACTACAAATAAAATAATTACACTGTTCTACATGTATAATCAAAGAATGTGTAATACAGGCTTACTGTAAAGTACGACAGACTGAAGAATGAAATTACAGAATTATAGAACTGCTACTGCTACTGAGATGTGAAAAAGTTTGATTTAAGACGTGGGCAAGCACATATCATTTCCTATCAGCACGTTATCGGGTAATGACGGATTACAGAGTAATCTGGCTTTAAGGTCAAGGAGCGCGCGCAGTGCAATAACTGAGGAGTTTCATAATTTACAACAAAGTCAAAAGCGCCTGCACGATACAGCGGTAATCTACAACGTAGCAGACAAGAAAAAGGTCGTTCACAGTGATATAATCAACACTTAAAGCTTGCATATTGTTCTAGTTGATTGTACTTGGAGTGGATATGTTCTACAAAGGATAAGTTATCCTTTCTATTATAGGTTGTAATGATAGCCTATCTTTTCATGTCAGACGCATTAAGAGCACTCAGCTATGGGGCAAATTGCAATGTGCTGGAGTGTCCTTGACCTTGATTTCCTGGTATCTCCTGAAGACCGATCTTCTACTATTTTTTTTGTAAATCTGGACATGGATCAACAATGGATGCTTTTTAAAAAGAAATAACAAGACATATGCGAATGACACAGACAAGCATGTAGCAATGATCACTCCCATACCCACAGGGGTAGTTCAATTTTGAAACAAAAAATGAATTTTTAAATTTCCTAAAACAGATGGTAAACATGAATCCTAAGGGGGTACAGTCCCCACGATCACTTTGATTTCTAACATGCCGGCGTTCTAATTACTTGGTAGTATATCGGTGCGAATTGCTCCGATGAAAAAATGGTAAAATTAAACAAACAAAAAAAATGTTAGTCTGAATGTAATTTGAATGAAATCAGTATATCCTCAAGTATTTCGATGTAAACAGTTACAGTACCATTTCATCGAAGTTTCCAGACCAGGATTTTCTTTCCTCGAATGCACTAAACACACTATATTTAAGTTAGATAAAATTTCTGTAACTTTTGTTTTGAATACCTTTTTTTAAAGAGAATGGCGAATTCCGAAACTGAAAAGCTGGCGATTACCACGCGTTTTTTTTAGCTCACCTGAGCATGCTTATGTGAGCTTTTAGGATCCTTGATTGTCCGGCGTCCGTCCGTCCGTCCGTCTGTCCGTCGTCCACAATTCATTCAAACGACATCTCCTCTGAAACCACTGGGCAAAATTTAATGAAACTTGCCTAGAATGTTCCTTGTATGAAGCTCTACCAAGTTTGTTCAAATGGTTCCGGTTCATTGCATTTCTGGGTCACAGGAGCTAAAAACAGATTTTAAAAGTTGGATCTTTAAAAATCTTCTTGTCAGAAACCACAAGGCCTGGAGCTTTGATATTTGGTATAAAGCATCATCTAGTGGACCTCTACCAAGTTTGTTCAAATTATGATCCTGGGGTCAAAAATGGCCCCGCCCCAGGGGAAACTTGTTTTCCATAGAGTTATATAGGAAAAACTTTAAAAATCTTCTTGTCAGAAACCGTAAGGCATAGAGCTAAGATATTTGGTGTGTACCATTGTCTAGTGGACCTCTACCAAGTTTGTTCAAATCATGGCCTCTGGGTCAAAAATGGCCCCGCCCCAGGGGTAACTTGTTTTACATAGAGTTATATAGGAAAAACTTCTTGTCAGAAACCGTAAGGCATAGAGCTAAGATATTTGGTATGTAGCATTGTCCAGTGGACCTCTACCAAGTTTGTTAAAATTATACCTCTGGGGTCAAAATTTGGCCCCACCCTGGGGTCATTGGTTTTACATAGGCTTATATAAGAAAAACTTCGAAATTCTTCTTGTCTGAAACCACAAGGCCCTTAGCCTTAAGATTTGGTATGTAGCATTGTCTTGTGGACCTCTACCAAGTTTGTTCAAATTATACCCCTGGGGTCAAATTTGGCCCCACTCCGGGGTCATTGGTTTTACATAGGCTTATATAGAGAAAACTTTGAAAATCTTCTTGTAGAAGGAGAAGTAACATTTTCAGTCCAAATAATCTGGAAATTTGTCAGACAGGTTGTTTCTATGATTTCTAGCTCAAGTTCGAATATGGGTCATCTGGGTTCAAAAACTAGGTCACAGAGCCCAGAAATAGAAAAACCTTGTTAACACTCTAGAGGCAACATTTTCAGTCAAGATATCCCAGAAATTTGTCAGAAAGGTTGTTTTGATGATTTTTAGCTCAAGTTCAAAATTGGGTCATCTGGGGTCAAAAACTAAGTCACAGAGCCCAAATATGGAAAAACCTTGCTAACACTCTAAAGGTAACATTTTCAGTCCAAATAACCTGGAATCTGTCACAAAGGTTGTTTCAATGATTTCTAGGTTAAATTTGAATATGGGTCATCTGAAATCAAAAACTAGGTCATTGAGCCCAAAAATAGAAAAAAAACTTGTTAACACTCTAGAAGTTTTTTTCAGTCCAAATATTCTAGAAATTTGTCAGTAAGGATGTTTTAATGATTTCTAGCTCAGATTAGAATAAAGGTCATCTGGGGTCAAAAACTAGGTCACAGATCCCAAATATGGAAAAACCTTGTTAACACGCATTGAGGTAACATTTTCAGTTCAAATAACTTTGAAATTTGTCAGAAAGATTGTTTTAATGATTTCTAGCTCAGTTTTGACTATGGGTTATCTGGGGTCAAAAACTAGGACACAGGGCAAAAAAGTAGAAAATCCTTGTTAATGCTCTAGAGGTTACATTTTCAGTCCAAATGTCCTTGAAATTTGTCAGAAAGGTTGTTTCAATGATCTCTAGCCCAGATTAGGATATGGGTCATCTAGGATCAGAAACTAGGTCAAAGAGCCCTAAAATGTTAAAACCATTTTAACACTCCAGAGGTTACATTTTCAGTCCAAATATCCTGGAAATTTGTCAGACAGGTTGTTTTGATGATTTCTAGCTCCAGTACTAATATGGGTCATCTTTTTTCAAAAACAAGGTCACAGAGCCCAAATATGGAAAAACCTTGTAAACACTCTAGAGTTAAGATTTTAATTCCAAATAACCTGAAAATTTGTCAGAAAGGTTGCTTCTATGATTTCCAGCTCAACTTTGAATATGGGTCATCTGGATTAAAAAACTAGGTCACAGAGCCTAAATATCGAAAAACTTTGTAAACACTCTTTTCAGTCCAAATGTCCTGGAAATTTGTCAGAAAGGTTGTTTTGATGATTGTTTTGGTGGTCAGGTTTGGAGATGGATCATCTGGGGTCAAAAACTAGGTCACAGAGCCCAAATATGGAAAAACCTTGTTAACACTCTAGAGGCTACACTTTCAGTCCAAATAACCTTAAAATTTGTCAGAAAGATTGTTTCAATAATTTCTAGGTCAAGTTCGAATATGTGTCATCTGGGGTCAATTAACCAGGTCCATAGCAACTTTGTTAAAAGCAGTCATATTCAGGTGAGCGATATAGGGCCATCATGACCCTCTTGTTTAAATATTCGCCCGCCATTCCTATACTTCTCTATGACTCAAGACTATATTCAGTAGATCCATCCAGTTAGAGTGCAGCTAACATAAATCATTCAAATTATCAGCCAATCAAATTATTTCATAAGTCAAATGTTCCTGTGCCATAAATATATCTTCAAACACTTTAAAGTACATTTAAAGCTATATAAATATTTGCTAGTTTAATTATTCTAATGGTATAAGACCTTAAAAGGAGTTAATACTGTTACATCTTGCAAATAATATGCATAATAAATGCAAGATAAATGCACAAGATAAGGTGGTGCATCAAATTAGAATAAGCAATGCCTAATTATTGTGAGTTTTCAGATGGCAAAGTTTTGCATAATAATAATTAATTAATATTAGCTATTTTCTGCCAGAAATCTGTTAAACGATAACATCAGGAAATATATTCAAAACGTAATTACACAGCTATTATTGCATTTGTTATTCGATTTTGATGCTAGTAAACATCCCAGACGTTGCGATATTTTGCATTACCTTGACCTGTTAAACTATCAAGGTTGCCATTATATGATTTTTGAATCAGAGAACAACATAGATCAGAGCAACAACATAGACCTACTTCTGTTTGAAATTTGTATGATGTACAGCATTTTATTATGATTTCAACTTCACCACTGAATTGTTTTAACCTCAAACTTCCAATTTGTTTTTAACTTCTTTGTTGAATATTGAACTACATGCATTATTTTGTTTGCACATTTCAACTTTAACTTTCGGCAAACATGACATTAACCTATTTACTCAATTTCTATTTTTTTCTACCTTAGTGAAAGTTTGACCAGGTGTACAGTTTTGCATGCAAAATTTAAATTCGACTGCGGCTAAAAACTTAGTTTCTAAATTAATCATCCTTAAGATGAACATATTGTGTATGCTTCACTTGTTGAAATGTTTTTCAATGACCTTGCTGATTGATAAGATCAATTGTAATCATGTGAGCGATATAGGACCATAATTGGCCTCTTGTTACATAAGAATTAGAATTATAGTTATTTTATACCAATTTTTGTCAAAGGATACTTTCAAAATTTGTTTTTCAAAATAATTTTTAAAATATATAGATTTAGAAAAATGAAAACAGTTTTCACTTTTAATATCTTTAGATGCACGCGCCTTGTCTTTCCTATTTGGGTTTTAAATGAACTGTGATTACATAGAGCTAGTGTTTTGATTTGACACATCGACTTCGATTTTGAACTGAAAGTATCTAGTATCTAGTAATTACTGACAACTAAAACATGTTAGATTCTAAATGCCGTGATATTTCAGAGGACTGTAAAAACACCAAATAAAATTGTCAAATTTGGACCAAAATAATTCTTTATGATTCATTGTTTCTCTCCCTTTTTCTTATTTCTTTATGGCTCACTCTTTCTTATGACTCTAATACTGTTTTATCCTTAAAATAACAAGAAATATGTCAAAGTTCTTGCATATGACATAATGTAATCATCAATGCCATATTGTTTAGAGATCTGACCATTGAACGCATGCAAACCCGACACCCACATCATTTTGTGATAGTTTGGGGAAAATCAAAATGAAGGAGGGATTTTTTTTGCAAAGAAGCAATCTTAAAAACAAAAATAAAATCAAAAGCAATCACTTGACCTAAAATGAACAATCGCAAAAGCCTGAAAATATGCATTGCGGTACATAGTGATCATTTTGTGAAAAAATGATGGAAATCGAATGAGAAATGTAGGAGTATTGCTCAGAAGCAATGTTAAGTAAAATTAAACCGAGAACAATGACTCCACTAAAATGACAAAATCTCAAAAGCCTTAAAATATGAGCTGCAACACCTGATAGTGATCATTCTGAGAATGTGTAATGAAAATGAAGTGAGAAATGTAGGAAAGGTTGCGTACAGAAGCAAGTAAAAGTACAAATAAACATAAGACATTAAATCCGGCACATACATGTAAATTCAAATTACGAAAGCATCACAAGATGCACAGTGATACATAATTGTGATCGTTCTGAAAAAAATTGCACAGAATCAATGCTTTGTAATTTAACAAAGGGCAATGACTCCACCAAAATAATTTAATTACAAAAGCCTGATAATATACTTTATGGCACTTAATAACGATCATTCTATAAAAGTTTGGTGAACACCATATGAGAATTGTCAGACGATTTGCGAACAGAAGATGGGACGGAAGGATGGAATTACGGACGGACAATGCGACTAGTATATGCCATCCTTCGGGGGAAAAAATGAAAAAAAAATCAATCAAACATAGCGAGGTAAAACATTGTCGAACAAAGGAAGGAAGAAAAAAGAGAGGACGGAACAAAATAACTAACGAACGAGTGTACAAGCTAATCAATTAGTTTTGAAATAAATAATGAATTTCATACTACGACCAGTCTTGTGATAATTTTAATATTACATTTGTTTGAGATGACTTTACCTGTACATTCATTAAATCTTTCTTGATTTAAAAAAGGCGACTTAAATGACCATTGCAGAACATGAGTTTCGTTGTACTTCATTGCCTCCTATGAAGTCGACAATCTTTCTATGCTTGAATTGCTTTGATTTTGGCAGCACGTAAAGTAAAGCAGGCAAACCTGTAGTATTAGTGCCGTACTACAACAACAAACCCCGTTAGAGTTAGCAAAAGAGAAAAACTAACTGAAAATACAAATGTGATGCAGATTTAAAATTGATTTAAATCATTGTAATTAAACAAAAAACCTATGAATTGAAAGTTGTAAAAGTATCACTAACTTCTATTTTTTTTATTAGCTCACCTGTCACGTAGTGACAGAGTGAGCTTTTCTGATCACCTTTTGTCTGTCGTCCGTCCGTCCGTCCGTCCGTTAACATTGGTTTGATAACACTCTAGTGGTCACATTTTTGCCTCAATTGTAATGAAACTTGGTCAGGATGTTTGTCTCATTAATATCTCGGAAGAGTTCGAACATGAGTTATCAGGGTTGGAAAACTAGGTCACAGAGCCAAAATATAGAAAAACGTTGTTAACACTCTAGAGGTTACATTTTCAGCCCAAATAATCTTGAAATTTGTCAGAAAGGTTGCTTTGATAATTTCTAGGTCAAGTTCAAATATAGGTCACCTGGGGTCAAAAACTAGGTCACAGAGCCCAAATATTCAAAAACCTTGTTAACACTCTAGAGGTAACATTTTTAGACCAAATAATCTGGAAATCTGTCAGGAAGGTTGCTTCTATGATTTCTAGCTTAAGTTCAAATATGGGTCATCTTGGTTCAAAAACTAGGTCACAGAGTCCAAAAATAGAAACATCTTGTTAACACTCTAGAGATAACATTTTCAGCCCAAATAATCTGGAAATTTGTCAGAAAGGTTGCTACAAAAAAGATTTCTAGCACAAATTTAAATATGGGTCATCTTGGTTCAAAAACTAGGTCACAGAGCCCAAAAATAGAAAAATCTTGTTAACACTCTAGAGGTTACATTTTCAGCCCAAATAATCTGGAAATTTGTCAGAAAAATTGCCTTGAGGATTTCTAGATCAAGTTCGATAATGGTTCATCTGGGGTCACAAACTAGGTCACAGAGTCCAAATATGGAAAAACGTTGTTAATATTCTAAAGGTAGCATTTTCAGTCCAAATAACCTGGAAATTTGTCAGAAAGATTCTATGGATGATTTCTAGCTCAGTTTTGAATATAGGTTCTCTGGGGTCAAAAACTAGGTCACAGAGCCCGAAAGTAGAAAAACCTTGTAAAAGCTCAAGAGGTTACATTTTTAGTCCAAATGTCCTTGAAATTTGTCAGAAAGGTTGTTTCAATGATTTCTTGCTCAAGTTTGGATATGGGTCATCTGGGATCAAAAACTAGGTCACATGGTACAAATATGTAAAAACCATTTTAACACTCCAGAAGTTACATTTTCAATCCAAATATCCTGGAAATTTGTCAGACAGGTTTTCTCTATGATTTCTAGCTCAAATTGGAGTATGGGTCATTTTGGGTCAAAAACTAGGTCACAGAACCCAAATATGGAAAAACTTTGTAAACACTCTAGAGGCTACATTTTAAGTCCAAATATCCTGGAAATTTGTCAGATAGGTTGTTTTGATGATTTGTAGCTCAAGTTTGGATATGGGTTATCTGGGGTCAAAAACTAGGTCACAGAGCCTAAATATTGAGAAACCTTGTTAACACTCTAGATGCTACTTTTTCAGTCCAAATATCTTGGAAATTTGTCAAAGAGATTGTTTCAATAATTTCTGGGTCAAGATCGAATATGGGTCATCTGGGGTCAATTAACCAGGTCCATAGCAACTTTGTCATACTCAGGTGAGCGATACAGGGCCATCATGGCCCTCTTGTTTATTTTGTAAAACTCTGGTCGTCTGCAGTAAGTTCTGTCTAAGATTACTCGTAATAATACAGTAGAGTTAACTCCTGCTATAATGCCGTGACTGATCTCAAAATTTAGTTGTATATAAGCGAATACCGAAGAAAGAAAGTTATAAACAAATGAGCAAATTGTGCTATTAAGCAAAGGGACAACATGACTAATTCACCATTTTCGTTTGTGTCATTCATTTGCCACGGTCATATTTTCGACTTATGTTTAATGTGACAACAATGCAAAACAATATTATTGCATGAATTTTTTAAACGTGAAAAGATTAATTTATATATGTTATATGCAGATGCAAACAGTGCAAATAATCGTACAATCAAATATTTAGTCTCACATGTTATATTGCTTTGTGAAGTATTTTACAAGTATTATTTTCAACAGTGTATGCAAATGGAGACTTTAAATTTAAATTGATATGAACTATTCTTCCTAATACAACACACTTATTTCAGTTAAAATCAACTTAATGTGTTGAGACATTTATGGTGCAGATGCCGCAGTAAAGTCGAACATAGTAATTTGCAATTTACTACCTAAGACAATTGCCACATTATGATCTTCAGTGCTTTGATCTCATTGATTTGGGGAGGTGGATTTGGAGTCAAGTACCTATGTATTAAATAAAATTCTGGCTCCAGTGGGGGAGAACTGGTTTGGGGGGAGGGGGTTGAGGGTAGATGGGGAGTCAAGTACCTATGTATTAAAAAAATCTGGCCTGGTGGGCGGGGTTGTAAAAAAATGGGAGTGGGTGGGTGGCGGGGGGTTCCCATGAAGAGGGGACGGGGGGAGTACTTACCCATCTCATGTCAGTTAATATTTTATTTCTAGGCTTAAGAAGTTTTTTCCTATTTTATTTAAGTATAAGCAAAATCAAGTGACCCCTGGGGTGGGGCTAACTGTGACCCCAGGGACATGGGTACCAACAATATTTGCAGGGGTCTTGCTGGTGATCAAGTATTCCAAGTTTGAATGGAATATCTTTGACACTTTTTGAGAAATGGACATTAAGAAAAAGGTTAACCAAGAAATTTTAACTTGAAAAAGGGGCATAACATTGCAAAAATAAATTTGAGGGTTATCTGCCCTTAAGAAATGGTGTTGTCGTAAGTGATACAATTGTAAGCATTACTACTGGAAAGTTTGATGAAGAAATATTAAGAAATGGCAAAGTTATTGCCAAGCATAAGTTTTCATGACAAAATCGAAGTACTAAAAAGGGCATAACTATATCAATTGTGACCTTGACCTACAGATTTTGGCATCTTCACGACCCTGTTGTCATAAGCAATACAATTTGAAAGCTTGATAAGGAAATGTTAATAAATGACAAAGTTATAGCAAATGTTAAGTTTTAGTGACGGACCGACGGACCGCTGGACCGACGGACAAAACGATCCTTATGTATCGCCGTTTCTTCGAAAGGGCGACATAATTAAAAAAAACATATTTAAATCATGATCAAAACAAAAATGTTAAGAACTCAGTGTAAACAACTATATATACAGTTTACAACAAATCTATACCCTAGGTGTTATCATATGCCATATCTGCAGCAGATTTATCAATATTTGTAAATACCAATGAGACAATGGTGGGATAACCAATTTTCTGAGCATTTAGTTGCAAATTTGTAGCATAAATATGTCTACTGCATTTAACTAGATATCATTCATATCAAGGAGAGACTTTATCAAAATTTGTAAATGAGCTAGAAATATTTAAATATTCTCTGAAATTATGTCAACAAGAAATTGTTCACTGAAATATTTTCAAGACGTGAAAAAGTCGATTTATGAAGTGTTACTGTATATCATAGTCTTTTGACATAATACTATTATAATCGAACGATCAAACGGGATATCCCCTAAAATTAATCAAAGACGTATTTCAACCATTCCACTTGATAGAAATCTGCTAAATAATTTTTCAGGAAGAACATTTGTTTTCATTCATCGAACTACAACTTTGATCTTCATTTGAAATTTACCTTGTCCTACTGACCTAGTTTTTGCAACTATGACTATATATAAATTTGTATGCGTATCTGAACCTGACCTAACTGACTTTTACCTACTGATGTACTTTGTACGTAGGTTTTTATGAAGCAGTTAATATGAAATTTGGACCATATGTCCAGTTTTGAATTTTAATTTCTGTTTCAACATGAAAATAACTTTATCTTGATTTACTTTCTTGATTTACTACCTACGTCATTGATTTGCCTCTCAGTGTAATCAGTAATTGATTTTTGAGAGTACGCCCGTAGATGTAGATGTCATTAAATGCATACTTTTGCATGTACAATTAAACTTTCACTTCGGACAAATATGACCATGACCTTTTGATCTATTTTCTTCTGTTGTTCTTTTCCGGTACTTTGTGAAATTTAAAATTATTACCAGATGTATAGTTACGCATATTAATCCCAACATTTTTTGAAGTTTACATTTACTTTTGATTTAGTTTCTGAATTAAACAACATAATTTTGGATGTCTAAGTATGCTAAGTATGCTATAATTTACTTAAATGTCTTCCATTGACTTCCTGTTATCATGAGAATGATACAGAATTTTACGGCTGAAAATCGTTTAGTAATCTCAATATTTATTTCTTTGATTGACCGATACAAGCAGTAAAAAATAAATGACCATTGAAACAAATGGTTTGTTGCCCTTATTTTATTTGCAGTATTTTTAACAGATCATTTAATCTGAAGTGTAAAATAATATATTTTTATCTCAAATCACACAATTATTTCATTTGTGAAAAGTTTTATATTCGAAGTCAATCAACCATGTAAAGCTTATCACAAAATGTTAGGACAAAGACCTATTTTGTCTTACTTGGCTAGAATACAAGACCATACTTTAAAGATTAAATTCAATTGTGGAATGACTTTTTTATTTTGATAAAGAGTTTTGAAACGTCATGTATTAGACATTATGAAGACGGGGAAAATAGCTCGTACAAACATGAGTAAAACTATTGCAGGTATAAAATAAATTAAATAAAATTCATATTTTATGTGATAATTTGAACGTGATGAACTAAACGTCTATTGGCATCTCGGTAAAAGCTTAACAAAATGGTTAACAGTTCGTACAAAAAAGTCTATCATACTAACACCCTCATTTAAATATCTACATGAAGCACAACTCATCACCAAAAGAAATCCATAGCGAATCATTAAAGGGTTACATAGGATACATCAAGTCGCCTGACTATGCGGGCTACATCTCTAGTCCCTAGGTTGCTTTTATGTTTGATTATTGAAAAACACAAGGTTTCATCAACACAGTGTAAACAATAATTGATATGACAAACATTTGTTTAATATAGTTGTTAACCCTCTTGAGATTCGTACTCGCGATATCGTGAGCTATTTTAACCGGTCTCCTCTTTGTTTTGTCTGATTCAAGACTTGCGAACACACCTTTGCGATGTAATTTACTACACTGTCTACTGTTAGTGGGTTGGTTAAGAATTATGTCTACTGCGGTTAACTTCAAACAACACCTGATTAATAGGTCTACCCAGTACAGATGCAAATATTGCAAATATTGCTTTATGCCACAACAAATACTAATTAAATGTAGTTTGTATACCCTATTCCTAAAGGAAACATTATAGAATAAAACACAAAATGTACACCAAAAACTTAGAACTACTGAAATGTGAAAACAAGCATAAGATCAGTCTCAATCATCATTTTGTGATTAGAAAAGAAGAAGACATTGTACAAAAACAGATATTTGTATTATGCAATGTCAATGAATCTATTTGTGCATTTAGTGTTGTTTAGAGTAATATTACCAAATAATTGAAATAATTTGAGCGTCTCCTTCAACTGACACACTTGACCTGTAACTTGCTTATTTATTCAAATAATAGCTTTGATTTCTAACACATCACACCTCTAAATCCTCGATGGCATACCGGCGACAACTGCGCTTTTAATTGATAAAATAGGATGTTAGTTAATTTTAGTTTGACTATAATCTGAATATGAAAACATTTCCTCAAGTCTTTGAGAAAAAAAACATATAGTAACATTGCCTGCAAGGCTCCAGTCTAGGCTTATCTCTTTTCAAAAGCTGAGCACTCTATATATAAGTTAGATAAAGTTTTTTTTTAAATTAAAATTTAAGTAAATGTTTAATGTGAATTGCAGAAATATGAAAGTGAAAGGACTGCGTTTACCACGCTCTCTGTTTTTAAGTGTCCTGCGTCATTCTTTGCAATGATTCAAGACGTTATTTGCTAGTTTCATCCAATCAAAATTCACCTTACATAAATTTTAGATTATAATCCGACCAAATTATTTTTTAGATATGTAAAACGCAACTATGCGATTTATATATCTACACTTTTTTGACGCTATAATTATTTGATAATTTAATACACAAAAATGTCTGTCTTATTTAGAAAATGTTATAAAAGCCGAATATACACGAAGTGACATTTCAAGTCAAAATAAACTGTGCATATTTTACCATACATTAAAAGATGAAGAAGGCTTGCAGAAATGAATTAAGTTACTTTTTCCCGGACTTGTTATTAAAGCATTCATTAAAAAACGTTTTTAGACAATTACTAAGAGAGCATTGCAAATGTTATACGATTCCAAGAGTTCTGAAACTCTAAGTGGTGTGATATTTTTACTTTCGCGTCCTGTCTAGCTCTCAATGTTGCTATCATATGATTTATATTAATAAAAGTTTGATTCAGCAACAATATTTACGTCATTCATTTGTTGTTTAAAACAAGGAAATGGATTTCTGAGAGCACTTTCAGCTATTACAACAGATATTCAACGAATAGTTATTACAAGTTAATATATCAGTGTGCATTACATACATTATAATATAAGAAGCACATGAATCGATAAGACATATAAAATTCTTAACACAAGACAGTCCGATCGTCTCATAAAAAGTATACATATTTTTTATATTCTCAAGACCGGAAAATCGTTTTTGAAATTTGATAGCGAGACATAGTCCGTTAATGCTCACAAAAACTTTTATAAAACTATTGATCAGTCGTTGTATAGCTGTTGCTTTGAATGATTTGGAAAGGTTTTAAGACGTTATATTTAATAGATTATTTAAGGAGAGGAAAGTAGGAAGATAGCTTGTGAAAAAGTAAGTAGACGCGATTCCGACTCAATAAACTTATTTCGTCATACCATTTTTTCTTTTGGAATGGGTCGACTTAGTTATTTGAAATGTACTAATAATTGTTAAATAACATGTATTTTTGAAACAGAAACGTATTTAAGTCATGATTAAATCTCAAATATTAAGTATTAAGTAAAACAGTATTTAGGAATTTTGTATCCTAGATAGATCATACATCAAATATTAAGTAGGTTTCCAAATATTTGTACAGTTTAGGCAATAGTGGGATTTAGAGGATACCACCCATAAAAATGATATCAGGATTGTAAGTGTCAGCCATATATTTATTTTCGTACCGGTATTATCACACGGAGCTAATAATGAAAAACCTGCGTTTTTACAGGATAGTTTGGTCATTCTACTGTTACTTTATGATCTTCTTCAAAAAAGCTAATCATCAGCTTTATCGTAAGAAACCGTCCCTGTGAGGAAGTTATCTAAACTTACACAGCCTTCAGACCTAAAGCTAGATTGTTAGGTGATATTGTATCAACTATTTTAAATCATGGCCCGCGGTTCAAAAGTGACCCGGACCAAAGTATCCACATCTTTTATATAGACTTTAAGAAAAAAATGAAAATCTCTTCGTGTGTGTATTATACTGCTAAATTTATAGTTTTTTTTTCTTTTATGGACATCATCATAATTTATTCGAATCTTCAATGTTTAGGCCGTGATACGTATTCAGAGATAAAACGAAGGTCAAATGATTCAAAAAATAATGTATGAATACTTACAAGTTAAAAGGTTGCCTGTGGGGAGAAATTTAAAAAAAAAGAAAAGAAAAAAACACACTTTAATTCTACATTTATAGTTTATGCTCCTTGAAACCATTATTAAAGCGATTGAATCACAGAATTAAGCTTATTTGTTTTCTTTAAAATCAAAAAAGAAGTTAATATACAATGGATGAAACGTAACATAATGCTTGTAGTTCACCGTGAAAACTGAAGAAAAATATTGAAATTAGCAGGATTCGAACCCATGCCCCTTTCGGCCAGTAAAATTCAGAGCGGCGATCTTACCTACTCATCCTCAACGTATTGTTGCTATTGTTGCTGCCAAATTAATAGTTAAATGGAAAGTATTTACCCCGTGACTAAATCAGTAAATATGTTGCCCATAAAAGTGTGTAAAACTTTCTATTATGATATGTTTCTTAAACAAAAAATGAGACAGTAACTTAGTTTAGATGTCCTTCACGATAATAACCAGAACTTCTATTTGTAGAAACATTTTTATGCATCGTTGGTCCATCTTTGAGTCAGTCGCTTTAGTAATGAAATGAACTAACAAACTTGATAAATAAATTCGGAATGAGGTCATGAAGTAAGGTAATATTCTAAGTTTTAAAACAATAATGTTAATGGTCTGTGATCAATAATCTGTTTTGATAAAGAAACGTAATTTGACATATTACATAAAATACTATATACGTTTTTTTTGTTTCTTTTTTGTGTGTATTTCAACACAATATTCTTTTATTTTTTATAAAGGTGAATATGTGCACTTCTTAGTAATTCTTATTAAAATTCATTAAGAATGACTGATAAAAATATTAATTACGAAACATATCACGTTCTTAACGATATATCGATATCAGATCACGTGGTCCTCCATAGCTCAAATTTAAAATGCATACCGATACCCTGTTGATTCCAGCCCGCAGGGAATGATCAGTTCTGTGAAAACCAAAATGGTAAGATGTATTCATTTATATTCTCTAGTTAATCCATGCCTATTACACATTATTTAAATGAATTTAAAGGATATTTATCATTGGTTTATATATTGTTTGTATAAAACAATTTGTAGACGTAACACAAAGTAACATACAAAATGGCGTCGGTCAAGTAAGCAAATATTAGTATTGAGTTTCGATATTACGGTAAAGTAGCTCATTGAGTAAATCTGAATGCTTTCTAGTTATTTTTAAATATTTTTGTTACTTTCATTTATTTATTTAAAATTGATATAATCGTATTATCGTCTTTAAACTTTGTCCTTTTCAAGATAAAACTTTCGTTTTCGCCTTGCTAGACGGCTAAACTTGTTCAGATATTTCTTAAGTATTTGAACAATTTACCAAATTATACTAGTAGGACATGAGCGTTTTTTTTCGTAAAAAGTAACATGATATTGCAAGGTGACAGAAAAATCAATTAATTTACGTCAAATATGCATGCAAACAAGATAGCTTAAACATATTTAAACCGTTGTTTACAAACGGTGATTTTTTAAGACTTATGTACTTATATTTCACATTTAAAAGTGTCAATACCTGGGGTTTAGCCAGGAGTGCTATTACCTTTTAAAGATAAAAAGGGGAAACGTTTGTATATAAAATGTAATGTCTGACTCCACAAAGAGTCTTGCAACAGAGAAAAACATTATTAATTAACAACTATCTATTTATCACTATCTGTTTAGAACAAGTTTTAAAAATAATGAAATATTGTATTTAAAGATAAACATTTCAAGAGAAAGCTTAAATAGACGACCGGGAGGTATTATAGTCATATTATTTTTGCTTGCAACAAGAACATTGGAACCAGTGGAGGAAATCAAAACAATGCTATTATATCATTTTCATGTTTCGGTTTTATTCAAACAAAATGTAAACTTGAAAAATAAAAAAAACAGTGGAGACTTGAATTTTGATTCAATCATTATTTTGCTTATAAACATATAATTATACTGATACATAATTGACTAAAACAATGCTCTGTGACGGAATTCGTTTCTTTTTACGAAATGGGTGAATAAGCGTTTTTTGTGTCGCCTGCTATGAAGTAGCCGCGACATATAGGGATCACTTCTCCGTCGTCTGTCTGTCCGTCCGTCCATCACAAATCTTGTTCGTACTACTCATCAGAAACTACTGGTGCGATTTCATCCAAACTTTACAGGAATGATCAATACTAAGTCTCGTTGTGCATTTCGTCGGCATTTTCCAGACCAATGATTTTTGTGAGAGTTATGGCCCTTTTATGATTTTTATTTTTAGAGTTTGTCCGGACGACTTCTCTTATACTACTAATCCAATTTGAATGAAATGTTACAGGATTGATCAGTACCACAATTTCTTGCGCAAGTCTAACGGGTTTTACGGTTGAATGATTTTTGACTGAGTTATGGCCCTTGAATGAAAAGGCGTTTTAGCCAAATAATGAATTTTGTGTTACAGGCTTCACAGTAGCTGCGACATGCTACAAAGAAGCCATGACATATCGAGATAACTTCCACATCATCTGTCTGTCTGTCTGTCCGTTTGTCTGTCTGTCTGTCCATCACAAAATTTGTCCGGACTACTTCTCAGAAACTACTAGTGCCATTCCATCCAATTTTTACAGGAATGATCAGTACCAATTCTAGCTGTGCATATCGTCAGCATTTTTCAGTTCAATGATTTTTGTGAGAGTTATGGCCCTTTAATGATTTTTATTTTTAAAGTTTTCCGGACTACTTCTCTTATACTACTAAAGCAATTTAAATGAAATGTTATAGGATTGTTCTGTACCTCAAGTAAAAGTGCATGTCTTAGAGGTTTTTTCGGTTGAATGATTTTTGGCTGAGTTATGACCCTTGAATAAAAAATGTGTGTCCAATCAACTCTCAATACTACTGTTTAATTGGCTATCATCAGGCGACACACGTGATCACTGATCGCTCTTGTTAATTACCAAGAACTATGATTTGCTTTAATTTACGCATTGTTACACTATTTCTGCATTCCATGCTCTGGTTGCCATGGCGACTTAAATGCAAAACAAAAAAAATCTTCTTCCATGACACCCCAAGGATAAGAGCTCAGATATTTTGTTTGAAACATCAACAAGTGGACCTCTACAAAAGTCACCTAAATAATGGTTCTGGAGTCAGACTTGGCCCAGCCCGAAAGATCACTTGACTTTACATAAAAATTTGAAAATAATCTTCATTGTCAGAAACAGTAAGTTCTAGAGTAAGATGTTTTGTACGTACCATTTTCTAGTGGACCGCTTTCAAGTGTGTACAAATCGTGACCCTTGGGTCACAATTGGCTCGCCCCAAGGGTCACTTGATCTTACCAAGGTTTATATAGGAAAAATGCTCAAAATCTTCTTGTCTGAAACCACAGGGTCTAGAGTTTACATATTTGGTTTGTAGCATTATCAAGTGGAACCATGCCAAAAGGATACAAATCATGTTTCTGGGATCAGAATAGGCCAAGCAACAAAGATCATTTGACTTTGCATAGACATTTTAAAATCTTTCTTGTCATAAACAGTAAGGCCAAGAGTCAGATATATGATGTGTACTTTGTCTAGTGGACTTCTACCAAGTCTGAACAATTGGTCAACACTGGCCTCGCCCTTGGAATCAAAACATAGAGCTAACATATTTGATTTTGTGGCATCACCTAGTAGACCTGAACCAAAAGCATATATAAATTATGTATCTGGCCTCAGAATTGGCCCATACCCAGGAGTCACTTCATATTACACAGACTTGTATAAAAAATTATAGTCTTAAAAAGGAAAAACTTTGAAAATCTTCTTGTCAGAAACATTGATACTAGAGATAAGATATTGATATGTACCATTATCAAAGGGACCTCTATCACGTTTATTCAAATCATGGCCCCTTTGTGAAAATTGGATCTGTCCCAGGGGTTTATATAGAGTCATACTGTAATAAGTTTATAAAATGTTCTTGTCTGAAACCACAAGACCGGAGCGTAGATATTTTGTTTGTAGTATCATGTGGTGGTCCTCTACCAAAATCTTACAAACTAGTTCATTTGGTTCAAATGTTGCTTCATTTATTTTAGACTTATATAGGATATTGTTTAAATCATCTTGCCAGAAACCATAAGGCATATAATTTAGATACCTGCTGTGTAGCATTGTGTAGTGGGGATCTACCGAATTGACACAATCATTGTCAAAGGGGTTAATTGGTTTAACATGAGGTTATATAGGAAAAGTTAAAACAGTTATTTTATGGCCTTGAGCTTAGACATTCATGGCTCAACACTGCTAGGTAATTAGATTGGCTTTTGAAGATCTTGGCCCATACCCAGGTATGCAGCCAACCTATGTACCCCTTCCACACCCCAAAGAAAAACAAATTATCTCCTCCTAGACCACCAGACTAGATTTGATAAAACGTTGCAGGGACGTTTTGTGCATAAAGCTTTACGAACGCAGTTCAAATAATTGAATTCCATCAAGAACTCTGGTTGCTGTGGCAACAGAAAGGATATTCTTGAAAATATTCTTGTCTGAAACCACAAAACATAGAACTTAGATAGTTTGCAAACAGGTTGAGATAGAAATCCTCTGCCAAAGATTGTTCAAATGCCCCTGGGATTATAAATGGCCTTGCCAGGACGGGGAGGTCAGTTGATTTTAAATAGGCTTAAATAAATGAAAAACCTTACACAATCTTCTTGTCTGAAATCACAAGGCCTAGGACAAAGATATATTGCATGGAACATTAGCTAGATGTCTAACAAGATTGTTTAAATGTGCGCCTTGTTTCATAACTGACCCTACCTCGGGGGTCACTTGATTTTGATAGAATTTTATAGGGAAAACCAAAAAAAAAACCCTCTTGTCTGAAACTACAACGCCAAGGGCTAATATTTTTGGCATGGAGCATCATTTAGTGGTCATCTTCCAAGATTGTTCAAATTATGCTCCTGGAGGCAAAATTGACCCTACCCCAGGGTCATTTGATTTGCATAGACATGTATATAAAAAACTTTTTGTCAGAAGACACAAGTCCAAGTTTGAAGCTATACCATTTTGATCTCTACACTAGACAAGTTCAAGTTTTACAAGTTTAAAAAAAATGTAATTTTTCCCATTTAGTCTTCATTTATTATCTAATAAAATATTTGGTATGTAGGTAACTTGCAATGACTTCAATCCTTCGATGGGGTTTGAGGTCACTTGGGCCATCGAGACTTAAACCATAATTTTCTACTTAACCTAAAAAAGCCTTCATTTATTGACCAATAACATAGATATATAGTATTAAGGTTCAATGCATGGACCCTCTTTTTTGATTTTGTTTTGAAGTCATTTGAACAAGCTGTAGGTCAACGAGGCTTACAATAGATTTATCTTCTTTCTGTCAAATAGCCTTTATTTATTGACCAATATTTTAGATATCTGGTTTATAGGCACCTGCAATGAACCTCTACCATTCACCGGTGATAGAGTCAGTCCACCAAGGTTAAAATTAGAGTTTTCTGCGTTTTGTTATGGAGCCTTCATTTATTCATCGATTTCTTAGTTATAAGGTATGTTTTTTTTTTTTTTTACCATTTTTATTTCCTTTCAACACAAATACAAAAAAGAAAACACATGTTTTGAGAGTGTTTGACACACACAATACATTTTACATAATATATTTAATAGCATTCAAAACACTAAAAAATGTAGCAAATACACACATGGAATTATACTCAGTGCTGATAGGATTTGTTTCTATTAAAAAAAAACATGAGAGAAAGAGAGAGGGAGAGAGGGAGAGAGAGATATCTTCTCTTTGCTTTCCAATTTCATATAATCATTTAGCTTAACCTTTTCGTAATTATCATAACTATTAGTAATTTATTTAGACAGAAATTCACTCCATTTATTATAAAATATACCTAACTTATTTTTCTGAGTTGCGATTATTTTTTCTACATGGATCTTTTGATGTATGAAAGGTACAAAATTGACAAAGGATGGCAAAATTTTATTACACTTACTTTTAAAAATATAGTATTTCGCCAAAATCATTAAATAATTAATAATATTTCTTTTCCATGGTTCTGGTTCTATTTCAAAAGTACCGAAAGAAATCATCTGGAAAGTCAAAGACCTAGCTTGTATTCCCTTTATATTAAGGTATCTATGCAATTCAACCCAGAACTTTTGAATTATGTAGCATTCCCAAAACATATGTTTAACTGTTTCTGTGGCCATATTACAAAAGTCACAGAGGTTACTTGGAACAAGTTTACATTTAAATAGAAAGACATTATTTGGAACAATCCTCATTATATATTTATACTGAAATTCTCTTAGTTTTGTGTCTATCGTACAAGTTATGGGTGTTATGAATATTTCTTTCCAGTCTATATCAGTTTGCATCCATTTCTCTAAAACTTTGATGTTTCGTTTATTTATTTTTTTCTTTACTTCGATGTTATAAAGCATCTTATTTATTTTTGTATTTGGTTTTATCCTTAATACTAGGTATTCTGGTTCAGGCCTTCTATTTCTATCATTGTTAATTATTTTTTCCTTCCACGATTTTTTTATACATGAGAGTAATGTGTGATATTTGAGAAAATCTGTCACTGGCACATTATACAGTCTCTGCAATTGAGAAAAAGTATAATACCGATAATTTTTGAAGTCAAATATCTGGTCAATGTATATAATCCCTAACTCATACCATTGTTTATAGAAAAAAGGTGTATCATGTGTATTTACAATATAGGAATTATTCCAAATTATTTGTTTCATGTAATTAGTAATCTCGGAACAAAAATTTAAGCTACACCATGCAGACAGAATTTCTTTCAGAAAGATATAACTAATATTTAATCGTTTTGCATGCTCACTGTTACAATTACTTTTAAAAAATAATAAACCTCCTCTCTTTTGTAACTCATTTATGTATATAGTTTTAAGCGTAGAATGGTTTTCAAATATGATTCTTTTCACCCAACTGGCTTTTAATGATATTAACATCGAATTTAAGTCTATCATAGATAGACCACAATTTTCATAGTCTTGTATTATAATATCTCTTGCTATTTTATCAGGTTTCGAGTCCCACAAAAAGTCAAACATTGATCTGTTTATTTCCTGTACCAGTGCAATGGGAGGATTCGTTAAGACTGTTAGTGGATATATTAGTTTTGGGAATGCAAACGTTTTAAGAACCGTTATTTTGCCAATGAGTGATAGTTTCCATCTTTTCCATGTTAGCAATGTGTGTTTAAACTGCGCTATTTTTGGTTCGAGATTCAAACTGTGAATACTTGTTTTGTTATTCGTAAAAGTGATACCTAAAGTTGCTGTTTGATTTGACCAATTAAAAGGTTTTTCATGGCAAAATTTGATAGTAGAATTCTTAAGAGAGCCGACCCTCATTACATTACATTTTGTCTGATTTAACCGTAAACCGGAAATATCACTAAATTTATCTAACGTACTTATTAACGTTTCAAAAGATCGTTTGGATCCATCTAAAAAGAAACTAGCGTCATCTGCAAAGAGAGTTTGTTTGACCTCAACATTTGACAAATATATCCCTTTAATATTTTGGTTGTTTTCTATAGCCATTGAAAGAACTTCAATACAAATTATGAAAATGTAAGGTGAAAGAGGACAGCCTTGTCTTACCCCCTTTTGGATATCAAAGAATTCAGAAAAATATCCGTTATTAGAGATACAACTTTTAGCATCTGAATAAAATAACCTTACCCAATTTACTAGAGAATCGCCAAAATTAAAGTATTTAAGACATTTAAAAATAAATGGATGATCAAGGCTATCAAAGGCTTTATGAAAATCTGAAAAGAAGATAAGACCTTTTTCATCATTTCCATTCAGTTTTTCTATGACGTCATATATAATTCTTACATTTTCACCAATATATCGGCCTTTAATGAAACCTGTCTGGTCTTTATTAATAATTTTGACTATGACTTTTTTAATTCTATTGGCAATTGCTTTTGACGCTATTTTGTAGTCTACGTTTAAAAGGGATATAGGTCTCCAGTTATTTATATCATTCAGATTTTTATCCTTTTTTGGAAGTAGTGAAATTATTCCTTGTGTTTGAAGCTCAGATAGTTTACCAATTTGAAAAGAGTAGTTTAGAGATTGTATCAAAAATGTTTTAATGTCTCTCCAAAATAGTTTATAAAATTCTACTGTAATTCCGTCTGAGCCTGGGCTTTTCATGTTTTTCATTTCTTTCAGTTATAAGGTATGTTGGTACCTCTTC
Organism: Cyclina sinensis; assembly: GCA_012932295.1. NCBI lineage: Eukaryota > Metazoa > Mollusca > Bivalvia > Venerida > Veneridae > Cyclina > Cyclina sinensis. The sequence goes on from JAAONU010000016.1 coordinate 9,119,541, forward strand.
ATGGACCTCTACTAGTGGGTGGGGCTTCAGATAAATTGGGTCAAGTTTAAGAGAGATATTTCTACCTAACGTTATGCTCGCATTCGATTCAGTCTTAAACAAACGTTCGCAAAACATTTTTAAACAATAGATCTCCGTTCTTTTCTAAACCAACCTGATTCAATCATGGGTTCCAGAAGTATTGGGCCAGAATAGTCTTGTTTTGCAATGTCGGCATGATAGCGGTATCACAGCTTTAATAATCTTACAATCTACTGGCCTGAGTCTTTAACTATTGGCCGATGTCTTAGATATTTTTATGTGTTTTCCATGGACATCTGTTCTTGGGTTGGATTTTAGGTAACAAGTGTCAAGGTTACCGAGGCTAAAAAACAAAAATGGCCCCAGCCCAAGGGTATTTTTTAATAGACTGACCTAGGCAAAAACGTCAAAAATCTTCTAGTTGAAAACCTAAAGGCCTGGAATTTAGATATTTGGTGTGTGAATGAAATTATTACAGTTGTATTCAGGTGAGAGGTAACACAGCCACCATAGCCCTCGTGTTTCAAACTCCGACGGCAGTACCGATCAGAAATTAAGGAAAGAGTCATTGAAAGCAGAAAATATATAAATCGAGTACTTTGTAAAAGAAATGTATTATTGCCTTTTCACCAGATTTCTTTGTTTTATATTTCTCTTAACTTTCTGTTTTGATATTGAAAGTCTAGACAACCCAATAGCCATATATTTTAATGATTTTTTATTCTTTTTTTACCCTTTTAACTAGATGTTCATATTTTGCATAACTTAAAATTGACAAAAAATGACTTAATTATTTTAGAAGAAAAAGTACGGTATACTAAATACCACTTAGTTTGTAAATCTCGATGAAAGCTACGAGTTAATTCAATGACAGCAGTTTCATTTACACAAAATTCATTTGCTATAACTTAGATCAGAGCTGTGAGCAAAACTTTTGAATAGTTAGGAAACTCGGATCTATTTAATTCAATATGTACGGTTATGTGAGATCATTCCACTTCAAGCCATACACACACGTTATTATTCATTTATCACCTTATTTTGCATAACGTACACAATCTATGGTCAGGAAGTACTTAATGTATTAGATCCCTCAACTCTGAAGAGTATTCAATTTCATTGAATTGTGTAGGATTGAGACATTTTCACTGAAGAGCACGGTCTATATGTGTTTATCTGATTGTTTGGCTTTTTGCTTATAAATTGTTCTAATCTATAATTGTTTTAGATTTGTTTTAAAAATAAATTTAATATCTTTCGTTTTACATATAAAAAATTGTCATAAAAAATAATGAAAATTGAGTATCATTGATTTCAATAATTTTTTTCTCTAAAAGACGAAGTTGAACCTCGGAAAAATATATTTTGTGGTCAGTACAAGGCTACAAACCGTTTTTTCTACCTTAAAGGCCTATTTAATCTTATTAGGTTTAAAGATAACGTTTGTCATATCTTGAAATGTTCATCGTAAAAGTGTCTTACATTTGTCTATATTTTATAGAAAGATGTTATGTTTCCTAAACAATCTTATTTAAATGAGATTTGAAAAAAGGGTCTGTTATAGATCTTATTTTTTTCCCTTCTTGACAACACAGATAGTTTGGGAAAACAACCGACAATACAGGTATTTTTGTATAAGCCGTTATGAACGAACGATTCAGTGTAGACGCATTTTCTTTACAAACCAAAAGTCAGCCATTTTGATTTTCAACAATATCATTAAACATATAAGAAATTTTCAAAATCGAGTATATAATGCATTAACACAAAACAGAATATAAATAACACATGGCTGTCGGGGTTGTAGGGGGTATTGTCAACCCGAGAACTGGTATATTACCCCGAAAAATCTTGTAATATACTTGCAAACGACATTTTTTGTTCTTGTCAAAATATGGGAACGTCTTTTGGTTACGATCCTGATCAATAAACACTTTTATGATAATAATATTTACTAAAAATAGAATAATCAGTCTAAGGGAGTTAACTAGGAACATACTGAGTACGGACGTATGTAGGAGTTATGTGCCTCAGTGTGATTTTTAGAAATAACTCCTGGGGAATATTCTTTATGAGGGTGATATTTGATCAGAACACATAGGTCTATAGATTGGAGTTTTACATTGAAGAATATATTGAGGTATAATAAATTCAAATATGCCTTACGCACACGGCAAGATGTACAACGTTACAAATTAAATTGCTTCTGAGATGATAATAAACATCCTTGTTACATTTACATTCTGTTACATTTAGACAAGCATAAGCAATTGGAGGGAAAATCATGAAAAGCTTTCAATAAACACGGAAAAGGTGTGTGTTCGTCAACTCTTCCCAATGCTGAATGGCGTACACTGACTGATCATTCATGCATGAAACGTTTGTGCACCCAACTCGTAACGCCACCTATGGGATCTTGAATAAAGGGTTATCAATTTTCATCTGTTTCATAAATTAAATGAATATGTCATTGATACACCTTGTTTACTTTTAGAAAGTTTTAGCATGGAGCACGTTGCAAACACCGCACTAAGTTACACTGAAGTATATTTGCTTTTTTTTTTTTTGAAAAACATATATGTCGTTGGACTTGGGGATTTTATGGCAGTGACTCATATGTTTGTAAACATATAAATGAAAATGCAAAACTACAACCAGAAGTCACAATTTTATGTATATAAACATACAAACATGCTCAACCCCGCAATTCAGTTTAAAAAAGGTATATCATAGACTGAAATATAACACAAAAACAAACTGCTGAAATACGGTTATGACTTATATATATTTACTGCTTAATATGCAGTTATTCTTTTATTAGATATTATCATAATTAATTACAATCTTTTGAGTCTAGGCCAAACAAAACATTCCTTGGCAAAACATTTTCCTTACATCTGTGGAATAGCGTCAAACAAGTAGGAATTGTTTCAGATTTAGCTATAGATGCATACCGTATTACATTTTATACTGTCTTCCTTCATGCAGACCATCCCAGTCTAGCTAAATCTAAAAGATGCGTTACATATTTAACACAATTCACGTACTTCTCATGTATATAGACAAATGTATAAGATTCAAGCTTCATGTCTTTTCCCATTGTATTTCACTAAAAAACATAAACTATTAGGAATGATGATGTTTTTTAAACTAAGAAACATATCCATAGTTAAAACTGGTTACGAACAACCAAATTGAGGTTTTTCGAAAGGTTTTGGAAAATTCATAAATTTCGTAGCTTTCAAAACTCGGAGGCAAACTATTTTGATTTCATGTGTTATATGAAGCTCCATCCGAGAACGCTTCTATTTGATGAAAATGTTATATGTTGACGGTAACAAACACGTCGTATCTTACATGCAAGTAATGCAAATGTTGTTTCAGTTTTGATAAACACATTTCTAAATAAATCGATACACATCCTTTTTTACATGTGTGTATAACTAAATTTGATTTCTCTTGACAGTAACGAAGAGAACATTCTCGATCGTACTTAAGGTGGACAGTTATTAAAACTAATGACCATTTGCTCAGGTAAGAATTCTTTAATACGTATCTTAATAGAAAGGCTAGATGTATTTTTCGTTAAAGTCAACTAAAGGCTTTTTTGTGTGCTGACAACTGTAGTTTGCATTTTCGGAACCCATAATAACTATAACACATTGGTGTTATTTGCAAAATCCTTTTTAATAGTGTATGTTGATCTTTTTATTCCAGTTATTAAATATGTCTGTTTTGTCATTTGAAATAAACTTGTGTTTCCGCAGTTGCTTCAAGCTATAGTGTTATAATCATTTCAATAATAGTGTTTGTATTAAACAATAAATGTAAAAAAATATTATGAAACTCCTGAGGTGGAAAATAAATAGGAATAAACATTACACAGTACCGTATTATGAATTTCAGCTGCCTGATCAGAAATGGCTTCAGAAGGGTCAAAAACGCCGGTAAGAGTTTTCATTTCATTAAACACGTAGTAAAAGTCGCATTGAGTTTATAATTAATACATTTGAATTTATAATTATTACATTTTAGCTTTGGTGTTAGAAGATGTTTACAAATAAGCATGCATACCAACCCCGTTGTATGTAACAGTGATAGTATTACAATATGTTTTAAACATATCTGGTGATCACTTTCGATATTTTTACTAAGTATAAAGAAAGTCTTTAGAGGCTATGCGTCCTTGTTTATGTATGTGATAGTGACAGTAACAAGGTAGTAATGCAAGTAAAATCAAAATCGTTGGATGACAGATTCGTAACTCTCATAATAACTTGAAGGCGTTTATAAAACCCGAGGAGAGTGTAACTTCATTAAAAAAATATGAATTAACCTTAACGTCAAGGTGCAATTTTATTGGCTGAGATAGTATCATTTGCATCATACTAGAATATGCAAGTTAATCGTGAGCACTATAGTTAAACACGAGTTTATGTAATCAGAACAAATTAAAATATAATTGTTGTTACCTATTCTGGTTTTAAATTATACATATTTTGTTTGTCAGCTTATCAATTTAGTCTGCCTGCAGAATAAATATGAGCTATTATGAAACTGCTGATCACAAAGAATAAAAATGGTAAAAAACAAACATAAATGTATGATTCTGTATGAATCCTGAAGAGAAAGTTTGATTTTGACAGGATTCGAACCCATGCTCTTCCGGTCAGTAAAGTGCGGGTGGTGAACTACACTATTGAGCCACAGCAAGTTTGTGGTACCAAGGATTAGAAGTAACAATATAAACAAAGTGTCTGCTCGTAACTAATGGTGTAAATTATATTATGATGTGTGTTTTTTAACAAAAAATGATATAGTAACATAGTTTAGATCACAATTACAACTAGAATTTCAATAGGCATAAACATCTTTTTTAAGCATCGCCGACACATCTGTGCTTCAGTCGCTGTAACATGTTGCTGCACAGATTATTCAAAAGAGTAGCATGAACTTCAAAGTGTTCCCATGCGTTGGGACAAGAACTGTCATGGCAGTTAATAGTGATTAAGCATGTCCCGTAATATTTTGTTGTCCCATACAGTCATGGACTGGATAAACACAAATCCAAGATGTGTTAAAGAAGCTGATGTTACTGATATTAAATGCTATTCAAGCATTGACTTTATAAACCCCATTCAAAAGTTTTGAACATTGGTTCAAGTTAATACGATAGGGGGTTAGTGGCAATATATTAAATGTCATGCGTTCAATGTACAAACATGTTACCTCTAGATTTAAAAGTTTCGAATATGTGAGCGGAAGTTTTATCAGTACTTTAGGTGCAAGACAGGTTTTTTTGTTGTTGCATTAATCAAATTCATCTTCTTATTTGTGGCTTTATAAACTGATATCATAAAGTCTTGGTGTTGAAACATTGATTTCATTATCGTAATTATTTATGTCTCCCCCCAAAAATGGGGGAGACATATTGTTTTTCCCCTGGTTGTCCGTCCGTCCGTCCGTCTGTCCGTCACAAAATCGTGTCCGCTCTGTATCTTCTAAAGCCCTTGAAGGATTTTTATGAAACTTGGGTCAGATGTTCACTTCATCAAGGCGACGTGCAGAACCCACTTTGCGGGTGTGGTGTCTCAAGGTCAAGTTCACACTTGGAGGTTAAGTGTCAAATGCAACAAAATCGTGTCCGCTCTGTATCTTCAAAAGCCCTTGAAGGATTTTTATGAAACTTGGGTCAGATGTTCACCTCATCAAGGCGACGTGCAGAACCCACTTTGCGGGTGTGGTGTCTCAAGGTCAAGGTCACACTTGGAGGTTAAATGTCAAATGCCACAAAATCGTGTCCGCTCTGTATCTTCAAAAGCCCTTGAAGGATTTTTATGAAACTTGGGTCAGATGTTCACCTCATCGGGGGAGACATATAGTTTTTCCCCCGGTTGTCTGTCCGTCCGTCTGTCTGTCACAAAATCGTGTCCGCTCTGTATCTACCAAAGCCCTTGAAGGATTTTTATGAAACTTGGGTCAGATGTTTGTCTCATCAAGGCGACATGCAGAACCCACTTTGCAGGTGTGGTGTCTCAAGGTCAAGGTCACATTTGGAGGTTAAATGTCAAATGCCACAAAATCATGTCCGCTCTGTATCTTCAAAAGCCCTTGAAGGATTTTTATGAAACTTGGGTCAGATGTTCACCTCATCAAGGCGACATGCAGAACCCACTATGCGGGTGTGGTGTCTCAAGGTCAAGGTCACACTTGGAGGTTAAATGTCAAATTTTACAATCGTCTGATTCAATACTGCCTGCAGCAACTGGCTAGGGGGAGACATATGTTTTTGTTCAATCAAAAACCATTTCTAGTTAATCAAATGTATCCCAAAAACTATGTTGACACAGAGCAGGTTTGTAACTGAGCTTTTATTGTTTCAACGTCTTCGCAAAATGAGAGATAAGATTATCTTAAAGTTTAGTATATTAAGCGAAATGACTAAAAGTATGTTCTTTTTTATCACTGTTTTATCATGTTTCATGTTTGAACTGTGATCATCAAGTTTTATATTTTATAAAAATTCTGTCATTCTCTATAGTTTACTGGCCACCCATTACCACTATTGTTTAAGAGAAGCAGTTTCTGTCTTTAAAGTCGTAATCATTTCTTTAAAATATTCTATTATCTCATTTTGAAAGTCAGTTATTTTAAGGAATTTAGTTTATAGAAATGCCACTAAATCATTTCGTCCTTACTGAACTTTCTTTTGGATTGCAAGAAGAGGAACATAATTCCATCTTAGTGAGTTTAATTCTATTTATTATTTGATTTATTAAGTATAGGTTAAAGTTTATTAGTACGTATTTACAAAATTAAATTGGTCAGGCGCGGCGCAGCCGCGCGACCAGTTTAATTTTGTAAATACGTACTAATAAATTTTAACCAGCTTAGTGTTTTAAATTATTTTTGTACACTCTTAACATGTCTCTGCCCTCTTTCGTCACGCGAATTTGATTGACACCTCGAAACACCAAAATCATGCCTGTCATCCATGTTCCGTCGATATCGGCGAGGTCTGATCTTTTACCGACTTATGTAAATTAGAATCTTCTTTCGCTGGCACACAGAAACATAACTTTAATCGAGAAGGTCGAACACGTTTCACAACAAAATGAGTGCAGATCAAGTCACAAGTTTTGATGTCTTAGGTGATTCGGATTTCTTTGAAATGCTGTACTTTTGCAATTTTGTTTTTGTTCTAATATTTCGAGTTGTGAAACTGATTTAACACGATATTTAATGATACATGCACACTATAATTATATTGACTTGCGTAATTGAATACTGTACTTTTCCGACGGCATTTTCACCTGCAAGCAGCGGCACGAATATATTATTTACCGTGTATTGTATATTTAATTTACATGTATGCATTACATAAAATGAGAGGATATTTTACTTTACTAGTGAAAGCCAACCATAATTACAAAAGATGAATTTAGTTCAATGTATTCTGTATCGCATGAATGTAAACAAAAACCCAATATCCATGTAACTCCGCCTCCAAGGCACACATGCGGAATAACGTTGGTAAATCATTTCATTTGATTTACCTGGTTAGTAGCACTGGTTGTTAAAAACTGATTTACTAAAATAAATTCTTTTAAAATTTGAAAAATGCTGCCATCTCATTGGACAAAAAATAATTTCAAACACTAACTCTGTTTAATGTCCTGAATGGAGCCATATTAATAAGCATTCACTGTCTTTATCAGTATTGAAGTTTAAGGAAAGTCTTTTGTGTTTGTATTGTATTCGCCATATTTTTACAGTAGCTCTTGTAAAACAATGTTGTCTCTTTCTTCATTTTACTGACCATCATATTAACAGTATTGTTTAAAAGAAGCATTTCTATCTAAAGCTTAAAGTCACTTAGTTTATACTTACCCGATAATCATGTTTTTGTAAGCCGAATCTTTTTAAGGAAATCAGTTTATAAAGAAGCCATTAATCATATCAATTTACTGAACTTTTTTATTTTAGGAAGAATTGTTAAAAGAAATGAAGGTAAGTTACACTGTATTTATTGTTTGAAAAATTAACTCTGTTTAATTTCCTGAATGGAGCAGTATAATGTCGATAAGAATTTTTGTAAAGAAAATATCTTACTTTGATTATTACCACTGCTCATAAAGTCTACAAATTTTGCAAATTGATTTGCTTTAATCATAAAACTTTAGTTCCTGCAAGTTAAAGTCGAACACTGGTAATTGTACAAATAATAAACATTCGCTGTCTTTATCAGTATTGAAGTTTAAGAAAAGTCTTTTTGTGTCTGTATTGTATTTGTCATATTTTGACAGAATTATTTTGTCAAACAATGTTGTCTCTTCTTCATTTTATGAAAAAAAAACACATTAAATGTATTGTTTTAAAGAAGCAGTCTTTATCTAAAGGTTATAGTCACTTAGTTTATAATTACCCTGTAATCTTGATTTTGTAAGCCAATTTTTTTAAAGCGACTGACTCACAAAAGTTTGCTGAAATTTTTTATTCTTTCAAATCTAGGAGAATTTAATATACCATGGGAAAAATATAATATTATGCTTCTATACACCATGAAAACTGAAAAAAAAAGTTTTGACTGAACCAGGATTCGAACCCACGACCTTTCGGTCAGTAAAATATAGTGCGACGACTTAGACCACTGAGCCACGGCATCTAGTTCTTAGATTGCCTCAAAATTAATTTTATAAATAAAGTATCTACCCCGTGATTAACGGGGTAAATTTTTTACTGATAAAAGTGTGTAAAACTTTATATTTTGATGTTTTTCTGTAACAAAAGCTGAGTCAGTAACTTAATTTAAATATGTTCTTCACGATTACAGCAAGAATTTCAAGATGTATAAACATTTTCTTTTTATCATCGTCTGTGAGTCAGTCGCTTAGTTATAGAGAAGCCACTTAATCATATCACTTTACTTTACTTATTTTTGATTTTAGGGAAAAGAGAAAGAAGAACAGGTAAGTTAAACTGTATTCATTGTTAAGGAAAGTCTTTTTTGGTCGAACTGTATTCGTCACTTTTGCACCGTATGTTTTGTAAAACAGCACATTAACAATATTGTTTAAAAGAACTAGTTTCTATCTAAACGTTATAGTCACTTAGTTTATACTTACCCTATAACTTTGTTTTTGTAAGCCCAATCTTTTTTTATAGAGAAGCCACTTAATCGTATCAATATACTGAACTTGTTTCTTGATTTTATGAAAAAATGGAGAAAAAAAAACAAATATTGGTAAATTTAACGGTATTTATTGTGTAAAAAATTAAATCTGTTTAAATTCCTGAATGGAGCAATTTAATGTCGATAAGAATGTTTGTAAAGAAAATATCTTACTTTGATTATTACCACTGCTGATAAAGTCTAAAATTTTGCTAATTGGTTTGCACTTAACAATACAAATTTAGTTTTTACAAGTTAAAATTGAACACTGGTAGGAGTACAAAAAATTGGCATGTACTGTTTTTATCAGTATTGAACTTTAAAGAAAGTATGTTTTGTTTGAACTGTATTCGTCACATTTTCACCATATATTTTGTAAAACAATATTGTCTCTTTCTTCATTTTACTAAACAGCATTTTAACAATATTGATTAAAAGAAGCAATTTCTATCTTAAAGTTATAGTCACTTAGTTTATACTTACCCTATAATTTTGTTTTTGTAAGCCGAATCTTTTTAAAGATCTCAGTTTTAAAAGAAGCCACTTAATCGTATCAATTTATTTAACTTTTTTTGATTTTAGGAAGATTTGGTGAAAACAATGCCGGTAAGTTACACTGTATTTATTGTTTGAAAAATTAACTCTGTTGAATTTCCTGAATGGAGCAGTATAATGTCGATAAGAATTTCTGTAAAGAAAATATCTTACTTTGTCTATTAGCAATGTTGATAAAGTCTACAAATTTTGCAAATTGGTTTGTATTTAATCATACAAATTTATTTCCTGCAAGTTAAAGTTGAACACTGGAAGGAGTACAAATAATAAACATTCACTGTTTTTATCAGTATTGAACTTAAAAATTTAAGGAAAGTCTTTTTTGTTTGAATTGTATTCGTCACATTTACACCGTATGTTTTGTAAAACAATGTTGTATCTTTCTTCATTTTACTAAACAAGACAGTAACAATATTGTTTGAAAAAAAAAGTTTCTATCTAAAGGTTATAGTCAATTAGTTTATACTTACCCTATTATCTTGTTTTTGTAAGCCCAATCTTTTTAAGGAATTCAGTTGATAGAGAAGCCACTTAATCATATCACTTTACTGAAATTATTTTTGAATTTATGAAAATATGGAAAAAGAACGGGTAAGTTAGACTGTATTTATTGTGTAAATAAATTACTCCGTTCAATCTCCTGAATGGAGCAATATAATGTCGATAAGAATGTTTGTAAAGAAAATATCTTACTTTGATTATTACCACTGCTGATAAAGTCTACAAATTTAGCAAATTGGTTTGCATTACACTATACGTATTCAGTAATTAACATTTACTGTTTTTATCAGTATTGAACTTTAAGGAAAGGCTTTTCTGTTTGAATAGTATTCGTCACATTTACAATGTTGTCTCTTTCATAATTTTATTACCAAAACATCAACAATATTGTTTTAAAGAAGCAGTTTCTATCTAACACAGAGTTATAGCTCTTGATTAGTTATTCAGAATGCACACAGTAACATATGTTTCCGCGCTATTTCTCAGCAACTGCTTACTGGATATCAACGAAACTATATGGGAACCATCACAACCATAAGGAGCTGTGCATATCATTGGAATATCCAGGTCGGACCATTTAAGAGTTATGGCCCCTGAATAGTTATTCACTATGTATAATAAATAACTTTTTTTTTTCTTCAAGCTGAAGATGAAAATGTTGTGTATTTTAAAATGAATGAACAAGAATCGCATTATCACTCCTTGTCAGTGGTTTGACCAAAATTTGAAAAGTGAGAAACAAGAGTGTTGTATTCATTTTCGAGAGGGTTATTATCAAAATGGGGATGTTTGATGAAACTTGGATGTTGAGTTCTATTTGCCATTGCTGTATCAATAAAAAAGTATTGACAAAAATTAAAGATTTAAACAAAAAACAGCTATTTCTAAAAGTTGTTCCATGATTTCCTGAGAAGGGTATAAATGTCTTGCATAAAGAAGGCTCGTTTTACCTACAAATGCTTCTGTTCGCAAATCCTCAGATATTTTGCATGCAATTCTCACCAAACTTTCACATAATGATTGCGTCATTTGCCGAAGCGGTTATTGTCCGGATTTTGTGACGGCATTATTATACCCCCGCATTTTTAACTGTCCGTCCGTCAGTCCGTCCGTCAATCCGTCCGTCCGTCCGAAAACTTTAACATTGGCCATAACTTCCTTATTAGTAAGTGTATTCACTTCATACTTGCACACAACATCCACCGGGACAAGAACTTCTCACTGACTTATATTTATTTGACCTTGACCTCTGACTGACCTTCTCCTTGAAGATCCAATTGTCCAAAAACTTTAACATTGGCCCTAACTTCCTTATCAGGAAGTGGATTAACTTCATGTTTGGTCACAACACCCCTTTGGACAAGACCTTCCCACTGACCTATATTTATTTGACCTTGACCCCTGAATATCCAATTGTCCAAAAAATAACTTTTGTCCATAACTTCTATATTAGTAAGTGGATATAATTCATAATTGGACACAACACGCCTATGGACAAGACCTTCCGATTGACCTATATTTATTTGACCTTGACCCCTGAATTACTGCTCCTCAGCTCAAAGATCAAAACCCCGCTTTCGAGGGCATTGTCATCTTACAGTGACAGTTCTTGTTTTTGACAGAGTTACTGTCTTTCGGTGATTTTTATAAATATTATATAAATGTTGTTGTGCGTAACTCCTACATTTTGTATGTGATTTCCAGCAATCTTTCACATAATGTTTAACAACATGAACTGCACCGCATGTCATCACATTTTGCGATTACACTATTTTCGAACTACTTATTGCTCTTTTTTCAAGATGATAACCACATCATTATTCTTTGAAAAAACTATTATTATACTTTCTGTGACACAGTCTCGTGAACTGAACTCATTTTTGATTTTAGGAAAAGAGGGAAAAGGTATTGTTAGTTAAACTGTATTTAGTGTTTTAACAATTAATTCGGCTTAATCTCCTGAAAACAGCAATATCATGTAAATCTGCAAAGTTATCAAAAAAAAATCGAGCTGTGATTATTTCCACTGCTGATTAATTAATATTATTTTATCAAAATTTATGGATTAAATTATAAATGACTCTAGTTCCTACACTTTAAAGTAGAAAACTTGATTAAGCACAGATAGAAGATACGCACTGTTTACATAAATATTAAACTTTTAGTCAAGTTTCTTTTTAAATAATTATCGTCATAATTGTACCGTAGAATTATCTTATTTGTAATAAATTGTTGCAACTTTCTTCCCTTTTTTCACCAATACAATACATTACTGGCAATTATTATAAAACTTATAAATAATCACTTTCTTTTAAGTTAAAAACACGCAAATACCATACGTGTCATTACTTCGACTGCTGATAAAGTCAACCCATATTGAAAAATGGTTTGCACTTAATTATTGCAAACATGGCAGACCTGATTATAAGGCTATATAAAGGAAAACAGGCGGACATGTTCATTTTAAGGTCAGAACATTTTTAAAACAGGAAAAAAATAAAACAAAATCACTTTACAATCAAGTATAAAAGATAGAAAACCAAGGTAATTTGGTTGCAGTGTCTAAATACATGAGTAAATTAGCCAGGGGTATTTTGGCATTTATGCGTTAAAGATTTCTTTTCCTTTATTTAGTAAATAACAAATGACCAGTATTAGTACTGAAGTTGTCAATAGAGGAAACACCAGGGCAATTTCAATCTGTGTTGATTGTGATGATGCTAAATTTTATTTTTTTTGTTTTTGATGTGTGGGCATTTTTATGTTGAAAAGTTTTAGAAAACAATTTTATACATTTCTTTTAATAGAACAACTGCACGTTTAGTGCTGTTGAAGGATTTGTTTTAGCTCACCTGAGCACAGAGTGCTAAGGGTGAGCTTTTCTGATCGGTTTTTGTCCGTCGTCCGTCCATCCTTCCGTCTGTCGTCAACTTTTCATTCAAACGATATCTCCTCTGAACCCAAAGGGCTAAATTTATTAAAACTTGCCTGAGGTGTTCCTTGCATGAAACTCTACCAAGATTGTTCAAATAGTTCTGGTCCATTGCATTTCTGGTTCACTGGAGCTTAAAATAGATTTTAAAGGTTTAGATATTTGAAATGAAGCAATATCAAGTGGACCTCTACCAATTTTGTTCAAATTATGGCCCTGGGGTCAAAACTGACCCCACCCCAGGGGTCAGTTGATTTTTCATAGATTTATATACGGAAAACTTAACAATCTTCTTGTCAGAAACTAGAAGGCCTAGAGTTTAGATATTTGGTGTGCAGCATTGTCCAGTGAACTTCTACCAAGTTTGTTCAAATCATGGACCCTAAGTCAAAAATGGCCCCGCCCCAGGGGTCACATGTTTTACAGAGACTTATATAGGAAAAACATTAAAAAATCTTCTTGTAAGAAACTGCAAGGCCTAGGGTTTAGATATTTAGTTTGTAGCATTGCCTAGTGGACCTCTACTACGTTTATTCAAATTATAGCCACTGGGTTAAAAATGGCCCTGCCCCTGGGGTCACTTGTGTACATAGAGTTATTTAGGAAAAGGTTTTTAAAAATCTTCTCATCAGAAACCAAAAGGCATATAGCTTGGATATTTTGTGTGTAGCATTGTCTAGTGGACCTCTACTAAGTTTCTTCAAGTTTTATCCCTGGGGACAAATTTGGCCTGGGGGGGGGGGGGGGGGAGAGGGCGGAAGTCAATTGATTTTACATAGGCTTATATAGTGAAAACTTTGAAAATCTTCTTGTAGAAGGAGAGGTAACATTTTCAGTCCAAATAATCTTGAAGTTTGTCAGAAAGAATTTTTCTATGATTTCTAGCTCAAGTTCGAATATGGGTCATCTAAGTTCAAAAACTAGGTCACAGAGCCCAAAAATAGAACAACCTTGTTAACATTCTAGAGGTTACATTTTTAGAAAAATATCCCAGAAAATTTTCCGGAAAGTTGCTTCAATGATTTCTAGCTAATATTCGAACTCTAGAGGTAACATTTTCAGTCCAAATTAACTGAAAATCTGTCAGAAAGGTTGCTTTAAAGATTTCTAACTCAACTTCGAATATAGATCATCTGGGGTCAAACACTAGGTCACAGGGCCTAAAAATAGAAAAAAATATGTTAACACTCTAGAGACTACATTTTCAGTCCAAATAAACTGGAAATTTGTCAGAAAGGTTGTTTTAATGATTTCTAGCAAAAATTCGAATACTAGTCATCTGGGGTCAAAAACTAGGTCACAGTGCCCAAATATGGGAAAACACACTAGAGGTAAAATTTTAATTCCAAATAACCTGGAAATTCGTCAAAAAGGTTGCTTCTATGATTTCTAGCTCAATATCGAATATGGGTCATCTGGAGTCAAAAACTAGGTCACAGAGCCCAAATACCGAAAACTTTGTTAGCACTCTAGGGGCTTCATTTTCAGTCAAAATGTCATGGAAATTTGTCCGAAAGATTGTTTTGATGATTTGTAGCTCAAGTTTGGATATGGGTCATCTGGGGTCAAAAAACTAGGTCACAGAGTTCAAATATCGAAAAACTTGTCAACACTCTAGAGGCTACATTTTAAGTCCAAATAACCTGGAAATTTGTCAGAAATATTATTTCAATAATTTCTAGCTCAATATCGAATATGGGTCATCTGGAGTCAAAAACTAGGTCACAGAGCCCAAATACCGAAAACTTTGTTAGCACTCTAGGGGCTTCATTTTCAGTCAAAATGTCATGGAAATTTGTCCGAAAGATTGTTTTGATGATTTGTAGCTCAAGTTTGAATATGGGTCATCTGGGGTCAATTAACCAGGTCCATAAGAACTTTGTTAAAGGCAGTCATACTCAGGTGAGCGAAGGAGCGCCATCATGGCCCTCTTGTTTATGTTTTGTGATTTATGCTTCATTATTTCAAAGTAAGAGACAATCTCACTTGGATGGACTTGCTGCAAAAGTAGGTTTCTTTGCACAAATGCTGGTATTAGTAGTTTCATATTCAGAATCATACTGCAAACTGTGTCAGGTTTAAATGGAATAGACTTGCCTTTTTAACAGTTATCTTGGATTGTTAGAAAGTATCCAGAGGCACATGAAGAATATTTTAGGGCAATGATTGTTATTTACGTTCATCCATTAAAATAGCACTTTACATTCATAAACGGAAAATAGATACCCCTTTTTAACTGGAGGACTAAATTTATCCAAGGTGATTTTCGATCTTCGTTTTGTAAAGATAATGTAACGGAACACGTACGTTTAAGTTATCCAAAGAGAAAAGTGATCTAGCCTTAAAGAAATAGAAAATCAGACGCTTCATGTCATATATGTATTAAGGAAATATAGGTAGAATGTATTCTGCACTTGTATGGGCGTGTACTGTAACAACCCTGTATATTTTACTGTAGAATAAAAAACATTTTACAATATTTTCATTTAGGAACTGATGCGTGTCGGGTGAGGATTTCAGTTGAACCTAGTAGTATAAATTTACATTCTCTATGGTTTGAAAATAAAACACCTGAATCAGGCATTCTGTGTTAATAAACAATGTCTTAAAGAAAAAACAAAGGGGGGTTCACACTGTATGTTTAAGCAAATATGATTTGAACATATATCTACTGAACAAACCGTGTGGCAGGGGTAAAATGCAAGCAGATGTGTAAAGCAGACCAAATAGAACGTATTCTATTTTAGTATGTAAAACATTATTACGGTAATTTTGAAAGAGTTACTTCTCGAAAGAGTTCCTGTTACACTGTCCTGTTATCAGTATGTGTCAAGAAATAATGAAACACATGAATGGCGAAAAGTTGGTGATTTAGAAAAAATGGCTCCCAAAGGTAATGTATCAGAATTAAAATTGAATTAAGACCAAACAGAAAAAGTAACTGAACTCTGTAAAAGTGAGCAAGATCTATGGAATGTTGCTTTCAATTTAAATTCTGCAGCTTCATTGGCACAAAATTACAAAAGTTCTGTTCACTTTCATTTCCTAGCTTTTTCAACAGAGCATGACGTGCTCCATAATCCTAACAAATCTCCAAAATCCATGTTAACAATGCTTGGGAAATGAATCATCAGAGATAAAATGACAGAACATACATGATTTAACATAACGAAAACAGGTATGTTTCAAAAGCATATAAATTACGGAAATGATAAAAACAAGCTTTTGACATGACAAGTAAAACTTTTCGTAATCATAGATCGACAACTTTCAGCTTCGAATTATGTTTGCTGTGCTCTTCTTTTCAAACGAACATGGAAACTGTCATACCCTATGTAAACACAATACTGCAATGCTAGTTTTTATTCAAACTACTTTGGTTTCTATTGCTTGCCTTTCGAGACGAAATTTAAAATGGTATTTATTTTTCAAATTTACTGAAGATGATCCCACATGGATTTTCAATGTTTAGATACAGCATCCATTATTCGTATATTAGTGGAGGTGTTATTATCGGACAGAAGACTGGATTAATGTTTTGAGTTCACATTTATTTGGAATGTGCACCTTAATATGAATTTAAGTTTAACCATTCTATTATCCCACCAGAGATTAAAAATTTATAATATGGAGTATTCTCGTTATTTCATTTGGTGATGAAGAAAGATTTAAATTTTGAAATAAGGATTGCTCTTTCTATGTAACTTATAATAATAATAATATATTTTATTGTAAAGGCGCTGGTACCTAAAAGGATGTAAACCACTATACCAGTTTATATTTGTCTTTACCCCTACACAAAAGGTCAAAGTAGGCTTAGGATTTTCTGCATAAATTCATAGAACAGTTGTGATCTTTCCATATGAATATTAATGCTCTTTTTTAGTCTGTAAAATGCAAATCATCATTAATGTATACATATCGTTTCTATTTTGTTTTATTTTTAGATTTTTAATAGCTTCTATCCACATCTATTTAATTTTAGGAAGAGATAAATCTGATCTATGTATCTGTTATTCATATGAATGTTTCTGATCAATTCAAATCGTAATGATCGTCATTGTTTTGGTTTTTTGTTGTTGTTTTTTTTAAATTCTGTAATCACGTATGCTTTATTTCGCGAGTACCTTCCTGCTGTTTACTGTTATTGTCATGGTTTATTACCTGAATTCTATGACGTTTGTGTAGATCTAGGACTAGTAGCTTGAAAGAAATGTGTGTACCTTAAATAACGTTATAGGTAGAACATGTCTTAATATGATTTGCAACTCGCGACAAAAGGGCCGTTAAATTGTTGACTTCCGTTTTAAGAAATAACGTAATTAAAAGTTTCAAAACGGTTGCATTCAATATTTTAGAAGTTAGCATGTCTTATTCTTAAGCCTTTTTTAATGTGTAAAGTACACTGAAACACTTGAAAATGTGATAGTAATTAAAATTATATGAAATAAACGAACCTAAACTCAGGTAGCAATTATTTCCTTCGATAAACTGTTTGTTTGAAAAATCTTCGTCATATTTCAAGAGTTTCAAATAATTATTATTTGGTAAGAAAGAGAGGACAGAAATTAACTTGTGCTTAAGTGTAGTCCACTTTAGATATTCGTCGGTGTAACGCTATTACTTAAGATACTAATTAAGATACATAAAGACATTAACAGGAAACATTAAAAATCAAACAAGCATAAGAACATAAAGCTTTTGCATCCTGTTTTACTGAAGAATATGCACGCAGTCGATATAAATGCAAACATAACAGTTTTTTAAGCTCACCTGATTGCACAAAGTGCTCAGGGTGAGCTTTTCTGATCGGTCTTTGTCCGTCGTCCGTCGTCCGTCCGTCCGTCGGTCGTCAACTTTTCATCCAAACGACATCTCCTCTGAAACCAATGGGGCAAATTTAATGAAACTTGCCTGGGATGTTCCTTGCATGAAATGGTTCTGGTCCATTGCATTTCTGGTTCACTGGAGCTGAAAATAGATTTTATAAGTTGGATATTTTAAAATCTTCTTCTCCGAAACTACAAACTCTGGAGCTTTGATATTTGGTATGAAGCATCATCTAGTGGACCTCTACCAGGTTTGTTCAAATTATGTCCCTGGGGTCAAAACTGACCCCACCCCAGGGGTCAGTTGATTTTACATAGAGTTATATAGGGAATACTTGAAAATCTTCTTGTCAGAAACCACAAGGCCTAGAGATTAGATATTTGGTGTGTAGCATTGTCTGGTGGACCTCTACCAAGTTTGTTCAAGTCATGGCCTCTGGGTCAAAAATGGCCCCGCCCCAGGGGTCACATGTTTTACATAGAGTTATATAGGAAAATCTTAAACAAATCTTCTTGTCAGAAACCGTACATTATAGAGCTTAGATATTTGGTGTGTAGCATTGTCTAGTGGACCTCTAGCAAGTTTGTTCAAATCATAGCCTCTGGGTCAAATATGGCCCCGCTCCAGGGGTCACTTGTTTTACATAGATATTTGGTGTGTAGCATTGTCTAGTGGACCTCTACCAAATTTGTTCAAATCATGTCCTCTGGGTCAAAATGGCCCCGCCCCAGGGGTCACTTATTTTACATAGAGTTATATAGGAAAATCTTAAAAAATCTTCTCGTCAGAAACCGTAAGGTATAGAGCTTTGATATTTGGTGTGTAGCATTGTCTAATAGACCTCTAGCAAGTTTGTTCAAATCATAGCCTCTGGGTCAAAAATGGCCCCGCCCCAAGGGTCACTTGTTTTACATAGAGTTACATAGGAAAAACTTGAAAAATCTTCTTGTCAGAAACCGTAAGGCATAGAGCTTAGATATATGGTGTGTAGCATTGCTTAGTAGACCTCTACCAAGTTTGTTCAAATCATGGCCTCTGGGTCAAAAATGGCCCCGCCCCAGGGGTCACTTGTTTTACATAGTGTTATATAGGAAAATCTTTAAAAATCTTCTTGTCAGAAACCGTTAGTTATAGAGCTTAGATATTTGGTGTGTAGCATTGTCTAGTGGACCTCTAGCAAGTTTGTTCAAATCATAGCCCCTGGGTCAAAAATGGCTCCGCCCCAGGGGTCACTTGTTTTACATAGAGTTATATAGGAAAAGCTTTAAAAATCTTCTTGTCAGACACTGTTATGCATAGAGCTTAGATATTTGGTGTGAAGCATTGTCTAGTGGACCTCTACTAAGTCAAATCATAGCCACTGGGTCAAAAAAGGCCCAGCCCCAGGGGTCACTTGTTTACATAGAGTTATATAGGAAAAGGTTTTAAAAATCTTCACAGAAGAAACCATAAGGCTTAGAGTTAAGATATTTAGTATGAAGCATTGTCTAGAGGACCTCTACCAAGTTTGTTAAAGTCATGGACCCTAGGTCAAAAATGGCCCCGCCCCAGGGGTCGCATGTTTTACAGAGAGTTATACAGGAAAAACTTTAAAAATCTCCTTGTCATAAACAACAAGGCCTAGAGTTAAGATATTTGGTGTGCAGCATTATCTAATGGACCTCTATCGAGTTTGTTCAAATCATGGCCCCTTGGTCAAAAAAGGTTGCCCTAGGGGTCACATGTTTTATATAGAATAATATAGGAAAAAACTTGAAAAATCTTCTTGTCAGAAACCACAGGGACTAAAGTTAAGATATTTTGTATGCAACATTGTCTAGTGGACCTCTACCAAGTTTGTTAGAAAAATGTCCCTGGGGTCAGTGTTGGCCCCACCCGAGGGGTCACAAGTTTTAGATAACAATATAGAAGAAAATCTTTAAAAATCTTCTTTTCTGAAACCACAAGGCCTAGAATTTTAAAATTTTGCCCGAAGCAAGCTTTATCAAGCTTTTTCAAATTATTAGATTAGGTTAAAGGTCACGGAGGCTAAAAGTAGATTTATCTACTATACCTCATAGAGCCTTCATTTATAGACCAATATCTTTGATATTCAGTATAGAGGTTCCTTGCATGGACCTTTACCCATGGGTAGGGTTTGAGGTCACTGGGTCAAGGCCAAGGCCACCATAGCTTATAATAGATATTTCCTCTTTCTGTCATAGAGCCTTTATTTATTGACTGATATTTTACATATTTGGTTTGTAGGCACTTACATATTTTCAGTTAAAAAATGAAATACTGCTTAACAGCAAACCTACAACCAAAGTACTCAGGTGAGCGATCCAGGGCCATCATGGCCCTCTTGTTTATATTTTGTTTACATTTATCTCGTTTCATTAATAACGTATATCTTTTTTATGAAATTATACGATTACTCTTGTTTAATAAATTTCGTTTTTTTTCATGAAATACACCTGCCTTATAAGTCAGTTATCTGGGATAAAAACAACATTTTTTTTGCGGCAGCCATGTAGTCAAATTAATAATGATATTAATGATTTGACGTTTTACAATGAAAAGCATTTGTTTATTAATTCTGTGAATTAATGAAGTGTGTTTGGTTACTGAAAGGCATGATTACTTTAAGTCGGTTTTAATAATGTTAAAATAATAATAAGATAAATAGATAAGAACTATTGAATTTCATAAAAGTGTTTCATACGTTTCATTTTCATACACATTCTACCCTTTCTTTCTATAGCAAAAACACACATCACAAACTCATCAAACGAAATAAATTATACAGGCAATTGAATTGATTTTTAAATAGAACTCTTTAGGATATATCACATGAGAATTAAACAGAATACCGAGCGGATGTACATTTGTTATTTAAGCAACCTTTAAATCATTTTAGACCTTAAAAACAACAAAATATTTCTCTTTATTTTGAATAAGCCTAATATTTGATAGAATGATGCAGAGCTTACATCGCTAATAGAATATAGGTACACCTATAAAGTAAGTGAAAACCGTCTTCAAAACTAAATCACGCACTCTAGAACGTTTTTTTTTTTTGAAACTGAATAAAAGGAATACAAATGTGTTTGATATTATAATTTTCTACGTCATCAATACGTTTATGTTAAAATATGAAGATATGATATTTAAATATTTATTATTTATGATACTTACTTAAGAATATATTTACTTATAACTTCATAAGATGATAAAATACATTTAGAGTAATTGCATTGCACAAGAACCATAACTCATCTTGACAAACCATGACCACAGGGTCAGTATTGGCCCCATCCTGGGACATATGTATAGTTATGTAAGGAAAAAATGAAAAACGTCTTCTCTAATATTGTTTGCCACAGAGCTTTGTAATTTGATGTGAGGCGTTCTCGACATGTACCAAAATTGATCATATGTCCCTTGGGTGAAAATAGCCGCAACGCAGGGGACACTTAGTTATGCATAGACTGATAGCCAAAAAGCTTTTAATGGGCAAGCATAAAACTGTTTACTTATATGGGATGGAAAGGTACCACATTTTTTATGATATACATAACAGCAAAAGGGCCCTTCAGTTTTTGAGGTCGTTATGGAGAAAATATATCGAAAGATGGAAGACAGAATATTAACCTATCATGTTGTACAACAAAGAAACCGGCTTTATAAGGTGTACGCACTACCATGTTTTCAGTTAACTAGCTTCAAGACAATTAAAGTAATGTGCCTAACAATGGCTTCATATGTAAAAGTGAAACACTAAATAGTTACTAGAATGTACACATTAAACTGTCTCTATGGCTAAACTCCCGCTTAAGAAGGATATCAAGCAGTCAAGTTTCTGATGAGGCTGTCTTTTAGCCGTAAAATAAAGAAAGATAACCGATAGAGTGCTCGCCCTGACAGTGAGAATAAAAATGAATGTGTTCAAGAGGAGATATATTTTATAGACCTGGAGGTCAAGCCATATCAGTAGAGAAGTACAAACAGTTTAAAATAATCACTTTTATGAGTAATCACTGCCACATAATAATTTGAATTTCTCATGAAACGAAGGCAGATAAAAGTTGTCGGAACACATTGTGAAGTAAGAAGTTTATGTCTTTATAAACAGGTCTTTTGCAAGAATGAAATGTGCATGTAATAAAACATTTCATTTCTGCTACTTTTATATTATTTTTGTGTAGCTATAACTAGCTTTTCTCCATTTCGTGTATGTATATGTTTATAATAACCGTGTTTGTTTTACTTTTGTTTCGGGTTATTATTTCTTTTTTCAACATTTATTTCTTATGGTGACTCGAACCTCTTTAGTATATTACAATATAACAAGCTTACATTATAAGCTTCTTAGGACAATAGGCCGTGCCCTTCTGAAATAATTATTTACTTCTATTCGTGGAAGTGTTCTAACGATACGTCTTTATTGTGTTACAAGCGAGTTAACCACATACATGCACAGGCATAAACATTAGGAATTGCTAAATGCTCTTAACATATCATTGTCAGGTAAAGAAGACTAGTGTGTCCCAGTTAAATCTCGTTTGATATATGTGGCGCGTGAGAGGCATTGATTCAAGTTAATACGATATGGGATTAGGGACAATATATCAAGCGTCACGCGTACAATGTACAAAAAAGTTACCTCTAAAAGCTTGAAAAGTTCTGAATATTTAAGCGGAAATGTGTTAGTACTTTAGGTTTAAGACAGGTTTTTTCGCATTAATAAAGTTCTTCTTCTTATATATGTCTTTACAAACTGATATCATAAAGTGTTAGTGTTGAAACATTGATTTCTTTATTATAATTATTTAATCAAATATATTCCGAAAACTATGATGACACAAAGGAGGTTCTTTGTATTCGAGCTTTTATTGTTTAAACGTCTTCACAAAATAGCGGGAAAGATTATTTTAAAGTTAGGATTATTAAGCGAAATGAATAAAAATATGTTCATTTTTTATCATTTTTTTATTATGTTTCATGTTTGAACTGTAATCGTCAAGTTTTATATTTTATACAATGAAGTCACCCTCTATAGTTTACTGGCCACCCATTACCACTATTGTTAAAGAGAAGCAGCTTCTATCTTTAAAGTCGTAATCATTTCTAAAATATATTCTATTATCTCATTTTGAAAGCCAGTTATTTTAAGGAATTTAGTTTATAGAAATGCCACTAAATCATTTCTTCCTTACTGAACTTATTTTTTGATTGCAGGAAGAGGAAGTTTAATTCTATTTATTATTTGAGATGTTCACTCTTTTTAACGTCCCGAATGGAGCCATATTAATAAACATTCACTGTCTTCAGCAGTATTGAAGTTTAAGGAAAGTCTTTTGTGTTTGTATTGTAATCGTCATTTTAATATAGATTTTTTTTTTTTGTAAAACAATGTTGTCTTTTCTTCATTTTACTAAATAACACATTAAAAGGTTATAGTCACGTAGTTAATACTAACACTATAAATTAAATATTGACTTTGTAAGCCGAATCTTTTTAAGGAACTCAGCTTATAGAGAAGCCACTTAATCATATCACTTTACTGAACTTATTTTTGATTTTAGGAACAAAAGGAAAAAGAATTGGTAAGTTAAACTGTATTTATTGTTTGAAGAATTAACTCTGTTTAATTTCCTGAATGAAGCTATATAATGTCGATAAGAATATCTGTAAAGAAAATATCTTACTTTGTTTATTACCAGTGTTGATAATGTCTACCAATTTTGCAAATTCGTTTGCATGAAATCATACAAATTTAGTTTTTACAAGTTAAACACTAGTAGGAGTACAAATAATAAACATTTATTGTTTTTTATTTCAGTATTGAACTTCAAGGAAAGTCTTTTTTGTTCGAATTAAACATAAAAACATCTGTTTCTTAAAGTTGTTTCATGATTTCCTGAGAAGTGTATAAATTTCTTGCATAAAAAAGGATCGTTTTACCTACACATGCTTCTGTATGCAAATCCTTATATATTTTGCATGCAATTCTCACCAAACCTTCACATAATTATTGCTTCATTTGCCGAAGCGGTTATTGACAGGATTTTATGATGGCATTATTATACCCCCGAAGGGAGGCAATTATAATGTCGATAAGAATTTTTGTAAAGAAAATATCTTACTTTGATTATTACCACTGCTGATAAAGTCTACAAATTTTGCAAATTGATTTGCTTTAAACTATACATATTCATTTTTCTAAAAGTTAAAGTTGAACACCGGTAGCAGTACAAATAATTAACATTTACTGTTTTTATCAGTAATGAAGTTAAAAATTTAAGGAAAGTCTTTTTTGTTTGAATTGTATTTGTCACATTTACACCGTATGATTTGTTAAACAATGTTGTCTCTTTCTTCATTTAACTTAACAACACATAAACAATATTGTTTAGAAGAAGCAGTTTCTATCTAAAGGTTATAGTCACTTAGTTTATACTTACCCTATAATCTTGTTTTTGTAAACCGAATCTTTTTAAGGAACTCAGTTTATACAGAAGCCTCTTTATCATATCGTTTTACTAAACTTGTTTTTTATTTTAGGAAAAAATAGAAAAAGCAACGGTAAGTTAGATTGCATTTATTGTTTGAAAAATTTACTCTGTTTAATTTCCTGAATGGAGCAATATAATGTCGATAAGAATTTTTGTAAAGATAATATCCTCCTTTGATTTTTACCACTGCTGATAAAGTCTACAAATTTTGCAAATTGGTTTGCATTAAACTATACATATTCGGTTTTTACAAGTTAAAGTTGAACACTGGAAGGAGTTCAAATACTAATTTTTTACTGTTTTTACCGGTATTAAACTTAAAAATTTAAGGAAAGTCTCTTTTGTTTGAATTTTATTCATCACATTTACACCGTATAATTTGTTAAACAATGTTGTCTCTTTCTTAATTTACTTAACAACACATTAACAGTATTGTTTAAAAGAGGCAGTTTCTATCTAAAGGTTATAGTCACTTAGTTTATACTTACCCTATAATCTTGCTTTTGTAAGCCGAATCTTTTTAAGGAACTCGGTTTATAGAGCAGCCGTTTTATCATATCGCTTTACTGAACTTATTTTTGATTTTAGGAAGAATTAAAAATAGAATTGGTAAGTTAGACTGTATTTATTCTTTGAAAAATTTACTCTGTTTAATTTCCTGAATGGAGCAATATAATGTCGATAAGAATTTTTGTAAAGAAAATATCTTCCTTTCATTATTACTAGTGCTGCTAAAGTCTACAGATTTTGCAAATTGGTTTACATTAAACTATACACATACATTTTTTAAAAGTTAAAGTTGAACACTGGAAGGAGTTCAAATACTAATTATTTACTGTTTTACCGGTATTGAACTTAAAAATTTAAGGAAAGTCTTTTTTGTTTGAATTGTATTCGTCACATTTACACCGTATGATTTGTGAAACAATGTTGTCTCTTTCTTTATTTTACTTAACAACACATTAACAGTATTGTTTAAAAGAAGCAGTTTCTATCTAAAGGTTATAGTCACTTAGTTTATACTTACCCTATTATCTTGCTTTTGTAAGCCGAATCTTTTTAAAGAACTCGGTTCATAGAGCAGCCACTTTATCATATCGCTTAACTGAACTTATTTTTGATTTTAGGAAGAATTAAGAAAAGAATTGGTAAGTTAGACTGTATTTATTCTTTGAAAAATTTACTCTGTTTAATTTCCTGAATGGAGCAATATAATGTTGATAAGAATTTTTGTAAAGAAAATATCTTCCTTTGGTTATTACTAGACTAAGTGCTGCTAAAGTCTACAGATTTTGCAAATTAGTTTGCATTAAACTATACACATTCATTTTTTAAAAGTTAAAGTTGAACACTGGAAGGAGTTCAAATACTAAACATTTACTGTTTTTATCAGTATTGAACGTAAAAATTTAAGGAAAGTTTTTTTTTGAATTGTATTCGTCACATTTACACCGTATAATTTGTTAAACAATGTTGTATCTTTCTTCATTTTACTAAACAACACATTAACACTATTGTTTAAAAGAAGCAGTTTCTGTCTGAAGGTTATAGTCAATTAGTTTATACTTACCCTATAATCTTGTTTCTGTAAGCCGAATCTTTTTTAAGGAAATCAGTTTATAGAGGTTATAGTCACTTAGTTTTGACACTCTAACACAGTGTTATGGCTATTGATTAGTTATTCAGTATGCAGTCAGTAACATTTTGTGTCCATGCTATTTCTCGGCAACTGCTTATTGGATATCAACGAAACTTTATGGGAACCATCACTACCATAATGAGCGGTGCATATTATTGGAATGTTCAGGTCAGATCATTTAACACAGAGTTATTTCCCCTGAATTGTTATTACCTATGTATAATTAATAACATATTTTCTTGAAGCTGAAGATGAAAATGTTGTGTATATTTTAAAATGAATGACCAAAAATCGCATTATCACTCCGGATCACTGGTTTGACTAACATTTAAAAGTGAGAAACAAGAATGTTTTATAAATCATCGAGAGTGTTATTATCAAAATGGTGATGTTTGATGAAACTTGGATGTGAGTTCTATTTGCCATTGCTATTGACAACAGTTAAAGATTTAAACACAAAAGCAGCTGTTTCTTAAAGTTGTTCCATGATATCCTGAGAAGTGTATACATTTCTTGCATTAAGAAGGCTCTTTTTTACCTAAAAATGCTTCTGTTTGCAAAACCTCATATATTTTGCATGCAGTTCTCACCGAACTTTCACATATAAATGATTGCGTCATTTGCTGAGGCGCTTATTGTCAGGATTTTGTGATGGCATTATTATACCCCCGAAGGGAGGCATATAGTGTTTTAACTGTCCGTCCGTCAGTCCCTCCGAAAACTTTACATTGGCCATAACTTCCTTATTAGTAAGTGGATTCACTTCATACTTGGAAACAACACGCCTTTGGACAAGACCTTCCCATTGACCTATATTTATTTGACCTTGATCCCTGAATGACCGGTCCTGAGCTCAAAGATCAAAGCAGCGGTTTGGGTGGTATTGTTATCTTACAGTGACAGATCTTGTTTTTGAAAGAGTTATTGTATTTCGATGATTTTTATAAATATTATATAAATGCTGTTGTGCATAACTCCTCCTACATTTTGTATGTGATTTCAAGTAATCTTTCACAGAATGTTTAACAACATGAACTGCAGCGCATATCATCACAGTTTGCGATTGCATTATTTTCGAAGGAGTTATTGCTATCAAGATGATAACCACAAAATTATTCTTTGAAAAACCTATTATTGATTTTCCCCATTTTCTTTATATGTAAATCTTGACTTAACCCTTTCTTCAAACAAGCACCGATCATATACTGAACTTGTTTTTGATTTTTGGAAGAAGAGGGAAAAGGTTTTGTTTGTTAAACTGTATTTAGTGTTTGAACAATTAATTTTGTTTAATCTCCTGAAAACAGCAATATAATGTAAATATGCAATGTTATCAAATAAATATCGAGCTGTGATTATTTCCACTGCTGATTCAGTCTTATTATTTTGCAAAATTCTATGGATCAAATAGTATATGACTCTAGTTCTTACACTTCAAAGTAGAAAACTTGATTAAGGACAGATAGTAGATACTCACTGTTTTCATAAATATTAAACTTTGAGTAAAGTTTTTTTTTAATAATTATCGTCATATTTGTTAAATAGAATTATCTTATTTGCAATAAAATGTTTCAACCTTCTACCTTTTTTTCACCAATACAATACATTACTGGCAATAATTATAAAACTTACAAATAATCATTTTCTTTTAAGTGAAAACACGCACATACCATATTTATGTTTACTTCGAATGCTGATAAAGTCAACACATATTGCAAAATGGTTTGGACTTAATTATGTGACTTTATTTTATCCAACTTACTAATGTAGAATCCCGGTAAGATTACATTTCGTTTTATATCTAAAACAAATATATTCTTGTACATTTTATAACATATGTTAAACAGACAAGCTGTACGAATAACAATCAAAAGTGTGCATGTTGTTAATATAGGTGGTCGCTAACTCTCACCATTTCAGTGAAGATTTAACGTTTATTAAGGTAACTCTTTCTGGCCTTTTGAAAACATATTAATCCTACTTTTTTAATACAGCCTCAGATAAATGGACTGTATTGGGGAAAAAGCCACAATCGTGTTTAATATAATTTTGAACGTGCGTACAATAGTCAGCATGAAAAGTCTAAAAATAAATTGAAGTAATGAAATGAGACAATTTGGTTTACATGTTGTTTTTGTTAGAATAATATGATGAAGCTTTGGTTATTTTGCAGTCACAAAGAGCAAAAGTAATAAACACATATATAAATATGCACAAGTGCTGTAATTGCAAACATGTAAGACCTGATTATAAGACTACACAAAGTAAAATAAGTTGAGATGTTCATTTTAAAGTCAGAACATTTTAAAAACAGGAGTAGAATAGAAAGATCTTTAAGTCTAGAATAATAATAGAAAACCAAGCTAATTTGGTTGCAGTGTCTAGATACATTAGTGAATTAGCCAGGGGTATTTTGGCATTTGTGTGTTAAAGATTTGTATTCCTTTATTCCGTAAATAACAAATGATCAATATTAGTACTCAAGTTGTCAATAGAGAAACCACCTAGGCAATTTCAATCTGATTATGATGATGCTAAATTTTTTGCATTTCGTTTTCCCTGTGCTTGATTAATGGGCATTTTTATGTTGATTTATTTAAGAAAATTTTATACATGCCTTTTAATAGAACAACTGCCCATTTAGTGCTCTTGAAAGATGTCTTTTTTGTGATCTGTGATTCATGCTTCATTTTTTTAAGAGGCAGTCTCTCTTGAATGGACTTTCTGCAGAAGTAGGCTTCTTTGCACAAATGGTAGTATTCGTAGTTTCATATTAAAATCATGCTACAAACTGTGTCAGGTTTAAATGGAATAGACTTGCCTTTTCAACAGTAATCTTGGATATTTAGAAAGTATGTAGACGCACATGAAAAAATTTTTAGGGCAATGATTCGTTACATTATTTACGTTCATCCGTTAAAAATAGCACTTTACAGTCATAAACAGAAAATAGGTACACCTTTATAACTGGAGGACCGAATTTATCCAGGGTGATTTTCGATCTTCGTTTTGTAAAATAATGTAATAGAATAGGTACGTTTAAGTTATCCAAAGATAAAAATGATCTAGCCTTAAAGAAATGGAAAATCAGACGCTTCATATCATATAGGTATTAAGGAAATACAGGTAGAATGTATTCTGCACTTGTATGGGCGTGTAAACTGTTACAGCCCTGTATATTTTACTGTAGAATAAAAAAAAGCATTTTACAATATTTTCATTTAGGAACTGATGCGTGTCGGGTGAGGATTCCAGTTAAACCTATATAGTATAAATTTACATTGTATATGGTTTGAAAAAAAAAACAACACCTGAATCAGGCATTCTGTGTTAATAAACAATCTCTTAAAGAAAATACATGTAAAGGAAGGTTCACATTGTATGTTTAAGCAAATATGATTTGAACATATCCACTGAAAAAACCGTGTGACAGGGGTAAAATGCAAGCAGATATGTATTTCGGTATGTAAAACCTAATTACGGTAATTTTGAGAGTTACTACTTGAAGGAGTTCCCGATACACTGTCCTGTTAGTATGTGTCAAGAAAAAATGAAACACATGAATTGCGAAAAGTTGGTGATTTAGAAAAAATGGTTGCCAAAAGTAAGATGTCAGAATTAAAATTGAATCAAGCCCAAACAGAAAAAGTAATTGAACTCTGTAAGAGTGAGCCAGATCTAAGGAATGTTGCTTTTAATTTAAATTCTGCAGCTTCATTGGCACAAAATTACAAAAGTTCTGTTCACTTCATTTCCTAGCTTTTTCAACAGAGCATGATGTGTTCCATAATCCTAACAAATCTCCAAAATCCATGTTAGCAATACTTGGGAAATGAATCATCAGAGATAAAATGACAGGACATACATGCTTTAGTATAACAAAAACAGTTCTGTTTTAAAACCATATATATTATGGGAATGATACATAAAAACAAGCTTTTGACATGACCAATAAAACTTTTTGTAATCAAAGATTGACAGATTTCAGCTTCGAATTAAGTTTGCCGTGCTCTTCTTTTCAAACGAACATGGAAACAGTCATACCCTATCTAAACACAATACTGGAATGTTATTTTTTATTTAAACCACTTTTGTTTCTATTGGTTGCCTTTCGAGACGCAAAAGTCGTGATCTGTATTTAAAATAGTATTTATTTTGCAAATTTATTGAAAATGTTCCCACACGGATTTTCAGTGTTTAGTTACAGCATCCATTATTCGTATATTAGTTGAGGTGTTAATATCGGACAGATGACTACATTAAATGTTTGGAGTTCACATTTATTTGGAATCCGCACGTGACCGTCCTTTCTCGCTTACTTTAAATAGTCTGATAAGTGCACCGTAAAATAAATTTAAGTTTAACCATCCTATTATCCCACCAAAGTATTAAAATCTTGTAGTGTGGAGTGTTATCGTTATTTGGTTTGGTGATGAGCAAATATTTAACTTTAAAAATAAGGATTGCTCTTTTTATGTAACTTATAATGATAATATATTTCATTGTATAGACGCTTGTACCTAAAAGGATGTAAACCACTATACCAGTTTATGTCTGTCTTTATCCCTACACATACAGTCAAAGTAGACTTAGGATTTTCTGCATTAATTCGTAGAACGGCTGTGATCTTTCCATCTGAATATTAATGCTCTTTTTCAGTCTATAAAATGCAAAACATTATGAATGTATACATATCGTTTCTATTTTGTTTAATTTTTAGATTTTTCAATAGCTTCTATTCACATCTATCTCATTTTAGGAATAAATAAACCTGATCTCTGTATATGTTATTCATATGAATGTTTCAGATCAGTTCGAATCGTAATGATCTTGATTGTTTTTTTTTTTATTTCTGTAAGAACATATGCTTTATTTCGCGAGTACCTCCCTGCTGTTAACCGTTATTTTTATGGTTAATTACCTGAATCCTATGACGTGTGTGTGGATCTAGGACTAGATGCATGAAAGAAATATGTGTAAATTTAATATTGTTATAGGTAGAGCATGTCTTAATATGATTCGCACGCGCGACATAAGGGCCGTTAAATCGTTGTCTTCCGTTTAGAGAAATAACATAATTAAAAGTTTCAAAACGGTTGCATTCAATACTTTTAGAAATTAGCATGTTTTATTCTTATGCCTTTTTTAATGTGTAAAGAACACTGAAACACTTGAAAATGTGATAGTAATTACAATGATATGAAATAAACGAACCTAAACTCAGATAGCAATTATTTCGTTCGATAATCTGTTTGTTTGAACAATCTTCGTCATATTTCAAGAGTTTCAAATAATTATCGTTTGGTAAGAAAGAGAGAATAGAAATAAAGTTGTGCTTAATTGTAGTCCATTTTAGCTATTCGTCGGTGTAACATTATTACTTAAGATACTTATGAAAGATACTCAAAGACATTAACAGGAAACATTAAAAATCAAACAAGCACAAGAACATAAAGCTTTTTGCGTCCTGTTTTACTGAAGGATATGCACGCAGTCGATATAAATGCAAACAGAACAGTTTGTTAAATTTTATTTACATTTATCTCGTTTCATTAATGACATACATGTGTATATCATTTTTTATCGAAATAATGCGATAACTCTTGTTTAATAAATTTTGTTTTTTTTTCATGAAATACAACTGCCTTATAAGTCAGTTATCTGGGATAAAAACAACAACATTTTTTAATGCGACCGCCATGTAGTCAAATTAGTAATGATATTAGTGTTTTGACGTTTTACAAAAGCATTTGTTTACTAATACTTGATTCGCCATGAAGTGTGTTTAATTACTTAAAGGCATGATTACGTTAAGTCTGTTTTAATGATGTTTAAATTATTGAAAGAATTACATATATTGAAGAGGATAAAACTTATTCGTAAAAGTGTTTCATACGTTTTATTTTTATACACATTGTAGCCTTTAGCTATAGCAAACACACACATCACATTCAAACTAATCAAACAAAATAAAATATACAGGCAATTGAATTAATTTTTAAATAGATCTCTTAAGGATATATCACAAAAGAATTAAACAGAAAACCGAGCGGTTGTACATTTATTATTTAAGCAACCTTTTAAATCATTTAAGACCTTTTGATAAAACAAAATATTTTTCTTTATTTTAAAAAAGCCTACTATTTGATAGAATGATGCAGAGCTAACATCGCTAAATAGAATATAGGTATACTTATAAGGCCATACCAAATCGTTCTTTCGTTTAGCGTCCGCGGACGGATAGGTTTGAGCTTCTGAGGTAGGAAAAAGCAACAACATTGTTTTGTCTTACGACCTTACTGTACCAAGTATTAAATGTTCCCCGGTATGTTCGAGAATTTATACGTGACTAGTGTTGTTACATTCTTTGCATCTTTACCCCATGTTGTATTTATTGAGTCATGTAAAAAAGTTCCATGCGTGCATAAATTTGTTGGCGACGTCAGAAGAGGTTAGTTTCTGGTCAGTTATAATAAGATTTTAATGCCTTTTATTGTTTTTCAAGATAATAGCAAGTAAATGATTGTTTTATATAAATTGTATGCGTTGAACAGATAGAGAAAAACAAATACCAGTAAAAATGATATTTTGGTGTTTAGTATTAAATGTTTAAGTAGTGTTTACTTTTGTAATTCTATACAGTGATACCTCATTTGGATTTTAGTGGCGGCATAGGATGGAAGGACCTGTCTAATAACATGAATGTGCATCAGTTTTATAGATTGTTGAAACTGAGTTGATATTGACAAGTTGACTCCAAATATAGACTCAGTTGTAAATGTACCTATGTAGAAATATATTTTCAGTTGAATTTATAGTTGGTTTGATTGAAAATACTTTAAGAAATGCATTAAAAGTCTCTACAAAGTGGAATATGAAACTTGATAATTATATCCTGGTGTAGATACTAGTCAGTATGACTTGTTTATTTTTTGGGGCTTCGTTTGTGTTTTCAGGATAGCTTGATAGGTTTTTGAACTTAGGGTGGACGCAATGAAAACACAATTTGGTATGGCCTAAAGTTAGTGAAAAACGTCTTCAAGAATAAATCACGCACTCTAGAACGTTTATCTTTTAATTTTTGAAATTGAATACAAAGGAATATGAATGTGTTTGATATTATTATTTTCTATGTCATCAACACGTTCATGTAAAAATATGAAGATATGATATTTAAATATTTAATATTTATAATACTTACTTAAGAATATAGTTTACTTATAACTTCATAAGATGATAAAGGACATTTAGAGTAACTGACTTGCACAAGAACCATAACTCATCTTGACAAACCATGATCACAGGTTCAGTATTGGCTCCACCCTGGGACATATATATAGTTATATAGGAAAGAATGAATATCGTCTTCTCTAAAATTGTTTGCCACAGAGCTTTGTAATTTGATGTGAAGCGTCCGCTAGTAGACATGTACCAAAATTGATCATATTATGTCCCTTGGGTGAAAATAGCCGCAACCAAGGGGAAACTTGGTTATGCATAGAGTTATAGAAACAAAATTTTAATGGGAAAGCATAAAACTATTTACTTATATGGGATGGAAAGGTACCACATTTTTATGATACACATAACAACAAAAGGGCCCTTTAGTCGTTGAGGTCGTTATGGAGAATATATATCTGAAAGATGGAAGACAAAATACTAACCTATCAGGTTGTACAACAAAGAAACCGGCTATATAAGGTGTACGCACTACCATGATTTCAGTTAACTAGCTTCAAGACAATTAAAGTCATGTGCCTAACAATGGGCGCATATGTAGAAGTGAAACACTAAATAGTTACTTGAATGTGCACATTAAACTGTCTCTATGGCTAAACTCCCGCATAAGAAAGATATCGAACAGTCAAGTTTCTGATGAGGCTGGATTTTAGCCGTAAAATAAAAAATGGTAACTGATTGAGTGCTCGCCCTGGCAGTGAGAATAAAATAAAAAATGAAAGTGTTCAAGGGGAGATATATTTTATAAACCTGTAGGTCAAACCATACCGGTAGAGAAGTACAAACAGTTAAAAAAAACACTTTTATGAGTAATCGCTGCCACATAATAATTTGAATTTCTCATGAAACGAAGGCAGATAAAAATTGTCGAAACGCATTGTGAAGTAAGAAGTTTATGGTCTTTAAAAACAGGCCTGTCAAAATTACGCAAGAATTAAATTTACCATGTAATAAAGCATTTCATTTCTGCTACTTTGATATTATTTTTGAGTAGCTACAGCTAGCTTTTCTCCATTTCATGTTATGTATGTTTATAATAATTATGTTTGTTTTACTTTTGCTTCGGGTTATTATCGCCGTCCCTGGACGGCGATATATACAATTAACAAGATTTGCACAGTTTTGCCTGTACACCGCCTGCCTTTAGCCAATCAAAGCAAAGCATTTCATATCACATGATAACAAAATGGACGTCAAAATTCTTCTGCAAGGGATGCGTAAATGGACTCGCCCAACCGCCATGTTTGTCGGGTTACTTATTCTTACAACAGAAAAATACCATCATGAATGTACGATCTCAGGACCAGTCTTCAGGCTGGTGTAGGATAAACACAGGATAATCGCAATATTTTTGCTACATGTCATTTTTAACTAGAGAATGTAGTCTAAATAAGAGTATGGTTTGTTTGTTGTTTTTTTTTCAAAACTTGCACTTAAAGAAAAAAATAAATGCTTGCTTCCGGGCGGTTCTAATCAGGATACAAACTCCCCGCAGGGGTTACTTCCCCTGATTAGTACAGTAAAAGTAGCAAAGCGTGACTTTAACCGTTGCGAGGAGTTTGATCAGGATTTTTCCGTGTCTTATATATGCTTCATTAGGGTTAGGGCGATATGTTTTTCATTAAGAAGCCAAATCGTCTGCTTTCAAAAATAGTCCAGCTACAATAAAAATTACAATATATATTTAATCTACTTTATAATTTCTGTGTGAAAATTATCAAATATAACTTCGCTTTTCAGTGCAAAGCATGTTGTAAGATTATCAAATTAATGAATGAAGAACATGAAATACATTCATCTATGGATAAGACGAAATGCATGGCTGAACGGCGATTTCAAGCATTTTTGGAAATGCTAATACTTGTTATTTCTCTTTTCAACATTTATTTCTTATATGACTCGAAATTCTTTAGTATATTACAATATATTAACCTTGTAGTATAAGCTTCTTAGGACAATAGGCCGTGCCCTTCTGAAATAATTATTTACTTCTATTTGCAGAAGCTTTCTAACGATACGTCTTTGTGTTACAAGCGAGTTAAACACATAAATGCACAGGCCTAAAGCATTAGGAATTGCTAAATGCACTTAACATATCATTCTCAGGTAAAGAAGACCAGAAAAGGTGTACCTCAGCACAAGATAAGAAAACAAGCACAATATACATGCGTTTGTAACAACGATAAAAAATTGCATTATCCTATCAAAGATTCAAAATTTACAATGAAGATTGTTCCCTGTTTTGGTTTTGTTAAGGATGATATCGTTTAGTTGCTAAATAGCAAAAATGATGTAGACCCTATATTTAAGCGTTGACTTTCTTATCTCCATCCAAAAGTTTTGAATAGATTCTATGGTAATCAGCTGAATCGGTGGGAAATGTCTTTTGAATTTAAAAGCTGCCTAGTTTGTCCCAGACAAATCTCGTTTGATATATGTGGCGCGTGAGAGACATTGGTTCAAGTCAATACGATATGGGATTAGTGTCACTCGTTCAGTGTACAAACATGTTACCTCCAAAAGCTTTTAAAGTTCTGAATATTTAAGCTGAAGTTTTATTAGTACTTTAGGTGCAAGACAGGTTTTTTTCGCATTAATAAAGTTCTTCTTCTTATAAATTATATGTCTTTACAAACTGATATCATAAAGTGTTAGTGTTGAAACATTGATTTCTTTATCGTAATTATTTAATTAAATGTATTCCGAAAACTATGATGACACAGAGAAGGTTCTTTGTAACTGAGCTTTTATTGTTTCAACGTCTTCGCAAAATGGCGGTAAATGGTATTTTAAAGTTTAGTTTATTAAGCGAAATGAATAAAAGTATATTCATTTTTTATCACTGTTTTATCATTTTTCATGTTTGAACTGTAATCATCAAGTTTTGTATTTTATACAATGTTGTCACTCTCTATAGTTTACTGGCCACCCATTACTAATATTGTTTAAGAGAAACAGTTTCTATCTTTAAAGTCGTAATCATTTCTTTAAAATATTTTATTATCTCATTTTGAAAGTCAGTTATTTTAAAGAATTTAGTTTAAAGAAATGCCACTAAACCATTTCTTCCTTACTGAACTTATTTTTTATTGCAGGAAAAGGAAGTTTAATTCTATTTATTATTTGAGTCATTACCTCTTTCTAATGTCCTGAATGGAGCCATATTAATAAACATTCACTGTCTTTATCAGTATTGAACATGTTGAAGTTTAAGTAAAGTCTTTTGTGTTTGTATTGTAATCGTCATATTTGTACAGATTTTTTTGTGATAATGTCTCTTTTTCATTTTACTAAATAACACATTAACAGTATTGTTTAAAAGAAGCAGTCTCTATCTAAATGTTATAGTCACGTAGTTTATACTTACACTATCATATTGATTTTGTAAGCCGAATCCTTTTAAGGAACTCAGTTTATAGAGAAGACACTTAATCATATCAATTTACTGAATTTCCTTTTTTTTTGATTTTAGGAAGAAATGGTAAAAAGCTTGAAGGTAAGTTAAACTGTATTTATTTAACTCTGTTTTATTCTCTGAATGAAGCAATATAATGTCGATAAGAATTTCTGTAAAGAAAACATCTTACTTTGGTTATTTCCACTGCTGAAATAGTCTACAAATTTTTCAAATTGATTTGCATTAAATCATACAAATTAGTTTTTACAAGTTAAAGGTGAACACTGGTAGGTGTACAAAATTTAAACATTTACTGTCTTTATCAGTATTGAACTTAAAGGAAAGTCTTTTGTGTTTGTACTGTATTTGTCATATTTAAACAGTAGTTTTTGTAAAACAATGTTGTCTATTTCTTCATTTTTCTAAACAACACATTAACAGTATTGTTTAAAAGAAACAGTCTCTATCTAAAGGTTATAGTCACGTAGTTTATATAAGAAACCAATTTGTCATATCACTTTACTGAACTTATTTGTGATTTTAGGAAAAATGAAAAAAGAACAAGTCAGTAAAACTGTAATTATTGTTTGAACAATGAACTCTGTTTTATGTCCCGAATGGAGAAATATAATGTCGATAAGAATTTTTGTAAAGAAAATATCTTACTTTGATTATTACCACTGCTGAAATAGTCTACACTTTTTTTCAAATTGGTTTGCATCTAATCATACAAATTTAGTTTTTACAAGTCAAAGTTGTACACTGGTAGGAGTACAAATACTAAACATTTACTGTTTTTATATGTATTGAACTTTAAGGAAAGTCTTTGTTGTTCGAATTGTATTCGTCACATTTGCACCTTTTGTTTTGTAAAACAATGTTATTCCGTTCTTCATTTTACTAAATACACATTAACAATATTGTTTAAAGAAGTTTCTATCTAAAGGTTATAGTCAATTAGTTTATACTTACCCTATAATCTAGAATTTGTAAGCCGAATCTTTTCTAGAAACTCGGTATATAGGGAAGCCACTTTATCATATCACTTTACTGAACTTTTTTGTGATTTTAGGAACAAGTAATAAAAATCATGATAAGTTAAACTGTATCTTTTGTTTGAAGAACTAACTCTGATTATTTTCCTGAATGGAGCAATATAATGTCGATAAGAATTTTTGTAAAGAAAATACCTTAGTTTGATTATTTCCACTGCTGATAAAGTCAACAAATTTTGCAAATTGGTTTGCATTAAACTATACATATTCAGTTTTTAAATGTTAAAGTTGAACACTGGAAGGAGTTCAAATACTATACATTTACTGTTTTTGTTAGAATTGAACTTAAAAATTTAAGGAAAGTCTTTTTTGTTTGAATTGTTTTCGTCACATTTACACCGTATGATTTGTAAAACAATGTTGTCTCTTTCTTCATTTTACTAAACAACACATTAACAGTATTGTTTAAAAGAAGCAGTTTCTATCTAAAGGTTATAGTCAATTAGTTTATATTTACCCTATAATCTTGTTTCTGAAAGCCGAATCTTTTGAGGAACTCAGTTTATAGAGGTTATAGTCAATTAGTTTTGACACTTCAAGAGTTATGGCTCTTGATTAGTCATTCAGTATGCAGTTAGTAACATTTGTTTCCGCGCTTTTTCTCGGCAACTACTTACTGAATATCAACAAAATTTA
Source organism: Cyclina sinensis (assembly GCA_012932295.1). Taxonomy (NCBI): domain Eukaryota; kingdom Metazoa; phylum Mollusca; class Bivalvia; order Venerida; family Veneridae; genus Cyclina; species Cyclina sinensis. The sequence continues at coordinate 9,158,015 of JAAONU010000016.1, forward strand.
TGGGAACCATCACTACCATAAGGAGCTGTGCATATCATTGGAATGTCCACATCGGACCATTTAACACAGAGTTATGGCCCCTGAAGAGTTATTCACTATGTACAATGAATAACATTTTTTCTTGAAGCTGAAGATGAAATGTTGGGTGTATTTTAAAATGAATGAACAAGAATCGCATTATCACTTCTGATCAGTGGTTTGACTAAAATTTGAAAAGTGAGATATAAGAGTGTTTTATTAATCATCGAAAAGGTTATTATCAAAATGGAGATGTTTGATGAAACTTGGATGTTAAAGATTTAAACATAAAAACAGATATTTTTAAAAGTTGTTCCATGATATCCTGAGAAGTGTATAAATTTCTTGCATAAAGAAGGCTCGTTACCTACAAATGTTTCTGTTCGCAAATCCTAAAATATTGTGGATGCAATTCTCACCAAACTTTCACATATAAATGATTGAGCCATTTGCTGAAGCGCTTATTGTCAGGATTTTGTGATGGCATTATTATAGCCCCGAAGGAAAGCATATATTTTTTTAACTGTACGTCCGTCGGTTCGTCCGTCAATCTGTCCGTCAGAAAACTTTAACATTGACCATAACTTCCTTTTTCGTAAGTGGATTCAGTTCATACTTGGAAAAAAACACCCATTAGGACAAGTTCTTCCCACTGACCTATATTTATTTTACCTTGACCCCTGAATGTACTTCACCTTGAAGATCCAATTGTCCAAAAGCTTTTAACATGGCCATAACTTTCTTATTAGTAAGTGGATTTAATTCATACTTGGTCACAACACCTCTTTGGACAAGACCTTCCCACTGACCTATATTTATTTGACAGCAACCCCTGAAAATCCAATTGTCCAAAAACTAACATTTGGCTATAACTTCCAAAATAGTAAGTGGATATACTTCATATTTGGACACAATACGTCTTTGGAGATGACCTTTCCATTGACCTTTATTTATTTGACCTTGATCCCTGAATGACTGGTCTTCAGCTCAAAGATCAAAGCACCGCTTTTGCGGGCATTGTTATCTTACAGTGACTGTTCTTATTTTTGATAGAGTTACTGTCTTTCGATTATTTTTTGATGATTTTTATAAATATTATAGAAATGTTGTTGTGCGTAACTCCTCCTACATGTTGTAAGTGATTTCCAGCATTCTTTCACAGAATGTTTAACAACACGAACTGCACATTTTGCGATTGCACTATTTTTGAACTAGTTATTGCTCTTTTATCAAGATGATAACCACATAATTATTCTTTGAAAAACCTATTATTGATTTTCCTCATTTTCTTTATATGTAAATCCTGACTTAACCCTTTCTTCAAACAAGCACCGATCATATACTGAACTTGTTTTTGATTTTTGAAAGAAGAGGGAAAAGGTTTTGTTTGTTAAACTGTATTTAGTGTTTGAACAATTAATTTTGTTTAATCTCCTGAAAACAGCAATATAATGTAAATATGCAATGTTATCAAATAAATATCGAGCTGTGATTATTTCCACTGCTGATTTAGTCTTATTACTTTGCAAAATTCTATGGATCAAATAGTATATGACTCTAGTTCTTACACTTCAAAGTAGAAAACTTGATTAAGGACAGATAGTAGATACTCACTGTTTTCATAAATATTAAACTTTGAGTAAAGTTTTTTTTTAATAATTATTGTCATATTTGTTAAATAGAATTATCTTATTTGCAATAAAATGTTTCAACCTTCTTCCTTTTTTTCACCAATACAATACATTACTGGCAATAATTATAAAACTTACAAATAATCATTTTCTTTTAAGTTAAAACACGCACATACCATATTTATGTTTACTTCGACTGCTGATAAAGTCAACACATATTGCAAAATGGTTTGGACTTAATTATGTGACTTTATTTTTCCAACTTACTAATGTAGAACACCGGTAAGATTACATTTCGTTTTATATCTAAAACAAATATATTCTTGTACATTTTATAACAAATGTTAAACAGACAAACTGTAAGAATATCAATCAAACGTGTGTATGTTGTTAGTATAGGTGGGCGCTAACTCTTACCATGTCAGTGAAGATTTAATGTTAATTAAGGTAACTCTTTCTGGCCTTTTGAAAACATTTTTACTTTATTTTTAATCCAGCCTCAGATAAATGGACTGTATTGGGAAAAAAGCCACAATCTTGTTTAATATAATTTTGAACGTGCGTACAATAGTCAACATGAAAAATCTACAAATAAATTGAAACAATGAAATGAGACATTTTGGTTTACATGTTTTTTGTTAGAATAATATGATGAATCTTTGGTTATTTTGCAGTCACAAAGAGCAGATATAAATAAGCTAAAGGAGATAACTTTCATACTTCCGATTATTCCATTAAAAAGTAATAAACACATATATGAATATGCACAAGTGCTGTTATTGCAAACATTTAAGACCTGATTATAAGGCTATATAAAGAAAAGCAGGTAGAAATGTTCATTTTAAAGTCAGAAAATTAAAAAAAAAACAGGAGTAGAATAGAAAGATCATTAAGTCTTGAATAAAAATAGAAAACCAAGGTAATTTGGTTGCAGTGTCTAGATACATTAGTAAATTAGCCAGGTGTATTTTGGCATTTATGTGTTAAAGATTTGTATTCCTTTATTCCGTAAATAACAAATGATCAATATTAGTACTCAAGTTGTCAAAAGAGAAACCACATAGGCAATTTCAATCTGTGTTGATTATGATGATGCTAAATTTTATGTTTGCATTTCATTTTCCCTGTGCTTGATGAATGGGAATTTTTATGTTGATTAATTTTGCTGTTGAAAGATGCCTTTTTTGTGTTCTGTGATTCATGCTTCATTATTTCAAACAAAGAGGCAGTCTCTCAAAGAGGCACTTTACATTCAAGAACCGAAAATAGGTACTCCTTTTTAACTGGAGGACTAAATTTATCCAAGGTAATTATCGGTCTTTGTTTTGTAAAGATAATGTAACAGAACACGTACATTTAAGTTATCCAAAGAGCAAAAGTGACTAAAAGAAATGGAAAATCGGGAAGTACATGTCATATAGGCATTAAGGAAATACAGGTAGAATGTATAGTGCACTGTACGGGCATTTAAACTGTAAGAGCCATGTATATTTTACTGTAGAGTAAAAATAAGCATTTTACAATATTTTCGGTTAGGAACTGATGCGTTTCGGTGGCCCGTTTTTTCAACGTTTTTGCGCGTAGTTCATATCAACGGAACTCAAGTTAGTGATAAGAGAGAAGAATATACATGTAAATAAATGTGTTACTGTCAGTAATTCACCGTAAGAGTTGCGTCAAATGCTCGCTTAAATACACATAGATATAAGTGATTTTCTGTTCGACACTTTGTTTAATAAACATTCAACTTCACTACCTAAACATAAGGTTTGGATGTTTTTGTCAGAAGTATGAGAAATACTGGTGAAATGACAGCATGTAACTAAATTAAGAACAACCAAAATGTTCATATGGGCAATATAACAATATGCTGTAAGCCAGTTGTTGTTCGTATCCTGTTTTGTTGTTAATACAAACGTTTCTGTTCTACTGTTTACATTGTTACAGTTGTAACTGTTATACATGAAAGGACACTATCACTCAGTCCTGACTCCTACATGTTCTGACATACTTGAAAGTGAAAGGTAATACTCACAAATTTTGAAAATGATCATTAATTGTTACCTAAACAGTTACACTAAAGCATTACAATATTTTGTGTAAACATTCAAGTGTGTTGTGTTAACCATAAAACAAATCCCATGACAATCAATGCAGTATGCAAAAAAATGAACAAAATAGGTTGTTGTCTGGAAGACACACATTTATATAATTTAGCGAAAACGAAATGTTATATATTTTGTTTTTTTACTGGTGACAAGTTTATTTCTTCAAATCGCTGTATCCTGGCATATGTAACTTGCACTGAAGATCAGCATTTTTGGAAAGTAACAAAAGTTAAAAACAAATGTTCTTTATCACTGATTTTGTTTATTTGATTAAATGCCTTATTTCTATAACATCTATGGAATAAACTGTTAAATAGCATTTTTTCAACTGTCTTGTACCCACATGGAAAGATGAGAGTTTTGTTTCATGCATTAGTCAACAAAGTCATTGCTTAAATGTCTTTTAACACACATTCATCTATATGTATACCATGCACACATGAGAACTACCTCCACCTCATCAGTATTTCAATTTCTTGAAATGTTACCACATTCTGGTATCTTCAGTAAAGCAAATGAAATCCTACTTGAAAACAACACCTGAAAAGCACAAGTACAAAAGTTAACAAGGAAATTATGTTAAGATGTAAAGATGTTTTCTTTGCCCCAAATTCTCAAAGTGATAAACAGTGCTTTCTATCTTACTTTTCCGTTTTGAAGAACCTTACCATAATGCTTTGGGTATACTGTTGAAACAACCATCAGAAGTTTTTATAAGGTTCTACCTATATGAACCTAAATGAAATCAAGTTATCCGAAGGGTAGAGCCAATTTTCACCAAAAGGTTATATTTTTCAACAAACTTGTTGGAGGATCTCTACTTGATGCTCTATGCAAAATATCTAAGTTTTAGGCCTTGTGGATTCAGTCAAGAAGATTTTTCAAGTCCTCCCTTCATAGGCCTATGTAAAATCAAGTGACCCCAGGGCTGGGCCATTAATAACCATAGTAGCTTGATTTAAACAATCCTGGTAGAGGACCTTGGCTTTGTGGTTTCAGACAGGAAGATTTTATAAAGTTTTCCGAAAATATGCCTATGTAAAATAAAGATACCCCCTAAATAAGGCCAATTCTGACAAAGAGAGCATATTTTGAACAAGGAATTTATACAATTCTCGGGAAATCATGGAACAACTTTTAGAAACAGCTCTTTTTACATTCAAAACTTTTGTTAAGAGTTTTATAGTGTCGCCTGCTTCAAAGTAGCCGCAACATAAAGGAACATTTCTCCGTCGTCTGTCTGTCTGTCTGTCCGTTACAAATCTTGTCCGGACTACTCCTCAAAAACTACTGGTGGAATTCCATGCAAATTTTACAGAAATGATTAGTACCACGTCTAGTTGAACATATTTTGGGCATTTTCAGTTCAATTAATTTTGTCAGAGTTATGGCCCTTTAATGATTTTTTTTAAGATTGTCCGGACTACTTTTCTTATACTATTTATACAATTTGAATGAAATGTTACAGGATTTATTGGTACCTCAAATACTTACGCATATTTAATGTTTTTTTCGATTGAATAATTTTGGCTGAGTTATGGCCCTTGAATTAAAAAAAAATTAACCAACAAAATGTCCAATCACCTCCCTACACATCTGCTTAATTGGCTATCATCGGGCAACACATGTGATCACTGATCGCCCTTGTTTATACAGCAATCACAAATATTACTCAACATCCAAGTTTCATTAAACATCCCCATTTTGATAATAACCATCATAATGATGAATAACACACTCTTGTTTCTTACTTTTCAAATTATGGTCAAACCAATGATCAGGAGGGATAATGCCATTCTCGGTCATTCATTTTAAAATACACACTTAATTCTCATTTTCAGCTTCACGAAGACAATGTTATTCTTTATACATATCAAATATCTCTGTGTTAAATGCTCCGACCGGGACATTCCAATAATATACACATCTTGTTTTGGTAGTGATGGTACCCATAAAGTTTTGTTGAAATCCATTAAGCAGTTGCCGAGAAATAGCAAGGAAACAAATGTTACTCTGATTACATACTAAATAACTAATCAAGGGCCTTATCTTTGTGTTGAAGTGTCAAACCGGAACAAACCAAGGACATAAAACTGTCTTTTTCACAATCATAATAAAGAGTGCTGTTAAAAAGAAAAAGAGATAATACAGATTCAAGTTAAAACAGAAATTCCTTTTCACATGTATGCAAGTTACTCCCTAAATTAGACTTCATTTTAGAAAAAAAATGTTAAAGATTCATTTTGTCCACTGCCACCTCTTTTGTCATTAGTTTTCACAGCCTGACACAATTTTCACTGTGGGAAATACTGAATTAAAATTTTTTCTACTTTAAAGAGGGAAGAAGGGTTTGAAAACAAAAGGAAATAAAACCTATTGACATATTTGTTGTTTTTTTTTAATCTTAAGACAAAAAAATCTTTGAAATCTTTGCTGGTAAATTATGTCCACCAGAGAGTAACATTAAGATTACTTATGATAATTGTTCTTGACAGGAGTTCTGCTATGTTTAAAAAATAGTAATGTTGACACGTAATTATTATGTTACAGTCCCAGCAGTTATTAGAAAACAAACACAGATTCCAAAACTGCTAAATTGAACCTAAGCTAAGTAAATGTACTATTTCACAGTAAGCATCTTAAAATGTACTTATGTAAGTAAAGTATGAATAATCCATTGAAACTTTTTTTTTAAGATTCTTCAGGACTTCCGCAGTTAATTATTCAGTTAACATCTGTATATCTCTTTTATAAGCTTCCCTAACAATTAACATCTTGGAAAGTATTAAACATGCTCTGTACTTATGAATTAGAGACCATAAATTTACAGTCTGTGTGTATAGTTAAGTGTGTAAATCTCAGCATTGTTTTAAAGGAATATTTTTAAGAACATACCTGAAAGTTTTCACTTTAAAAAAGAAGTTTTTCTGTGTGACACATTCAAAATGTAGACAGCATTTATTGTTTTATTTGAAGTTGAATACATTACACATATTATATCTATATTATTACAATCTTTTCCACTGCACTGTCATAGCCCTTTCAATTTTTAAAAACTGTACAGTCACGTGTTGCTAAATCATACTTTAACAAAAAGAATGCTCAACCATAAAAAATCAAAGCACATAGAGTACTGTCAGAAGCGAAAGTTAAAATGTTTGAAGATTGTTATTTGTCACTGCACCCATGTGATAAAAATCATATCAATTTCAATAAATTGATTTTTAGATATACTCTAGAAAAACATAATTTCAACATAAAAGTAATGGAGATAATCCAGAAATGAGTCAAGGTAGAGTCTTTGTTCGGACTTCCTTGTCACATAAATATGACCATTATATAAAGTATAAACTCAATCTTTCAAGTATTTTCTGCGTTGTGACGTACAGATGTGACGGGAGACACTATGGTCAATATAAGTTTTTTGGTGATACCTTTAAGTGTTTCAATAACGGGCTACATCAAAGTTTTTGAACGACAACGAAGACGACCTAGCGATCATAATAGCCTGAGTTTTTCTTCGAAACAGATGAGCTAAATATAGGGGAAATTAGAGGAAAATATTTGAGCTATTCTCATTGATTTTTCATCAAAACAACAAAAAAATATTATCAAAAGTGTGATTGGTTGTCGTGTAGGTTTTCGTGTTTACGTTATCTTATTACATGCATTTGGAATACATCGCCGATAAGCAAACGATTGTTTCAATGCGTAATAAATTCTATGAATGATTTTTTTGCGGATGAATACTAAATTACTTACTTGTTATTTTTTTCAGTTTGATTTACCCCCAAAAGTGAAATTATACCTCATGCTTTAATAATCAACAAAATTCTGCAATATCAAAGAACTTTTATCGAAATTGCAATGAAATCTCATACAGCCTGTGATACTATTTTTCAACTCTAATTTATGGATAAGAGGCGGTCATGTGATTTGTAACTAGAAAATCCGTCGTGTAGCTTTAGAACTTTTGCTAAAACTACACTATATACCACTGTAACCATTCTCAAGAATGATCAATTTTGAAATGCTTTAAAGAAAATTATTTTATCTTAAACTTCCTCACAATGCTATTATTTGTCCATACACACGGATATTTACCAGAATATAGAGCCATGGAAGCGATCATTACCACTGTCCATCTAACTCCTAATGTGACTTCACCTAGCGGTTCACACATATTGATGGTACAGGAAAGTCAGAAATGATACATTGTTGATTGCCCTGTATTTTAAAAGCGTATTTAAATACCTTACAAACTTTAACAGACAAAAAATTACACTTAAATGAAGACATTTCCTTTGTTTATGTTAAATGTCAGCTATTTTCGGGGAATCCTTTCCACTCTGTCATTGACGCAGCCATGTCATTGAAAACAGACACTCTGGCGGTAAATGAACACTGTTTTTGACAGTGTTACAGATTTTTCCCAGTTACGTCTAAGTCACGCGTAGTTCGGTTTACGCAACATCGTTCGCCTATTCATAAAACGCTTTACGCAAAGCGCAAATTTCAGTTACGCATAATTTTGTACCGGGAACAGGTGCTTTTTGACTGTGTTACAGATTTTCCCAGTTACGTCTATGTTACGCATAGTTTGATTTACGCACAATCGTACGCCTATTCATAAAACGCTTTACGCAAAACGTAAATTTTGTGCGCAAATTTCAGTTACGCATAATTGTGTGAGTAATATACGCATTATTGATAAAACGGGCCCCCGGCGAGGATTTCAGTTAAACCTAAATAGTATAAATTTACATTCTATATGGTTTGAAAATAAAACACCTGCATCAGGCATTCTGTGTTAATAAACAATGTATTAAAGAAAATACATGTAAAAAAGGGGAATTCACACAATGTTTTAGCAAACATGTTTGGAACTTACCTACTAAACATACTATGTGACAGGGGGAAAATGCAAGCAGATATGTAAAGCAGACCAAATAAAACTTATTCTATTTCGGTATGTAAAACACACGGTAATTTTGAAAGAGTTACTACTTGCAAGAGTTCCTTATACACTGTCTTGTTATCAGCATATGTCAAGAAAAAATGAAACATATGAATGGCGAAAAGTTGTTGATTCAGAAAAAATGGCTCCCAAAAGTAAGGTATCAAAATCAAAATTGAATCAAGAACAAACAGAAGAAGTAATTGAACTCTGTAAAAATAAGCCAGATCTAAAGCATGTGCTTTCAATTTAAATTCTGCAGCTTCATTGGCACACAGTTATGAAAGTCCAGTTCATTTCCTATCTTTTTCAACAGAGCACGATGTGCTCCATAGTCCTAACAAATCTCGAAAATCCATCTTAACAATATTAGGGAAATGAATCATCAGAGATAAAATGACAGAACATACATGCTTTAGGAGAACGTATGATCATGAAAACAGGCATGTTTTAAAAGCATTTATATTACTAAAATGATAAAAAGAAACAAGCTTTTGCCTGACCAATAAAACTTTTCGTTATCATAGATCGACGAATTTCAGCTTCGAAGTTTTCTGTGCTCTTCTTTTCAAACGAACATGAAAACAGTCATATCTCATTTAAACACAACACTGCAATGCTATTTTTTATTCAAACAATCTGACTGAAGTTCACGATCTCCCTACAGTTAGATCTGAAGACGACGCATTTATTTCTGTCTTCTCGATAACCTGGACTTTCCACTATTGTTATTTATATCCCAGCCAATGACACTGTAGCTTATGACGCGTCTTGATAGCTAACATGTACACACGGCCTGTTCAGACAGCGTGTAATTTTATCTAGCATAACAATTCACAAGGTGAACATTTACTTCCATGAGGGTGGAAGCGTTGCTCTGATTGGCAGATGGATAGGTCACGAGAAGGTGACCTTCTATTGGTCGTCATCAGATCCTAATAGCATAGCGATGTTTAGGAAATGATTTTAATCAGACTGTTATTCAAACTGCTTAGTTTCTATTGTTTGCCATTCGAAAAGAAAAGTCGCGACCTGTATTTAAAATACTATTTATTTTGCAAATTTGCTGAAGCTGATCCCACACGGATTTCCAGTGTTTAGTAACAACATCCATAATTTGTATATTAGTGGAAGTATTAATATCTGACAGATGACTACATTAAATGTTTGGAGTTCACATTTTTTGCTTACCTTAAATAATCTGATATTAATATATCATCCCACAAAAGATTTAAACTTTATAATGTGGAGTCTTCTCGTTATATTGTTTGGTGATGAGCAAAGATTTAAATTTTAAAATAAGGATTGTTCTCTTTATATAACGTATGACAATATATTTCACTGTATAGCCGCTGAGTACCTAAAAGAATGTAAACCACTATACCAGTTTATGTCTGTCTTTATCCATTCACATACAGTCATGGTAGGCTTAGGATGTTCTGCATTAATTCATAGAACTTTTGTGATCTTTGCATATGCATATTAATACTCTTTTTAGTCTGTAAGATGCAAACATCATGAATGTATACATATCGTTTCTATTTTATTTTATTTTTAGATATTTTAATAGCTTCTATCCACCTCTATCTCATTTTAAGAATAATTCTAACACGATCTAAAAATAGCCTATATATACAAAGAAGAAAATAAACTCGGGTTATCCTGCAGTATACCACGCGCGTGCGCTTGTTGTTTTGGCTGTTCCGTGAACAGCCGTCACCCCACGTATAAACTTTTTATGAATGAAAGTCACATGATGTATGTAAATACTACCGTAGGAATCGGAGTATTACTGGCGTACAACAACAACACAGTTTCAGCTTTTTTTCCGGCAATATATCATCCAGTACGATAAATGTGTACTGCAGTGCAAATCCATTGGAAAATAATAGCCGAACAATGTTTCCTGTCAATAATCCATGTAAATGTTACTTGCGTCTACAAAATTCACACACGTATGCCGACTTTTGTGTAAGCGACCTTGTGACGTTTTACATATGCTATTTTTAGCATCTGAGAACATGAACATCTTTTACTTTTTTGAACATTTAATTTATTAGTAAATTGCAATTTAAGTTCTAATTAAAAAAAATAAATATCAACTGATGAAAAATGTGTTGTTTATTTGTTCATTTATTGGATAGATCAACTTATTATGTGGAAGCCAACTGTTACATATATCGAGGGAGGAAATTATAACGGCCAAACCCAGCGGCGTACCTCGCAAGTGTTTTTACGATCGTAAGAAGTAGTTAACACTTATTTCACAATGTGGTTTATTGTTTGGTCGTGTTAGAATCGAAATAATAAGTATCCAGTTGTTGTTTATCGTAGAATTACCCCGTTTTTCGTTTTAATGCAAAACAATATATCACTCAGGCCTACGGCTGAGGTAATTCGTGGGTAATTCGTGGATAATTCTACGAAAAACCACGCCTGGATATTTATTATTTCTTAAATAAACCTGATCTATGTATCTGTTATTCTGATCAATTTGAATTGTAATGATCTTCATTTATTTTTTTACAATGTTAACTGCATTGAATTTGTCTGAACACGACAAAAAAGCCCTTGCTTATTTATGGCGGATCAAGATTATCTTTTTATCAATAGGGACATTCATTTGTACCACAAGTTTTGTCCAAACACAGATACGGCTCTTCCGAACTAGAGTGCGTTTGTTTTCCTAGACAAGGAGGATAAAATCATAAGTGTACAAATCAGTGTCACTGAGAAATTTTAATTTGTATTGAATTCTGTAAGCACGTATGCTTTATTTCGTGAGTACCTTCCTGCTGTTAACTATTATTTTCATTGTCTCTTACCTGAATTCTATGACTTGATCTAGGACTAGTTGCATGAAATAAATATTTGTACCTTTAATAATTCTATAGGTAGAGCATGTCTTTATATGATTCGGGACGCGCTACAAAAGGGCCGTTAAGTCGTTGACTTCCGTTTTGAGAAATAACGTTACGGTAATTAAAAATTTCAAAATGGTTGCATTCAGTATTTTTAGAAATTAGCTTATTTTTAAGCTTTTTTAATGGTTATAGTAAACTGAAACATTTGAAAATGCGATAATAGTTAAAATGATATGAAATAAACGAACCTAAACTCAGATTTCAATTATCTCCTTCGATAATCTGTTTGTTTGAACAATCTTCGTCATATTTCAAGAGTTTCAAATAATTATCACTTGGTAAGAAAGAGAGAATAGAAATAAAGTTGTGCTCAATTGTAGTCCATGTTAGCTATTCGTCGGTGTAACATTATTACTTAAGATACTAATTAAGATACTTAAAGACATTAACAGGAAACATTAAAAATCAAACAATCACAAGAACATAAAGCTTTTTGCGTCCCGTTTTACTGAAGGATTTGCACACAGTCAATATAAATGCAAACAGAGCAGTTTGTTATATTTTATTTACATGTATCTCGTTTCATTAATGGCATACATGTGTATATCATTTTTTTAGAAATTATGCGATACCTCTTGTTTAATAAATTTCGTTTTTTTATGAAATACACCTGCCTTATAAGTCAGTTATCTGGGATAAAAACAACATTTTTTTGCGGCAGCCATGTAGTCAAATTAATAGTGATATTAATGTTTTGAAGTTTTACAATGAAAAGCATTTGTTTATTAATTCTTGATTCGCCAAGAAATGTGTTTAGTTGCTGAGAGGCATGATTATTTTATGTCGGTTTTAATGATGTTTAAATTATTGAAAGAATTACATATATTGAAGAGGATAAAACTTATTCGTAAAAGTGTTTCATACGTTTCATTTTCATACACATTCTAGCCTATAGCAAACAAAAACACATCACAAACTCATCAAACGAAAAAAATATACAGGCAATTGAATTGATTTTTAGATAGATCTCTTTAGGATATATCACAAGAGAATTAAACAGAAAACCGAGCGGTTGTACATTTGTTATTTAAGCAACCTTTAAATCATTTAAGACATTTCATACAACAAAATATTTTTCTTTCTTTTGAATAAGCCTAATATTTGAAAGAATGATGCAGAGCTTACATCGCTAATAAAATAAAGGTATACCTATAAAGTAAGTGAAAAACGTCTTAAAGAATAAATTACGCACTCTAGAACGTTTTTTTTTTTCTTTTTTTTTTTTTTGAAATTGAATAAAAAGGAATGTGAATGTGTCTGATATTTTAATTTTCTATGTCATCAATACGTTTATGTTAAAATATGAAGATATGATACTTAAATATTTATTATTTATGATACTTACTTAAGAATATATTTACTTATAACTTCATAAGATGCTAAAAGACATTTAGAATAACTGCACTGCACAAGAACCATAACTCATCTTGACAAACCATGACCACAGGTTCAGTATTGGCCCCAACCTGGGACATATATATAGTTATGTAGGGAAAAATGAAAAACGTCTTCTCTAAAATTGTTTGCCACAGAGCTTTGTAATTTGATGTGAGGCGTCCTCGAGTAGACATGTATCAAAATTGATCATATTATTTCCGTTGGGTAAAAATAACCGCAACCCAGGGGACACTTGGTTAAGCTTAGAGTTATAGAAACAAAATTTTAATTGGAAAGCATAAAACTGTTTACTTATATGGGATGGAAAGGTACCACAATTTTATGATACACATAACAACAAAAGGGCCCTTTAGTCGTTGAGGTCGTTATGGAGAATATATATCTGAAAGATGGAAGACAAAATATTAACCTATCATGTTGTACAACAAAGAAACCGGCTATATAAGGTGTACGCACTACCAGTTTTCAGTTATCTAACTTCAAGACAATTGAAGTCATGTGGCTAACATTGGCCGCATATGTAGAAGTGAAACACTAGTTACTAGAATATCACATTGAACTGTATCTATGGCTAAACTCCCGCTTAAGAAAGATATCGATTAGTCAAGTTTCTGATGAGGCTGGATTTAAGACGTTAAATACAGAATGGTAACTGATTGAGTGTTCGCCCTGGCAGTGAGAATAAAAATGAATGTGTTCAAGAGGAGATATATTTTATAAACCTCGAGGTCAAACCATATGAGTAGAGAAGTACAAACAGTTAAAAAATCACTTTTATGAGTAATCACTACCACATAATAATTTGAATTTCGCATGAAACGAATGCAGGTAAAATTGTCGAAACGCATTGTGAAGTCAGAAGTTTATGGTCTTTATAAACAGGCATCTAACGATACGTCTTTATTGGGTTACAAGCGAGTTAAACACATACATGCACAGGCCTTAAACATTAGGAATTGCTAAATGCTCTTAACATATCATTCTCAGGTAAAGAAGACCAGAAAACGTGTACCTCAGCACAAGATAAGGAAACAAGCACAATATACATGCATTTGTAACAACAATAGAAAATTGCATTATCCTTTCAAAGATTCAAAATTTACAATGCAAATTGTTCCCTGTTTTGGTTTTGTTATGTATTGACTTTCATATCATATCTCTATTCAAAGGTTATTAATAGATTCTATGGTAATCAGCTGATTCGGTATGAAATTTAAATCTGCATAGTGTGTCCCAGTCAAATCTCGTTTGATATATGTGGCGCGTGAGAGATATTGGTTCAAGTTAATACGATATGGGATTAGGGGCAATATATCAAGTGTCACGTGTTCAATGTACAAACATGTTACCTCTAAAAGCTTCAAATGTTCTGAATATTTAAGCTGAAGTTTTATTAGTAGTTTAGGTGCAAGACAGGTTTATTTTCGCATTAACGAATTTCTTCTTATATATGTCTTTACAAACTGATATCATAAAGTGTTACTGTTGAAACATTGATTTCTTTATCATAATTATTTAATCAAATGTATTCCGAAAACAATGATAACACAGGGGATGTTCTTTGTACTCGAGCTTTTATAGTTTTAACGTCTTCGCAAAATGGCGGGAAATATTATTTTAAAATTTAGTTTATTAAGCGAAATGAATAAAAGTATGTTCATTTTTATCACTTTTTATAATGTTTCATGTTTGAACTGTAATCGTCTAATTTAATATTTTATACAATGCTGTCACTCTCTATTGTTTACTGGCCACCCTTTACCACTATTGTTTAAGAGAAGCAGTTTCTATCTTTAAAGTCGTAATCATTTGTTTAATATATTCTATTATCTCATTTTGAAAGTCAGTTACTTTTAGAAATTTAGTTTATAGAAATGCCACTAAATCATTTCCTCCTAACTGAACTATTTTTTGATTGCAGGAAGGGCACGAAGAAAACAGATTTTTGGTAAGTTCAATTCTATTTATAATTTGAATAATTAACTCTGTTAAATTTCCTGAATGTAGCATTATAATGTCGATACGAATTTTTGTAAAGAATATATCTTACTTTGATCATTTTCACTGCTGATAAAGTCAATATTTTTTTCAAATTGGTTTGCATTTAATCATACAAATCTAGTTTCTACAAGTTAAAGTTGAAAACTTGTAGGAGTACAAATAATAAACATTCACTGTCTTTATCAGTATTGAACTTAAAGGAAAGTCTTTTGTGTTTGTATTGTATTCGTCATATTTGTACAGTAGTTTTTGTAAAACGATTTTGTCTCTTTCTTCATTATACTTAACAACACATAAACAATATCGTTTAAGAAGCAGTTTCTGTCTAAGATTATAGTCACTTGGTTTATACTTCCTCTATAATCTTGTTTTTGTAAGCCGAATCTTTTTTAAGGAACTCAGTTTATAAAGAAGGCGCTTAATCATATCACTTTACTGAACCTTCGTTTTATTTTAGGAAGAATCGATTAAAAAAGGAGAGGTAAGTTAAACTGTATTTACTGTTTGAAATATTAACTCTGTTTAATTTCCTGAATGGAGCAGTATAATATCGATAAGTGTTTTTGAAAAGAAGATGCATGTATCTTAGTTTGTCTTTTAGCAATACTGATAAAGTCTACAAATTTTGCAAATTGGTTTGCATTTAATCATACAAATTTAGTTCCTACAAGTTAAAGTTGAACACGTGTAGGCGTACAAATAATAAACATTCACTGTCTTTATCAGTATTGAACTTAAAGGAAAGTCTTTTCTGTTTGTATTGTATTCGTCATATTTGTACAGCACAGTTTTTGTAAAACAATGTTGTCTCTTTCTTCATTGTTCTAAACAACACATTAACATTATTATTTAAAAGAAGCAGTCTCTATCTAAAAGTCATATTCACTTAGTTTATACTTACCCTGCAATCTTGTTTTTGGAAGCCGAATCTTTTTAAGGAACTCAATTTATAAAGAAGGCGCTTAATCATATCACTTTTCTGAACCTTCTTTTTATTTTAGGAAGAATTGATGAAAAGAAGAGAGGTAAGTTAAACTGTATTTACTGTTTGAAATATAAACTCTGTTTAATTTCCTGAATGGAGCAGTATAATGTCGATAAGAATTTTTATAAAGAAATAATCTTACTTTGTCTAATAGCAATACTAATAAAGTCTACAAATTTTGCAAATTGGTTTGCATTTAATCATACAAATTTAGTTCCTACAAGTTAAAGTTGAACACTTGTAGGAGTACAAATAATAAACATTCACTGTCTTTATCAGTATTGAACTTAAAGGAAAGTCTTTTGTGTTGTATTGTATTCGTCATATTTGTATAGCAGTTTTGTAAAACAATGTTGTCTCTTTCTTCATTGTTTTAAACAACACATTAACAGCATTGTTTAAAAGAAGCAGTCTCTATCTAAAAATCATATTCACTTAGTTTAAACTTAACCATATAATCTTGTTTTTGTAAGCCGAATCTTTTTAAGGAACTCAGTTTATAAAGAAGGCGCTTAATCATATCACTTTTCTGAACCTTCTTTTTATTTTAGGAAGAATTGATGAAAAGAAGAGAGGTAAGTTAAACTGTATTTACTGTTTGAAATATTAACTCTGTTTAATTTCCTCAATGGAGCAGTATAATGTCGATAAGAATTTTTATAAAGAAAATATCTTACTTTGTCTATTAGCAATACTGTTAAGTCTACAAATTTTGCAAATTGGTTTGCATTTAATCATACAAATTTAGTTCCTACAAGTTAAAGTTGAACACTTGTAGGAGTACAAATAATAAACATTCACTGTCTTTATCAGTATTGAACTTAAAGGAAAGTCTTTTGTGTTTGTATTGTATTCATCATATTTGTATAGCAGTTTTTTGTAAAACAATGTTGTCTCTTTCTTCATTGTTTTAAACAACACATAAACAGCATTGTTTAAAAGAAGCAGTCTCTTTCTAAAAATCATATTCACTTAGTTTAAACTTAACCATGTAATCTTGTTTTTGTAAGCCGAATCTTTTTAAGGAACTCAATTTATAAAGAAGGCGCTTAATCATATCACTTTTCTGAACCTTCTTTTCATTTTAGGAAGAATTGATGAAAAGAAGAGAGGTAAGTTAAACTGTATTTACTGTTTGAAATATAAACTCTGTTTAATTTCCTGAATGGAGCAGTATAATGTCGATAAGAATTTTTATAAAGAAAATATCTTACTTTGTCTATTAGCAATACTGATAAGTCTACAAATTTTGCAAATTGGTTTGCATTTAATCATACAAATTTAGTTCCTAAAAGTTAAAGTTGAACACTTGTAGGAGTACAAATTATAAACATTCACTGTCTTTATCAGTATTGAACTTTAGGAAAATCTTTTGAGTTTGTATTGTATTCGTCATATTTGTACAGTAGTTTTTTGTAAAACAATGTTGTCTCTTTCTTCATTGTTCTAAACAACACATTAACATTATTATTTAAAAGAAGCAGTCTCTATCTAAAAGTCATATTCGCTTAGTTTATACTTACCCTACAATCTTGGTTTTTGAAGCAGAATCTTTTTAAGGAACTCAGTTTATAAAGAAGGCGCTTAATCATATCAATTTACTGAACTTTTTTTATTTTAGGAAGAATTGATGAAAAAAAGAGAGGTAAGTTAAACTGTATGTCACGGTTCAGAGATAGCCAGAGAGGGTAGCTTGTCACTAAAACAACTATTTTACAATTTTTCACATTCATCTTTATTAAAATGTAATTTGATTGCAATTTATGTAATAAAGTCTTTATTTCAACAATGATAGGACGTAGAAATGTTTATTAGAATAGGCATAGGTGTTGCTGGAATGTTCTCTGTCTTTTAGTGACGATTCATGCTGACACAGGCTTACAGTACTTTGATACTCCGACCACGTGTTTGGTCCATAAATGAAATGCTAAATCTCCGACCATGGAGGTCAAATAATTTGCGACTTCGAATATTCCCTCCGACCTTTCACCAAGGTCAACAGAAAAGAAAGTCTAATAATCGTCAGATACTTAGAAAACTTCCACGTCTGTGAACGACCGAAGTATCGTCTGCTTCGAATAACGTCATATGCATCGACTGTTACCACAAGAACAGTCACACACATACACACTTCAGCAAAAGCTATGACCTATTTAAAAACACTTAGCATTCTTATTCATGATGAAAAACATATTACATGATTAAAACTACGTAGCATCAATCTATACAGTATTTCCAAATGCAAGCATTTAACCAAACTAATTAAAAACGAGTAAAGTAGAAACTTGTGCAAATTAGATAAATAGAAACTACAGTTCATCTCAAAAGAACCAGAATAATTTCTATGCCTAAAGACATTGTATAAAACCGAGAATTAAAAAGAGATTATGAAATAAAGTAGAAAACTTACCCCAATATCTGGATATTCAGTCACTTATATATAATAATGCTGTGAGTTCATATTTTAACTGTTTATGATAAGTCTGCTAGCCTTCATAAAATGTTCAAGATTTTTTGTCTCACACAGCAAAATTGACAAAACATGTGTAAACCTCTGACTAAACAAACCAACTGATAATCTTAAGAAAACATAACGACTGGTCAGTAAAATTCACTCAGGTGTGAACAGGTTAATAAAGGTGTATACCCAGATAAGGATTTAAAAACCATTTGGAAATAAAACCAAAATCTGATTTTGTGACACATCCCCCTTGTAAAGCAGTGTTTACATTGTTGAACACCCAAAATCAGTACTGATAAGTTTAAAGCCTATACAAACAGTCAGCACCCACATTATCTCGACCCCGTATGGCTTCAATACGGAATTTGTAGGGCTATAACAACAAAGCCCAACGCATAAGGCGTGTATTTGCTACTTTACTACCCCTTAAATAGATCAGCGGGCGATGATCAGTTTCAAGAATAAATTCTTTGCCATACAGTTACCTTTGAAACTTTAGCACGCCCCATACTAGAGCTAAATATTCCTTTTCTATGGTAGCATAATTAATTTCTGCATTCTTTAACTCTCTGCTAGCATATGCCACCGGTTTCTTGATATCATTTTCTTCTTGCAGAAGAATTCCTCCAACTCCAACTTCACTGCTAACCGTCTGTAAAATAAACAACGCATCAAGATTAGGTAATTTCAAGATTGGGAATGAACATAATGCTTTCTTTAGAGCTTCAAAGGCCTTTTCTTGTGGCTCTCCCCAAACAACTTTATTTGGATGACCTTTTTTAGTGAGATCTGAAAGAGGGGCTGCAATAGTTGCAAAATTGGGAACAAATTTCATGTAAAACCCCACAAGACCTAAGAAAGATCGTACCTGCCTTTTAGTTAATGGCCTTTCAGCGTCTGTAATTGCTTTTACTTTGTCTGGTACAAGCTCCAAATTGCCCTTTCCTACAATATGACCAAGACACTCCGTACTTTGAAAAGCAAAGAAACACTTACTTGGTTTTACTGTCAAATGAGCCTGTCTTAATCTCAAGAACAAGTCAGCTAGAACCTGTAGATGACGCAAGAAGGTATCTGTATATAAAAATATGTCGTCGATAAAGTTGTCTACCTCGGACATTCTATCAAGTAGTTTACGCATAAGCCTACTGAAACTTGCACTAGCACAAACTAGTCCAAACGGCATAGTTTTAAACTGAAATAGTCCGATTGGAGTGCGGAAAGCTGTATACGGTTTTGCCAGTAACCCTTGGTCAAAACGAGCCTTGAAATGAATTTCGATTTTGATAACTTAACAAAAATCTCTTCTGCGTTTTGGATAGGTTCACAGTCAAAAACTGTAATGCGATTCAAAGGTCTTAAGTCAATACAAAACCTGTTGGAGCCATCAGGCTTCTTCACAATAACTATGTTACTACAGTAGTCACTGTCTGAAGGCTCTATAACGTCAAGATCAATCATCTTTTTAACCTCTTCCACAATAGTTTCGCGCAGAGCAAAAGGCATAGGGTATGGTTTCGCTCTTATAGGTTCATCAGTTATTAACTTGATGTCATGTTTCGCTAAGTTTGTGAAACCAGGTTTATCTGAAAGGACATCAGAAAATTGTTCAAGCAAACTTAACAACTGCTTAACCTGTTCTGGTTCAAGGTCTTGGGAAAGTTTACATTCCCTGAAAGTTTCTGCAGGCACTAAGGATGGAGTATCTACAAGCATATCTCTTTCAAGATCTGAATCATCTTCTGACTCTACAACTGCAACACCAACTACGCCTACATCTACAGTTCTCACTGCTTGACGTTCATAATATATTTTTAACATATTCGCATGAAATGTTTTTATCTTGTCATGCATCTGTAGTCTATAATCAAGTGTGCCCACCTTTTCCTTGACAGTGTACGGACCTTTCCACTGCATCAGCAACTTGTTATTTTTGGTAGGAAGCAATACGAGTACTTTGTCAGCAACCTTTAGTTTCTTCAGCTTAGACTTTCTGATGTATACACGTCTATACCGACGAGATGCGACAGAGAGATTTTTCTGTGCCAATTTACATGTCTCTTCCAATCTGTGCTGGAGGTCTTATACATACTGATATGTTGTCTTGACCTCTGTATCTGAAATATTCTTTGTCCACAATTCTTTAAGAATAATCATAGGACCGCGGATCGATCTGCCGTAAATAAGTTCAAATGGCGAAAAACCTAAGCTCTCCTAAGGCGAATCTCTATATGCAAATAACAAAGGATTAAGATACTTATCCCAATCTTTCGGTCGTTCCGCACACAACCTTTTCAACATCATCTTGATATTTCCATTCATTTTCTCGCACAGTCCATTGCAAATCGGGTGGTACGGTGTTGCCGTCAATTGTCTAAATGATAAGAGTCTACTTACCTCTTTCATCAGGTCTGATGTAAACTGTGTTCCTAAGTCAGACAGAATTTCTTCTGGCACCCCTATTCTACAGAATATATCTAGTAAAGCTTCTGAAACCCGTTCAGTATCAATAGACGGAAGAGCAACGGCTTCCGCATATCTAGTAGCATAATCTATCAAAGTAAGGATATACCTATTTCCCTTATCTGACCTTGGCTCTAAAGGACCTATCCCACCCGTTTGAAAGGTATGTCTATTAAGGGCATCTCTCCCAGAGGAGCTCTAACTACCTTACCTTTTGGTGTAGTACGTTGACATATGTCACAGGATTGGCAGAATCTCTTTACTTCTGATAACACTCATGGCCAATAAAATTGTGAAATAACCTTTCTTGATGTTCTATTTGTCGCTTGGTGTCCAGACAACACTGATTCGTGCGCCAACCGCATCACTGTGTTACGAAACTTCTCAGGTACAACCAGCTGTTGAAATACCTTAACATTTTCTACGTTAGCATCCTGAAACTTTCTAAAAATAAGATTTCCCTTCATAAAATAATATTTGTTTTCTCCTTGTTTTCCATCTGCAATCAGACGTCTTACCTTCGTAAGGGAAGGATCAGCTTGTTGTTCCCTTTTAATGTCTTCCGGACTTACCTTCTCTTTCACCACATCAGGGACTAACATCTTCCGATAACTCTTCTGAAGACTTTCATGAGCTTGCTGTCTTGTTTGTACTGCAATTACCTGTAGCTTCCAAGCTGGATCAGGAGAATCAGGGCTACGAACACCTGGAATATTCCCTAAAATAAGATCATATATGGGACTGTCCATACACCAAGCTTCTACTTCTCCAGAAAAGAAAGGTGTAGCTATATGTATACAAGCAATAGGTATCTCTATTTTCGTACCATCAGGTAACACACAAACCTGCTTTCTGTCTGTGAACTGCTTCTTTGGTACCAAGTTCTTTCTAACCACTACACCACTACAACCTGTGTCCCTGAGAACAGTTACTATTTCATTACCTATACTACCCTTTGATATAGGCATCTGAGAACAAGATGTAGATATGTCACAAGCAGAACTTAGAATATTACTTGGTTCTGGTGAACTATATGACACACTATCAGTAAACGACATGAAAGCACCACAAACCTTAGGCTCCTTTGGATTTACAAAAGGTGACCTTGACCTTGAACTATGCTGATCTGTTTTCTGGTTAAAATGTACCCTATGAGGTGACTGACTTCTTTCTCTTTCAGACATTTGTACAGAAGCAACTGTTTTTTTCTGAGAAAAACTACTACGGCACTCAGAGGCAATATGTCCTGTTTTGCCACAACGATAACACCTTTTCATATTCAAAGGGACACGTCTATCTTTATTTTGACCTTCAACCCGAGACTCAAAACCTCTTTCTACAGTTCTACCACGTTCTTGTGATTTATTATGCTTAACCTGGTCGTTACGGCGAAATATAAATGAAGATGCTGGCAATGACCGAGCTTCGCAATATTGATCAGCGAATTTTGCCATCTGAGAAGAAGATTTTGGTATTCTCTCTAAGAGAAACAAAGTTAATTCTTTATTGCAGATATGCAAAAACTGGTCTCTTACTATCAAATCAAGAAGACCGTCAAAAAATGTGTCTATGTCAGCCATTTCGATTCAACGTTTCAAATAACTTTCTAATCTGACAACAAACTGCGAATAATTTTCACCATTTTCAGGCCTACACGAACGGAACCTTTTCTTGAAACCCTCCTCAGTTAGTTCAAACCTCTTCAACAATGCTTTTTTCAACACATCGTAATCAAGAGCATTTTCAACTGGCATTCTTGCATATTCATCAAGGGCTCGACCCTTCAAAAGAGCACTTAGATTTGTAGCCCATGTGTCTTCGCTCCAATGGACAGGCTTTGCATAACGCTCAAGTCTCTTTATTTACGAGTCCATTTTATCATGATTCTCATCAAAAGGGGGCATTTTTTGAACTTTTGGCGAACTAGTAACAACATTGGGGCTATGAAACATACTCTCACCTACTTCTTGTTGCTTATCTTACAACTCTAACTTTTGTGAATGTTCCATTTGTAATAATTGTAATTTTAATTGCTCTTCTTCTACTTGCTTTTCTGATATTATTATCTTAATTTCCATCTCTTTAGCTGCCTTCTCAGCCTCAAGCTTAATCTGTGCCATCTTTTGCTCATGTTCGTGTCGTTCACGTTCCAACTCCTTTTCATTTTGTAATATCTCATGCTTCTCCTTTCTCTCTTCACGTTGTCTATCTTGCTGATCTTTGACAAAATCACGTAACTGCTGCCCTTCATAACCCATATCCATCCCTAATGTTGTTAAGGCTTTTAAAGATTCCATATTTAATAAAATAATTCTTTAAAAATAAAAAAAAATAAAAAATAACAAACGTATGTACAACACTTAAGTCGGGAAACAACACTTTAGATTATGTACAACCAGATTTAATTACCCAAATCTTTACACCCATATGAATGTGTCACAAATCAGACGGAATGTATTTATATCAAACTCAAAATAACCAAGGCCTGCACACCTAAGTGAAACACCTTTCTGACAAGAAATCTAAATATTTTTTTTTCCAAGCAAGGCTGAATATAATGAAATCCTATCACCGAATTTACTCACAACAACCTACTGTGACGGAATTCCAGACATCAGGGTCCTCTACAAAAAAACCAACAAAACTTCACACAAACATTCTCTTTGTTCATAGATTACAAACATCTGCATCTGAAAAACAAAACTAAAATGTATTCCAAAGAAAAACTGAACATTTTTTTAGTATAGTTATTTCAGGGACAAACTACTTTATCCCACTTCTGACACCATTGTCACGGTTCAGAGATAGCCAGAGAGGGTAGCTTGTCACTAAAACAACTATTTTACAATTTTTCACATTCAAATTTATTAAAATGTAATTTGATTGCAATTTATATAATAAAGGCTTTATTTCAACAATGATAGGACGTAGAAATGTTTATTAGAATAGGCATAGGTGTTACTGGAATGTTCTCTGTCTTTTAGTGACGATTCATGCTGACACAGGCTTACAGTACTTTGATACTCCGACCACGTGTTTGGTCCATAAATGAAATGCTAAATCTCCGACCATGGAGGTCAAATAATTTGCGACTTCGAATATTCCCTCCGACCTTTCACCAAGGTCAACAGAAAAGAAAGTCTAATAATCGTCAGATACTTAGAAAACTTCCACGTCTGTGAACGACCGACGTATCGTCTGCTTCGAATAACGTCATATGCATCGACTGTTACCACAAGAACAGCCACACACATACACACTTCAGCAAAAGCTATGACCTATTTAAAAACACTTAGCATTCTTATTCATGATGAAAAACATATTACATGATTAAAACTACGTAGCATCAATCTATACAGTATTTCCAAATGCAAGCATTTAACCAAACTAATTAAAAACGAGAAAAGTAGAAACTTGTGCAAATTAGATAAATAGAAACTACAGTTCATCTCAAAAGAACCAGAATAATTTTTATGCACAAAGACATTGTATAAAACCGAGAATTAAAAAGAAATTATGAAATAAAGTAGAAAACTTACCCCAATATCTGGATATTCAGTCACTTATATATAATAATGCTGTGAGTTCATATTTTAACTGTTTATGATAAGTCTGCTAGCCTTCATAAAATGTTCAAGATTTTTTGTCTCACACAGCAAAATTGACAAAACATGTGTAAACCTCTGACTAAACAAACCAACTGATAATCTTAAGAAAACATAACGACTGGTCAGTAAAATTCACTCTGGTGTGAACAGGTGAATAAAGATGTATACCAAGATAAGGATTTAAAAACCATTTGGCAATAAAAACAAAATCTGATTTTGTGACACTGTATTTACTGTTTGAAATATTAACTCTGTTTAATTTCCTGAATGGAGCAGTATAATGTCGATAAGAATTTTTATAAAGAAAATATCTTACATTGTCTATTAGCAATACTAATAAAGTCTACAAATTTTGCAAATTGGTTTGCATTTAATCATACAAATTTAGTTCCTGCAAGTTAAAGTTGAACACTTGTAGGAGTACAAATAATAAACATTCACTGTCTTTGTCAGTATTAAACTTAAAGGAAAGTCTTTTCTGTTTGTATTGTATCTGTCATATTTGTTCAGCAGTTTTTGTAAATTAATATTGTCTCTTTCTTCATTGTTCTAAACAAAACATTAACAGCATTGTTTAAAATAAGCAGTCTCTATTTAAAAATCATATTCACTTAGTTTATACTTACCCTGCAATCTTGTTTTTGTAAGCCGAATATTTTTAAGGAACACAGTTTATAAAGAAGGCGCTTAATCATATCACTTTACTGAACCTTTGTTTATTTTAGGAAGAATTGATGAACAATATAGAGGTAAGTTAAACTGAATTTACTGTTTGAAAAATTAACTCTGTTTAATTCCCTGAATGGAGCAGTATAATGTCGATAAGAGTTTTTGTAAAGAAAATATCTTACTTTGTCTATTAGCAATAGTGATAAAATCTACAAATTTTGCAAATTTGTTTGCATTTAATCATTCAAATTTAGTTCTTACAAGTTAAAGTTGAACACTTGTAGGAGTACAAATAATAAACATTCACTGTCTTTATCAGTATTGAACTTTAAGGAAAGTCTTTTGTGTTTGTATTGTATCTGTCATATTTGTACAGCGGTTTCTGTGAAACAATGTTGTCTCTTCCTTCATTTTTCTAAACAACACATTAACAGTAGTGTTTAAAAGAAGCAGATTCTATTTAAAGATGATACTTCAACACAGTGGTTTGATTAGGTATTCAGAATGCACTCAGTAACATATGTTTCCATGCTATTTCTCGGCAACTGCTTACTGGATATGAACGAAACATTATGGAAACCATCAGTACCATAAGGAGCTGGCTGTGCATATCATTGGAATATCCAGGTCGGACCATTTAAGACAGAGTTATGGCCCCTGAATAGTTATTCACAATGTATAACGATTTTTTTCTTTAAGCTAAAGATGAAAATATTGTGTGTATTTGAAAATGAATGAAAAAGAATCGCATTATCACTCCTGATCAGTGGTTTGTCCAAAATTTGAAAAGTGAGAAACGCGAGTGTTTTATTCATCATCGAGAGGGTTATTATCAAAATGGGGATGTTTGATGAATCTTGGAGGTTGAGTTCTATTTGCCATTGCGTTATCAAACAAAAAAGTGTTGACAAAAGTTAAAGATTTAAACATAAAACAGCTGTTTCTAAGATTTCTATGATTTCCTGAGAAGTGTATAAATTTCTTGCATAAAGATGGCTCGTTTTACCTACAAATGCTTCTGTTCGCAAATCCTCATATATTTTGCATCCAATTCGCACCAGACTTTCACATAATGGTTGCGTCATTTGCCGAAGCAGTTACTCCCATGATTTTGTAATGGCATCATTACACCCCCGAAGGGAGGCATATAGTTTTTAACTGTCCGTCCGTCAGTCCATCCGTCAATCCGTCAGTCAGTCCGTCCGAAAACTTTAACATTGGCCATAACTTCCTTATTAGTAAGTAGATTCACTTCATACTTGGACACAAGACCCACTGTGACAAGACCTTTCCACTGACTTATATTTATTTGATCTTGACCTCTTAATGACCTTCACCTTGAAGATCCAATTGTCCAAAAACTTTAAAATTGACCATAACTTCCTTATCAGTAAGAGGATTTACTTCATACTTGGTCACAACACCCCTTTGGACAAGGCCTTCCCACTGACCTATATTTATTTGACCTTCACCACTGAATGCCCAATTGTCCAAAAACTAACTTTTGGCCGGAACTTCTATGTTGATAAGTGGATATATTTCATACTTGGACACAACACGCCTTTAGACAACCTTTCCATTGACTAATATTTATTTGACCTTGACCCCTGAATGACTGGTCCTCTGCTCAAAGATCAAAGCACCGCTTTCGAGGCATTGTCATCTTACAGTGACAGTTCTTGTTTTAGAAAGAGGTATTGTCTTTCGGTGATTTTTTATAAATATTATATAAATTTTATTGTGCGTAACTCCTCCTACATTTTGTATGTGATTTCCAGCAATCTTTGACAGAATGTTTAACAACATGAATTGTCTACTGAACCTCTACCAAGTTGGTTCAAATCATGGCTCCTTGGACAAAATAGGCCCTGCCGTGGAGGTCATTTGTTTGCATAGAGTTATATAGGAAAGAGTTTAAGAAATCTTCACATCAGAAACCAAAAGGCATATAGCTTAGACATTTTTAGTAGCATTGTCTTGTGGACCTCTACCTAGTTTGTTCAAATCATGGCCCCTGGGTCAAAATTTGCCTCGCCCTAAGTGGTCACATATTTTACATAGAGTTATACCGGGAAAAAATAAAAACCTTCTTGTCAGAAACCACAAGGTCTAGAGTTAAGGTATTTGGTGTGCAGCATTGTCTTGTGGACCTTTCTAACTTTGTTCAAATCATGACCCCTGGGTCAAAAACGGTCCTGGTCCGGGTGTCAATGTTACATATAATTATATAAGAAAAAGTTTAACGGACCTCTACCAAGTTTGTTCAAATCATGACCCTGGAGTCAAAACTGGCCCCACCCTGGGTGTCATTTAATTTTACACAAAAAACTTATATAGGAAAAACTTAAAAAATCTGCTGCTGTAAAAATCTAGACCTTCGATTGCTCGTTTTTAGTCCTCCCCCCCAAACCCTGCCCTTCTGTTGAAGACATATTGATTTTACCCTGTCAAAATCTGTCTGTTCGTCTGTCTGTCTGTCACACTTCATTTCCGTTCAATTACATAAATATCAGTTGACCAAGATCCTTCAAAATTCACAAGGTTATTGCCCTTATTGAATAACAAAAAATAAACCTTTTGCATTTTTGGTCATTAGGTCAAAGTTCAAGGTCAGAGAAACCTCTGGAGTGAAAACTGTTTCCACTCAATAATAGGAGAACCATTTCACCCATAGCCTTCAAACTTTAAAGGATGATTGTTTTTTCTAAATAAAAGAACTATATTGTTTCTGGGGTTAGAAGATTATAGGTCAAGGTCACAGGGACCTGAAGAATGAAAATTATTTCTGCTGACTAAGGTAGTACCATTACACCTTATGACCTTATAGGGTAATTATATTAGAAGATCCCTATGGTTTTTAAGGTCCATAGGTTAAAGGTCAAGTTCACAGGGACTAGAGTGAAAACTGTTTGTGCTCAGTAACTGGAGTAACATTTTATCCAGAGCCTTCAAACTGCACAGGGTGATTTTCCTTACGTAGTTAAAGAATCCTATCGTTTTTGAGGTCAGTAGGTTGGTAGTCAAGATCACAGGGACCTGTAGAGTAAAATTATTTCTGCTCAGTAACTGGAGTACCATTACACTCAAAACATTCAAACTCCATAGGGTAATTATATTAGAAGAACCCTATTGTTTTTGGGGTCCGTAGGTCAAAGGTCAAGTTCACAGGGACCTGTAGAGTGAAACTTTTTCTGCTAAAACATTTGAGTACCATTACACCCAGAGTATTCATACTTATTGCAAACTTATTCAAACTTGCAAGCAACGAACACCCATAACAACCAATAACGATACTTTTAACTTGAGCAATGACACTCAGGTGAGCGATTTAGGGCCATCATGCATCAATACTGATTACCAAAGTTGTTTTTTTACTCACCTGATAGAAGGTCAAGTGTAGGTCGTATGCTGCTTTGTTCGTCTTCCGTTCGTCCATCTGTACCCCACAGTTGACTTAAACAACATCTCCTCCTATACCACTAGGTCAGTTGGAATTAAACTTTACAGAAATGGTCATTCTTCTTTCCACGTTATATAAAAATGGAATTCCACGCAGAACTCTAGTTGCATGAAGCTTTGTCAAAATTGTTCAAATGGTTCCAAACCATTGTAAATCTGAGTGATAGGAACTAAAATAATGTTTGAAAATTAAAACCTAAAAATTCTTCTTTTCGGAAACCAACAGACCTCAAATTAATTTGTTCAAATACCATTAATAATGCGATTTTATTGAAAAGTGGCAGTATATCTGCGATATTGTAGGACAAAAAATAGCGATAAATGCTGCGATATTATAGTTAAATAGCACAACACTTAATGCTGCGATATCATTGTAAAGTAGCACTTAATGCAGTGATATTATAGTGTAAAGTAGCATATAATGCAGCGATTTCGTAATACAAAATCCTCTGATGCAGCAATATTATAATAGAATTAGAACTCAATGCAACTAAAGTGAAGTAAAGTAGCACTAAATGTAAACAAGTACTTAATGCAACGCTGTTATAATAAAGTGTCACCTGGTGCAGGGATATTATCAAGTGAAACTAGCACTAAAATAGTGCGATCTTATAATAAAGTATCACTAAAAGCTGAAATATAATAGTAAACTAACAGCTAAGTAAACTAGCACTAAAAGCTGCGATATTAATGTAAAGTAGCACTTATTGCAGCAATATTATAGTAAAGCAGCTTTTAATGCAGCTATATCATAGTAAATTAGCACTTAATGCTGCAATATCATAGGTAAGTAGGTCTTAACGCTGCGATATCCTAGAAAGAAGCACCTAATGCTAAGTAGGATATAATGCTGCGATATCATAGGTAAGTAGTACTTACTGCTGCGATATCATAGAGAAGCAGCAATTAATTTTGCGATGTTATACTAAAGTAGCAGCCGTGAAATCTTAGTAAGTGGCTCAGTGAAATCTTAGTGTGTGCTACGACACAGTAAGGCAGCACTAAAAAGCTAAGATACTGAAGTTAAGTATCTCTATAATTCGGAGACTCATACGACGTTTATTAGATAATTGAACAAAACCATGTTTAATTTCTTCACTTATTTCATTTTCATGTATGATTCATCATCTGTATTCAATAAAAAAAGGTGTTATATGTTTGAATTGTAATCGTCACATTTTACAGTCCTATCAGTTTATTTGTAATACCATATATTTTTATTAAGCAATACATAAGCAATTTTGTAAAAAGAAATAAGGTCGTAATAATTTAGGTGCTACTTATTCTATCAACGCATTGTGTAAGTCATCTTTCTTAAGAAACTCAGTTTATTGATGGGCAATTTTATCATATCATCCTTATTACTAAATTCTTTATTCTTAATTTCAGGATGAATATGTCATAGGTCAGCTTAGTTTAACAGTGTGTGGAATCACGTGACCAGAAATGGTACGAAACACAGAATCCAATATGGCCGCATTGTGATTTTTTCACCGTTTTTCAAAGGTTAGTAAAAACTACAGTATATATTTCACTCGTATTATAGCGCAGTCTATGGGTATTTTAATGCTCTTTCCAGCAATGTATGTGCCGTGTATACATTCCTTCTAGTCTTTGAGTTACCTCCGAGGTTTTGGTCCGAACCGGAGACAATTTTCTGGAAAAACGTAATGGTACGATACACGTAATCACTCTTTGTGCCCGAAAATCTATGTATATTGCAGGTTTTCATATTTGTTTTAATCTGCAACTGCTAGGTATGTATCATATAGTAACCATGCACAGTGATTGTATGAATTTTTAGCGAATTCCTACAAAAACTTGACAAAATATTGAAATGGTACGCAACACGTACAATGATACGCAACACGTACTAACTGTTGGTAGTCTGATACGCAACACGTGCATATCCTATCGACGGCGATTAACTTCAAGTGTGGGACGTGTTAAGTGTATTGAACTATTTCAAACGTGGTTTTCAGTTCTCAAGATTGTCCGGACGCGTTGCAATCATTAATTAAGAAGGTAACACGCTTAAATTCTTTATATCATTTCAGAATGGCGCACTTGTGTAAAGTTTGTGGGAAAACTTCTTCAGCCGGTCGGGACTATCAGACCATGAGCGACGTCATAACGGGAAGGCCCCGTACAAATGTTGTGGGCATAATTTTTACAGCAGGACTCATTTCGTCAGGCACAGGTATATATATATTGACACCCTAGGTTTCCATTTTTATCAATTTCTCGTTCATTTCAATCAGTTATAATATGTTATGTAAATTGCACGGGATGGTCTTAATTATGTTGTTTGCATCCCGTTTTTAATTCGTTTTGATTAAAGGATACACAAACGGCAACTGTGGAAACTGCCATGGCTATGTTGTATGATATCTATTAATATTTCTCTTAGTTTGATAGCAATATGCAACGAAACAATTTATGACATTTTGGCGCTTTCTATCGTTTAAAGATGAGTTACGTATGATTGAGAGATGCCAAAGCTGTGTATGTATACATGTAGACCTTTATCTTACAGTTTAATAAAAAGTAAATAAATCTTATGAGTGTGATCCATTTAACAGATGCAGTTTCCACGAACTAGTGAAGAAATACAAATGTAAAACATGCAAGAAAGAGTTCGCCATTGAGGGAGAGTTCGATAGGCATGAAAGAAGGCAAGAATGCAATGGCATTTATAAATGTGATGTGTGTGGTAGCTCCTTTCATCGCCGCGGGGATTTAAATGAACATTTAGATAAGCATACTGGAGAAAAGAACTTTCTTTGCAGCTTTGGGAAGTCCTTTAG
Organism: Cyclina sinensis; assembly: GCA_012932295.1. NCBI lineage: Eukaryota > Metazoa > Mollusca > Bivalvia > Venerida > Veneridae > Cyclina > Cyclina sinensis. The sequence continues at coordinate 9,189,504 of JAAONU010000016.1, forward strand.
ATACCACTATAGATACCATTCCGGGCTAAGTAGGCATAAGCAAAAATGCCAGAAATTAAAAAAGTAAAACTGATACATAATGATTTTATTTAATATATAATTATGTATGTTCATGACACGGAGTATTTGATATGTTACAAAGTTATTTTGAGAAGAAACTTCCATCTTTAAATTGAATATAACTGTTATGTATGTTTCATAATAATGGTAATTAATAATGTATGTGTAACTTTTAGTAACACAACACACAGGTTTTATAGAGTCACATATCGTACCAAGAGCATCTAAAATTGAACTTATTATTGCAATTAATGTTACTGTATAACATTCTTGGTCATTTTGGTCAATAGTTTCTCTATAGAACGTTATTAAGGGGTTGGGGGTTTGTGGGGGGGGGGGGGGGGGGTTCCAAACCGACAAACAAAAGGTTATGTCACAGCAAAACTAAGAATAACGTTCTGTAGTCACATTTATAAATGCCATTGCATTCTTGCCTTCTTTCAAGCCTATCGAGATCTCCCTCAATGGCGAACTCTTTCTTGCATGTTTTACATTTGTATTTCTTCACTAGTTCGTGGAAACTGCATCTGTAAAATGGATCACACTCATAAGATTTATTTACTTTTTATTAAACAGTAAGATAAAGGTCTACATGTATACATACACAGCTTTGGCATCTCTCAATCATATGTAACTCATCTTTAAACGATAGAAAGCGCCAAAATGTCATTTCAAATAAAAGGTGAATGTTAAATTGTTTCGTTGCATATTGCTATCAAAATAAGAGAAATATTAATAGATATCATACAACATAGCCATGGCAGTTTCCACAGTTGCCGTTTGTGTATCCTTTAATCAAAACGAATTAAAAACGGGATGCAAACAACATAATTAAGACCATCCCGTGCAATTTACATAACATATTATAACTGATTGAAATGAACGAGAAATTGATAAAAATGGAAACCTAGGGTGTCAATATATATATACCTGTGCCTGACGAAATGAGTCCTGCTGTAAAAATTATGCCCACAACATTTGTACGGGGCCTTCCCGTTATGACGTCGCTCATGGTCTGATAGTCCCGACCGGCTGAAGAAGTTTTCCCACAAACTTTACACAAGTGCGCCATTCTGAAATGATATAAAGAATTTAAGCGTGTTACCTTCTTAATTAATGATTGCAACGCGTCCTGACAATCTTGAGAACTGAAAACCACGTTTGAAATAGTTCAATACACTTAACACGTCCCACACTTGAAGTTAATCGCCGTCGATAGGATATGCACGTGTTGCGTATCAGACTACCAACAGTTAGTACGTGTTGCGTATCATTGTACGTGTTGCGTACCATTTCAATATTTTGTCAAGTTTTTGTAGGAATTCGCTAAAAATTCATACAATCACTGTGCATGGTTACTATATGATATATACCTAGCAGTTGCAGATTAAAACAAATATGAAAACCTGCAATATACATAGATTTTTGGGCACAAAGAGTGATTACGTGTATCGTACCATTACGTTTTTCCAGAAAATTGTCTCAGGTTCGGCCAAAACCTCGTAGGTAACTCAAAGACTAGAAGGAATGTATACACGGCACATACATTGCTGGAAAGAGCATTAAAATACCCATAGACTGCGCTATAATACGAGTGAAATATATACTGTAGTTTTTACTAACCTTTGAAAAACGGTGAAAAAATCACAATGCGGCCATATTGGATTCCGTGTTTCGTACCATTTCTGGTCACGTGATTCCCCACACTGTTTAAGTGTATTCATTGTTTAAACAATTAACTTTGATTAATCTCCTGATCGAAGCGTTAAAATATCGATAAGATGTTTCATTAAGCAATTACTGTACTAAGATTATTTTCACTGCTGATAAAGTTTACACATTTTGCAAAAGTTTTTGATTAAATTGTAAACTTTTTATCTAACAAATGCAACTTGATTAGGAAACAGAGAAAAACCACTAATAGTTTACATTAATTTTGGACTTTAGAGAAAGTGTTTTGTATTTGAATTGTAATCGACACACTTGGACAGAAAAAAACTACTGTTTTTGTAATTAAATGTTGTAACCTTCTTCTTCTTCTGCTTACCAATACATTATCAATTTTGTTAGTTTTTCGTAATCTCTTTACTTTCAGATAAAACGTGTTAAGTTTATTTTAAATTCTATACTGTTGTAGTTAGAAATATACCTTAGTTATCACTGTTAATATATAACAGGAATGATTTGCTCGTAAATAGAACTGATTACAAAAGCTTGTGTTATATTGAAAGATTTCAAGTTTGATTAGGAAGTATTTTACGTCCAGAAAGTTACATGAACAATGAATAAAAAGTAATATGACTTCTTCTGAAATGCTTAGCAGATGAAACGGGGGAGCTTTCTAGTGCATCCAAGGCATATCAAGTTTGATATATGTCTTCTTAAACAAGTTTATACAATGAAATGTTAATGTTAAAACAATGCCTTTCATATTGTCATTAAGATGTATTGAGGGAAATATATTGACAAAGAGATAATGTTCTTTTTATCACGTTTTCCTTTACTCGACACTTTTTTCAAAATTTCTGGAAATATTATTCCAAAGCATTCTTTGGAGACTCATATGACGTTTATTAAGCGAAAGGAGAAAAAAAGCTTAATCAGTATCATCACTGGCCTTTTTTCTTTGATGCCTTTTCAACAATATTGATTTTTAAGAAAAGTGATTATGGTTGAATTGAAATTGTCATATTAAACAATGCAATAATTTTATTTGTAATAAATGTATCTGTATCTACCTTATAGGTCGTAATCAATTATTTGCTATTCATACTATAACCTCATTAAGCAAATTATTTAAGGAATTCAGTTTATAAACAGACCTTCTGACTTATCATTATTTTCAATTACAGGAACGTGAACGTTCAAGGGTGAGTTTATCTTCATTTATTGTTTGAAAAATAAACTATGTTTAATCACCAGAATAGATCGATATAATGTCGATAAGAAATTATATAAAGCCAATACCGCACTGTGATTATTTCCACTGCTGATAAAGTCTACACTTCAACAAAATTGTATGGATTTTATTTCATATTACATTCATGCTTACAAGTTAAAGTGGCACACTGGAAGAAGCAAAAACAATAAACTCTGAACGAAATCTATCCACTGTGTCGGTTAGTTTTCCCCCGTAACAAAGTTGTTGGAATCAGCTTGTCTGTCCGTCCGTCCGTCTGTAGATGCAATCTTGTTTGCGCTTAATCTCAAAATACACTGACCGGGATTCTACAATACTTGCAGGATTATTAAGTACCAGGCCTAGTTGTGCATACTAACTTTGGTTTCATGTTCTTTAAATTTTTAACAGATTTATAGGACTTTGCATGTTTTCACCATTTAGAATATAAGGGGGAAAATCTTGTGCGTTTTCATCTTGAAATTCATCAAAATTTCATATGAACGTTATGCAAAATAAAGCTAGATGTCCACATTAATTTTTGTTTTAAGTGCTCTTATGTTTGACAGACTTATGGAAGTTTGTGTTTTCACATATCAAGTATATATAGATGGAAATCTTGATTATGATTCATCTCAAAAACCAATATATAGATTTATTGAGACCATACAGACATGTTCAGTATAAAGCATTGTTGTACATACATTTCTGTTTCCAGACCTGTTAATTTTGACAGAGTTATTGGAATTTGGTTTTCGTATAGTATATACAGTCAACTCAAGATGTAACAAGAGCCATGTTGACATGGCCATTCACCGCCGAATGTGTTTGCCTAGTTATCATTCTTGTGCATGGCATCCCCCTAATAAGGTCTATCAATCTATGAAGTTTCAGGCTGATATCTTAAACAAGTTTGAGTTATTGTCTGAACAAAAAATAAGCATGAAAAATAACAAAGGGCAAGTACTCAAAACTTTGAAAGAAAGAGTTACCTTTCTTGTGCTCTGCACCCCTCCTCAAAGAGCAATATCCATCTTTGAAGTTTCAATTTAATATTACAAATACTTTTTCAGTTATGCTCCGGACAAAAAATACGCATGAAAATAACAAAGGGCAATAACTAAAAATATGAAGGGTAGAGTTATCGGTATAATATAATGCACACCTATTGGATGAGATCTATCTAACTATGAAGTTTTATGTTGATATCTTAAATACATTTTGAGTTATCTACCAGACAAAATAATAAGCATGAAAAATAACAAAGGGCAATAAATAAAAAAGATATGAAGGATCATTATAGTGCACTGCACTCCTCCTCGATTAGATATATCCATCTATGAAGACGTTTCAAGTTGATATCTCAAATACTTTTGGAGTTATTCTCCGTACAAAAATATGCATGAAAAAATAACAAAGGGCAATCACTCAAAAATATTAAGGTTAGAAGTATCATTCATTTACACTGCACTCCTCCTCAATAAGATCTATCCACGGAATGACGGACGAACGGACGAAAACTATTACCATATCTCCCGCCGAAAGGCGGCGGGGATAAAAATAAAATTATCGTATTCAACATTATTCCGGATGCAAAAATGCAAATCGTGTGGTTCTGGCCAGTTTAATATAAAATTCAGTTAACCAGACTGCGTTTGTTGAGAAAGCAGATGTAACGATATTCTGGATATAACGTTTCACTTTTGAGGTCCCGGGGGCAATTTTCATATTTTTATAGAGATATTTCCGCAGACGCGTGCAATTATTCACACTCGTGATTGATTGAAAATTCGGCTATAATTAAGTTCCTTGTTAATGTCACCTATCGATAATAAATACACTATCATAATAGTCGTGATGTAATTTTTGATTTCGTATTGGATTAATGCAAGATTTAAAAAATATAATTGTTGTCAGTTGTACAGTAGACGGCTACAATATTTCACAATTTCTAAGCAGTAAGGTGATTTTTGATAATTTCATTACCGTGTTACTTTAGGAAGAATACTTCTAAAATGTATTGTTCTATGTATTCCAGAGTTATACTCGCTGGGAAACGATTTCTGAAAATATACTTTTTGTTTAATAAAACGTGGTATTTTAGTCAAGCGCACCTTTACAATAACAACTTTCGTTTGAATCAGATGGCTCTTAACGGATGCAACGATATCCTGATGTAACGATAAAAAACACAAGATTCCTTAATTTTCATTATAATGTATACAATAAAATTTAGAATAATTGTGCGTGCTTCAAAAAACACAGACTTGAATTCATTGAAAGTTTACAGGCTTGTTTAGTATCAAGCCTATGTATGCATACTCAATTTGGTTTCGAGTGCTGAAAATTAAGACAGTTACTGGACATAGATTTTTAATCAAGAATATAGAGGGAAAACTCATCGGTCGGAATTCACTTAAACTTAAAAGCCTGTTCAATTTTAAGCCTTTTGATGTATACACATCCCCTTTTTCAGTAATAAAAATACATAGTAATGACACTATGATTTTTTTTTCTCTAGACTGTGTACAGAAAAATGCTTTTGAGCGCTTTCTCTCGAAAACCAATGGCCTTAATTCATTAAAGCTGTTTTGAGTCCCCTACCGGTTTAACCGGAGGGGGACTGTAGGTTTACCCTAATTTCGATTTTCACTTTTTTGCATTTTTGAAATCTGTAACATACAAGGAGTAAACTCAGAAAATTTTAGCAGAGAATCTTCAAAACTCACAAAGTTATAGCATTTTCTTTAATTGTAAGCATAAATACATTCAACATTTGTGACGTCATGTTGATGTCGTTTTCAATCAATGAAGTTATTGATTGGAAAGTTAAATAAACGGGTAATAAAAGCTTAAAGACTTGATAGAAAAAAACAAGCATTTGCTTTAAGCTTTCTATTTTATCTAAAAAGTATTTGTACATGTCTTATACAATTCTTACTGAGGTTATTAAACGTGTTGCCTAGCCACCATTTTTTTATATTTACCAATTTTTCAGGTTTCAATGTCAAATTTTTTTTATTAAAAAAACTGTACTTAATTATATCTACCACATTTTCTTGAAACAGAATGTTTAGGCTTTTTTGCATGAGTTTATATGCAAAATGTTTGGTCATTTGGAATTTCCAATGTTTTTATGAAAGGTCTCTACACATTCATTGCTAGTAATTATAACAGCTTTGAGGTAAAGAAGAAGGCTATAGCTAAAAACTAACGAATTTACAACTATCATATTTATGTGTAACAAAGTAGGTACAGACCTAAGTAATAGTATCGAGTCCAAGTTTTCTTGCAGATTAAAAGAAAATGAAAAATAAAAACTTCATAGTCCTGTTTCTTAGCAACCAGAGAATATTACACCAAGCTCAATCTTTGTTTAAAATATCTAGACTATGAGACAGTATAGTTCGTTTACCAGACTAAAAGAAAGTAAATTTCTACTTTAACAGTTAATTGGAAACAAGAAAATGAAAACATGAAAATAAAATTCAGTTCAACTTTAAATAATTTAAAGCTGATACTCTGACAATACAACTATTTTATTTTACAAATTTCAGAGTTGCTAAACATCACATCTTGTGTTAAATAATTCCTTTAGACTGTAATTTTTATCCAGATGTTAAGACATACTTGGATAGTTCAAGTTGCTATTTTTAAAACAAAAGCATTGTTTAAGAACCACTTTCTTAAGTGCAATTTCAATTTCTTTCTTATTGATAAATTTGGTTTTACAACCATTACATACTAATTTAAGCCTGATATTTGAAAAATACAAGTCTAGTTTTAAAAATCCCAATGAATCAGAATCAATAACAAATTAGAGAGATATACATGTATACAACAGAAGTATGAAGTACAGGAATTGAGAATTAACATTTTTAGAAAAAAATATCATAATTACTCAATGGCCATTCCTGTAGAACATATATCTTTCTCAAAATATGAAAAATAAAGAAAATAGTTACTTTATTTATTTTGGCTGGGGAAGGCTTGTTTATGTTCATATCATTTTCATTAATTTCTTGTTAAATAAACTTCTAAAAGGAGTTTGTCCTTTTTGTAAGTGCTTTCCTGGGAGTGGAATATGTGTTTTTCTGAAAAGGCCCTTGGTCTTTTGCTTGTTATTGAAATATTTAACATATATTCCTCAAGAACATCTTGTTTTATAATCATCTTGAAGACAGTGTGATATACAAACTATCATTCTCATGTCAAAACAGAATTTTCATCACTAAACCTCAGAATAACATTTACATGCAATTTCATTTTACAATCAAATGTTTCTTTCTTTGTCTGTTTACAGGCAAACCACTATCACAGCATTCCTTGCTACCTTCTTTCTATTCAATTGTACAATCCTCCCATCAAATTCAGGCTCCTTCAATCCTAAAAAAATGATGACATTTTGTAAAATGGCAACTTGTAAATACTTTTAACATCATAGTTCTACTGAAAATTTACTGTTTAACTTACAAACAGGAAGTTTTATACCCTTTAACATTTATGGATGTTTAAAAGCAATTGGTGATTTGATTATTTGTATATGATTTTTTATACTTTCTAAAAAAGTTTTTTTCAGTCTTTAAAATTTGTAATCTAAAAAGCAAGGTTTTACCATTACCTGCTGAATTGTTTTCTTTTCTGGCTGTGCCAAAGAATTGTCCATGTTTTATTCCTTTCTAGTGAAATTTATCACATTTTCTCTGTGAATAGAAACAAACATAATTTGCAATTTTAAATGATAAAGATTTAGATTTATGCTGGTTATGCACATATAAACATATGATCTAGTGTTTTCTTCTTTGGACATTCTTATTATAACAATTTTAAAGAATACTGACTGCCCAATTATCTTTCATGTTTATTGTAATTCAGACAAAAGGTATAGCTTATTGAAAATACTGAAATACATGTAGTTCAACATAACATACTTTAAACAAAGATGGTAAAACAAATGCCACTTGATAATCAGTTATTTAACACATTTTCTTGTATTCTATGCCAACATCTAAACACCTTTACATTGTTGGTCGGTAAAATAATATGCTTGCAAAATTACTTATTTCTTTCATGCATAATGGAATAATAATACCATGTTTATGCACTTTTACAGTTTCTAAATTTATTGATGACATAAGCTTTTACTTACTCTACTCTAGAATTTAAGTCTTTTTCTGACATAATCTGTGTTTTATTCTAGTTGGCTCACTTAAGTCACATGCATGTGTATGTGTTGTCAGTATACTGACAATCTGTCATAAGTAAAATATTTTTTTTTTGCTTTGCTTTGCTTCCTGAATGTTCTTGTCTGTATTTAAATTTTATTAAAGTCTGGAACCAAAAAGAAAAAAGAGCTTCATTTAATTTTACAATGATGGATAAAACTGTGAAAATATGTTCCTCCTTTTCCCGTGATGATGATCCGACAACCTTGACACTTAAACGACTTACAGAAAAAACATCTGCTTTGATCTCAGATAAGGTTCAATATTTTCATATTTCATAGGCTACCAACGTAAATTTAAAAAATAAATAAAAATAAATTGCATGTTATTTGCCAGAATCGTTGGACAATAGCTTGGCTTTTGATTTGTTGAAGCTGTAGAGGTCTAGTAACACGTTTTCTGTCAACAAAAATTAAGGGAAATGCGTCACTTCCGGGTTCAGCAAAACAATTTAAATTTAAATTTAATTTGGAAAATTCACTAAAAAAACTTACTTGCACACTCCATGTGCCCAAATTTAAATGCCAGAACAATATCAATCGCAATCAATCAATCAAAAAGTTAAAAGCCACTGTAAACAAGCTGCAGTTTTAACATGTGTTTACACAGGTAAAACTTGCATCATTAAATGACGCCAGTGGCTCAAGTAAAATATTGATTTCTCGTGAAACTTACATTACTAAAGGTTTAATGTAACCAAATCTGAATCCAGAGGAATAGATTCGTAGTAAGAGCATTTCCTTGATAATCAACCATTATAACCAATTTGTACAACGGAGTTTTCGTGTGATAACAGATCATTTTTTAACAAAAATATGGCGGCAATCTATCTCGCTTTTTCTTGCTAACGACGTCAACGTCAATAAGCCCCAAAATCGCATTCCACGACACATATAACAATATTTGTGATAACTCAAAAAGTTTTAAGAATAATTCTATGAAACATAAAATATAGATAGGTGATAGAATGGAAATAATGCACCACAAGGTTCACAACTGTAGCTCCAAAATTATTAGATTTATCCCCATTGAACTTAGAATTTTCATGAAAAAATGTTGTTTTTTGTATATAACTTCATCATTTCTTAATGTATCTACTTCAAACTTTAAATGTCGGTTTCTTATCATCACCCATATCCTATGTGACAAGGTTCATAATTCTAGCACCTAAATTGTCAGAATTATCATCCTTGAACTTTAAATTTTTCCTTCCTATGTTGAAAAATTTGGTACATTTATCTTTCCCTAAAAACTGTATCCAGAGATCACTTTTGAAGTACTTGGAACTTTTCCAACAAATTTACTGAGAATAAAGTAAAGTTGAAACATAAGTTAAACATAGTGATCCTGAGAAAATTTAAACATTAGAAACTAGTTTTTCATGAGGACAAGGTCAGATGATAGTTGAAACTTAGTATTAAAGATTATGTGCAACTTGTTCCAGCTGGGCTACCATCCTGTGACAAGGGAGTGAGGGGTATTAGTCACCATATGTGACAAAATTCTAGTTTTACGACCTTTTTAGTCCCCTACCGGTTTCACCGGAGGGGACTATAGGTTTACCCTCCTTCCGTCAGTCCGTCCGTCCGCAAAAACTGGATCCCGAGATAACGCATAAAGTACTGAAAATTTGTTTATGAAACTTGATATATGGATAGATAGCAGTATAGAGATTATACACGTCTTTCTTTTTCTTCCTATGTTGAAAAATCTGGTTGCTATGGCAACAAATAGACTTAAATATGGCAAATATAGCAATATTTGTGATAACTCAAAAAGTACTTCAAATATTTTTATGAATCTTGAAATATGGCTAAATGTCAGTATGGAAAATATCCACCTCATTTCTTTATGAACCTAAAGAGGAATTGTCCGTCCGTTTATCAGTCATTTCCTTCGAAAACTTTACCATTGACCATATTTTCCTTACTACTGAATGGAATTACTTCAAACTTGGCCACAACAATACCTTGGACAAGGCCATTCCAATGAAGTATATTTCTGTGACCTTGACTTCTGAATGACCTTGACCTTTAATGTTTTCTTGTCCAAAACTATAAGTTTGGCCATAATTTCCTTATTTCTGAACAGAATCACTTCAAACTTGGTATCAACAACCCCTTCGATAAGACCTTTTCAACAATATATATTTCTGCGATCTTAACCTCTAAATGACGTTGACCTATGACATTTTCTTCTTTGATGATACTTTTTACATGGATAGAGGATCATATGGAGATTATGCATGTCTCAGACAAATTCTTTAGTCAATTTCCACATATAGGTTGGAGTTAGGGAGATGGATATTGCACCGGTAGGGGTCGGTTGCTTTGTCTCTGACAAGCTCTTGTTTTGTTTTCGTGTGTGTGTGTGTGTGTGTGTGTGTGTATGTGTGTGTTCTGAGCCTTATAATGTATACTCATTGCTATTACTTGTTTTAAATTTTGACTAAGTTATGTATTTGGGTTTCTACAATTTAGTCTTTAGATAAAGACTCTTCTGGTCACATCATTTTATACAGTGCCTGTAATTTATAAAGAGAACATCCTGTTTATAAAAGAGAAAAAAATATGGAAAACTTGCTTTCCATGTCTAGTACCTTGTAAAATTTGTAAGAGTATTTCTCTTGTATTATGACTTACTCTATTTATTTAAAAAACATATACCTGACAAAAACATTTATCAATTTACTGTCAAACATACTAGATATACTTGCGCCAGTTCCAATAGGTCTCTAACATGATGATTATGTTACGCCAGTGTCATGTAATATTATCCTACATGTGAGGCTTTCTAGCTTCATTGTCACAAGACAATGTTACCCGATCTTCTACATAGTTTCCAACACCAAAATAAATACCCAACATTTGACAAAAAAACTTGCAGGTTTCACTCAAGAATAAAAAAATATTAATATCTTCCATGAACTCATCGTTTCGAATGAAAACACATTTTTTGAAAAAGTACAAAAATTCTGGGTAAAGAAGCATCAAGACTTGAGAAGATATACAAAAAGCCTTATGTTGGAGATTAAACTGAAAACCAGATACTCTAGTTAACTAAGGTGTCTATGAAAAAAAAGAAAATAAATAGAAATAAAATAAATTCTTTCTAATATTCAAGCCACTGACTTTGTTTCGCATATGCAGAATTTTACAAATGTATTTCCATCCTTTGCCTTTCGTTGGTCAAAATATGCTTTAGTTACAGATTATATGTACTTTAACTGAATAGAGCTAAAAAGGCAAATGGGTTGCTGGAGTCGCGACTTCAGACAGACTGATTTCATAGACTGACATTTAACGTATGTCCGCCTTAACGTCTTTTTGAGAAAACAAAACAAAATAATGGGAAGTGGACTGCCAGCACATATTGCCCTACTATTGAAATTCACCCTCTGACTTACTTTCTTACCGTTTCTGCAGCTAAAATATGTTCATTTGACCGTAGCCGATATTAACCTTGAACTTCTGACATATTTTCTTGTTTGCAACTATCATATGGATATTTGAAAAAAAAAACTAACAATTTGCATGCAGATTTGTACTTTTATTTAAGCTGATCTTTACCTTGATATGCTGACTTCTTTGCTGTTTTTGAAGCTACTGTATGAGTTTTTGAACAACACTAAATGAATTCATCGAATGTAAGATTTTCGATGAAAAATCACAAAAGATGTTGCAACATAATACCCTCTATTGTTTTGCTCCTAGCAATATTCAACGCTTATAGATTTCGCCTGAACCACAACCATGCAGTGTGGGTATGTCTATTTTTAGTTCACAAAGTGCTTAAGGCGAGGTATTGTGACTGAGATTTGTCAGTCGTCTGTCGTCAACTTTTCAGTTCAACATCATGTCCTCCTTGGCCGCTGGATAAAAGTGGAAGAAACTTTGTATTGATATTTCTGCAGAGGTGTTCAGCCAAAGTTGTTAAAAAATATATTCCATGCAAAACTCCGGTTACTGTAAAAACTAAAAATAAAGCGCTTCCTCTTCCAAAACCGCAAGACACGGAACTCAGATAATCACTTGACTGATAATGACCTTTTATTCGAAAGCCTCAACTACATGCTTTATAGGCGGGACTTAACAGCACACTCAGGTGGTAAAGTAGCTTATGTTTCAAATGATTTATATTCATCTCGTAGACTTGAACTCGAGATGCCATCAGTCCCTATTAAAATCTTAAGGGATACCGGAGCTTCTCAATCTCTTATTTTAGCAGATACTCTGCCATTTCTGAGAAGAATTCTTCTGGAACAAATGTTCTTACTCAGGGAGTAGAGAGTGGATTAGTAAATGTCCCTCTTCATAAAAGTCATTTATCCTCAGATTTGGTTACTGAATCTGTCACTGTTGGTATAAGAGCTTTCTTCCTCTTTAGGGGTGTTCATTCATTACTAGGTAATGACTTAGCTGGAGATAAGGTTGTAGTAATCCACTTGTAACTGGCACACCAAACGTGGCTGAGATACCTGACCCAATTAAACTAGAAATTCCTGATCTTTATCCTTCCTGTGCAGTTACTCGATCTATGGCTAAGAAAGCCACTGGGCAAGATAGCTCTTCAGATATCGATCTAGCTGATACATTTTAATAGGTCAGTCCTTTTATCAAAAGACAAATAAATCAGACAGATTTGTCAATATTTGACTTTTCTCAACCAAGATCAAAAGATCAAGGACATGACATGCTGTCAAGGTCACAGCTTATTCAGGGACTCAAAAATGATCCTGAAATTTCAGTTCTTTGTGAAGATGAAACTTCACAAGTCTTAATTTAATTTAGTTTTATGATAAAAATGGGATTTTAATGACAAGATGGCGACCACCTGATATTCCATTTGACGAAGAGTGGACTGTTAATCACCAAAGTGTTGCTCCGAAGTCATATCGCCATGAAATATAAAGTCTGGCTCATGAAATGCAAATGTCAGATCATTAGCTGTTAACAAAACCTATCATGAAAGTTTAAATCATTTTTATTGACCTGGTCTTAAATCACATGTATCCAGGTATTGTAAATCTTGTCATACTTGTCAGATGGTAGGGAAACCTAATGATAAACTGTGTAGGTTCTTTACCTAAAAAAGGTCAGGTTCTCCATATCTTTTAACAATTATGTGTGATTCTACACTCTTTCCTTAGGCAATGCCTTTAACAAATACCCAAGCCAAAACTATTGTTAAGACTCTTGTGTTTTTTTTTTACATTTGGTTTACCTAAATCAGTACAGTCTGATCAGGGCTAAAATTCTATGTCAGGTTTTTTCAACAGGTCTTGCATGAGCTTAAAATTAAGCTTATCATCCCGAAAGTCAAGATGCTGTAGAGCGATTTCATCAAACGCTTAAAAATACAATAAGGTCTTATTGTTTTGGCACTGAAAAAGATTGGGATGAAGGAATTTATTTACAATTATTTGCTGTCAGAGAATCCATTCAAGAATCGCTTAAATTTAGTCATTTTGAGTTGGTATTTGTATTATCACACTGTCAGAGGACCCTTAAAACTCTTTAAAAGCGAAATTCCTCAGTGAAGATGATGTTTCATTAAATTTATTACAATATGTTTCTTAGTTTTTTTTATTTAGAAATAAATCGGCAAATGCCTTTGGGACAACCTAGTCAAATTTTAAATCAGCACAATGTAAAATGAAAACAAAATACGATATTAATGCTGAGGAAAGAAGTTTTAAACCTGGTGATAAGGTTCTTGCTCTTTTGCCTAAACCTGGTAGGCCTTACAAGCCAGATATTTCGTTCCTTTTACTATTGAAAAAAAGTCAGTGACCTTAATTATGTTGTTAACAATTCTGGGAGTAGGGGGCAAAAACAAATGTGCAATATACATATGTTAAAAGAGTATTTTGACAGAGATAACTCAAGTAGTAAAGCCAATCCATTGGTAGCTCTGTTCCACAAAAACAATGTTCAATTGAAACATTAAATAATTTTGATATTTTGAAAAGTCTGATCCTGGACCGTCAAAACTTGAAAAAAACGGATATTATAAAAAATATAGACGAGAAACTAAGTCACCTAAAACCACCACAAGGAGATGAACTGAAGGAGATAATTTTTGAGAATAAGCACTTATTTCCTGATAATCCCACAAGTACTGATAATATTTACCATGATGTTATACTTGAACATTCAGAACCAATAAAACTACATCCTTATAGAATGACTCGTGTGAAACAATAATATCTAAAAGAAGAAGTTAAATATTTGTTGGACTTTATTGAACCAAGCCAAAGTAATTACAGCTCTCCATGCATTCTTGTGCAAAAATCAGATGGAACTTATCGAATGTGTACAAATTATCGAAAAATTAACTATGTAACTAAAACTGATTCATTTCCAATACCAAGAATTGATGACTGTATCGACAAAATTGGAAAAGCAAAGTTTGTGACAAAGTTTGATCTTCTGAGAGGATTTTGGCAAAATCCACTTACTGACAGAGCTAAAGAGATCTCAGCCTTTGTAACACCAAACATTGTAACATTTCAGCAGCTTGTCAACCATGTCATCTCAGAGCTTCATGGATGTGACGCGTATATTGATGATGTTATCATCTACGCAGACGAATGGAAAGAACGTCTTCAGATTATTAGATCTTTCTTCGATCGTTAAGCCTCTGCTAAGTTAACCATTAATCTTGCTAAAAGTGAATTGACGTGCAATTTTAACATTTTAGGTCATGTTGTGGGACAGGGTAAAATCAAAACCAATAGAAGCTAAGGTCACACTTATCTCTGAATTTCCCGTGCCTACTTGTAAAAGACAGCTGATGCGATTTCTTGGTATGGCCAGGTATTAACGAAAATTTTGTGATAACTTTTCAGTTCTTGCAGAACCTTTAGCAAATTTACTTAAGAAAAGAAATATATATTTTTTTTTGGAATAATCATTGTCAAGTTGCATTTGAAAAAATTAAAGCCATACTTAAGAATGTACCAGTTCTCTTGGCACCATATTAAAAAAATAAACTAGCTTGTGACGTTGGTTCAGGAAGTGTATCTATACAAGAAGACAACAACGGAGTAAATCATCCTGATTGTAATTTTTCTAAAAAAGTTTAATGAACATAAGAAAAATTACTCTACTATTGTTGTGTATGGTTGGATTTGATTTATACTTGGACACAAACAACACTATCAACAAACCCGACATGTTGAATAACTCAAGTATGACCACGGCCTAAAAATGACCTTGACAGTCAAGGCGAGATGATTGAATTTTGCTAAAAATTGTCATAACTTTCTCATTTATTTATAGATTTGTTTCATACTAGGACAAAACAACACTTCTGACAAATCCGACATCATGGTTCTTTCAAGTATGACCTTTACCTTAAAATGACCTTGACGGTCAAGATCAAATTATTGAATTTTGCTACAATTTGACATAACTTTGTTTTTTTACAGTTGGATTTGATGCATACTTGGATAAAACAATACTTATGACAAAACCGACAAGCTGAATAACTCAGACATAACTTAAAAAATGACCTTGACCGTCAAAGTTAGATTATTGAATTATGCTTAAAGTCATAACTTTCTCATTTATTTATTGATGTGATTGATACCTGTATAAAACAACACTTATGATAAACCCGACATTTTGATTCTTTCAAATTTGACCTTGACTTTTAAATGACCTTGACAGTCAAGATCAAATTATTGAATATTGCTAAAACTGGCCATAACTTTAATATTTATAGTTAGTTTTAATCATACTTGGACAAAACAACACTTATGACAAAGCCGATATGAAGAATTATTCAAATCTGACCTTAACCTAAAAATGTCCATGACCGTCAAGGTCAAATTATTGAATTTTGCTTAAATTGTCATATCTTTTTTATTTATTTATTGGTGTGATTCATGCTTCAACAAAACAACACTTATGGCAAAACCGACATTATGATTCTTTCATGCATGACCTCGACCTTAAAATGATCTTGACATTCAAGGTCTATTGAATTTCGTTACAGTTTGCCATTAATTTGTTATTTGTTGATGGATTTGATTCATAATTGGACAAAACAACTTTTATGACAAAACTGACATGTTGAATACCTTAAGTATGACCATGACCTAAAGTGACCTTGGCCGCCAAGGTCAGATAATTGAATTTAGCTTGAATTTTCATAACTTTGGCATCATTTTATGAATTTGATTCATACTAAGATAAAACAATACTTGTGACAAATCTGACATTTTGATTCTTTCAAGTATGACCTTGAACTAAAAGATGTCCTTGACATTTAAGGTCAAATTTCTGAATGTTGCTGAAATTGGCCATGACTTTGTTATGTTTGGAAAAATTTGATATTTATATATCCAAAAGATGTCTCATTTGAAATCCCTTCAACACAATGTGCTTCCTCTGGTGTGTTTGCCTTTGGAAATAAGAAAACAATCGAGCGTGGCGCACGCTTGTGTTGGCTCTTGTTCTTTAAACACCAACTACGTGATTGAAATAGTTTAACTTGTAACAAGTCCCCACTTTCGAAAATAATGTTGTTTTTTTTGTTTTGTTTTGTTTGTTGTTATTTCTGCGTATAGGCCTGTCACGTTGATGTAGTAATTAAACTGATTACAGGTGCTTAGTTAATAAAATCGAAGGTGTGCATTCAGACTGTTATGTGGCGTCAAGGTTAACAATAAATTACACACAGTGTATGAGTTTCTTTAAAAGTATTTTGTTTCTCACTGTATACGCGTATCGCCTATAAACATCTGATTAGGATAAACAAAATAAAACTGATTGTTTAAGTGGGATAATTTTGAGGGCTATTTGTGTATCAAAAAGATCAGATAAGTACACTTTATTGGAAACTGTATTCAGATCTTGAAAACTTTGCATTTATTTGCATTTATTTTTTATAAATGTTGATAAAAAGTGGAGTTTTCTTCTAATTAAATACCTACATATTGGATAAAAGTAGTGAGCGATAGTGAGTGAACTTAAATCACGGATTAGGAGCAAACAGATTATATCCTCTAATGTATAGTTTTCTAGACACAGGTTACCGTTATGCATAAACTGTGACAGCATCATATCTCGGATTACTGATCAGTATAGCTTTAAAAGTAGTGTGAAACGGTAAAGCAGATTTCATGGGAAATCAAAAAAACGTAACATGTCTGAAGCATCGCCTAGATCTACATCTTCGCAACCTGTGAAGCGTGTTAATAACAATATGTATGATCTAATTGCTGCCACCACACCGCTTGTCGATAATGCTGGTAATATATCGCCCTCACAGTACTTTGGACAATTTATCCCACCCCATCTACAGTAATTATACGGTAATGGTGGAACAATATTTTTCCCTCAGGCTGGACGGATGTCCACTCCCGTGGTTGAATCCCGACAGACTTCACAATCACCAAACAGTGTCCGTGATCAAAGCAATGAAAATACTATGCTAAAGTCAATTATGGACAATTTATCAACAATTGAAACTTATCAGAAAAGTATGGAATCGAAGTTAGGTAAACTTGATAAAATTGAATCGAGCATGATTAAAATAACTGACCATGTATCTTCGTTAGAGACTACTGTTCGCGAAATTGATAAAAAAAGTCACTGATCTAGAAAATAGTAGATATTTAGACAGTCAAGTGTGTGATGACCTGATAAAGAGACATAATCATTTTCGAACTTCTCTACAACATGAAAAAATACGTAACGATAAACTTTTGAATGATATAGAACAGCTGAAACGTGATAATGAGTCTCTACGCAATGATGTTGTAGATAGTCAATCTCGACTCATGCGTGATAATTTGTTGTTTTTCAATGTACCCGAGGAAAATACTCGTGATGCTCGTCTAGGAGAGAACTGTCACAGAAAAGTAAGTGACCTCTGTATCAAGGAACTGGACATACAGGATGCCGAACAGAGATTTAAACTTGACAGAGTTCGTCGTACTGGTCAGTTTGAAAGAGGGAAAACCGGTCCTATCATTGGCAAATGTAATTACTATGGTGACAAAATGGAGGTCAAAAACAAAGTGCCTGATAAAAAATCGAACACTGCACATTTATCCTTCCGTGTTAGTGACCAATTTCCTAAACAAGTGCAGGAACGCCGGAAGGTACTTTTTCCATACTACGTTCAGGCAAAACAGGAACACAAAAATGCTGTTTTAGCGTACGATGCTGTCTATATTGATAAGCGCAAAATACTGCCGATCGCCCGCCACCTGGGCCTGTACCTCAGTTACCGCCGCGGCCACCATAGAGTCAGGCTGGTTATCAACACAACAGTCAGATCAGCACCAGTAATGCCGGGATCACTCCAACGACGTCTGAACCTTTTCAGACGTCATCAGGACCATCGTCTCCAGTAGATAAGGACCAAGCGGAGTCGCTACAGCATTCCACAGAAATGGATAGGTCAAAGGAAGCAACTCAGATGCATCTCAATCTATTAACTTGGAATTTACAAGGGCTATGTAACAAACTAGATGATTATGATTTTCTGAAATTTTTAAATAAATATGATATTTTTTTGTTTTGTGAAACTTGGAATAACCAAAGTAGAAATGTAGCGAAATTTTGAATGTTTTTCCTGTCCTAGGCCGAAATATAACAAAAAGGCTAAACGTCATAGTGGAGGTGTTGTTATATATTACAAAAAGAAATTTGAAGGTCATATTGAACTTGTTAACTCAGATGAAAAGTGTATAGTTTGGATTAAACTAAACAAAACATTCTTTGAATGCTTAAATGACATATTTTCATGTTGTTGCTATATTCCACCTGAGGATACTTGTGTTTACAAGAATCTTTTTCCCCTCTTTATTAGTTAGATATTTTTTTACCTTTAGAACAAAATATACGTAGTTATAGCCAACTCGGTGATATTCTGGTATGCGGGGATCTTAATGCACGTGTAGGGCGTAAATCAGATATTGTTGAAAATATCAATTTACAACGATTTGTTTAAATGCCGGAAAATGTTGAAATTCCTGTTAAACTTCCTACGCGAACTTCTTTCGATGAAATTTTGAATACTTTCAGAAATAAATCATTGTCTCTAATAGTATGTAAATTATCCAATTTGTATATAATGAATGGTCGAGGTGAACCAGGGCGCTTTACCTCCTATAACCTGATGGGTAATAACCATGCGGCAAGTGTTGTCGACTACATTATATGTAGTAGTAATATCTTTTCAGTGTTAGAGAATATGATTGTTCATGATTTATCTGAATTATCGGACCATTGTCCAATATCATGTACCTTAATTTGCAAAAATATGAAAAACTATAATGCCGAAGACATTTCATATGACAAAATTAAATGGGAAAACTGAGACAATGACTTGCTGTTCGAAAAGCTTAACAACAAGAAACAGATATTTGATGGTTTAATAAATGACATGAAAGGTGATAGATACTGTTGATGTTAATACATGTTTAAGCAATATTTCTAATGTAATTTTCCATATTTCGTTTGGGTTACATGGACGTACATTTAAAACCTCTCAAAAAAATCTGACTGGTTCAATGAAGAGTGTAGACATTTGAAACGAAACTTTTATTTTTACAAACGTCAGTTAAATTCTCATTTTAGTGAATACAACAAACGCATCTTTCTAAATGCTCGTACTACTTATTGTAATGCTAAAAAGTCTGCTAAGATGTCATATTTTAAAAAAAGAAAAAGTTCACATGTCAAATGTCGGTAAAAACAATCCAAGGAAATTTTGGAAGCATATTAAGAAATATAATAAAAATATCAACAGCGCCAATGGTACATGCCAGAAATAAATGAATTTGTTGACCACTTTAAAAATGTACCTTATTTAGCACATCCTAGTTCTTTTGATGCCGAAGTTGAAGTTGATGTTATTAATAGAGAAAATGAAGTTAATGTTGAATTTTAGATAATCCGTTTACCTATGATGAATTATGCAAAACAATATCAATGTTACATAGGCACAAGAGTGCTGATAAAACCAAAAATATTGCTGCTTATTTCATAGATAGTAAATGTTTTATTGCGCAATATTTAGTGGAAATTTTTAATCATATGTATGACACGGAAGAGTACCAAAAGTTATGGACCAAAGGAATAATTGTTCCAATTTTTTTAAAAAGGTGATAGATCTGGTCCCAAAAAATATCGTGGTATTATTCTTGTCAATGTTATGGCTAAATTATTTTCGCTTACTTTACGCAATAGGATAAAAGCATGGTGCGAAAATGGGCGTATATTTAATGACAGATAATTTGGCTTTAGGGATAACCGTAGTACTACAGATTGTTTTTTATACTACATTCAATAATCCAAAAAGTCTTATCAAATAAATCTAAACAATATTGTGTTTTTGTAGACTATGAAAGGGCTTTCGATACTGTGAACAATGACGCTTGCGGATAAAACTTATAAAATTTGGAATAAGTGGTCAGATGCTGTGTATGATGAAAGCTATATATACGAATGTTAAATCTTGTGTAAAAGACTTCAGAAATATGAGTACGCAGACCTTTTTAATGTGACCCTTGGTGTTAAACAAGGTGAACTTCTGAGTCCTTTTCATTTCATTATGTTTTTGAACGACATAAATGAGTCACTTCACCTGAACAATTTAACTAGTTATCCATTTACATGCTTTTCTTTGCAAATGACATGGCTTTATTTACTACTGATCCAAATATTCTTCAGTCATTACTTAATAACGTTTATGTGTATTCAAGTAAATGGTGTTTAAAAATCTATGTTAATAAAACAGAAGTTTGTATATTTGAAAAACGTAAAACAAGACAATCATGATTTTGTGTGGACTGTACATGGTAAAGTTCTTGAAATTGTAGACTCTTTTACATATCTTGGTATCAAATTTCACTACACTGCTTGTATGAACCATGCTATACAAACTCTTCCAGAATAAGCACTTAAAGCGTATAATAGTCTATTATCTATGTTTAGTAGAATAACTGTACATATAAAAAAAACTTAGTTTATTCGATTCTGTTGTTGTTCCGGTTTTATTACATGGTAGTGAAATCTGGGGTATCTATAATTATAAGGAGGTTGATAGATTACATCTTTAATTTTGTAAACACTTACTTGGTGTCAAGTTTGGTACATCAATTTCAGCTGTTTTAGAGGAACTTGGTTGATATCTACTATCTTTAAAAAGTAAGGAACATGTCATTAAATACTGGATCAAAGTAAAGAATAATAATAGTTATTTTATATACTCTTTCTTCATTGATCAGTTACAATATGTACATGTTAACAGGTCAAATACATGGGCTCCCAGTTTAATTTCGTTACTAAATAATCTTGGTTTGGGTGATTTATTGTATTCATACAATTATGAAATAAACTATTTACCTGTATTGATTCAACGTCTTAAGGATCAGTACCTACAGGAATGGAATGCAACAATTAATAATCAGCCGAAATTGTACTACTATAGACTGTTCAAAAATGAATTCAAGTTTGAAAAATATCTAGATGTGTTAGGAAATGATGTAATTAGAAAAAAATTATATAAAGGTTAAGACTTAGCTCGCATTCTTTAGAAATCGAGACCAGTAGATACACAAATACAGATAGAAATAATAGACGTTGTAAATGTTGCCGCCAAAATGTTTTGGAATCCGAATACCATTTTATTTCATAATGTTCTTTGTAAAGAGATATAAGAATAAAATATCATCTCAATGTATCCTTCCCATCACTGTATAAATTTGGAAGATTAATGTCAAGTAAAAATAGCAGAACGATAAGAAATATTGGAAAATTTGTACATTACGCTCTATTAGCAAGGCAGGAAAAACTTGATAATCTACCTGCTTCTTAATATTTTTGATGTTTGATTTACTGTGTATATATTATGTTATGTATGTATTTGTGGCCATCTGTACTTTGAATATTGTTAATTGGCCAAAGTTATGATACATGCCGACTTTGCCAAAAAACTTTGAAACTTTGAAACTTGAAACTATTTTACCGAACAATAAACATTTTTACATAAAAAAAAACATATTTTTTCGTTAATATTTTTATGTATTAATGATTCATATGTCGTGTTACTGTTTATCTAATTAAAATATTCAAAACTTGTTGTGACAGAAAGGAATGCGACTTTTTATTCATATTTTTTTCTCTCATAACAAATGCAGGTTCAATACATTTGCGCCAGTTTGATATTATAGAAACTTGAGATAAATGAAAGGTAACTTGTACATGTTTACATGAAAAAACCCACAATATGCCAAATTTGACGTCATCGAAAAAGGAATCATTTTCTTGTCACACAGAAACTAATTAAAGGTTTCTGAAAAACTTCATTTCTGCCTTCTTTGAATTGCTTTAGAGTACTGGCTTTAAAAGTCCGAGATAAACCTTTGAAAGCTACTTAAAAATGTATGTTGATTACAGAACAATTTTATGCCCCCATCAAAGATGAGTGGGGATATAGTTTTGCAAATGTTGGTCGGTCGGTCGATCGGTCGGTAAACACTTTGGTTTTCCATCAATATCTAGAGAACTCTTGGGCTCACCTTCCGCAGACTTTGCGTGTAGGTTGGACCTGACAAGAAGATGACACTTGTAGTTTTTTTCATCACCAGGTCTAAGGTCAAGTCACTGTGACCTTGAATACCAAAATTGTTTCTGATCAATAACTATTGAATCCTGAGTCTCAGGTTATTCAAACATTATGTGTAGATTGATCATGACCAAAATATGATCCCTGTAGTTTTTTTGGTCACCAGGTCAAAGGTCAAGATCCTTGGTTGCAGGTTGTCCAAACTTTGTGCGTAGGTTGATCATAACCAGTAGATGACTCCTATAGTTCTTCAGGTCACCTGGACAAAGGTCAAGGTCACAGTGGGCTTGAAAAGCAAAACAGTTTCCGATCAATAACTATATAAGGCTTGTTCCCAGGGTGTTCAAACTTAGTTCATAGGTTGGTCATGACCCTGATCAATGACAACAGAACCCTCGGGACCGCGTTCCCGAAAACATTATAAGCAGTCAATAGATGACACTTTAGATTTTCAGGTTACTAAGTTAAAGGCCAATTTCAAAGTGACCTTGAAAAGCAAAACATTTCCTTATAAATATCTAGAGAGTCCTTAGGCCCATGTTCCTAAAACTTGGTATGTACGTTGATCATGACTACTAGAATTCTGATGGAAAACTGTTTTCAGAATTCTGATAAATTACTTGAGAATGCTTAAGCCCACAAACATTTACGTAAAAACAGGTTGATAAAGACCCGTAGATGACTAAAATTGTTTTGGGGTGATTTGGTCAAAATTCAAGGACACAGAAACCTTCAAAATCAAAACAATTTCCAATCCATAAATATAGAACGCTTGGACCCAGGCTTATAATAATTATAATCATAATTATAAATGTATGCAGATTTCATCATTTACCTTAGTTGACATTGACTAACTGATCTACTGTCTTCTTTTTGCAGTTACAGGATGGACATTTGGATCATACATATACTCTCGCACGCATATTTCAACTGAGCACCTACGCGACATTTACATTACATACTGGTGTACTTTCTTTTATTTGAAAGTGCAGTATGGAAATTTGATCTACATTTCTAATTGTGTTGGTATCATCTTTGAACTTAGTTGACAGATAGAAGAAGTGCATTACCAAAAAAAAAAAAAAAAAAAAAAATTTACCTTGCCCAATTTTTAAACACCTTTCGTTATTATTTTAATGATGCATATTCTGAGAATAACTTTAAAACTTTCAACATAAACGCTTAAAATTCAAAACAGCAGATAAATGAAGTGCAGCGTTTCAGAATCCCAACACAGCCTGGCCATGTTTATTAAATGTCTCCCTTTTATACCCTCTCAAACGACCTTTATGTGGGTATACAGGTATCACTTTGTGGGTTGGTCGGTCATTCTAGTTCTTGTCCTGGCTGTAACTTTGTCATGCATGAAGGGATTTTGCAATTAGTTGACACAAATGTAATACACATTGAGACCATGAGTAGCAAACAACTTTCAGCTGCGTAACTTTAAGGATAAGGTCATTTTTTGAGGTCGTCCTTGTTATGTGTTCAATCTGTGTCTTTATCAGGTGATTGTAATATAATTTGGAAAAAGAGATGCATACATGACATCGATGAGTTGAAGTAAGTAATTTTTGATAGAAAAGATTGGTAGAAAATTTTGTGAGGAAGTTTGGTACACAAGACCTATAACTATAATGTTAAACAAATAAATGATTATGTAATATGATTAAGTGGACTAAGTAGATGAAATGCTGCCACTTCAAAAATGTCTATGTCACACCAATAGTCCAATAATTACGTGAACTAGGTTATGGTCGATAAACTAGGTTTCTCGATTGAACTATGAATTTCGGTCGTTATCCTAAGTTCCTGAGCGTGAACCTATGTTTACAAGCGTAAACCTTACTTCGCGAGCGTAAACTATAGATTACGAACATGATACTATGTTAACAACCGTGAACTTTGGTTTACGACCGAGAACATGGGTTTATGACTGAAAACATAGGTTCACGCTCGTGAACACAGGATAACAATTGAAAAACATATTTTCGTTGAGAAACCTAGTTTATAGAACGTTAACTATGGTTCACACTCGTACACCCAAGTGCATGGTCGTAACATAGGTTCACATCCATAAACTATTGTTTACATCCATGTCACACCCAAAATGTATTGTTGATTTGATAATTCTAGTATATCAACCGTAGTTTGTGTTTGATAAACTATGTTACTCGGTTGAACTATGTATTTAAGTCAGCATCTTATGTTTACGATCGTGAACCGAAGTTCATGAGCGTGTGACCATAGTTAACAAACTTGAACCTATGTTTACATTGTACGGCCGTGAACATGGGTTTATGGGCGTGAACTTAGTTTACGAGCGTGAACTGTGGTTAACGACGTTATCCTACGTTTTCTTTCAAAATAATAGTTAACCATGCTTTTACGTTCGAAAAAAACTAGTTTCTCGATCGTTAATCCTAGTTTTTTGACCTTAAACCTCGTTTCACGCAATTTTTCGATAATAAGCGTGCCACTCGACAATGCTTCAGATCTTTTGCACAGTCTAAGCAGCACAACATGTGCCAACAATCAAGACAGGCTGTACAAACTTTACCTTCAATACATCTCTTGCATATAAAACGCTGCCATTTCATAAATGTCATACCTTGACTAGACTTAGTTGTAAAAATGAGTTAAACTCACTAGAACTTAAAAATGTTCTGGTGAAATAAAACAGGAGAACAAAGTGTAACATCTTCAACATTTAAAAATGCGAATCCACTTCTTGATAATTTCACTACAAACTGGACAATGCTTAGATATTTTTGCACAGTATAAGCAGCACAACATCTGCCCATAATGAAGAAAGGCTGTACAAACTTCACTTTCCATACAAATCTTGCATATATCTTCATCTGAATTTAAATAAGTCTAATTTTTGTCTTTCATAATTGTAAGAAATTCATTGAAAAGTTGAATTTTTTTCATCATGCCTTTTTCTTATCTTGCTCCTCTTTGCGATTTTTTCTTCAATCTCTGCATGATGCTCTTTCATGTAACTCAAGACTTCTGATAACTGTGTTTTCCTTAATTCACCTTTTTTACTGTTACAAGTACCTTCTTCATTTGACTTTCTTTAGTACGTTCCAGGACTAGATTCTGTCGAGTCGGACTTGCTTTTATCCTCATCTTGCTTTGCTTTCGTGTTTTCATCTTCTGGCAACAACTGGTTTTATGTTTGGCTTGTCAGGTCATCAAGCTCTTTTTCATATATATAAGATCTTGGATTATTGCCAGATTTAATATGGTCTTTCACCTGTTTGTATGCCCTAATAACAGTCCTCGTTCTATTGCTGAAATGTTTTGAACGGATACTCAAAAGTGTGAAGAACTTCTGCTATATCGGTGAATGCTTTCGCTTTCCTCAATTTTCCTTCATCTATACGGCTAAATCACTTTTTGTATTCACTGATTAACAATAAAATGCTTTCTATATTCCAAGCCAACTCTTCAAGCTGTTGTTCTTGCTTCATTTATTAGTTTGTCAATTTCGGCATCAGGAGCAGAAGCTGTCATCTGTTAGCCCATTTATCCAGTTCAATAGTTTCTGAAGTGGATTCATCACTGCCACCTTCAGCTGAAAGAGTATAAAAGAAAATGTGGGTGAATGCAACAAAAGGTAGGGTTTGGAAGTTGATATAAATGGTACAATTGAGTATCTGAGTAGGACAAATTTGGTAGTATTTATAACAAATTAATTAATTCAATCAGTGGGGTAAGAGTAGCTGTAAGAGTAGCTGTTTATTAAAATTTGAAGGAAACAAACAAAAGAGCTCAGTCAACTATGGGAAAAAGGTAATACTCTGCAAGTCCTAGCATTCTGTAACCTTCAGCAACAGATATATAAAACAAACATCATCAAAGTTCGGTTAAGTGTTTAACTGAGTTTTCAATTATATTTCGAATTTTTGACGTTTACATTGTCCCATCTCAAATATAAAACAATCTAAACGTCAGATTGTTTTGACTATCACCCTCCTACCACCCCCTCCCACCTCACCCCAACTCTGCTTCCCCCACCCAGACTTCAACCCTTGCACCAAATATTTTAATTGATGTCAGGCTTTTACTTGTAGTGTGGGAGGGTCTAGCAGGGCTAGGGGCAGGGCAATTTAATGTTTAATTCAGTCTGCAAGGAACTAACAACTTGCTTCACATGAAGATGGTTTCAGCTAATTTCATTTTTGGGGAGGTGTTTGGCCCCTAGTCATGGACAGGTGCTCCATACATGACCCTGTTTCGAAAACATATGCCCCTGTAGTCATATATACTTACTTACATAAACTGGCACTCTTATTCCCATACCTTGTCTACGTGAGAAATACATGTACGAACATTTTCGGGTACGAAACTTCTGAACCGAACTACCTACTCGTTTAACGCTTGTAATTTTCACTCTGCAAAGATAAAGGTTTCGCTTAATTATATTATTTCATTTTACCTGCTGACTGGGCGACACAAGGATGTCTAACAAAGACTTCCATAGAAAAAAGACATCTCTTGCTTTGCTCACACGCGAACATCGTTCGACTTTCCACCATCTTGAATGACGTAGTACAACGTATCGCCCTACCTCGATAGATGGTGTGCATGATGTACCCCTGAACTTGTGCTCTGGAATACTTGTTTGGAAAATTGCCTGTTCCGAGTACACTGAGTAAATTGAGCAGCGTAAATAATTCCGACCAGTAATATATAAATATTCAGTGTTAAATTCCATTATTGATGCAAGTATGGTTCATAATTTTAGACTATTCGGTGTATAATTGTTGGCAAATAGAGTAAGTTTTGAGAATATTGATGTTATTTCATTAAAACAAACCTCACAATGACGAATCAAACGACTACTACTATTGCTACTACAACTACTTCTACTCCTACTAATATTGCTAATACTACCACCACTAATAACTGCTACTTCTACTAATAATTATTCGTCAAATTGAAAATCATATTTAGTTAATCATGATATATATTATTTTAAAGGCCAGTTTTCTTTACAGACTTTCTTAAATATGTTATATAAGTCATAGCGAACTTATTTTTATTACAGAAAGAAAAGTCTCCGTCTTTACGGGTAAGTGTTTTTGCATTTTCTTTACTTAGTCTTTCAAGAGTGTTTAGAAGTGATAAACTAGAAAAAGTTTGATAACAGCACATTTTCAGAAAATGCATAACCATGGTAACACAAACGTAATTCAAATAAAGTTGCGTGTAACTTAGCATCAGTGAACTTAAACTGAAGGCTGAAAACCAACATTTTTGTACGTCCATGTGTTTTTTAACGCAACAAAAGTAACAGTCTGTAAAATTAACACACACACTCACATACACACATTCACAAACAAAAACAAAAAAACAGTGCTATATTAAGAGTTACACGTAATGCCGTAAAAAAACTTTGTAACCTCTATTTAACCCAAACTTCAGAGTAATACAAGTATATAGTTCAGATTTATACGTAATCCAAGTAACGACTATGTAACTTTAATGTAACCTATATGTAATTCAATTTTCAGCGTTAATATAATTGTACGATATTTGTGCACTAGGAAGAGTTTTCAAAGTAATATAAATAACATTTTGTAAAATAAGGAAATGAAAACAATGCAACGATTAGAGTTTTACGTAATTCCTGTAACAACTATGTAAAATAAATGTAACCTCTATGTAACTCACTCTTCAGCGTAATACAAGTATAAGTATATATTTGCGTTATCTATGCCCCTGGTGGAGTTTCCAGTGCGACATATGTAAAATTTTGTAACATTAGGAAATGGAAACAGACCCATATTCAGAGTTATACAAAATATCTGTAACAACCATGTAACATTCATGTACATAATACACATCAATGTAACCTCTACGTAACTCAATTTTCAGCGTGATATAAGTATATATTTGGGTGAAAATATATATGCTCCTGTTAGAATTTCCTACGTAACCTCAGTAACATTTTGTTACATAAGGGAATAAAAACAGTAACATGTTCACAGTTATTCGTAATGCCTATAACAACTTTGTAACATTAACGTAACAATAATGTATCTCTAACTCCAGAGCAATATTAGTATATTGTTGTAGTAAGTTTGCCCATGAAAGTGTTTCAACGTTATACTAATAACATTTTGTAACAAAAAAGAAGTAAAAACAGTGCTATGTTCATAATTATACGTAAAGCCTGTAACAATTATGTAACATTAATGTAACAATTTGTTACATTAACAAATAAAAGCAGTGTTGTGTTCTTAGTTATACATAATTCCTGTAACAACTGTGTAACATTTATGTAACCTCTATGTTACCCAATGTTTGTTTTGATAAATATATAAAGTACATAATTGCGTTATTTAATCACCTGAAAGAGTTATCGACGTAATATAAGGAACATTTTAACATTTGGAAGAAAGAAACGGTTAACATAATAGATATACATAAACCCTCTAACACCTATAACACCTATGTACCATAAGTGTAACTTGTAGGTATCTCAATTTTCAGCGAAGTATAAATTTGTGTTACGTATGTCCCTGAAAGAGGTTCCAACGTAACATAAGTATCATTTGTAACATAAGGATACAGAAACAGTGCAACGCTCAGAGTTATACGTAATAATAACGTAACATTAATATTTCCAGTATGTAACTCAATCTTCGGCGTAATACAAGTATATATTTGCGTTATTGATATCCCGAGTGAGTTTCCATGCTAACATCAGTAATATTTTATAACATAAGGAAATAAAAACAGTTGCGTGTTATACGTAATGCCTTTTACAACTTATGTAACTCTTACGTAGCTCTGTCTTCAGCGTAAAATAAGTATATATTCGCGTCATTTATGCCTCTGAAAGAGCTTTCACTTTAACATAAGTATTATTTTGTAACCTAAACAAATGTATCCAGTGCTATATTCAGAGTTCTAGGTTATGCCTTTGTTACAGTAATGTAACCTCTATGTTTCTCAATTTTCAGCAAAATACAAATATATGTTTGCGTTATTTTTGCCCCTGAACAAGTTTTTATCTTACATATTTATGACCTGAACGTGTCCAACGTAACACAAGTAACTTTTTGTAACACAAGAAAATAAAAACATTTGTTCAGAGTCATACGTAATGCCTGTAACAAGTATGTTACACTCTATGTAACCCAATCGTCATCAATAAACAAGAACATATTTGCAATATTTTATGCACCTGGAAGAGTTTTCAACTTAACATTCTGAAACATTAGGAAGTAAAAACAATTACATGTTCACACTTTTGTTGATAAACCGACTCTGTCTATTTGGCATTACAAACATTAAGAATAACACCAAGAATCGATAATCCAAGCTTGTGAGGGACAGCTTTGTCGTTTCTCAGTAAATAATGACGATTGGCTGTGGCCTCTGAATGCCAAAGCGTGTTATGTAGAATATTCTTTTGATCCTAAGGCATATTTCTTTTTACTAAGGCTAGTCACGATCTTCCGGAAGTCTCCGTAGCTCATTGATAGTTATAGTCAAATTTCCTTCGTTGTTTGTGTATGTTTGTGTGTCGGGGGTGGCGGTATTTTCCGTCCTTTTTATGAAAAGGAACTCCTTTTGGTAACGGTGTAGGCCTTACATGCTTCTTGTAAATGGTAAACGTATTCATCATTTCCTCGCTCAAATAAATGTAGGCTACGTATTGGCTTCACGCTTTGTCTTCTGCCGTGGCCAGGAAATAATACGTACTCCCATTGTTGTCCGTCGTTTTCAGCCAAAAAACAGTAGGCATTCTTTTGAGGAGTCCAAAACAGCACATCTATTAATTTTCTCAAAGTTGCTCGTTCTTTTAGGTATGACATTAGATTTAAAAAAATACATTCGAGCAACATGTTAAAGATTTGGTCACAAAGTGCCAAACAGACATGATGGTTATGAAATAACTCAAGAATACAGATTTCGGAACTGACAGATATATTCTATCATTATTATACAAGTCTCTTTGACGTTCAAAAAAGGTAACGGTGCAGAAATCTATTCTAGTGCAAACCAAACGCTTCACAAAATGCTTGGCAACATTCAAACAATGCCCTCAGGTTGACTCTAGGAGCCTGTCTTTCAACGTCTGCTTATTTTCTGAAGGTGGAGGCGGGTGTTATGCCTCGCTGCATAATTAGTCAAAAACAAACTTTTAAATACAGGACTAGGGTAAAAAAAAACAACCTTGGAATCAAACCCAGTTAATACAGTCAATGGAACTAAATTCAAACCAAATCCAAATTTAAAGACACTATTCTGCCAGTTGGGGCTTATACCCAACCTTTGACAGAAGGGTGTAAACTTGAAGGGATTGTGGTTGCAAGTCACAAGCCTGATGGGATAACCCCATTGATCCCTCCCAACCTGTAGTAGGTACTAAACAGACTGGTAGAGAAATCTAACTTGCCTCTCCTCTTCAGTCAGAAACTGAAATTTACTATGATTTAAAGTTCAAAGTCAAACTCAGATATTCACAGATGTGTCTAAAGACCCAGATTCTGGCAAAGTTGCCACTGCTGTTGTTATCTATCAAAAAGATCACCTTAATAGAAAGGAATGGTACATCAATTTACAAAGTAGACATATTTGGCGTTGGAAAAGCATTGAGATGGGTTATACAAAACCAACCAGGATATTTTATCATAGATATTTATTATAATCAATGTCAAAACCTAGACCAACAAGATACCATTATTTGGTGCCAAGGTCATATTCAATGAAATGAGAGGGCAGATAAGGCTGCAAAACAGCGACTGGGGCTTGTTACCCCAACCCTTAGTATCAAACATTCACCAACTGAGATATACTCAATAATAAGAAAAAACATACTAAATAAATGGGCTTGAAATCTTGAAAGCATGCCTTTCAGAAATATATTCAGAAGGTCCTCACTTTGGCTCATTCTTCTTATTTTATATTCTGATAATTTTAGATTGACAGATGGATCACAATGTCAGGGAACAAGAGTACTTTCAGATCTACTACTAGACTAAAAACAATATATATTTCTGGTCAACCAGTTGTTTTAAGTATTGGTAACTACCAAAAGAGTACTCCTTCCTCAAAACAAAGGACATAACTTAGTCAAACGTGGCAAATACTTTCAGAAAACCAAATAGTCAAACGGTGTGTGTTTGCTTTCAGTTCAGAGCCAGCCAATTGCTGGAAAAGTGTGCCTTCTCAGCTATTGTCACAAAAATAAAGAAACAAAATGAATATTTAGTCCTATGCATAACTACCCTATACACTCTCAACCTAAGTTTCAACCCCAATGAATTCTCATCATTCATCACCTAATTAAATGCATGAATGAATAAGTAAACGTATTAAACATTCGAATAAATAAATGCGTAATGTTCTCCTGTATATATAACGGAATGAATGAATGGTCAAATAGGCCCCCTGCGATAGTTTGATAAAATGTGTGCAAACTGTACTGAACAGACAAACAGACTTTAAGTCTTTGAGTTTATTTTGGGTAGTTAGTTAGTCATAATACATAGTTCATAATATACAAGCTGATACAAAAGATGAACAAAATATCTCCAAAAATGCAGGATAGACCAAATTTGAAAGAAGATAAAAACGATTTTTTCTTCCGACCGCGATCATTTTTTTTAATTATTCTATATATCTATTTACTTCATATAGTTTATAAGATACAAGATGATATAAAGAAAGAAGAAATATTCCTAGTGATAAATTTCTTACACAATGAAAATGCCTATTCCATCACTGTCTCTTTATGGAAAGCAGCAAAAAAATAAAAGCCATCCGTCAAGCTTGGATGCTGATTGACAGATGTATCATAGGGCTGTATCAGTGATACAGTGTATTCCGCAAAACTGAAATATTATGATTTATTCCCTTTAAACAATTTTTTAGTTAATTTGAAAAATGTAACGTCTATGTAACCCAATTTTCATCAATTAACAAGTATATATTTGCAATATTGTCCCATGTCGGAGTTTTCAACGTAACATTAGTAACATTTTGTAACATTAACAAATAAAAACAGTGCTTTGTTAAAACTTATACGTAATTCCTGTAACAACTATGTAACATTAAAGTAATCTCTTTGTGACCCAATTCGTAGCGTAACGCAAATATGAATTTTCGTTATTTATGCAACTAAAATCGTTTTCAACGTATCATAGGTAACATTTTGTAACATAAACAAATAAAAACAGTAACATGTTCAGAGTTCTTCGTATTGCCCGTAATATCTATGTGACCTAATGTAACCTCTATTTAACTTAATTTTCAAGTATAAATTTGCGTCATTTATGTTCTGAAAAAAATTCCAAAACACAGGTAACATTTTGTAACATAAGGAAATGAAATCAGTTCCATGTAGTTCTTTCTATCAGCCACCTTCAGCTGAAAGTGTATAATATAAAATGTGTATAATGGTACAAAAGGTAGGGTTTGGAAGTTGATATAAATGGTACAATTGAGTATCTGAGCAGGACAGATTTGGTAGTATTTATAACAAATTAATTAATTCAATCAGTGGGGTTGGAAACCTGTTTATTAAAATTTGAAGGAAACAAACAAAAGAGCTCAGTCAACTATGGGAA
The DNA here is from genome assembly GCA_012932295.1 of Cyclina sinensis. Taxonomy (NCBI): domain Eukaryota; kingdom Metazoa; phylum Mollusca; class Bivalvia; order Venerida; family Veneridae; genus Cyclina; species Cyclina sinensis. The sequence goes on from JAAONU010000016.1 coordinate 9,222,872, forward strand.
AAAGTAATGCTCTGCAAGTACTAGCATTTCTGTAACTTTCAGCAACAGATATATAAAACAAACATCATCAAAGTTTGGTTTAGTGTTTAACTGAGCTTTCAATTATATTTCGAATTTTTGACGTTTACATTGTCCCTTTTCAAATATAAAACAATCTAAACGTCAGACTGTTTTGACTATCACCCTCCTACTCCCCCCCACCTCACCCCAACTCTACTTCCCCCACCCAGTCTTCAACCCCTGCACCAAATATTTAAATTGATGTCGGGCTTTTACTTGTAGAGTGGGAGGGTCTAGCAGGGCTAGGGGCAGGACGATTTAATGTTTAATTCAGTCTGCAAAGAACTAACAACTTGCTTCATAAGACGATGATTTTAGCTAATTTCATTCTTGAGGAAGTGTTTGGCCCCTGGTCATGGACAGGTGCTTCGTACATGACCCTGTTTCGAAAACATATGCCCCTGTAGTCATATAGACTTACTTGCATAAACTGGCACTCTAATTTCCATACCTTGTCTACGTAAGAAATACATGTACGAACATTTTCGTGTACGAAACTTCTGAACCGAACTACCTCCTCGTTTAACGCTTAAAATGTTCACTCTGCAAATATAAAGGTTATGCTAAATTATATTATTTCATTTTAACTGCTGACTGGGCGACACAAGGATGTCTAACAAAGACTTCCATAGAAAAAAAAACATCTCTTGCTTTGCTCACACTCGAACATCGTTCGACTTTCCACCATCTTGAATGACGTAGTACACCGTATCGCCCCACCTCGATAGATGGTGTGCATGATGTACCCCTTAACTTGTGCTCTGGAATACTTGTGTTCCGAGTACACTGAGTAAATTGAGCAGCATAAACAATTCCGACCAGTAATATATAAATATTCAGTGTTAAATTCCATTATTGATGTAAGTATGGTTCATAATTTTAGACTATTCAGTGTATAATTGCTGATTCATAATTTTAGACTAATCAGTGTATGATTGCTGGCAAATAGAGTAAGTTTTGAGAATATAGATGTTATTTCATTAAAACAATCCCCACAATGATGAATCAAACGACTACTACTATTGCTACTACAACTACTTCTACTCCTACTAATATTGCTTATACTACCACTACTAATAACTGCTACTACTAATAATAATTATTCGTCAAATTGAAAATGATATTTAGTTAATTATGACATATATATTAACAAACTTTCTTTTATATGTTATATAAGTCATAGCGAACTTATTTTTATTACAGAAAGAAAAGTCTCCGTCTTTACTGGTAAGTGTTTTTGCATTTTCTTTACTTAGTCTTTCAAGAGTGTTTAGAAGAATAGGGCACAAAACTGTAAAAATAACAGCACATTTTCAGAAAATGCATAACCATGGTAACACAAACGTGATTCAAATAAAGCTGCACGTAACTTAACATCAGTGAACTTAAACTGAAGGCTGAAAACCAACATTTGTGTACATCCATGTGTTTTTTAACGCAACACACACACACACACACGCACACGCACATACACACACACACATTCACAAACAAAAAACAATGCTTTATTCAGAGTTATACGTAATGCCGTTATGTAACCTCTATGTAACCCAAGCTTCAGAGTAATACAAGTATATAGTTCAGATTTATACGTAATCCAAGTAACAACTATGTAACTTTAATGTAACCTGTATGTAATTCAATTTACAGCGTTTATATAATTTTACGATATTTATGCACTAGGAAGAGTTTTCAAAGTAATATAAATAACATTTTGTAACATTAGGAAATGAAAACAATGTAACGATTAGAGTTTTACGTAATTCCTGTAACAACTATGTAAAATAAATGTAACCTCTATGTTACTCACTCTGCAGCGTAATACAAGTATAAGTATATATTTGCGTTATCTATGCCCCTGGTGGAGTTTCCAGTGCGACATAAGTAAAATTGTAACATTAGGAAATGGAAACAGACCCATATTCATAGTTACACAAAATATCTGTAACAACCATGTAACATTCATGTACATAATCCACATCAATGTATCCTCTACGTAAGTCAATTCTCAGCGTGATACACGTATATATTTGTGTGAAAATAATTATATATGCTCCTGGTAGAGTTTCCTAAGTAACCACAGTAACATTTTGTTACATAAGGGAATAAAACAGTTACATGTTCAGAGTTATACGTAATGCCTGTAACAGCTTTGTAACATTAACGTAACAATAACGTATCTCAATCTCCAGAACAATATTAGTATATTATTGTAGTAAGTATGCCCATGAAAGGGTTTTCAACGTTATACGAAAAACATTTTGTAACAAAAAAGAAGTAAAAACAGTGCTATGTTCATAATTATACGTAAAGCCTGTAACAATCATGTAACATTAATGTAACCTCAACGTAACTCAAGTTCAACCTAATGCAATTATATATTTGCAATATTGTTGCCCCTGAGAGACTTTTCAACGTAGCAAAAGTAACAATTTGTTACCATAACAAATAAAAACAATGTTGTGTTCAAAGTTATACGGAATTCCTGTAACAACTGTGTAACATTTATGTAATCTCTATGTAACCCAATGTTTTTCTTGATAAATAAACAAGTATATAATTGCGTTATTTAATCACCTGAAAGAGTTTTCAACGTAATATAAGGAATATTTTAACATAAGGAAGAAAGAAAAGGTTACCATTAGAGATATACATAAACCCTCTAACACCTATGTACCATAAGTGTAACTTGTAGGTATCTCAATTTTCAGCGAAATACAAGTATAAATTTGTGTTATTTATGTCCCCGAAAGAGGTTCCAACGTAACATAAGTAACATTTTGTAACATAAGGATACATATACAGTGCAACGTTCAGAGTTATACGTAATAATAACGTAACATTAATATCACCTCTTTGTAACTCAATCTTCGGCGTAATACAAGTATATATTTGCGTTAGTAATGTCATGTGTGAGTTTCCATGCTAACATAAGTATTATTTTGTAACATAAGGAAATAAAAACAGTTGCGTGTTCAGAGTTATACGTAATGCCTTTTACACATTATGTAACTCTTACGTAGCTCTGTCTTCAGCGTAAAATAAGTATATATTCGCTTTATTTATGCCTCTGAAAGAGCCTTCAACTTATCATAAGTATTATTGTGTAACCTAAACAAATGTAGCCAGTGCTATATTCAGAGTTCTAGGTTATGCGTTTGTAACATTAATGTTACCTCTATGTTTCTCAATTTTCAGCAAAGTACAAGTATTTATATATTTTTCCCCTGAAAGAGTTTTTAACTTACATATTTATAACCTGAACGTGCCCAACGTAACATAAGTAACTTTTTGTAACACAAGAAAATAAAAACATTTGTTTAGAGTCATACGTAATCCCTGTAACAAGTATGTTACACTAATGTAACCTCTATATAACCCAAACTTCATCAATAAACAAGAACATATTTGCAATATTTTATGCACCTGGAAGAGTTTTCAACTTAAAATTTTGAAACATTAGGAAGTAAAAACGATTACATGTTCACACTTTTGTTGATAAACCGACTCTGTCTATTTAACATTATAAACATTAAGAATATCATCAAGAACCGGTTTTCCAAGCTTGTGAGGGACAGCTTTGTCGTTTCCTAGTAAATAATGACGATTGGCTGTGGCCTCTGAATGCATAAGCGTGTTATGTAGAATTTTCTGTTGATCCTGAGGCATATTTCTTTTTACTAAGGCTAGTCACGATCTTCCGGAAGTCTCCGTAGCTCATTGATAGTTATAGTCAAATTTCCGTCGTTGTTTATGTCTGTTTGTGTGTCGGGGGTGGCAGTATTCTCCGTCCTATTTATGAAAAGGAACTCCTTTTGGTAACGGTGTAGGCCTCACAAGCTTCTTGTAAATGGTAAACGTATTCATCATTTCCTCGCTCAAATAAATGTAGGCTACGTATTGACCTCGCGCTTTGTCTTCTGCCGTGGCCAGGAAATAATACGTACTCCCATTGTTGTCTGTCGTTTTCGGCCAAAAAACAGTAGGTATTCTTTTGGGGAGTCCAAAACAGCACACAAACGTAAATATAGGCGGCATCACTATTAATTTTGTCAAAGTTGCTCGTTTTTTTAGGTATGACAATAGATTAAAAAAAAAATTACATTCGAGCAACATGTTAAAGATTTGGTCAAAAAGTGCCAGAAAGACTTGCTGGTTATGAAATAACCCAAGAATACAGATTTCGTAACTGACAGATATATTCTGTTGTTCGACAGTTGTTAGGGTTGTGGTAAAGTTTGCAAAAACCTCAGGGGACTGCGCATTCACCAAGCCAGAACTGTGTGTGGTCGGAGAACTGAGCAGCAACAGCGCACAGGTACGATTCCTGGTGAGACGTAGGAGGATCCTAGGCAGGACACAACCCATAGTACTGGGGACCTCTCCGCTGCTGAACAGTCAACTGCCCCAACACAGAGTGGTTCATCACAACCTGGCGTGACGGATGAGGATACAGACCCCCTTCTGGAACTATTGAAGTCCCAAGAAGAACCTGAGCCATCGCAAGACGTACCACAGCCCGAAACAGAAGAGGCACCAAGTGAACTGCGGTTACCGATTGATTGGCCGAAACCCACCAACAAACGTGCCTGGAATGACTTTGACAGAGAGCTTGATCTCATATAGACCTTTACCATGCAAGGGCCAGCAGACAGGAAGCTAAAGGGCATGACAACTCTAGTCTACACGGTGGGAAGGGAAAGGTTGGGCCCAGTGATAACACGCCAACAAAAACCCCAACCTACAGGAGACAGAGTCGAATGAAGCAGATAAGAGGAGAGCTCAGGACTCTTACGAAAGCATTCAGGAAGGCAAGTCAAGAAGAGAGAATGGGCCTCTAACAACTACGAGACATCCTCAGGAGAGAGCTACACACATTAAGGAAGGCTGAGAACGCAAGAACTGCAAGAAGAAGGAAGGCGAGAAAGAGAGCGGAATTTGTATCCAATCCATACAAATTTTCCAAGCAACTTTTTGACAAGAAAAGGTCGGGCCAACTAGAAACCAGTATGGCAGACATCGAAGAGCATCTCAGACAGGTCCACTCCGATCCAGAGAGGGATATACCATTAGGTGCTTGCCCACGACTAGACGCTGTGGCACCCCCAACATCCCCACTGGATTGTAAAGAGCCTACGTTCCTAGAGGTGAAAGAAGTTGTGAGGAAGGCAAGAACGGGATCAGCCCCAGGACCTAACAAGATACCAAACAAGGCCTACAAGATGTGTCCTCTACTGCTGCGTAGACTGTGGAACCTACTTAAGGTGATCTGGAGGAAGGGGAAGATACCGGATGAGTGGCAACATGCAGAAGGTATATTTATTCCCAAGGAGAAGGACTCCAAATATGTCAGCCAGTTCAGGACAATATCTCTGCTCAACGTAGAGGGCAAGATATTTTTCGCCATACTAGCCAGAAGACTGACAACCTATCTCACCACAAATGGCTACGTAGATACGTCAGTTCAGAAGGGTGGAGTTCCTGGATTCTCGGGATGTGTGGACCATACCAGTGCAATCAGCCAACTTATCAGGGAAGCGAAAGTCAACAATGGGGATCTTACTGTGGTTTGGCTTGACCTTGCAAACGCTTACGGGTCAATTCCCCACAGACTCATAGAAACAGCTCTCGAGTACTACAACGTTCCTGAGTACATTCAAGGGATAATCAATGGGTACGTCAGTGGAATGAAACTGCGCTTCATGGTCAATGACAAGATGACAGCCTGGCAGAGACTGGAAAAGGGCATAGTGACTGGATGTACTATCTCAGTTGTCCTGTTTGTGATGGGCATGGACCTTATAATTAACCCTGCGAACGCAGAAACGCGAGGGCCAATCACATCTACGGGATTACATCTGCCGACAAATAGGGGTTTTATGGACGACCTGACAGTGACAACCCAGACACACATACAAGCAAGATGGGTACTGAAAGCATTAGAAGAAGCAGCCACTTGGGCTAGAATGAAGTTCAAACCCAAGAAGTCCAGAAGCCTGGTCATCAAACGTGGGTCGGTCACAAGACGATTCAACTTCCAGGTTCAAGGCGAAGACATACCATCCATTATGGACAGTCCCATTAAGTGCCTAGGCAAGTGGTTTGATGCCAGCCTCAGTGACAAAGCCAACATAGAGCGCATCAGATCACAGCTACAAGAAGGGTTGAAACAGATAGAGAGATCCGGCCTACCAGGGAAGTACAAAGCGTGGCTTTTCCAGAACGGCCTCCTCCCCAGATTGATGTGGCCCCTGAAGCTATATGAAATCACTACAACTGCAGTGGAATGCCTGGAGCGAACGATCAGCAGACATCTGCGTCGATGGCTTGGAGTACCACCAAGCTTTACCAGCTTCGGGTTGTACGGGCGAACCAACCAGCTTCAACTCCCCCTATCATCTTTAGTTGAAGAGTTCAAAGTTGCCAAGACACGGCTGGTGATGACGCTCAAGCAGTCGCAAGATGGTTCAATCCGCAACGCTGGAATTGAAACCAGGACAGGAAGAAAATGGTCCGCAAGCCAAGCAGTCGAACAAGCTGAGAGAAGACTCCAGCACAAAGACATAGTCGGTATCACGGCAGTTGGTAGACAGGGGCTGGGCAACTCCACGACCACCTTGTGGGGCTCTGCCGGGAATACAGAAAGGAGGAGTATGGTGCAAGAAGAAGTCAGAGCAGCAGAAGAAGAAGACAGAAGAGCGAAAGCTGTTGCCATGGGTGCCCAAGGCGCATGGACAAAGTGGACAACAACGAGCAGTTTATGACCTGCTCCCGTCACCCTTCAACCTTCACAGATGGGGTCTACAAGACAACCCCAAGTGCCATTTGTGTGACAAAACGGGAAGCATGGAACACATCCTGTCTTCGTGTACTATTGCCCTCACCCAAGGACGCTACCGGTGGAGACACGACTGTGTTCTTCAAGAACTTGCGGACAAGTTGGAACGAGAGAGGACCAAGAAGAGGACCAAGAAGAGGACCAGACAGAAGCCTCGTTTGATTCAGTTTGTTAAGGAGGGTCAGAAGGCGCCCAAACAATTGCAGACTACACATTCAATCCTGGATGAATCAGACAAGTGGGAAATGTCTGTGGACCTGAAACAAAAACTTGTGTTCCCGAACATTATCCAGACAACACTTAGACCTGACATTGTAATCTGGTCAAACAAAAACAAGTGTCTGATTATGGTTGAACTGACCGTTCCTTGGGAATCTCGTTGTGATGAGGCCTATGAAAGGAAGGAGGCCAAGTATTCTGAACTACAAGAACAGTGCAAACAGAAGGGATGGCGAGTGTGGCTCTTTCCGGTGGAAATCGGCGCCAGAGGGTTCCCAGCACAGTCGCTGTGGAAAATGTTCAGTGCCTTGGGAATCAAGGGAGCAGACAAAAAGCGTGCAGTGGGCGCACTAAGTCAGACAGCTGAACGGGCATCCAGTTGGTTGTGGATGAAGAGAGAGGAGAGGAGCTGGAAGCCTACCATCAACACGTAGTGGCTGATCACCACTGCGGGCCCGCCGCCTGGAGAGTGTCCCGAGATTGAAGGGCCGAAACACTTGTCGATAGGCGGTTCTCAGCTGAGGATGTTGATGGTACAAGCAGTACAGAACTGTATTCTGCTCACTCACTGTTATTAGCATGCAAGTCTCTTTGACGTTCAAAAAAGGTAACGGTGCAGAAATCTATTCTAGTGCAAACAAACCGCTTCTCAAAAAGCTTGACAACACTCAAACAATGCCCTCAGGTTGACTCTAGGAGCCTGTCTTTCAACGTCTGCTTATTTTCTGAAGGTGGAGGCGGGTGTTATGCCTCGCTGCATAATAAGTCAAAAACAAACTTTTAAATACAGGACTAGGGTAAAAAACAACCTTGGAATCAAACCCAGTTAATACAGTCAAGGGAACTAAATTTAAACCAAATCCAAATTTAAAGACACTATTCTGCCAGTTGGGTCTTATACCCAACCTTTGCCATAAGGGTGTAAACTTGAAGGGATTGTGGTTGCAAGTCACAAGCCCGATGGGATAGCCCCATGAATCCCTCCCAACCTGTAGTAGATATTAAACAGACTGGTAAAAAAATCTAACTTGCCTCTCCTCTTGAGTCAGAAACTGAAATTTACTATGATTTAAAGTTCAAAGTCAAACTCAGATATTCACAGATGTGTCTAAAGACCCAGATTCTGGCAAAGTTGTCACTGCTGTTGTAATTCCATCAAAAAGGTTACCTTAATAGAAAGGAATGTTACATCAATTTACAAAGCAGACATATTTGGCGTTGGAAAAGCATTGAGATGGGTTATACAAAACCAACCAGGATATTATATCATAAATATTAATTATAATCAGTGTCAAAACCTAGACCAACAAGATACCATTATTGGGTGCCCAGCTCATATAAAAGGAAATGAGAGGGCAGATGAGGCTGCAAAACAGCGACTGGGGCTTGTTACCCCAACCCTTAATATCCAACATTCACCAACTGAGAAATACTCAATAATAAGAAGAAAAAAAACTAAATAAATGGGCTTGAAATATTTTCAGAAGGTCCTCACTTTGGCTCATTCTTTTTATTCTATATTCTGATAATTTCAAGATTGACAGATGTATCACAACGATGTATCACTGATACAGTGTATACCACAGAACTCAAATATTATGATTTATTCCATTTAAACAAAATTTTAAGTTAATTTCAACATCTGGAGTTTATTTTTTTCATGTCTGGTTTGTCTGCATGGCCCTGCACTACATTCAATATCAATATTGTGTTAGCAATAAAAAAGAATATATATTTAAATACATGTCAGGGAACAAGAGTACTCTCAGATCTTTTTCTATAAGACTAAAACAATATATATTTCTTGTCAACCAGTTGTTTTATGTACTGGTAACTACCAAAAGAGTACTCCTTCCTAAAAAAAGGACATAATTTAATCAAACGTGGCAAAAACTTTCAGTGCATCAAATAATCAAACGCTAGGTGTTTGTTTTCAGTTCAGAGCCAGCCAATAGCTGGAAAAGTGTACCTTCTCAGCTATTGACAAAAAATAAAGAAACAAAATAAATATTTAGTCCTATGCATTACTAACATGTACACTCTCAACCTAAGTTCATGTTTCAACCCCAATTAATTCTCATCATTCATCACCTAAATAAATGCATGAATGAATAAGTAAACATATTAAACATTTGAATAAATAAATGTGTAATGTTCTCCTGTATGAATAAAGGAATGAATGAATGGTCAAATAAGCCCCCTGCGATAGTTCGATAAAATGTGTGCAAGCTGTACTGAACAAACAAACAGACTTATTTATTTAAGTCAGTTAGACTTTATACATAGTTTATATCATACAAGCTGATACAAAGATGAACAAAATATCTAAAAAATGCAGGAATAGACCAAATTTGAAAATATATAAAAACATTTTTTTTCTTCCGACCGCGATCATTTTTTTAATTATTATAGATATCTATTCACTTTATATAGTTTATAAGATAAAAGATGATACAAAGAAAGAAGAAATATTCCTAGTGATAAATTTCTTACACAGTGAAAATGCCTATTCCATCACTGTCTCTTTATGGAAAGCAGCCAAAAAAGCCATATGTCAAGCTTGGATGCCGATCTTGGTATCGTTAGAAAGGTCGTCAGTTTGGCTCATTCTTCTTATTTATGTTCTGATAATTTTAAGATTGACAGATGTATCATAGGGCTGTATCAGTGATACAGTGTATTCCGCAAAACTGAAATATTATGATTTGTTCCTTTTATACATATTTTAGTTAATTCAAAAAATGTAACGTTTATGTAACCCAATTTTCATCAATAAACAAGTATATATTTGCAATATGTATGCCCATGTTGGAGTTTTCAACGTAACATAAGTAACATTTTGTAACATTAACAAATAAAGCAGTGTTTTGTTAAAACTTATACGTAATTCCTGTAACAACTATGTAACATTAATGTAATATCTATGTGACTCAATTTGTAGCGTAACTCAAATATGAATTTTCGTTATTTATGCAACTAAAATCGTTTTCAACGTATCATTGGTAACATTATGTAACATAAACAAATAAAAACAGTTACATCTTCAGAGTTCTTCGTATTGCCCGTAACATCTATGTGACCTAACGTAACCTCTATTTAACTTAATTTTGCGTTATTTATGTTCAACAGGTAACATTTTGTAACAAAGGAAATGAAATCAGTTCCATGTAGTTCTTTCTATCATTCTTTCTTATTCTTGCGCCGAGAGAAGGGGACACCAGATACCCAGAGTAGAAATTCTACAAAATAAGGGGAATAACTCGAACAGGACTGTGCATAAGTGCCAATACCCATAAAACGACACTTTGTGAACAAGTGAACCACACTTGGAAAAAAATCTGAAAAAATAATGCAGCGCCTATATCCGGATACTTACTTCTTTCTGTCTGTCTCATTTAAAAATATCAATTATATTTTTTTTTTACAAAAGTTTTGCACACAGCCGGTGTCTGCTACCCTTCGATGGGATATCAGTTTCTGGAAAGAAATGTGAAATAGACATTTTTAGTGAGTTATTACTGTTTCATAGAAAGTTACTAGACTAAGTAATATTTATTGCACGGAAGGTGATGCTTTGATATTGATCACTATCACATAAGTTTTCATGTTTCAGCCTGCTTTAGATATAAACGTCAGTGTAAGAAATTAGACCTATATGAGAGTAAGTTGTGACATTTGTAAAATCTTCAACATCATAATCAAAAACAAAATCATTATAACAAAAAACATAATCAAAACATGCTAATCTGTCTGTGATTAATAAAAATGACTATGTATGTTGCAAGTGCTTTTTTGGTTTAATTTTCCCTAAAATAACTATCTTATAAAATTAATGAAAATTACATAATCGTTAATAAAAAAAATAATAATGTCAGAAAAAATTAGAAAAGTGCACTAAAAAGAGTAATGCATGGTAGCTATGTCGAGACCAGTGCATGTCACTTCTGTGCCACCGTATAAAAGCCTAATTATGAAACCCCTAGTTTTAACTGCAGTCCAAAGACCAAAAAAATCGTATTTTGTAATTTCTCCTCTAAGGATGATCATGGTCATTTATAGCGTACTATGCTACATGTTTGAATACAAGGAGCAATGGTCCAGGAGTCAGATTCCCGATCCAGAGGTCACTGGTTCGAATCCCAATAGATGTTAGATGGGGATTCTCACTTCGGCTTTCTTTTTATACAAATCTTACTGACTCGTATAACAAATAAATTAATTTGTGCATTAAGTTTGCGTCCTTCATACTCGGCCATGATATAACAAAATTTCATAAAGTAAAATGATATTGAAAGATGCAAACATTTTTTTTCATTTTTGTTTCCATTTTCAGTGATGGGCAGTAAGTTACAATCACAATAAGTTCAGAAATGGTTCAAAAATCTGAAAATGATTGACCGTTTTGTTTCAGTGTATTTAAGACTCGTAAATAAGCTTCAGGAGGAGTGCTACATGTCGAGTCTCGTATACACTTTGTAACTCTACATTTAACTGTCTTTATTTTATACCACACGGTTTGACGGAGTCATGGCTGGAGATGAAATATAATTATGATAGCATGTCCAATAGCTTATATATAACTTATTATCAAAGGCTATTGATTCTCTCTGATTATGTTGAATTAAATCCAGGTGTGATGTTTTTTACAGTGCAATTCAAAATTGTTATACATAAATATATATTACAAGTAAAGGTGACAGTTGCGAGTGTCAAAAAGAAACAATATGAAATTAGACTGGAGGAGATGAAGTCTAATTTGATAGAGTATCATACGTTAATGGTATTTAAGATTCCGACTTTCGGGCTATGGCTTTGGACAATGAAGCTAAGTCAGAACGAACTGAAATGTTTGAACAACAAAGTGACTATATTGAAAAAAAGACCAGACAAACTTTTATAAAATATTGTAAAATAAACATATACGGTGGTTATTCAAAGTTTGCACTTTGGACATAATTCCCTTATTCTGCGACATGTCTTGTGTTGAAATATATATTCAATTTTTAATGGGTTCTTTTTTTTATCAAAATGGTTCTGAAATGTTGCATTAAACATTGTTTACAGTAGCTGCATAAAGATATTTCAAAGAAAGGACCTTGGAATAGCGTCATATTTACATAACTATAATGTATTAATCAACACTATCAAATATATTAACTTATTATCTCTTATCTTTTGCCTTCATTTACAGTATCAGGTGAATTTTTAAAGTCGATACTGATAGAAGTCGAGTCATTAAGAGTACTTTTAAAAGGATAAGCATATGAATCTTTTTCTGTTAACTCTTAACTGCTGGAACGGAAAGTGATTAGCCTTTGCCACCAGTATAGAGCCAGGCCAACCTGTACATCCATGCAGACTGACCAGGTTCTATACTGTTGGTAGCTCAATTTTTGAATTTTGATATTGAAATCCCTTAAACGTTGAACTGACTGTTCCAGATTCAAAGATGGGCAAGTCCAACTAAATATTCAGCAGGTAAAATGTGCTAAATGCCATGAATTTTTTTTTAACTTTTGTTGTTGTATAGTATAAAGGTTGCATTTTACAGGTTCAAAATGCTGGGTTGTTATCGATATTTAAAACTGTTTATTTTGATTATTTGTAATTATTATTTCAGGACAGATTATTGAAGCCATTTATAAGAGGTAAATATGTTTCAAGTTATGTAATAGGAGCGAGTAGTAGGTAGCTTTCAGTACTGTCAACTTTATTTGACGTTTTATATATATATGGTTTAAATTGAATGAGATATTATATTCTTTATTTGCAAACAATTAGATAAATACTTTTCTGTCTCATAATTTCATGTAGAAACAATTTTTTAACGTGTCTATTTCATGAAGCATCAAAAGTTTTATATATATATATATATATATATATATATAGAGAGAGAGAGAGAGAGAGAGAGAGAGAGAGAGAGAGAGAGAGAGAATAATAGGTTAGTGTCTTTATATGAGAAAGTTTATCTGGCAAGGCGTAGGAATTTATAGGGTGAGCCGCAGGCGAACCCGATAAATTCCGCAGCCGAGCCAGATAAATTTTCTCATATAAAGGCACTAACCTATTATTCTATTTATCCTGTCACATATGGCATGTTGAAATAATTTACTAAATATATTGAAAACCTATCTTTAAAGTCTTTTAAATTAGGCTAATGTCAAGGTTATCCCCCAAAAATAGTTCCAACCTTTCAATAATTTTATTTCCTTAAATGATCACTATATTGTAAGATCTACATATTGAAATATTTAAATTTTATTCAAGTAGTCTCTGTTTGTAATAACAACAATTTTATCGCTTCCTTCTGATTATAAACACAAAAGTAGTCCGAGACGTATCATGTGCCGTATAAAGCAAAGTTTATACGGCACCCCTTTATCTGGTCGGGTATGAAATAATTGACAGGATAAATATATATATTAGTGTCGCATTATTGCAAAACTTGGTTAATTGTAAAAGAAGCGTATTAAACATACAATGATTATTTTCGCTTTAAAACATAGACTGTGTTACAAATAAACTATGATTCATCTCCCCCGTTTATAAAAACGTTCCGGTGCGATTTCAAAAAGCTACGAACTGACTTTTGACTGAAGGTCTTGGTGAAATAACCCCGAAAAGAAAGCGATGAATTACATTGAAACTGTATATTGCAATCACAACAAACATGTTGAACGCTAAAGACAACAGTTATAAAATATTTTCTTCAAAATTATTAAAATAAATAAAAAAATAAACGTAAACACAAAAATCCGAATGAAATTAGTTACTCATAGATACTGTGTATGAAAAATTAGAGTTCAACGTAGAATAAGATATACTAGGAACAGTTAATCAAAGAACTTGCGTTCGTATATTTTTAATAGTAACCAATCATACTAGAAAAACATATTTCCACGAAGTTCGTTCTAATATAAAGTGACTGTGGTCCCGGGACCCTCAGTGTAAACAACCCAAAATTTATGAACATTTTTTAGTTAAGAGTATGTGATTAGGGCTAAACAAATAAAGCAAAGACATCAACTTTATTGAACGTTGGTATTGTCTTTTTCACCTAATAATTTCCAGACATATAAGTTTTATACAAGTTGGTTGTCAAAAAAATGACCACACTAAGGCATACACAATAGCAGATTGTAAACGGTTTAAACAGGGATTAAATGGTGTTATGTTTTTTCTGTAATCAAAGAAAAATAATTTCTTAGACTGAATAAAATGCACCGTGCAGAGCTATAGTCAAAATAACAGCTAAGGCAGTTGATACTGGTACCAAACGTTATAGAGTATTCAGGTTAACAATTTTCTCTTACGAACAAAATTAATTGAACAATGTTTTTTCTAACCATATCAATACCGTTAATACTTCAGTTTTCGTCATGTGCAACATGGGAAGTAATTGGACATCTAACCCACAAAGAGTAATGCATTTTTTATCATGTTCAGTTTTATCTCGTAGAATACACACACGTGCACACAAATATTAGCCCGCTCAGGTACATGTGGTTGCTTTTTCAATTCAGAAGGAAAACAACTGTTGGTGATATCTTTTAGCATCGTATTTCATCTTTGTTCCTCAATTCGTTCTTAAAACCGTTCTGTAAAATGAAAATTAAACGTCTATAATATCATCGACAGAAACATTTACTTGACGTTGAGCCAGGTGGTTTTATACAACATCAAACACATATAAATGGTGCGTCATTCCTTAGGCCACACCAAAATGATCTCCTGTTCGTCGGATTTTCCGAATCAATTTCGAAGAAATGAAAAAAAAAAGTTTAATATTTTTTTCACCACCCGCTCCTGTCGTAAAATTTGCACTGGGTCGAAATCGCCCGGTGCAAAAGAAGTTATTACTTTTGATTGTAATTTATAGTGCAGATTTCTACAGAACATGTTCTTCGGTTTAATACTCAGTTACGCGACGCGATTATCACTATTCCGCGCGGTAGAGACCCGTTACTGGGCGTTAGGTAATGATTTGCTCGATTACCAAATTGAATGTCGTATTTTTGGATCACATCATAAATCAACAAAGAAAATTCGCCTCTTATGTGTTTGTTGTTTCCTGTCGCGAGTCTGATGACAATAAAGCCATTTTTCCACCGACTGCAACAGAAATACCTCTTAATGCAGACTTCAACGAACTGTTCAGAGCTGCAGCCGTGTATTGCATATTTCTTTTTGTCAGGAGCATAACTAGAAACGTATTTGAGATAGAAATTTGAAACTTCATAGGTGGATAGATAGCATTAAGTAAAAGTGCAAGCACAAGAAATATATCTCTTCCATTTATAATTTTCTAGTTATTGCCCTTTGTTATTTTTCAAACTTTTGTTCATACAGGCGTTATGTATTAACAAATTGTGTTCACATGTATAGGCAGGTTCCTTTTAATATCCTGTAACATTGGGACCAGTCGGGTCACTAGGGATCATGGTCAAGGGTAACAGTTACTAGCAATAGATTTTTACATTTTTTATGCCCCTGCCATAAAATGGCAGGACGGCATGTAACATTTACTCTGTCGGTTGGTTTGTCCATCCGTCTGTCCGTGTCAAATTTTGTGTCCGCCTCATATCTTTGTCATACATGATGAGATTTCGAAATAAATTGATATAAATGATCATAATATGAAGACAATGTGTCGCGTACATGAACCATGTCATTCATTCAAAGGTGAAGGTCACGGTGGACACTTAAAGTTTAATGCGTCAATGTTAGTGTCTGGCTTATAACTTTGTCAAGCATGGCGGGATTTTAAAATAAATTGACATAAATGATCATCATATGAAGACGACGTGTAACTGGCATCTTGATCATTATAGTTGATGTGCACTCTGCTTATCTGTCTCTAACTGAATTGTTAAAATACATTTATATATGTAGAGCTGTTTTTCTCAAAAAGGCTTTGTCATCTTTAAATAATTGTTTTGAAATCGATAAATTAGAAGTGGTTTTAACATACTCATTAAACGCTATCATGGTTTACATTTTTTTTTTCGCTCGCTCGCCCCATATTTTTCTCAAAAAATCCGAAGAACAAGATATTAATTTGGTGTGGCCTTACAGAAATGTAGAAACTCAATCAGTATTTTTAATTCCAACCATCGTGTTCTTGCTGATTTTACTCTAAGTGCTCTGGTCTCAATAAGGTCATTGAGTACCTACTATTTTCACTCTACAATGTCTTCAGTGTTTTTACGTTTTACATGTTTGTGTGACTTTGCATGCAACATTGTAGAGTTGATGGGTGGGTTGGAGTCAATTCACCAAGACAATTTATAAACTGTTGGGGCAAGTGTGAGGTTGGTGCACCCTAGAACCTGGTTTAACCCCGCAGTGGCAAGTATTTTGCTACTGATCGTTCCAAGACGGTTATCCCCCGTGTTCTAATTTTCGTTAATTGTTTGTAGTGTCCCCATTGAAAAGAAAGAGTTTATGATGTATTTTCCTCTACTTTTAATCTGTGTATAGAAGCAGTGCTTTTTTACTGTAGTTTTTTTCCTGATATGCTTTTTCCACATTCTTTTTATAAAATTGCTATAAAAAGCCACTGTTTAAGTACAGGATTGTTATTACAGTCACTCTATTTTGGTTTTGAATTGACCATTCTGGTTGCGAATGGTTTATTCCTACTTGTTGTAGGCCACACATAGTGTTTGCAAGGAATTATTCAACTCCGCTTTTGTTTGTGTACACACCAACATACATACACATCTAATACAACGTTGAGAAAGACAATTTTTTTTAATTAACTGACATAGTCAGCGGTATCAGAGACACAATCTTAATTAATTAAGCAATCGTGTATTATTTCAGATTTGTAATGTTAAATACTTTCACTTTACCATACTTCTTCATTCCTGATTACTCATCTGCTGAATATCTTTGGGGTAAAAGCGATGCTTTGAGAAAAGAAGTTTATATGCACCATATATACATTTTTTTATTGTACGAGATCATATAAATAGCTAAAGCAATAATATGTTGATAATAACGAAATAATGAAATAATGCATTATTGAAACACAAATTGTAAATTCGTAAAGATAACTCGTAGTGTGTAGGTTCCAGTAATAAAAAATGTTGTCATTTAGTACTGTATAACAACGTTCCATAAAAGTTAATTAACGTTTATGCAAATGTAAAGGTTTGGGCTTAAAATTCAATAACATATAAAACATTAAATATCATTTATCTACATGAAGCTTAACTACATAAAAGTAAATGCACGCGGTCGTTTATGCGCCCAAGGAACTATATAGACGTCAACACATCGGGAGCTTAAAGCTTCAAATGAACAACCAACTTTGAAACAGATCGTTCTCTTTGCGCATAGAACCCCCTTCTACAATGAATGATAGTCTTTATGGCTGCCACATTAATCTATACGATGATAATAACCGCCGTCATAGTATTCAGTTTATGAAAGTTTATGAAAAAATCTTTATCAGCATTGTTTTAACTTCATTTTAATTGTCATGATTTATATCATAATACCTGTCGATGTCATCGTAGTGGGTTATTATTATACTTAACATCCTTGTGTACAGAACATGATATATATCGAATTGTAGAACTGCGTTATGCATTTCGTCTGTACCCATTTGATAACAATTATTGTCTATACGAAAACTGATAAACTTTATTAGATTACAAGTATGAGTTGTATATAACAGAAGTTAAGACTGTCTAAACATCTTTCTGCCTCCAAATTCTCAGGTGAAATTTTTCAGTTCAGACTGACAAGTATTTTGATAAGTAACTTTTGGTAATAGATCTACCAGTATTTTGTTATGTTTAATGGAACTTCTTCCAAGTTAGCAAAACGTATGAATGACTTACAACCCGGAAAAATGTCAGCGGCATTTAGTTTTGTTTATTTCCAGTTCCGGATGAAGCAAGGCACGACCCTTATGTATTAGAACTTTACTTAAAAGCCCTGGAAAAAGGGAAAGAAGAAGATCGTTCGATTCGAATAAACGTCGTGGGAAATTTCGGACAAGGCAAAACATCTCTTATTCGTCGCCTGGTTGGAGATTCAATCAAAGGTGTTGAAAGTACAAATGGTATTGGATGTGATCAGTACAAATGCAAAAAAAACAAAAATGGTACGTTCTCTTATGTACATGAATTATCCAGTGTGAATGCCGACATAGGTAATCGTCTTGCGAGTATTGCACAAGCAATGTCAAGTCAACAGGGTAGCAGACATGAAGGCTTTATTGACGACGATCGAGAAACATCTGAATCTAAAGAGGCTTTGTCAGTTAAAATGGAAGACCAGTCGCATGTATCTAAATCATCGGTTAAACAACAAAAGCCGAAGCTTACGAAAACCGAAGGATTCAAAGAATTCAAGGGGAGCTTCAATAGTATCAAAAAAAATGCCAAAGAAGCAAATAGTCCAACATTTATAAATATTTGGGATTTTGGCGGTCAGGACACATTTTATGCCACACATATGATATTTCACAGTAGAAAAGCAATCTATCTTCTAGTTTTTAATCTGTCATTAGATCTAAAAGACAAAGTAAAGGATGGGGAGGGAAAATACGAGTATGTTGAAGATGCAGGAGATCGAGATATGGAATACTTCATACGTTTCTGGGTACATTCGATTCACTCATTTGTCCGTAATAAAGACAGTTCAGAACCATATGTGATTCTTGTAGGGACACACAAAGATAAACTGCAGGGAAATGATCAGGAAAAAGAAAGCCAAGCTGAAAAGAAATTCGAGGAAGTTAGAAAACTGTTCGATAAGGCTGAAGCAGGAAGACATATCATTTCAGCGGACTTTGCTGTAGATAACACTGACAGAAATGACAAATCTGTCCTGTTACTTAGAGAAACAATCATTCAGCTGGGTGAAAAATTACACACAGAGTTAGTACCTGCAAAATGGATACCACTAGAAAAGGAATTACTCAAAAGACGACAAAAAAATAAATTAATTTCTATGGAAATGCTGATGGAAATTGATAAAGAGAATGAATTCCCTATCGAAGACGAGGAGCAAATTAAACTCTTTTTGAAATATCATCACAATAAGGGCACATACTGCTACTTTGACGAAGAGCCTATATCAATGAATGTTGTTTTAGACCCTCAGTATCTGATAGATGCATTTAAGTGCATTATAACTCCCAGCAAATTCTGCCAAAAGGATACGAAGTTGAGACCTTTCTGGATAAAACTGTACGAAGAAGCAAGGTTAGATCCAGAACTTATCGACGGCGTTTGGGAAAGAAATGAAAACCGAGAGTTTTCAACACACAAGACAATACTTATTGAATTTCTAAAGAAGCATCATATCTTGTCAGAAGCGATGGCATTTAATGACGCCAAACAAACATGTGAAGGGCTTGGTTGGTACATAGTTCCAAGCATGTTGCGGTACAAAAGCTCTGATAGAACAATAGCAGAATATCTCAAAGGGAAACAAAAAACCTTGACGAAATTTGTGCTGACATTTGACAACGATGTTGTTGTCCCAACAATGTATCAACGAGTGATTGCAGCAACACTTGGAAAATGGCCCATGGCTCAGTTCAAAGACGTATTTCTGATATACGAAAACTTGCTGGTCGTTCAATTAGATGGGTATAATAACGGAATGATAGAAATGGTGAACAGCCACATTGAACTTACCATTGTAGGTTTGTGTTCTTCAGTACCTATTGGGGCTGTAATCGTTGACGAATTTCGCCGTTTTGTTGAATCAGTTGTCCTACACGAGTTGAGTAAACGACGAGAAACTACCGAAGACAACAGGAAGCCATATGTTCCAAATCTACGCTGTAATGATGATAGTCATGGCCTTGGTGGTAGTAAAAGATTGATACAACAGTTCCACGAAAAGAGTGAAGACTGTTATCCATGTCCAGACTTAATGTCACATGAGCTTGGCGTGCATCAAGTCCTTTCAGAATGGTTCCAAGAACGTTCGTGCATTCAGCATGTACCGCAACAGAAGCTGCCTGATAAAATTCTTAGTAAAATCGCCTGTGCGATTGGCCACAACTGGGAATTTCTCGGGAAACAGCTGGATGTTACTGAAATTGAGATCCAGCATATCAAAGAAGACTATCCACAGTCAGTGGAAATGAGAATCTACAAGATGTTGTCAAAATGGGACGAAAAAACGGGTGACAGAGCAACCATGAATGTTTTAGTAGAGCAAATACGAGGTTGCCAAGAAGTATCTGTCGACTGGGACACTATAAGGAACGTAATAGAAGACATAACCGTAAATCAGTAAACAAAAGGTAAACATTTTTTTTTTTCTTTTTTTTTCTCGTTGAAGTACACATAACCTGTTTTTGTGTCGTTTTAAAGGCACCATTGATGTGAAATATATCAATATTCAAAACATTTTAAGTAAACTTCTGCAATGTTTATTTACAAACACATTAAGGTTTAGAAAATGAATTCAATACCTTGTTGCAGTGCATCTTGATGACACATACACAAATAAATTCAGGGCACATTTTCCAAATTCACAATAATCTGTCTCTATATCTCGTCTTATATAAAATTTCAGAAAGAAAGTATATCGACAGGCCAGGGTACTTCAGAGAGATGAACTGTATATACCAATCGTGTAAATATATATGTAATATCACAGTTGCACATACTAGTAATTGAGATAATAAATATTCAAATGTATTAACGCTATGCAAAGAATTAATTTTTTTTAAGTAACCCACTTACAAATAAACCTTGGACAAGATCATCAGTTTTTAAAATCATTTCTTTAAAATCACCCCAGATATTAACATCTGTTTTTTGTAGTGAAAACTCGGGTACAACTCACATATATGTGATTAGGGAGAGACCGAGAATGTTTGTGACTACTTTATTTTAATTTGTGGAAAATATTTGTCATATTTATTTTTTATCATTTTTTATGTTTTAGATTTTAATAAAAGAATATTTACGATGGTATTCAAAACGTACTCGATTAATTTTTTTCTTGTTCTCAAAATTATGAAATAGAGTATCAGTGTTTAAAAAAGTTTAAGCTAGTCTCATCGTGTAAAGAGCAGGCTATTTAAAAAAAATAGACGATCCACAGTCGTAAATAAATACTAGTACGAATTATAAGTTTACTAGACCAAAACTTTGATGAACATTTTTGTTTGTGAAGCCCAATTCTCTCCACCTGACGGTTTCCTAAAAGTTCAATGTCGTTTTGCCGATTAATTCAAAATATAATCTAAAAAAAATTCTTGAAATCAAAAATAAAATCAAAACTAAAAACTACCTACATGTTTCCCTCTTACAGTAAATGGTTATGCCGTGGTGCTCTGGTCAATTCTGAATATATATTGTGTACATATTCGATGACTTTGTTTAGTGTACTATGTAAATGTATATGACCACATGCCTTGGACCAATGTCTTTTCTGAAGCTGTTTTCAAAGCACTTTTCTTTTTTGAATTATTAATTACTGGTAAGAGTGTTTTTATTGATAATCAGATGACAGTTATCATTATTTGATTATTATTTGTTTATTGAAATGTATGCTTAGAAGATTTTAGAAAACCAAGAAGCATTGTACTCTCGGTCAAGTTTTGGAAAGTTAATGTAATGGTGAAATGTGTTAAGATTTATGCATTTTTAGACCATAAAGAGCAAACAATATTGTTAGAAAAGGAAAATGAATAAATTTGGAATATAGATACAAACAATTTTTGTTTGCATCTTTCGACTTGTATGACAATATTTCATTTGTATTTATAGAACTACAATATTTTCTTTGATGTCTGATAAGTATGTGTACGAGTCTTTTTAAACAATATAACAAAGCAGTCATATGTCAACCCCTTGCTTCAAGCAATTTGCACTCGTAACTTAATAAAGCTACTTAACAGCAGTTATATGTATGTACTGGCAAAGAGTATGATTTTATGTTATTGTCATTTGCCTGTTACAGGTTTAGTTGTACAGGTTTTCGTTTGAACTATTAAACATTGCAAATGAGCTATATATCCTTACGTTTCGGTTTCCTAAAAGTTGTTGGCGATTGGCCGATCAAATAAATGTATACTTTTGAATTTTTTCTAGTTATGTGTCACTTTAAAAATAAGATATCAAAAGCTTGTACACCTCTTAATTTATATATTTTTCATATTAGTTTATGATTTCTTGATCTATCCTATGCATATCCTATGCATGTATTATACACATTAAATGCGTATAAACTATAAAATGAAAAATATATAAGAACACTGACCAGCTTTTCACCAAATGTCATTTATGCTAACTATATCAGAATATTTTCTATTTACTATCAACTATGTATTAAACATAATTATTGTAAATATTCTCTGTATTGTATACATTCTCATTCGGTTTCCTGAAAATTCAGTGTTGGTTTACCGATTAATTCAAAATATGCTCTGACGAATCTTCTAGTAATTTTTCACCTTTAAAACCAATTATTAAAACATCTTATATGTCTATTTTTTATATATAATGGGCTATGTCATTGTCTTCTTGTGTATCCTGTACGCATATGTTGTACATATTGGATGTTTCAAAAATGTTCTATGTGAATATATAAAATACAAGTTTTTCATCATGTGCCTTGTTGTTGCAGTATCAAACTACGTTTCTTTTAACTAGGAATTTTTGATAGAAGTGTATTATTCAGGCAAAAGATTGTAAATTTTAGTGATCTACCGTCAAATATAGCACGATATCGAGTTTAGATGTGTAGTTATTTAATCACGAAGGCCGTATCCTGAGTTATAAAATAATTATGCTTAACGTGCTATATTCGACGGTAGATCACCAAAACCATAAAATCTATTTCCATTCTAACGCATATGTATAGCTATAAGGGACACAATAATGTGCATTCCTTATCATGCCATTTTTTTACAGTTATTTTCCCTGTCAGCCTATTCCATTTACCTCGCCATTCATTTACCACGTAAAAATGAAACAACAAGGTTATTAATTTTAGTTTATCAGTTTGTAATTTACGTTTGAACAAATATCTATAATTGTATCACAGATGAACATCAAAGAAGATAATTCAGTTAATAACAATATTTCACTAGTAAAAATATTTTAAAAATATTGTCGGTTTACATTGACAAATAAGAACAGCCGAATTTAGTTTGCAGTGACGTCAGCGGGCGCGCACTTGTATTCAGCGTGGTAAAATGCATATGCTATATCAGGCTCAATTCCCTCTTTGGTTAATGTCGGCGAATTGGGGAAATTGTGAGAATACTAGTTGAATTGTAGTTATCACTTTATTGTCGAGCCCGCTTGCGGTGAGCTCGACTTAGTTAGTCGCCACGTTTGGCGTATAGTTCGGTGTTTGTGCGTCTGTGCGTCCGTCCGAAAATTTCCGCTCTATATCTTGCTCATTCTTTGAAGATTTATAAATAATTTGGTACAAATGTTTACCATGATGGGGTTGTGTGTCGCACAAAAAACCCACGTCCGCCGCTCAAAGGTCAAGGTCACACTTGGGGTCAGCATAAAACCCGTGTCTGATGCGTAACTTCTACATGGATGTAGGGGTTTTAATATAACTTGGGACATATATTCTCCATAGTTAGGCAGAGTGTCGCGCGAAAAATTCAGGTGTCTGTGGCAAAGGTCAAGGTCACACTTAGGGGTCAAATGTCAAATAACAAAGTAAAACATTCATTTGTGAGTTAAACTTCTATATACATGGATGGATTTTAACATAAATTAGCACAAATGTTCTCCATGTTAAGTTGAGTTGTCTTGCACTAATGAAGGTCAAGAACAAGGTCACAAGAGGTCAAAGGTCAAAGAAAAATATTAAAATT
Organism: Cyclina sinensis; assembly: GCA_012932295.1. NCBI lineage: Eukaryota > Metazoa > Mollusca > Bivalvia > Venerida > Veneridae > Cyclina > Cyclina sinensis. The sequence continues at coordinate 9,246,814 of JAAONU010000016.1, forward strand.
TGTTTGTTGGCGCTGTATCTTGCATATGCTTTGAAGTATTATGCTTAGTGATCAGAGGATTTGAAAAAGTTAAGTGTCTGTGGCAAAGGTCAAGGTCACATTTAGTGGTCAAAGGTCAAATAACAAAATAAAACATTCATTTGAGAGTATAACTTCTATATACATGGATGGATTTTTATATAACTTAGGACATATGTTCTCCATGTTGGGTTGAGTTGGCTAGCGCAGAATGAAGGTCAAGGTCAGGTCACAAGAGGTCAAATGTCAAATAAAAATATTAAAATTGTTTGTTGGCGCTGTATCTTGCTTATGCTTTAAAGTATTATGCTTAGTGGTCAGAGGATTTTGAAATTGTTGAGCCCCGTGTGGTGAGGTCGACTTAATCGCTGCTTTTCACTTTTGTGGTTTTGTGTATGTGGATCCGTCAGTTCGTGTGTCTGTCTAGATGTGTCTGGTCTAGATCTTGCTCATTCTTTGAAGGATTACAAAATAGTTTGATACAAATGTTCACCATGATGGGATGGTGTGTCACACGCAAAACCCAGATCTGCCGCTCAAAGGTCAAGGTCACATTTGGAGGGTCTGCTCAGTACCCTTGTCCGGAGCATAACTTCTACATAAGTGGCGGGATTCTAATATAAATGTTCTCAATAGTGAGGTGGAGTGTCGCGCAAAAAATTCAGTGTCTGTGGTAAAGGTCAAGGTCTTACTTCAGGGTCAAATAACAAATTTAAACATTCATTTATGAGTATATTTCTTTATACATGGATGGATTTTTATATAAGTTATAAAAAATGTTCTCCATAGTGAGTTGAGTTGTCTTGCGCACAATGAAGGTCAAGGTTACAAGAGGTCAAAGATCAAATAAAAATATCAAAATGTTCAAATAACACGAATTGAGTTTTTAAGGCACAAATGTTAATCATGAGACTTCGTGTCACATGAACCAGGTCACCAGGTCAGAGGTCAAGGTCACCTAAGATGATGCAATGTCAAGATTTTGCCTTGGGTATAAAGAGGATGTGCTGCGCACATCTCACCTATGTATACATCTTTCTCCTTGATCTGAAGCTAATAGGTTCAGGTTTGAATTAAGACGAGCGGGCTCGACATTCTGTCCGTGGACATTTCTTGTCATTATTATTTAATTGGTATTTATTTATTGAAAGCAGCTTGTTCACAGATGGACATTAACTAAGAATTTGATATTTACTGTTTGTGTGTATTACGTCTATCAATACACACATCTATAGATGCATTGTCACCATATGCAATATTGTATAGTTGATTAAACATGCGATAAAGTGGAAAACTGTTTTTTGAATGGAGTAATTGATTGCTATATTTGGATAAAAGATTCAACTATCAGAGAATATAAGATTTACATAGCATCTGTAAGCTTAAATTAGAGAACATTTGTTTGAGGTAAAGTAACCCTTTATTAATAAAACGAATTCCTGTGCCGAGAATGGTGAGGAGGATAAGTTTGGAAACGTGTCACTTGGTACAGCAAGCACCTGTATAGGGGATACCGTTAGCTATATTTAACTATAATTCCCTAAGTTGGCGTTTACGAGAAATCGCATTTTCCCGTGCATATTGACCTACGCAAGCTGAGTTTTTGGTCAGAAAGCAAACACTTCACCAACAGTAACGATAGGATGTAAATATCACTTTTTCATTTTTACTGTTCAACTGTGAAAGAGCTGCTTTAAATTGGACTAACAAGTTGTTAGAAAGAATAAGAATGTTGTATTGTTTATGTTTTGTAAGTTAGTATTGTCGTAAAATATTTTCAAAATTTATGATTTGTTTGAATCATAAGGTTGGGAAAACATAAATTGTATATGAAATTAATCAATTGATAAAATATAGACAAACATGATATTTTGTTTCAGGATTCAGTTATTGACAATATTGCATTCGTGTTTCAAGAACTACATTATTTATTTTGTTTTGATGTTAGATGAAGTTTTGTATCTGTGTTTGCTTTTAATAGTATAGTAAATGATTATTTGCTTGTCAAATCTTTTGGAACAAAATATTACCACTTATAAATTGAGAACATGAGATAAATGTATATTACAAAAAAAGGAAATATTTTTTAAGTTATTGCAATTCGGCTGTCGAAGCATTATTTATATGTATGGTTTAACATTTTTCAAATATTGAACATTTTAAAGAAGCAATATATATTAGTAGTTTTGATAGTTTCCTTAATGTTCATTGATTACTGATCAATATTTTGAATAAACACAAATTAATTGCTATAAGGGGCAGAATTATGTGCACTACTTATCATGCAATTTTTACAGCTATTGCCTTGTCAGGCTATTCCGTTTATCCGGCTATTCATTTCCATCGTGAAAATTGAAAACAACAGGGTCGTTTTTTGTTTATCAGTTAATAATGTATGTTTAAGCAAATATTTGTAATTTTATCATAGATGAACATCAAAGTGGATAATTTAGTCTATATATTTCACTTATAGAACAATTTAAAAAATATGGGTTTGACAAATAAGAACAACCGAGAGCAGTTTGCAGTGACGTCAGCGGGCGCGCACTTGTTTTGAGCGTGATATAACGTATAAGATATATCACGTTCAATTACTTCTTTGTTTTTGTAAGCGACTTGCGGATAGTGTTAGAAAAGAAGTTGTATCATGGACTCCCGATCTGTACCGACACCATATATGGTTGTTTTTGTACATATTAAATGTCTAGAAAATTTGTTTTGGTAAATATATATAACCACTGACCAGTTTTCACCAAATTCCTTTTGTGTAGCTGTGTCAAATTACGTTTCTTGTTAGTAGTGTTTTATTATAATAATCAGATGGCAGTTTTCATTTTTTTACTTAGTTGTTAAAAATCAAAGGAAGATTGTACTCTGTATCTCTGATGATAAGTTAGTGTTATGGTAAAACATATATGAAATTCCTTTTTTCTGAATCATAAGGAGACAAAGACACACACACACACAACACACAAACACACACAAACGCACACACACACATATATATATATATCTTTGGAAACCTTCGTTACTTTAAATACACCATACTTTATCGTTAGGAAAAAGGTAGATATCTCAACTTCACATGAGGTTTTACAAAAATTAATGTTTCTCGTGTTTCTTTCGATACCTCTTATTTTATTTAGAAATTGTGTGCGGTCTTATACATGTTGCAAATAAAATTCCATACTTTTATCATTTCAACTTGGAACTGTAAAATGGCGCGCTTAAGTCAAAGGCAGCGTGATGAGGCTGTAACCATGTTGCTGCGTGGGGATTCAAACAATGCAGTTGCCAGGTATTTTGGAGTTAACAGATCCACAATATCTCGTCTCTACACACGTCTTAGGACTACCGGAACAACAAGAGACCGTCTTCGAAGCGCACGTCCTAGAGTAACGACGCAACAACAGGACAGTTACATTAGACCTTGTCACTTACGAGATAGGTTTCTCACACCAGCTGTTACCGCCGCTAATACACCGGGCATGCATAACAATTGGATATCTGAAAAGACAGTCAGAAACCGGTAACGTGAAGCAGGGTTGTACGCTCGACGTCCATACGTTGGGCCACCCCTGGCAGCTCGTCGAAGAGAAAACAAGTTGACACGATCGAATGCACATCAACCTAGAGTGTGGACTCATCAACGCTGGCGACATGTACTGTTCTCAGATGAATCACGATTCCTTCTATACAGGTCAGATAGGCGTCAGCGTGTGTACAGACGTCGCGGAGAACGATTTGCGGATGCATGTTTATAGAGCCCGACCGCTTTGGCGGAAATGGCGTAAAGGTGTGGGCAGTTATCTGTCTAGGATACAAGACTCCTCTCATCTTCATAGAAGGTAACTTGACGGCTAATCGATATCAGGACTTTCTAGAGGCTAACAACGTCGAAGTCCTCCCATGGCCTGCGTACAGTCCTGATTTGTCACCAATAGAACATTTGTGGGATACGTCAGACAGAAAGGTCAAAGCACGTGATCCACCACCAAATTTACTGGCCCAGATGCGCCAGGCACTCGCGAAGGAGTGGAATAAAATTACCATTGCAACTGTAAATAAACTTATACAGTCAATGACCCGACGCATTAGAGCTGCCATTGATGCGATAGGAGGACATACACGCTACTGATCATAACGCATTATCAAATCAGTGAGTTGGACACCCTATTCTAATGTATACGTGTGGATTATTTCGATCCATAGAATAAACCAAAAACTTTTTATAAGGTTGAGTGGTCAAATGATTTTGCCATGAAATGGAATATTATTTGTAACTGTTAACATAGAAAAAGAATCACAATATGAGATCAAAGTCATTGTTGCGTTTCTTTTTTCCGTTAGTATCTATATATTGTATATGCATTCGTTTAACTTTTAAACATGTGAAATGCTCTCATTTAAATAGTATTTTTAGTGAAACGTTGCTTGATTTGAGATGTAAGAGAGGCTTACAGATGCTAAATAATTATCATTTAGTATAGCTATGACATTAGGTTATTTTACCAAATACTCGTGGTTTGAAATGCTATATTCCATATGTATTTTCCTCATTTAAAGGGCACATCCTTCTTCTTTGTTTCAGTGAACATAAAATGATTGATGATTGTTAGATGTACGTGAGACGGCAATTAAATGTCACTTAAAGGATTAAGTAACATGTAAAAATCATTTTTAGCTCACCTGAGCACTATGTGCTCAAGGTGAGCTTTTGTGATTGTCCTGTGTCCGTCGTGCATTGTGCAACGTCAATTTTTTACTTTAAACAACATCTCCTCCTAAACCACTAGGTGAAAGATGATAAAACTTGTTCAAAGAATTATATTCCTTGAAGAACTCTGGTTGCTATAGCAACAAGAATGAAAAACATAAAAAAATATTCTTGTCTAAAACTGCAAAGCTCAGATGTCTGACATTTGCTGTGTAGTACTGTTCACTGTGTAGTAGACCTCTACAAAGTTTTTTCAAAGAATATCCTTGGGGTCACTACTGGCCCTGCTCGAGGGGTCACAAGTTTTACATAGCAATATAGAAGAAAATTTTTAAAATATCTTTTGGTCTGAAACCGCATGGCATAGAGTTTTAACATTTGACATGAAGCATTGTCGAGCAGACCTCTACCAAGTCTAACTATACCCCTAGGGTCACTATTGACCCTGCTGAGGGGTCACAAGTTTTACGTAGCCATAAACATGTAGAAGAAAATGAAATCATTAAAATAACTTATTGTCTGAAATCACAAGGCCTAGTTTTAAAATTTGGCATAAAGCATTATCTAGTTGACATCAAAGTTCAAATTATGTCCCTAGGGTATGTTTTGCCCCAGCTAAGGGGTCACCTGTTTTACATAGAAATATAGAGGAAAAATCTAAAACAAATATTCTTTTCTAAAACTGCTAAGCTCAGAGGTTTGAAATTGGGGTGTAGCAATGTCTAGTGGATCTAGGGTGTTCTGTTTGTGTAAAATATATAATCTTGTTAAATCTTCTTGTGACAAACCGTAGCTATAGACCTTAGATATTTTGCGTGGAACATCATCTTGAGGTTCTCTGCTAAATTGAGAAAGATTAAACAAATCTTTTTATCTGAAACTCTATCCCTTAGAGATTAGATATTTTGGTTGTTGCATTGCTAAGAGAAGACCTCTACCAAGATCGTTCAGTCGTTGTCCCTTTGTTTTTGGTTTGTTTTTTTTGTTATGTTTTTTTTGGGGGGAGGGTTGGGGGTGGAGGGCTAAAAACAATTTAAATAGGTCATTTTCAGAGAGTCAAAATCTGAGACTTTTGTATTTTTTTTTAGTATTGCCGAGTGGACTTCTGACGATATTGTTCAGATAATGTTCTTTCTCATTTAAAATATTTTAATGATAAATACATCACATTGTCGGTGTTAGCAGTTTAGCGGTTTAGGGTTATCAAGGCTCACTTGTTTCATTTGAATGTTTGTGAAATTTCCTACTTATATGGAAGTTTAATGAAACCTGTTGGAATGGAAAGAAAAAGAAAACAAGTTACTACAGTTATACGGATTGTTTAAAAGAAGAATTATCTTAACTTATAGTTCTTAAAAGTGTGTTTTGTATACAATTAGTGAAGAATGCATGTGGAAACGAAATTCTCATTAGCAACAATTAAAAAAATAAAGCGAATCATAAAGAATTTGAGTGTTTTTCATTTCTCTGCTTGTACTTTCTACAGCACGAAAATCAATAAAATCAAAGTCAAGGGTAAGGTTTCATGTGTGTGTGTGTGTGTTATGTTTACAACACATTTTCTAAATATAGGAAGGCCAAGCACTCACACAGATAAACCTTTGTATAAGATCAACAGTCTTGATTTTTAGTCTCCTATTACAGTGGAACTTCCGAAAACCGACCACCCATGGGACCGGCAAAAAAGTTCGGAATTCAAAACTCCAAATGATCTCGACAAGAACTGGTGCCAAACACCAGTGGTTCTTTATGATATTGAATGAAGTCAGTATTGTTTGGTATAACAGTGTCTGTAACATGGGAAACATTATGTAAAATTAAAATAGTGAAAACATTCTGCACATGTATATTTTATTTTACTGGCTGAATTTTACTGTTTTCACCAACCCCCTTTGAAATTTTAAAAGCTTGAAAAAAAAATCGCCAATTATAATATCAACACATTGGTCGATGTTGGCTGATTAGTTAGGCTTTTTAAGACACTCTAACTACAATTTAAGCCTTAAATTTGCTTGAAGCAAACACCTGTTATTAATCCACTGATCATCGCTTTAATCATTTACCGCTATCTAATTATCGATATCTTCGGCTGCATTTCAATCATAAATTGGCAACTTGTTATTCTAACTCGTGTCCGGTTTTCGGAAGTTCCACTGAATTTGAATATTGACTGTGTTAAAATATTGCCTAATGATTAAAGGTAGTGAAAACGGTTGTGAAATATGCAGAAAAAAAAGCCAAGTTACAAAGAATTGTAACCTTTAATGGTTTACTGAACAAACCTGCATATTCTAAATATTATACAATTTTATAAACCTGAAATGAACTAAGATTATAACGAGAGTAGCCAGTATCACCCCATTATTAAAATCAAGTACTCGAGAGACACGGTTTGCTTAATATTAAGAACTTTTAAAAATTGCTTCGAATGTAGCTACAAGTTATAAAATGAAGCATAAGTATACCCTGTGAACTTAATGATGTGGTAACGATATTAAAATAAACTTCAAAAAGTAGCTAAACTACTTCATTTATTTACCATGTTATTTGGTGTAACACGAACAAAATATATCCTGACTTAAAATGGTACCTCAGAGGCACTGACATCGATCGTTTAACATTGAGAGATTCCTGAAATGAAAATATCGTCCCAAGGGTCCCAGAAGTTTGGTACAATACTTACGACAATCACACGGGAATCGCCAGACCTTTGTGCAATTGTTGCGCGATATCGTGCAAAAGTTATATTAAATCACTTAATTCATGTGTAAATAATACGAACACACACGAATCTTTAACGCTACATCTCATTTCTGATAATACGAACACACACGAATCTTTAACGCTACATCTCATTTCTGATAATACGAACACACACGAATCTTTAACGCTACATCTCATTTCTGATAATACGAACACGCACGAATCTTTAACGCTACATCTCATTTCTGATAATTCGAAACACACACGAATCTTTAACGCTACATCTCATTTCTGATAATACGAACACGCACGAATCTTTAACGCTACATCTCATTTCTGATAATTCGAAACACACACGAATCTTTAACGCTACATCTCATTTCTGATAATACGAACACACACGAATCTTTAACGCTACATCTCATTTCTCCAGCTTTATACATGAAGTACGCCTCAATACCTGGAAAGGATATTTAAGCTAAGGATACAAACTGAATCGAACTGTTATCTCTCGTAGATGGAGTTGTACAGTCTTGTAGGCTGTCTTCTGTCTAGAAAACTCATAAAATATCATTTGACCACTTCCACAACATTGTTCTTGTCCTGCGACATTGAACAACAACAGAAAATCCTGAGTGAGTTTCTCTGTAACGTATGCTTAAATCTGTAACGTATGCTTAAATCTTACTGTAGAAGGATCTGCATTACTTTCTGTAATCATTGACAGTAAAAGAACCTAGTGAGTATTTACAAAGAAACTCAAAATTTACAGACAATATCAAGAACTATTAAAATATAGTAACACAATTTGCTTCGAATGTAGTTACAAATGTAGCTTCAGTTTACTCCGCACACACAAGGTATTCGAATACTAAACATTTTGTCAGACATCATTAAATTGACCATTTTTTAAGAATTATTTCCTAGGACAAATTATAGATAATTTAAGACACTTTTACCATGAGGGTTTCAAGAAATAACTAGAGTCCACTTCAAAACTCACCCGACTTACTGGGTTTATAAGGTATAGAGAACCATATTTTTTTTCTAAGACTGAATACAAAAATAACTGTTATTTGGTATGTAATCGTTCATATTATGAAGACCTACTGACTGCTGACAAAAAAAAAACAACAACAAATAAAATGAAAAGCCAAAAGTGAAAAGAAACGAAGTATGATTGTAAACATAGCACGAATACATTACCCCACCCACTTCATTATGAGGGAATGTTATACTTCAACATAAATTTTCGGGGCTTCGAATTAGCTATATTAATTTCATTCATGTACATTACTTCAAATACTTTAACCGTCTACTTTTGGAGAAATTTATAGAAACAGACACCCAAACTTTCATCGTTTTACCATGTTGAAAAGCTTTGTTACAATTGAAATATATTTGAAAAGAAAGAAATTGAATTTGAATTCTGTAAAAGTTATTGTTGTAAAACCAAAACAATATAAAACTGCCAAAAACTAAAGAAAAAATTTGACTTGGTGGGGTTTGAACCCGTGCCTTTCAGTGAAAATGTCTCAATCCTACACAAATGAATGGAACTGAATACTCTTAAGAGCGGAGGTAGGGTATTAGGAATCCAATGCTTTAATGATGTGATAAGGATATTACAAGAGACTTCAGGAGTAAGATACGCAATTTCATTTATTTTCCATTTTATTTGATGTATCAAAATTAGCCTTTAAAAAAAGCTAGTCACCGTTCTAGTGCTTTAAGGTAGGGGAGAAGGTACTTCAAAAGGTTTAAACAATACGATTTGGTTATTATTATCATTACTATTATTATTATTATTATTATTATTATGAAAAATAAGTATATTTTATTATAAAAATGACTAAGAATTGTCACAAAAGGAATGATGAAAAACAAGTTATAACAGCATAAACACAATAATCACAGTTACTTTGTTTTAGAATGCAATACATGTTTCAGGTTTATCTGAAATCAGTCTATAATAACAAAACCATATTAATAACAAAAATAAGCATTGGGCAAAATGTTGTTTAGTGGACTTGGGCATGTAGAAATTGAATAGAATTCTTATAAAAGAAAATATATCTTAGTTTGTAAGTATATAATAATAATAATAGTAATAATAATAATGTTTATTTAATTTAATAATATTTTATTGATAAACTCACATAATTTAACAACAAACATATATACATATATAAAACAGATAAGAAATGAATAACAGTAGTCAACGAAGGTCAAGGATTTGGAATACAAGACGGCGTTAAACTATCAAGATAGAATGTAATATTATATATGTAAATAGATAACTGAGATGAGATTACACAAAAGGGTTGGACCACAAGTT